>CM046876.1:396044274-397530894 GCA_025667525.1 Glebionis coronaria | reverse complement strand
AAATGTGTGAAATCCATTCATATATTTAAGTTGTGGTTGTGAGATCTGATTATGTAGTTGAGGAAGTTGTTTATGAACGCTAAGGATAGATTGAAGTTTTGTGCCTGTATAGTTAGTATTGGAGGTATCTGAAGAATTATAGAGTTGCGATGATGATATTTGGATAATAACAAGTAGAAAGGAAAGTAATAGTAGTGTGTTGACTTGAATAAAGAAATATAACGGGGTTTATATGATCATGAGATTGAACATTGTGGTATTTGTTTTGGGATGGAAAAGTATTACTTGTATGGAATCAAGTATGAAGAAAATAAGAATAAGAAGGACTTGTGTATAAATGCCATTCGGGGATTTTAAAGGAAGAGGAGTTAGGGATTACTTAATGATGACGGGGAAATGATAATCGGTAAATTATAGATGGGATATGTTATAGTTCTGTATTATGAAGTATGTTTCAGATTATGAAGGATAAGTGTGTATACTGTCACTATCAACTAGTGAGTATTTAGTAAGAAAGAGAAGGAAAAAGGACTTATAAAATTTCTGAAGTAATTGAGAATTGACTCTTAAGTTTTGAGATAATTGAAATATTGGTAACAACAAGCAGAATGGATAGAATTGAAAGAAAGTTAGAATCAAGGTAATAAACTAATGGAAAAGGAATATCAAAGAAAGAAAATCAACAGATTGTTGGAAATTTTGAAGTAGAATGGTAATAGAAATGAGAGAGTTGAGATGTATGTTTTTGTGGGACAAAAACGGTTATTGTGATTATCTAATTTTTCTTCTATTAGATCAGAGAGTATGTTAAGAATGCAAGGACCAGTGGTGAATGAATTGCTCAGATTAAGAAGAGAATTTAATTATTCTTAGAGTGCTGGGAGTGTTGCATGAAGTATTGAAGGGATTTTATAAATTGAAGTATTAATACAGTATGGTTGGAATAAAATGTATTACGATATCAGGAAGTGATTCGACCATTATATATTTCAGATTTGAATATATGAGGCTAACGGAGTTATTTAAACAGAATATGATACGAGGAAGATGTAATAATGTACTATGGAAGGTACAGTAATTCAGTGATCTAGCAAGCACTACACTTGGGACATAGAGATTGTTAGAATGAATGAAAGTGGAAAATGAGTATGGAAAGTATTTAAGTGACTGGTTAGAATTATGGATAATCTCATTATATTTAGTTTGAGTGTAACCTCAGGACATAGAGACAGAGTAATTTTTGAATACTGGAAATCGCTGTGATAAAGTATGAGTATTGATTAAGGTTTGAACATATTATGTGTGAACCCGAGATTGAGATTGACTTTTGGATATTAGAGATTTCTACAGAAAGTGTGAAGAATTGAGTTAAGAAGGAATATTGCGTATTTTTGGAAAGCAATGGACAGAGTGAAAGGATGAATTGAACGATGGTAATTGAAATTGGTATCAATCACCTCAACATATAATAGAAACTTGGGAGGATGATATCTTAATATTTTTCTATGAGGACTAAAGGAAACTAGTGAAGATGGAATCTTTATGCGATGATAATCGTCATATCAGTACTTGTGGGGTATGTTTTCAGAGTATTGGGGCAGGAAAGCAACTGAGAAAGTGGTGTAGAAAGGAGTATGAATGATGAAGGAATATTAGCATAATAGAAGGTGAAATTGAAAGTTGAAGTGTAGTAATAGTTGTGGATATGGTGATATCATAAGAATTGAGTTGGACTGGTGTGAAAGGCGTGAGTATCTCTTGAGGATAAGAGGTCAAGTTGACTCTAGAAGTGAGGAAGTGCGAGTGTGACGCGGGTTGAGCGCCGTGACGTCGCTCTCTTTTAGGAGGGTAGGATGTAACAACCCAAAACTATGGTCATTATTTAATTATATTTTTAAGTATATTTTTAAAATTTTTGACGAGGTTGATTATTATGACGATTGGTGATTTGATTTGGATGATGATTGAAATTTTATTTTTACATTTTGACGAGTTGCGAGGATTATTAGTGATGACGATATCGACGGATACCCGATAAATTTTATGTTTTATTTTAAACATGTCGATGTTTAATTTTTTTTGACGTTTTTATTTTAATGTCGTATTAAGTCGTGCCGGGATTATATAATATCATATTTTGTGTGCGTTTATAATTTTTAGAAGCATTTTTATGAAACCCGAGACCCGTAAAAATTTTCAAAAGTGACTAGTAGTCATTTCCCGCTTTTTAACTAAGTATTTGCACTTTGGTCTAAAAGAATCACAATTGGCAAAACCTACCCTAAACATTCCCCATATAAAATGGAATTCACACACAAACACCACTCACCCTCAAAATCTTTCTCTCCCCTCTCTCACCCTAAAATTTCCGTCACCCTTCCCCACACAAAATTCATGATCAACAAAAATTTAACTTGAATCTCTTAAATATAATCAAAGACCCATCTTAGTTTCATCAATCTCTATTCATCGGTACGAAAATTTCCTACATGCATTGAGATTTTTTGAAAAACCCATTTTTGGATGAAAATCTTGTTGTTTGATCTTAAATTGTTGTTGTATTTGGTGTTTATGTTCATATAAATTAGTTTTATGATTGCATGTTGATATTTTTGAGTTGGGTTTTTATGAATTAATCATCTAGGATGATTTTGTGTGTTATGATATAAACTAGTAGTGTAAGAATGATTATAGTGGTAAAAATGGGGTTAAAATGTGGTGAACAATTAATTTTAAAGGATATTCAAATATATATTTTTAAACAGATTAATAAAGTTAATTTTCTGAAAATATGAGTCTGAGTTTGAGATTAACTAATTAGATATTGTTGTAGAGGATGTTTTTAGCTTCGCTTTGGTATAAGGTAGGACTTCTAGCTCCAAACGAGCGAAAAGTTACGTTAGTTTGATTATTTCGTGTACGGGGAGACGAGTATCGGCACAATATATACTTTTTGTCGATATTTGGATCGAATCTCGGGGACTATAAAATGGATTTTTAAATATGTCATGGACTGATTTTTAATGTTAAGTATGAGGATGTCGAGTTTATTTTCAAAGTTAAGTGTCGGTTTCATAAACGGAGAAAAATAAATGTGTTAAAAGACTATATGAATTGTTGACGTAAAACTGTCCGGTTTTTGTAGTTCAAAGATGAGTCGGGCAGGGAACATTAAATATAAAATCTTTTGATGAGTTTTTAACAGGGCTTTCTGGATATAGTAAGTGAAGTTTCTGATTAGTATTGTAAAAATTTGACGTGTTTAAGTGGGGTAAATGAGCTTGTACATTTGGTGTGTACCGGCAGATTTTTATCGAAGGAGTTAACTAATAGAATAAACATATAGAATGGAATAAAAAGGTCACTTGTATTGTTTTCATTTTGGGTTGGTTGTGATTTAATGATTTTGAGTTTGATATTACTATGTATGGATTTTACTCGAGTTATTATTGATGAACGCGCCTTATTTGAAAGGTTGCGGTTTTTGTGTTTAACGGGCATCAACTATCGTCGAAGATCGTCATACTACTGCTATTACTTCAGGTGAGTCTATAGCCTCGCTTTCTACCTGTTTATATGATTTTAAAATTCGCGAGGGGGATACATGCTATTTGAAGTAAAATGAACACATGTCATGAGTAATTGTTGGACCAGATGTTGCCTTTGATGAAATGAATTGTATAAGTACCTAATTGCATAAGACCCTAAATTCATGAGCCGTTAACTATCTTCTGACTTGATGTTGCGAGTTGGGAATAGCCGCTTATTCTAATAATAGTACTATTGGGCTGACAACCCTATCTTAGACCAGGGCTTTACGCTGAGTAACCCCCTGGGAAGGATAATTTTACGTGAATGAGAATTGGTATTCTTGCAATTAATACCCTAGTAGGGGCACTGGTAATTTTTCTAGTCATGCCGGCATTTGGCGTGGGTGACTAAGTTAAGGGGTCGATGTCATGAGCTTAATACAATTCAATAGCTACTGCTATAATATAATATAATATACCTGATTAGTAGATTGTATGGCCACAATTCTATTAAACAATTGTGAATGATTTTTACGATGTGTTCAATTATGTTTTGTAAAACCTATAGACTTGCTCAACCTTTGTGTTGATGATTTTAAGCATGTATTTCAGGTACTTGATGTTGTTGAGCTGCGGAGCTTGCTGGACAAGGATTGCGGGATTGCTTTTGTAGTAATTTGGTCTAAAACGGTTTTCTTTCCCTATTGTCATAAACATATAGTAAATGGTCAAATATTTTGGTAAAAGGTTTGTTGTTTTGATTAAGATCCTAGGGAAACATGTACGCTACTCTGATATATTTTAAACTGATTTTACTTGGGATTGAAGGTTTTAGACATTGATTTAAATTATATCCATATTTATTCTTAAATATACTGTTTTTGGGTCATTTAAACAGTTGTGAAATGAAGTTTGTGAATAACACCCAATTGTGTATTTTCCGCTGCGCAATGTAAATTGGGGGTGTTAAAAACATGAGACTATTTTTATTTTAAACATGATGACAAAATTTTGACGAACTGAGTATTGGGTCGTTAATCCTAAATTTGTACATAGTTGCACGCCTACGTATAATTTTGAAGGGACCATGCAAGGCTGATTAGTAGTCACCATGAAAATGTTAATAAACACTATATTTTTCTTTGTAAAGGTGAGAGATTGAATTTCTCTGAGATCTGCAAGAAGTGTGAAATAGGGACATATTGATAGGGACACCTACATATGTTCCCGTACCATTTATTTTTCTGAATCGAATTTACTCATCTATGGATATTGTCTTAATTGACAATTGATATCCCCTTCTTGTCCAAATCTTTCATGGCAGATTCTTTGGAAACTTTACTAATTATCAAGTGTTGATACCCGACTGGGTGTGTCGGCGTTCCTATCATTTCTTTAATTAGATTTCATTTGAATGACATGGGTAACGATCCGAGGTGCTTTCAAATGCGTACTCAAATCATGAAAACATGGGATATATCCATGTTCGTTAATGTTTGAAATTCTCTCGCGTAGATTATGCGTTGACCTTACTCTTTTAATGGTAGTTATGTCTCCAGATATCCTTGATTTTGTGAAGGGTAACGAGTTATTTTTAGCCTTTTGAGAAGTTCTCATATTATCGATGGTAATGAAACTGGAAAGTTGGTAGTGCCAGTAGAATGGATTGATTGATTATGAAATGATGTCATTGTCTTAATTGATAGGAAATCGAGTTGAATTACCCTAAAAGATAAGATGTTGATTATCAAAAGTAATCTAAATAATTCCCGATGGGTGACCATATCCTGTATTTAGGCTTGAAACTATACCATGAATGGTTATGAACTAGTCATAGATCTTGTAATCTAGAAAGAACTTAAAGTAAATTTATTAAAAGATGTTCCTGTTATTTGAAACTTTCTGAGGTATTTGCTGATGAATTACCTAGACTTTCGCCATTAAGGCAAGATGAATTTTTAGTATTGATTATATTCTCGGTGCTGCACCTATGGCATGTGCACTGTACGTCAGCATCATTTGAATCGAAAGAATTACCGTGCAACTGAGAGAGTTGTCGAAGAAATCTTTTATTCTACCAAGCTCGTCATCATGAAGAGCTATGGTGTTATCATTCCTTATATTTGTTGATTACCGTGAATTAGGTAAATTGGCGATCAAAATTTATATCCATTACCTAAGATGGAAGAATTGTTCGATCATTTACAAGGTTCTAGCGTATATTCAAAAATTTGATCCACGACATGGTTATTATCAACATCGCGTCCGCAAAGAAGATTATCTATTCCAATCACTACATCCAGAACTCGTAATGAATATTATGAGTTTCATGTGATGTCGTTTTGATGAATTTGATGAATTTGATGAATCGCGTGTGTAAGCTGTATTTTAATAAGTTCATGCTTGTGATCATTAAGAAACATCTATTTGTTTCTAAGAATAAGAAGGAGTTAGTAATCATTTGTAGACTGCCCTGAGTTGGCCGAGCAGTGAAAACCTGTAACCTAAGTATTTATCATGTGATTTAAGGCTTGAACCTTTACATTCTTTAACCATGTGATTTATGGTAATAGGATCTATGTTGACTCTTCAAATATTAGAGCCATTAAGGCTTTGGGTAATACCAAAAATAAAATGCAAAAATGTTTTGACAGATATTTTATCAAAAGATTATTACGGAATTATTCCCTCATACCCAGATTATTTAACTAACTCCCTTAGGAGTAAATGTTTGTGTATACTTCTAGACAACCTAAGAGGAATTAAGTAAACCATATAACTCATGATTTAGAATTTGGAACGACAATTTTTGCTCTTCAATTAAGGAAATTTTGACCAAAGTATAAACAAAGATTTTTCGAACGTTTACGGATATTATTAATTATTTTAGATAAATTAACAAAAATCGTGTTAACTAAATTCAAATTTATTTTGAACATTTTTATATAATTGTACGAACTAAGAAATTTAAATATATTTTTTAACATTTACGTTTGATAAAAATTAAATATTTATTATTTAATAACTTGTAATATTTATCGACACTTTAAACGTCAATTGAGTAAAACTAGTAAAGATAATAGTTGAGACGAAACTAAAACTTAGAAATATGAAGAAAGAATTTCAGAGTGATTATGTTTATGATATTTATTTCATCAGGGAAGGTGAATGTAGATATTGACACGTTATGTAGAAAGGACAAAGAATCAGTTAGGATGTGTTCCTTAGTAATGATTGTGCAAAATAATTTGCCCGAACGATTTAAAAATAGTTGATGCTTGTAAAAAGGATAATATAAATAGTAAAGAGTTTCGCGGCTAATAAGAACTACTAGAAAAATGAGCGGATGGCGTTAAGTGTTTAAGAGGTCGTTTACGGCTACCTAAATATGGAGGTTGTGAGATGTAGTCATGTTGGAATGTCATAAGTTTAAGTATTCTATTCATGCCATTTTTTATAAAATGTATCTTTATCTAAAGAAGTTGTATTGATGGCCAGATGTGAAAGCAAACATCGCAACATATGTTAGTAAATGTGTAACTTTTGCGAAGGTCGAGGCTGAACGCCAAAATCCATAAGGATTGATTCTACAGCTTATTAATCCTGTTAGGAAGTGGGATAGAATCACCATGGATTTTATCATAAATCTTCCAAGCTCATCATCTGGATTTGATTCGATTTGGGTCGTCGTCGACAAACTGACCAAATCTATTAAGATCATTCCCGTTAATGATAGGTTCTCGTGAAGAAATTGACGCTTTTGTATTTAAAGGAGTTGTGTAAACATAGTGTGCAAGTATCAATCATCTCTATCAAGATCCTCGCTTCGCATCGAATTTCTAGAGATTTCCTCAGAAATCATTGGGAACGAACCTTGATGAGAGTACTTTTTACAACCCCAAATCGAAGGGACAAGGTAAAGTAACGATACAAATACTATAAGTCTTGTTTTATGTTTGAATAATTGCCTATGGTAATGAACATGATAATCGCTTTCCTTTGGAGAGATTATCATTGATAATTATCGCATTAGGATCAAGATTAAATCTTGTGAGGATCTAAATATAAGAACACCTGCAGGTGGGAGTTGGGATAGAAATACTCGACCCGCGAGACCTGAAATGATTGTGGAAATTAGGATCTGATTATTGACTGCCAGTAGTGGGCAGGAGGTTATGTGAATATGAAATGTAGATCTTGAAGTGCATGATGGGTAGCGAAGTTATGCCAAAAAAATTTCACCATGGAAGAGTGAATTGATGATCTGAAAGATCATGGGAAAATAAGTCCCCGTTGTATGGGACCATTGAGATGATGTAAAGATTTGGACTGAGAGGAAGGGCTGCATGAATTATGTTTGTATCAAGTGAAAATCTGATTATTTCTTAATGAAGTTTAGATCGGCGAAAAGTTGCGTTTCCCCAAAAACCCGTGGACAACATGGAGAGAGAAAGTGAGTCAACTTATACGTGATCATATCCCCATTGTTATGTTGATGAAACTCGCATATTGTAATGAATTACACTTGAGAGAAAAGACCGAATGTGGAGGAAATACCCACATGGATTTAACTCTATAAGAAGCAAGTAGTAAGATAAATTGATCTTTGAGGACAAAAATCCTCTTTAGGGGTAACTGCTGTGACAATCCGTCAATTTAAGGTCGTTATTTTATTCTCAAGTATTATTTAAAATCATTCTTTTATTGTTAAATTATGAACTCACTCACCATTGGGAAGAAATTGGGGTTTACGTCTTAAAGTAGCATCGACTACGTCTAAACCGGAGAACTCTACGTTACGTGTTTACGTTTACATACTACGTTTTTGTGACAGTCCGACATTTCCTAAAATAAATTTATATAATATTATTTTGGAATTTTAATTTGTGTTGGTTCATAAACTCACAAATTTACGAAAAGAGATTAGGACTTACGTGCATAATTTAGCGTCTTTTACGATTAAACCGGAAACCCTAGGTTTACGTATTTACACTTTTGAACTCCGTTTTTGATGAGACAATTATTAGAATCGTTTTATGCTGTAGATTCGTAATTTATAAAAACGGTTTTTGTAAGACGACCCGAGGGCATGTAAATCGAGGAAACTATAATCGAGGAGTACCTGTAATTAGTGGAGATGAGACAAGTGGGACACTTGTCCCACCCCCACTAAGGTCGGCCAAAACAAGCCACCAACACACCTTGGTGGCAAGTTTATACAAACCAAATGGACACATGTCCATCTAGCTTTGCAAAACCACTAGCCAAAACTAACTACTCCTCCCACACTTCTCACATACACTTCACAACATGCAAAATTTATCCAACTCTCTCTCTTTTTCCTCTTTTGGCCGTCCATAACCCTCCCACAATCATCATCATCATCAAAAATCTAGCCATAAATAAAGGATATAATTGTGACAACCCTGGTTTTGAGGTTCGTCACTTAGTTTTATTTTGTGCTAGTTACGTGTCTTTACGTGTTTATGTGCTTATTGGTGTGTATAGATTGTGGTTTGGATATCGTTTCCGGTACGGGGTACCTTGTGAGTGAAACGATGTGTGATGATTTCATGTTCATAAGTTCACATGGTAGTGACTATGAAGTGAGATGGTGTTATTTGGTGGTTTTACGTATACGTATATGTATTTAGAAAATAGTATTTTTACGATTTACGGTTTAGCGTTTAGAGGTCTCGGATGAGGAAATTGGTCATATGGATATTTTTCGGGATGGTTTTAAGTCATTTAGGACTTAGTTATAAAGTTTATTTCAAAATTTGAGATTTTTATTAAAAGTGTATATTTTACGTCTTTTACGGTAAAACGCGTAAATTTGACTAGTTTTACGGTTTTGAGGTTTTGGAGGCTTTAGGAGCTGAAATAAATTAAGGAAAATTAAGGTTATATTATTAATACATATATTAATAATAAAAAGAAAAAAAAACGAAAAATATAGGGTTATGGTTGGTTTGTAAACGCAGGAAGAAAAGAATAGGGGGAAAAAAGGGAAAAAGGGAACCGGGCTTTTGTACATGGGCCAAGGACTTGTTAAGAAAGTATATAAAGTCTTTTTATTAATCAAAACACTCATAAAATCCCTGGAGATCAAGGTTTGGTCGGCATAAATGGTGGTTTTAGGGTTCTTCATCAAAATTTAGGGTTTTCATAAATCAAAGGTAAAACCTTCTTAACCCTTTTTAATTTAATTGTTTTTATGTTTTTATAATCATCTTATGATGGATTTAGGTTAGGGTTTAATTTAAAAACAGTAAATTAATGTTTTAATAATGAGTTCATAATGATTACATAAATTAGAGCTTGTAATTAGAGGGATTAGGGTTAATTAATGAGGTTGATTTTGTTAAACCCGTTTTTAAAAATTAGGCAGAATTTTGAGTCAATTGTTTTGATCATATCGGGAGTTCTAAGAACATTCAAAATTCGATCCAAGTATCCCTGAAAAGGTAATTGAAGTGGCTTTCTAATGCAAGAAATTAGAACTAAATTGGAGGTGGGGAAGTGGGTCAAAAACAGGTTACAACAGTCAGAGGTCAATACAGTTTTGAATTCAGCCTGTTTTCTTTTTAAGTTTTGGGTTGTTTGGGGTACTTAGGGTTGCATTGGGATCTTCTCACGAACATGAGAGATGGTTTATATATTGTAGTAAGTATCTGCACTTGGGCTAAGATTGTGGTTTAGGGTAAGACCCTCTAATGTTAATGAACTTTTCATACGTTTAAAATCAGTGAATTCTGGATAGGTAGCAATATATACACATATATATGGGCCTTAACAGTATATTTAAGGTTAGGGAAAGTGGGAGGTTTTAGCTAACATATGTAAAAGTATGAATATTCCTTTTACAGAAACCATGAGTATGTCTAAGTGGACGTTTGACTTAAAGCTTTGAGACCAAAAAAACTGGGACTGTTTTGTGTAAATTATGAACGGGATAGTTATTAAACTTAACCAAGTTAAGGACTTGTTAAGGAAGGGTAATGGGATGGTTAGAGCTTATCAATGAAGTTTTTATATGGGAATAGACTAGATGTCCATCATAGGTTGACGAGCCATCTTAGTGATAGGTTCGTGTATTGATTTCGTGTTTTTGGTTTGTTAGCTTGTTGCTAGTGCGAGGACTTGTGAAGAAGCTATCAGGTGAGTTTCATAGTCCCATGTTTAATTTTGATTTTGACTTCCAGATGGGATAGAAGAGACACTGTGTTGAATTATTTAAAAATTGATGTTGTGAATGTTTTTAAGGTTTGAGATGGACTTGTGTGTACATTATGTGATTAACTGCTATGTGATTCTTGTTTGTGTATGATTTGGATCGGAAAGGTACATAGGTGTATGGGCGCCTATGGTACCATGGTTGTTGGTAAGGCGTGATGCCTTGGAAATTATGATTGTTGGTAAAGCTTGATGCCTTGGAAATTATGGTTGTTGGTAAGGCGTGATGCCTTGGGAATTGTGGTTGTTGGTAAGGCGTGATGCCTTGGTATTGTGATGATTGATTGAACATGAATGCTAGCTGTTAATACATAATTGTAGCGCATTGTCCATATGTTATTGTGTTGATGGTTGTTATTCACTGCTTGTAACTGATTTAGCGTTGGAGTCTAAACCTATGACTCTCACCAACTTTATGTTGACGTGTTTTAGTGTCTCTTTCAGGTGAGAATGTGGTTAAGCTTGAGGATAGAAGTGGCTAGACTTGGATGCCTTAGGATTGCATATAGAAGGAGATCCCCGTTCCTTCTTAGCTTTGTTTGTTCATTTATCTAGTGTTACTGTTGGCACCTATATGTTTGTTTGTTTGTGTTATTTGTTTGTCTTGGGTAAGAGGTAGGACTGTTACCTACTTACCTAGACTCCTGCATTGTTGAGATATTGTCATGACATTTGTGTCACCATTTTATAACATTTCTTATATCATTTAGTTATCTCTATAGACACGCTATTGTTGTGATGAGATCCATACGTCGTGCCCCATATTCCGCTATGGTGGGGTGTGACAAAATGGTATCAGAGCCAATGGTTATAGAGAATTAGTTACCTAGTCGCGTTGCCTAGTCTATAACTTAAGGGTCCCTGCATATAGGCGTCATAGGAGTACGTGTGCATTTTATATTAATTGATGTGTTTGGATGTTATTTATTGCGATGTTTTGACTAGTACGGGTTGAACCATAATCGTCCACGCTAGTCACTGTTGTATTTTGCTTAAATTGTACATTATAGTACATAATTTAGTACAAGGTAGTTTCTATCTTTTATCGAGTTATTTTACATACCTGAGGTATGTTATTTTTCTTTTGATGTTTAAGTCATGTTCCCTAAGAATCGTGTGGTTGTTCGAGTTACTAGGAGTAGGTGGATAGGAAGGGTTTTAAGTTGTTTCCACTCTTACGGGCGACATGACTTATAACTGATTATGTTTTCGTTTTGGATTTAGTCTATGTTGTTTTAGCTAGACTATGGATTTCGGTATTCCAAGGGTTTTACTATGTTATTTTAATAGATGGGGTTTTAGAACTATTTGGTTATGTGGTTATGAGCTTATGTGAGTAGATGGATTTATGTGTTATATGTTGTATTGATTCTTATAAGTGTCATCATAGGAGGGAGTGCATTGGGGAAAGGGTAATTGTATAAGTATGGTGGCCAACATAGTTATACAAGTACCACAACTTCAATGGGTTCTCAAGTATGATTGCATGAAAGAGGATTAGTACATGCTTGTATATGGTGAGATGTAGATATTGGGTATACGTATAATATATGGGTTTATGTAACGGTTGCCTACGATATGGCTATTTTTATTAGTGTGTTATATGTTTTGGGTTATAGTTGTGTTGTGTGATTTTGGGGTCACACGATATGGTTTGGTTTTGGAGGTGGGTTTTATGCTTTGTTGTGGCACGGCGAGATGGTGATTACTCGTATGGAAAAACGAGTGTATAAAGCAATTGATTGACTTACGTGTATGATAACGAGTATGTTTTAGGAGATTTAATAGGTATATATATGCGGATGTATGTATACTACTATGTGTTAAGTTATGGTATATGGTCGTTCACCAGTTATTATAACTTGAACGTACCTTGTGTTTGTTCGTGTTTTATGCTGCTGGAGTTTAATGGAGTTCCAACGACGTTTTGAGTCTTTTGAAGTGTGTCTTGTAGCGTATTCTTTGAGTTTCGTATTTCACGTGTACGTTTTAAAATGGTGTTTTTGGTTTCAAGCCTATTGAAATAACTTGGGATTTCTTTTGAGATAATGAAATCTTTTGTGTTGGGTCTTGCATTTCTTTTGGTCGGTATATATTGAGTTAGATGGTTGGTTGTATTCGGTAAAATAAGGGTAAGGTGTTGGAGTCGTGTTTGAAACAAGATGTAACATAAGATTTCTTTTAATCAACACTTATTTATTTCAAATTCTAAAAGACTTTCTTTGAAATAAAGCGAAGTAAAAATTTCTTTCTATTTACATAGTTTATATAATTAGGTTTGACCGATTTACGTCATTTATAATTATTTATACAAGGTTAAATTGAGTTTATGAAGATTTCACATACAATTATATCTGTCATTTAAAAGGATTACATTAATCACTAAGTTTAATCTTTAGTCTTTTTAAAACAACTAGTATAAAACTGATTTGGTCATAACTTGTTCGTTTTTAGAGCTTTTTGAGTGATTCAAGAGCCAAAAATTATGTACTCGGAACGTACTTTTCAAATATTCAGAATGTATAGTCATGGGAGGTCAGTATCCTGGTCGAAATTTTTGTACAAGTGTAGGGTTCAAGGTTGAGTTGAATAGTAGTTTATTTTTATGATTTGGGATGCACGGGATACCTAGTTTTTGAGTCGAGTTTTGAGTTCGTCAAGAGGGTTGTTTGTAGATTGTTTGAGTCACATAGATGTGGGAGGTAATGACCAATGTACGTGTAGCATTCATGAATTTGATGAATCGCGTGTGTAAGCTGTATTTTAATAAGTTCATGCCTGTGATCATTAAGAACCATCTATTTGTTTCTAAGAATAAGAAGGAGTTAGTAATCATTTGTAGACTGCCCTGAGTTGGCCGAGCAGTGAAAACCTGTAACCTAAGTATTTATCATGTGATTTAAGGCTTGATCCTTTACATTCTTTAACCATGTGATTTATGGTAATAGGATCTATGTTGACTCTTCAAATATTAGAGCCATTAAGGCTTTGGGTTATACCAAAAATAAAGTGCAAAAATGTTTTGACAGATATTTTATCAAAAGATTATTACGGAATTATTCCCTCATACCCAGATTGTTTAACTAACTCCATTAGGAGTAAATGTTTGTGTATACTTCTAGACAACCTAAGAGGAATTAAGTAAACCATATAACTCATGATTTAGAATTTGGAACGACAATTTTTGCTCTTCAATTAAGGAAATTTTGACCAAAGTATAAACAAAGATTTTTCGAACGTTTACGGATATTATTAATTATTTTAGATAAATTAAAAAAATCGTGTTAACTAAATTAAAATTTATTTTGAACATTTTTATATAATTGTACGAACTAATAAATTTAAATATTTTTTTTAACATTTACGTTTGATAAAAATTAAATATTTATTATTTAATTACTTGTAATATTTATCGACACTTTAAACGTCAATTGAGTAAAACTAGTAAAGATAATAGTTGAGACGAAACTAAAACTTAGAAATATGAAGAAAGAATTTATGAGTGATTATGGTTATGATATTTATTTCATCAGGGAAGGTGAATGTAGATATTGACACGTTATGTAGAAAGGACAAAGAATCAGTTAGGATGTGTTCCTTAGTAATGATTATGCAAAATAATTTGCCCGAACGATTTAAAAATCGCTTATGCTTGTAAAAAGGATAATATAAATAGTAAAGAGTTTCGCGGCTAATAAGAACTACTAGAAAAATGAGCGGATGGCGTTAAGTGTTTAAGAGGTCGTTTACGGCTACCTAAATATGGAGGTTGTGAGATGTAGTCATGTTGGAATCTCATAAGTTTAAGTATTCTATTCATGCCATTTTTTATAAAATGTATCTTTATCTAAAGAAGTTGTATTGATGGCCAGATGTGAAAGCAAACATCGCAACATATGTTAGTAAATGTGTAACTTTTGCGAAGGTCGAGGCTGAACGCGAAAATCCATAAGGATTGCTTCTACAGCTTATTAATCATGTTAGGAAGTGGGATAGAATCACCATGGATTTTATCATAAATCTTCCAAGCTCATCATCTGGATTTGATTCGATTTGGGTCATCGTCGACAAACTGACCAAATCTATTAAGATCATTCCCGTTAATGATAGGTTCTCGTGAAGAAATTGACTCTTTTGTATTTAAAGGAGTTGTGTAAACATAGTGTGCAAGTATCAATCATCTCTATCAAGATCCTCGCTTCGCATCGAATTTCTAGAGATTTCCTCAGAAATCATTGGGAACGAACCTTGATGAGAGTACTTTTTACAACCCCAAATCGAAGGGACAAGGTAAAGTAACGATACAAACAATATAAGTCTTGTTTTATGTTTGAATAATTGACCTATGGTAATGAACATGATAATCGCTTTCCTTTGGAGAGATTATCATTGATAATTATCGCATTAGGATCAAGATCAAATCTTGTGAGGATCTAAATATAAGAACACCTGCAGGTGGGAGTTGGGATAGAAATACTCGACCCGCGAGACTTGAAATGATTGTGGAAATTAGGATCTGATTATTGACTGCCAGTAGTGGGCAGGAGGTTATGTGAATATGAAATGTAGATCTTGAAGTGCAGGATGGGTAGCGAAGTTATGCCAAAAAAAATTCACCATGGAAGAGTGAATTGATGATCTGAAAGATCATGGGAAAATAAGTCCCCGTTGTATGGGACCATTGAGATGATGTAAAGATTTGGACTGAGAGGCATATAAGCTGGATCTACCCCAGGACTTCAAGGGCTGCATGAATTATGTTTGTATCAAGTGAAAATCTGATTATTTCTTAATGAAGTTTAGATCGGCGAGAAGTTGCGTTTCCCCAAAAACCCGTGGACATCATGGAGAGAGAAAGTGAGTCAACTTATACGTGATCATATCCCCATTGTTATGTTGATGAAACTAGCATATTGTAATGAATTACACTTGAGAGAAAAGACCAAATGTGGAGGAAATACCCACATGGCTTTAACTCTATAAGAAGCAAGTAGTAAGATAAATTGATCTTTGAGGACAAAAATCCTTTTAGGGGTAACTGCTGTGACAATCCGTCAATTTAAGGTCGTTATTTTATTCTCAAGTATTATTTAAAATCATTCTTTTATTGTTAAATTATGAACTCACTCACCATTGGGAAGAAATTGGGGTTTACGTCTTAAAGTAGCATCGACTACGTCTAAACCGGAGAACTCTACGTTACGTGTTTACGTTTACATACTCCGCTTTTGTGACAGTCCGACATTTCCTGAAATAAATTTATATAATATTATTTTGGAATTTTAATTTGTGTTGGTTCATAAACTCACAAATTTACGAAAAGAGATTAGGACTTACGTGCATAATTTAGCGTCTTTTACGATTAAACCGGAAACCCTAGGTTTACGTATTTACACTTTTGAACTCCGTTTTTGATGAGACAATTATTAGAATCGTTTTATGTTGTTGATTCGTAAGTTATAAAAACGGTTTTTGTAAGACGACCAGAGGGCATGTAAATCGAGGAAACTATAATCGAGGAGTACCTGTAATTAGTGGAGATGAGACAAGTTGGACACTTGTCCCACCCCCACTAAGGTCGGCCAAAACAAGCCACCAACACACCTTGGTTGCAAGTTTATACAAACCAAATGGACACATGTCCATCAAGCTTTGCAAAACCACTAGCCAAAACTAACTACTCCTCCCACACTTCTCACATACACTTCACAACATGCAAAATTTATCCAACTCTCTCTCTTTTTCCTCTTTTGGCCGTCCATAACCCTCCCACAATCATCATCATCATCAAAAATCTAGCCATAAACAAAGGCTATAATTGTGACAACCCTGGTTTTGAGGTTCGTCACTTAGTTTTATTTTGTGCTAGTTACGTGTCTTTACGTGTTTATGTGCTTATTGGTGTGTATAGATTGTGGTTTGGATATCGTTTCCGGTACGGGGTACCTTGTGAGTGAAACGATGTGTGATGATTTCATGTTCATGAGTTCACATGGTAGTGACTATGAAGTGAGATGGTGTTATTTGGTGGTTTTACGTATACGTATATGTATTTAGAAAATAGTATTTTTACGATTTACGGTTTAGCGTTTAGAGGTCTCGGATGAGGAAATTGGTCATATGGATATTTTTCGGGATGGTTTTAAGTCATTTAGGACTTAGTTATAAAGTTTATTTCAAAATTTGAGATTTTTATTAAAAGTGTATATTTTACGTCTTTTACGGTAAAACGCGTAAATTTGACTAGTTTTACGGTTTTGAGGTTTTGGAGGCTTTAGGAGCTGAAATAAATTAAGGAAAATTAAGGTAATATTATTAATACATATATTAATAATAAAAAGAAAAAAAAAAACGAAAAATATAGGGTTATGGTTGGTTTGTAAACGCAGGAAGAAAAGAATAGGGGGAAAAAAGGGAAAAAGGGAACCAGACTTTTGTACATGGGCCAAGGACTTGTTAAGAAAGTATATAAAGTCTTTTTATTAATCAAAACACTCATAAAATCCCTGGAGATCAAGGTTTGGTCGGCATAAATGGTGGTTTTATGGTTCTTCATCAAAATTTAGGGTTTTCATAAATCAAAGGTAAAACCTTCTTAACCCTTTTTAATTTAATTGTTTTTATGTTTTTATAATCATCTTATGATGGATTTAGGTTAGGGTTTAATTTAAAAACAGTAAATTAATGTTATAATAATGAGTTCATAATGATTATATAAATTAGGGCTTGTAATTAGAGGGATTGGGGTTAATTAATGAGGTTGATTTTGTTAAACCCGTTTTTAAAAATTTGGGCAGAATTTTGAGTCAATTGTTTTGATCATATCGGGAGTTCTAGGAACATTCAAGATTAGATCCAAGTATCCCTGAAAAGGTAATTGAAGTGGCTTTATAATGCAAGAAACTAGAACTAAATTGGAGGTGGGGAAGTGGGTCAAAAACAGGTTACAACAGTCGGAGGTCAATACAGTTTTGAATTCAGCCTGTTTTCTTTTTAAGTTTTGGGTGTTTGGGGTACTTAGGGTTGCATTGGGATCTTCTCACGAACATGAGAGATGGTTTATATATTGTAGTAAGGATCTGCACTTGGGCTAAGATTGTGGTTTAGGGTAAGACCCTCTAATGTGAATGAACTTTTCATACGTTTAAAATCAGTGAATTCTGGATAGGTAGCAATATATACACATATATATGGGCCTTAACAGTAGCTTGAAGGTTAGGGAAAGTGGGAGGTTTTAGCTAACATATGTAAAAGTATGAATATTCCTTTTACAGAAACCATGGGTATGTTTAAGTGGACGTTTGACTTAAAGCTTTGAGACCTAAAAAACTGGGACTGTTTTGTGTAAATTATGAACGGGATAGTTATTAAACTTAACCAAGTTAAGGACTTGTTAAGGAAGGGTAATGGGATGGTTAGAGCTTATCAATAAAGTTTTTATATGGGAATAGACTAGATGTCCATCATAGGTTGACGAGCCATCTTAGTGATAGGTTCGTGTATTGATTTCGTGTTTTTGGTTTGTTAGCTTGTTGCTAGTGCGAGGACTTGTGAAGAAGCTATCAAGTGAGTTTCATAGTCCCATGTTTAATTTTGATTTTGACTTCCAGATGGAATGGAAAAGACAATGTGTTGAGTTATTTAAAAATTGATGTTGTAAATGTTTTTAAGGTTTGAGATGGACTTGTGTGTACATTATGTGATTAACTGCTATGTGATTCTTGTTTGTGTATGATTTGGATCAGAAAGGTACATAGGTGTATGGGCGCCTATGGTACCATGGTTGTTGGTAAGGCGTGATGCCTTGGAAATTATGATTGTTGGTAAGGCGTGATGCCTTGGAAATTATGATTGTTGGTAAGGCGTGATGCCTTGGGAATTGTGGTTGTTGGTAAGGCGTGATGCCTTGGTATTGTGATGATTGATTGAACATGAATGCTAGTTGTTAATACATAATTGTAGCGCATTGTCCATATGTTATTGTGTTGATGGTTGTTATTAACTTCTTGTAACTGATTTAGCGTTGGAGTCTAAACCTATGACTCTCACCAACTTTATGTTGACGTGTTTTAGTGTCTCTTTCAGGTGAGAATGTGGTTAAGCTTGAGGATAGAAGTGGCTAGACTTGGATGCCTTAGGATTGCATATAGAAGGAGATCCCCGTTCCTTCTTAGCTTTGTTTGTTCATTTATCTAGTGTTACTGTTGGCACCTATATGTTTGTTTGTTTGTGTTATTTATTTGTCTTGGATAAGAGGTAGGACTGTTACCTACTTACCTAGACTCCTGCATTGTTGAGATATTGTCATGACATTTGTGTCACCATTTTATAACATTTTTTATATCATTTAGTTATCTCTATAGACACGCTAGTGTTGTGATGAGATCCATACGTCGTGCCCCATATTCCGCTATGGTGGGGTGTGACAGAATGGTATCAGAGCCAATGGTTATAGAGAATTAGGTTGCCTAGTCGCGTAGCCTAGTCTATAGCTTAAGGGTCCCTGCATATAGGCGTCATAGGAGTACGTGTGCATTTTATATTAATTGATGTGTTTGGATGTTATTTATTGCGATGTTTTGACTAGTATGGATTGAACCGTAGTATGTTCATACTTAGTCACATGTTATTTTCTTTTCGGGTTTGTGACTAGTGCGGGTTGAACCATAATCGTCCACGCTAGTCACTGTTGTATTTTGCTTAAATTGTACATTATAGTACATAATTTAGTACAAGGTAGTTTCTATCTTTTATCGAGTTATTTTACATACCTGAGGTATGTTATTTTTCTTTTGATGTTTAAGTCATGTTCCCTAAGAATCGTGTGGTTGTTCGAGTTACTAGGAGTAGGTGGATAGGAAGGGTTTTAAGTTGTTTCCACTCTTACGGGCGACATGACTTATAACTGATTATGTTTTCGTTTTGGATTTAGTCTATGTTGTTTTAGCTAGACTATGGATTTCGGTATTCCAAGAGTTTTACTATGTTATTTTAATAGACGGGGTTTTAGACCTATTTGGTTATGTGGTTATGAGCTTATGTGAGTAGATGGATTTATGTGTTATATGTTGTATTGATTCTTATAAGTGTCATCATAGGAGGGAGTGCATTGGGGAAAGGGTAATTGTATAAGTATGGTGGCCAACATAGTTATACAAGTACCACAACTTCAATGGGTTCTCAAGTATGATTGCATGAAAGAGGATTAGTACATGCTTGTATATGGTGAGATGTAGATATTGGGTATACGTATAATATATGGGTTTATGTAACGGTTGCCTACGATATGGCTATTTTTATTAGTGTGTTATATGTTTTGGGTTATAGTTGTGTTGTGTGATTTTGGGGTCACACGATATGGTTTGGTTTTGGAGGTGGGTTTTATGCTTTGTTGTGGCACGGCGAGATGGTGATTACTCGTATGAAAAAAGGAGTGTATAAAGCAATTGATTGACTTACGTGTATGATAACGAGTATGTTTTGGGAGATTTAATAGGTATATATATGCGGATGTATGTATACTACTATGTGTTAAGTTATGGTATATGGTCGTTCACCAGTTATTATAACTTGAACGTACCTTGTGTTTGTTCGTGTTTTATGCTGCTGGAGTTTAATGGAGTTCCAACGACGTTTTTAGTCTTTTGAAGTGTGTCTTGTAGCGTATTCTTTGAGTTTCGTATTTCACGTGTACGTTTTAAAATGGTGTTTTTGGTTTCAAGCCTATTGAAATAACTTGGGATTTCTTTTGAGATAATGAAATCTTTTGTGTTGGGTCTTGCATTTCTTTTGGTCGGTATATATTGAGTTAGATGGTTGGTTGTATTCGGTAAAATAAGGGTAAGGTGTTGGAGTCGTGTTTGAAACAAGATGTAACATAAGATTTCTTTTAATCAACACTTATTTATTTCAAATTCTAAAAGACTTTCTTTGAAATAAAGCGAAGTAAAATTTTCTTTCTACTTACATAGTTTATATAATTAGGTTTGACCGATTTACGTCATTTATAATCATTTATATAAGGTTAAATTGAGTTTATGAAGATTTCACATACAATTATATTTGTCATTTAAAAGGATTACATTAATCACTAAGTTTAATCTTTAGTCTTTTTAATACAACTAGTATAAAACTGATTTGGTCATAACTTGTTCGTTTTTAGAGCTTTTTGAGTGATTCAAGAGCCCAAAATTATGTACTCGGAACGTACTTTTCAAATATTCAGAATGTATAGTCATGGGAGGTCATTATCCTGGTCGAAATTTTTGTACAAGTGTAGGGTTCAAGGTTGAGTTGAATAGTAGTTTATTTTTATGATTTGGGATGCACGGGATACCTAGTTTTTGAGTTGAGTTTTGAGTTCTTCAAGAGGGTTGTTTGTAGATTGTTTGAGTTACATAGATGTGGGAGGTAATAATAAGTAAAAAAGATAAGATATATATTCTTTTGGAAAAGTCGATCTTTTGCACGGTTTAAATAATATGTCGCGGGGCGTAATATGTTTGGTTGCCATTGGGTGTTTCTTGGATTATTTTTCGTTGTCATGGGTCATTTTGAATTGATACATGTTCCGGGTTTGAGTTTTCTTTTGAGTCTCGTGGTTTTTTCTTGACTTGTTTTAATTGGTGCACGTGAAATGTCGTTAGTTATCCGTGGGCTTGATTCGTTGATCATATCTGATGGATTAAGGATGTAGTTTTAGTTTCGTATTGTTCGGGAGCGTTGAGGTAGTCATATGAAAGACTTGGTCGTGCCTACACGCTTAAGTAGGTGACAATGAGGGAACGGTCGGAATACCCTTAGTGGGGAGGAAAGAAGTTCGTAGACGAACTAGTGTGGTCATGAGGTCTCTTAGTAGTACCAAGGAGATGAATAGAGATTTGTGGGATACTAGCACAAGTAACGCGCCATAGAGAGTGTTGGAAGGGGATATAATACCTCAAAGGTATTTATGATTGTTCTTAGGGCATGTAATTTTCCGAAAATTTACTGAAATTTAGTAGGTTTGCCTATTACTGTGAGGTAGAACCATAAATAGAGCAAGTAGGAGAGGTGAGAGGAGTTGTAGTTAGTGCCTTTCCAAGGCAAATCATTGATGGAGTGATTTGAAAACAAGAGCTGTTAGAAATTGCAAGGAATGCCGGATAAAGGTTGAGTTGCCTAGTAGTAAATGTGATGTGGAAGCGGTTGAGTGGTCTGATAAGAGGAAGTATTGGTCTTATAGAATACGTGTAGATTTTCGCGAGTAGAACGAGGTAGAAATTCATTCGTATTGCCGCTGAGAGAGGATGCAATGAGGACGTAATTGAAACTGCTAAGGATGTTGTATGAACACCTTGGGTTTACAGTTATGCATTTGGCTTCGTCAAAGCACTAGCGGTTTTCATGGAGTCAATGAACCGAGTGTGCATGAACGGGTATAAACAAGTTGTCATCGGGAGCATCGACGACATCTTGATCTACTCAAATGTTAGAAAGAGAGTGAGGCAAATTATGAGTTGGTTTAGAGTTGTTGGGAAAGGGAATTATACGTGAGATTTTCAAGTGTGAGTTTTAGGATTAAGTGTACTATGCTGAGTAGTTAGAGATGATGGCATATCATGGAACCAGCAAGGGACAAAGTGAAGAAGGATGAGGAAGCATTTTGTAGGCTGAAGAAGTGGATTGGATAATGAGCCGATCTTGGCATTATCGGAAGGACTGGATGAATTCGCGAAGCATGACGATACGTGGAGCAAGGATTTGGACGCGTACGAGGACGACAAAGAAAGGCGATCGCTTATACGTTGCAGGAACTGAAAATTTGGAAGAACTGGATAGACTTAGTTAGTGGAGCTGGACTGTTATATCTGCCTAGAATGCTAGAGGCGTTTGGTGTACGAGACGTAGAGAATGATCTATACGGATCATGAACGTCTCCAACACATATTTAATCATCTTGATTGAACATTTGGCAAAGGTGATGGGTGGAGTTAATTGATGAAAGAAAATTGTAAGGCCAAGTACCATCTGGGAAAGGCAAGCATGGTCGATGAGACATGGAATAAGAAGGATGAGGTGAACTGAGATGAACTTGAACTATAGGGATGACGTATTAGAGTGGTTTGGATGAAGGATGTGGGTTGCATGAGTTGAGTTGTCTAAAGCAGTGAACGCGTCAACATTTATGTTGCGTGGCTTGGACAATCGTAAGGAGGAAAGGGACGTAGACTATACTTCCTACATGGATAGGAGTATTTTAGAAAGGGTGATGTAAGGACGAAGTTGGTGGAAAGGATACATAATGCGGTGGGGGATTAAGTACGATGAGAGTTGGGTGATAGTCGATAGACTGACTAATTCATCACATATTTCAAGAGGAATGAGAAGTCACGTAGTTAGGAAGTTGGAAGAATTAATGGATATGTGAAAGACCGTCATAGGTCACTTTGTAAGGAAATTGGAATTTTTAAGTAGTTTGGGATACGGACTGAAAGGAGTTGATGAACATAATTGGACATGGGTGATTGATTTAGAGGTAGTTCGGAAACTCGTTAGCGATGGCTGAGTTTTCATATAATGATAGTTATCGTACTAGAAGTCGATAAATGCCATTTGAGGCACGATATGAAAGGATAGGGTGAGTTGTCCCCATTGTGGACTAGAATTGGTAAAAGAGGCTACTAATGTGGTAATGGTGTTTGTGGACAGAATGAGAGCAACAAGGGATGCTATGTAGAAAAGGAGGAAACCACTAGATTTAGTGACAAAGTTATGTATGGAGTTTCACCCATAGTAACGGGTGGTATGATTTGGAAAGATGGAGGTGTTGATGTAGGGTTTTGTAGGTCCATTTATGATCTTTGGGAAGATCATACCATTAGCTTATGAGCGTAGAATTACCCGGGGGAAATGAGTTGTATACATGATACATTTCATGTATTGAGACTGGTAAAGGTTGTTTGAGAATGCATTTTGCATGTACGGTTATTCGGGACTTGTGTTAATAAGAGTCGTTGTTTTATCAAAGAGCCATTTGTGAGATTTATTGACTGTGAGGTCAAGAGTTTGGCAATGAGTTTAATTATTTTTGGTTGTATATGTGGTATTTTGAAAACTTGAACTAAAGTTCACATAGACATGAGAGGAGTTCGTTTAGAACAAGTATCCTCATGTGATTTGTTGTTTGTGTGGTTGATCCTAAGGAGTAAATCTCGGGACGAGATTTCTATTAGGAGGGAGTGATGTGACAACCCTGGTTTTGAGGTTCGTCACTTAGTTTTATTTTGTGCTAGTTACGTGTATTTACGTGTTTATGTGCTTATTGGTGTGTATAGATTGTGGTTTGGATATCGTTTCCGGTACGGGGTACCTTGTGAGTGAAACGATGTGTGATGATTTCATGTTCATGAGTTTACATGGTAGTGACTATGAATTGAGATGGTGTTATTTTGTGGTTTTACGTATACGTATACGTATTTAGAAAATCGTATTTTTACGATTTACGGTTTAGCGTTTAGAGGTCTCGGATAAGGAAATTGGTCATATGGATATTTTCGGGATGGTTTTAAGTCATTTAGGACATAGTTATAAAGTTTATTTCAAAATTTGAGATTTTTATTAAAAGTGTATATTTTACGTGTTTTACAGTAAAACGCGTAAATTTGACTAGTTTTACGGTTTTGAGGTTTTGGAGGCTTTAGGAGCTGAAATAAATTAAGGAAAATTAAGGTAATATTATTAATACATATATTAATAATAAAAAGAAAAAAAAACAAAAAATATAGGGTTATGGTTGGTTTGTAAACGCAGGAAGAAAAGAATAGGGGGAAAAAAGGGAAAAAGGGAACCGGGCTTTTGTACATGGGCCAAGGACTTGTTAAGAAAGTATATAAAGTATTTTTATTAATCAAAACACTCATAAAATCCCTGGAGATCAAGGTTTGGTCGGCATAAATGGTGGTTTTAGGGTTCTTCATCAAAATTTAGGGTTTTCATAAATCAAAGGTAAAACCTTCTTAACCCTTTTTAATTTAATTGTTTTTATGTTTTTATAATCATTTTATGATGGATTTAGGTTAGGGTTTAATTTAAAAACAGTAAATTAATGTTATAATAATGAGTTCATAATGATTACATAAATTAGGGCTTGTAATTAGAGGGATTAGGGTTAATTAATGAGGTTGATTTTGTTAAACCCGTTTTTAAAAACTGGGCAGAATTTTGAGTCAATTGTTTTGATCATATCAGGAGTTCTAGGAACATTCAAGATTCGATCCAAGTATCCCTGAAAAGGTAAATGAAGTGGCTTTATAATGCAAGAAACTAGAACTAAATTGGAGGTAGGGAAGTGGGTCAAAAACAGGATACAACAGTCGGAGGTCAATATAGTTTTGAATTCAGCCTGTTTTCTTTTTAAGTTTTGGGTTGTTTGGGGTACTTAGGGTTGCATTGGGATCTTCTCACGAACATGAGAGATGGTTTATATATTTTAGTAAGTATCTGCACTTGGGCTAAGATTGTGGTTTAGGGTAAGACCCTCTAATGTTAATGAACTTTTCATACGTTTAAAATCAGTGAATTCTGGATAGGTAGCAATATATACACATATATATGGGCCTTAACAATAGCTTTAAGGTTAGGGAAAGTTGGAAGTTTTAGCTAAAATATGTAAAAGTATGAATATTCCTTTTCCAGAAACCATGGGTATGTTTAAGTGGACGTTTGACTTAAAGCTTTGAGACCTAAAAAACTAGGACTGTTTTGTGTAAATTATGAACGAGATAGTTATTAAACTTAACCAAGTTAAGGACTTGTTAAGGAAGGGTAATGGGATGGTTAGAGCTTATCAATGAAGTTTTTATATGGGAATAGACTAGATGTCCATCATAGGTTGACGAGCCATCTTAGTGATAGGTTCGTGTATTGATTTCGTGTTTTTGGTTTGTTAGCTTGTTGCTAGTGCGAGGACTTGTGAAGAAGCTATCAGGTGAGTTTCATAGTCCCATGTTTAATTTTGATTTTGACTTCTAGATGGGATGGAAGAGACACTGTGTTGAGTTATTTAAAAATTGATGTTGTGAATGTTTTTAAGGTTTGAGATGGACTTGTGTGTACATTATGTGATTAACTGCTATGTGATTCTTGTTTGTGTATGATTTGGATCAGAAAGGTACATAGGTGTATGGGCGCCTATGGTACCGTGGTTGTTGGTAAGGCGTGATGCCTTGGAAATTATGATTGTTGGTAAGGCGTGATGCCTTGGAAATTATGGTTGTTGGTAAGGCGTGATGCCTTGGGAATTGTGGTTGTTGGTAAGGCGTGATGCCTTGGTATTGTGATGATTGATTGAACATGAATGCTAGTTGTTAATACATAATTGTAGCGCATTGTCCATATGTTATTGTGTTGATGGTTGTTATTCACTGCTTGTAACTGATTTAGCGTTGGAGTCTAAACCTATGACTCTCACCAACTTTATGTTGACGTGTTTTAGTGTCTCTTTCAGGTGAGAATGAGGTTAAGCTTGAGGATAGAAGTGGATAGACTTGGATGCCTTAGGATTGCATATAGAAGGAGATCCCCGTTCCTTCTTAGATTTGTTTGTTCATTTATCTAGTGTTACTGTTGGCACCTATATGTTTGTTTGTTTGTGTTATTTGTTTGTCTTGGGTAAGAGGTAGGACTGTTACCTACTTACCTATACTCCTGCATTGTTGAGATATTGTCATGACATTTGTGTCACCATTTTATGACATTTCTTATATCATTTAGTTATCTCTATAGACACGCTATTGTTGTGATGATATCCATACGTCGTGCCCCATATTCCGCTATGGTGGGGTGTGACAATAATCAACATATGTTGAAGCTTACTTAAAAAGATGAAGATTGGAGGTGATCATAACATGTAAAAAGGTGTTTTCATGAAGATCAAGGCCTGATTTTAGAAGGAGTTTAGTTGCTTGCAGATTTCCAAAAATCTTGCTAAGTTCATAAGGTTTGGTGTCAAAACCAAGTCTTGTTATCCAAAAATCTCAATCTTTCATCATATTGATTGGTATAGAGATCAGTTTCTTCCTATCATTTTGTTATTTTGTAAATTTACTCATGTATTTTCTTTATAAATATATATGTATATGATGATAAATGATGATCAAAATATTGTGCGGGGTATTTGTGTTAATAGATTTGGTTAAAAAGATTAAAATCAACAAGTAAAAATGCTAAAATCTTGGTTATTTTCATAGGCTGTATAAAATAGTAAGTATCAATATGATCACTTGGTTAAATGGCTTGTATTATTAAATATACAGATAGTTAAATGATTTTTACATATATGGTGAGCTGGTCACTTAATTGAATCATTAAAATGAGCAAGATATGATCAAAATACTATTGAGGTACAAATCTGTATATTCTGTTTTGGACGAATTATTATACATACTTAGAGGATGATTTAGCAGTAGCTATAAAATATTTATTTATAGCACACATCATGTAGTTTATGCTTCTCCAATTTGAGTTTCTATCTTCTTGTAGAACTCAAGATATGGAAAAATGATGGACATGACCTTTAGTAATCAGATTTGTAAATAAACTATATAATATAAAAAGAGCATTCAAGTAAATATTATTATAAAATAAATATATATAAAAGCCACTAACTAATAATATATATTATGAAATGAGTTGGTATAGTATAATAAATAAACACGATATTTTATAAAAGTAAAACTCAAATGTTTTATAAAACTACAAACTATATATAAGTTGTACGTCTTTTCGGGTAAAACCAAAAGATTAACGTTTTCGTCAAATAAAACCTAGACGGCCGGACCCGTCTAATGTAACATTTTTATAACTCATATGCCTATATGTAAACACATATGACAACTAAACACCGATAACCCTGAGCTTTATAACTTATGGACCATAATGGGCAAAAGTAGCCTTATTGGACCATTGGCCCAACTAGTTTGACTTCACACTAATGGACTTACTCATGGGCTTAACCCACTTGGGCCCAACATATGAGTATGGGCCTAGTCTTAAAAAGATAAATGGACTAATAAAATGATATTGGACTCTTAATGGGCCTTAATGTGTAAATGGGCTAAAACTAGTGTAACTAGTATGATAAGTCTAAGTTAACTAATACTAAACAACTATTAATGTTGTATAAGGAAGTAAAACCCCACATGATCATCATGTTATGACATCATTACATATACATAACAACTTTTATAAAGTTATTGGGCAGAGCCTAAGACCGAGTATTATTTGTCTAGGTTACCCGTGATCGAGGCACGTACCATACATCCTAATTGCAGATAACCCTCCTTCCCACACCAATGTGAGTTCATAGCCTCGCAATCTTTTAAATGTTTTAAGAAATGTTTTATAAACCCGCGAGGGAGATAACATGCTAGTTTTAATAAAAATAGGACACTAGTTGTCCCGATTGTATGCTTATTGATATGGACCCGAATGATTATATGACCCGATGAATGAAATGAAATGGATTATTATTAGTTCGGTTATGTCCCAAAAAGTCCCATTAGCATGAATTTTGAACTACCGGGATTTGGTAGACGCTGATGCATATAATAGTACTATTTGGGAAAGATCACCCCAGTTCGCGTCTTGACGGTTGATCCCCGTCGTGCCACATTGAGTGGTAAGCGAATTTATGTATGAGAAGATTTATATAAGCGTGATTATTGTGACGACACACTGTATTAGATGGGCAAAGGAATTACGGGTTAGCTACCCGATATATGTGATGGAAAAGTAACAATGTCATGCGGCTTATAATAATCCAATATTGAAAATACTGATGTACGAATTGAATTATAATATATTGTCTGACTAGCAATACGGGGTCTTATTACACGTTATAAAACGTATTGTATTATGTTTTTACGACAATGGTTCGTATAATGGTTTTGAAGGCAAAAGCCTATATTATGATTTACGACAAAGAGTCGTATAAAATGTTTTCTTCCTATTTTATAGCCTACGACAAATAATTGTACAAAATGATTTTCGGTATTGATTATATACCGGTGATACATATATATTAATGGTTTTTATTAAACTCGATGGATTCACTCGGCGTTTTGCTGACTTTTTAACATGTTTTATCTCAGGTACTTGAAGGTAATTCTCGGGAAGACGACAAGAATTTATGGCCCGCATTCAAATAAAAATTTACATTCAAATGTTTTGTAAATTTTTATGATATACTATGACCTGAGGACCTATGTAATTTGATATTCATGAATGGAAAATGTTTTATTATTAAACGACGCGATTTTTAAGCGTTGTCTATGATTTGAGTAATGTGCTATCCCGTAACACCAACGACTCTTCCGCTGAACTAAAGTATGAATATTTGGGGGTGTTACAATCGGCTTTTAGGCAGATTCGAATAAGTTCGTTAGTTGTGCGAGTGAGAAAATAGTAAATGGAACGTTTAAGTGATAACGGATGTTAAAATGTTTTAACGGACGTTAAATTTAACCTTGTTTAACTTAAAAGGTAAAAAGTAATAAATTCGGGGTAGTAAGCTGCAAATACTTAGAAAGTTGTTTGACCTAAGTCAAATACAACTCCCCCTGTCCTCTTTCTCTTTTCTTTTCGTACAAAAACACACAAACACAAACAAATTGCCGCCATTGATAATCTACCAAAAACTTGAAAGGATCATAACTTGTATTTTTCAGCTTAAATCGCCCAAGGTACATCATATGTTTGTGTTTTTAATCATCCTACATCTTCCCTCATATCATTTAGGTTCTCTATTTCCTAGATCCCCTAATTTTGATTAGGGTTCATCTAAGGTCGTAAACACAAAATTGATTTGTTGGTTTTGTTAGGTCAAGGATTAGGAATGATTTGTTTGTTTAGTTTTGCCTGGAATCAATGTAATTCATTTTAGAAGCCTAGAAGCGCTGCGTTGGATGAACAGAGAACATGAACACTATTCTGAATTCTTCACTTGATTATGGATTCCGACATCTCAACCTAAGTGTGATTCCGTAATCATAAATGATGAATATTCCGAAATCTTAAAACACACATTCTGACATCTTAATATTGAATAAATTCCGAAATCTTAAAAGCTTAGGTATAACACCCCCAATTTACATTGCGCAGCAGAAATACACAATTGGGTGCTAGACACAAGCATCATCACACAAGATATATTGAACGACTCAAAATAGAGACGTTTACACATAAATATAAACAAGATTTTCATAAATTGTCTAAAACATAGATTTCAACCCAAATTGTACTGACACGATACCAGAGTAAAGCGTTTAGTCCCCATGGATCTCAACCAACAACCAACAAGTTTAGTACAGTACATCAACATAAAGTAAATTGTTCAAACATTAAAAGGTAGAAAACGGTTTAGACCAACATTCTTCCAAAAGCCAAGCCACAACCTCCATAGCAAAGCTCCATGCTCCATCACTTCCTATTACCTGAAATACATGCATTTAACGAGTCAACAATAATGTTGAGCGAAACTATTGGTTTATCAAATCACTTTTGAACACAAGAAGAAAATCAATCATAATCATTTATATAATTGTCGTAACACAATCTAAGTTCAAGGCAGTAATAATAATGATATTATTAAACAAACAATGTATTTAAGCTCATGACACCGACCCCTTAACCAAATAGTCACCCACGCCAAATACCGGCATGACTAGAATAAAACCATTGCCTTTCTAGGGTATCAGTTGCTAGAATACCACAATCTTATTCACGTAAAATTATCCTTCCTAGCGGGTTACTCAACGTAATGCCCTGGTCTCAGAGAGGGTGGTCAACCCAATAGTACTATCATTAGTATAAACGGCTATTCCCGACTCACAACATCAAGTCAGAAGATAGTTAACGGCTCATGAATATAGGGTCTTTAGCAACAAGTTACTCAATATAATGAAATCAACTTTAGGCAACATTCGGGTCCAACAATTACTCATGACTTGTGTTCATTTATTTTCAAATTGCATGTATCCACCTCGCGGATATTTAAAATCATTAAAACGAGTAGAAAGCGAGGCTATAGACTCACCTTATTATAAGAGATCTAGCGAGATGATCGTCGATGGTAATGGATGCCTTTCAAACACGAGAACCGCTACCTATCAAATAAGGCGCGTTCATTAATAATGACTCGAGAAATAAATCATACATAACAACATCAAACTCAAACTCATAAAGTCACGATAAACTCGAGAGAAAACAATATAAATAACTTCATTATACTTTACTACACATTTATTTAACCATTTTATACTTTTTACAAAGTCCGCCGGTACATACTACATGTACTAGCTTATTTACTCCTTTTAAAACTCGTCAACCGTTTATCAAACGACTCGATAAACTAAATTACTATATATAGAAAGTCCTCTTACAAGTTTCTCAAATGAAATTACTTTTAAAGTACTTTACCCAACTCATTTTCAAACTGCAAAATCCGGACAGATTTACGTTAATTTTTCATACAACCGTTTTAACTTATTTAAACGACTCCGTTTACAAAACCGACACTCGGGTTTTAAAGTAAACTCAACCTAGTAAGTAAACACCTCATTATCAGTAGGTCACATTTTTCAAAACATTCATTTATAGTCCCCGAGATTCGATCCAAATATCGACAACAACTACTTGTAGTGCCGATACTCGTCTCCCGGTACACGATCATTCAAAACATCATAACTTCGCGCTCGTTTTGAGCTAGAAGCTCTACCTTATATCAAATCGAAGCTAAGAAAATTATCTACAACCCTAGGCTATAAGTTAAGCCATTTTCAATACATAAAAATTCGGATTTTACCTTTTACTTACTACTATAAAATGACTACTCAAAACTTGTACAAAATCAATATTTTGATAAAAAAAAAACAACCATGGAAATGATCATTACTATACCCTAATATCATCATACATCAACCATAACATCAAATTCATAATCAAAATAAAAACATAAGATCAAAATGAAGTTTCTAACAAGATTTTTAGCACAAACCACCATGGATCAACATGATAATGCCATGCATGATCATAGCTCCTACCTACCAACATCAAGAAAAAAAAGTTGCTTGCATGTGTAAAATTCTTACACCAGTGTGATCCTTGATCAAAAATAAGGTTGGGACTTGTGTTAGTTTAGCTTGAATCAACCTCAAACTCAAGAAAAATTGAAGTTTGAATGTGTTTTGTGATGGTGGTGGGTTTCGGCAAAGCTAGAGGGAGAGAGAGTGGAAGTGAAAAATTTTTAAAATGAAAAATGTGATGTGTGTGTGTTGTTTGAAGTTTATATATAGTGGGGTAGGGACCAAGTTGCAATCTAATGAAAGTTGTGGATAGAAATGTAAATAGTTAGCTAAAAAGCGGGAAATAACTATTAGTCAATTTTCAAAATATTTACGGGGCTCGGGTTTCATAAAGATACTTTTAAAAATTTAAAACGTACCTCAAAAATAATAATATGGACTCTCGACTCGACTTAACACGTCATTTAAAATAAAACCTTGAAAATAATAAATATCGAACAACCGACAATAAAACGTAAAATATTTGGCATCCATCGACATCACGCTTGCTAATACTCCTTATACTTAATAAATATTAAATATAAACATTCCAACATCTGTTTAAACTTAAACCTCCAAAAATAAATATCGTTCAAACTCATCGAAAAATTTCAAAAATAATCGTAAAATAAGATTAAGCAATGACCTCTGTTTTGGGTTGTCACGTCCCCCCCTTCTTAAAAGAAGCGACGTCCGCGGCGCTTAATCCTTCCTAAATAAATGAGGATACTTGTCCTTAAAGAAATGCTCATGTTCCCACGTAAACTCTGGCCCACGTCTAGAGTTCCATCTCACCTTCACAATCGGAATTCTACTATGTTTCAACTTCTTAACTTCCCTATCCATTATCTCTACATGTTCCTCTATAAAATGCAAATTATCATCAAGTTGAATCTCCTCCAATGGAATCACCACATCCCTTTCAGCTAAACACTTCTTCAAATTAGACACATGAAAAGTATTATGAATAGCCTTAAGCTCATCAGGCAATTCTAACTTATAAGCCACCAATCCAATCCTTTGGATAATCTTAAATGGTCCAATATATATCGGGCTCAACTTTCCTCTCTTTCCAAAGCGTATTACTCCTTTCCATGGAGATACTTTCAACATAACCATGTCTCCTACCTCAAACTCCAACGGTTTCCTTCTATTATCAGCTTAACTCTTTTGTCTACTTCTGGTAGATAACAAACGCTTCTTAATTTGCACAATCTTTTCAGTCGTCTCAAATATCATTTCAGGCCCAGTCAATTGACTTTCTCCTACCTCACTCCAACACACTGGAGATCTACACTTTCGTCCATACAAAGCTTCAAATGGAGCGGCTTTTATACTTAAATGATAACTATTATTGTACCAAAATTCAACCAATGGCAAATGCTTATCCCAACCATTTCCAAAATCAATCACACATGCACGAAGCATATCCTCTAACTTTTGAATCGTTCTCTCACTTTGTCTATCGGTTTCCGGATGATATGTTTTACTTAAACATAACTCCGTTCCCATCGCTTTCTGCAAAGACTTCCAAAATTCTGAAGTAAACCTACTATCACGATCATAAATTATCGATAAAGGCACACCATGTCGACAAAAAATATCCGTCACATACACTGTTGTTAACCTCTCCATACTATCTGTCTTCTTCATCGGAAAAAAGTGGGCAGAGTTAGTCAATCTATCTACAATCACCCATATCATATCACTACCATTTGCAGTCCTTGGCAAACCTGTCACAAAATCCATCGTAATCTTCTCCCATTTCCACTCAGGAATCTCAGGTTGCACTAATAATCCAGACGGTTACTTATGTTCAGCCTTCACCTTCGCACAAGTTAAACACTTATTAACATACTGTGCTATATATGCCTTCATATTCGGCCACCAATAAACTTAATTAAGATCTTGATACATCTTATCCGATCCAGGAGATATCGAATACTTCGACTTATGAGATTCATTCATCACCAAATCTCGCACCCCTAACGAATCTTCCACAGACGGACACAACGGTAACCAAATCCTATTATTAAAATACATCAATCCATTTGACCTTACTTCAAACAATGGTTTCAACATCCTACCCAAATTTTCTGCCTCAACGTTCTCTTCCTTCAAACCATTAGTTTGGGCTTTCAATATCTCTTTTGTCAAATCAACACTTTCCAACATCGTCAAAGCTTTAACTCTTATTGACTTATCTCTTTCCTTTCTACTAAGTGCATCAGCTACCACATTCGCTTTACCAGGATGGCAACGAATCTCGCAGTCATAATCACTCAGCAACTCAACCCATCTCCTTTGCCTCATATTCAATTCATTTTGATCCAAAATATACTACAAACTCTTATGATCAGTGAAAACCACACACTTGGTTCCATACAAGTAGTGTCTCCACATCTTCAAAGCAAAAATAACGGCCCCAAGTTCTAAATCATGCGTAGTGTAATTCTCTTCATTCTTCCTTAATTGTCTTGATGCATACGCTATTACTTTCTCCCTTTGCACCAATACAACTCCAAATCCTTTATGAGACGCGTCACAGTACACTACAAAATCCTCAGATCCTTCTGGCAAAGACAATATCGGCGCAGAACACAACTTATCCTTCAACATACTAAATGCAGATTCCTCTTCCAATCCCCATTCAAACACTCGATTCTTTTCCGTAAGCTTAGTCAACGGCTTAGCAATCAACGAAAACTTCTCAATAAACCTTCTATAATACCCAGCCAAACCAAGAAATTGGCGAACTTCAGTCGGCGTCTTCGGCACTGACCAATCCTTAATTGCTTCAATCTTAGTAGGATCCACACGAACACCTTCACTATCAATCACGTGCCCCAAAAATTGCACTGATTTCAACCAAAATTCCCACTTAGATAATTTTGCATACAACTTCTCCTTCTTCAACAATTCCAAAATTGTTCTCAAATGCTTCTCATGTTCCTCTTCACTCTTAGAGTAAACGAGAATATCATCAATGAATACGATAACAAACTCATCCAAATACGGTTTACATACACGATTCATAAAATCCATAAATACAGCAGGCGCATTTGTTAATCCAAAAGGCATCACTTGAAATTCGAAATGTCCATATCGAGTACGGAAAGCTGTTATAGGAATATCTTCTTCCCTAACTCTCAGTTGATGATACCCAGACCTCAAATCGATCTCCGAGTATACACAAGAACCAGATCAGTTGCAAGGGACAAACAAATCATCAATCCTCGGCAGTGGATACCGATTCTTCACAGTCAATTTGTTAAGCTCTCTATAATCAATACACATTCTAAAAGATCCATCTTTCTTCCAAACAAACAAAACAGGCGCACCCCACGGCGACGAACTTGGTCTAATAAATCCCTTATCCATCAATTCCTTCAATTGATCATATAATTCTTTCATCTCAGATGGAGCTAAACGATACGGTGCACGGGCAACAGGCGCATCACCCGGCAATAAATCAATACGAAACTCAACTTCACGATGCGGCGGTAATCCTGGAAATTCCTCAGGGAAAACCTCAGGATACTCTCTAATCACAGGCACATCCTCCAATTTCCTTTCATTCACACCATCATTACTTATCTGTGCAAGAAACACATCACAACCTGCTTCTATATACCTCATCATATTTAAACAAGAAACAACTCTCAAACGAGACGTACATTCATCACCTTTCACAGTCAATACCCTATTCCTAAGCGGTATCTGAACTAATATTTCTCCACAAACAATTACTGCACCATTACCAACTAACCAATCCATTCCAACAATCACGTCAAAAGATCCTAATTCTATGGGCATCAAATCAATACTAAACACATAATTACCTAACTTCAAGGAACAACCTTTCAGTATAGAACTAGTGCTTACAACCTTACCATCAGCTAACTCTACATTATAACTAGTTGTCAATCTCACTGGTTCTCTATCCAATAGCTGACTGAATCTAACATCTATGAAACTTCTATCGGATCCAGAATCAAATAACATACTAGCATAAAAAGCATCAAGTAAGAACGTACCAGTCACCACGTTCGGCCCTTGAGGTTTGTCAGCATCTCCCACGACATAGGATGGAGTAGCAATCCCAGCAGCAACAGCAGCAACATTGCCTCCCTGTCGTATGCCAACCCTCAGACAGTTCCCTTTCTTATGTCTACGGCCTCCACATCCAGAACAGTAAACTACCTTGACAGCATTAGCCCCAGTGGCTACACCCTTGTTTCTATAATCTGCCATCTTATGTCCGGCCTTCCCACACTTGTTGCAAGCAGGTGGACAATTTCCAACATGATACAGATTACATCGACCACACTTTGGATTCACCTTGTTACCTTGATTTCCTGTAGCAGCACGAACACCATCACTCCTTCTCAAATTGTATTGCTGATTCCTATTCGGTCCTTGGTTATTGTTATTACGATAACCACCTCGATTCTGCCCTTGACTTGAGTGTGCAGCTTCCCACTTTCTCTTATTCCCTTCAGCAATACTATCCTTTCGATCCTGCAGCTTTACATCTATTAAAGCATGAACCATTTGAACAGCTTCATCAAATGACTTGGGTTTCGACGAAGTACTTTCTCCCTTGATATTACTAGATAAACCCCTAATATACTGCTTCATCTTCTTTCGGTTATCAGCAAACGCATCAGGACACAACAAACATAAATCAGAAAACCTCCTTGTATAAGCTACAATACCATTATTCCTCAACACCAAATGCCTTAATTCATCTTCCAACTGACCTAACTCTTCCTCAGGACAAAACTTAGCAGTCAACAGTCCCTTAGTCACAGTCCATGTTCTAGCATTAGCTTCAACCAATCCCACAGTAGCTACTTGACTATTCCACCAATTCAACGCATCATCCTGAAAAGTAGCTGCAGCAAATTTTACCTTACTGGCTTCTGAACATCCACTGATTTCAAAAGTACTTTCAATCTTCTCAATCCACCTCCTTATATCTAATGCACCACCAGTACCAAAAAATTAGGTAGGTCCACATTTCATGAAACTAGAATAAGAACATTCCTTTTGAACCTGCTGACCAGCAGCATTACCTCCAACTTGTCCCGCAACATTCCTATTCTCAGATTCTTGGTTCCTCGCAGCACGTTCAACTTCCAAATCTCTAGCAATAGCTTGCTCAATCATGGTATTAACAGTAGCAGTCGTCAATTTAGGCGGCATGTTTACAGAAAACTAACCAAACAATAATTTAGTAAAGTCAGAAAAATGCCTCCCAACTCCTTCCTGTAACCATAACAGAAAAAGAACAAGTAAGTATTCTTATCAAGATAAGAAGAAGGATTTCTCTATCAAGATGTAACATGGATACTACATGCACCAACAACACAATTCACAACGAATCATTAACCAATTCACACAAGAACTAATAAGACAAATCATAAGTCATGAAGGTAATTTTGGATTGCTTTGGAAAATATCCACAAATTGTGACAAGTAATGTCACTACAATCCTTCATCACAACAAACTTAAAGTCATTAAGTTTCATCACAAAATAGAGTACGAGTCTACATAAGTTCTATTACAACAAGACCAAATAAAAACAACAGAAAGAACTAAACATCATATCCCCGCAGCTTCTTGTACACTGGCTCGTCATCACTACTGTTGTCATCATCATCAGATTCTTCCTCCACTTTTTCCTTCCCTTTACGACTACCTCCTTCACTCGGCTTCACCGACACTTGAGCTTCAACCTGATTCGGCACATCACGAATCACAACACCATGACTAGGAAAAGATCTCACCGGCAAACCCCACGCACTCAACCTAGCATTCCTTTCCTGCTCCCTACTCAACCTTTCAACTTGCCCACTCAAATTTAGCACCATAGATCTTAATCTAACAACTTCATCCATTTCCCTTGCCCTAACAAACTATGATCTCCTCACACTACCAACAAACCTGTCAAACTTTCTCTCATTTAGCTCAAACCTCCTGATCACACGAGTCTCAACCAAATACCTCTCAAACAAAGACCTATCAAACTTCTTAAGAAACCAGAAAATATCATCATAAGACCTAGGACCTAGACAATAAACCTTAGGAATACCATCATGAATAGATCGAGCACTAGCAGCCCTACTCGACGCAATAGGAACATCACCCCTAGCAAATGCAATCCCAGGCAAACTACTAATATAAGCATCACAAGTAGGAGTCGAAGAACGAACAACCGGTCCCTGACAATCTCGAACAGTCTATGGCACAACATTGACTCTTAGAACATGACTACCTTGTATCAACTCAGGCTCTGTCTGACTAACTGCAGTAAGTGGAATCCCATCATCTAAAAACTCAAAAGGCTCCTCATCGTCACTAGCACCAAAGTTATCTACTTCCTCACCATCCACTACATTATTCAAATCAATCCATCCATCCTCACGAGGTAAACCAGCTATTCTCTGCAATTGTAAGGGTTAAGGATACTTAAGGTCATCATTAATAAAATAATAATTAGTATGCAATGCTCATGTAAATGTCATACGTTATCCATGCTATGCAACATAATGCAAATGATGTTTATGCAATGCTCGCAAAAAAAAAATTTAATAAATATGATACTGACAAGCACTCAGCGTACTTTCAATAATTCCAATACAATATCGTAGTATTTAATTAATAAATACTCGGGAAATCATTTCAGTTATGAGGGATACATCTACAATGTAAAACAAAACTAAAAGTGATCTTACCGGAGCGTCGCAGAGGAGTTGTGTGCTTTTGAAGAATAAATTCTTTCGGCACCAAAGTTATAGTTTAGGACAATTTTCAAAATCGACCCAGTTCTCTATAACTTGCAGCTCTGATTACCAATCTCTAACACCCCCAATTTACATTGCGCAGCGGAAATACACAATTGGGTGCTAGACACAAGCATCATCACACAAGATATATTGAACGACTCAAAATAGAGACGTTTACACATAAATATAAACAAGATTTTCATAAATGGTCTAAAACATAGATTTCAACCCAAATTGTACTGACACGATACCAGAGTAAAGCGTTTAGTCCCCATGGATCTCGACCAACAGCCAAAAAGTTTAGTACAGTACATCAACATAAAGTAAATTGTTCAAACATTAAAAGGTAGAAAATGGTTTATACCAACATTCTTTCAAAATCCAAGCCACAACCTCCATAGCAAAGCTCCATGCTCCATCAATTCCTATTACCTGAAATACATGCATAAAACGAGTCAACAATAATGTTGAGCGAGACTATAGGTTTATCAAATCACATTTGAACACAAGAAGAAAATCAATCATAATCATTTATAGAATTGTCGTACACACAATCTGTATTCAAGGCAGTAATAATAATGATATTATTAAACAAACAATGTATTTAAGCTCATGACACCGACCCCTTAACCAAATAGTCACCCACGCCAAATGTCGGCATGACTAGAATAAAACCATTGTCCCTCTAGGGTATCAGTTGATAGAATACCACAATCTTATTCACATAAAATTATCCTTCCCAGCGGGTTCCTCAACGTAATGCCCTGGTCTCAGATAGGGTGGTCAACCCAATAGTACTATCATTAGAATAAGCGGCTATTCCCGACTCACAACATAAAGTCAGAAGATAGTTAACGGCTCATGAATATAGGGTCTTTAGCAACAAGTTACTCAATACAATGAAATCAACTTTAGGCAACATTCGGGTCCAACAATTAATCATGACTTGTGTTCATTTATTTTTAAATTGCATGTATCCCCGTCGCGGGTATTTAAAATCATTAAAACGAGTAGAAATCGAGGCTATAGACTCACCTTAGTATAAGAGATCTAGCGAGATGATCGTCGATGGTAATGGATGCCTTTCAAACACGAGAACCGCTACCTATCAAATAAGGCGCGTTCATTAATAATGACTCAAGAAATAAATCATACATAACAACATCAAACTCAAACTCATAAAGTCACGATAAACTCGAAATAAAATAATATAAATAACTTCATTATACTTTACTACACATTTATTTAACCATTTTATACTTTTTACAAAGTCCGCCGGTACATACTACATGTACTAGCTTATTTACTCCTTTTAAAACTCGTCAACCGTTTATGAAACGACTCGATAAACTAACTTACTATATATAGAAAGTCCTCTTACAAGTTTATCAAATGAAATTACTTTTAAAGTACTTTACCCAACTCATTTTAAAACTACAAAATCCGGACAGATTTACGTTAATTTTTCATACAACCGTTTTAACTTATTTAAACGACTCTGTTTACAAAACCGACACTCGGGTTTTAAAGTAAACTCAACCTAGTAAGTAAAAACCTCATTATCAGTAGGTTACATTTTTCAAAACATCCATTTTGAGTCCCCGAGATTCGATCCAAATATCGACAACAACTACTTGTAGTGCCAATACTCGTCTCCCGGTACACGATCATTCAAAACATCATAACTTCGCGCTCGTTTTGAGCTAGAAGCTCTCCTTTATATCAAATCGAAGCTAAGAAAATTATCTACAACCGTAGGCTATAAGTTAAGCCATTTTCAAAACATAAAAATTCGGATTTTACCTTTTACTTACTGTTATAAAATGACTACTCAAAACTTGTTCAAAATCAACTTTTTGATAAAAACCAACCATGGAAATGATCATTACTATACCCTAATATCATCATACATCAACCATAACATCAAAATCATAATAAAAATAAAAATGATAAGATCAAAATGAAGTTTCTAACAAGATTTTTAGCACAAACCACCATGGATCATCATGATAATGCCATGCATGATCATAGCTCCTACCTACCAACATCAAGAAAAAAAAAGTTGCTTGCATGTGTAAAATTCTTACACCAGTGTGATCTTTGATCAAAAATAAGGTTGGGTCTTGTGTTAGTTTAGCTTGAATCAACCTCAAACTCAAGAAAAATTGAAGTTTGAATGTGTTTTGTGATGGTGGTGGTTTTCGGCAAAGCTAGAGAGAGAGAGAGTGGAAGTGAAATAATTTTAAAATGAAAAATGTGATGTGTGTGTGTTGTTTGAAGTTTATATATAGTGGGGTAGGGACCAAGTTCCAATTTAATGAAAGTTGTGGCTAGAAATGTAAATAGTTAGCTAAAAAGCGGGAAATAACTATTAGTCAATTTTCAAAATATTTACGGGGCTCGGGTTTCATAAAGATACTTTTAAAAATTTAAAACGTACCTCAAAAATAATAATATCGACTCTCGACTCGACTTAACACGTCATTTAAAATAAAACCTCGAAAATAATAAAAATCGAACAATCGACAATAAAACGTAAAATATTTGGCATCCATCAACATCACGCTTGCTAATACTCCTTATACTTAATATATATTAAATATAAACATTCCAACATCGGTTTAAACTTAAACCTCCAAAAATAAATATCGTTTAAACTCATCCAAAAATTTCAAAAATAATCGTAAAATAAGATTAAGCAATGACCTCGATTTTGGGTTGTCACATTAGGTATTCTGAAATCTTGAATGAATGTGTATTCCAAAATATGTACACGAATGTGGATTCCGAATTCCTTCGTTGAATATATATTCCGAATTCTGTTTATGTGTATGGATTCAAAATTTCTGATGCTTTTAGATTCTGAATTCTTTCATTGAATAAATATTCGGAATTCTGTTTATGTGTATGGATTTCGAATTTCTAAATCCTTTTAGATTCCGAATTCTTTCATTGAATATATATTCCGAATTCTTTTTATGTGTATGGATTCCGAATTTCTGAATGCTTTTAGATTCCGAGTTTTTGAATGCTTATTATTCTATATTCTTTTCATGAAGATTCCGAACTCTTTTTGACATACATTCCAAAATTATTTTGAAATGGATTCTGGAATCCATCACACACACATTCCGAAATCTTCTTTTATAACATATTCTGAATTTGCTTAACTTGTGATATTTTAGATATGATTGTTTTGCAGGGTTAGGCTTTATGGGATGTTAAGTGCTAGTCGATTTGCTCTATGTAATATTATAAGTGTTGCAATATGTTATGTCATGCTTTAAGGTTTATATATATCATGATATATTTTTGTGTATCAACGTGTATGTTTTATCTTAAGCAGAAATCATGTCTCACACTCAAGCTAACAAAGTGCACTCGACCTTGCACTCGTCCCAAAAGACAAACGTCTTAAACTCACTGCAAACAACCTAAGATTGAAAGAAGGTTATACTACATCACAAGCAACATTCACGGTGGCTATCGAAATACTTGATCCCTCACCAATAAAAAATGCACTGAGGGTCACAGCATCGGTTCTGGAAATCTACATGTATGAGTCCTGGACATCCATAGAGGCCATCACCAACACAAAGTTCTCATTCAACATTAACCGACATCAAAAGGTATTTTTGCTTGACCAATTCTGTCAAATCTTTGGATTCCCTCCTTTAGCCAATGGGGAAAAATATGTTCACGATCCAGAGAAAGATGAAATTGTAGAGTTGATTCAGTCTCTCGGTTATGATGAAGAATTGTTAAACTTGTCTAAGTTTAACACTTCTAGGCTCGGACAACCATGGAAGGAAATTCTTAGCATACTCATCCGGTGTTTGCCTGGAAAATCCAGAGGCGTACATTCCTTGAGACTTTCTTAGGATCGAATATTTTGGGGAATCTACAAGCGCCTCAACTTAGACTATGCCTCTCTATTGTGGGAAGAGTTTCACAATCAAGCTTTCAGAAACACCAAGAAGAAATCTGAGCATCTTCAGTTTCCACACTTCATAAAGCTCATCATCAATCACTTCATGAAAGCTGATAAAGCTATTGATAGACATGCAGGATTCTTTGACAATTCAGAAGATGATGATTTTATTTTGGTAAACATGAAAGAAGAAGGAGCTAAGAGTCTGTTGGGAATAAAATGAGCCAAGACACTTAGACGCTTTGATAAGAAGAAATCAAGCGTTGACAGATCAAGCGTTGACAAGAAGAAATCAAGCGCTGATGAGAAGAAGTCCAAGAACTGATAGAATACTTTGTCTACACATTTTGTATTTCTAGTAAAGATATGTTCGACATTGTATTTTCTATATTTATCTTTACCTAAAACAACTGATAGGTAGACTCTTGTGCAAGGCTCCTTAATCTATATAAGGAGGCCTTTAGGTTTTAGTTTAATATATGATTTCCACTTTCATTATACGCAAGTTTGATCATCAATCAAAGTGAAAGTTTGGTTTATTTGTTTTCTTTGTTCTTTATTCAAGTATTAATTCCGCATAGTACTTGAATTGTTTATACAACAAAGTTTCTCTAAGTGTTTAACTTGATTTAATCTCGTTTACACAAAGCTAAATCGATCTATGTTTGGGATCAACAAGTGGTATCAGAGCTTGTTGAGGAACTTTGATCTTAAGAACACAAAACCCTAAAAACCTTAAATCGCCAAAAACCCTAATTTTTCAAGAAACCCTAAAAACCAGACAACTGTCTACTCTAGAGATGACCTCCTACTCAAGCCACAATCTAAAAACCCCCATGCTAGACCCTGACAACTTTGAGCTATGGAAGTTCAATTTTGAGTAGTACCTTCAAATTCATGATCACACTCTCTAGGAAATTATTGAATATGGAAACACATTCGATAAAGCTGCCAAGATTGCTGCTGCTATTGCTTTAAGATCTGTTGAGGGTTCAACTGAAGAGGATCGAAAAGAAAGACCTACATATGGGAGAGCTGTCACAAATGAGGATATTGCAAAGAGAAGGAGTGACATGAAAACTCTAAGTATTCTCAAACTTTCCATGGGACCAGCCAATCAGCACAAGATAGAAGTTTTGATTCTGCCAAAGAATTTGGGTAACTCTTCAAGTCAACTATGCTGGTAATGATGATACTGCCTCAGAGAAGAAGAAGCAACTCTTGCATAAGTATGATGTGTTCAAAGCTCTCCCCAATGAAAAGCGAAGTGGGGTGAGAAGCAGGCTTCTAGACATCACAAGCAAATTTTCCTCTATGGGAACAGGGTATGGTGATGCTGATATCATTACCACTTTCCTTAAAAGTCTTTGTGATGCATGGAAGACTGAAGCAAGATCCATTATTGCTACCAATGCACACAAAAGTTCTACTTTTGATGACGTCTACAATAAGCTAAAGATTGTAGAGAATGAAATCCTCTTGGATCAAGTAAGCAAATCTACCTCTGTAAATATGGCTTTCTTTTCACATAGTGAAGGTCAAGTTGATCAAAGAGTGTCATACATGCATCCTGTTACTGGATCACCTTGTGTCAACAAAGGATCAACAGACCCTGACACATACAATGTTGACTCACCAAGAATTAAACCTGCTGGCATTGATCTAGATACAGTGTGTGCATACATTGCTGCATTGCCCAATGGTTCAGTGATTACATATGAGGACCTTGAGCAAATCAGTGATGAGAATTTGGAGGAGATGGACATTAAGGGGAATATGGCACTAGCAAGCATAAGGGCCAATAGATGGAATAAAAGATTCAGGAAGAAAATGACCTTCAATGCTAAAGACACTGCTGGGTTTGATAAATCCAAGGTTGAGTGTTACAATTACCATAGGATGGGTCACTTTATGAGAAAATGTAGATCTCCAAGAAGATCTGATGCTGGAAAGCCTTCAAGTCAAATCATCAAGGTTGAAGACACAAAGGCTATGGTTTCCATGCAAGAAATTGATGGTGTTGGATGGGACTAGAGCTTTATGGCCAAGGAGGTGGAAGAGAACAAGGCCTTGATTGTAAAGAAAGAAGAAGAAGAGCGTGTTCACTTTGCTCTCATGGCACATTCTTCGTCTTCATCAGATAATGAGGTATATGATGATGCTTTCTGTAGTAAAGGTTGTTGTTTGAACACTGAAAAACTTAACAAAGAAATTTTAAAGTTAAAATCAGATGTTTTTGATGAAAAATGCAAGTTATCTAATTATCAGCTGGAACTTGTTCAAACTGAAAAGACTGTGGCTGAATATAAGAAAATGCAGCTTGACGTAAAAGATTAAATTAACGTTTTGTCTCATGATCTCAATGTTAGTGTTGACCTTAGGGAAATTTTGGAAAGATCCAAAGGAGTCATACAAGCTAAGTTAGATGAGGCCATTAACAACAAAGAGAATGTAGGGCTTAAAATTCAAAGATTTGATAAATCTTCTCAAACCCTATAAAAATGTGTTTGTGAACAAAGAGACTCTAGGGATATGACTGGGATTGGTATGAAAGAGTATGCTGATGTTCCACCACCTGCTGGAAACTTTTATGGTGTCCTTAGAAAGGATTTATCTTGGACTGGTATACTAGAACTCCAAGAAAAGGAATTTATTCCTCCACCAAGAGTTCTTACTCTAGTAGAGGAATATATGCAGAAATTGACTGACTTGGAACAATGGAAGAAAGCCAATCCTACTTTTTTTGTTAAAGGTGGCATGCTTAGTGAGAGTCCAAATGAGTCTACACCCATAATTGTGACCAACCCTTCTGCTGGAGAACCTGTTGACCTTGGTTCATCTAGTATTATAAAACCTAGTGTTAAGTATGCAGAAATGTATAGGAAGCCTAGGTCACCAAATAGTCAAGTTAGTGATAATGGGAGATGGATCTTTTCATCTAGACCTAGGTTTATGTCTAGAAAAGCTTGTTATAGTTGTGGGAGTTTTTCACATTTGGCTTATAAGTCTGTCAGTGCTTCAAAAGTCAACGCTGACAAAAAGTCAAACATGGTAAAACCCAAACCTTTTATTCAACAAAGTCCACAAGTTTCTAGACCAGTTCCATTTTTTACTAAAGGGTCTAATACTCATGGTCAAAGGTCTTTTCAAAAGACCAATACATGGTCTAACAGACAATGGGTTCTTGTAGCAAACCCTAGTTTTGGCGCTGATAAGTTCAATTTCAACGTTCTCAAGAACAATTTTAACGCTGACAGGAATGTTTCCAATGCTGTTAGACCAATTAATAACAAATACTTGCAGCCAAAGGGAAAGGGGTCTAAAGATTTATCTAGTTTGACATGGAGACCCAAACAAGACCAAAACCCTAATGTTAATGGGATTTCTATGACTTGTAACAGATTTCATTATATTTTAAATGTCATAACAAAACCAATTGTGGTTAACTGGGTGTTCAATCCTCAAAGGGATGAACAAGGGGTTGTAATAAGGACTAAATATGTTCTTGTTGAACAACCAAATGAATACAAGTCTGCTCAGGCTTGGGTTCCCAAAGAAAACTAATTTGTTTTCTTTATGTGCAGGGCATTCAAAAGCAGGTAAATGATTATAGATATTGGGATAGTGGATGCTCTAGGTACATGACGGGGAAGGAAGATTATTTGACCAACTTTACCCCCACTAAAGATGGTGACAAAGTGTACTTTGGAGGAGGATATGGTACAATTTCTTGCAAAGGCACTCTTATCACCAATAATTTGCGTTTTGAAAACGTATTTCTGGTAAAAGAACTTGATTATAATCTGTTTAGTGTATCACAAGTATGTGATAACAAGAATAAGGTTCTTTTCACTGATACTGAATGCTTGGTGTTAAACAAAGACTTTAAGATACATGATGAGAAGTTTATTGATTATAGAACAACTAGGCATAAGGACATTTATAATGTGAATCTTAATGGAATTAGGATGAATAATAATTTGTCATGTCTATATGCTAAGGCTTCAGTTGATGAAAGTAATCTTTGGCATAGAAGGTTAGGGAACATAAACTTTAAGAACATAAACAGACTTGTGAGACATGGTTTAGTTGATGGTTTGCCTGAAAAGGCTTTCCACAATGATCATTCTTGTGTTGCATGTCTTAAAGGCAAACAACACAAAGTCTCCTTTAAGTCTAAACTTGTGCACTCTAGTTCTAAACCACTTCACCTGCTACATATGGACTTATTTGGACTAACTAATATAGAAAGTTTGAATGGTAAATCCTTTTGTTTTGTCATAACTGATGATTTTTCTAGATTTACTTGGACTTTCTTTTTTGCCTTGAAAAGTGAAACTACCACTGTTTTGATTAATTTTAATAACCAGATTGAGAAAAAGACAGGGAATCAGGTTAAAATACTTAGAACTGATAATGGTGGTGAGTTTAGAAATAAATTGTTAGATGAATTTTGTGCCAATAAAGGAATTACTAGACAGTTTAACATAGCTAGAACCCCACAACAGAATGGTTTGGCTGAAAGGAAGAATAAAACAATGATAGAAGCAACAAGGACAATGTTGGTTGATGCTCATTTCCCCATTGCTTTTTGGGCTGAGGCTGTGAATACAGCCTGTTATGTTCAGAATAGGGCATTGATCAACAAAATCCATAATAAGACACCTTATGAGCAATTTTGGAATAGGAAACCTAATACTGGTTTTCCTAAACCCTTTGGATGTCATGTAGTGATTTTAGATACTAGTGATGCCTTAGGAAAGTTTAGTGCTAAATGTAACACCCCAAATTTTATACAATTCAATACAGCGGAAGACTAGTTGGTGTTACGGGATAGCACATTACTCACATCATAGACAACGCTTAAAAATCGCGTCGTTTAATAATAAAACATTTCCTTCATAAATATCAAATTTACATAGGTCCCAAGTCATTGTATTTCATACAGGTTTTACAAAGCATTTGAATGGAAATTATTATTTAAGTGCGGGCCATGAATTCTTGTCGTCTTCCCGAGAATTACCTTCAAGTACCTGAGACAAAACATGTTAAAATAAAAGGTCAGCGATAACGCCGAGTGAATTCATAGAGTTTAATAAAATCCATCAATATAACATCGGTATAAAATTATTACGGAAAATCATTTTGTATAAATCTTTGTAACAGGCCATAAAATAGCCAAAGTCATTTTATACAAATCCTTATCAAAAATCATAATATTGGCCTTTGCCTTCAAAATCATTATACGAGCCATTGTCGTAAAACATCATACAATACGTTTTATAACATTGTATAGAGTTAAATAAAAACAAATATATGAATGTGGTTATGAAAAACCAAAACACGAACATAATATCAATAGTAAGACCCCGTATTGCAGGCAATATATAGTAATTTAGTGCGTATAGCAGTATTTCGTTATTTGGATTATTATAAGCCGCATGACATTGTTACCTTACTACAACAAACAACGGGTAACTAGCCCGAAACTCAATTTGCCCATCTAAATTAGCGTGTCGTCACAATAATCACGCTTGTGTAAATCTTCTCATACATAAATTCGCTTACCAATCAATGTGGCACGACGGGGATCAGCCGTCAAGGCGCGAACTGGGGTGATCATCCCCAAATAGTACTATTATATGCATAAGCGTCTACCAAATCCCGGTAGTTCACAATTCATGATAATGGGACTTTTAGTGACATAACCTAACTTTAATAATCCATTTCATTTCATCTATCGGGTCATTTAATCATCCATCGGGTCATACAATCATTCGGGTCCAAATCAATAAACAGGCAATCGGGACAACTAGTGTCCTAATTTATAAAAACTAACATGTTATCTCCCTCGCGGGTTTATAAAACATTTCATAAAAACATTTAAAAGAGTACGAGGCTATGAACTCACGTTGATGTGGGAAAGCGGGTTATCGACAATTCAGATGTACGATACATGCTTCAAAACGGAAACCTAGACAAATAATACTTGTCTTAGACTTTTGTCCAATGAGTTTATAAAAATAACAATTATGTATACATATGATGATTTTATACATATGATGATGATCAAGTGGGTTTATACATTCTTATTTATTCATTTTTGTGTTATGTGTTGATAACTTTTATACTAGTTTACTAGTCTTACCTATTTACATGTTTTAGGTCCAATAAGACTATTATAAGTCCATTAACTTGTATTAATACATTTTATACTTTTATTATCAGTATTTATACTTTACATGTTGGGCCCAAGTGGGTTAAGCCCAATAAGTAAATTTATAAGTGTTTTACTAACTAGTCGGGTTTATAGTCCAATAAGGCTACTTTGGCCTGTTAATGTCTACATGTTGTAAAGTTCGGGTTTTATCGGTTTTTACTTGTTATATAAGTTCATATAACAGTATGTGAGTTTATAAAAGTTTATATTAGACGGGTCCGACCGTCTAAGTTTTATTTGACAAAAACGTTAATCTTTCGGTTTTACCCGAAAAGACGTAAAACATAGTATATAGTTTTTATAACTTATAAAACATACCAAACTGCCATTTTTATATAATGTCCATTTATTTATATTTATGCATATTTATATAAATGAAATATATAAGTTAGTGGGTTTTAATTCACATTTTATAATATTTATTTGAGTGCATATATAATAATATTAAACTTTAATTTCACAAAATCAGTCCTAAATTTTAAGTTCACTAAAATGTCAATATCTATAGTTATATAATGAGATAGGACCTCATATTTTTATCACATAAACTACATGATATGTGCTTCATTTTACTCCTTATAACTACTGATGAGTCAACCTCTAAATATTTTTATAAATTCGTCCAAAACAGTGTAGGCAGATTTGCACTCTAAACTTGTTTTGATCATATCTCACTTATTTTGATGATTCCATTTCATGGCCAACTCTCACATGTGTATAACACCTAAAAATTACTGTATATTGATTCCACTTTACCATTTTATCAGTTTAACATTTGGTTACTTACTGTTTTTATACAGCCATCATTTTAAGAATGATTTTAGCCTTGTTACCTATGGTTTTTCATCTCTTTAATCATATTTATCAACACTTGATCCCCACACAACATTTTTATCATAATATATTTATCATATACATATACAATAAGAAAGAAAATACATGATTACATAATCAAAATAACAAGAGGATGGGAAGAACAATCTTTATACCACCAAGATTATGTAGGTTATAATCAAGACATGGAGTATGATCACACAACTTGTGATAAATCTACACCAATCTTCAAGGCCACCAATACCTATAAACTTTATGTAGAAATCAGCCCTTCATCTTCATGGAATCTCCTTTGTGGATGTTATGATCACCTCCAATCAATAAGGATTCAAAAGGACATTTTCTTGTGTAAGAATAACATAGGATTTGTGGTTAATTTAAGATCAAATGGTGGTGTTGTGGTGAATATGGGACTGCTAGGAGGAGTAGAGAGAGAGAGATTATAGTGGTTTGCATGTTGTAAATGAACAAATGGTTTTGTGATGTGTAGTTTTGAGGTGTAGTTGTAAGTTTAGCTTACATGTGAAGCTAGCTACAAGTGTATAAGCTTCCTTGTGGAGCTTTGACACCTCATGGGTGTTGTTGGACTAATTTGGCCGTCCCATGTGTATAGGGGCGAGATAAAATTGTTTTGTCCCATCCCGCTAATTTACGGGTATTCCTCGATTCTAGTTTTCTCGATTTGCGTGCCCTCGGGTCATTTTACGAAAAATGTTTTTATAAATTATGAATCAACGACACAAAACGAATCTAATAAAAATCGTCTCATCAAAAACGGAGTTCAAATACGTAAATACGTAATCCTAAGGTTATAGGTTTAGTCATAAATGACGTTAAATTATTCACGTAAGTCCTAATCTCTTCTCGTAAATTTGTGAGTTTATGAACCAACGCAAATTTAAAACTCCAAAATAATATTCACGGATAAATTTATTTTCTGTAGTGTCGGACTGTCACCAAAACGGTGTATGTAAACGTAAACAGGTAACGTAGAATCCTCCGGTTTAGACGTAGTCGATGCTACTTCGAGACGTAAACCTAAATTTCTTCCCAAAAATAAGTGAGTTCATAATGTAACATTAAAATAATGTTTTTAAATAATACTTGAGAATAAAATATCAACCATAAATCGACGGATTGTCACAACATTTACCCCTAAACAGGATCTATGTCCTCAAAGATCATCTTATCTTACTACTCGCTTCTCATAGAGTTAAAGCCATGTGGGTATTTCCTCCACATTGGGTCTTTTCTCACAAGTGTAATTCATTACAACACGCGAGTTTCATCAAACATAACTATGAGAATAAGATCAGGCTTAATGTTGACTTACTTTCTCTATCCATGATGTTCACGGGTTTTTGATGAATGCAACTTTTTGCCAATCTAAACTTTATCAAGAAGTGATCAGATTCTCACTTGATAGACATTTTATCAAGTTCGATATACGAAACATAATTCACGCAGCTCTTGAAGTCCTAGGGTAGATCCAACTTACATGCCTTTCAAACCAATCTTTTACATCATCTCAATGGTCCCAAACAACGGGGACTTATATCCCATGATCTTTCAGATCATCAATTCATTTTTCCATGGTTAAAACGTCTGGAATAACTTCGCTACCCATCTGGCACTTCAGGATCTACATTTCATATTCACATAACCTCCTGCCCACTACCGGCAGTCAATAATCAGATCCTAATTTCAACAATCTTTCAGGTCTCGCGGGTCGAGTATCTTGTAAGGTTAGGTTCTCCATCATAGGAAACCTTAAACCTAAAAGACATGTCCAACTCACAATGGGTGTATGTCGGGTGTCTTCATCCCAATCCTGCTTATAGATGCTCTAATATATATCCTCACAAGATTCGATCTCGATCCTAATACGATAGTTTTCAATGATAATCTCTCCAAATGAAAATGATTTTACAGTTTATTACCAAAGGTCAATCATTCAAACATAAAACAACACTTATAGTATTTTGTATCGTTACTTTACCTCGTCCCTTCGATTGGGGTGGTACACAGTACTCTCATCAAGATCCGTTCTCAATGACTTCTGAGAAAATCTCTAGAAATTCGATGCGAAGCGAGGATCTTGATAGAGATGATCGATACAAGCACACCATGCTTACATAACTCCTTTAAATACAAAAGAGTCAATTTCTTCATCAAGAATCTATCATTAACAGGAATGATATTAGTAGAGTTGGTCAGTGTGTCGACGATGACCCAAATCGAATCAAATTCAGATGATGACCTTTGCAATAGCTAGACGTTTACTAATGTATGAGGCGGTGTCTGCCTTCATAATTTTCCATCAGTACAACTTCTTCTGATAATGATACATTAAATCAGAAAAGACAGGAATAGAATACTTATACTTACAAGATTTCAATATGACTACATCTCTAAATCTCCATATTTAGGCAACCACAAGCGGCCTTTTATACATTTAACGCCATCGGCTCCTCAATTCTAATGGTTCATATTAGCCGTGAATCCCTTTTTATTATCTATATTATCCTTCTTACAAGCATTGTTTATTTTTATATTGTTCGGCAATTTATTTTGCACCTTCATTATTAAGGAACATGTCCTAATTGGTTCTTTTTCTTTTCTACATAATGTGTCAGTAATTATAATCACCTTCCTCGATGAAATAAATATCATGACCGTATTTATTCATAAATTATTCCTTCATATTTTCTAAGTCTTAGTTCTATCTCAACTATTATTTTTATCAGTTTTGCTTGATCCAACGTTTTAAAGTGTCGAAAGTTATTACAGGTAATTAAATAATAAATATTCAATTTTTATGAAACGTAAACGTAAAAATTTTAAATTTCTTAGTTCGACCAATTATATGAAAATGTTCAAAAATAAATTTGAACTTAATTAACACGATTTTTGTTGATTTATCGAAAATAATTAAAACAATTAATAAGATCCGTAAATGTTCGAAAAATCTTTGTTTATAATTTGGTCAAAAATTTTCTTAGTTGAAAAGCAAAAATTGTCGTTTCAAATTTCAAATCATGGTTTAAATGTTTTCCTCAGTTCTGCTTAGGTTGTCTTGAGGTATACACAAGCATTTACCCCTAAACAGGAGTTTAGTTAAATGTTCTAGGTATAAGGGAATAATCCCTCAAAAGTTCTTTTTGGTATAACCTTAAGCCTTAATGGCTCTTAATCTTTAAAAAGTCAATACAGATCCCATGATCTTATTAATAACATGTTAGATACTCAAAGTTTTTATCGTTCGGCCAATTCGGGGCAGTCTATAAACGATTATTAACTCCTTCCTATTCTTAGAAACAAACAAATGGTCCTTAATGATTACGAACATGAATTTATCAAATTACAGCCTACACACGTGATTCACCAAATTTATGAATGCTACATGTGCATTGGTCAATCCAAACGACATAACATGAAACTCGTAATGTTCATTACAAGTTCTGGATGTAGTGATTGGAATAGATAATCTTCTTCGCGGACGCGAAGTTGATGATAACCATGCCGTGAATCAAATTTTCGAATATACGCTATAACCTTGTAAATGATTGAACAAATCTATCATCTTGGATAGTGGATATAGATTTTTAATTGTCAATTTACTTAGTTCACGGTAATCAATAAATATAAGAAATAATAACATCATAGCTCTTCATGATGACGAGCTCGGTAGAATAAAAGCTTTCTCCGACAACTCTCTCAGTTGCACGGTAATTCCTTTGATTCAGATGGTGCTGACGTACAGTGCACACGCCACAGGTGCAGCACTGGGAATATAGTCAATACCAAATTCAACTTGCCTTAATGGCGAAAGTCTAGGTAATTCACCAGCAAATACCTCCTAAAGTTTCAGATAACAGAAACATCTTTTAATAAATTTAGTTTAAGTTATTTCTAGATTATAATATCTATGATCAGTTTATAACCATTCATGGTATACTTTTAAGTCTAAAAGAAGGATACAGCCACCTATCGGGAATTATTTAAATCACTTTTGATAATCAGCATCTTATCTTTTAGGGGAATTCTACTCGAGTTCCCATCAATTAAGACAATTTTGTCATGTCATAATCAATCAATTCATTCTACTGGCACTATCAACTTTCCAGTTTCATCACCGATGATAATATGTGAACTTCTCAAAAGACTAATAATAATTCATAATCCTTCACTAATTAAACGATATATGGAAACAAAACTATCATCGAAAGAGTAATGTCAACGCATAATTTACGCGAGAGAATTTCATTTCAGATAAAGACGAAAACATTTAACGAATATGAATATATCCCATGTTTTCATAATTTGAGTCCGCATTTGAAAGCTCCTCGGATCGTTACCCAGGTCATTCAAATGAAATCAAATCAAAATAAATGATTGAAACGTCGATACATCCAGTCGGGTATCAACACTCGATAATCAGATACTTTTCCTAAGAATCTCACTACGGGAGAATTGGACAAGAATGGAATATCAATTGTCATATAAGACAAGTTCCACAGATGAGTAAATTCGACTCAGAAGAATAGATTCTATAGGCACATATGTAGGTGTCCCTAACACTATGTCCCTATTTTGCACTTTTTGCAGATCTCATAAAATTTACTCTTTCACAATCTTCAAAGAAAATGTAGTGTTCATTCATTAGTTTTATGGTGACTACTAATCAGCCTTGCATGGTCCATTCCAAATTGTATGTAGGCGCGCAACTATATACAATTTCAAGATTAATGATGCAATACTCAGTTCGTCAAAATTTACAAATGTTTTCTTTGTTATGAAAACAAATAAGTTTTCCAAGGTATTTCATAATTAACTTTATTTCAATAATGATTATTTATAAGTCTCACTTTAAATAATCCATATAGTGATGAAAATTTAATTTTCTCAAAGGGTATTGTTTTATCTTATAAAAACAATGAGTGATCTGCAAAAGAGTGATGAAGAGTTGTTCACCAAGAACTAACTACAATATAATAGGAAATGAGCTTAGCCAAATAATCATGAGGTTCAACCTCGATGGCACTCAGGAATACAAAGAGAATAATCCACAACGTAACTCAATTCGATATGAGTACTTGTTCAATGGTTGCATAACTAATGCGAACATTAGGATGAAGCAAGAAAAGATAGATAATATCGATACATGTAGAATTTAGCAATCAAAGGTAGTCTTTTCGTTAATCACAAACAAGTCAAAATTGTACCGTAACACATTACGTGTCACTGTGACATACAATCCAATGAACTCTTTAATGCAATAATGCCTAAAAACGTTACTTGCATTTTTCAGTCTCTCTTTGTTTTGATTACGACAATATGTAAAAACAAGCATTTACGAAAACAACAAAAAACGAATTCTTGAGTTCAAGTATTTTTCATTTTACCCATTTTCACTTAAGGTATGGATAAACAAGTACTAACCTTAATCAAGTGATCAAGTGATTTAATCTTTTCTTAAAACTCACTTTTTATTAAGTGTGACAAGTTTTTATTAAACTTTCTTTTTAAGAAAATGTTTTATTAAATTAATTATTTGAAAATTTGAAAATGTCATATTCTTATTTGGCTAGGAATATTCTATCAGGATATTTTTTAAGCCAGATATGACCTCCACCACTAAAGGACGAAAAGGGAGCGGAGTCTAGTCCGGCGGTACCTTAGCCCCTAGGCGGTTCCTTTTCGATAAGGTACCGCGGGCTAAGATAAGGTACCGCGGGCAGATATAGCCGTTGGCCCCTTTGTCCTATTAATAGTGGACCATTCTCAGCTTTTCAACTCACCTCTTTTGCACATCTATTTCCAGATTCAAACTCTCTTCTTTAATCACTCAAATCTTTGATCATTTGTTTGATTGCTACTTGTTTAAGAAGTGAATCTTGTTCTTCCATCCCTTCCTCTCCAAGTGCAAAGAGAAGAACACTATCCTTGTGAAGTGTTGAGTCCACCACCAAAGATCCATTGAAGATCTAATTTTATACATTTGTAGTTGTGTCATAGTTGTGAAGATCCAAGTAGTTGTGTCTATTTGGAAGTTGTGTATGTACTAAGTATAGTTGTGTAGATTGGTCCTAGCTACGATTAGGGCTCGACTTTTAGCTTAGAGTCGGAAATTGGTTAAGCGACGTGTACGGTTTTCTCCACCATAAGGAGCTTGTTGTGTAGTGAACTCTCGAGTAAGGAGTACTCGAAGAGTGGAGTAGGAACGAGGAGTGAGCTTCGTTGCCGAACCACTATAAATCTTTGGTGTTTGGTTTCATCTTTCTTACCCTAAACTCTTTACATTCGTTATTCTTTGTGCATATATATTTGTTAGTATATAATTGTTAGTATTAGCTTAGTTACACTATCATTGTTCATATTGTGCATAAGAAGATTTCACATCTTTCAACCCCCCCTTCTAGTTTCTACAATTGGTATCAGAGCGGGTTGCTCAAGAATTTTTAAAGTATATTGTATTTTAAAACTTGAATCGATCTATGGATTCTAACAAATACCTAGAAGGGCAATCTATGCAAAGACCACCACTTTTTGAAACCGATAGTTTTATTTATTGGAAAAATAGATTTGAAACTTATTTGAAATCAAAAGATTTATATCTTTGGCATGTTATTACCAATGGTGATTTTTTACCCTATCAATTTAATGAAGTCTCTAAAACAAAAGAATTGGTCACTTTTGACAAATCTAATGACGACACTAAAAAGAAACTTTCAAAAAATAATGAGGCTAAAATGGTGATTTATAATGCTTTACCTAAGAAAGAGTATGAAAGGATTTTTATGTGTGAAACCACTAAAGATATTTGGAACACTCTTTTAGTAACCCACCAAGGTAATAGCCAAGTCAAAGAAAGCAAAATCGATCTTCTTGTCCAACAATATGAACAATTTGTCATCTTAGAAGATGAAACTATTGATAGTGCATTTGCTAGGTTTAACACCATTATTACTAGTCTAAAAGCACTTGATGAAGGTTTTTCTAGCAAGAACAATGTTAGGAAGTTTCTAAGGGCTTTACATCCAAAGTGGAGAGCAAAAGTCACGGCAATTGAAGAGTCGAAAGATCTCTCAACTTTATCACTCGATGAACTCATAGGAAACTTGAAGGTTCATGAGATGATAATTTTGAAGGACTCGGAATTAGTGAAAACCAAGAGTGAAAGGAAATCTCTTGCACTTAAAGCCAAGAAGGCATAAAGTAACCATGATAGTTCCTCGGAAAGCGATGACGAGGAGTATGCATTGGCGGTGAGAGATTTCAAGAAGTTCTTCAAGAGACGAGGTCAACACGTTAGGCAACCCAACTATGACAAGAAACCATTCTCAAAGAATCGATTTGTCAAGAACGAAAAAGGTGATAGGAATTGCTTTAGATGTGGTGATCCAAATCACTTCATTGGTGATTGTCCAAAGCCCGCTCGCGATAAGAACCACACGGCGTTCGTTAGTGGCGCTTGGAGCGATAGCGGTGAAGATGATAATGACAACCCCAAAGAGGAGAAATGTCTTATGGCTCACACTTCTAAAGAGGTACGTTCCGAAACCGAATATTATAGCAATGATAGTTCCACTTTTGATGATATTGAATTTGAAGGAAAATATGATAGTTTACACAAACTTAGTCTTAAATTCATAGAAAAGAATAAAATCTTAAAATCAACCAAAACTAAGCTTGAAAATAAGATCAATGAACTTAGGGAGAAATTGGCTAAACTTGAGAAAAATAAAGAGGTTGATTTAAGTTGCTTAAGTTGTGAGAAACTTAAATTAGAGAATGAAGATCTCAAGAGCACCTCCATTAAATTGGAAAAGTTCATGAAAGGTACGAGTGCTCTTGATGATATGTTAAACTAACAAGTTAATTCTAAGGAAAGACTTGGTCTAGGTTTTAACCCAAATGAAGCCTCAACTAGTGAACCAAAACAAGTCAGGTTTTCACAAAAAACACCCACTGTACGCGGTTCCAAATTGTATGGCGTGGTTCCTTATCACTATGGAACCGCCGCCATAGATAAGGTACCGCGGGCAGAGGATGATTTTGGTGAAAATACTGAACATTCTGAAAAGTCTAAGTTAGATGAAAAACCAAAGCATCTTATTGTTAATAAGGTAAAATTTCCCACACTTGACGACAATGCTATTGATAAGTTCTACAAACCATTAAGTAAACCTCTTATAGGAAATAGAAGTTTATCTAGACCATCTTCTACTCCACCTAGAGTACGGAATGAGTCTAAACCTAGAAGTAGAACGACAACGCCTAGAAGAGATAATCAAAACAATTCACAATCTATAAGTAAAACTCCAACAACTAGAAGGAATAATCATAACTCTAAACCTAGATCAAATACACCTAGGAGAAATAATGAAAAAAAAAATGGTTACATGAATTACTACCCTCCTCCATTTTGTTCTCCATGGGGAACCCCTCCTTCATTCATGCATCACAACTAAATGCAAGGGATGTTTGGAACTAACAATTTTGGACCCATGAGATATTGGGGACCAAATGTTTGATCTTGTGTGTTGTTACCTACATATGATTGGGAATTGATTTGGAGCCCGATGAGTGGATTAAGGATAGTGGATGTTCTAAACACATGACGAGTAATCGAAGTTTATTCTCGCGTTACAAGGCATATGATGGAGGTAACGTCACATTCGCTAGTAGTCTACGTGGTAATATCATTGGCAAAGGTACGGTTTCTCTTGACTCCATGACCATTGAAAATGTTGAGCACGTAGATAACATAGGATTTAACCTTTTAAGTATAGGTCAAATTTATGATAATAAGTGTAAGGTCATCTTTTCGGAACATGACAGTGAAATCGTAAAAGATGGAAAAGTCATTGGTAAAGGTGTTAGAAAGCATGGGCTTTATGTCATGAAGGTTAATAAGAAGTCAAAACACAACATATGTCTTGCGACTATAGATGATAGTTCTACTCTTTGGCATAGGAGATTAGGTCACGCTAATATGCGTTTAATTCAATCTTTAGTCTCTAAGGAGTTGGTAAGACACGTCCCCAAGATTAAGTTTGATAGTCACTTTTGTGATGCTTGCAAAGTTGGAAAGCAAGTTCACTCAAGTCACAAAGCCAAGAATTTGGTTTCGACCTCTCGGTGCTTAGAGCTTCTACATATGGATCTTTTTTGACCTTCCGCCATACGGAGTTATGGAGGTAACCTTTATACCCTAGTTATAGTTGATGACTATTCTAGATTCACTTGGAAGATTTTTGGCATCTAAGAATGAAGCTTTCGATCATTTCGAAATCTTTAGTCGAAGAATTCAAAATCAACTAGGATGTCCAATTGTCTCTAGTAGGATGGATCATGGAAGGGAATTTGATAATGAAGTGCAATTTGGTGCCTTTTGTGAAGCTCATGGTATTACCCATAACTTCTCGGCTCCTCGCACTTCACAATCAAATGGGGTAGTTGAAAGGAAGAATAGAACACTCCAAGAGATGAGTAGGACGATGTTAAACGAGAAATATTTGCCTCAAAAGTTTTGGTGCAATGCCGTGGACACATCGACTTATATTCTCAACCGAATTCTTATTCGACCTTTCCTAGTTAAGACCCCCTATGAGATTCTTAAAGGTAAGAAACCCTCATTGGAATACTTTAGGGTGTTTGAAAGCAAGTGCTTTATCCTCAACACCAAAGACTACCTTACCAAGTTTGACTCAAAGTCTTACGAAGGTATCCTTTTAGGTTATTCCCAAACTAGCAAAGCCTACATAGTCCAAAATAAAACCTCGGGGGTTATTGAAGGATCACTCAACGTAACCTTTGATGAAACCCATCCTTCACCCAAGACACCACCATTGGTTGATGATGACTTGGATGAATTAGAAGTAGTTAAAGCCAAAGAGGTTAGAAAAATAGGAGTTGAAGACCTTAGTGTTGAAAAGGAAGTAAACATTAAGGAGTCTAGGGATCATACTCTCAATAATGTCATTGGTGACTTAAATCAAAGGACCCTAAGATCTCAATTCCAAAACTAAAGAAACTTCTTTTGTTTCGTCTCCTTGATTGAACCAAAGAATGTTAAAGAAGCTTTGTCGGACGAGATTTGGGTCATTGCGATGCAAGAAGAAATGAATCAATTCGTTGCCAATGATGTTTGGGAACTTGTTCCTCCACCTAGAAGTTCTACCATTATAGGAACCAAATGGGTATATAGGAATAAGTTAGATGAGAATGGTGTTGTGTCTCGTAACAAGCTAGACTTGTAGCACAAGGCTATAATCAACAAGAAGGGATTGATTATCACGATACATATGCACCGGTAGCTAGATTAGAATCAATTAGAATCCCTTTAGCCTACGCTTGTGCCTTAGATTTTAAGCTTCAACAAATGGATGTAAAGAGTGCATTTCTTAACGGTTTGATCAATGAGGAGGTATATGTGACTCAACCTCCCGGCTTCATTGATTTTGAGAAACCGGACCATGTTTACAAGCTTAAGAAAGCACTTTATGAACTCAAACAAGCACCCAAAGCTTGGTATGATAGACTTAAAGCGTTCTTGTTAAACATGCGTATGCCATGGGAATGGTAGACAATACACTCTTTACAAAGAAGAAAGGTTCTCACCTCATAATCGTACAAATATATGTTGATGACATTATATTTGGCTCAACTTGTCAAGAATTGTGTGATGACTTTACCAAAATCATGCATGATGAGTTTGAAATGAGTATGATGGGAGAACTTAACTTCTTTTTAGGACTCCAAATTAAACAAATGGACGATGGTATTTTCTTTAGTCAATCTAAGTACGCTAAAGAAATGCTAAAGAAATTTGGATTAGAATAATCTAGACCAATGAAGACCCCAATGGCCTCGGATACTAAACTCACCGTAGATGATGATTGTGAGTCGGTAGACAACACCAAATATAGAGGTATGATTCGTAGTTTGTTGTACCTAACGGCAAGTCGACTGGATATCATGTTTGTTGTTTGCCTTTGTGCTCGCTTCCAAGAGGCTCCCAAAACCTCTCACCTCGAAGCGGTTAAGCGTATCTTCCGATACATTAAAGGCACTATACATTTAGGATTATGGTATCCTAAAGGGACCGGCGTAGAAACCATTGTCTACGCGGACTCGGATCATGCGGGAGACTATGTTGACCGGAAAAGCACTAGTTGAGTTTGTACCTTCATGGGTTGTTGTTTAACTTCTTGGTTCTCCAAGAAACAAACCGCTCTTGTAATATCCACCACAGAAGCCGAGTATGTGAGTGCCGGAAAAGCATGCCAACAAGCTCTATGGATGAAGCAAGCGCTTGTTGATTACGGGATTTCTCTTGATGATGTTTCCATCATGTGCGATAATAAAGGCGCTATAGACCTTAGCAAGATTCCCGTGCAAAATTCGCGAACCAAACACATAGAAATTAGACACCATTTCCTTAGGGATAATGTTCAAAAGGGGAACATTTTAATTGAGAAGGTACCCTCCGAGGACAACTTAGCCGACATCTTCACTAAGCCACTTAAGAGGGAACCTTTTAACTACTTGCGTCTAGGTCTAGGATTAATGGAACATCTACCTTAATTTCTTTTATTTTTTGTGTGTTTTCTTTTACCTCTTTGAGTCATTGAGTCTTCCAAACTCTTTTTGAAAAACATTCTCTTCTCCTTTTCAAAATTCTCAAAGTCTCTTTTGAAAATGGTTGAGAAATTCGTTTGACATTGTTAATTCAATCTAAAAACGATTTTTCATAGATTCTCGCTATTAATCTAGAGCTTACATAATTCATATGTATGATTCTCTCAAACATAGCAAGAACAAGATAGAATCATGGAGGATCATTGTGTCATGACTTAAGGTCTTGTCTTACACAACTCCTACATCGATTTTTTAATCCATGTATTTTGGTCAAATCTCTATTTGGTAAGTTTGCATATGTTTTCTTTGTCTATCTTTGTTTTTAAGCATATCCCTATGATAAGTTAGACTAGAAAAATAAGATTTGCTGAAAAATCTTCCTCCAAACACCAAACACTGCCTCTGTAGACGGTTCCATATGTGAACCGTGGTACCTTATTGATAAGGTACCGCCAGCCTAGATAAGGAACCGCCTACAGTGCCTTTCTTTTTCGGGTTTTTCTCTAAAACTCCATATTTGCTCCAACATTTTTGATAATCTTTGTTTCAAACCCTTTGACCACCCCAAAAATACCCTAAGCCTTCCCTATTTAAACCATAAGCATTTTGCATTACTTCACATCAAAAATGTCTTATTCTCCCAATGAAAGCCTTGAATCTCCTCCATTTTCTCCAATTGTTTTCAATCCCAACTCACCCAAAAACCATTACAATCCAAACCCACCCAAGAACAATCTTAATCACATTTCTCCTACCAAGAATGTTGATTGTGGAACTTCTTTTCGTCCACCACCACCCTTTAGTGTTCTTCCTCCTTCCCATGATAATGTAATGCACCATGGAAAATATTGTCAATGTTGTCAATATCAACATCTTGCTATGGCACACATCTATGAGGAGTTGAGCTACATCAAGAGTCTCTTAATCAAGCCTCCTCTTCACTATGATTATGAGATCTCCAACAAGCCACCACCACCACCCTCCGCCATTACCTTGTCTTTCATATAAGCATTGGTTGCTTATCCACAAGACACCAAATTCAAGCAAATCATAGAATTCTAGAATAACTAGGATTAGATTTATGCTTTTTGGCTTGTTTCTTTTTCCATACTTCTTTGTATGATTTTCCTTTAGTAACCTATCTTGGATCTTTGTCCTTGTGTTTTCTTCTCTTTTATTTTTTTGTGACCTATTGCTATATATTGTTGGTTGTTTCTTTTGTTCAACTAACCCTTCTATGTAGCTTGTCACCATATCTCGTGTAACACCCCCAAATTTATACAACTCAGTTCAGCGGAAGACTAGTTGGTGTTACGGGATAGCACATTACTCACATCATAGACAACGCTTAAAAATCGCGCCGTTTAATAATAAAGCATTTCCATTCATAAATATCAAAGTTACATAGGTCCCAAGTCATATTATTTCATACAAATTTACAAAGAATTTGAATGGAAATTATTGTTTAAGTGCGGGCCATGAATTCTTGTCGTCTTCCCGAGAATTACCTTCAAGTACCTGAGACAAAATATGTTAAAAGAAAAGGTCAGCGATAACGCCGAGTGAATTCATAGAGTTTAATAAATTCCATCAATATAACTTTGGTATAAAATTAGTACCAAAAATCAATTCATACAAATCATTGTAATAGGCCGTAAAATAGCCAAAATCATTTTATACAAATCTTTGTAATAGGCCATAAAATAGCCAAAGTCATTTTATACAATTCCTTATCGAAATTCATAGTATAGGCATTTGCCTTAAAAATCATTATACGAGCCAATGTCGTAAAAAACATCATACAATACGTCTTATGACGTTGTATGAAAATAAAAACCGTTATATGAGTATGGTTATGAAAACCAAAATACAAACATAATATCAATAGTATGACCCTGTATTGCTAGTCAGGCAATACATCGTAATTCGGAGCGTCTAGTAATATCTCGTTAGTTTTGGATTATTATAAGCCGCATGACATTGTTACCTTACTAAACCAACAACGGGTAGCTAACCCGATACTCAATTTGCCCATCTAAAGTAGCGTGTCGTCACAAAGGTCACGCTATTGAAATCTTCTCATACATAAATTCGCTTACCAATCAATGTGGCACGACGGGGATCAACCGTCAAGGCGCGAACTGGGGTGATCGTCCCCAAATAGTACTATTAAATGCATAAGCGTCTACCAACTCCCGGTAGTTCACAATTCATGCTAATGGGACTTTTAGTGACATAACCTAACTTTAATAATCCATTTAATTTCATCTATCGGGTACTTTAATCCTTTATCGGGTCATACAATCGGGTCATTCAATCATTCGGGTCCAAAATCAATAAACAAACAATCGGGACAAATGGTGTCCTATTTAATAAAACTAACATGTTATCTCCCTCGCGGGTTTATAAAACATTTATAAAAACATTTAAAAGAGTGCGAGGCTATGAACTCACGTTGATGTGGGATGGCGGGTTATCGGCAATTCGGATGTACGGTACGTGCTTCAATCACGGAAACCTAGACAAATAATAATCGGTCTTAGACGTTTGTCCAATGACTTTATAAAAATAACAAGTATGTATACATATGATGATTATATATATATGATGATCAAGTGGGTTTACATATTCTCGTTTACTCATTTTAGTGTTATATGTCGATAACTTTTATATTAGTTTACTAGTTTTACCCGTTTACGTGTCTTAAGTCCAATAAGCTTATTATAAGTTATTTAACTTATTTTAATCCATTTTTTACTTATATTATCAGTACTTAAACTTTACAAGTTGGGCCTAAATGGGTTAAGCCCAATAAGTTCTTTTTACAAGTTTTTATCTTATTTAGTCCAATTATTAGTCCAATATGCTTAATTAGCTCGTAAATGTCCGTATTTCTTATAGTTCGGATTTTATCGGTTTTTACTTGTTATACATGTCTATATATCAGTATATAAGTTTTATAAAGTTTTCATTAGACGGGTCCAACCATCTAAGTTTTATTTAACAAAAACGTTAATTTTTACGGTATTAGCCGAAAAAGTCGTAAAAACAATGTTTATAGTTTTATAACTTATAAGTATTATTTCACTACCATTTATATAAGTTATTCATTCAATTACCCTTTTACATATTTATAAAAATAAGTTTAATAAGTTAGTGGGTTTTCATTTATATTTTATACTATTAAATTTTGAGTGCTTATATAATAGTATTATTCTTTAATTTCCAAAAATCTGATTTTTATCTTCACTTTCACCAAAACTGCCATATCTTGAGTTCTATACGGAGATAGAAGCTCAAATTTTTATCACATAAACTACATGATATGTGCTACATTTAACTTTGCTATAGCTACTGTTGAATCATCTTCTAAATATTTTCTAAAAATCGTCCAAAACAGTGAACTCAGATTTATACCTTAAACTTGTTTTGATCATATCTCACTCATTACTTTGATTCCATTGCATGGCCAACTCTCACATGTGTACAAGACTCATAGCTTACTGTATATCAATTCTACTTCATCATTTTATCAGTTCATAACATGTTTCTTTACTGTTTTATACAGCCATGTAAATTAATCAAGATTTTAACCTTGTTTCTTATAGTTTTTCACCTTTTTAATCATATTTATCAACACCAAATCCCCACACAATATTTTTAATCATCATTCATCATCATATACATATACATAAGTAAAAGAAATACAAGATTACATAATCAAAAGTAACAAGAGGATGAGGAGGCCAATCTTTATACCACCAAAGTGATGAAAAGATGAGGTTGATGATGGACAAGACTTGGTTTTGGGTAACCAGTCTTATGAGATATCAATACCAAATACTTGTAGACTCCTCCAAAAATCAGACCTTGTTCTTCATGAAAACTCCTTGAGAAATCAGCCCCAAAACTCCATAGAAAACCTCTTTTTAGGTGTTAGAATCACCTCAAATCAACAAGTCTTCAATGGGTTTTCATCTTATGTGTGAATAACACATGATATTGTGGTTAATTTAAGATCAAATGGTGGTGTTTTAGTGAATATGGGACGAATTTTTGAGAGAGAAATGGGAGGATGAGAGTGGTTTGCATGTATGTATTTTGGAGAAATGGTTTGGTTAGATGGTTTTGAGGTGGAGTAGTTGTGAGTTTAGCTTAAATGTTAAGCTAGTTACAAGTGTATAAGCTTCCTTGTGAAGCTTTGACACCTCATGGGTGTTGGTAGCTAGTTTTGCCATCCCATATTGGGGGTGGGGCAAAAGTGGTTTTGTCTCATCCCCAATTATTTACGGGTACTCCTCGATTCTAGTTTCCTCGATTTGCGTGCTCTCGGGTCGTTTTACGAAAAACGTTTTTATAAATTATGAATCAACGTCATAAAACGAATCCAATAAAAATTGTCTCATCAAAAACGGAGTTCGAAAACGTAAATACGTAATCCTAAGGTTTCCGGTTTAGTCGTAAAGGACGTTAAAATAAAATCGTAAGTCCTAATCTCTTCTCGTAAATTTGTGAGTTTATGAAACAACACAAATTTAAAACTCCAAAATAATATTCACGGATAAATTTATTTTCTGAAATGTCGGACTGTCACCAAGGACGGTGTATGTAAACGTAAGCACGTAACGTTGAATCCTCCGGTTTAGACGTAGTCAATGCTACTCCAAGACGTAAATCCAAATTTCTTCCCAAAAATAAGTGAGTTCATATTGTATCATTAAAATAATATTTTCAAATAATATTTAAGAATAAAATATTGACCATAAATTGACGGATTGTCACAGCATTTACCCCTAAACAGGATCTTTGTCCTCAAAGATCATCTTACTACTCGCTTCTTATAGAGTTAAAACCATGTGGGTATTTCCTCCACATTCGATCTTTTCTCACAAGTGTAATTCATTACAATACGCGAGTTTCATCAAACATAACTACGGGAATAAGATCAGGCTAAATGTTGACTTACTTTCTCTATCCATGATGTTCACGGGTTTCTGATGAATGCAACTTTTCGCCGATCTAAGCTTTACTAAGAACAATCAGATTTTCACTTGATAGATATTCCATCAAGTTCGATTTACGAAACATAATTCACGCAGTTTTTGAAGTCCTAGGATAGATCCAACTTATATGCCTTTCAAACCAATCTTTCACATCATCTCAATGGTCCCATACAACGGGGACTTATATCCCATGATTTGTCAGATCATGAATTCATTTTCCCAAGTTTTAAAATTATGGCATAACTTCGCTACCCATTTGGCACTTCAAGATCTACATTTCACTTTCACATAACCTCTTGCCCAATATTGGCAGTAAATAATCAAATCCTAATTTCAACAATCATTTCAGATTTCGCGGGTCGGGTATTTTGTAAGGATAGGTTCTCCATCATAGGAACCTTAAACCTAAAAGACATGTCCAACTCACAATGGGTGTATGTCGGATGTCTTCGTCTCAACTCCTACTTATAGATGCTCTAATATAGATCCTAACAAGATTCGATCTCAATCCTAATACGATAATTATCAATGATAATATCTCCAAAGGAAAATGATTATACGGTTCACTACCAAAGGTCAATCATTCAAACATAAAGCAGCACTTATATTACTTTGTATTGTTACTTTACCTCGTCCCTTCAATTGGGGTGGTACATAGTACTCTCATCAAGGTTCGTTCTCAATGATTTTTGAGCAATTCTCTAGAAATTTGATGCGAAGCGAGGATCTTGATATATAGATGATCGATACAGGCACACTATGTTTATATAACTTCCTTTAAATAAAAGAGTCTATTTCTTCATCAAGATTCTATCATTAACGAGAATGATATTAGCAGATTTGGTCAGTCTGTCGACGATGACCCAAATCGAATCAAATTCAGATGATGACCTTTGCAATAGCTATACGTTTACTAATGTATGAGGCGATGTCTTCCTTCATAATTTCCATTAGTACAATTTCTTCAGACAAAGATACTTTTAGTCATAAATGACATACATATAATACTTATACTTACAAATTCCAACATAACTATATCTCACAATTTTCCATATTTAGGCAACCACAAGTGGCCTTTAAAATATTTAACGCTATTGGTTTCTCTATTTTAATGGTTCACATTAGACGCGAACCTCTTTTTATTATCTATATTTTCCTTCTTACAAGCATCGGTTATTTTTATATTGTTCGGCAATTTATTTTGCACCTTCATTATTAAGGAACATGTTCTAATTGGTTCTTTATCTTTTCTACATAATGTGTCGGTATCCATATTCACCTCTCATGATGATATAATTATCATGTCCATAATTTACTCAGATATTCTTTCTATATTATGCGTCAGTAATTTCGTTCACTTTCCTGATGAAATAAATATCATAACCGTATTTATTCAAAATTCTTTCTTCATATTTTCTGAGTTTTAGTTTCTTCTCAACTATCATCTTTATCCGTTTTACTCAATCCGTCGTCTAAAGCGTCGATAATTATTATGATTAATTAAATAATTATTAGTTAATTTTTATGAAGCGTAAACGTTTTAAATTTCTTAGTTCAACCAATTATATAAAATGTTTAAAATAAATTTGAATTTAATTAACAAGATTTTTGATGATTTATCGAAAATAATTGATAAGATTCGTAAATGTTCGAAAAATCTTTGGTTATGTTTTGGTCAAAGTTTTCTTAGTTGAAAAGCAAAAATTGTCGTTTCAAATTTCAAGTTATGGTTTAAATGGGTTTCCTCAATCCTTCTTAAGTTATCTTGAGGTATACACAAACATCTACCCCTAAACAGAAGTTTAGTTAAATGGTTTGTGTATAAGGGAATAATCCCTTTAAAAATCCTTTGTTAAAACATTTGTCAAAACATATTTCCATTTCTTTTTGGTAAAATCCAAAGTCTTAAAAGGGATCTTAATTTTTGAAGAGTCAAATTATATTCCATTATCTATTAATCTCATGGTTAAATCATGTAAAGATTCAAGTCTTTAATCACGTGTTAATTATTCAAGGTATACGTTTTTATTGTTTAGCCAATTCAGGGCAATCTATAATTAATTATTAACCTCATTCTTATTCTTGTAAACAAACAAATGGTCACTAATGATCACAAGCATGAAGTTATCAAATTACAGCCTACACACGTGATTCACCAAATTTATGAATACTACATGTGCATTAGTCAATCCAAACGACATCACGTGAAACTCATAATGTTCATTACAATTTCTGGATGTAGTGATTGGAATACATAATCTTTTTCGCAGATGCGAAGTTGATGATAACCATGCCGTGGATCAAATTGCTAGAACCTTGTAAATGATCGAACAAATCTTCCATTTCGAGTTATGGATATCGTTTTTGATTGTCAATTTACTCAGTTCACAGTAATCTATAAATATAAGGAATGATAACACCATAGCTCTTCAGGATGACAGGCTTGGTATAATAAAATATTTTTCCGACAACTCTCTCAGTTGTACGGAAATTCCTTTAATTCAGATGGTGCTGACGTACAGTGCACACGCCACAAGTGCAGCACCGGGAATATAATCAATACTAATTTCAACTTGCCTTAATGGCAAAAGTCTAGGTAATTCATAAACAAATACCTCCTAAGGTTTTAGATAACATGAACATCTTTTAATAAGTTCATATTAGGTTCCTTCTAGATTATAATATCTATGACTAGTTCACAACCATTTACGGTATAATTTCGAGTCTAAATGCAAGATGTAATCATCCATCAAGAATTATTTAGATCGCTTTTGATAATCAAAATCTTATCATTTAGGGGAATTCTACTCGAGTTCCCATCAATTAAGACAATGTCGTCATGTCATAATCAATCAATTCATTCTACTGGCATTATCAACTTTCCAGTTTCATTTCCGTCGATAAGATGTGAACTTCTCAAAAGACAAATACTAATTCATAATCCTTCAAAAATTCAAGGATATATGGAGACACAACTACCATTAAAAGAGTAAGGTCAACGCATAATCTACGCGAGAGAATTTCAAATCAGATACAGACGAAAACATTTAACGAATATGAATATATCCCATGTTTTCATAATTTGAGTACGCATTCGAAAGCTCCTCGGATCGTTACCCAGGTCATTCAAATGAAATCAAATCAAAAGAAATGATAAGAACGTCGATACATCCAGTCGGGTATCAATACTCGGTAATCAATTACTTTTCCTAAGAATCTTACTCCGGGAGAATTGGACAAGAAAGAATTGTCAATTGTCAAGTAAGACAATTTCCACATATGAGTAAATTCGACTCAGAAGAATAGATGCTACAGGCACATATGTAGGTGTCCCTATCAATATGTCCCTATTTTGCACTTTTTGCAGATCTCATAAAATTTTAATCATTCACAATCTTCAAAGAAAATGTAGTGTTTATTCATTAGTTTTATGGTGACTACTAATCAGTCTTGCATAGTCCATTCTAAATCGTATGTAGGCGCGCAACTATATACAATTTCAAGATTAACGATGCAATACTCAGTTCGTCAAAATTTTATCATCCATGTTTATAGTAAAATTATTTTCATGCTTAATTCTTAGATAAGAATCAAGAATAAATTTACAAATATTTTCTTTATTATGAAAACAATTAAGTTTTCCAAGATACTTTATAAACAACCTCATTTCGATAACAATCACTTATAAATCTTACTTTGAATAATCCTTATAGTGATGAAAATTAAATTTTATCAAAGGATACGGTTTTAACTTTATAAAAACAATTAGTGATCTGCAAAAGAGTGATGAAAGTTTGTTCACCAAGAATTGACTACGATATGATAGGAAATGAGCTTAGCCAATTAATCATGAGGTTCATGACCTCGATGGCACTCACGAAGAATGATTCACAACGTAACTCAAATCAAGATGAGTACTTGTTCAATGGTTACATCACTAATGCGAGCATTAGGAAGAAGCAAGAAAAGATAGATAACACCGATACATGTAGAATTTAGCAATCAAAGGTAGTCTTTTTCATTAATCACAAACAAGTCAAAATTGTACCGTAACACATTACATGTCACTATGTCATACAATTCTCAAAACTCATCCTACCAACTGATATCTCAGTTAAGTTAGGGATTATTTTTTAAAAGATACCACAATAAATACTAATCTACAAGGGTCATTAGGTGTTCCACATGTCCCAGAAGATCCATCGGTCTCAATTCAGAAGAAGATTTATTCAATTTATTTCTTGGACACTAGGCATCCTCATTAGTGGACAATGGCCTAGGAACAACACTTAACACGAATCAACAATCAATTAAAACCTTATAATTCAATCACAAAACTTAACGACTTCCTCTTAACAATTTCATATTCCATTCAAGTTAAATTTTACTTTATTCAAGTTTCAACCAACTTTATACTCAATTCGATATCCTACCTCATTCTCCAATACTTACAACCTTATTCTTCGGCCTTGTAAAGGCAATACAATCTCAATATGAATCAACACTTAATTTCCAATCCTATTAGCTCTTACAACAACAATTATCAAATGAGTCATTAATATGAAATGACTTGATCATTCAACTAGACTTCTCGGAAAGGTATTAGTGGCATGAGGCTTTTGGGTAATGGTTCCAATAACAGCCCCAAGTGCAACATTCACCCTTTCGATTTCAATTTAAGAATTGGATGACAACGAATCAGATGACATCTTTCCAGGTGATAACGTTTTGTCAAACTCCACTCTATAAGGAAAGATCGTCATGACATCGATATCAGATTTAATCTCGCCAATTCTTTTTCAATATCATAATCAACTAATATCTACATTTCTACGAATATCAACCAGTTGTTGGGATCATAAATATCCACAACTTGGTTTAGATCTTGGATAGCTAGAATTCCTACGAGAATAGCTTCGACTAATTTACTAGGGGATTTAGGGTTACTTGTGACAATCGACGTCGTATAAATACCTCGTATAAAAATCAAAATAATCATCAAACAATCATGTAATAAAATTACATCATATATATATAATCCAAGTTATATATATATATATTAAAATAACACTTCTCAGTCTTGGCCTTGTCGGTAACTCGAGAATTCTTCGGCACCGTTATAGTCAAAAGATTTTTAGACATTTTTAGAAAAATGTTTTTAGTTAAAAGATTTTGAAATGTTTTATTCAAAACCTTGGTTTTAAAAATCTTTCGTTCTCTATAACGAGAGCTCTGGTACCAAACTGTAACACCCCCAAATTTATACAACTCAGTTCAGCGGAAGACTAGTTGGTGTTACGGGATAGCACATTACTCACATCATAGACAACGCTTAAAAATCGCGTCGTTTAATAATAAAGCATTTCCATTCATAAATATCAAAGTTACATAGGTCCCAAGTCATATTATTTCATACAAATTTACAAAGAATTTGAATGGAAATTATTGTTTAAGTGCGGGCCATGAATTCTTGTCGTCTTCCCGAGAATTACCTTCAAGTACCTGAGACAAAACATGTTAAAAGAAAAGGTCAGCGATAACGCCGAGTGAATTCATAGAGTTTAATAAATTCCATCAATATAACTTTGGTATAAAATTAGTACCAAAAATCAATTCATACAAATCATTGAATAGGCCGTAAAATAGCCAAAATCATTTTATACAAATCTTTGTAATAGGCCATAAAATAGCCAAAGTCATTTTATACAATTCCTTATCGAAATTCATAGTATAGGCATTTCCCTTAAAAATCATTATACGAGCCAATGTCGTAAAAACATCATACAATACGTCTTATGACGTTGTATGAAAATAAAAACCGTTATATGAGTATGGTTATGAAAACCAAAATACAAACATAATATCAATAGTATGACCCTGTATTGCTAGTCAGGCAATACATCGTATTCGGAGCGTCTAGTAATATCTCGTTAGTTTTGGATTATTATAAGCCGCATGACATTGTTACCTTACTAAACCAACAACGGGTAGCTAACCCGATACTCAATTTGCCCATCTAAAGTAGCGTGTCGTCACAAAGGTCACGCTATTGAAATCTTCTCATACATAAATTCGCTTACCAATCAATGTGGCACGACGGGGATCAATCGTCAAGGCGCGAACTGGGGTGATCGTCCCCAAATAGTACTATTAAATGCATAAGCGTCTACCAACTCCCGGTAGTTCACAATTCATGCTAATGGGACTTTTAGTGACATAACCTAACTTTAATAATCCATTTAATTTCATCTATCGGGTACTTTAATCCTTTATCGGGTCATACAATCGGGTCATTCAATCATTCGGGTCCAAAATCAATAAACAAACAATCGGGACAAATGGTGTCCTATTTAATAAAACTAACATGTTATCTCCCTCGCGGGTTTATAAAACATTTATAAAAACATTTAAAAGAGTGCGAGGCTATGAACTCACGTTGATGTGGGATGGCGGGTTATCGGCAATTCGGATGTACGGTACGTGCTTCAATCACGGAAACCTAGACAAATAATAATCGGTCTTAGACGTTTGTCCAATGACTTTATAAAAATAACAAGTATGTATACATATGATGATTATATATATATGATGATCAAGTGGGTTTACATATTCTCGTTTACTCATTTTAGTGTTATATGTCGATAACTTTTATATTAGTTTACTAGTTTTACCCGTTTACGTGTCTTAAGTCCAATAAGCTTATTATAAGTTATTTAACTTATTTTAATCCATTTTGTACTTATATTATCAGTACTTAAACTTTACAAGTTGGGTCTAAATGGGTTAAGCCCAATAAGTTCTTTTTACAAGTTTTTATCTTATTTAGTCCAATTATTAGTCCAATATGCTTAATTAGCTCGTAAATGTCCGTATTTCTTATAGTTCGGATTTTATCGGTTTTTAATTGTTATACATGTCTATATATCAGTATATAAGTTTTATAAAGTTTTCATTAGACGGGTCCAACCATCTAAGTTTTATTTAACAAAAACGTTAATTTTTACGGTATTAGCCGAAAAAGTCGTAAAAACAATGTTTATAGTTTTATAACTTATAAGTATTATTTCACTACCATTTATATAAGTTATTCATTCAATTACCCTTTTACATATTTATAAAATAATTTTAATAAGTTACTGGGTTTTCATTTATATTTTATACTATTAAATTTTGAGTGCTTATATAATAGTATTATTTTTTAATTTCCGAAAATCTGATTTTTATCTTCACTTTCACCAAAACTGCCATATCTTGAGTTCTATATGGAGATAGAAGCTCAAATTTTTATCACATAAACTACATGATATGTGCTACATTTAACTCTGCTATAGCTACTGCTGAATCATCTTCTAAATATTTTCTAAAAATCGTCCAAAACAGTGAACTCAGATTTATACCTTAAACTTGTTTTGATCATATCTCACTCATTACTTTGATTCCGTTGCATGGCCAACTCTCACATGTGTACAAGACTCATAGCTTACTGTATATCAATTTTACTTCATCATTTTATCAGTTCATAACATGTTTCTTTACTGTTTTATACAGCCATGTAAATTAATCAAGATTTTAACCTTGTTTCTTATAGTTTTTCACCTTTTTAATCATATTTATCAACACCAAATCCCCACACAATATTTTTAATCATCATTCATCATCATATACATATACATAAGTAAAAGAAATACAAGATTACATAATCAAAAATAACAAGAGGATGAGGAGGACAATCTTTATACCACCAAAGTGATGAAAAGATGAGGTTGATGATGGACAAGACTTGGTTTTGGGTAACCAATCTTATGAGATATCAATACCACTTCTAGGATCACCAAATACTTGTAGACTCCTCCAAAAATCAGACCTTGTTCTTCATGAAAACTCCTTGAGAAATCAGCCCCAAAACTCCATAGAAAACCTCTTTTTAGGTGTTAGAATCACCTCAAATCAACAAGTCTTCAATGGGTTTTCATCTTATGTGTGAATAACACATGATATTGTGGTTAATTTAAGATCAAATGGTGGTGTTTTAGTGAATATGGGACGAATTTTTGAGAGAGAAATGGGAGGATGAGAGTGGTTTGCATGTATGTATTTTGGAGAAATGGTTTGGTTAGATGGTTTTGAGGTGGAGTAGTTGTGAGTTTAGCTTAAATGTTAAGCTAGTTACAAGTGTATAAGCTTCCTTGTGAAGCTTTGACACCTCATGGGTGTTGGTAGCTAGTTTTGCCATCCCATATTGGGGGTGGGGCAAAAGTGGTTTTGTCTCATCCCCAATTATTTACGGGTACTCCTCGATTCTAGTTTCCTCGATTTGCGTGCCCTCGGGTCGTTTTGCGAAAAACATTTTTATAAATTATGAATCAACGTCATAAAACGAATCCAATAAAAATTGTCTCATCAAAAACGGAGTTCGAAAACGTAAATACGTAATCCTAAGGTTTCCGGTTTAGTCGTAAAGGACGTTAAAATAAAATCGTAAGTCCTAATCTCTTCTCGTAAATTTGTGAGTTTATGAAACAACACAAATTTAAAACTCCAAAATAATATTCACGGATAAATTTATTTTCTGAAATGTCGGACTGTCACCAAGGACGGTGTATGTAAACGTAAGCACGTAACGTTGAATCCTCCGGTTTAGACGTAGTCAATGCTACTCCAAGACGTAAATCCAAATTTCTTCCCAAAAATAAGTGAGTTCATATTGTATCATTAAAATAATATTTTCAAATAATATTTGAGAATAAAATATTGACCATAAATTGACGGATTGTCACATCTCGATTCCTCGGTGCCCCAAGCTAGGGGGAGTAAGCACCAAGGGGGAGTCTTTGCAAAGTCCGTCTCTTCAACACCGACTTGTGCAACCTTTTTGCTTCGACAAAGGGGGGGAAATGAATAAACTCGTCTTCGAAAATCTTGTTTTTTGTGTGATTGAGTTTATGTATTGTCGGAATCAAAAAGGGGGAGATTGTTAATGTAATAATGCCTAAAAACGTTACTTGCATTTTTCGGTCTCGCTTTGTTTTGATTACGACAATATGTAAAAACAAGCATTTACGAAAACAACGAAAAACGAATTCTTGAGTTCAAGTATTTTTCATTTTACCCATTTTCACTTAATATATGGATAAACAAGTATTAACCTTAATCAAGTGATCAAGTGATTTAATCTTTTCTTATAACTCACTTTTTATTAAGTGTGACAAGTTTTTATTAAACTTTCTTTTTAAGAAAATGTTTTATTAAATTAATTATTTGAAAATTTGAAAATGGCATATTCTTATTTGGTTAGGAATATTCTATCAGGATATTTTTTAAGCCAGATATGACCTCCACCACTAAAGGACAAAAAGGGAGCGGAGTCTAGTCCAGCGGTACCTTAGCCCCTAGGCGGTTCCTTAACGATAAGGTACCGCGGGCTAAGATAAGGTACCGCGGGAAGATATAGCCGTTGGCCCCTTTGTCCTATAAATAGTGGACCATTCTCAGCTTTTCAACTAACCTCTTTTGCACATCTATTTCAAGATTCAAACTCTCTTCTTTAATCACTCAAATCTTTGATCATTTGTTTGATTACTACTTGTTTAAGAAGTGAATCTTGTTCTTCCATCCCTTCCTCTCCAAGTGCAAAAGGAAGAACACTATCCTTGTGAAGTGTTGAGTCCACCACCAAAGATCCATTGAAGATCTAATTTTATACATTTGTAGTTGTGTCATAGTTGTGAAGATCCAAGTAGTTGTATCTATTTGGAAGTTGTGTATGTACTAAGTATAGTTGTGTAGATTGGTCCTAGCTACGATTAGGGCTCGACTTTTAGCTTAGAGTCGGAAATTGGTTAAGCGACGTGTACGGTTTTCTCCACCATAAGGAGCTTGTTGTGTAGTGAACTCTCGAGTAAGGAGTACTCGAGGAGTGGAGTAGGAACGAGGAGTGAGCTTCGTTGCCGAACCACTATAAATCCTTGGTGTTCGGTTTGATCTTTCTTACCCTTAACTCTTTACATTCTTTATTCTTTGTGCATATATATTTGTTAGTATATATTTGTTAGTATTAGCTTAGTTACACTATCATTGTTCATATTGTGAATAAGAAGATTTCACATATTTCCTCAAGCCTAAGTTTTTGAAAAAGGATTTTTGGAAACCACATTTTAACAAGTAAATATAATAAACTATTCAACCCCCACTTCTAGTTTCTACAAACTCATCCTACCAACCGATGTCTCAGTTAAGTTAGGGATTTTTAAAAGATACCACAATTAATACTAATCTACAAGAGTCATTAGGTGTTCCACATGTCCTAGAAGATCCATCAGTCTCAATTCAGAAGAAGATTTCTTCAATTTATTTCTTGGACACTGGGCATCCTCGTTAGTGGACAATGGCCTAGGAACAACACTTAACACGAATCAACAATCAATTAAAACCTTATAACTCAATCATAGGGCTTAACGACTTCCTCTTAACAATTTTTTATTCCATTCAAGTTAAATTTTACTTTATTCAAGTTTTCTATCAACTTATACTCAATTCGATATCCTACCTCATTCTCCAATACTTTCAACCTTATTCTTAGACCTTAAAAGGGCAATAAAAGTTCAACATGAACAACACTTAATTTCCAATCCTATAGCTTTTACAGCAATAGTTATCAAATGAGTCACTAGTATGAAATGACTCATACATTCAATTAGACTTCTCGGAAAGGTACTAGTGGCATGAGGCTTTTGGGTAATTCTAACACCCCCACAAATGCTATGCGCAGCGGAACTACAACATTTGGGTTCTAGGCAGTTATCATCACACACAAGATATATCAAACGACTCAAAGAGACGTAAAAGTTTTAACATAAATTAAACATTGTTAAAAACATACATGTCTACGGTTTTTCCAAACCCAAGATGACACAACACAGAGTTAGAGTTTTGGTCCCCACGAATCTCAACCCCAAAAGATACAATTTCGTTAACATGACAGAAAATTTAAAAGTGTTCAAGTTAAATATGGGTGGAAAAACAAGTAGACGCCAAGCCACACACAACTCCCATCCAATGCATGCTCCATGCTATACTTCATCGGTTACCTGAAACACATGCTAAATTGGGTCAACAAATAATGTTGAGTGGAATTCATAGGTTTTATAATCTCATTTTGAACATATGTGTTATAAAAATCATTCACGGTCATTCTTAGAATTGTCGATCAAACAATCTATTTTCAAGGTTATGACAATTGTGTTTAAGCTCATGACACTAATCCGTTAACTCAATCATCCGCGTAATAATTACCGGCGTGATTAAGATGAAACCATTGCCCCTTCTAAAGGCATCAGTTGCAATTATACCTTATCTCTTATCACAAGTTATCCGTCCGCACGGGGTACTCAACGTACTAGCCCTCATCTCGGATAGGGTTGTCAACCCCATAGTAATCAATTGTATAAGCGGCTATTTTCAATCCACAAAAGGATTAAACAATACTTAATAGTTCATGAATATAGGGTCTTTTGCAACTAGGTACTCAACACAATTTAAGGCAACATTCGGGTCCAACAATCATTCATGACATATGTTCATTTTAGAAAACTAGCATGCATATCCCTCGCGGATAAAAACAATTTAAAAACAATAGTAAGCGAGGATACAAATTCACACCTTATGTATATAGAGTAGTCGACGATTTCGAATGACGATCACTGACGATGATGAGGATGCCCGGGGAATTCGACACCTAACAAACAATAACGCGTAATGAGTAAATCTCATTTATAAACTTCAAGTACTGTATAATATGTTCATATTAGTCAATTTTGATAATTACAAACTCACGCCAAAACCAAACGGATATTTGTCACTAGTTTTTTATACTATTCATCTACGTTATTAACGTTATTACCCTTTTTACGTTTTTCGTCGATACTTACCAAAAGTATGGGCTGTTTTCCTAGACTTAATCCCTTTTATAAAATTTGAGAAAATTCTCAAAAATACCTTAAGACCTGTAGAAAACACATTTTTAATCCCATTAAAAGTTCTTACTTTTATGACCCGTCACTCAACACATTACTAAACATACGTTTTTCGGACTGATTTTGCACATTGACCACGTTGGACTTGTTTGACCCATTTAATATATACCATTGACCCGTTCAACACCTAAGTCTAATAATAGACTCACAAATGCAGGTTTGAGACCGAAAATCAACCTTTAATAAATTACCAAACTATACCTATGGTCCCCGGGATTTGACCCAAAAGCAAACATAATTTCGGATTATGTAGGTTCTCATCTCCCGGTACACGTACTTTCAAAACATCATAACTTTTGACTCGTTAGGAGTCGTAAGCTCTTTCTTATACCAAATCGAAGCTAAGACGACGCTCTACAACTATATCCAAGTCTCATGACCTGTTTACAAAATCAAACTTATGAAAACAAGCCTAAACAATCTGCCTAAATTTACCCTTCTCAAAATCAACCCAACACTCGTTTCCAAACCATTTTATCGACACCTAGCCTCAACTTAATCACTCCTAACCATGAATAATCATCCTAATCAGTCCTTAACACTAAAAATACCAAATCCATCCTAAAACCCATTCACTAAATCGAATATGCAATGAGCTTTACCCATTCAAAAACATCTAAAACCATGAATTAAACACAAAACCCACAAGCAAAACATCAATCACCAAGATCCACCAAACACCCCCATTTGGCAGTGGGGTGTGGGTGATCAAAACACCCCAACTAAATTGATTTTGGTTGGTTTGTTGGGTGATTATCCATCTCCTACACTCTAATTAAACATGCATAAACTCAATTAACATCAAAACAAATTTTTGAAAAACCCATTTGATTCTTGAAAATTTTTATGAATGCATGTTGGATTAAAGCATATCAAAACACTTGAAATGATTAAACTAAATATGGTCTAACCTTGGTTTTAATCAAAACAAGCTAGAAAAAATTGTGGTGGTGGTGTGGTGGTTTGGCCGTCGGCCTAAAGAGAGAAAAAGAGAGAGAGTGAAAATTTTTTGGTGTGTGTTTGTGTTGTGTGTGTGTTGTGTTTCCATTTTGTAAAATTAGGAGGCCCTTGGGTGCAATATTGGCATTCTTTTGGCCTTAAATAAAAACGACCTCAAATGTTTGCGGAAATGACTCACTAGTCGACTTAGAAAATTTTGCGGGAGTCGGGGGTCATCCCGAACACTCCAAAATACTTTTAGGACAATTTAAATGCACCCGGAAAGCAATAAAACGCGCCCGACTCTACTTAACACAAACCGAAAGTAAAATCCTCGAAAAATTATGATATCGATAAAACGACAATAAAAATGTAATCAAAGTTTGGTACAGTTCAATGTATGTCCATAAAACAGGTTGCATGTTTTCTCCCCATAAAGGATTTTTAAAAGTTTGTCCATATATTATGTGGGGCCGTAAACTCACCTAAGTATCTGTAACAGTAGTGTAACAAAAGAAATCCAGAAAATGCTCACGACACAGTCAACTACCTAAATAATGGTACAGTCTCAGTAAATGCATAAAATAATGCAGAAAGTTTTAGATAAATATCTGTGCATGCTTATATACAGTTTTTAGGTAGTTTATTAATGTTATTGTGTTTTAGTTAAACACATTGTTGTACAAGTATTAATAACCTCCAATTAATTTGTTATTAATAACATCGTTTAACTAAAAGTATTTTACTTAAAAATTGTTGTATTTTTACTTTTATAATATACTGGCATTTAATTTATATAGTTTATATAAATTGTTTTATAAAAATCATAATACTTTATTTACTTTAATTTAAAGTCCCCAAAGTTTCCAATATTTATTAGATAGTCCTTTGATTAAAAGTTTAAAAAATGACGGTTCTAGTCCTTGTAGTTTAAGACTTATTTAAGTTTTAATAATTAAATGAAATAAAGGTTTTATAGTTTGTTTAAGTTTCGGATATAGCCAAAACAAGCCCCTTTATATTTTATTAAATGTATAACTTTCGGCTGGCACTTTTAGTCCTTAGGGCTTGTAATATTTTCGGGATATGGAAAAAATAGTCCCTCTAGTTAAAACTAGATTTTATAACTTTCATTAAGTGGCAAAAATAGTCCCTAGGGCTTCTAAATGTTTCGGCTAATTACCTACATAGTCCTTAGAGTTGTAAAATGACAATTTAACTTCGGGAATTTACAAGAATGGTCCTTAGGGTTTAAATAAGTCACGAATGGAATTAACTAACCCCTAAACTTTCGAATATTTACAATATTAGTCCTTGTACTTAATCTTTTGTCAAAATAAGTTACAAATGTCACGGTTTTAACCCATAAGCTTTATTAATTTACATTTTTATTCCAAAAGTTTTTATAAGTTATATTTTTGGCATAAAAACTTTATTTAAGTATAGAAATATTACATGGGCTTTTTGATATGTCAAATGGCTTAATGGGTTTCCTAATGGGCCTAAACAAATTTTAAGTCCATTAATAATTCAAGATTAGCTAAGTGGGCTCACAAGGCACTAAATGGGCCTAATGGGCTCCTAAAAACATACATATACATTTATTGGTCCTATTGGGCCTAGTTAAGTTTCGGCTATATTTATTGGGCCTATCGAGCCTTGTTAAGTTTCAGCTACATTTTTATATTGGCTTAACCAGTCCACTAAGGAAAACTAAGATTAACCAAAGTATCACATAGATCTAAGGTTTTTCTTAGCTTATTACAAGTTCAACAAAATTAATCAAGATCCCAAAATGAAGTGTCTAACTCACGACATGTTTATTTAGGGGGTTTCAATTAAAGATGTATTTTTATTTTAAGTTCACAAGTTAGTCATAAGTCCAAAGGTAAGCTTTATACCCTATGGCTATATTTATTTCAAGGTGATTTAAAATGAGATCTCGGCTTGTTACAAGTTTACAACTTTATCATAAGTCCAAAAATGGGATTGATAGCCCACTGATAATAACTTTTGAGAGGTTTTCATGATTTTTAGCAAGGTTATAATATGTACATAATCATATGTTCATTACCAAGTCATTTTTATTCAAATCTTGTGACAAAACAAACATAATCCGTGACCTATATAGGTCTAGATTTTACTAGTTTTGAGTTTTTAACAAGTTTATCATATGAGTAACAAGTGAATGATTTATGTGCATGCAAAAATATAAGTAAATAAGGAAAAAGGTAGGTTTAGTGATACTTACTTGTTAATGATGTTAAAGAAAACAAATGAACTAAGGAGGATTATAGTTCAAGCTTAACAATGGTGAGACCCTAAACAATAATCCAAGTTATAGCCTATATGGTTCGGCTAGGGTTTCCTTTGCTTGTCTTTGAGATCAAGTTGGTATAGATAATACCAATGATTTGGATTTATAAGGACGAAGACGAAGATTTGGTGTAGTTAATGTGTTTTCTAGGTGGATCTTGGTGGATGATTGTTGCTATTTGTATGATTGAGAGAGAGATATGGAAGAATGTTTGTAAGATTTGCATGTAAGTTGTGTGTGTTTGTGGTTGTATTCAGCTAATGAAGAGGAGAGAGTGAGGATACAAAAATCTCCTTGGGGTATGATCTCTGGTGCCATGTGTTGTGTTTCTTTCGTAAAACCCATGCAACCTTTTGATCTCCCATGGTTGTCGTGTGATAGTAGGCAAGAAGGAAGCAAAGGGCTTGCCAAGTGGAATACCTTGAGTTGTGAGAGTAGATAAAAGGGTAACATGGATATTTCCATCTTTTACAAGAATGTGCATGCATGCATGTATGCATGTACACGGCTAGAATGGAATGGGTACTAGTATGTTTAGTCTTTGTTAAGTGTTGTGTATTATCACAAGTATAGGCATTGTATGGTTTGTCCTTGTGAAGGTTTCTAGGTATTGTGTCATATATTTCCTTCTAGTAGAAGGTATGTAAATATATACATATAATGGCAAGTTCACACACTTAATAAAATGTATTACATGAGATAATGTTTCTCCAGTCTGTTTTTAAATGATCAGATATGTACTATTGTTGTGAATCTTGTTTGTCATGTGTCCTGTCAGTTGCCGAAGTAGTCAAAATAGACTAACAGGTTTATAATTATCAAATAACTATGAAAAGATAGTATGCTCAAGTAGAAATAACACTTCATGAAATTATACAAAGGTGGTGATAATTAAGTTCTCGAATTATTGAGTACAAAAGCTGATAAAGCCAAAATGGTAAAATCAGGGATTTTACATCGGGCTCTAAATCAATTCCCAAGCGTATCTAGGTAACAACCCACAAGATCAAATATTTGGTCCCCAATATCTCATGGGTCCAAAGTTGTTAGTTCCAAACATCCCATGCATTTGGTTGGGATGCATGAATGAAGGAGACATTCCCCATTGGGAAAATTATTATTGTTGAAAATTGTTCAAATTCATATGGACATTTTGTTGTCTATTGTTTCTCCTAGGTGTCTTTGATCTTGATCTATAATTATTGTTAATTCTTCTAGGTGTTGGAGTTTTACTTCTAGGTCGTGACTTAGCTTGATCTTCCCTTTTTGGTGTAGGTGTTCTACTTCTAGGTTTTGACTCATTGCGTACTCCTGGAGGAGTAGATGTTTGTCTAGATAAATTTCTAGTTCCCATTATAGGTTTACTCAAGGGCTTGTAGAATTTACCTAGAGTAGTTTTATCAAGAATAGGTACTTTGACCTTGTTAAAAAGAATATGTTTTGTGTGACAATCCGTCAATTTATGGTCAATATTTTATTCTCAATATTTATTTGAAAACATTTTTTAATGTTACAATATGAACTCACTTATTTTTGGGAAGTAATTTGGATTTACGTCTTGAAGTAGCGTCGAATACGTCTAAACCGGAGGATTCTACGTTATGTGCTTACGTTTACATACACCGTCTTTGGTGACAGTCCGACATTTCAAAAAATAAATTTATTCGTGAATATTATTTTGGAGTTTTAAATTTGTGTTGGTTCATAAACTCACAAATTTACGAGAAGAGATTAGGACTTACGATTTTATTTTAACGTCCTTTACGACTAAACCGGAAACCTTAGGATTACGTATTTACGTTTTCGAACTCCGTTTTTGATGAAACAATTTTTATTAGATTCATTTTGTGTCGTTGATTCATAATTTATAAAAACGTTTTTCGTAAAACGACCCGAGGGCACGCAAATCGAGGAAACTAGAATCGAGGAGTACCCGTAAATAAATGGGGATGAGACAAGTGGGACACTTTCCCCACCCCCACTATAACCGGCCACAACACCCTTAGGTGTCCAAGTTATATGAAACTAAGTTACACATGTAACTTAGCTTCACAATTAAGCTTACACATACCACCAACTTACAAAACCACTACCTAAAGCAACTTTCTCTCAGTTACAACATGCAAATCCACCCAAATTTCTCTCACACTCTCTCTTTGAGCCATCCCATATTACCCCAAAAACACCCATTTGATCTTGATTTAACCATGAAATCCCATGTGGTTCATACACATGTTGAAGCCCTTTTGAAACCCTATTGATTGGTGGTGATTATAACATCCAAGGAGGAGTTTACATGGAGTCTTGGGGCTGATTTTCCACAAGGTATTCATGAAGAATGGTGGTCTTGAAGATGGTATTGATTATTTACAAGTTTCTCCATCAAAATCCATGCCCAAATCACAACCTACATCAACTTGGTGGTATAAAGATTGTCCTCCTCATCCTCTTATTATTTTTGATTATGTAATCTTGTATTTCTTTCACTTATGTATATGTATATGATGATGAATGATGATTAAAAATATTGTGTGGGGATTTGGTGTTGATAAACATGCTTAAAAAGATGAAAAACTATAAGAAACAAGGTTAAAATCTTACTTAATTTAGATGGATGTATAAAACAGTAAAGAATCATATGGTAATCTGGTAAAATGACTTGAATAAATTGATATAAAGTAAGCTATGGGTCTTGTACACATGTGAGAGTTGGCCATGCAATGAAATTATTGTAATGAGTGAGATATGATCAAAACAAGTTTAAAGTACAAATCTGAGTTCACTGTTTTGGACGATTTTTAAAAAATACTTAGAGGATGATTCAACAGTAGCTATAGGAGAGTTAAATGGAGCACATATCATGTAGTTTATGTGATAAAAATTTAAGATTCTATCTCCATATAGAACTCTAGATATGGCAGTTTTGGTGAAGATGAAAATAAAAATCAGATTTTGGAAATTAAAGTATAATAATATTATATAAGCACTCAAATAAAAATAGTATAAAATGTAAATTAAAACCCACTAACTTATATAATACATTTATATAAATATGTACAAGGGTAAATAAGTGGACATTTTATAAAAATGGTAATTTGATAAGTTTTATAAGTTATAAAACTATAAACATGATTTTTACGACTTTTTCGGCTATTACCGTAAAATTAACGTTTTTGTTAAATAAAACTTAGATGGTTGGACCCATCTAATGTAAACTTTATAAAACTCATATACTAATATATAAACATATATAACAAGTAAAAACCGATAAAACCCGAACTATATAACATACGGACATTAACGGGATAAGTTAACGTTATTGGACTAATAATACAACAAAATGGACTAAAACACTTGTAAACTTATTTATTGGGCTTAACCCATTTAGGCCCAACATATAAAGTATAAATACTGATAATAAAAGTATAATTGGACTTATTTATTGGGCTTAACCCATTTAGGCCCATTGGGCTTCAAAATATAAACAAGATTGAACTAGTATAACTAGTCTTGAGAAATTCCCAACACATAACACTAAAATAAGTAAATGAGAATATATAAACTTGATCATCATATATATAAAATCATCATATGTATACATAATTGTTATTTTTATAAAGTCATTGGACAAACGTCTAAGACCGATTATTATTTACATAGGTTTCCCACATCAATGTGAGTTCATAGCCTCGCACTCTTTTAAATGTTTTTATGAAATGTTTTATAAACCCGCGAGGGAGATAACATGTTAGTTTTTATAAAATAGGACACCATTTGTCCCGATTGTTTGTTTATTGATTTGGACCCGAATGATTGTATGACCCGATAAATGATTAAAGGACCCGATAGATGAAATTAAATGGATTATTAAAGTTAGGTTATGTCACTAAAAGTCCCATTAGCATGAATTGTGAACTACCGGGATTTGGTAGACGCTTGTGCATATAATAGTACTATTTGGGGACGATCACCCCAGTTCGCTCCTTGACGGTTGATCCCCGTCGTTCCACATTGATTGGTAAGCGAATTTATGTATGAGAAGATTTTCATAGCGTGACCTTTGTGACGACATGCTAATTTAGATGGGCAAATTGAGTATCGGGTTAGCTACCCGTTGTTTGTTTTAGTAAGGTAACAATGTCATGCGGCTTATAATAATCAAACTTACGAAATACTACTAGACGCACCGAATTACGATGTATTGCCTGACTAGCAATACAGGGTCATACTATTGATATTATGTTCGTGTTTTGGTTTTCATAACCATATTCATATAACGGTTTTTATTTTCATACAACGTCATAAGACGTATTGTATGATCTTTTTACGACATTGGCTCGTATAATTATTTTTAAGGCAAACGCCTATATTATGATTTTGATGAAGATTTGTATAAAATGACTTTGGCTATTTTATGGCCTATTAAAATGATTTGTACAAAATGATTTTCAGTAATAATTTTATACTGATATTATATTGATGGATTTTATTAAACTCTATGAATTCACTCGGCGTTATCGCTGACCTTTTCTTTTAACATGTTTTATCTCAGGTACTTGAAGGTAATTCTCGGGAAGACGACAAGAATTCATGGCCCGCACTTAACTTATAATTTCCATTCAAATGTTTGTGAAACCTGTATTAAATACAATGACTTGGGACCTATGTAACTTTGATATTTATAAATGGGAATGCTTTATTAATAAACGACGCGATTTTTATGTGTTGTCTATGATGTGAGTAATGTGCTATCCCGTAACACCAACTAGTCTTCCGCTGTATTGAATTGTGTAAATTTGGGGGTGTTACAGTTTGGTACCAGAGCTCTCATTATAGAGAACGAAAGATTTTTAAAACCAAGGTTTTGAATAAAACATTTCAAAATCTTTTAACCATAAACATTTTTCTAAAAATGTCTAAAAATCTTTTGACTATAACGGTGCCGAAGAATTCCCGAGTTACCGACAAGGCCAGACTGAGAAGTGTTATTTTAATATATATATATATAACTTGAATTATATATATATGATGTAATTTTATTACATGATTGTTTGATGATTATTTTGATATTTATACGAGGTATTTATACGACGTAGATAGTCACAAGGAACCCTAAATCCCCTAGTAAAATTTATCGAAGCTATTCTCTTAGGAATTCTAGCTATCCTAGATCTAAACCAAGTTGTGGATATTTATGATCCCAACAAAATGGTTAATATTCGTAGAAATGTAGATATTAGTTGATTGCAATATTGAAGAAGGATTAGCGAGATTAAATCTGATATCGATGTCATGATGATCTTTCCATATAGAGTGGAGTTTGACAAAATGTTACCACCTAGAAAGATGTCATCTGATTCGTTGTCATCCAATTCTTAAACTGGAAATTGAAAGGGTGAATGTTGCACTCGAGGCTGTCATTGGAACCATTACCCAAAAGCCTCATGCCACTAGTACCTTTCCGAGAAGTCTAGTTGAATGTATGAGTCATCTCATACTAGTGATTCATTTGATAACTATTGTTGTAAGAGCTATAGAATTAGGAATAAGGTATAATATCGAATTGAGTATAAGTTGGTTGAAACTTGACTAAAGTAAAATTTAACTTGTATGGAATATGAGATTGTTAAGAGGAAGTCATTAAGTTCTGTGATTAAGTTATAAGGTTTTTATTGATTATTAGTTTGTGTTAAGGGTTGTTCCTAGGCCATTGTCCACTAACGAGGATGCCCAGTGTCCAAGAAATAAATTGAAGAAATCTTCTTCTGAATTGGGACCGATGGATCTTCCGGGACAGGTGGGACACCTAATGACTCTTGTAGATTAGTATTCATTGTGGTATCTTTTAAAAATCCCTAACTTAACTGAGATATCAGTTGGTAGGATGAGTTCTGAGAATTGTATGACATAGTGACACATAATGTGTTACGGTACAATTTTGACTTGTTTGTGATTAATGAAAAGACTACCTTTGATTGCTAAATCCTAAATGTATCGATGTTATATATCTCTTATTGCTTCATCCTAATGTTCGCATTAGTGATGCAACCATTGAACAAGTACTCATCTCGATTTGAGTTACATTGTGGATTATTATTTTTGAGTGCCATCGAGGTCATAAACCTCATGATTAATTGGCTAAGCTCATTTCCTATTATATTGTAGTTAGTTCTTGGTGAACAACTCTTCATCACTCTTTTGTAGATCACTCATTGTTTTTATAAGATAAAACAGTATCATTTGAGGAAATTGAATTTTCATCACTATAAGGATTATTCAAAGTGAGATTTATAAGTGATTGTTATCGAAATGAAGTTGTTTATAAAACACCTTGGAAAACTTAATTGTTTTCATAACAAAGAAAATCTTTGTAAATTATTTTTGATTCTTATTTAAGAATTAAGCATGAAAATGTTTTTATTATAAACATGATGATAGAATTTTGACGAACTGAGTATTACATCGTTAATCTTGAAATTGTATATACTTGCGCGCCTACATACAATTTGGAATGGACCATGCAAGGCTGATTAGTAGTCACCATAAAACTGATTAATAAACACTAAATTTTCTTTGAAAATTGTGAAAGATTAAATTTTATGAGATCTGCAAGAAGTGCAAAACAGGGAAATATTGATAGGGATACCTACATATGTGCCTGTAGCATCTATTCTTCTAGGTTGAATTTACTCATCTGTGGAATTTGTCTTATTTGACAATTGACAATTCTTTCTTGTCCAATTCTCCCGTAGTGAGATTCTTAGGAAAAGTATTTGGTTACCGAGTGTTGATACCCGACTGGATGTATTGACGTTCTTATCATTTCTTATGATTAGATTTCATTTGAGTGACCTGGGTATCGATCCGAGGAGCTTTCGAATGCGTACTCAAATTATGAAAACATGGGATATATTCATATTCATTAAATGTTTTCGTCTGTATCTGATTTGAAATTCTCTCGCATAGATTATGCGTTGACCTTACTCTTTTAAGGTTAGTTATGTTTCCATATCCCTTGAATTTGTGAAGGATTATGAGTTATTATTAGTCTTTTGAGAAGTTCACATCTTATCGACGACAATGAAACTAGAAAGTTGATAATGCCAGTAGAATGAATTGATTGATTATGACATGACGACATTGTCATAATTGATGGGAACTCGAATAGAATTTCGCTAAATGATAAGATGTTGATTATCAAAAGTTATCTAAATAATTCTTGATGGATGACCATATCCTGCATTTAAACTTGGAATTTTACCATGAATGGTTATGAATTAGTCATAGATATTATAATCTAGAAAGAAGTTAATATGAATTTATTAAAAGATGTTTCTGTTATCTGAAACTTTAGTAAGTATTTGTTGATGAATTACCTAGACTTTTGCCATTAAGGCAGATTGAAATTGGTATTGATTATATTCCCGGTGCTGCACCTGTGGCTTGTGCACTATACGTCAACACCATCTAAATTAAAGGAATTACCATACAACTGAGAGAGTTGTCGGAGAAAGATTTTATTATACCAAGCCTGACATCATGAAGAGCTATGGTGTTATCATTCCTTATATTTACAGATTACTGTGAACTGAGTAAATTGACAATCGAAAACAATATCCATAACTCGAAATGGAAGATTTTTTCAATCATTTACAAGGTTCTAGCATATGTTTTAAAGATTTGATCCATGGCATGGTTGTCATCAACTTTGCATCTGCGAAAAAGATTATCTATTACAATTACCACATCCGGTACTTGTAATAAACATTATGAGTTTCACGTGATGTTGTTTGGATTGACTAATGCACATGTAGTATTCATAAATTGGGTGAATCACGTGTGTAGGCTGTAAAGTGATAAATTCATGCTTGTGATCATTAAAGACCATTTATTTGTTTATAAGAATAAGAATGAGTTTATAATTATTTATAGATTGCCCTGAATTAGCCGAACGATAAAAACCTGTACCTTAAATATTTAACATGTGATTAAAGACTAAATCCTTTATATAATTAACCATGTGATTAATATATAATGGAATATAAATTGACTCTTCAAAATTTAGAAGTCATTTAAGACTTTGAGTTATACTAAAAAGAAAGTGCAAATATATTTTGACAAATGTTTTAACAAAGGATTTTAAGGGATTATTCCCTTATACACAAACCATTTAACTAAACTTCTGTTTAGGGGTAAATGTTTGTGTATACCTCAAGATAACCTAAGAGGGATTGGGGAAACCATTTAAACCATGACTTGAAATCTGAAACGATAATTTTTACTATTCAAACTAAGAAAACTTTGACCAAAGTATAAACAAAGGTTTTTCGAACATTTACGAATCTTATTAAATATTTTCGATAAATCAACAAAAATCTTGTTAATTAAATTCAAATTTATTTTGAACATTTTATTATAATTGGTCGAACTAAGAAATTTAAAATTTTTCCGTTTACGTTTCATAAAAATTAACTAATTATTATTTAATTACTTGTATTAACTATCGACGCTTTAAACATCGGATTGAGTAGAACGGATAAAAATGATAGCTGAAACTAAACTGAAACTTAGAAAATATCTAGAAAGATGAACGTAATTACTGACACATTATGTATAAAAGGATAAAGAACCAATTAGGACATGTTCTTTAATAATGAAGGTGCAAAATAAATTGTCGGACGGTATAAAAATAAACAATGTTTGTAAAAAGGTTAATATAGATAATAAAAGGGGTTCGCGGATAATGTGAACCATTAAAATTGAGAAGCCGATAGCGTTAAATGTTTTAAAGACCACTTATGGTTGTCTAAATATTGAGATTGTGAGATATAGTTATATTGGAACTTGTAAGTATAAGTATTCTATTCCTGTTATTTCTGATTTAGTGTATCATTATCAGAAGAAGTTGTACTGATGGCAAATTATGAAGGCATACATTGCCTCATACATTAGTAAACGTCTAGTTATTGCAAAGGTCACCATCTGAATTTGATTCGATTTGGGTCATCGTCAACAGACTGACCAAATCTTCTAATATCATTCCCGTTAATGATAAATGCAAAAGAGTTATGTAAACATAGTGTGCCTGTATCGAACATCTTTATCAAGATCCTCGCTTCGCATTGAATTTCTAGAGATTTGCTCAGAAGTCATTAAGAACGAATCTTGATGAGAGTACTATGTACCACCCCAATCGAAGGGACGAGGTAAAGTAACGATACAAAGTAATATAAGTGTTGTTTTATATTTGAATGATTAACCTTTGGTAATAAACCGTATAATCCTTTTCCATTAGAGAGATCATCATTGATAATTATCGTGTTAGTATCGAGATCGATTCTTGTTAGGATCTATATTAGAGCATCTGTAAGCAGGAGTTGGGATGAAGACACCCGACATACACCCACTGTGAATTGGACATGTCTTTTAGGTTTAAGGTTTCCTATGATGGTGAACCTAACCTTACAAAATATTCGAACTGCGAAACCTAAAATGATTGTTGAAATTATGATTTGATTATTGACTGCCGATAATGGGCAGGAGGTTATGTGAATATGAAATGCAGATCTTGAAGTGCCAGATGGATAGCGAAGTTATGCCAAAAAATTTTAACCTTGGAGAAAAGAATGAATGATCTAACAAAGCATGGGATGTAAGTCCCCGTTGTAATGGACCATTAAGATTATGTAAAAGATTGGTTTGAAAGGCATATAAGCTGGATCTACCCTAGGACTTCAAGGACTGCGTGAATTATGTTTCGTAAATCAAACTTGATAAATATCTATCAAGTGAAAATTCTGAATTCTTCTTAATAAAGCTTAGATCGGCGAAAAGTTGCATTCATCAGAAACCCGTGAACATCATGGATAGAGAAAGTAAGTCAACATTAAGCCTGATCTTATTCCCGTAGTTATATTTAATGAAACTCGCGTATTGTAATGAATTACACTTGTGAGAAAAGACCGAATTTAGAGGAAATACCCACATGGCTTTAACTCTATAAGAAGCGAGTAGTAAGATGATCTTTGAGGACAAAGATCCTGTTTAGGGGTAAATGCTGTGACAATCCGTCAATTTAGGGTTAATATTTTATTCTCAATATTTATTTGAAAACATTATTTTAATGTTACAATATGAACTCACTTATTTTTGGGAAGTAATTTGGATTTACGTCTTGAAGTAGCGTCGACTACGTCTAAACCGGAGGATTCTACGTTACGTGCTTACATTTACATACACCATCTTTGGTGACAGTCTGAAATTTCAGAAAATAAATTTATTCATGAATATTATATTGGAGTTTTAAATTTGTGTTGGTTCATAAACTCACAAATTTACGAGAAGAGATTAGGACTTACGATTTTATTTTGACGTCCTTTACGACTAAACCGGAAACCTTAGGATTACGTATTTACGTTTTCGAACTCCGTTTTGATGAAACAATTTTTATTAGATTCGTTTTGTGCCGTTGATTCATAATTTATAAAAACATTTTTCGTAAAACGACCCGAGGGCACGCAAATCGAGGAAACTAGAATCGAGGAGTACCCGTAAATAAATAGGGATGAGACAAGTGGGACACTTGCCCCACCCCCACTATAACCGGCCACAACACCCTTAGGTGTCCAAGTTATATGAAACTAAGTTACACATGTAACTTAGCTTCACAATTAAGCTTACACATACCACCAACTTACAAAACCACTACCTAAAACAACTTTCTCTCATTTACAACATGCAAATCCACTCAAATTTCTCTCACACTCTCTCTTTGAGCCGTCCCATATTACCCCAAAAACACCCATTTGATCTTGATTTAATCATGAAATCCCATGTTGTTCATACACATGTTGAAGCCCTTTTGAAACCCTATTTATTGGTGGTGATTATAACATCCAAGGAGGAGTTTACATGGAGTCTTGGGGCTGATTTTCCACAAGGTATTCATGAAGAATGGTGGTCTTGAAGATGGTATTGATTATTCACAAGTTTCTCCATCAAAATCCATGCCCAAATCACAACCTACATCAACTTGGTGGTATAAAGATTGTCCTCCTCATCCTCTTATTATTTTTTATTATGTAATCTTGTATTTCTTTCACTTATGTATATGTATATGATGATGAATGATGATTAAAAATATTGTGTGGGGATTTGGTGTTGATAAACATGCTTAAAAAGATGAAAAACTATAAGAAACAAGGTTAAAATCTTGCTTAATTTAGATGGCTGTATAAAACAGTAAAGAATCATATGGTAAACTGGTAAAATGACTTGAATAAATTTATATACAGTAAGCTATGGGTCTTGTACACATGTGAGAGTTGGCCATGCAATGGAATCATTATAATAAGTGAGATATGATCAAAACAAGTTTAAAGTACAAATCTGAGTTCACTGTTTTGGACGATTTTTAGAAAATACTTAGAGAATGATTCAACAGTAGCTATAGAAGAGTTAAATGGAGCACATATCATTTAGTTTATGTGATAAAAATCTGAGCTTCAATCTCCATATAGAACTCTAGATATGGCAGTTTTGGTGAAGATGAAAATAAAAATCAGATTTTGGAAATTAAAGTATAACAATATTATATAAGCACTCAAATAAAAATAGTAAAAAATGTAAATTAAAACCCACTAACTTATATAATACATTTATATAAATATGTACAAGGGTAAATAAGTGGACATTTTATAAAAATGGTAATTTGATAAGTTTTATAAGTTATTAAACTATAAACATGATTTTACGAAATTTTCGGCTATTACCGTAAAATTAACGTTTTTGTTAAATAAAACTTAGATGGTTGGACCCGTCTAATGTAAACTTTATAAAACTCATATACTGATATATAAACATATATAACAAGTAAAAACCGATATAACCCGAACTATATAACATACGGACATTAACGGGATAAGTTAACGTTATTGGACTAATAATACAACAAAATGGACTAAAACACTTATAAACTTATTTATTGGGCTTAACCCATTTAGGACCAACATATAAAGTATAAATACTGATAATAAAAGTATAATTGGACTAATGAATAGTATTGGGCTTGTAATAGGCCCATTGGGCTTCAAAATATAAACAAGATTGAACTAGTATAACTAGTCTTGAAAAATTCCCAACACATAACACTAAAATAAGTAAATGAGAATATATAAACCCACTTGATCATCATATATATAAAATCATCATATGTATACATAATTGTTATTTTTATAAAGTCATTGGACAAACGTCTAAGACCGATTATTATTTACATAGGTTTCCCTGATTAAAGCACGTACCGTACGTCCGAATTGCCGATAACCCGCCTTCCCACATCAACGTGAGTTCATAGCCTCGCACTCTTTTAAATGTTTTTATGAAATATTTTATAAACCCGCGAGGGAGATAACATGTTAGTTTTTATAAAATAGGACACCATTTGTCCCGATTGTTTGTTTATTGATTTGGACCCGAATGATTGTATGACCCGATTGTATGACCCAATAAATGATTAAAGGACCCGATAGATGAAATTAAATGGATTATTAAAGTTAGGTTATGTCACTAAAGGTCCCATTAGCATGAATTGTGAACTACCGGGATTTGGTAGACGCTTGTGCATATAATAGTACTATTTGGGGACGATCACCCCAGTTCGCGCCTTGACGGTTGATCCCCGTCGTGCCACATTGATTGGTAAGCCAATTTATGTATGAGAAGATTTCCATAGCGTGACCTTTGTGACGACACGCTAATTTAGATGGGCAAATTGAGTATCGGGTTAGCTACCCGTTGTTTGTTTTAGTAAGGTAACAATGTCATGCGGCTTATAATAATCAAACTAACGAAATACTACTAGACGCACCGAATTACGATGTATTGCCTGACTAGCAATACAGGGTCATACTATTGATATTATGTTCGTGTTTTGGTTTTCATAACCATATTCATATAACGGTTTTTATTTTCATACAACGTCATAAGACGTATTGTATGATGTTTTTACCACATTGGCTCGTATAATGATTTTTAAGGCAAACGCCTATATTATGATTTTGATGAAGATTTGTATAAAATGACTTTGGCTATTTTATGGCCTATTAAAATGATTTGTACAAAATGATTTTCAGTAATAATTTTATACTGATATTATATTGATAGATTTTATTAAACTCTATGAATTCACTCGGCGTGATCGCTGTGCTTTTCTTTTAACATGTTTTATCTCAGGTACTTAGAGGTAATGCTCGGGAAGACGACAAGAATTCATGGCCCGCACTTAAATTATAATTTCCATTCAAATGTTCGTGAAACCTGTATTAAATACAATGACTTGGGACCTATGTAACTTTGATATTTATGGATGGAAATGCTTTATTAATAAACGACGCGATTTTTATGCGTTGTCTATGATGTGAGTAATGTGCTATCCCGTAACACCAACTAGTCTTCCGCTGTATTGAATTGTGTAAATTTGGGGGTGTTACATTTTGGCCCTTCACCTAAGATATACTTTTTAGAAAGTTCTAGATTCTCACAAAAACCAACTTCTGTCCGCGGTTCGTTATCACTACCCGCGGTTCCATATCTATAAGGAACCGCGCCATATACTAGTGTACCGCGTATAGAGGTTCATTTTTCTGAAATCCTAGCTTGTTTAGGTTCACTAGTAGATGCTTCATTAGTGTTATATCCCAACCCAAGTCTTTCCTTAGAATGAATTTGTTTGTTTAACATATCATCAAGAGCACTAGTACCTTTCATGAACTTTTCCAATTTAATGGAGGTACTCTTGAGATCTTCATTCTCTTGTCTAAGGTTTTCACATTTTAGACAACCTAAATCAACTTCTTTGTTTTTCTCAAGCTTAGCTAATTTCTCTCTTATCTCACTAATCTCATTTTCACGCTTAATTCTAGTTTATTTTAGCACTTTGTTCTTTTCAATGAATTTATGGCTAAGTTTGTGTAAATTATTGTATTGGCCCTCTATTTCGAAATCATCTTGATAAGAACTATTATTACTATAATAATCAGTTTTGGAATGTACCTCTTTATAAGTGTGAGCCATAAGACATTTCTCATCTTTGGAGTTATCATCAACATCTTCACCGCTATCGCTCCATGAACCTCCAACGAACGCCGTGTGGTTCTTGTCGCGTGAAGGCTTAGGAAAATCACCGATGAAATGATTCGGATCACCACATCTAAAGCATTTCCTATCACCTTTATCATCCTTGGTAAATTGGTTTTTGGAGAAGGATTTCTTGTCGTTGCTTGGTTGCTTCACGTGTTGACCTCGTCTCTTGAATAACTTCTTGAAGTCTCTAACCGCCATGGCATATTCCTCATCATCACTATCCGAGGAGATTTCATGGTCACTTTGCGCCTTCTTGGTCTTGAGTGCTAGAGACTTTCTTTCACTCTTGGTTTTCACCATTTCCGAGTCCTTCAAAATTATCATCTCATGAACTTTCAAGTTGCCAATGAGTTCATCGAGTGATAATGTGGTGAGATCCTTTGATTCTTCAATCACTGTGACTTTGGCTCTCCACTTTGGATGCAACGCACTAAGAAACTTCCTAACATTGTTCTTGCTAGAAAAACCTTCATCAAGTGCTTTTAGACTAGTAATAATAGTGTTAAATCTAGCAAATGCACTATCAATAGTTTCATCTTCTAAGATGACAAATTGTTCATATTGTTGAACAAGAAGATCGATTTTACTTTCTTTTACTTGGCTATTACCTTGGTGGGTTACTACAATCCAAATATCTTTTGCGGTTTCACACATAAAAATCCTTTCGTACTCTTTCTTTGGTAAAGCATTATAAACCACCATTTTAGCCTCATTACTTTTAGCAAGTTTCATTTTAGTGTCATCATTAGCTTTGTCAAAAGTGACTATCTATTTTCTTTTAGAAACTTCATTATACGGATAAGGCAAAAAATCACCATGGGTTATAACATGCCAAAGATCTAAATCTTTTGATTTCACATAAGTCTCAAATCTATTTTTCCAATCAATAAAATTATCATTTTCAAAAACAGGTGGTCTTTTCATAGATTGCCCTTCTAGGTACTTGTTGGAATCCATAGATCGATTCAAGTTTTAAAATACAATATATTTCAAAAAGGCTTGTGCAACCACTCTCTAATACCAATTGTAGAAACTAGAAAGGAGGGTTGAATAGTTTCTTAAAATTTACTTGTCAAAAGACGGTTTTCAAAAATCCTTTTAAAAAACGTAGACTTGAGTGATTATATGAAATATTCTTATGCACAATATGAAAAAGGGATAGTGAAACTAAACTAATAATCACAGGTATAAAGAATAATGAATGTACAAAGAAAAGGAAAAGAAAGATCAAACCAAACACCAAGGATTTATAGTGGTTCGGCAACGAAGATCACTCCTCGTCCCTACTCCACTCCTCGAGCACTCCTTACTCAAGAGTTCACTAATCAACAAGATCCTTAAGATGGAGAAACCGTACACAACGTTGCTTATCCAGTTTCCGACTCTAAGATAAAATTCGAGCCCTAATCTTAGCTAGGACCAATCTACGCCAATATACTTTAAGGACCAAGTATTAAACTTAATACATACACAACTTCCAAATAGACACAACTACTAGGATCTATACAACAATGACACAACAATGAATAAATAAGATTTTATCTTCAATGGATCTTTGAGGTAGACACAACACTTCAAGGATGAAAGTGTTCTTCTCTTTGCACTTGGAGAGGAAGAGATGGGAGAAGAAAGATTCACTTCTAAACAAGTAGTAATAAACATACCAAGGATTTGAGTGATTTTAGAAGTATGAAAGAATCTGAAAATATATGTGCAAAAGAGGTGAAGAGAAAATTTGAGAATGGTCTACTATTTATAAGACAAGGCTCTAACGGCTATATCTGGCCGTGGTTCCATATAGCTACCCGCGGTTCCTTATCGATAAGGAACCGCATAGCCACTTAAGGAGCCGCCAGAGTAGACTCCGCTCCTTTTTGTCTTTTAGTAGTATGGTTTAAATCTGGAGATTAAAATATTAAGAAAGGATATTCCAAAACAAGATAGAATATGCCATTTTCAAATTTTCGAATAATTAATTTAATAAAACATTTCTTAAAAATAAAGTTTAATAAAAATTGTCACACTTAATAAAAAGTGAGTTTTAAGAAAAGATTAAATTCTTGATCGCTTAATTAGGATGAGTACTTGTTTGTACATACCTTAAGTGACAATGGTTGAAATGAAAAACACTTTAACTCAAGAATTCATTTTTTGTTATTTTCGTAAATGCTTGTTTTTACATATTGTCGTAATCAAAACAAAGCGAGAGCAAAAAATACAAGTAACATTTTTAGACATCATTGCATTAACACGGTGCTAGCTTAAGTCATTAGTCAACATTTTCCCGTACACTTAACTACTCCATCTTTCCTAAGGACTTCTAAGTTCCAATAGATTGTCTACGAGAAGATCCCTCTGGTTCTGGTTGGATCATAGGACGAATACCTAACCACCTTTTGAAACTAATATCATCGTGAATAGATGTGTTGAAGGGTATAGATACCGTAACCAGAAAACAATTGAAAAGGCAATCAAGGTGTTGATGAAATCGATGTTTACACTTTGATAGTTTTCTATATCACCAAAAACGCTCCCACTACATATGTGCATCATAAAATGAAAGATATTTGCACATATTAGGACGAGAAAGCACTTATATCAAAGATATTATCCAAAAGGGAAACATTTTGAAGTTGAGAGGTGTGTACAACAAATGGTTTAAGGTTGGTGACTTTAGATTAATTAAGGCTTAGTTCCTATTTTAAAGCATGAAATTTATTTAGCTGGTTATTTCTTTGTTATTCTATAAAATGGAGGTCAATCAAAGTATAGTCAAGGAAATGGTCTCTGTCCTGACCTTCAGTTATAGTGAGTAATCTTTGTACATTTTTCATGGTGATGTCAAAAAATTAAACATATCTAGCTTCACTTTCCTAACCACTGGTTCATCATCATCAATAGCCATGAAGGCTCTAACAGTGGTAGTTGTTTCAGCCTCAGCTGTGAGAGGTTCATAATCCCAGCTGAATGAAGCAGGTATCAGTCCTTTCTCTGTCTTTTTACTCTCCTTTTTCTTGATAGATTCATCAACCATTTGATTCAGCTTCATTAGCTCAGCTTTCAGGGCTTTGTACTTGACTTTGTAGTCCTTCTTTCCCTTTGAGTCTAATTGAGAGGCTTGTTTAAAAGGAGAAGGTGAGAACTTGTTTTTGGTATTGAACTTGCTGGTAGAGGAATAGCTGGGGGATGCTGTTTGTTTTAGTAACAGGTCTTTTGAAAGTTACTCGGCTTTCTACAAGTGAAACAGATCACTTTGGACTTGTCTGCTTTGGCGGCTCAAACTCAACTAGATCTTTTGTAGTACCTCTTTTGATCAGCAAGTAGAGCTCTGTCATGAAACTCAACATTTAGTTCTTCAAGGAATTCTTGACTGCTCCTGGTGTCTTCTTCCACATTAGAGACCATGTCGTGAAAATAATGATTAGCAACAAGAGCTTTTAATCCAGTTATCTGAGTGGTAAACCTGTGAGTCTCATATTTATAGATAGAAACAATTATTCCTTCCTCATAGTTATATCTTCCTAAGATTTGGGCTAGAGTATCATTATTAATGGCACTGTTAGCTCTTAGGGTTTGGTTTACACTTTACAATTTTCTTGGAAAACTATTGACAAAAGTAGCATTGACTTCAGCTTGTGGTATGACTACATCATTATTTCCAAGATCATTAAGGAAAATCTTAAGTCTGGTGTAGGTTTGACTAACAGTTTCATTTTCCCGAGCTTTAAAGGCATTGAACTTAATTCTAAGGGATTGGATTTTTTTCTTTAGTTTTAACTGGACCTTTATACCCAAGAACTAATTCAGTCTACATCTCTTTACCAGAGGCCCACTTAACTATGGACTTCATTATGTTTTTGGGTAGACAAGAGACAATAATACTTTTCAAACTCTTTTCTTGGTTGGCCTGGCGTCTATCAGCCAGAGACCATTGTTCTACTGTTTTTTAGGGGTCTCTCAAGGGTAGAGGTGGTGGCCATGGGAACGTAAGGTCCATTTTCCAGGATTTCTAGGAGAAAAGGTTCAAGGCCATCTAGGTATATAAGAAATTCACTTTTCCAACTAGAAAAATCCTTTTCATCGAATGCTAGAACATTAGACACGTGGGATCCACCTCTACTATCAAAAAGTTGAGGGATGTTGTGACAATCTAACATTTTCAGGTAGTGAATTATTTTCTCGTATAATATTTTGAAACTTATTTTTGTGTTGGTCGATGAACTCACAATTTACAGACTTAAATTTGGGCTTACGTGCATAATTTAGCGTCCTTTACGACTAAACCGGAAACCTTAGGATTACGTATTTACGTTTTTGAACTCCGTTTTTGATGAGACAATTTTTATTAGATTCGTTTTGTGTCGTTGATTCATAATTTATAAAATAGTTTTTCGTAAAACGACCCGAGGGCACGCAAATCGAGGAAACTATAATCGAGGAATACCCGTAAATTAGCGGGATGGGACAAAACTAGTTTATCCCACCCCACTAAAAGGGAAGGCCAAACTAGAGGACACCACATCAAAGATTTGGCATCCTTACACTAACTAAGCTTACACTTGTAAACTTAGCCTCACTTTGAAGCTACTCATCCCACAAAACCACTAACCATTACCATTTACTTCCATTTCATACATGCAAACTACTCAAAACTCTCTCACTCTCCACCCCATTTCCGTCCCACTCCATCACCCTACACCACCATTTGATCTTTCTAGCCACAAGATACATGTTATCTAGCCATATTATGGAGAAACCTTGAAGCATTGATTGATTGGTGGCCATTTTAACAACAAAGAAGGTGATTTGCTTGTGTCCTAGCGCTAATTTCTCAACAAACTATCTTGGTGATTGATGATCTTGGAGATATATTTGGTGTTCATCAAGTTGTTTCTTCCAAAAACAAGATATAATCTTGGTTGGTAAAGAAGATCATCCTTTCCATTTCTCTTGTTATTTTTGTAAAGATAAAATGTATTTTCTTTCTTGTTTTATATGCATATGATGAATATATGATGATAAAAATATTGTGTGGGGATCAAGTGTTAATAAATATGCTTAAAAAGATAAATAACCATAAGAAACAAGGCTAAAATCATTACCCGACGGGAGTGAAGTTTTCGTAGTGTATTGTGATGCATCTCTTAGAGGCTATGGAGCTGTTTTGATGCAACGAGAAAAAGTGATAGTTTATGCTTCTAGGCAGTTAAGGAAGAATGAGGAGAATTATACTACTCATGATCTTGAGTTAGGACCTGTAGTCTTTTCTCTTAGGTTGTGGAGACATTATCTGTATGGCACCAAGTGTACGGTATTCACCGATCACAAAAGCCTACAGTATATTCTCGACCAGAAGGAATTAAACATGAGGCACGAAGATGGAAAGAGTTGTTAAGTGATTATGATTGTGATATAAAATATCACCCAGGAAAAGCCAATGTTGTTGCCGATGCGTTAAGCAGAAAAGATAGAGAGCCTATCAGGGTACGTTCTCTAGTCTTGACCGTGCACAATAATTTGCCTGAGCAAATTAGAAATGCGCAAATAGAAGCCTGTAAGAAAGAAAATTTTGTTAATGAAGGGTTCCGAGGAGAAGGAGATCCTTTAGAGGTTAGAGTTGATGGAGTGAAATGCTTAAGAGGTCGTATGTGGATACCTAAGTTTGGAGGCTTAAGAGACTTGATTATGTTAGAATCCCATAAATCTAAGTATTCCATTCATCCGGGATCTGATAAGATTTACCATGATTTGGAGAAGTTGTACTGGTGGCCGAATATGAAAGCTGATATTGCTATGTATTTTCTTCAATGCTTGACTTGTGCTAGAGTCAAAGCTGAACATCAAAAGCCATCAGGACTACTTCAACAACCAAAGATTCCTGAATGGAAGTGGGAGCGAATTACGATGGACTTTATCACCAAGCTTCCTAGAACATCATCTGGAAACAACTCGATTTGGGTTATTATCGACAGACTGACCAAATCAGCACACTTCAGTCCGGTTAAAGAGCAGTTCTCACTGGAGAAGTTGACTCGTATTTACCTTGAGAATGTTAAATGCAAGCATGGAGTGCCTGTATCGATCATTTCAGAACGAGATCCTAGATTCGCATCGAATTTTTGGAAATCTCTCCAAAGATCTTTGGGAACGAATCTCGATATGAGCACTGCTTATCACCCCCAGACTGATGGGCAGAGTGAAAGGACGATACAAACACTGGAAGATATGTTGAGAGCTTGTGTGTTAGATTTTGATAAGAATTGGGATAAACATTTGCCGTTAGCAGAGTTTCTTATAACAATAGTTACCATTCTAGTATTAAGGTTGCACCGTTTGAAGCTTTGTATGGTAGGAAGTGTAGATCTCCTGTATTTGGAGTGAAGTTGGGGATACCCAGCTCACGGGACCGGAATTGATCCGGGAGACTACGGAGATGATAGTTCAGATTAAGAATAGGTTGTTGACTGCCCGTAGTAGACAGAAAAGTTACGCGGATGTGCGGCGGAAGCCGACGGAGTTTAAAGTGGGTGACCGAGTAATGTTGAAAGTATCGCCATGGAAAGGCGTTATAAGATTTGGAAAGAGAGGAAAATTGAATCCCCGCTATATTGGACCCTTTAAGATTTTACCTAGAGTAGGTCCGGTGACTTACAAACTAGAGTTACCCCCAGAACTTCATGGTGTTCACAACACATTCCATGTATCTAATCTGAAGAAATGTTTAGCAGTGAGTGATGAGAAAATTTCTTTGGATAAGGTTCGAATAGATGGGAAGTTGCATTTTATCGAAGAACCCGTAGAGGTTATGGATCGTGAGGTAAAGCAACTGAAACAAAGTCGGATACCTATTGTCAAGATCCGATGGAATTCAAAGCATGGACCGGAATATACTTGGGAACGAGAGTAAGAAATTTGGAAGAAATATCCGCACCTCTTCGATTTCAATAAGAAACGGACATCAAAATGAAATGGATCATGAGGACGTTGATCCCTTTTAGGAGGAAAAGCTGTGACAATCTAACATTTTCAGGTAGTGAATTATTTTCTCGTATAATATTTTGAAACTTATTTTTGTGTTGGTTGATGAACTCACAATTTACGGATTTAAATTTGGGCTTACGTGCATAATTTAGCGTCCTTTACGACTAAACCGGAAACCTTAGGATTACGTATTTACGTTTTTGAACTCCGTTTTTGATGAGACAATTTTTATTAGATTCGTTTTGTGCCGTTGATTCATAATTTATAAAAACGTTTTTCGTAAAACGACCCGAGGGCACGCAAATCGAGGAAACTAGAATCGAGGAATACCCGTAAATTAGCGGGATGGGACAAAACTATTTTATCCCACCCCACTAAAAGGGGCGGCCAAACTAGAGGACACCACATCAAAGATATGGCATCCTTACACTAACTAAGCTTACACTTGTAAACTTAGCCTCACTTTGAAGCTACTCATCCCATAAAACCACTAACCATTACCATTTACTTCCATTTCATACATGCAAACTACTCAAAACTCTCTCACTCTCCACCCCATTGCCGTCCCACTCCATCACCCTACACCACCATTTGATCTTTTCTAGCCACAAGAAACATGTTATCTAGCCATATTATGGAGAAACCTTGAAGCCTTGATTGATTGGTGGCCATTTTAACAACAAAGGAGGTGATTTTCTTGTGTCCTAGGGCTAATTTCTCAACAAACTATCTTGATGATTGATGATCTTGGAGATATATTTGGTGTTCATCAAGTTGTTGTCTTCCAAAAACAAGATATAATCTTGGTTGGTAAAGAAGATCATCCTTTCCATTTCTCTTGTTATTTTTGTAAAGATCAAATGTATTTTATTTCTTGTTTTATATGTATATGATGAATATATGATGATAAAAATGTTGTGTGGGGATCAAGTGTTAATAAATATGCTTAAAAAGATGAATAACCATAAGAAACAAGGCTAAAATCATGCTTAAATTGTTGGCTGTATAAAAACAGTAAGTATCCAAGACTTAAACTGATAAAAGTGCATGGTGGAATCCATTACAGTAATTATAAGATGTCATACACATGTGAGAGTTGGCCATGCAATGGAATCATCAAAATGAGTGAGATATGATCAAAACAAGATGAGTGTGCTAATCTGAATAGTCTATTTTGTAGAGACTGTTAAGGATAGTTAGACATGGAATGAGCAGTATCTATAACTAACTTATTTGTAGCACATAATATGACGTTTATGCCATCCAGAAATGAGCTTCTAACTCATTGTAGAACTCTAGATATGATAAAAATGGTGAAGATGAAACTAAAAATCAGATTTTAAAGAATTAATGTTTAATACTATTATATAAGGACACAAATAATATAGTATAATATGTGAAATTAAAACCCACTAACTTATGAATTTCATTTATATAAATATGTATAAGGTTAAATAAATGGACACTTTATAAAAATGGTAGTTGAATAATATTTATAAGTTATAAAAACTATAAACATGATTTTTACGACTTTTTCGGCTATTACCGTAAAATTAACGTTTTTCGCCAATTAAAACATAGACGATCAAACCCGTCTAATGTAAAGTTTTTAAAAGTCATATACTGATATATATAAGTATCTAATACAAGTAAAAACCGATAAAATCCGAACTATAGGACATACGGATATTAACGAGCTAAGTTAGCATATTGGACTAATAATTTAACTAAATAAGTTAAACACTTATAAAAAGTATTTATTGGGCTTAACCTATTTGGGCCCAACATGTAAAGTGTAAATAATGATAATACAAGTATAAAATAGATTAATACAAGTTAAAGAACTTATAATAAGCTTATTGGACTTAAAACATGTAAATAGGTAAAACTAGTAACTAGTAAAAAGTTACCAATACATAAACACTAAAATGAGTAAATAAGAATATATAAACCCACTTGATCATCATCATATGTATAAAATCATCATATGTATATTTGTTATTTTGATAAAGTCATTGGACAAAAGTCTAAGACCGATTATTATTTATATAGGTTTCCGTGACCGAAGCACGCCCGTAGCCGATAATCCCCCATTCATTATCAACGTGAGTTCATAGCCTCGCACTCTTTTAAATGTTTTATAAAATGATTTGTAGACCCGCGAGGGAGATAACATGCTAGTTTTTGATAAAAATAGAACACAAGTAGTCTCGATGGTATGCTTAATGATATGGACCCGAATGATGCTATGACCCTATAAACGAGATAAAAAGGATTATTAGTAGTTAGGTTATGTCACTCAAAGTCCAATTAGCGTGAATTGTGAACTACCAGGATTTGGTAGACGCTTATGCATATGATAGTACTATTTGGGGACAATCACCCCAGTTCGCGCCTTGACGGTTGATCCTCGTCGTACCACATTGATTGGTAAGCGAATTTATGTATGCGAAGATTTACATAGCGTGATTTTTGTGACGACACGCTAACTTGGATGGGCAAATTGTTTGTCGGGTTCGCGGCCCGTTGTTGTGATAGTAAGGTAACAATGTCATGCGGCTAATAATAATCCAAATGAATCTAATGTGATCCTATAACGATATGAATAACGATAATAATATTACCTATAATGGTAATATTGAGGCTACGGTCTCATGGACGGTTTAAGATGTATGCTTTGATATATATATATTGCCTGACTAGCAATACGAGGACTTACTTCTGATATTATACTTGTGTTCTGATTTCAACGATTGTTTTATATAACGATTTTATTAAACTCTATGAATTCACTCGGCATTCGCTGATATGATTTTTGCATGTTTTTATCTCAGGTTCTTGAAGGTAATTCGGATGGAGATCGACTCTGATGGCCCACATAATATTAAAAATGTTCATTCGATCTATGTTTTGTAAACTTAATGACCTGTATAATTTGGGACCTGTTGTACACTTTAAAACTTTTTATCGAATGAATGTAAGTTAAACCTTGTACAACCATTTTTATGTGTTGTCTATGATTGGAGTTATTGTGCTATCCTGTAACACTATAAAAGACCCTTCCGTTATACCGATACGAAAATTGAGAGTGTTACAGTTTGGTACCAGAGCTCTCGTTATAGAGAACGAAAGATTTTAAAAACCAAGGTTTTGAACAAAACTTTTCAAAATCTTTTAACTATGAACATTTGAGAAAATATTTGGAAAATCTTTTGACTATAACGGTGCCAAAGATCTCCGACGTTACCAACAAGCCCTATTGAGAAGATATATATTTTGATATATATAATTTAATTTATATATATGTATATATCCTGATTTCAATGTGTAATTGTTTAATAAGTATGTTATCCTAATACGAGATATATATATAAATGCAGATTGTCATGGCTGACCCTAATATTCCTGTAGAGAACCATGCTATTCCCGAACCTAATGTAGATGATGATCCTTATTTAGACTTAGTAGATTATGATATGGATGATGAGGAAGAACCATTTGAGGATCCCGAGCCCGAGATAGGACTAGGAGATCAGATTACCCCTCAAGTTGATATGGTAGAAAATGAGATTGATAATGTTGATATTGAGAATGGTGATGAGATTGGGATAGATAATTTAGATGATGAGATTGACGACGAGGATGTCGAGGAGGATATAGGTATAGACGATGAGGTTGATGATGATGAGGAAGCCGAGCTTATTTAGCCTTATGATGTTCCAGAGGGCGAGCCCTTACCCCCACCAGTTTATTTGTCTGATTCTGAGGTTGAGCTACCAAGGGATGAAATGTCTGAATCGTCTGAATCTGATTGTGAATCAGAGGAGGATGAGGATGATAATGCACCTGACGGTACTGATGGTATTACTACTCGTAGACGTGTGATAGGAGAGTCGTCTAGTGTTTGAGACGCTACTCATATTGATGGTCTTGCACAATGGGCCTTGAGACGTGATTTAGATGCTTCCCGTGTTAAGAGTAATATGACAGAGATTGAATTAGGTGTTGTTCAGACTCATGTTGCTTATTTGGAGTCGAAGACTAAGGTTGGTGAGAAAGAGCGGGAATTGCTTAGTTTGGATTTGACTTATGTAGAGCGTGGTTTGAATGAGGCTTTTAGGAGGTTATCGGTGTTAGAAAGTGGTGAGTTTGCGGCTATGAAGAAAAAGGTGAATTCTATGGAGATTCAGTTGAATGTAGCTCGAGCGATGCGTGAGAAAGCTGAGAAGGAGTTCAATATATCTGTGGGTTGGAATAGTAGATTTTATGCTGACATGGTTGAAAGAGGAGTGATCCGTAAGCGCCCAGCTGAAGATGTGTCTAGCGATCGTCCAAAAAAGATATAGAAGACGATGGATGATGGACCATCTGGCGGTTCTCAGTAGACCAGTCTGTGTTTAGTAGTGACCTTTGTATCTTTTGTACTTTTGTAGCTTTGACTGAACCGACTTGTTAGTAGTAGACCTGGCACAAATTTTGAGTATGTATAGTGCTAGAAATTTGATATGGGATGTAATTAAGACAATGCTTTTGTTTCAAATCGAATGAAATATGTATCTTGTCTTGAATTCTATATTGTGCCTTATTTGTATCTTGATTATGATTTCAATCCATATTATATGAATCCCTCGATTGGGTGAATGCTTAATACTTTGAAATTGTGAAATTATAGAACTATGTCGCCCAAGAAAGCTGTGACTGAGGAAGATGTACGTAGGATTATTACGGAGCAAGTTACCGCATCTATGACTGAATTTATGGAAAATGCTAGAAATGAAGCTGGCGGTAGTGGAGCTGGCGGTAGTGGAGCTGGCGATAGTAGAGCTGGCGGTAGTGGAGCTGGCGGTAGTAGAATTGGTGATACTAATGTGAACGTGAATGCTAATAATGTGAATGCTAATGCTGGAAGAAATATAGGAGGACTTGGAACTAATGCATCTAAAGTTGGTGGTTGTACTTATGTGACGTTCTTGAAGTGTAAACCTCTACCTTTTAATGGAACTGAAGGTGCTGTAGGATTAAGCCAGTGGATTGAGAAGATTGAGTCGGTGTTTCGGATTAGTAAGTGGAAGGAGGAAGATAAGGTGACTTTTTCTATGGCTACTCTTAAAGGTCGTGCATTGACTTGGTGGAACGGGAGAATTGCTTTCATGGGTATTGATGCTGCTAATGCTACTCCTTGGGCTGAAATTAAGAAGTGGATGACTTTGGAATTCTGTCCTCGTAGTGTGATCATTAGGTTAGAACAAGAGTTGATTCATTTGAGAATGAAAGGTGTGGACATTGATAGTGCTAATGCTACTCCTTGGGCTGAAATTAAGAAGTGGATGACTTTGGAATTCTGTCCTAGTAATGTGATCATTAGATTAGAACAAGAGTTGATTCATTTGAGAATGAAAGGTGTGGACATTGATACTTACACAAACCGATTCCATGAGTTGGCCTTGCTATGTCCTCGATTGGTGGAACCCCAAGAGATCCGAATTGAGCAACATATTAAAGGGTTGACCAAGAATATCCAAGGGGACGTGACATCATCGAAACCACTGACCATTGATGATGCTGTTCGAATGGCTTACCAACTCATTGGACATATAATTCAGGATAGGGAAGCTGAAGCCCGTGTTGGTGAGAAAAGAAAGGGAGACGGTGATCATGTAGATAGAGGTGATAATAGGAAGAATATCAATCGCCGTCAGAACTAGAGAAAGGGGAATGCAAATGCTCTTACCAACAACACACCGCGCAACGATGATAGATGTCCTAAGTGTGGCAACAAGAGGCATGCAGGCGATTGCTGGAAGTTCCGAAATTGCGGAAAGCTTGGACGCAAGGTTGAAAGGTGTAAAAAGAGAACCATTTGCTTCAACTGTAATGAAGAAGGTCATAGGAAATCGAAATGCCCCAAGTTGGCAGCGATTGTACCTAGAAGAAACCCCCAGGGTGGTGTCTATCAACTTGGAACAATTGAGGTGACGAAAGAGGATCCAAATGTCGTTACCGGTACGTTTTTACTCAACAATCATTATGTTGTTGCTTTATTTTATTCGGGTGCCGATAGGAGCTTTGTATCCACTAAATTTAGTGCCCTTATTGACATTGAACCTGTTGAGATAAATACCAGTTACGAGGTGGAATTGGCTGATGGTAAATTAGTGAAAACTAATAAGCTTTTAGAAGGATGCTCTCTAAATCTCTTGAACTATTCCTTTCTGATTGATTTGATGTTGATAGAATTAGGTAGTTTTGATATTACTATTGGTATGGATTGGTTGTCTTTGAATAATGCTACTATTTTATGTGGAGAGAAGAAGGTTAAGATTCCTCTTAGGATAGGACGTTAGTAATTGATGGTAATCGAGGTGAATCCCGTTTGAATTTCATTTCATGTATTAAAGTCCAAAAGTACATCAGGAACGGTTGTGAGTTATTCTTAGCTCAAGTGACTGGGAATGAGTCTAGGGAGAAACGATTGGAAGATGTACCTATGTGAATTTCTTGAGGTATTTCCTAAAGATTTACCCGGACTTCCACCGATAAGGCAAGTAGAGTTTCGAATCGATTTAATTCCTGGTGCTGCACCGGTGGCACGTGCGCCTTACCTATTAGCCCCTTCTGAATTAAAGGAGTTATCTGAGCAACTTAAGGAGTTGTCTGATAAAGGTTTTATTCGACCGAGCTCGTCGCCTTAGGGAGCTCTAGTCTTGTTCGTTAAGAAGAAGGATGGATCTTTCCGGATGTGCATTGATTATAGGGAACTAAATAAGTTGACAATTAAAAATCGATATCCTTTACCTAGGATTGATGATTTGTTTGATCAACTACAAGGATCTAGTGTGTATTCTAAGATAGATTTGCGGTCAGGATATCACCAACTTCGCGTCCATGAAGAAGATATTCCTATAACTGCATTTAGAACTCGTTATGGACACTATGAATTTAAAGTAATGCCATTTGGGTTAACTAACGCACCTGCGGTTTTCATGGATTTAATGAATCGAGTGCGCAAGCCCTACTTGGACAAATTTGTGATTGTGTTTATTGACGATATTCTAATCTATTCTAAGAATGAAGATGAACATAGAGAACATTTAAGGATTATTTTGAATTTGTTAAAGGATGAAAAGTTGTATGCTAAATTTTCGAAATGTGATTTTTGGTTAGATTCTGTACAATTTCTTGGTCATGTGATTAACAAAGATGGAATTCATGTTGATCCTGCAAAAGTTGAAGCCATTAAGAATTGGTCTGCACCGACAAGGCCAAAGGAAGTGCGACAGTTCTTAGGACTGGCAGGCTATTATAGGCGATTCATTAAAGAATTTTCTTTGATAGCTAAACCCTTGACTAAGCTTACCCAGAAGAATAAATCTTTCGTTTGGGGAAGTGATGAAGATGGAGCATTTCAGACATTGAAGCAAAAATTATGTAGTGCGCCAATTCTATCATTACCCGACGGGAGTGAAGATTTCGTAGTGTATTGTGATGCATCTCTTAGAGGCTATGGAGCTGTTTTGATGCAACGAGAAAAAGTGATAGCTTATGCTTCTAGGCAGTTAAGGAAGAATGAGGAGAATTATACTACTCATGATCTTGAGTTAGGACCTGTAGTCTTTTCTCTTAGGTTGTGGAGACATTATTTGTATGGCACCAAGTGTACGGTATTCACCGATCACAAAAGCCTACAATATATTCTCGACCAGAAGGAATTAAACATGAGGCACGAAGATGGAAAGAGTTGTTAAGTTATTATGATTGTGATATAAAATATCACCCAGGAAAAGCCAATGTTGTTGCCGATGCGTTAAGAAGAAAAGATAGAGAGCCTATCAGGGTACGTTCTCTAGTCTTGACCGTGCACAATAATTTGCCTGAGCAAATTAGAAATGCGCAAATAGAAGCCTGTAAGAAAGAAAATTTTGTTAATGAAGGGTTCCGAGGAGAAGGAGATCCTTTAGAGGTTAGAGCTGATGGAGTGAAATGCTTAAGAGGTCGTATGTGGATACCTAAGTTTGGAGGCTTAAGAGACTTGATTATGTTAGAATCCCATAAATCTAAGTATTCCATTCATCCGGGATCTGATAAGATTTACCATGATTTGAAGAAGTTGTACTGGTGGCCGAATATGAAAGCTGATATTGCTATGTATTTTCTTCAATGCTTGACTTGTGCTAGAGTCAAAGCTGAACATCAAAAGCCATCAGGACTACTTCAACAACCAAAGATTCCTGAATGGAAGTGGGAGCGAATTACGATGGACTTTATCACCAAGCTTCCTAGAACATCATCTGGAAACAACTCGATTTGGGTTATTATCGACAGACTGACCAAATCAGCACACTTCATTCCGCTTAAAGAGCAGTTCTTACTGGACAAGTTGACTCGTATTTACCTTGAGAATGTTAAATGCAAGCATGGAGTGCCTGTATCGATCATTTCAGAACGAGATCCTAGATTCGCATCGAATTTTTGGAAATCTCTCCAAAGATCTTTGGGAACGAATCTCGACATGAGCACTGCTTATCACCCCCAGACTGATGGGCAGAGTGAAAGGACGATACAAACACTGGAAGATATGTTGAGAGCTTGTGTGTTAGATTTTGGTAAGAATTGGGATAAACATTTGCCGTTAGCAGAGTTTTCTTATAACAATAGTTACCATTCTAGTATTAAGGCTGCACCGTTTGAAGCTTTGTATGGTAGGAAGTGTAGATCTCCTGTATTTGGAGTGAAGTTGGGGATACCCAGATCACAGGACCGGAATTGATCCGGGAGACTACGAAGATGATAGTTCAGATTAAGAATAGGTTGTTGACTGCCCGTAGTAGATAGAAAAGTTACGCGGATGTGCGGCGGAAGCCGACGGAGTTTAAAGTGGGTGACCGAGTAATGTTGAAAGTATCGCCATGGAAAGGCGTTATAAGATTTGGAAAGCGAGGAAAATTGAATCCCCGCTATATTGGACCCTTTAAGATTTTACCTAGAGTAGGTCCGGTGGCTTACAAACTAGAGTTACCCCCAGAACTTCATGGTGTTCACAACACATTCCATGTATCTAATCTGAAGAAATGTTTAGCAGTGAGTGATGAGAAAATTTCGTTGGATAAGGTTCGAATAGATGGGAAGTTGCATTTTATCGAAGAACCCGTAGAGGTTATGGATCGTGAGGTAAAGCAACTGAAACAAAGTCGGATACCTATTGTCAAGATCCGATGGAATTCAAAGCATGGACCGGAATATACTTGGGAACGAGAGGAAGAAATTTGGAAGAAATATCCGCACCTCTTCGATTTCAAAAAGAAACGGACATCAAAATGAAATGGATCATGAGGACGTTGATCCCTTTTAGGAGGAAAAGCTGTGACAATCTAACATTTTCATGTAGTGAATTATTTTCTCGTATAATATTTTGAAACTTATTTTTGTGTTGGTTGATGAACTCACAACTTACGGATTTAAATTTGGGCTTACGTGCATAATTTAGCGTCCTTTACGACTAAACCGGAAACCTTAGGATTACGTATTTACGTTTTTGAACTCCGTTTTTGATGAGACAATTTTTATTAGATTCGTTTTGTGCCGTTGATTCATAATTTATAAAAACGTTTTTCGTAAAACGACCCGAGGGCACGCAAATCGAGGAAACTAGAATCGAGGAATACCCGTAAATTAGCGGGATGGGACAAAACTATTTTATCCCACCCCACTAAAAGGGACAGCCAAACTAGAGGACACCACATCAAAGATATGGCATCCTTACACTAACTAAGCTTACACTTGTAAACTTAGCCTCACTTTGAAGCTACTCATCCCATAAAACCACTAACCATTACCATTTACTTCCATTTCATACATGCAAACTACTCAAAACTCTCTCACTCTCCACCCCATTGTCGTCCCACTCCATCACCCTACACCACCATTTGATCTTTTCTAGCCACAAGATACATGTTATCTAGCCATATTATGGAGAAACCTTGAAGCCTTGATTGATTGGTGGCCATTTTAACAACAAAGGAGGTGATTTTCTTGTGTCCTAGGGCTAATTTCTCAACAAACTATCTTGGTGATTGATGATCTTGGAGATATATTTGGTGTTCATCAAGTTGTTGTCTTCCAAAAACAAGATATAATCTTGGTTGGTAAAGAAGATCATCCTTTCCATTTCTCTTGTTATTTTTGTAAAGATCAAATGTATTTTATTTCTTGTTTTATATGTATATGATGATAAAAATGTTGTGTGGGGATCAAGTGTTAATAAATATGCTTAAAAAGATGAATAACCATAAGAAACAAGGCTAAAATCATGCTTAAATTGTTGGCTGTATAAAAACAGTAAGTAACCTAGACTTAAACTGATAAAATTGCATGGTGGAATCCATTTACAGTAAGTATAAGATGTCATACACATGTGAGAGTTGGCCATGCAATGGAATCATCAAAATGAGTGAGATATGATCAAAACAAGATGAGTGTGCTAATCTGAATAGTCTGTTTTGTAGGGACTGTTAAGTATAGTTAGACATGGAATGAGTAGTAGCTATAACTAACTTATTTGTAGCATATAATATGAAGTTTATGCCATCCAAAAATGAGCTTATAACTCATTGTAGAACTCTAGATATGATAAAAATGGTGAAGATGAAACTAAAAATCAGATTTTAAAGAATTAATGTTTAATACTATTATATAAGCACTCAAATAATATAGTATAAAATGTGAAATTAAAACCCACTAACTTATGAATTTCATTTATATAAATATGTATAAGGTTAAATAAATGGACACTTTATAAAAATGGTAGTTGAATAATATTTATAAGTTATAAAAACTATAAACATGATTTTTACGACTTTTTCGGCTATTACCGTAAAATTAACGATTTTCGCCAATTAAAACTTAGACGATCAAACCCGTCTAATGTAAAGTTTTTAAAAGTCATATAATGATATATAATTATCTAATACAAGTAAAAACCGATAAAACCCGAACTATAGGACATACGGACATTAACGAGCTAAGTTAGCATATTGGACTAATAATTTAACTAAATAAGTTAAACACTTATAAAAAGTATTTATTGGGCTTAACCCATTTGGGCCCAACATGTAAAGTGTAAATACTGATAATACAAGTATAAAATGGATTAATACAAGTTAAAGAACTTATAATAAGCTTATTGGACTTAAAACATGTAAATAGTAAAACTAGTAAACTAGTAAAAAGTTACCAATACAAAAACACTAAAATGAGTAAATAAGAATATATAAACCCACTTGATCATCATCATATGTATAAAATCATCATATGTATATTTGTTATTTTGATAAAGTCATTGGACAAAAGTCTAAGACCGATTATTATTTATATAGGTTTCCGTGACCGAAGCACGCCCGTAGCCGATAATCCGCCTTTCATTATCAACGTGAGTTCATAGCCTCGCACGTTTTTAATTGTTTTATAAAATGATTTGTAAACCCGCGAGGGAGATAACATGATAGTTTTTGATAAAAATAGAACACAAGTAGTCCCGATGGTATGCTTAATGATATGGACCCGAATGATGCTATGACCCTATAAGCGAGATAAAAAGGATTATTAGTAGTTAGGTTATGTCACTCAAAGTCCCATTAGCATGAATTGTGAACTACCAGGATTTTGTAGACGCTTATGCATATGATAGTACTATTTGGGGACAATCACCCCAGTTCGCGCCTTAACGGTTGATCCCCGTCGTACCACATTGATTGGTAAGCGAAGTTATGTATGAGAAGATTTACATAGCGTGATTTTTGTGACGACACGCTAACTTAGATGGGAAAATTGTTTGTCGTGTTCGCGGCCCGTTGTTGTGATAGTAAGGTAACAATGTCATGCGGCTAATACTAATCCATATGAATCTAATGTGATCCTATAACGATATGAATAACGATAATAATATTACCTATAATGGTAATATTGAGGCTACGGTCTCATGGACGGTTTAAGATGTATGCTTTGATATTTATATATATTGCCTGACTAGCAATATGAGGACTTACTTCTGATATTATACTTGTGTTCTGATTTCAACGATTGTTTTATATAACGATTTTATTAAACCCTATGAATTCACTCGGCATTCGCCGATATGATTTTTGCATGTTTTTATCTCAGGTGCTTGAAGGTAATCCGGATGGAGATCGACTCTGATGGCCCACATAATATTAAAAATGTTCATTCGATCCATGTTTTGTAAACTTAATGACCTGTATAATTTGGGACCTTTTGTACACTTTAAAACTCTTTATCGAATGAATGTATGTTAAACCTTGTACAACCATTTTTATGTGTTGTCTATGATTGGAGTTATTGTGCTATCCCGTAACACTCTAAAAGACCCTTGCGCTGTACCGATACGAAAATTGAGAGTGTTACAGATGTCATCATCATTATTACCCACACTTGAAACAGGTGTAGGTGTGGGTGTATTTGATGTCGTGGCAGGATTATTTCCACCATTAGGTTGGATAGATTGGCCAAAACGTGGTGGTATAGGAGGTATAGTATCAGGCATATTAGGATCTTTATTTTAAAAACAAGAACGGTTTATGAAAAGTTTATAAATCAAATTGCTCTAATACCAATTGAAAGTCCCAAAATATGAGCCTATTGTAATATTATAACTCAAACCCAAGATAAACACTTAATGATTTACTTTTCAAACGCGTAATGCTTTATTACTTATAAACAAAGTATTAAAAAGTGTTGTTGATCACACTTGTTAAACGAAAATGAATGTAAATCCCTTTGAACAAGTAAACTTGATTCAAGACTCAAGTTTACAAGTGAACCTTAAGAGTCGCTGAATACAGCCTTGGACTCCAGAGGTTCAAGAGTGGAGAAAAGTCAAACAATATATTCAGTATTACAAGTGATTCTTTTCTCCCATTTTCTATCCGTATTTATGGTGGTACGAGGTTGCCACCTTAGTGGGAGTAGTTGTCACGTGTCAACTTTTGAGTTGAAGCAGTACACTACATTAAATGCATGTCTATTCTTTAACCAACTTTATGTGAATAGTTCTGCCAACTGTTCACTTTTCCCACTAGGTCGTACTAGGCTTCTTTATCTTGAATCTTTTCTTTGTCCCTCCCAAATACCTTTACAGATTCTCCCGCCTAAACTATAAAGGTTTAAGGCAAGTCTCTGCTTGCTTGGTCTTCAAAGGGTCTGGAGTGACCTCTGAGTATTGCCACCTCAGAGGTCCTTCAATACCATTACATTCCTGCTACATTCCAGCTTATCCATAAGAACTGGTGAGTATGACTTCAGACAATCTTTGACTTCTCTGATGTTGTCTTTGACATGAATGTTTCTGGTGTGTGCCATCTAAGGCTTTGCCTTCAGCTGGTCATAGTCTCTATCACTGGGCTCTACCAGTGACCCATAACATTTAGTCTAATTTAAATCAAACCTAGACTGGGTCATAGTTAGAACTTTCATTGGCCCAACAACTTTCATGCTATGAAAATGATCTTTAGGTACCTTAGATGCTATCCTATTTCAGGTCTTTGGTATCCTAAAGACCCCCCATTAAAGTTGTTTCCTTATTCAGATAGTGACTATGGTGGTGACATGAGAGTTAGGAAGTCCACCACAGGTGGATGCCAATTCTTGGCGAGTAGTTTGATATCTTGGCAATGCAAGAAACAGAATATTGTGGCCAATTCAACAACTGAAGGTGAGTATTTATCAGCTGTTGCATGTTGTGATCAAGTGTTGTAGATTCAGAATCAACTTCTCGGTTATGGGTACAATCTTTTGCATTCTAAGATATATATATAGATAATAACAGTGCTTTGTGTATTATTAAGAATCTTGTACATCATTATAAAACAAAAAATATAGAGATTATGTATCATTTTATTATGGATATCTATGAAAAAGGTTTAATTCATCCAGATATTATTGACATTGAAAACAATGTATCAAATCTTTTAACAAATCTTTTTGATCTTGGGAGGTTCCATTAGTTAGTTGCAAGTATTTGAATGGTAAATCCTTGAAAATGTGTGTTTAAATGTTGTAAAAGTATATATAGGATATCCATTGTTAGGTGTTGATCCCAAACTTAGATCGATTAGCTTTGTGTTAACGAGATTGAATTAAGATTAACACTTAGAGAAACTTTGTGTTATGAAACAATCTAAGTGCTATGTGGAATTTAACACTTAGAACAAGAACAGACAAAACAGAATAACCCAAACTTTCACTTTGATTGATGATCAAAACTTGCGTACAATGAAAGTGGAAAACATATATGTAACTAAAACCTAAAGGCCTCCTTTTATAGAATAAGGAACCTTGTACAAGAGTCTACGTATCAATTATTTTAGGTAAAGATAAACATTTAAAATACAATGTCAAACATATCTTTACTAGAAGTACAAAACGTGTAGACTAAGTATTCTATCAGTGGTTAAACTTCTTCTTGTCAGTGCTTCAATATCCCTTGTCAGTGTCCAGCTGTCAACGCCTCATTATCTCTTCTCAGCGTCTAAGTTCTTCTTGTCAGCGTCCCAGTGACTTAGCTATTTTTATTCCCAACAACCTTCCCTTAAACATGATATCTACTTTAGTAATCAAGTTTCATAATACAAGGAGGTTACTTATAAACTAATCTTCTTTCTTAATAAGGGAATAAATAAATCTAACTAAATCCTTACTAATATCACTGTATAATCAACCTCCAATTGTGTAGATATCATCAACTTCTAAACATCTTGTGACATAGGATATTCAACATCAACCAAAAGATATTCTGAAAATTTGGATGTACTAAGATGATATACACCAGTAGCTGAGTAAATACGCCATGTCATTCCAGTAATATCATCCAGATCCAACCAAACTGGATCAGCTTCATTTGGCTCAATCCTTCTCTTGAATGTGTAACAAATCTTTATTCCATTTACTAAAGTAGGTTCTTCAGTCTCATACTTGGCCTTCATCAACGTCCATAAGTTGACTAAGTCTTCTCTATCAAAACTAGCAAACATTAACATGAAAGAAGTGAAAGTGTGTACCTTATCACCAGTCCTGATGATCATCTAAAAACCACTTGCATCTTCTTCATATTTAATTATGGGGTTTCTAAAGTCAAGAGGAAACATTTCTACAAAATTTGAAGCCTCCAATGGTGAAAGCTTCATACTCTTCCTTAAAACAGCCTCACTTGGATTTAATGGATCAAGATTTGGAAACTCAATTGGCAATCCCTTCTTCACTGGCCTAGGAACTATAGATGCCTTCTTAATCCTCATCTGTTCCTCCATTTCCTCTTGTGTTTCCTTTGAGAGTAGCCCAAAAGTTCTATCCTTACACAAAGAATCACAAATAGGATAAGCCAAACACTCCAATTGTTCAAAACTAAGACCTCTAAACTTTGAATAAGTCCACCCAGTCTGATGATTCCTTATTAGCAAATAATTTAATTTTCTCCTTACTATTTTGGATTCTAGTTTGATATTGGTAGGTTTATTCTTTTCCCATACCTTTAGGTCATCCTAGAATTTCAAAATCCCTTAAAGACACCAAATTTTCTTAGACATAGAAACATTTGGATCACTCAAAACTTCATATTCATACTTAAAGAAAAGCTTAGCAATCTTAGGTATATTCAAATAAAATTTCATCTTCAATTCTCTAAACTTCGACAAACCCAACTCCTCCCCATATTCTAGCCTCTCATGTTCTTCAAGTATCATTACACTTTAATCAATACTCTCACCATCACTGCCTTCTTTATTGCTTTAAGAAATAGTCAGAATTTGTGACTCAATAGCAGTCTTTTTCATCTTATCCTTTTCCTCAAGTTGTGCAGCCAAAATGGAATCAAAATGTACCTGGGCTGCATCCTTGGTAACCTCTGCTTCTACCATAATCCCTTTACCTTTATCCAATACATCAATAGAAGGTAAAGAAGTTGATGGTACCTGTGTAGACACATCCAGTTGATGACTGGGATACACCAACTACACCTGTAGTTTTGTCAGTGTCCAAAACTTGAATGTCAGCGCTTGATTTGTTCTTATCAGCGCTTGACATTGTGAACTGCTCCATCATATCTATAAACGTCAACTTTGTAGGAGTAACCAGTGAAGCATCAAAACCTGGTTTCTCTTTCAAAGTTGTAAGGGTTTCAGCTACATCCAACGAATTTTCAAAAGAAGCACCTTCGTGTGAGCCTTTGTCACTGGCATGTACCTATTCATCCTCTCCTTTGGAAGAATCCTCTTGCCTAGTGCGAACATTGGCAGCCTCCAAAACAGATATCATCTCCCTCAATGAAATGAGTTCAAGGCCTTGAGCATTGACAACCTGTACAAGGTTTGTATTTTGATTTTGAAAGCTCAAACAAACCATCGTCAATTCCATTACTGATAAGGGTTCCATACTTCCCTCCTCTAGTATGGGAAGCTGCCTTTCTATAAGAGACTCATTGAGCATGGGTGTGACTTAAATATGTTGGGACTGGCGTGGCCTACATCTAAGCGAGTACCACTAGTCCCAGCCTCACCCATAGCACCAACCACACTTGTGGTGGTGGTTCTCTCTGCAACACGGCTAGGATCACTAGAGGAGAACACTCTAGTAATCCTTTGGCATTTTTCGAACCTATAATCATGAGGTTCAGAGCAAGAAGAATGAAGGTCTGTTTGGGATTGTGGGTGAAGGGTGTCAGCGTCAAGATTGGTAGTGTCAGCGTTGGGGTTGGAGGTATCAGCGTTGATATTGGGATAGTTAGCGCCTGGTGATGGAGGGTCTATGTTCATGTGTTGGGGTGATGGTGGTTGGTCTGGAATATGGTCTTGAGAAGGTTGTGGTGGTGGTGGAGGGTTTGCAGCTGCCAGTATGACAGCATGCATAGCTGGGGTAAGAGGCAAGTCCCTATAAGGTACTGAATTCATGTTGCCAAACACAGTTTTCTTTTGTTCAGGGACTTTATAAAAATGATAATGGTCCCCTGGTACAATAGCCTTACATCTTAAAAATCATTTGCAAAAATCTAGGATACGGAAGAGTCATCTTGGTACCCTTGTTGTGAAACATGCCATCAAAAATCATTTTTAAAAAATTATAATTTTGCCCTCTTGAAATACAAGCAATGGCACTCCCGATAGATCGGTTGCTTTCATTGAATGAAGAGCATTTGGGACTCAAACATTGAAGGATGAAATGAGTGAGGAAATTCCAGGCTAGAGGAAATTGTTGTTTGGTATATTGGTTTAAGTGTCCAACAGGGGGCAAATCATAACCAAAGCCTCGAAGTCCCAACTCTAGTTCGTCAATGGGAAGGGTGGTTATACCATCAGTATCATTTAGATGAAAAGCTTGGAGAACCAAAGCTTCAGTAACCACCCATTCAACCCGATGAACAGTAGCATATAATGTAATCACTCCATCAACCGTTCTGGAACGAACAGTGTTCCAAAACTGCTTGATGTGTGTGATAGGGACAAGTGGAGTGTGAGTAAAAGCATACCTTAGAGGAGAAGCATTCAAATAGGCAATCATCTGAGTATATCAAGGATGAAGAGTATTATCAGCAACCAAATACGCCACCATGTTGTGCTGACTATTGAATTCCAACTCCACATTATCTGGTTTGAATTTGGGGCCATTTGAAATGTATATGAAAACTGGTAAGTGACAAACAATGAAGGTATGAAGGTTGGAAAGTTTTGCTAGCCAAAAATAGATGTTACCCTGTTGAAACAATATGAGTCGTATTTTTTGTCCCTAATATATGATGATTCTATACGAATAAAGAAGAAAGAAAGGTAGATATGAGATGAATTCTAGAAAGAGAAACTAGAGAGAGAAAAGAGAGAGAAGTGTGTGAGAACTTGTGAAATATTAGATTAAGAGAAACATGAATGACCAACCAACCTCTCCTTACATGCAAGGAGAGGTTTATATAGCCTTGCCTACATGTGGCATAATGGGCTATATGATAATGGGTCGGGCTTTCCTTTTGGGCTTTGGTTACTTATGAATGAACCTTAGCTTAAAGTTAAGCCCGTAATACAAGACTAACCTACTACCTATTACAACATTCTAATATAAGATACATAATAAACATATGACCGAGCATTCTTGTTTGACTCTATATTTTGAGGCTAACAATCTCCCCAAATGATAGGTCATTACCCTTTGTGAGAGGTCATTGCCCTTTGTCATTTGGAGAATTGTAGAGATTACTAATCTCGCCATAAATGAGTCTTGAACGTGTAATAGTAGTCTTGTTTCTTCATGCTGTGATCTTTGAGCCTTTGTAGTTGTCTTTCGACTTTGTCTTTAATCTTGAGATCTTCAAATCATCCTTGACTTGTCTTTGCCATCTTGCGATCTTGTGTCTTCATTCACATGCTCACACTATTAATTGTCGAATATGTCTTTAGGCATGAGTATGTGGTTTTGAATCTATGACTTTGCTGAGTACACCGTGACGCCACCTTCTTGAGACAAAACATAGACACGGACGGAATGGCTTTGACATTCGTCCTAAATCTGTAGCGTTTTACCTCCGGTCGGTGAAGACCGTTATACGATATTAAATACCGTACCTGTGATAGGTAGATTCAGTTAAGAATCTCCTTGACAGGGTTTCGCGGCTGTACTAGCCGTTCTCTTTACTCGAGCGTCTCAAAGCAAGACTGCGAACATAAAGAGTGAATCAATTGGATAAATATCCGCTTGATTAAAGTCGTCACTGTGAATATTAATGAATATCACTCTGAATGTTCTGGCAAGACCATAAAGATACTGCGTAGAAACCTGAAAAGAGTTTGAATCAATTCAGAATCAAACCACTGTTGCTTTTCAGTTTTACACATGTTCAATTCATAAAGAATCTTACATATGACCTACCGTAGTGTTGGTTGATGTTAACACTGGAAGGATTTCCACTCATCATTGTGTATACTAAGTAGTATCTGTAAAACCCGTAAAAATAAGGTCATAATTTAATTCTATTTTCAATTATTTTGAAGTATTTTATAACGTTAAATATTATTATGTTTAACGGTTTAAGTTGAAACCCATATAAAATATTATATTTTAATATTTTGACGAGTAACGAGGACTACTAGTGATCGCAATACCGACGGATGCCAAAAATTTTATATTTTATTATTGATTGTTTCGATATTTAATACTTTCGACGATATCGTTTTAATTACGTATCGAGTCGTTATATTATTATTTTTCGTGTGCGTTTAAACTTTAAAAAAAATATATTTTTACGAAACCCGAGTCCCGTAAATATTTATAAAATTTACTAATAGTCATTTCCCGCTTTTTAACTAATATTTACATTTTGGACCAAAACTATCACAAATTGGAAAAAATACCCTAACTCCACACTATATCTAACACTTCCACTAACACTTTTCCTTTAAAAAAATTCATTTAACAAAAAAACAACCAACTTCTTCCTCTCCCTTGTTTTTAGCCATCCACCATTAACACCATCAACACCATAAACCCTCAAAAATCTTGATCTTATTCTTTGAATCTCCAAAAACTAAAACAAGTCCCATCCTTATAATTCAAAGGAGCACATTTTGGTACCATTTTTATCCACATGCAACCATATTAATTTTTCAAGATAAGTTGGTGATGTTTGATCCAAATTTGTTGTATGCATGTGTTAGTAGTGATGATCAAATGGTGTTTATGCCATGTTTTTGTTAAAAAGTTGATTTTTAATTTTTGGGTTTTTGATTTTGATGATGATTCAAGTGTTAGGAATGGTTTATGATGATATTAGGGGTGTAGGATGATGAGGAAAATTGTTGGAATTGATCAAAAACATGATTTTGTATGAGATTTTAATAGTCAATTTTGGGCAGTAGGTTTGAGGCCATTTTCGGGGGTCTTAAGTCTGAAAATAGATTGATATTATGGGATTATGTTGTAGAGAATTTTGTTAGCTTCGATTTGATATAAAGTAGGCCTTCCAACTCCAAACGAGGTGGAAGATACACTAGTTTGATTTTCGTGTACCGGGAGACGAGTGTCGACACAATCCGAAAATTGTTGTCGATATTTGGATCGAATCTCGGGGACTATAAAATGAGTTTAAAAATGATTCAAGGGCTGTTCTCAGGCTCCAAGTTTAGCATTTTGAGTCTATTTTTAGAATCAAGTGGCGGTTTTACAAATGGATTTGTTTAGAATGGTCAAAATGGTTTCGTAAGTCAAGGTCGCTAAACTGTCCGGATTTTGTAATTCAAAGATGAGTCGGGCAGGGAACTTTAGAAGTAAAATCTTTTAATGGACTCTTGGGAGGACTTTCTACATATAGTAAGTGAGTTCTCTGAGTAGTATCATAAAAAGTTGATATGTCTAAGTATGGGAAAACGGCTTGGACATTTGGTATGTTCCGGCAGATTTTTATTAAAGACATAGAATAATAAAATGAATATATAGGAGAGTGTAATAGTATCACTTGTATCGTTTTCTCTCGAGTTTGTCGTGATTTTATGAGTAGAGTTTTATATTCTTATGTATGGTTTATTTCTCGAGTCTATTATTAATGAACGCACCTCATTTGATAGGTTGCGGTTCTCGTGTTTGAAAGGCATCATCTATCGTCGGCGATCGTCTCATTACTACTATTGGCTAAGGTGAGTCTATAGCCTCGCTTTATACTAGTTATTAAATGATTTTAAACCCGCGAGGGGGAATACATGTTTTTATAAACTTAGAACACAAGATTTTTATGGTATGCTTTGTCCCTCTATGAATGGACCCGTGGTTGCCTTTAAATTGCATTAAGTGATTGCCTTTGTTAAAACCTCAATTATGGACCGTTAATTAACCTATGATGGGTTAACCGCTAGTACAATTATTAGATCTATGGGGGAAGCCACCCCGGTTCAGTTTTTGTGGACTTGTCATAGAAGCTTAGGCCCGACCTCCACACTGTTTGAGCATATTGTATTGAGAAGTCAGGTATACGGCAATGTACCAATAATCTGGAGGTAACCGATAATTAATAAATCTCTCGTCTTATTAGACTGATATGGGAGTGTCTAAGGGCTCGGTTCCATGAGCTTATTGAAATTTATGCTATATACAATTATCATTGTTGATGCAAATTATTTTTTGATGCTTATAAGCATGCCACAAACTTATAATCTTTGCTTGTGTTCAAATTGATTTCATAAACCTATAGATTCACTCGGCATTTTTGCTGATTGTTTTACTCACATGTATTTCAGGTAATCAAGAAGTGGAAGCTTGGAGGTCACGGGAATGAAGTTGTGCACTGCTTTTGTTGTTCAAACTCTTTGATTTAATTATCGTTCCATTTTTAAAACAAACTAATATGTTGTTTTAACTTATCTTTTGGTAACGATTACTTGGGACTACGCTACTCTGACAAATGTTTTAGGAACGATAAATCTAAAACGGCTCTTTTTGAGTCGTTCTTTATAAATTATGTGTTGTTGTATCATTTTTTAGCACCCAAAGATGTATTCCGCTGCGTGTAAATTTGGGGGTGTTAAAGATTGGTACCAGAGCCATGAGTTATAGAGAACTAGGTCTTTTTCTAAAAACCTAAACTATAACTGTCGGTTTTATTTTTCAAAGAGTCGGTGCACATGATTTCGCGTGACTTCAGGTTCAAGCTACTTTTGGGATTACAACTTTAGTATACATTATTATGTATGCCTTATTGCTAAGTATTTCTAAATAAATACTATAATCCTTTATCGATATATATTTATGTCGTTAAACTTTTCGATAAAAGTTTGTCATTTATTAATGATTAACTTAAATAAATACAATGAATTTTCATGATCTTTCTGTATTTATTTTTGAAGTATTTAAATTGCTTTTATTGCAAAATTTTTATATTATGACCTTACATACCTTCATCTGCGCGCGTTACTTTTATTGCTTAACCCTTTGAGATATCTATATAGATATCCAAATCGTCTTCCGACTGTTTGTGTTTAGACGTCTTGAAACGTAATCTCTAGACCATTGTGTAGCTCAATGTGTCCTTGGAATAGACTAACCGCTATCGTGTGAGTCATACATTTTGAAGCATTTCTTAAAATAGTGTTGAATAATACCATGGTTTTTCATAATATTTTGTTGATTTTTATTATCGTTTTACACGACATGCGAAGATTTAATTCGTTGACATTTATATGTATCGACTCCGAAGTGTATTGTTCACTTATATCTCGGTAACGTCATCGTTATTTTATAAATCATCGTCTAGATTATGGCACTAGAATTGGAATACAATTTTACTTATATAAAATTGTATCATTTGTTTTTCATTAACCTTCTCGCTCCCGGAGTGTAGCATGTTAATGTTCCATTCTTTTCTTGTTATGTTTTGTGTTTTTGACAATCGTGGCACAAAGGAGATTTGCCTACATTGCATTTTGAAATCTAAATTACGAACGTCTTTCACCGTTTTGCTTCCTAAATTTCGTGTTGACTACCTTGAAGCATTTTCTGTCATTCATCATGCTGTATTTTATTTGATGCTCATTACGAGATTTATTTTTCGTTGTTATAAAATCCACAAGACATGTGTGTATATATGTATATATTTTGAGCCGTTAAGAAGTGTCGAAAAATACACTTTATGCAGAAACTGTAGGGGCTGTATAAACAGGTCAAAACTTAAAAGTAAAACCTGCGTTTTTAAAATAAAATAGTCAAACCTGCACAGAACTTGCAGGGGTATTTTGGTCATTTTACATTGGTTTTCAGGTCTTGGGTAAAACTATAAAGTCGTCTGAAACGTCGTTTTGCATCAAAATGCTTTAGACTCCGAGTCTTGGAAATGTCGTTTATCGGGTCAATTAATCGGCTCTTATTTAAAAGTCGAATCTGATAGAAAATTCGGAACATGGGTTTTAAACGTTTCTAAGAAGTTTTGAGTTCATTTGAGATTGTAAAATTTTAACGAATATTATTTTACAAATAACTAATACTAGTCGCATGTGAAAATGTCTAAAAATAGAAATATTTTAGGATTAGCAATTACCGGATTAATGGTGTAATTTGAAAATGAATAATATACTTTCTTAAAAGCATGTTGTGTCTAGTATCTTACATAGAAAACACATATGGATTGATTTATTCTTTTTATATATATGACTCATTTGTCATTCGATGTTATTTTATATTTATTTTCGTTTTCTTCTAACCTTCCACTGATTTGAGTTGAGTTTTGAAGTTCTGCCTTTACATTCTTCGTTGACATTCTTATCGCGTGTCTCATGGCGTTTTCGTCTAAACCTTATAACCCTTTGAAAACTTAACAACTTGTAACCATTTCATTGGTTGTTTTATGAGCTATTATTTTCCACTTTTTGCAAAACTTTGACTACTTTATACGTTGTCATAATGTCATATTATAAATAAATCTGATATTGTTTTACGATTATTTTCACCAATTATTTTTACTTTGTTCTTATAAAATACTTTTCGTAAGATTAAAAGTCGCTTATCAAGTATCTCACAAATTACTTGTATCCTATAAATTTATAAACTATTTTTAAATTCCATTTTACAAATGGCATGGTTTATATATAAACATAAGAAACGTAATACTTTTCGACGAAACTGAGCACTGCATTGCTATTCCTAAATTATACATGGCCTGATCACCTATGTCTAATTTAGATGGAGCCATGCTAGGCTGAATAGTAGTCCACTTAAAAAAATCTTGATAATAATCAACTTTTTACTTGTATTTATGATAAAGATAAATAAAATGAAATAAAATGAAAAGTAGTTTTAAAAACTTTTATATTTCATGTAAGTAGCGCAATTTTTATGCATCCGCATATGTTTTCTTACCTGTTCTTGAACGAATTACGCGCTTACGAATACGTTTTTACTCGACAATCGTTTTTCCACTTGTTACTTCATTTTGTCTTATAACTGATTTCTTTCGACCGTTCGTCTAATTACTGACTGTTGATAAATGACTTGAAAGTCTCGATGTTTTATACTTCCTTCTCGTCCAATGTTACTTATGCGATTTTATAGATTTTTGGAATGTCTCCACACGTGAATAATGAATTATCACTAGAGCGATTTCCGTATATCCGGGATGACGTCCGTCACTCTCGTTTGTCTCGAAATCCACTCTTGTGAAACGTGCTTTGACTTCTCTCTTTAAACAATAACATCGTTCATTTGATTTGTTTTAATTACAAGAGATTATTAAGAATTTTCTTTTATTAAAATTTTTTGTATGCAACTTATTTCCGATCATGTATCGATCACCACTAAGTTAACGAGCTGATACTGGTGAACCACCGACCGCACTAACAAAATTGACAACTTGTTTAATCTATTATTTCTTATCGTCTTACCATCAACGCCTTTATTTTATCGTTCTCTTTAAGAATTCATACAACATTTGCTTCGTTCTCTTTCGTACCATTGATTTCGTACTAATTGTTGACCATTATTTCCATTTGTATTGTTTGTTATCTTGTCACATTTTGAAACCCGAATATATCCCATGTTTATTTTGAAATAATAAACACCTTTATGTATTTGTACGACGTATTATAAAATTTTCATGGAACTTTTATGCATTTTTCCAATGATTTTCAATTATCTAAATAATCATCACAAGTAAAAGGTCAAATTTATACATCATATTTTGTATAACTAAAACTAATGTCTAACATGAAATTATATCATATCTTTTGAACTAATTGACATATCATGCTTTACTATAAATGTAATGAAATTATCGGTTTAATTTATATTCCTACTAATGATTTAATTTGGAAATTATATTTTCTAATTGTAACCATCAAAACGAGTTTAATTATTAAATTCATGTCATCCTTTCAAAGTTTCTTAAGACAACCAAAATAAATTATGAAGCTATTTAACTTCTATTTTTAATATATCATCTTTATCAAGAAGGTACCTCAACTGAGTTTTAAGGTAATACCAAATCCGGGACGGATAATTGTGATAAACGTTATTTTAATGTTAATATTTAATTCATTCTTCGCTCTCATTTTTCTAGTATTGTGAATTATTAAGTTTTACGGTTACGTGAGTCGAGATCCCTCGTCGATCGTCAACCTTAAATCATTTTACCAAATCTTGTCCGTTTATGCGTTTATTGAATTTATTTTTATCTCGTTCTGTTCCTCGTACTGAAGATTACTATTTTATTATGAGTTTAAAATGAATCTCTTAAGGAATGGAGTTAATAAATATGTTACAACCTCGAGGAGTATGTTGAAGCCGACACCGTAAGTGGAAAGACTCTTGAGATCAAGTGGTTATTATCAAGGGTTCGTTCAAGGTTTTCTCGATGATTAATGGTGGAGATCTATACTCGATGTTTATGTTCGACCTTTTCTTTTATGTACTTATATGGTGTGTGATCTAGTCAAATGATCGTAAGTTGTGAGAACTTGAGACGGCATCATCCGATGACGTCCGATCATATAGAACACATATTATGTAATATCTTTTTTACTTTCAACGACGATGTTTATTGAGACTTTAATGCGCGTTGGCGAAAGTGAGATGGTGTCTTTGTATTATCTTTTGAGTAGGGACCCGCGTGTGAGAACCCTCCGATGACGAAAATGTTTTTCTTGTTAGTTCTTTTTTATGTGTGTCCATGACTATCTGGCCGATGGATATCCTTTAAATTGCAACATTCTTTTTAACTGGACTTACCCGAAAATCCTGTCACCTATTCTTGTCGTCTAATGAGCTTCGTGTGATTCATAAAATTTTCATGTGTCGAACTTGACGGGTGACTTGTGGATAAGGATTTATTTATTCTTTTTTGGTGAGATACAACTTGATGATAAGTTGCGTTTTGTAAAAGAACCAGTGGAGATCGTAGATCGAGATTCACGTGGGAACGTAAGGACTTCTTATTAAGGAATGTCGTCATCCTTCCGGGTAGTGAACAACTCGTGTATGAGGCGAGTTGAGCGTCGGGACGTCGCTCCCTTAAGGTGGTGAGGATGTAAAACCCGTAAAAATAAGGTCATAATTTAATTCTATTTTCAATTATTTTGAAGTATTTTATAACGTTAAATATTATTATGTTTAACGGTTTAAGTTGAAACCGATATTAAATATTATATTTTAATATTTTGACGAGTAACGAGGACTACTAGTGATCGCGATACCGACGGATGCCAAAAAATTTATATTTTACTATTGATTGTTTCGATATTTAATACTTTCGACGATATCGTTTTAATTACGTATCGAGTCGTTATATTATTATTTTTCGTGTGCGTTTAAACTTTAAAAAAAAATATATTTTTACGAAACCCGAGTCCCGTAAATATTTGTAAAATTTACTAATAGTCATTTCCCGCTTTTTAACTAATATTTATATTTTGGACCAAAACTATCACAAATTGGCAAAAACTACCCTAACTCCACACTATATCTAACACTTCCACTAACACTTTTCCTTTAAAAAAATTCATTTAACAAAAAAACAACCAACTTCTTCCTCTCCCTTGTTTTTAGCCATCCACCATTAACACCATCAACACCATAAACCCTCAAAAATCTTGATCTTATTCTTTGAATCTCCAAAAACTAAAACAAGTCCCATCCTTATAATTCAAAGGAGCACATTTTGGTACCATTTTTATCCACATGCAACCATATTAATTTTTCAAGAAAAGTTGGTGATGTTTGATCCAAATTTGTTGTATGCATGTGTTAGTAGTGATGATCAAATGGTGTTTATGCCATGTTTTTGTTAAAAAGTTGATTTTTAATTTTTGGGTTTTTGATTTTGATGATGATGCAAGTGTTAAGAATGGTTTATGATGATATTAGGGGTGTAGGATGATGAGAAAAATTGTTAGAATTGATCAAAAACATGATTTTGTATGAGATTTTAATAGTCAATTTTGGGCAGTAGGTTTGAGGCCATTTTCGGGGGTCATAAGTCTGAAAATAGATTGATATTATGCGATTATGTTGTAGAGAATTTCGTTAGCTTCGATTTGATATAAAGTAGGCCTTCCAACTCCAAACGAGGTGGAAGATACACTAGTTTGATTTTCGTGTACCGGGAGACGAGTGTCGACACAATCCGAAAATTGTTGTCGATATTTGGATCGAATCTCGGGGACTATAAAATGAGTTTAAAAATTATTCAAGGGCTGTTCTCAGGCTCCAAGTTTATCATTTTGAGTCTATTTTTAGAATCAAGTGGCGGTTTTACAAATGGAGTTGTTTAGAATGGTCAAAATGGTTTCGTAAGTCAAGGTCGCTAAACTGTCCGGATTTTGTGATTCAAAGATGAGTCGGGCAGGGAACTTTAGAAGTAAAATCTTTTAATGGGCTCTTGGGAGGACTTTCTACATATAGTAAGTGAGTTCTCTGAGTAGTATCATAAAAAGTTGATATGTCTAAGTATGGTAAAACGGCTTGGACATTCGGTATGTTCCGGCAGATTTTTATTAAAGACATAGAATAATAAAATGAATATATAGGAGAGTGTAATAGTATCACTTGTATCGTTTTCTCTCGAGTTTGTCGTGATTTGAGTCGATTTTTATATTCTTATGTATGGTTTATTTCTCGAGTCTATTATTAATGAACGCACCTGATTTGATAGGTTGCGGTTCTCGTGTTTGAAAGGCATCATCTATCGTCGGCGATCGTCTCATTACTACTATCGGCTAAGGTGAGTCTACAGCCTCGCTTTATACTAGTTATTAAATGATTTTAAACCCGCGAGGGGGAATACATGTTTTTATAAACTTTGAACACAAGATTTTTATGGTATGCTTTGTCCCTCTATGAATGGACCCGTGGTTGCCTTTAAATTGCATTAAGTGATTGCTTTTGTTAAAACCACAATTATGGACCGTTAATTAACCTATTTTGGGTTAACCGCTAGTACAATTAATAGATCTATGGGGGAAGCCGCCCCGGTTTAGTTTTTGTGGACTTGGCATAGAAGCTTAGGCCCGACCTCCACACTGTTTGAGCATATTGTATTGAGAAGTCAGGTATACGGCAATGTACCAATAATCTGGAGGTAACCGACAATTAATAAATCTCTCGTCTTATTAGACTGGTATAGGAGTGTCTAAGAGCTCGGTTCCATGAGCTTATTGCAATTTATGCTATATACAATTATCATTGTTGATGCAAATTATTATTTGATGCTTATAAGCATGCCACAAACTTATAATATTTGCTTGTGTTTAAATTGATTTCATAAACCTATAGATTCACTCGGAATTTTTGCTGATTGTTTTACTCACATGTATTTCAGGTAATCAAGAAGTGGAAGCTTGGAGGTCACGGGAATGAAGTTGTGCACTGCTTTTATTGTTCAAACTCTTTGATTTAATTATCGTTCCATTTTTAAAACAAACTAATATGTTGTTTTAACTTATCTTTTGGTAACGATTACTTGGGACTACGCTACTCTGACAAATGTTTTAGGAACGATAAATCTAAAACGTCTCTTTTTGAGTCGTTCTTTATAAATTATGTGTTGTTGTATCGTTGGTTAGCACCCAAAGATGTATTCCGCTGCGTGTAAATTTGGGGGTGTTAAAGTATCACTCTGAGTGTTCTAGCAATATCACAAGGATATAGCGTAGGACTCTCTTGATTTTCATCCGTGTGTCCTAACGAGATTTGATTGATCTCTTGGCTCTAGACTCGATTTGTGCACTTTTAGTGGTCGGAGGCTAGAGCAGATGCCACCTATTCAATATCAACTATCTCTAAGTGAGAAAGTCAATTGAAGTCATGTTGTTCTCCGTGACAATAAAACAAACTTCTTTTGAGAGAAGCCTGATTAGCTAGGAAAGGGTTGTGCATACATCACTGTGTCCATGATGAGTTGTCTTCATGATGTGTTAACCCGGTTTCTGCCTAAGTTGTATGGAGGGCTTCTTTGTTTACACCCTTTATCCTTACATTTCTTTTTCATTCTTCAACCCCTTCAATGCTTACCAAGACATCATTACTAGCACCTTGTTGTGATTGTTCCAGTGCTAGCATCAGTACTTAGTCGGCATTCAACTACGTTCACATTCTACTCCATCTTTCCTAAGGATTGTCCCTAAGAAGATCCTTCCGGTTCTGGTTGGATCATAGGACTTAAACCTAACCACCCTTTTGACACCAATAACGTCTTGAATTAACGATGTTGTGGGTATTTGATCGTAACCATGAAAACCACTTCAAATGTCTAACAAGATGTTTCAAATTTAACACCTTGATAGTTTTGTCATTTCAGAAATGCTCCCCCTTCACATGTGCATCGATAATCGAGAGTGTTTCGCACATGTAGGTAAGAGTTAAAGTGCTTGAGTCTTATATAAGATCACATTTTAATCACATTTTCTCCCCATATCTCTAATATATAAAATCTTTTGATATTAGAGATACCAAATTTGATTAAAATATATTTTGAAAAATAGTCTTGAAAGTCTCCGGGAGAAAGATGTGTTAATCGTTTGCATGAAGTTGAAATGCTCCACCTCAAAAATTGATCCAATTGAGTTGTCATTGTGAGGATTTGATCCACATTTCACTTTTTGAGGATGGGAGTTGTTGGACACACAATTTTTGAAAGATTTTGAATAATCATTGAAAAATTCTTGAAAAAATTGTGTTCAACGCTTTTTGAAAAATCCTATTTCTTTTTGGCGAAGAGGTTTTTCTAAAGCATAAACTTGAGTTCTTAGACTTTGAATGTCTTGACGAATCCACTCAAGTCTAAGAAGATTTCTCTTCTTTTAAGGAGGGTAAGAGCACTAAAGCGTAAACTCCCCCGTGAATATAGAACCGGGTTGCAATCTGAAAGTGATTACAAGCCATTGTGTTGAGCTCAAAACGTTGAATGTTTTGTGACAAGCTCAACCCGAGATAGATTGCTCTACCCGTTGTTGGAAAAATTGTCCAAAATAGACATTTTCGATTAAAAAATAGAAATGACATATTTTGAAAAATATTTACAACTTTCATTCGAGCTTTATGTACACACCCGTGTCGTTATTGAGCGAAATTTTTAGGTACGTCCATATTATCGATACTGAAAGACATGTCGAGAATAATATTTTTGGATTTTAAAATATTTTTATTTTTGTGTTTTGTTTTTATATGTTTTATATTTTTGTATTTTGCTTTTTCAAAGATATTTACCGGTATATGTTTGATAGATGAATCAAGCAGGCTTCTTTGCCAGAATCTCCAGTTCTGCTGGAGTCAAACATCTCATACCAATTTGCCTAACTAGATACGCAAACCTCTCTTTCGAAAGAGCTTTTGTAAACTAGTCACCTAATTGGTAATCATTTCCAAAAAGTATAGTTCAACGATACCCCTTTCAACTTGTTCCTTAATGAAGTGATATCTGAAATCAATGTGCTTCATGCGGGAATGTTGTACCGGATTGCAGGAGATGGCTATGGAGGACTTTGAGTCACAGTACATAGGTACTTTATCAAAGTGGAAGCCATAAGCCGTGAGTTGTGTTCTCATCCAAAGAACTTGAGCACAACACGCAGATAGAGACACATACTCCGCTTCGGCTGATGACAATGATGTGCAATCCTGCTTCTTGGAAGACCATCTCACAAGCTTATCTTGACCTATAAATTGTGCACCACCAGAAGTACTTTTACTTTTATCAAGACACCCTGCGTGATCAGAATCTGAATAGGCCGTTAGAAAGAAACCGGTTTCCCTCGGATAACAGAGTCCCAAATGAATGGTATTATTGAGGTACCAAAAGATCCGTTTAACCTCCTTGAGGTGCTTTTCAGTGGGTCGTGCTTCAAATCGTGCATAATAACACGTAGCATGTGATATATCTGGTCTGCTTGCTGTTAAGTACATGAGGGAGCTGATCATGGAATGCTATTTCGTTTGATCTATGGCATCTCCCTCCAAATCAGCATCTAGGGATGTGGTTGATAATCGTGTCCCAACGGGGTCACATGAGGTCATACCATGCTTTTTAATTATCTCTTGACAATACTTAGCTTTGTTTATAAAGATACCAATTGGGGAGTGGTGAACTTGAATTCCTAGAAAGAATTTTAGTTCGCCCATCATTCACATTTCAAATTTGCTCTGCATGACTTTTTCAAACCATTTTGAAAGTTTTGGGTTTGTAGACCCGAAAATAATGTCATCAACATAAATCTACACAAGCAAAATGTCATCCCCATATTTATAAGTGAACAAAGTTAGATCAATGGAACCTTTTGAGAAACCTTAGGAGACCAGAAATTTAGAGAGCTCGTCGTACCACGCCCTTGGAGGTTGCTCCAGTCCATAAAGTGCTTTGCGGATACGATACACCTTGTCAGGATAATGAGGATTGATGAATCCTTCCGGTTGCGTGACATAGACTTCTTCCTTCAAAGGACCGTTAAGAAACGCCATTTTTACGTCCATTTGATACACGATGAATCCCTTATGTGCATCATAAGCAAGGAAAATCCTGACCGCTTCCATTCTAGCTACTGGTGCAAATGATTCTTCAAAATCAATACCCTCTTTCTGACCATACCCTTTAGCTACTAGCCTAGATTTATTCTTGATGATCGTGTTCTCTTCATCCATCTTGTTTTTCCAGATCCATCAAAGATTTAATGGTATTACATCGTATGGTCTGTCAACAAGTTCCCAGACTTTAACTCTTTCAAATTGTTAAGTTCATCCGCCATCGATTCAATCCAAGCATGATCAGCCATGGCTTCTTTGATGTTTTTTGGTTCAGCTGAACTCACGGCGAATGCGAACATATAAACATCGCCATCGGTGTTAAGCTGTCGTCTTGTACGAACTGGCTGTGAAGGGTTTCCAATTACATGAACCAAAGGTTTATCTCGGGTCCAATGATGTGTTGAAGGATGTCATTGGTAGAACGTGTGCATATTTAACGGATCAACATGGCGAGTAGAAGACTCTCCAGTTTCGTGTACCGGTGTACCGAATGGGTTGATAAGTTCGTCTTCGTCAGATATTGCATTGTCTACTTGATTTGTGTTCTCTGGAGCAATGACAGTAGTTGTGGATGTTGTAGGATGGATTGTTGAAATGATATTCTGAGAGGTAAATCTGCAGCAACCCGTGTTGAAGTAGATAAAGTTGTATATTTTTGTTGACGATAATCGGTATCATCATTCTTATCATGAGTGACGGCGGAAGACTTTGATAAAACATGTTTCTCCCCCATGAAATATTCATCATACATTGGTCCATATAACATTTCCAACTCTTCAAGTGTCGTGTCCACTGTTATATCTGCTCTAGGATCATGTTCAGAAACCAGCTTTGAACTTGACGGTTCATTGCTGTGGTTTTGAGTTCCGAGTTCCGTGTGGTAGTGCACTGAAGTCTTTTGTCGTTGTGGATCGGGACTTAAACTGCTTTGTTCAAGTGTCATTTCTTGTAATTCATCAAATCTGACATGAATAGTCTCGACTATCAATTTTGTTCTCTTGTTGTACACTCTATATCCATTAGACTGAGTTGCATATCCCACTAGGATGCATGCATCACCTTTCTTTTTCATCTTGTCCAGATTTTCACCATCTCGAATAATGTAGCACGTACATCCAGAAACATGAAGGTGTTTTAGTGATGGTTTTCGATCATGAATTATGTGATATGGTGTCTTTTCGTGTCTTAGGATAATTAAGGAGCAGTTTTGTGTGTAGCATGCGGTTGACACGGCTTCGGCCCAAAAGAATAGTGGAAGTTTTGAAGCAGATAATAATGTTCGAGAAGCCTTATCTAAAGTACGGTTTTGTCTTTCAACAACGCCATTTTGTTCGGGTGTTCGAGCAATAGATGTTTCATGTTTAATTCCTTCGGCTTCAAAATAGTTTCTCAGATTTGAACTCAAAAATTATGTACCTCTGTTAGTACGAACCACTTTAACTTGAGCTTGAAGACCACCTTGTATCAGTTTAAGGAAGCTGATGAGAACTTTGGGTGTTTCATCCTTGGACCTCAAGAAGTGAGTCCATGTGTACCTTGAGTAATCATAGACAATTACCAGAATATATTTCTTCCCATTGATACTTTGAACACGCATGGGACCACATAGATCCATATGGAGAAGATCTAACCGTCCTTTAGAGCTTGGTGTGGTCTTTGTTTTGAAGCTACTTCTTTTAGCTTTACAAAGATCACAAGAAGAACAAAGATGATCTTTTATGAATTTCAAACTTGGAAGGCCTCTCACAATATCTTTCTTAGAAAGCAAGTTGATGGTATCAAAATTAAGATGAGATAAACGTTGATGCCATAACCATGCCTGAGTCGTTTAAGCTTTAGCCATGAAGCAAACTGGAATTGATGAAGTTGTATCTTGAAGTGAAATAGTGTAGAGATCAGTACCCCGTGAACCGGTAAGTAAATCATTCCCATCATAATCACGAACAAAACATGTCTTCTTCCTGAAAGCAACCTCCAAATTTGCATCACATAATTGACCAACCGAGAAAAGATTGTGATTGAGCCCTTCGACGTAGTATACCCTTTTGAACGTAATATTCCCCTGAACCAAATCTCCATATCATAGGATTGGTGCAAATTGATCATTTCCGAATCGGAACGTACCCAGGTACTTCTCCACGAAGTTAATTAGAAGCTTGAGATTCCCCGTCATGTGCTTCGTCCATCTGGAGTCCAGTATGAAGAGAATTATTTGTATTACCTACAGAAGAGTTATAACACGATGGAGCATTCGCTAAATTGGATACCATAGTAGTTGTGATTGTAGAATAATTAGTGTCCTTAGCAACATTTAAAGGCATACTAACACTCGTTGTCACATTTTCTGTCCTAACTTTAGGCATCCATTTATATCCTGGAGGACATTGATTAGCAAACCACCATTTCCAAGACTTGCTAGCAGACTCATGTAATTCCTTAATTCTGCTTCTAGGGTTCTTAGTGGTGGAGTCTGATGCATTACTTTTCTTAGTGGGGGTTACAACAGAATGGTTCACTTTGCATTTGGGTTTTCTAGCACTAATAGGCATCGCAGTTTGCTTCTTAGTTCTAGTATCTACGCCTTTGACATTATTCGAAACACACATAGCATGATTAACATTAGCACACTTTCCACATTTCACACAAACAAACTTAACATTCAAAGCATTCAAAGTCGAATCATTTAAATCGTCATTACACGCAATTACAGACGTTTTATTCTTAGAAACATTTAAAATCCTAGGGTGGTCTTCTATTGTCTTCATCTTCCCTTGACTTTTGTTTTGCCAAACCTTTTCATTCATGCGAGTGATCTTAAGCTGAGGCCGGCTAACACTATCAGTGGGGATTACTCCTGTAGTAAAAGACACACGTCTATTAGTGTTTCTAGAAGTCCGAGGTGATTGACTTTCTTTGTTGTGTGTGGGTTTAGTGGCAATCTATACATCCCTGGTTTAACCACATTTGTGTTCTTAATGCTTTGTGATCGAATATGTGTTTTGGGAGTGTTTTGTGGTAACCTATCCTTCCCATCCGTCTTGGGGGAAAACGTAGGTTTTGCAAATGCAGAATTATAGAAAATAGATGGTTTTCCCAAGACAGAGGGTCTAGTCATTTTTTGCGCATTGGGTTGTCTTACAACATGTTTCTTAACACTGGGTTCCATAATTTCCCCACCCATCTTAGCAACGAGTTTCTTCAACTCTGCTATCGCTGTTTCCCTGTCATGTAACTGAGATTTCAACCCTTTAATTTCCAAATTCAGTTCATTCATTTCTCGAAACGTTTTGGAAAGTTTTTCTTACAAGTTATTATCATGTGAAAAACTACCAACGTCTTTTTGCAAAGCAAGTTCAAGAGAATGACAATGTTTTTGAAGGAAATCAGTTTTGTGTTGAAGTAACTCAAAAGCCTTTTTATCAACATTTTATTTACGTTTCGAAATCTCAAGTTTAAGACGCTCACATTCTTTGATTTTATCAAGATATTTGCATGCAACATTAGAATTTTCATCGATATCAGCACAAGATTGAAGAGTAACACACAAAATATCTTTGGAGATTCATTCTTCTAAGAGTAAATCATATTCATCTGAAAAACGGACTTATCCATTTGAAGATCGTCAATTTATTTCTCAATAGACTCAACATATTTTAAATCATCAAACATTTCAGACCGAATTAATATTTCAAATTCAAGCATATTTTCTTTTAATGTGGTCGTGTTTGGTATTAAGATTTGTTTGATAAGCACAGTTATATCTTGAGGAATTGGTTTTTTCCACTCGTCATTTTCTCGTTGTTTCCATTCATTGTCAACAATGGATTTAATATTATCAATGTAATGTTGTAGAAACCCAAATGTCTGCCTACTCTTGCTTTTAGAAGCATCAAGAGGCAAGTAGTTGATGAACTTAGAAACGTTTGTTTTCCTAGTAGCAAAAGCTTTCTTCCATTGAATTCTTCTTTGTTTGCATTCTAAAAACAATTCCTCACGAGACTTTTGTTTTTGTGTAGTGAAAAGACCATATAGACTATTCTCATAAGCATAATTGTACGGTTTCACAAACTCTTTATTGACCAGTGATCTACTCTCCTCTTCCCAATGGGATGTCTCATCATAACCAAGAGGATATTCAGGATCGGTCCATTCAGACTCATCCATATAAAGGCGCGGGTTCGTAGCTTGAGCTTGGGCAAGATAATCAGGACTTGCAAAGCTAGCTTGACCCTTAAACATAGACGGAGGTGCTATCTGTAACACCCCCAAATTTACACAATTCAATACAGCGGAAGACTAGTTGGTGTTACGGGATAGCACATTACTCACATCATAGACAACGCTTAAAAATTGCGTCGTATAATAATAAAGCATTTCCATTCATAAATATCAGATTTACATAGGTCCCAAGTCATAGTATTTCATACAAGTTTTATAAAGCATTTGAATGGAAATTGTTATTTAGGTGCGGGCCATGAATTCTGGTTGTCTTCCCGAGAATTACCTTCAAGTACCTGAGATAAAACATGTTAAAATAAAAGGTCAGCGATAACGCCGAGTGAATTCATAGAGTTTAATGAAAACCATTAATATATCATCGGTATATATTTACTACCGAAAATCATTTTGTACAAATCTTTGTAGTAGGCCATGAAATAGCCAAAGTCATTTTATACAAATCCTTCTCAAAAATCATAATATAGGCTTTCGCCTTCAAAATCATTATACGAACCATTGTCGTTAAAACATCATAGAATACGTTTTATAACATTGTATAAAGCTAAATAAAAAATCGTTATATGAATATGGTTACGTAAAACAAAAACACGAACATAAAATCAATAATAAGACCCCGTATTGCTAGTCAGGCAATATATCGTAATTCGGTGCTTATAGCAGTATTTCGTTAATTGGATTATTATAAGCTGCATGACATTGTTACCTTACTATAACCAACAACGGGTAGCTAGCCCAAAACTCAATTTGCCCATCTAAGTTAGCGTGTCGTCACAATAATCACGCTTGTGTAAATCTTCTCATACATAAATTTGCTTACCAATCAATGTGGCACGACGGGGATCAACCGTCAAGGCGAGAACTGGGGTGATCGTCCCCAAATAGTACTATTATATGCATAAGCGTCTACCAAATCCCAGTAGTTCACATTTCATGCTAATGGGACTTTTAGTGACATAACCTAACTTTAATAATCCATTTCATTTCATCTATCGGGTCATTTAGTCATTCATCGGGTCATATAATCATTCGGGTCCAAATCAATAAACAGAAAATCGGGACAACTAGTGTCCTATTTTATAAAATCTAACATGTTATCTCCCTCGCGGGTTTATCAAACATTTCATAAAAAACATTTAAAATAGTGTGAGACTATGAACTCACGTTGATGTGGGAAAGCGGGTTATCGGCAATTTGGATGTACGGTACGTGCTTCAATCACGGAAACCTAGACAAATAATACTTGTCTTAGACTCTTGTCCAATGACTTTATCAAAATAACAATTATGTATATATATGATGACTTTATACATATGATGATTATCAAGTGGGTTTATATATTCTTATTCATTCATTATAGTGTTTATGTGTTGGTAACATTTTTATACTTGTTATACTAGTTCAATTTAATTACATTTTGAGGCCCAATAAGCCTATTACAAGCACAATACTTTTCATTAGCCTAATTATACTTTTAATATCAGTATTATACCTTACATGTTGGGCCCAAGTGGGTTAAGACCAATAAGTAAATTTATAAGTGTTTTACTAACTAGTCGGGTTTATAGTCCAATAATGCTAACTTAGCCCGTTAATGTCCATATGTTATTTAGTTTGGGTTTTATCGGTTTTTACTTGTATTAAGTACTTATATATCAGTATATGACTTTTAAAAGTTTACATTAGACGGGTCCGATCGTCTAAGTTTTAATTGACGAAAAACGTTAATTTTACGGTACTAGCCGAAAAGACGTAAAAATCATGTTTATAGTTTTATAACTTATAAAACTTATCAAACTACCATTTTTATAAAATTTCCTTTTATTTATCTTTATACATATTTATATAAATGTAATATATAAGTTAGTGGGTTTTAATTCACATTTTATACTATATTTATTTGAGTGCTATTATAATACTATTATACTTTAATTTCCCAAAATCTGATTTTTACTTTCACTTTCACCATTTTTACCATATATTGAGTTCTACAAGAAGATAGAAGCTCATTTTAGGACACCATAAACTACATGATATGTGCTACAATTAACTTAGCTTTAGCTACTTCTCAATCAAACTCTAAATATTCCTAACAGTCCGTCCAAAACTGACTATTCAGATTGGTACTTTAATTTTGTTTTAATCATATCTCACTCATTAAAAAGATTCCATTGTATGGCCAACTCTCACATGTGTACAAGACCTAATAATTACTGTATATTGACTCCACTTTGCCATTTTATCAGTTTATATTTGGTTACTTACTGTTTTTATACAGCCATCATATTTAGCAAGATTTTAACCTTGTTACTTATGGTTTTCCATCTTTTTAACCATATTTATCAACACCAAATCCCCACACAATATTTTTCTCATCATATATTCATCATATACATATACAATAGGAAAGAAAATACATGATTACATAAAGAAAATAACAAGAGGATGGAAAGAACAATCTTTATACCACCAAGATTATGTAGGTTGTGATCAAGACATGGATTTTGATCACACAACTTGTGATAAATCAACACCAATCTTCAAGGCCACCAATACTTGTAAAATTTATGTAAAAATCAGCCCTTGGACATCACCAAATCACCTCCTTGGATGTTAGAATCACCTCCAATCAACAAGTCTTCAAAGGTTCTTCATCATATGTGTGCATAACACAAGATTCTATGGTTAAAATTTGATCAAAGGGGTGTTTGTTCTTGATTTTTGGACGGCAAGGGTGAGAGAGAAGATAGTGTTTATGGTGGTTTTCATGTGAGGGAAATGAGTGAATGGTTTGGGAAAGATGGTTTTTATATGTGGTAGCTTACATATTAAGCTTCAAGTTACAAGTGTAACTTATGGCTTAAAATTTTGAAACCTCATGGTATTGGTGTAGCTAGTTTTGCCGTCCCATATAAGGGGTGGGGCAAAAGTGGTTTTGTCTCATCCCCATTTATTTACGGGTACTCCTCGATTCTAGTTTCCTCGATTTGCGTGCCCTCGGGTCGTTTTACGAAAAATGTTTTTAAAAATTATGAATCAACGGCACAAAACAAATCTAATAAAAATTGTCTCATCAAAAACGGAGTTCAAAAACGTAAATACGTAATCCTAAGGTTTTCGGTTTAGTCTTAAAGGACGTTAAATTAAAATCGTAAGTCATAATCTCTTCTCGTAAATTTGTGAGTTTATGAACCAACTCAAAATTAAAATCCCAAAATAATATTCACGGATAAATTTATTTCCTGAAATGTCGGAATGTCACCAAAACGGTGTATGTAAACGTAAGCACGTAACGTAGAATCCTCCGGTTTAGACGTAGTCGATGCTACTTCAAGACGTAAATCCAAATTTCTTCCCAAAAATAAGTGAGTTCATAATATAACATTAAAATAATATTTTTAAATAATACTTGAGAATAAAATATCAACCATAAATTGACGGATTGTCACAGCATTTACCCCTAAACAGGATCTTTGTCCTCAAATATCATCTTATCTTACTACTCGCTTCTTATAGAGTTAAATCCATGTGGGTATTTCCTCCACATTCGGTCTTTTCTCACAAGTGTAATTCATTACAATACGCTAGCTTCATCAAACATAACTACGGGAATAAGATCAGGCTTAATGTTGACTTACTTTCTCTATCCATGATGTTCACGGGTTTTTGATGAATGCAACTTTTCGCCAATCTAAAATTCATCAAGAAGTGATCAGATTCTCACTTGATAGACATTTTATCAACTTCGATATATGAAACATAATTCATACAGCTCTTGAAGTCCTTGGGTAGATCCAACTTATATGCCTTTCAAACCAATCTTTTACATCATCTCAATGGTCCCATACAACGGGGACTTATATCCCATGATCTTTCAGATCATCAATTCATTTTTCCATTGTTAAAATTTTTGGCATAACTTCGCTACCCATCTGTCACTTCAAGATCTACATTTCATATTCACATAACCTCCTACCCACTACCGGCAGTCAATAATCAGATCCTAATTTCAACAATCATTTCAGGTCTCGCGGGTCGAGTATTTTGTAAGGTTAGGTTCGCCATCATATGAAACCTTAAACCTAAAAGACATGTCCAACTCACAATGGGTTTATGTCGGGTGTCTTCATCCCAACTCTTGCTTACAAATGCTCTAATGTATATCCTCACAAGATTCGATCTTGATCCTAATACGATAATTATCAACGATAATCTATCCAAAGGAAAACGATTTTACAGTTTATTACCAAAGGTCAATCATTCAAACATAAAACAGCACTAATAGTATTTTGTATCGTTACTTTACCTCGTCCCTTCGATTGGGGTGGTACACAGTACTCTCATCAAGATTCGTTCTCAATGACTTCTGAGCAAATCTCTAGAAATTCGATGCGAAGCGAGGATCTTGATAGAGATGATCAATACAGGCACACTATGTTTACACAACTCCTTTAAATACAAAAGAGTCAATTTCTTCATCAAGAATCTAGCATTATCATTAACGGGAATGATATTAGTAGATTTGGTCAGTCTGTCGACGATGACCCAAATCGAATCAAATTCAGATGATGACCTTTGCAATAGCTAGACGTTTACTAATGTATGAGGCGATGTCTGCCTTCATAATTTGCCATCAGTACAACTTCTTTTGATAATGATACATTAAATCATAAATAGCAGGAATAGAATACTTATACTTACACGATTCCAACATGACTAAATCTCAAAATCCTCTATATTCAGGCAACCACAAGCAACCTTTAAAACATTTAACGCCATTGGCTTCTCAATTCTAATGGTTCACATTAGCCGCGAACCCCTCTTTATTATCTATATTATCCTTCTTACAAACATTCTTTATTATTATATTGTTCGGCAATTTATTTTGCACCTTCATTATTAAGGAACATGTACTAATTGGTTCTTTATCTTTTCTACATAATGTGTCAGTAATTATATTCACCTTCCTTGATGAAATAAATATCATGACCGTATTTATTCGAAAATTCTTTCTTCACATTTTCTAAGTCTTAGTTCTACCTCAACTATTGTTTTTATCAGTTTTGCTCAATCTGACGTTTAAAGCGTCGATAAATATTACAAGTATTTAAATAATAAATATTAAATTTTTATGATATGTAAACGTAAAAATTTTAAATTTCTTAGTTCGACCAATTATATAAAAATGTTCAAAATAAATTTGAATTTAATTAACAAAATTTTTGTTAATCTATCAGAAATAATTAGTAAGATCCGTAAATGTTCGAAAAACCTTCGTTTATTCTTTGGCAAAAATTTTCTTAGTTGAAAAGCAAAAATTGTCGTTTCAAATTTTAAGTCATGGTTTAATGTTTCCTCAATCCCTCTTAGGTTGTCTTGAGGTATACACAAACATGTATCCCTAAACAGGAGTTTAGTTAAATGGTTTGTGTATAAGGGGATAATCCCTTAAAAATCCTTTGTTAAAACATCTGTCAAAACATATTTCCATTTTATTTTTGTTAAAACCCAAAGCCTTAATGGTTCCAATTTTTGAAGAGTCAATATATTCCATTTTCTATTAATCACACAGTCATTTTATGTAAAGGATCAAGCCTTAAATCACATGTTAAATACTCAAGGTACAGGTTTTCATTGTTCGGCAAATTCAGGGCAATCTATAAATAATTATTAACTCATTCTTATTCTTATAAGAAAATAAATAGTCCTTAATGATCACGAGCATGAATTTATCAAATTACATCATGCACACGTGATTCACCAAATTTATCGATGCTACATGTGTATTAGTCAATCCAAACGACATCATGTGAAACTCATAACGTTCATTACAAGTACCGGATGTAGTGATTGGAATAGATAATCTTTTTCGCAGATGCGAAGTTGACGATAACCATGCCATAAATCAAATCTTTAGAACATATGCTAGAACCTTGTAAATGATCGAACAAATCTATCATCTTGGGTAGTGGATATAGATTTTTAATCGTCAATTTACTTAGTTCACGGTAATCAATAAATATTAGGAATGATAACATCATAGCTCTTCATAATGACGAGCTTGGTAGAATAAAAGCTTTCTCCGACAACTCTCTCAGTTGTACGGTCATTCCTTTAATTCAGATGGTGCTGACGTACAGTGCACAAGCCACAGGTACAGCACCGAGAATATAATCAATACCAATTTCAACTTGCCCTAATGGCAAAAGTCTAGGTAATTCACCAATAAATACCTCCTAAAGTTTCAGATAACAGAAACATCTTTTAATAAATTCATATTAGGTTCTTTCAAGATTATAACATCTATGACTAGTTCACAACCATTCACGGTATAAATTCAAGTCTAAATGCAGGATATGGTAATCCATCAAGAATTAATTAGATCACTTTTGATAATCACATCTTATCATTTAGGGGAATTCTACTCGAGTTCCCATCAATTAAGATAATGTCGTCATGTCATAATCAATCAATCTATTCTACTGGCACTATCAACCTTCCAGTTTCATTACCGTTGATAAGATGTGAACTTCTCAAAAGACTAATAATAACTCATAATCCGTCACTAGTTCAAGGATATATGGAGACACAACTGACCTTAAAAGAGTAAGGTTAACGCATAATCTATGCGAGAGAATTTTAAATAAGATACAAACGAGAATATTTAATGAATATGAATATATCCCATGTTTTCATAATTTGAGTACGCATTCGAAAGCTCTTCGGATCGTTACCCAGGTCTTTCAAATGGAATCAAATCAAAAGAAATGATAGGAACGTCAATACATCCAGTCGGGTATCAACACTCAGTAATCAGATACTTTTTCAAAGAATCTCACTACGGGAGAATTGGACAAGAAAGAATTGTCAATTGTCAAATAAGACAATTTCCACAGATGAGTAAATTCGACTCAGAAGAATAGATGATACAGGCACATATGTAGGTGTCCCTAACACTATGTCCCTATTTTACACTTCTTGCAGATCTCATAAAATTTAATCTTTCTCAATCTTCAAAGAAAATGTAGTGTTTATTAATCAGTCTTATGGTGACTACTAATCAGCCTTGCATGGTCCATTCCAAATTGTATGTAGGCGTGCAACTATATACAATTTCAAGATTAACGATGCAATATTCAGTTCGTCAAAATCTTATCATCATGTTTAAAATATATATTCATGCTTAATTCTTAAATAAGAATCAAAAATAAATTTTACAAAGATTTTCTTTGTTATGAAAACAATTAAGTTTTCCTAGGTGTTTTGTAAACAACTTCATTTCGATAACGATTATTTATAGATCATACTTTGAATAATCCTTATAGTGATGAAAATTCAATTTTTCTCAAGGGATACCGTTTTATCTTATAAAAACAATTAGTGATCTGCAAAAGAGTGATGAAGAGTTGTTCACCAAGAATTAACTACAATATGCTAGGAAATGAGCTTAGCCAAATAATCATGAGGTTCATGATCTCGATGGCACTCAAAAAGAATAATCCACAACGTAACTCAAATCGAGATGAGTACTTGTTCAATGGTTGCATCACTAATGCAAGCATTAGGATGAAGCAATAAAAGATAGATAACTTCGTTACATGTAGGATTTAGCAATCAATTGTAGTCTTTTCATTAATCACAAACAAGTCAAAATTGTACCGTAACACATTATGTTTCACTATGTCATACAATTCCAAGAACTCATCCTACAAAATGATGTCTCAGTTAAGTTAGGGATTATTTTTAAAAAGATACCACAATGAATACTAATCTACAAGAGTCATTAGTTGTCCCACCTGTCCCGGATGATCCATCGGTCCCAATTCAGAAGAAGATTTCTTCAATTTATTTATTGGACACTGGGCATCCTCATTAGTGGACAATGGCCTAGGAACAACCCTTAACACAAACTAACAATCATTTAAAACCTTATAATCCAATCATAGAACTTAACGACTTCCTCTTAACAATTTCTTATTTCATACAGGTTAAATTTTACTTTATTCAAGTTTTAATCAACTTATACTCAATGCGACATCCTACATCATTCTCCAATACTTTCAACCTTATTCTTAGACCTTAATAGGGCAATAAAAGCTCGATATGAACAAAACTTAATTTCCAATCCTATATCTCTTACAACAATAGTTATCAAATGAGTCACTAGTATGAAATGACTCACACATCCAATTAGACTTCTCGGAAAGGTACTAGTGGCGTGAGGCTTTTGGGTAATGGTTCTAGTGACAGCCTCAAGTGCAACATTCACCCTTTCGATTTAAAATTTAAGAATTGGGTGACAACGAATCAGATGACACCGTTCCAGGTGGTAGCGTTTTGTCAAACTCCACTCTATAAGGAAAGATCGTCATGACATCGATATCAGATTTAATCTTGCCAATTCTTCTTTAATATCACAATCAACTAATATCTACATTTCTACAAATATCAACCATTTGTTGGGATCATAAATATCCACAACTTGGTTTAGATCTAGGATAGCTAGAATTCATACGAGAATAGCTTCGATTAAATTAGTAGGGGATTTAGGGTTCCTTGTGAAAATCTACGTCGTATAAATACCTCGTATAACTATTTAAATAATCATAAAACAATCATGTAATCAAATTACATCATATATATATATATATATATATATAATCCAAGTTATATATAAAAATAACACTTCTCAGTCTGGCCTTGTCGGTAACTCGGGAATTCTTCGGCACCGTTATAGTCAAAAGATTTTTAGACATTTTTAGAAAAATGTTTATATTTAAAAGATTTTGAAATGTTTTATTCAGAACCTTAGTTTTAAAAATCTTTCGTTCTCTATAACGAGAGCTCTGGTACCAAACTGTAACACCCCCAAATTTACACAATTCAATACAGCGGAAGACTAGTTGGTGTTACGGGATAGCACATTACTCACATCATAGACAACACTTAAAAATTGCGTCGTATAATAATAAAGCATTTCCATTCATAAATATCAGATTTACATAGGTCCCAAGTCATAGTATTTCATACAAGTTTTATAAAGCATTTGAATGGAAATTGTTATTTAGGTGCGGGCCATGAATTCTTGTTGTCTTCCCGAGAATTACCTTCATGTACCTAAGATAAAACATGTTAAAATAAAAGGTCAGCGATAACGCCGAGTGAATTCATAGAGTTTAATGAAAACCATTAATATATCCATCGGTATATATTTATTACCGAAAATCATTTTGTACAAATCTTTGTAGTAGGCCATGAAATAGCCAAAGTCATTTTATACAAATCCTTCTCAAAAATCATAATATAGGCTTTCGCCTTCAAACTCATTATACGAACCATTGTCGTTAAAACATCATACAATACGTTTTATAACGTTGTATAAAGCTAAATTAAAAAATCGTTATATGAATATGGTTATGTAAAACCAAAACACGAACATAAAATCAATAATAAGACCCCGTATTGCTAGTCAGACAATATATCGTAATTCGGTGCTTATAGCAGTATTTCGTTAATTGGATTATTATAAGCCGCATGACATTGTTACCTTACTATAACCAACAACGGGTAGCTAGCCCGAAACTCAATTTTCCCATCTAAGTTAGCGTGTCGTCACAATAATCACGCTTGTGTAAATCTTCACATACATAAATTCTCTTACCAATCAATGTGGCACGACGGGGATCAACCGTCAAGGCGCGAGCTGGGGTGATCGTCCCCAAATAGTACTATTATATGCATAAGCGTCTACCAAATCCCGGTAGTTCACAATTCATGCTAATGGGACTTCTAGTGACATAACCTAACTTTAATAATCCATTTCATTTCATCTATCGGGTCATTTAGTCATTCATCAGGTCATACAATCATTCGGGTCCAAATCAATAAACAGACAATCGGGACAACTAGTGTCCTATTTTATAAAAACTAACATGTTATCTCCCTCGCGGGTTTATAAAAAATTTCATAAAAACATTTAAAAGAGTGCGAGGCTATGAACTCACGTTGATGTGGGAATGCGGGTTATCGGCAATTCGGATGTACGGTACGTGCTTCAATCACGGAAACCTAGACAAATAATACTTGTCTTAGACTCTTGTCCAATGACTTTATCCAAATAACAATTATGTATATATGTGATGACTTTATACATATGATGATGATCAAGTGGGTTTATATATTCTTATTCATTCATTATAGTGTTTATGTGTTGGTAACATTTTTATACTAGTTATACTAGTTCAATTTAATTACATTTTGAGGCCCAATAAGCCTATTACAAGGCCAATACTTTTCATTAGCCCAATTATACTTTTAATATCAATATTATACTTTACATGTTGGGCCCAAGTGGGTTAAGCCCAATAAGTAAATTTATAAGTGTTTTACTAACTAGTCGGGTTTATAGTCCAATAATGCTAACTTAGCCCGTTAATGTCCATATGTTATTTAGTTCGGGTTTTATCGGTTTTTACTTGTATTAAGTACTTATATAACAGTATATGACTTTTAAAATTTTACATCAGACGGTTCCGATCTTCTAAGTTTTAATTGACGAAAAACGTTAATTTTACGGTACTAGCCGAAAAGACGTAAAAATCATGTTTATAGTTTTATAACTTATAAAACTTATCAAACTACCATTTTTATAAAATGTCCTTTTATTTATCCTTATACATATTTATATAAATGTAATATGTAAGTTACTGGGTTTTAATTCACATTTTATACTATATTTATTTGAGTGCTATTATAATACTATTATACTTTAATTTCCCAAAATCTGAATTTTACTTTCACTTTCACCATTTTTTCCATATCTTGAGTTCTACAAGGAGATAGAAGCTCATTTTTGGAAATCATAAACTACATGATATGTGATACAATTAACTTAGCTTTAGCTACTTCTCAATCCAACTCTAAATATCCCATACAGTCCGTCCAAAACTGACTATTCAGATTGGTACTTTAATTTTGTTTTAATCATATCTCACTCATTATAATGATTCCATTGTATGGCCAACTCTCACATGTGTACAAGACCTAATACTTACTGTATATTGATTCCACTTTGCCATTTTATCAGTTTAACATTTGCTTACTTACAGTTTTTACACAGCCATCATATTTAGCAAGATTTTAACCTTGTTACTTATGGTTTTCCATCTTTTTAACTATATTTATCAACACCAAATCCCCACACAATATTTTTATCATCATATATTCATCATATACATATACAATAGGAAAGAAAATACATGATTACATAATGAAAATAACACGAGGATTGGAAGAACAATCTTTATACCACCAAGATTATGTAGGTTGTGATCAAGACATGGATTTTGATCACACAACTTGTGATAAATCAACACCAATCTTCAAGGCCACCAATACTTGTAAAATTTATGTAGAAATCAGCCCTTGGACATCACCAAATCACCTCCTTGGATTTTAGAATCATCTCCATTCAACAAGTCTTCAAAGGTTCTTCATCATATGTGTGCATAACACAAGATTCTATGGTTAAAATTTGATCAAAGGGGTGTTTGTTCTTGATTTTTGGACGGCAAGGGTGAGAGAGAAGAGAGTGTTTATGGTGGTTTGCATGTGAGGGAAATGAGTGAATGGTTTGAGAAAGATGGTTTTGATATGTGGTAGCTTACATATGAAGCTTCAAGTTACAAGTGTAACTTATGGCTTAAAATTTTGACACCTCATGGTGTTGGTGTAGCTAGTTTTGCCGTCCCATATTGGGGGTGGGGCAAAAGTGGTTTTGTCTCATCCCCAAATATTTATGGGTACTCCTCGATTCTAGTTTCCTCGATTTGCGTGCCCTCGGGTCGTTTTACGAAAAACGTTTTTATAAATTATGAATCAACGGCACAAAACGAATCTAATAAAAATTGTCTCATCAAAAATTGAGTTCAAAAACGTAAATACGTAATCCTAAGGTTTTCGGTTTAGTCGTAAAGGATGTTAAATTAAAATCGTAAGTCCCAATCTCTTCTCGTAAATTTGTGATTTTATGAACCAACTCAAATTAAAATCACAAAATAATATTCACGGATAAATTTATTTCCTGAAATGTTGGAATGTCACCAAAACGGTGTATGTAAACGTAAGCACGTAACGTAGAATCCTCCGGTTTAGACGTAGTCGATGCTACTTCAAGACGTAAATCCAAATTTCTTCCCAAAAATAAGTGAGTTCATAATATAACATTAAGATAATATTTTTAAATAATACTTGAGAATAAAATATCAACCATAAATTGACGGATTGTCACACTATCATTCTTACGGTTTGAATAGAGTCATGTGTTTTATGAACAACTTTCTTCAAAAATTCGACTTGTTTTTCTAGTTCCGTTACTTTTTCAGTATCTTTTTCATGTCGAATTTTGAAATCTTATTTTAAAGTTTCAACCTCTTGTTTCTTAACATCAAGAATTTTAGCAGACTTGGTGTTATCCATCAAAAGCCGTTGTTCAAGTTTGTTAACTTTGGTGGTAGCAAGGTACGTTTTTTGACGTTCATCCATTAATAAAACATTAAATTGACGTTTCTCTTTGGTTAATAACTTAAGAGTTTCGTTGTATTTCTTTTCAAGATCGTCCTTTTGACTTTTTAACGCACTACCCTTGTACCCCTCAAGCTCTTTGGTTTTTTGAAGAAGCTCATCTTTATAGCGTTCAATGGTCACACTAGATGTAATTAGTGCGGCTTTGCATTCTTCAAAATTTTGAGTGAGCGCTATGTTTTCCTTCTTTAATTTCTTTTGACTTTTTCTAGTTTCATTGACATCTTTTTGTAAACTAGCAATTAAATTAGCAAGCGCGACACACTCCTCATCATCATACTTATTTGCATGTTGATCATCCTCAAACTCATTATCGCACATGTCTCATGAATCGGGTGTGGTATTGCTATCAACCTTTTCCGTCATACATGTGTCATTAATGGCATTGGGTAGCTCACTATGCTCATGAATATCACCAAACACATTATATAAATCAGTGGTGTGTACCTTATTGAGTGGCTCGGTGTCAAAGATAGGGCCATTGTAATCTTCAGTGACGTTGAGAACTTCGTCAACCTTTGCCATGTATGAGTAATGTGCTTCTAGTTCTTGGTCGGAGGCTTCATCATCAGTATCATCAAGCATTGCTCCTTCCTCAGCCGAAAATTTGACCGTTGCTTCCATCTTCTTGCATAACAACATCTTCTCTTTATGATAGCTAGAGTCCCTAACCCGTTTCGGCATTCTGTATTCCTTTGCCATATGACCATAACCTTGGCAATTATAACATTGTATCCCACTTTGTTGAACCACTTGCGTTCTAACAGTTTCCCTATTCCAAGTAACAGCACCAATCCTCTGAGTATCATACTTGGCAGTTTATCGATCATACCTTGCAGAACCCTCAACATGTGTTGGATTATGTCGATCATACCTAGAAGGAATTTCACCACGTCGACGTGTGTCATACCTTGAAGGGTTCTCAACATATTGGTTCTTTGTGTTGGATGATGTTCGAAGATTGTTGTTGGTGGGTTTGAAGATTTTCTTGTAAGTCTTCATAATGAAAGCAATTTGTTGTTTCATTTCCCGATTTTTCTGAGCTTGATCTTCATCATTATCCTCTTCAGATGATGACTCAGATGGTGGTGATGGTGCTCTTGGTTCTTTGACGCGTGATCTTGTGGAGGATGAAGACTAGGATGATGTGCAATATCGTGGTGAGGATGATTGAATGGAGTATGACTTTGGAGTATAAGATCGATGATCTTGAGTGGTAGACACTAGAGCAAGTGGATTAGCCGTCTTTACAACTCGTTCAGCTCGAATTTCATTTGCCTCATGCTGAAATTGTGTCAGGATATCAAAGAGAGTGTGATAGTTTACCTTCTCTAACTGCTTTTGTAGTTTCACCAATGTAACAAAACGTGTCCACTCTGGTTGAAGTTTCTGAAGAAATTGCACATTGACTTGCATGGTGGAGTCCTCCAAGTCGTTTCTTGTCGTATCGTTCATCATCTTGTAGAATCGTGAATAATAAGACTCAATTGATTCTCCATCCAATGCAGTAAACTTACCAAAATTCCAATACAAGTTTGTTTTAACATCTTGCTTGTTGAGTGATTCTCCTTGTTGCAAGCGTTCAATAGCCGTCCACATTTCTTGTGCCGTAGGACATGCATCAACCATGGAATAAATATCATCTCCAATTCCACTTAGAATCATATAGATCGCTTCTTTTTCTGCATCATACCAAGCACGCTTCTCAGGTGTAAGATCAGATAATGTTTCTTTTCTTGTGATTGCGGGTATTTCTGGAATGGTGTCTGTGGCTGGTGTATGAGGAACAGTGATATCGGAGAAAACATATGGTCAATTGTTAATACATTGCCTCAATGCATCACCATTAGGTCTTGTATCAAGATATCGAAGAAAACGTGATTGCCATTGAGCATATCGACCGGCCACAAGCATTGGTGGTCTCTCTTTGTTACCTGCCACCATGATGTTGTTATTTGTCACACGATATTCTGCAGTAGAATCCATATCAATATTCTCTTAAGTGAAGAATTGAATGTGGATCTTAAGTAGTTGTGTTGTGATTGAGTTGTTGTTGAAATTCCAAAAATTGAGATTTTTCTCAGTCCGAGAAAACGTTAGACCTAAAAAATTTATAATCACCAAATTTTGAAATCGAGCTAGAAATAGCCTAAAACTAGTATGGAAAAAATTTGATTTTACTTGACCTAAAAAATTTAACTTTTTTTTTTATCTTCGTGTAAAGTATGTTCCGAGACTAGTCTAGATAGTGGCTAAGTCTAAAAAATACTCAAACAAAATTTAGATGTCCATCCCAATGTCACCCATCGAACTCTTAGATCGTAGTCTGATCGCAGTCTGATCGTACTCTATGATCGTAGTCTGATCGCTGTCTTGGATCGTAACGAGTGATCGTACTCTTGGATCGTACTCACTTGATCGTATTGGTGATCGTATCCAACGATCGTATCCTATGATCGTATCCAATGATCGTACTCACCGATCGTACTGAGTGATCGTACTCATAGATCGTACTGAGTGATCGAACTTACATATCGTAGTGAGTGATCGTACTCACATATCGTATTGAGTGATCGTACTCACAGATCGTACTGAGTGATCGTACTCACAGATCGTACTCAGTGATCGTAGGAGGTGATCGTGACCCTGGATCGCATGTAGAAACCCTCAGGGTTTATGCAATCGCAACAATCATATCGTAACACAAAAACAATCCGAGACTTGGAAGCAACAAGAAAGAATGGATTTTTACCTTGGAATTCGTGATTCTAATCAAACGAATGTAACCAAAATCTTACCACACATATTAAAGATGTAGAGATGAATAGAGGAAGATTTAAAGCACGAAAAACACAAGAAAAAACATGAATTCAGAATGATGTTAGGTGTAAATCACACGAACCCAATATAATAGCAACAACGAATCACAAAAACTACCCCATGGCGATTGATACCAATTGTTGTCCCTAATATATGATGATTCTATACGAATAAAGAAAAAAGAAAGGTAGATATGAGATGAATTCTAGAGAGAGAAACTAGAGAGAGAAAAGAGAGAGAAGTGTGTGAGAACTTGTGAAATATTAGATTAAGAGAAAAATGAATGACCAACGAACCTCTCCTTAAATGCAAGGAGAGGTTTATATAGCCTTGCCTACATGTGGCATAATGGGCTATATGATAATGGGTCAGGCTTTCCTTTTGGGCTTTGGTTACTTATGAATGAACCTTAACTTAAAGTTAAGCCCGTAATACACGACTAACCTACTACCTATTACACAGTTCTAATATACGATACATAATAAACATATGACCGAGCATTCTTGTTTGACTCAATATTTTGAGGCTAACAGTATTTATAGGAAAGAAACTAGCACACTATTGGTTGAAAAGAAGGAAAATATATTCAAAAAGTAATGATGTAAATCTTGAAAATATATAACTTATCTTTGCATTAATAAAAAGTTGCCAAGTTGCTAAAATTACGGCCAAAATTTTCGTCAAAAATAACAAATGGGTAGGACCCAATGTTTATCAACGGTAAAAAATTAATTGTCAGCGTAACAGCTTTATCTTGTCAGCGTTTAAATTTTGCCATGTCAGTGTTCAAATTGGTCCTATCAGCGTCTGGAGTAAAATATGTCAGTGGCCAAAAATAAAATAAAGAAGAAAATAAAAAGACCTTTACAAAGATATTTACCCTAATGAAGATAACTTAAACTCTAACACAAACTGAAAATAGCATTCTCTGTTCAATTATACACACTTGCATAAGCAAGATAGACATAATTGCCCTCAAGTGAACCTTGCCAAAGTAAGTCCTTTGAAATGAAGTAATCTCCATATAAACACTTTTTAACTCCCAGGGTAACCCAATATAAATATATATACCAAGTCTCCCAACCGACCAATACCAAATCTAGGTGAAAAAGTCTTGGCATCATACAAAGTATAAAACTTTGAATGCTACAGTGCCTCAAGGATTAGAAATTCCAACAAATTCTTAAAGAAGAAGTCTTCACTATTTCTAATCCCCACTCACCTGTGGACACAATCTAGAATTATGATAAGAGTATTCTAAGAATACCCAAGATCCTAAAGGTAGCCTAAACCTCCCCTTAAATTATGATAAATACAGTTGCAAAATAATGTATATGTGACAAATTTTTATGTCAAGATAGGAATGTAAACATTCCAACGATCATAAATAAACCTTTGACATAGTACTTGAAGCTCAAAGGATCCATAAGCAACTTTGTATCTAATTGTATAATGCTCACAATCCTGCATGATTAGATGAAAACCACAAAAACTAACACGTTGATGTCAACGTCCATTTTGACACTTATCAACGTCTCAATAAACACTTGTCAGCGTCTGTTTAAACACTTTGTCAGTGTCTTAACAAACACTTGTCAGCGTCAATCTCAACACTTGTCAGCGTCTCAACAAACTTTGTCAGCGTTAGAAAATAATAGTGGAAAGACCTAATACTTTTACAAAGACCAATAGCAGTGCATATCCTGTACATACTTTTACATTAAGTTCCAAAAACACATTTTAGGTAATACTGATCATTCCAATACTTGTTACCAAGTACTGAAACCTCCCAGCATCAAAAGTTTTAGTTAACAAATCTGCCACATTTTCTTCAGTGTCAACCCTGTGTGGTTGCATTAAACCTTTTTCAAAACAATATCTTATAAAATGATGTCTAATTTCTATGTGTTTTGTTTTAGAATGATGTACAGGATTCTTAATAATACATAATGTACTGTTATTGTCTACAAAAATTTTGGTATGCATAAAATTGTACCCATAATCCAACAGTTGGTTCTGAATCCATAATACTTGTCCACAACATGCAGCTGCAGCAACATACTCAGCTTCAGTTGTAGAATTAGCCACCACTATTTGTTTCTTGCATTGCCAAGATATCAACTTGCTTCCAAGGAATTGGCATCCACCAGTGGTGGATTTCCTATCAAACTTGTCACCACCATAGTCACTATCTAAATACCCAATAAGCTCCAACCGAGAATCTTTAGGATACCATAATCTTAAAGAGGGATAGCACCTAAGGTATCTAAAGATTATTTTAACAGCATGAAGATGACATTCCTTAGGATTCACTTGATGACATGCACATGCACACACAGCAAACATGATGTCAGGTCTAGAGGCTGTAAGATACATCAATGATCAAATCATTGATCTATAATGCCTGACATCCACTTCTTTTCCATCTCCAATCTTTCCCCAAGGGTGTTCCCTATCCATGGGTATGCTAGCCCGTTTTTCATGTGGAGAAAAACCAAACTTCTTCAATATTTCTTCTACATACTTGTCTTGAGAGATAAAGATACCATCTTCTTTCTGTTGAACTTGTAACCCTAGAAAGAAGTTCATCTCTCCCATTGCACTCATCTTGAATTTTTCTATCATGAGCTTGGAAAAGTCTTTACTCATCTTTAGATTTGAAGAACCAAAGATAATGTCATCCACATATACCTGAACAAGTAGAAAGTCCTTACCAGTCTTCTTTGTAAAAAAAGTCTGGTCTATGGTGCCCCTCTTAAATCCATTTTCCACCAAATAGGTGGACAATGTTCCATACCATGCTCTTGGGGCCTGATGAAGTCCATACATTGCTTTCTTCACCCTATACAAGAAGCATACGCTAGGAAAATCCTTATTGCTTCAATCCTTGCAACAGGTGCAAAAACCTCTTCATAGTCTATTCCTTCCTCTTGTGTATAGCCTTGAGCAACTAAACATGCCTTGTTTCTGACCACAATCCCTCTTTCATCCTTCTTGTTTCAAAGAATCCATCTTGTCCCTATAGGTCTTATATACCTAGGACAGTCCACTAACTCCCAAACATCTTGAATAGCAAATTGTTGAAGCTCATCCTGCATTGCATCCACCCAACTTGGTTCTTTGAGAGCATCAAAAATCTTCTTGGGTTCCTGTTGTGACAGAAAACAAGAAAACAAACATACTTGTACAAGAGGGGTATCAACCTTCTTGTGGATATTGGGAATGAAACCTCTTTGAGTCTGATGAGACCTTTTTGTTTGAACAGGAGACAAAACATCACCAATGATTAGAGAAGGAGGATGATTTTTGATAGTAGTTGTAAGTGTTCCTCCTTCAATAAGTGTGTTGTCTTCAATCTCAGTCTCCATGTTGGAAATATCATCTTCATATCCTTCTCCATCATCACGGGAATGAACCTCTTCATGGACTTTGGAAGGTTCACCTTGTTCAAAATTATGGGAAGGGAATGGATGCCCAAACAGGTTGTCAGCATCTGATTTGTCAGCGTTTGAGTTTAACCTGTCAGCGTCTGATTTGTCTTTATCAGCGTCTGAAGATTCATGCATGTTGTCACCAACTGGCTTTTCTTGTGGACCAACTTTCTCTTTATCAGCAACAGCAGCTTGTGCAAATCCATCAGTCGATATAGGAATGGTAACATACTCAAGTATGTGGTCTGATTTGACTGCATGTGATCCTTCTTCCTTGTTAACTTGTTTATCTGAAATTTCAACAACAGGTTCTTTCACAGCATTTGAATCCTTTTTCACAATGTCTGGATTAGTAACAAGCATATAATTCAAGGTTCTAGATAAAGGTTCTAGATCAAAGAACCAATTAGGTCCACTCTCCGGATCACTAGGTTTGCTCTCTAAAAACTTAACATGTACCTTTTCAAGTATACGTTTTTGTTTCTTATTGTAAACCCTATCTCCTTTACTCTGCACTGAATAACCCATAAAGTAGCCTTCATCACCTTTGGCACTAAACTTTCCTAAGGCATCACTAGTATCCAGTATAACTACATGACATCCAAAGGGTTTAATAAAACCAATATTAGGTTTCCTATTCCAAAATAGCTCATAAGGTGTCTTATTATGGATTTTGTTGACCAAAGCTCTATTCTAAACATAACAGGTTGTATTCACAGCCTCAGCCCAAAAAGCAATGGGAAAATGAGCATCAGTCAACATTCTCCTAGCTGCTTCTATGAGTGTCTTATTCTTCCTCTCAGCCACCCCATTTTGCTGTGGGGTTCTAGCAATGCTAAACCTCCTAGTAATCCCTTTATTGACACAGAAGGCATCTAACAATTGGTTTCTAAACTCACCACCATTATTACTTCTACGTATTTTAACCTTATTCCTAGTCTTTTTCTCAATCAGGGTAATAAAGTTAATCAAAAATATGTCAGTTTCACTTTTTAAAGCCAAAAAGAAAGTCCAAGTAAATCTAGAAAAATCGTTAGTTATAACAAAACAATAAGATTTACCATTTAAACTTTCTATATTAGTTGGACCAAATAAGTCCATATGTAGTAAGTGAAGTGGTTTAGAACTAGAGTGCACAAGTTTAAACTTAAATGAGACTTTGTGTTGTTTGCCTTTAAGGCATGCAACACAAGAATGATTATTGTTGAAAGCCTTTTCAGGCAAACCATCAACTAAACCATGTCTCACAAGTCTGTTGATGTTCTTAAAGTTTATGTGCCTTAAACTTTTGTGCCATAGATTACTTCCATCTACTGAAGCTTTAGCATATAGACATGATAGATTGTTGCTCATCCTAATTCTATTAAGATTTACATTATAAATGTCCTTATGCCTAGGTGTTCTGTAGTCAATAAACTTCTCATCAGGCATCTTAAAGTCTTTGCTTAACACCAAGCATTCAGTATAAGTGAAAAGAACCATATTCTTGTTATCACAAACTTGTGATACACTAAACAATTTATAATCAAGTTCTTTTTACCAGAAATACGTTTTCAAAACGCAAATTATTGGTGATAAGAGTGCCTTTGCCAGAAATTGTACCATATCCTCCTCCAAAGTACACTTTGTCACCATCTTTAATGGGGGTAAAGTTAGTCAAATAATCTTCCTTCCCCTTCATGTCCCTAGAGCACCCACTTTCCCAATATCCATAATCATTTACCTACTTTTGAATGCCTTACACATAAAGAAAACAAATTAGTTTTCTTTGGGAACCCAAGCCTGAGCAGACTTGGATTCATTTGGTTGTTCAACAAGAACATATTTAGTCCTTATAGCAATCCCTTGTTCATCCCTTTGAGGCTTGAACACCCAGTTGACCCCAATTGGTTTAGTTATGACCTTTGAAATATAATGAAATCTATTACAGGTCATAGAAATCCCATCAAAATTAGGGTTTTGATCCTATTTAGGTCTCCATGACAAACTGGATGAAGCTTTAGATCCTTGTCATATGGGTTTCAAATACCTCCCATTGCTTTGTCTAACATATGGTCTAACAACAGCCAGTTGTGGCATTTTCATACCAAACTTGAAGCTGTCAGCGTTTATTTTGGTCTTGTCAGTGTCACATTTGTTCCTGTCAGCGCCAAAACTAGGGTTTGCTATAGGAACCCATTGTCTGTTCGACCAGGTGTTGGTCTTTCAAAAAGGCCTATGTCCATGAGAGTTAGCTCTTCTAGAGAAGTAGGGAGCTGGTTTGGGAGACTGTAAGCTAGATTGGACATTAGGTTTAGGGTTGACCATGGTTGACATATTCTCAGTGTGTAAGTTATGACCACTGACACACACTTGTAGGACAAATGTGAGAAACTTCCACATGTGTAACAAGCCTTCCTAGACATAACTTTAGGTCTAGACTAAAAGAACCCTGTCCCATTAAAACTAGCTTGGCTTTGTGGTGACCTAGTTTTTCTATACATTTCTGCATACTTAACACTAGGTTTTCTATTAACATATGAGCCAAGGTCAACAGGTTTTCAAGTAGAAGGTTTGGTCACAGTTATGCGTGTAGACTCAAGTGGGCTCTCACTAAGCATTCCACCTTTAACAAACAATGTAGGATTGGCTTTCTTCCATTGTTACAAGTCAATCACTTTCTGCTTATAATCCTCTACTGGAGTAAGAACTCTTGGTGGAGGAATGAATTCCTTTTCTTGGAGTTCTGGTATACCAGTCCAAGACAAATCCTTTCTCAGGACACCATGAAAGTTTCCAGAAGGTGGTGGAACATTAACATACTCTTTTAGCCCAATCCCTGACATATACCTAGAATCTTTTTGCTCACTTACACATTTTTCTAGGATTTGAGTGGCTTTATCAAACTTTTGTATTTTAAGCCCTATATTCTATTTATCTTTAATGGCCTCATCTAACTTAGTTCGTATTACTCCTTTGGATCTTGTCATAATGTCCCTATGTTCAACACTAACTTTGAGGTCATGAGACAAAACATTAATTTGATCTTTAGGTCAAATTACATTTTCTTATATTCTTCTACATTCTTTTCAGTTCGAACAAATGCCATTTGATAATTAGATAGCTTGCATTTTTCATCAAAAACATCTAATTTTAACTTTAAAATTTCTTTGTTAAGTTTTTTAGTGTTTAAACGACAGCCTTTACTACAGAAAGCATCATCATATGCCTCATTATCTGATGAAGACGAAGAATGTGCCATGAGAGAAAAGTGAACATGCTCTTCTTCTTCCTTATCTACAATCAAGGCCTTGTTCTTTCCACATCCTTTGCCAAAAAGCTCTAGTCCCATCCAACACCATCAATGTCTTGCATGAAAACCATAACCTTTGTGCCATCAACCTTGATGATTTGGCTTGAAGGCTTTCTAGCATCAGATCTTCTTGGAGATCTGCATTCCCTCACAAAGTGACCCATCCTAGGGCAATTATAACACTCAACCTTGGATTTATCAAACCCAGCAGTGTCTTTAGCATTGAAGGTCATCTTTTTTTTCTGAATCTCCTATTCCATCTGTTGGCCCTTATGCTTGCAAGTGCCATATTCCATTTAATATCCATCTCTTCTAAATTCTCCTCACTGATTTGCTCAAGGTCCTCATATATAATCACTGAACCATTGGGCAATGCAGAAATGTATGCACACACTGTGTCTAGATCAATACCAGCAGGTTTAATCCTTGGTGAGTCAACATTGTATGTGTAAGCGTCTGAATGAGAACCGCTGACAAAGGTTGATCCACCGCTGACACAAGGTGATCCAGTAAAAGGATGCACATATGACTCTCTCTTATCAACTTGAGCTTTACTATGTGAGATGAAAGCCATGTTTCTAGAGGTAGATTTGCTTCTATGATCCAACAGGATTTCATTCTCAACAATCTTTAGCTTATTGTAGACGTCATCAAAAGTAGAACTCTTGTGGGCATTGGTAGCAATGATAGACCTAGCTTCAATTTTCTATGCATCACCAAGACTTTTAAGGAAAGTAGTAATGATATCAGCATCATTATACACTATTCCCATAAAGGACAATTTGCTAGTAATGTCTAGAAGCCTACTTCTTACCTCATTTAGCTTCTCATTGGGAAGAGCCTTGAACACAGCATACTCATGCAAAAGTTGCTTCTTCTTTTCTAGGACAGTATCATCATTACCACCATAGTTGACTTGAAGAGCTTCCTACAGTTCTTTGGCAGACTCAAAACCTTTATACTTGTGTTGATTGTTTGGACCCAAAGAGAGTTTGAGAATGCTTAAAGTTTTCATTTCATTCCTTGTCTTTGCAATATCCTTAGTTGAGACAGCTCTCCTATCCGTAGGTGTTTCTTTTCGATCCTCTTCAGTTGAACCCTCAACTAATCTTAAAGCAATAGCAGCAGCAATCTTATCATCTTTATGGAATGTGTTTCCATATTCAATAGTTTCCCAGAGATTGTGATCATAAATTTGAAAGTATTGTTCAAAACTGAAATTCCATAGCTCAAAGTTGTTAGGGTCTAGCATGGGGATTTTTAGGTTGTGACTTGATGAGGAGGAGGTCATATCTGGAGTAGACATTTTGTCTGGTTTTTAGGGTTTCTTGATAATTAGGGTTTTTTGGCGATTTAGGGTTTTTAGGGTTTCATGTTCTTTAGATCAAAGTTCCTCAACAAGCTCGGATACCACTTGTTAAACCCAAACTTAGATCGATTAGCTTTGTGTTAACGAGATTGAATCAAGATTAACACGTAGAGAAACTTTGTGTTATGAAACAATCTAAGTGCTATGCGGAATTTAACACTTAGAACAAGAACAGACAAAACAGAATAACCCAAACTTTCACTTTGATTGATGATCAAAACTTGCGTACAATGAAAGTGGAAAACATATATTTAGCTAAAACCTAAAGGCCTCCTTTTATAGAATAAGGAACCTTGTACAAGAGTCTACGTATCAACAATTTTAGGTAAAGATAAACATAGAAAATACAATGTCAAACATATCTTTACTAGAAGTACAAAACGTGTAGACTAAGTATTCTATCAGTGGTTGAACTTCTTCTTGTCAACGCTTCAATATCCCTTGTCAGTGTCTAGCTGTCAGTGCCTCATTATCTCTTGTCAGCGTCTAAGTTCTTCTTGTCAGCGTCCCAGTGACTTAGCTAGTTTTTATTACCAATATTAGGTATCTATGTCAACACTGTTAGTCCTTTCCACTATTATTTTTGCCACTAACAGGTTAACTCTATCCATTATTGTGGGGAAAGTTTCCTTTGATAGTGTTTTTCTTGTGGTTTTTGGCTAATATGATTTCGACTTCATTACTCAAGATACAATGGAAAAGGATGAGCAACCTGTCCTAGGAACATACAGTATAGAGGACGCTGAAAATATAAATGTCGATCGCATCCCTATGCAAGAGTATCTTGAGGCGCTACTATACGTACTTGGATTTAGCCACACTATTGCCATGCCATCGGATCACCTGCCTCAATTTTATGACGACTTTGGACATGGTAAATATTGTTGTCCATTATAGTTTCCCCATATATATACGTGTGAACCCATAATTCTAATTACAACATCTTACCACAGAGGTGATCTTTCCCAACTAGTGCGATGAGAACGCCCCTGCTAAAGGATTATGCGACCTCGATGTTGTACACTAGAAGAGCTTTCGCGAGGAATGGTCGTGGGTCGATGCATCGTTACCTTAGATTCACCATATGCCAGCGCTACACCAAATTCTGAGGGAATCATCGCACTGACTGCGACCCCATTCGTAGCGTCCCAGGAATCCTAGAGAATACCGAAGCCCTAAGAGAAAGAAGATCATCGTATGGGGATGAGGTATCAGTAGGTGATTGTGAGAATGCTCTCCATATCCCTAATACACAAGAAAGATTTTCGCCTGCGCCACTCGACACCATACCCAAAAGGCCACGAACAAGAACTACCAAGTCTCGTGCCATTACCATTTCATGGGGTGCACTTAGTAAACCGTGCATACATATTGTCAAACAGAGGTTTACTTAATCCCCTTGAAACTTTTACTATTGTGTTGTGTTGTAAAACCCGTAAAAATAAGGTCATAATTTAATTCTATTTTCAATTATTTTGAAGTATTTTATAACGTTAAATATTATTATGTTTAACGGTTTAAGTTGAAACCGATATTAAATATTATATTTTAATATTTTGACGAGCAACGAGGACTATAAGTGATCGCGATACCGACGGATGCCCACAATTTTATATTTTATTATCAATAGTTTCGATATTTAATATTTTCGACGATATCGTTTTAATTACGTATCGAGTCGTTATATTATTATTTTTCGTGTGCGTTTAAACTTTTAAGTATTTTTGCGAAACCCGAGTCCCATTAATATTTGTAAAATTGACTTTTATCATTTCCCGCTTTTTAACTAATATTTACATTTTGGACCAAAACTATCACAAATTGGCAAAAACTACCCTAACTCCACACTATAACTAACACTTCCACTAACACTTTTCTTTTAATAAATTCATTTAACAAAAAAATCAACCAACTTCTTCTTCTCCCTTTGTTTTAGCCATCCATCATTAACACAAAAAAACACCATGATCCAAATTTTTCTAGCTTGATCCAAGAGAAACTAAAACAAGTCCCATCCTCTATTATCAAAGGGCTACAATTTGGTATAAAATTTTTATACATGCAACCATATAAATTTTTCGAGAAAAGTTGGTTATGTTTGATCCAAATTTGTTGTATGCATGTGTTAGTAGTGATGATCAAAAGATTTTCATGCTATGTTTTTATTAAAAAGTTGATTTTTAATTTTTGGGTTTTTGATTTTGATGATGATGCAAGTGTTAGGGATGGTTCATGATGATATTAGGGGTGTAGGATGATGAGGAAAATTGTTAGAATTGATCAAAAACATGATTTTGTGGGAGATTTTGAAAGGTGATTTTGGGCAGTAGGTTTGAGGCCGTTTTTGGGGGTCTTACTGTTTGATAATCACTTAACTAATAGGATAGGGTTGTAGAGAATTTCGTTAGCTCCGATTTCATATAAAGTAGGCCTTCCAACTCCAAACGAGGTGGAAGATACACTAGTTTGATTTTCGTGTACCGGGAGACGAGTGTCGACACAATCCGAAAATTATTGTCGATATTTGGATCGAATCTCGGGGACTATAAAATGAGTTTCAAAATGATTCAAGGGCTGTTCTCAGGCTCCAAGTTTAGTATTTTGAGTCTATTTTTAGAATCAAGTGGCGGTTTTACAAATGGAGTTGTTTAGAATGGTCAAAATGGTTTCGTAAGTCAAGGTCGCTAAACTGTCCGGATTTTGTGATTCAAAAATGAGTCGGGCAGGGAACTTTAGAAGTAAAATCTTTTAATGGGATTTTGAGAGGACTTTCTATATATAGTAAGTAAGTTCTCTGAGTAGTATCATAAAAATTTGATATGTTTAAGTATGGGAAAACGGCTTGGACATTCGGTATGTTCCGGCAGATTTTTATTAAAGGCATATAATAATAAAATGAATATATAGGAGAGTATAATAGAACCACTTGCATCGTTTTCTCTCGAGTTGTCGTGATTTTATACTTGAGTTTGATTTTATTAAGTATCATTTATTTCTCGAGTCTATTATTAATGTACGCACCTTATTTGCTAGGTTGCGGTTGTCGTGTTTTCGGGCATCTACTATCGTCGGCGATCGTCTTCAACTACTATAAGTACTAAGGTGAGTCTATAGCCTCGTTTGCGCAATTATACGATTTTAAAAACCCGCGAGGGGGAATACATGTTTTGTAAACTTAGAAAACAAGATTTTTATGGTATGCTTGTCCCTTTATGAATGGACCCGTGGTTGCCTTTAAATTGCATTAAGTGATTGCCTTAGTTAAAGCCTCAATTATGGACCGTTAATTAACCTATGATGGGTTAACCGCTAGTACAATTAATAGATCTATGGGGGAAGCCGCCCCGGTTCAGTTTTTGTGGACTTGTCATAGAAGCTTAGGCCCGACCTCCACACTGTTTGAGCATATTGTATTGAGAAGTCAGGTATACGGCAATGTACCAATAATCTGGAGGTAACCGACAATTAATAAATCTCTCGTCTTATTAGACTGATATGGGAGTGTCTAAGGGCTCGGTTCCATGAGCTTATTGCAATTTATGCTATATACAATTATCATTGTTGATGCAAATTATTATTTGATGCTTATAAGCATGCCACAAACTTATAATCTTTGCTTGTGTTCAAATTGATTTCATAAACCTATAGATTCACTCGGCATTTTTGCTGATTGTTTTACTCACATGTATTTCAGGTAATCAAGAAGTGGAAGCTTGGAGGTCACGAGAATGAAGTTGTGCACTGCTATGTTGTTCAAACTCTTTGATTTATTTATCGTTCCATTTTTAAAAACAAACTAATATGTTGTTTTAACTTATCTTTTGGTAACGATTACTTGGGACTACGCTACTCTGACAAATGTTTTAGGAACGATAAATCTAAAACGTCTCTTTTCGAGTCGTTCTTTATAAATTATGTATTGTTGTATCATTGTTTAGCACCCAAAGATGCATTCCGCTGCGTGTAAATTTGGGGGTGTTAAAGATTGGTAGCAGAGCCATGAGTTATAGAGAACTAGGTCTTTTTCTAAAAACCTAAACTATAACTGTCGGTTTTATTTTTCAAAGAGTCGGTGCACACGATTTCGCGTGACTTCAGGTTTAAGCTACTTCTGGGATTACAACTTTAGTATACATTATTATGTATGCCTTATTGCTAAGTATTTCTAAATAAATACTATAATCCTTTATCGATATATATTTATGTCGTTAAACTTTTCGATAAAAGTTTATCATTTATTAATGATTAACTTAAATAAATACAATGAATTTTCAACATCTTTCTGTATTTATTTTTGAACTATTTAAATTGCTTTTATTGCAAATTTTTTATATTATGACCTTACATAACTTCATCTACGCGTGTTACTTTCATTGTTTAACCCTTTGAGATATCTATATAGATATTCAAATCGTCTTCCGGCTATTTGTGCCTGGACGTCTTTTAACGTAATTTCTAGACCATTGTGTAGCTCAATGTGTCCTTGGAATAGACTAACCGCTATTTATTGACATTTATATGTATCGACTCCGAAGTGTATTGTTCACTTATATCTCGGTAACGTCATCGTTATTTTATAAATCATCGTCTAGATTATGGCGCTAGAATTGGAATACGATTTTACTTATATAAAATTGTATCATTTGTTTTTCATTAACCTTCTCGCTCCCGGAGTGTAGCATGTTAATGTTCGATTCTTTTCTTGCTATGTTTTGTGTTTTTGACAATCGTGGCACCAAGGAGATTTGCCTACATTGCATTTTGAAATCTAAATTACGAACGTCTTTCACCGTTTTGCTTCCTAAATTTTGTGTTGGATACCTTGAAGCATCTTTTGTCATTTATTATGCTATATTTTTATTTGATGCTCATTACGAGATTTATTTTTCGTTGTTGTAAATTCCACAAGACATGCGTATATATATATATATATATATATATATATATATATATATATATATATATATATATATATATATATATATATATATATATATATATATATATATTTTTAGCCGTTAGGAAGTGTCGAAAAATATATTTAATGGAGGAACTGCAGGGGCAGTATAAACAAGTCACAACTTAAAAGTAAAACCTGCGTTTTTAAAACAAAATAGTCAAACCTTCACAGAACTTGAAGGGGTATTTTGGTCATTTTACATTGGTTTTCAGGTCTCGGGTAAAACTAGAAAGTCGTCTGAAACGTCGTTTTGCATCAAAATGCTTTAGACTCCGAGTCTTGGAAATGTCGTTTATCGGGTCAATTAATCGGCTTATATTTAAAAGTTAAATCTGATAGAAAATTCAGAACATGAGTTTTAAATGTTTCTAAGCTGTTTTGATTTCATTTGAGATCGTAAAATTTTAACAAATATTATTTTACTACTAACGAATACTAGTTACATGTGAAAATGTTTAAAAATAAAAACAGTACAGGATTAGCAATTATCGGATTAATGGTGTAATTTAAAAACGAATAACATACTTTCTTAAAAGCATGTTTTGTCGAGTATCTTACAAAGAATACACATGTGGATTGTTTTATTCTTTTTATATATATGACTCAATTGTCATTCGATGTTATTTTATTTTTATTTTCTTTTAACCTTCCACTGATTTGAGTTGAGTTTTGAAGTTTTGCCTTCACGTTCTTCGTTAACATTCTTATCGCGTATCTCATGACGTTTTCGTCTAAACCTTATAACCCTTTGAAAACTTAACAACTTGTAACCATTTCATTGGTTGTTTTATGAGCTATTATTTGCCACTTTTTGCAAAACTTTGACTACTTTATACGTTGTCATAATGTCATATTATAAATAAATCTGATATTGTTTTACGATTATTTTCACCAATTATTTTTACTTTGGTCTTATAAAATACTTTTCGTGACATTCAAAGTTGCTTATTGAGTATTTCACAAATTACCTGTTTCCTATAAATTTATAAAATATTTTAAAAATTCCATTTTTCAAATGGCATGGTTTATATATAAACATAAGAAACGTAATACTTTTCGACGAAATGGAGCACTGCATTGCTAGCCCTAAATTATACATGGCCTGATCACCTATGTCTAATCTAGAAGGAGCCATGCTAGGCTGAATAGTAGTCAACTTAAAAATCTTGATAATAATCAACTTTTTACTTGTAATTATGATAAAGATAAATAAAATGAAATAAATTGAAAAGAAGTTTTGAAAACTTTATATTTTATGCAAGTAGCACAATTTCTATGCATCCGCATATGTTTTCTTACCTTTTGTTAAACGAATTACGTGATTATAAGTACGTTTTTACTCGACAATCGTTTTTCCATTTGTTACTTCATTTTGTCTTATAACTGATTTCTTTTGACCGTTCGTTTAATTACTGACTGTTGATAAAAGACTTGAAAGTCTCGATTTGTTTTATCCTTTCTTCTCGTCCAATCTTCTTTATGCGACTGGGTAGATCTTTGGAATGTCTCCGCACGTGAATAATGAATTATCACTAGAGTGATTTCCGTATATCTGGGATGACGTCTGTCACTCTCGTTTGTCTCGAAATCCACTCTTGTGAACCGTGCTTTGATTTCTCTCTTTAAACACGAACATCGTTCATTTGATATGTTTTAATTACAAGTGATTATAAGGAATTTTATTTTATTAAAATTTTTGTATGGATCTTATTTCCGATCGTGTAACGACCACCGCGAAGTTAACAAGCTGATATTGGTGAACCATCAACCGCACTAACCAAAATTGACAACTTGTTTAATCTATCATTTCTTATCGTCTTACCATCAACGTCTTTATCTTATTATTCTCTTTAAGAATTCATACGACATTTGCTTCATTCTCTTTTGTACCATTGATTTCGTATTAATTGTTGACTATTACTTTCATTTGTATTCGCTTGTTATCTTGTCACATTTCGAAACCCGAATATATCCCATGTTATTTTGAAATAATAAATACCTTTATGTATTTCTACAAAGTGTTATAAATTTTTTTATGGAACTTTTATACATTTTTCAATGATTTTCAGTTATCGAAATAACCATTACAAGAAAAAGGTCAAATTTATACATCATATTTTGTATAACTAAAACTAATGTTAAAAATAAAATTATGTTATACCTTTTGAACTAATTGACTTATCATACTTTATTTTTAATGTAATGAAATTACCGGTTTAATTTATATTCCTAACAATGATTTAATTTGGAAATTATATTTTCTAAATCGTAACCATCAATATGAGTATAACTAATAAATTTACGTCATTCTTTCAAAGTTTCTTAAGACGACCAAATAAAATTTGAAACTATTTTACTTCTATTTTTGATGTATCATCTTTATCAAGAAAGTACCTCAACTGAGTTTTAAGGTAATACCAAATCCGGGACGGATAATTGTGACAAATGTTATTTTAATGTATAATTTATTCTTCGCTCTCATTTTTCTAGTATTGTGATTTATTATGTTTTACGGTTACGTGAGTCGAGATCCCTCGTCGATCGTTAATCTTAAATCATTTTACCACATCTTGTTCGTTTATGCGTTTATTGAAGTCATTTTTATCTCGTTTTGTTCCTCGTATTGAAGATTACTATTTTATTTTGAGTTTAAAATGAATCTCGGGAAGCAGTGTATAAGAAGAAAACGATAAGTATCACCAGGATTTATGCGTGTACTAGTGGAATGATTGAGGACCGAATCTCTTAATGAATGGAGTTAATAAATTCATTACAACCTAGAGGAGTATGTTGAAGCCGACACCGCAAGTGGAAAGACTCTTGTGATCAAGTGGTTATTATCAAGGGTTCGTTCAAGGTTTTCTCGATGATTAACAATGGAAATCTATACTTGATGTTATTGTTCGACCTTTTATTTTTATGTACTTATGTGGTATGTGATCTAGTCAAATGATCGTAAGTTGTGAGAACTTGAGACGGCATCATCCGATGACGTCCGATCATGTAGAACACATATTATGTAATATCTTTTTGACTTTCAACGACGATGTTTATTGAGACTTTAATGCGCATTGGCGAAAGTGAGGCGAGTTGAGCGCCGGGACGTCGCTCCTTTAAGGTGGTGAGGATGTAAAACCCGTAAAAATAAGGTCATAGTTTAATTCTATTTTCTATTATTTTGAAGTATTTTATAACGTTAAATATTATTATGTTTAACAGTTTAAGTTGAAACCGATATTAAATATTATATTTTAATATTTTGACGAGCAACGAGGACTACAAGTGATCGCGATACCGACGGATGCCCACAATTTTATATTTTATTATCAATCGTTTCGATATTTAATATTTTCGACGATATCGTTTTAATTATGTATCGAGTCGCTATATTATTATTTTTCGTGTGCGTTTAAACTTTTAAGTATTTTTACGAAACCCGAGTCCCGTAAATATTTGTAAAATTGACTTTTAGTCATTTCCCGCTTTTTAACTAATATTTACATTTTGGACCAAAACTATCACAAATTGGCAAAAACTACCCTAACTCCACACTATAACTAACACTTCCACTAACACTTTTCTTTTAATAAATTCATTTAACAAAAAAATTAACCAACTTCTTCTTCTCCCTTTGTTTTAGCCATCCACCATTAACACAAAAAAACACCATGATCCAAATTTTTCTAGCTTGATCCAAGAGAAACTAAAACAAGTCCCATCCTCTATTTTCAAAGGGCTACAATTTGGTATAAAATTTTTATACATGCAACCATATAAATTTTTCAAGAAAAGTTGGTTATGTTTGATCCAAATTTGTTGTATGCATATGTTAGTAGTGATGATCAAAAGATTTCCATGCTATGTTTTTATTAAAAAGTTGATTTTTAATTTTTGGGTTTTTGATTTTGATGATGATGCAAGTGTTAGGGATGGTTCATGATGATATTAGGGGTGTAGGATGATGAGGAAAATTGTTAGAATTGATCAAAAACATGATTTTGTGGGAGATTTTGAAAGGTGATTTTGGGCAGTAGGTTTGAGGCCATTTTTGGGGGTCTTACTGTTTGATAATCACTTAACTAATAGGATAGGGTTGTAGAGAATTTCGTTAGCTCCGATTTCATATAAAGTAGGCCTTCCAACTCCAAACGAGGTGGAAGATACACTAGTTTGATTTTAGTGTACCGGGAGACGAGTGTCGACACAATCCGAAAATTATTGTCGATATTTGGATCGAATCTCGGGGACTATAAAATGAGTTTCAAAATGATTCAAGGGCTGTTCTCAGGCTCCAAGTTTAGTATTTTGAGTCTATTTTTAGAATCAAGTGGCGGTTTTACAAATGGAGTTGTTTAGAATGGTCAAAATGGTTTCGTAAGTCAAGGTCGCTAAACTGTCCGGATTTTGTGATTCAAAAATGAGTCGGGTAGGGAACTTTAGAAGTAAAATCTTTTAATGGGCTTTTGAGAGGACTTTCTATATATAGTAAGTAAGTTCTCTGAGTAGTATCATAAAAATTTGATATGTTTAAGTATGGGAAAACGGCTTGGACATTCGGTATGTTCCGGCAGATTTTTATTAAAGGCATATAATAATAAAATGAATATATAGGAGAGTATAATAGAACCACTTGCATCGTTTTCTCTCGAGTTGTCGTGATTTTATACTTGAGTTTGATTTTATTAAGTATTATTTATTTCTCGAGTCTATTATTAATGTACGCACCTTATTTGCTAGGTTGCGGTTGTCGTGTTTTTCGGGCATCTACTATCGTCGGCGATCGTCTTCAACTACTATAAGTACTAAGGTGAGTCTATAGCCTCGTTTGCGCAATTATACGATTTTAAAAACCCGCGAGGGGGAATACATGTTTTGTAAACTTAGAACACAAGATTTTTATGGTATGCTTGTCCCTTTATGAATGGACCCGTGGTTGCCTTTAAATTGCATTAAGTGATTGCCTTAGTTAAAGCCTCAATTATGGACCGTTAATTAACCTATGATGGGTTAACCGCTAGTACAATTAATAGATCTATGGGGGAAGCCGCCCCGGTTCAGTTTTTGTGGACTTGTCATAGAAGCTTAGGCCCGACCTCCACACTGTTTGAGCATATTGTATTGAGAAGTCAGGTATACGGCAATGTACCAATAATCTGGAGGTAACCGACAATTAATAAATCTCTCGTCTTATTAGACTGATATGGGAGTGTCTAAGGGCTCGGTTCCATGAGCTTATTGCAATTTATGCTATATACAATTATCATTGTTGATGCAAATTATTATTTGATGCTTATAAGCATGCCACAAACTTATAATCTTTGCTTGTGTTCAAATTGATTTCATAAACCTATAGATTCACTCGGCATTTTTGCTGATTGTTTTACTCACATGTATTTCAGGTAATCAAGAAGTGGAAGCTTGGAGGTCACGAGAATGAAGTTGTGCACTGCTATGTTGTTCAAACTCTTTGATTTATTTATCGTTCCATTTTTAAAAACAAACTAATATGTTGTTTTAACTTATCTTTTGGTAACGATTACTTGGGACTACGCTACTCTGACAAATGTTTTAGGAACGATAAATCTAAAACGTCTCTTTTCGAGTCGTTCTTTATAAATTATGTATTGTTGTATCATTGTTTAGCACCCAAAGATGTATTCCGCTGCGTGTAAATTTGGGGGTGTTAAATGTGTCCACATTATACTGTGACGTATTCTTCAATCTGTAACCATCGCCTTCTTATCTATAGGGTGGAGGATAAGACAAGAAAAGCTACCATGAGCACTACTCCCGCAAGCGTATTTCTCCACCGTGGAAGATTTCCCGGTCTTGTGATTTAAGCGAAAATCCAAATTGCAATGATTTTCTTGATAACCTAGTCCCCCCCCCCCCCCCCCCCCCCGCATGCACCCGATACCTTGATGCATTATTGGATGAAGTGGTGATGAGGGAGTTAGCTTTATGTGTGACACATGAGGTTGTATTAGCATCACATCTGAATATGAAGATTTTAGATCTATCTCTACGGCTTAATAATATGTCTGTAGAGCACTCCGGAGTTCTAGAAGAAAGAACATAGAGCTAGCCTGTGTGAAGGTAAAGTTAGCTTGTGTCAAGGGCATCACTAGATTTAACACGGGTTCCATCTAATATCTTGAGGATGAGAAGACTTCACTACTGGATACATTATCCCGACATCGCAGGAGGCGTGAAAAACAAGAGTCCGACAATCGGTGGGCGATGAGACAATTGGAGTAGTGTAAAGAAAAGTTTGCTGCTAACTGTGCTGACTTTGCCACCAAGTGTCATAAAGAACTGACCGGGAGCGACAAGGCATTACAACTCCTTAGCGTAGATTTTGATGAAGAACTTTATCCTCACTTGTTAGTCGTACGAGCGAAAAACAATGGCTAATTCGTCATGGTCTTTACTAGCCGCCAAGGGTGCGTTGGAATCTCCCAACATTCGTGAAGAGAATGGGGATATTGTGGATGCCGCTATGGTGGAGGGCCAAAGCGCCGCTATGAAGCGTGCGTCCGAAGAAGGTCTTCTAAGTGATCCTTTAGACGAGGTATCTTTTTATGATCCCCAAGCATAGGATAAGTTAGATGCTGCCGTCTCGGTCTTAAAGGAGTGTAATCTTCCCATAATAGACACCTGATGAACACGTAATTATTCATGTTTTTAGTGGTAATATCCCTTATTTATGGAATAATATATAGCAAAAAAATGTATTTTTAGTACGTTTAGCGTCTATATGTGTTATTTATTATTGTTGGGACGTATATCAAAGAAAAAACAAGAAATGAAGCCAAAAATCCAAAACGAGCATGAGAAATAGAAAGATCGCGAAAAATCGAGTCCGACGGTACCTTCGTCTTTTATTGGGCAGAACTGACACCATTCATATGAGTCGGACCGACCGATATTAGTTTCGTGGACTCTTTTAGCATCACTGCCTGATGAGACTGCTTTTATACATAGTCTCATCGTCCAAAATGGGCATAAAATGCATTAATTATCATTGAAAATGCCAAATATATGCGTGTGTTTGTTACATGTGTATTTTAGGCACGAATATTGAGAAAATCAAAAAAGTTCACAAGAATCAAAGAAAAACGAACACGGGAAAAGAAGCCGCACAATGAACCAGACCCAAGTGATGATTTTCCAAGAATAAACCTTGAAGAATTGAAGATTGTACAAGAAGGGTCCTCCAATATTGAAGAATTGATACTTTAAACCCTTTTATATTCATAATTACAAGATTGGTCCTTAAAGTTTGTCAAAATTACAAAAGGACCCTCCACTTTGAAGAAATGGAAAGAATGGTCCCTCAAAAATGAAGACTTGTCAATATTAGTCCTCCAAGAAGTCAATTATACAAGTCAAGACCATAAAGTTTGAAGAAAATGCCAAAAAAACCCTTCAAGTATCATGGATTGGCAAGAAATACCCCTAAAAATACTTTGCAAAACTTTTTGGGGCAAAAGTGTGAAAACTGAAACTTGGAAAACAAAGGAAACTCAGTTTTACCTATTTAAACACAAAGTGAAAGGAATAAAAGAAATAAAGGACTAAAGCTGGCAGACACAAAACCTTACCTAGACCAACCACCATCCACCACGTGTCCCACTACCTCCTCTCCACCAATCACAATCCACCTAGCCTCCATGTCACACATCCACTCACACCGGTTTTAACTTAATAATAATTAAGTTAAACTTAGCGCCTAAACACCTGTTTAAATCCCAAACAAGATCAAACCCCATGTTCTTCACGTTCTTAACTAAAATTGGGCATTCCTTAATTATTATGAATTAAGTGTTAATCTCTTCCAGATTAATGATTAAGGACCTAATTAACAAAACCCAACCTTAAAACCCTCCACCTCATCACTCCTTTTGTCACATGCTACCTCCCCTGACCTACGAACTCACATGAAGACAAGACCAGCTAGAGAATGAACGTGCCATGATCATGCTTCATTCCTACGCACTATTTGGACGTCCAAGATCATATAACAACAAGAATGGTCACATGTATCAAGCCCCAAGTCAAATTCAGTCAACAAAAATTTCAAACCTTCAAGGGCAAATATGAGACTTCTCCAACTAGGGTTTATGTTTATTTCCAGCATTTCTAGATAGTTTGTAGCCTATATAAGGCATTAGCATCCCAACATTACAACTTTTTCTTTGTTTTCTTTAGTCAAGTTTCTGTAAATCCTTTGTTTCAAGTGAATGAAAAAAGTGTTTGAAAGCTGTGACGAAATCCAAGTGCCAACCTTTATATTTTGTTGTTATTGATATATGTTTGTGAGTTTGAAGTTTGAAAGATTGTTTTTAAAGACTGTGCAAATATTTGCAAGTTTTTCAAAAATCTGATTATTTTTCTAAGTCTTAGTTCAAACACTTGAACATTTGGATTATAAGTGATCATAACACCCTGATAAGGAGATTACCAAGGTGTAGTGAGCTTGTGGTTTGGAAGGATTCAAGGAGTGGGGAACAAGCTTGAATTAAATCAACCTTATTTTCCATTTTTTTATATTATCTGTTTTGTTTCTAACTTTTGTGTTCTTAGCAGCTTGTTGGAAGCTTGAGGTTGTTAAGCTATCACATAATCTCAAACATACGTGAGTGTGAATGTACATTCATGAGGTTTGTCTTATTTCCTTGAATCTGATAAAAAGGTGTTCTAAGTGATTTTGTTATTCTGCTGGTGTATGTGTGTTTTTATGCATGTTGTTTGGTTCTTGATTCATATGTTGGATGTTATGATGTATTTTTGGGCTTAAATCAGTCTTGAGAATACTTTTGCTTTGTTAAAAATGGTTTTAAAATGTGAAAAGAGTGTTTGGGATTGACTGAAGTTCAAGTTTGCATGAGTTTGAGTAGGGGTTGTTGTATTGTTTAAGTTGTTATCTGTTATTGAGGTGATTGTGTTCAAAAATATACAAGTTTTGTGCCTTGTAGCCTAAAATCTGAAATCTTGGCTTAACTACTTTGTTCTAGGCTGTTTTACTTTGAAATCTTGTGCACACCTAGTTTGCATGTTAATCTAGGGGTAACAAGTGTTAAATCATTATTATTGCAACCTGAGTGATAGATCTAGGGCCTTGAATTTCTATTTGGTGTCAAGTAGTTCATCAAACAAGTGTTCTTGCTTGTTTAATGTTCATCTGTAACTGCTTGTGCCTAAATCTTGTTCTTATGTTGGAATCATTGCATGAAATGAGTTTATTTGTGTGTCATTAAGTTTAATTGAGCTTGTGTATGCATTTGGTTGATTGTCGTCAGCTTATACTAGCTTAAAAGTAGCTTTTAACCACCAGATCTGCTTATTACTTGTATGGACCATATCTGAGCATAGACTGAATTAAATGCACTGATTGGCTGGGTGTTTTTGCGATTGTTTGCTTGTTATTGACTCCTTACATCCCACTGGTTGTAAGGGTTCCTTGTTTTTCCAACAAAACTAAGTGAAACTCTCTAAAAAAGCAAGTCAAAAAGTCAAAGCAGTGGGAACTCCTATCCCCTGTTGCTAGCCACTGCTAGTGCAATTTGACGTTCAACTTATTAATAAGTCATTATAGCTTATTCCATTGTGCAACAACTTAGTTTTTGTAACAGGTCTTTTTATTTTGAGCTTATAAGTCATTCTGGAAGTTTACAGCTTTTGGTATTAGCTTTTGACTAGAAAACGACTATTTTGTCTTTTTCAAAATCAGCTTATTACTTATTTCAGCTTATTGAGTGTGCTTATTGGAAAACTTTTTGTTGATTAAGCTTATTTAAGTAATTTAAAACCTTTTGCAAGTGGAATCAGCTCTTGAAATAGCCTAGAACTCGAAAAGGACTATTTTGTCGTTTTGTGTAGAGAGCTTTTGCTTATTTCTTGGGCTTATTCCAAAATTCTTTTTACAAACAGCTTAATTAGGTCAAGAGAAAGTTGTGTGTCAAATTTCAGCTTATGGCGTCAGCTTATAGCTTAATGGGCCAAAAAGCCCATTAAGAATAAGCTGTTTCGAAATAAGCTGTAATAAGCTCACATTGAGCTATTGGGCCTTTGAAATTTTATGTTTAAAATTGACAGGAAGTTTCGGGCCCATTTGGACAACATTTTTCTTATTGGGCCAAATCTAAGGCCATTAAGGGACTATTTTTCATTTTGGCCCATTTGAAGGCCCAAAAGGGGTATTTTTGGTATTTCAAGTTCATTACTATTTATTTTGGTTAAAATAAACTAGTTTGCAAATTTTTAGAATTTTTTATAAATTTTGGATTTTCATTATTATTTTATTATTATTTTATTAATATTTTATTATTATTTATTATTAAAAATTCAATTTTAGATTTTTGAAAGTTTTTCATTTTTCCTAGTTTAAATACATTAATTTAGGAATTTTAAAATTTTAAGATTAATTTTAGTGTCATTTAATTAATTTTTATAATTATTTTAAGATTTTATAGTTTTTAATCATTTTTAAATAGTTTTAATTAATTTTAAAATTTTCAAAAATACTTTTTAACTTAGTTAAGTCATTTTAGAGGTTTACAAAGTGAAAAATTTCATTTTGGGCTTTTTATTAATTAAATTGATTTTTTGGGCTTTAATTAGCATTAAAAATGAATATTTAATTAAATCAAAGGTTTGAGTGATTTTTGATTTTTTGAAAACTCTATTTGTATTTTTTAGGATTTATTGCAATTTTTTAGAAATTTTTAGGTTAATTTTTAAATTTAGTCACTTTTTACGGTTTTACATGTACGACTTCGTCTTAATTTAATTCAGAATCGTAACCGTCATTCTTTTCTATTCTCTTTTCTATTTTCTTTTCGCATCAATATAATTACAAACACTTAATCAATTCTTTACACAACACACTAGCCTCCTTGGTAAAACAAACTTGAACTTCATTTGTGCTTGGTTTTCCTAAACCGACACTTAATACTGCCACTTTTACGCTCTTTTCCTAAAGAGTAGTAAAACCACTACATCAACCTTTTCACGTTATAAACTAGATCTGGATGAGATTGGCATTTTCATTCTAACTTTTCATTGTTTTTCTTTTCATATTGTCTTTCATTTTTTTCGTAGGGTAATGTTAGTAATAGTTTTAGATAAACAAAAATAATCTCAACCTCTTTTTGTCTTTTATTTTCGTTGCTAAAAACTTTTGGCGGCTTCTGTTAATCAACTTCTTATACTCAGTTTAAATATTAACGAAGATCAAGTATTAATAGATATTATTCGTATTTGATTATAGTAGGTTATATTTTCGGTTGATGTTGTTGATTTAATCCCAAGTTGTTATTGTGATTCGAAAAGTTTTCAGTTCTAGGTATATGAGTTTTGGTTTTGGATTTGGTTGAAGTTTTTGTTTGATGAATTTGTGATGTGGTTATGTTGAACGATGATGATGAAATGGGGTTGAAGTTTGTGTTTGATGAGTTTTATGAAATTGGTTATGAACTTTTTCATATGAATTTGTGGTTATAATGTTGATGTTGAGCTCGTTGGTTTAACAGCTTAGGAACATTTATGTTGCTATTTAATAACACAGTTAGCTTAGTTAATTTTTCAATTATCATTAGTTTAAAAAGTTTATACTTAGTCTTTAATTAAAATTGTTTTTATAAAATTGTTTTAATAAGTTTAAATAAATTGTCAATTAGAATTTAAACAGTTTTTTTGCAAAATTTAAAGATGTCTTTTAACTTTATTATTGTGAACCAGTTTATGTCTTTTGATTTCGTCGAATCAGTCCATCACTTTTGGCGAGGAGTTTTACGGGTCTTTTAGCTAGATTAAAATTTAATGTTTAAAACTTGATTCATTTTTGTCTCGGTTGTTACTTGATAAAATTGACAATTTTATCCGCTAATAAGTTCGATAATAACTTTGAAAGTAATAAACTTTAGATTTAATTTATTTATTTGCTCGGGAGGTTAATTTTTCATCTCTGGTTCTTCGCTCGGGTATTAATCTCATATCTCTTTTCTTATTGTTACTCTATTAGCTTAAATTTGATTATTATTGTTGCTTTATTGATGTTAGCTTTGATGTCATGATTAAAATAGTTTTATTTATGCTTGCTTAGTTTAGCATCCTTACTGTTGTTAGTAGATTTCTAGCTTAATGTTTGTAATATAATTGTTGCTTTTATGGTTTAGTATTTTATTGTTATTTGTAGTAGTATAAATTTAAAAAATCAAAACCTTTTTATTCGAGCATCAAACTAGTGACATAAATGAAGATTTTCGTTCACACCTCGTCGGAACTACGATAACCTTTCGGGTATACGAAAACGACTTCATCAAAATGGCGCCGCTTCCGGGGAAGTGTGTAGCGACATTTGCGTTGTGTTTTTAATTGGTGTCTTGAAGATCCTTTCACTTTGAAAGTTTATTTTCCGTATTTGTATATATTAAAAAATTAAAAATCAAAAAATTATAAAATCAATAAAAACAAAATATATATTTCCTTATTTTAACTTCTTTTCTTTATTACTATATATATCATTTAAAAAATTCAAAAATATTTTCTTTCGTCTTTATTTTCTTTTAGCCATACATTATATATGATACATAGTTTTACATAGTATATATTACAACATAATATTTTCTTTTTACTATTAAAAAAGGTTTTAAAAAAAAAGTTAATATATATTATATATATATATATATATATATATATATATATATATATATATATATATATATATATATATATATATATATATATATATATATATATATATATATATATATATGTATATATATTCTTCTTTATCCTATGTTGTGTTTAATTCTTTTCTTTTCGCCCTGTTATCGTTTAATTCTTATAATTCTCTTCTTTACCCTCTTATTTCTAATTCTTCATGGGTTCTTACGTCTATTGTGTAGGGCGTGGGAGGCCGTTGTATGATTTTTAATCATGTCAATGGTGTACATGTGAGCGGTGCGGAAATGATATCGACAATACACAATTTGGACTTTGTCCATCATGTAATTCGATTAACTCATCCTTTGCTTCTAATGAACTTACTCCCCCTATTGCATTTATTGTGGAAGTAATTCCCATTGGCATGTTAGTTGTCCGGTTCAATACCCATATGGTCACGAGCAAGAACCGGATTATAATTATTACAATGGGGATGGTTATTCGCAAGATGCATCGAGTTTTTCTCAATACCCGTGTTGCAATAATTGTGAGGGGCTCTGATAAAATAAAACATTAACTACACTTTTATTCAAATTTTGACATTTTATTTTGCAAAGACATAATGTAAATCTTTCATTATTTGAAAAATAACTTTTAGGATCATAAAACTCAAATAGATTCATCGTCCTCGACTTTTCACTTTTCCATGCCAAGTGTAAAAACAAGATCATTGTCAATCATAAGCCCCAAAATTAAAACAACTCATATAAGTAATTTGTGTTAAAATTAATCTCCTATTATTCCTAATTGTATCTCTAGATTTTATTTGTCATTCACCCAAAGGCTCATTTGACTTTATTTGATATTTATTAATCCAAAAATGAAGGCAAAAACGGTGTAAACTCAACACTCAAAACCTAACCTCGACTTCAAAAACCTTTGTCACTAAAGAAAGCCCACATCAAGGATAATTTAACACGATTCGAGAGATAAATCCCCGGACCCGAAATTTGGCTAATAGGACTACTTAAAAGAAACAATAAATCCTCCAAAGTCAATTATGACCTTATTAATAGAGTTAGCAACAATCACATCATATCACCTTGTGGCTCTTTAAGATGCAATTGTGCTCCTTATTTAAAATCCACACCGAAAGGCTCGTTGGACAAAAATAAGGGAATTGACATTCATCATCCCACCTTATGGCTCATGATGATGAAGCAATTTTTATTAAACACGTCCCCTTGCCATACACTTAAGGATCTAATGACAAAGTTAGTGCTACATGACTCCCACCCGAAGGCTCATAGAGAACATGTTTTTATTTATTCTTCTTATTAATATGATATTTAAAGTAAGCCAAATTTCCGCAATCCCATGATCAAAAGTCCATGACGCTGACACCCTTAATGTGTTCTCACTTTAATTACGAGGCAAGAAAAAGAAGGAGTTACGAGTTAAGATATCAAGCCTAAACCGCTAAAAACTTCATTTATTAAGCAATTATTATTCAAGCGTGAAAAATAAATACGAGGAGATTAAATCAAACAAAAAAATACTTACACAAGGAAGAATTAACTATAGAAATGATAGGTGTGAAAACACCCATCCTTTTACCACTTAATTATAATAATAACCAATACAAAACGTGTATTTTATGTCGTAAATGTCGGAATTGTGTGTGGTTTGTGTTTTTATTGTGTTTTAGGATCAAAAGATGAAAAAGGAAGAGGACACGGGCTTACATGGGCTCTTATCAAAGAAAACGAGAAAAGACGAAGTCAAAAGATCAAGTGTTCAAAAAGAAAGGAAATCCAAGGCCTATTCTGATGATTTATCGAAGAAAAAGTCTAAAGACGGAAGTTTAATGAAGTCGAAGAACCAAGTCTAATTAAAGAAGAAAATTATAAGACGAGTTCAAATTATATCGACAAATCCCGAGACGACGTCGAGAAAGACAAAGAATTTAAATCGAGTCGAGACAAGAAGAAAGAAGGAAGAAAGCACCAACATTTTACTCCTCCTATAAATACCCTCCTAATGTGTCATTAGGAGGGGGTTAGTTAGTTTAGATTAGGAGTAGTGTAGATTTACTTTATCTCTTTAGTTTTCACTTTCTCTCTCTAGATTAATATGTAGAATCTTTAATCTTTATGTTTTAATTGTTGAATATTAATCTTATTTTTAATCAAGTTTTTATTATTAATCTCTCATCCTTCCTTTCTTGCTTGGTTCAATTTAATGTTTGGTTTATTGATTTGGTTGATTTAAGTTTGTTTAATTAAGTGGTGATTGATAGATTTGGTTTTTATTGTTAGTTTTGTTGATTTGGTTTGATTTATTATTTTTAGTTGATTATTAGTGGTTAGTTTAGTTTAATTTTTAGATTGATTATGGTTGATTTTGGTTAAATTTGTGTTCCCTATTGCTTTGTTTTGTCCACTGTTTATTTTTACCAGATTTTACCGAACGAGTTTATTTTTCCCGAACCAATCCTTTTCCCGAATGAGAAAAAAATACCGAACCAAGCTTTTGTGAAAAATTATTCCGAACGAAGGCTTTGGAAAAACATTCCGAATGAATATATATATATATATATATATATATATATATATATATATATATATATATATATATATATATATATATATATATATATATATATATATATATATATATCAAACCAACAATTATACCGAATGAACTATATTTACCGACCCAACAATTATACCGAATGAACCATTATTCTGAACCAAGTAAAACAATTGACATGCATGCTTCTTTTTTTCCCCGCTTTTTTAAGCTGCTAGCCTAGGTGCTTCCAGCTAGCAGCCTGCCTGCTTACTTATTTATTAGTATTGTTCTGTAATCGTTTAGTTTAATCTAAAAGTTGTTCCGATTTTAATTTTGAAAGTTACGTATTTTTACTTGAATTTTTCTTCTAATTTTAAAATTAATATTTTTCGTAAAGTTCAAGTTTTATCTTTTATTTAGTACACGCTTTACGTTTTGTCTCGTTTAGCTTTAAAGTATCATCTTATTTTTATTCTCTCCTTTTTCATTAAGTAAACTTTATTTTCGAGTCGATAGTTAATTTCGTCTTTTAGTTTTATTTTTATTAATTGTTTCGTTCTCATATTCGTTTTTAATATCGTTTCTTTATTACTTGTCATTCGTTTTAATTTTAGTTTATTCCTTTTATATTTTGTCATTTCCTTTTAAAATTTTATTTTTTTTTTTAATTAGTTTTAGACAACGACAACTTTTCTTTTATTCACCAAAGACGACTGAGTTGCACTTTTAACCAGTAATCAATTCGAATTGAATCGAGACGAACAAATTTTCATACTTGGCAAAAATCTTTGTATTAAATGGCGCCATTGCCGGCTCTTTTCGTGAAGATTAACGGTTTATTGTGAGAGACGCGTTGGATTTTGGGATCCGTTCACTTTTGAACGTTATTTTTCTTGCCAAAAAAATTTTCAAAAATCCTAAAAAATAAAAAATTTCAAAAATCCCAAAAATATTTGAAAAATCATAAAAAGCATTTCTTTTTCGAAAGTTTTGCACCAAAAATATTCTTCTTGCTTATCTATTGTGTTTAATGGATTCGTTTGTTGACTGTGTAGGGTGTGGAAGACCATCTTCTGGCAGTCAATCCTGTTAATGGTGTTCATGCGAACGGTGTGGAATGGATATCCCTAATTACGAATTTGGCCGTTGTCTATCGTGCAATTCGATCAATTCATATTTCAATTCATTCTTCTCTTCTAATGACACTATTTCACCCTCTCCCATATATGACGATCCATATCAACAAAATGCGCCAGATTTCTCTCCATACCCGTGTTGCAACTATTGTGGGGGCCCTCACGATACTTCTTACTGTCAACCGATGAATTACTTTGAACCAAATCTGCGCTATGATTCCGGTTTTTATAATTTCGAGCCCCCACATTACTCCCTCGATCATCAACCTTCTGTTGGAATATGTGAAGAAGAACGAGCCATTTTTTTGAATACACTTCGATACGTTCAACAAGAATTAGCTAGCATACACGAAGCAAGGGAGGAGGAAAAGCGACAACAACAAGAACAAGTAACTAATCTTAGTGATTATACTCCTCCTCTTGTGCGTTCATACTATTATTATGATGATGACGAGGATGATATCTATAATCTCAACCCATCTTCTGAGATTACTACTCCTACTCTTGATATCCCTAATGCGTCTAAGGATAGTGATACATCGAATGAGATTAGTGATTTTGGTCTTGATAAATTCTTTGATGAGATTTGTGATGTCCCTACTTTTGCTGAGCTTATGGACGAGGTCGCTCTTAATGATGATTTTTCTCCATGTTATGAGAATTTCACCTTTCAAATTTGCCAATCTCCTCCGGGCGATGAGGGCGATGTTGATTTATTCTCTCCGACTTACGAGAGGTTCACCACTAAACTTGGTCTTGTAGATGAGGTCGAAGACGTTATTCTTCGCGACAAATTACTGAAAGTTCATCTTCTTATTGCTAAAATTGAGCGTTGCATTCTGCTCCTATTTCTGAGTCTTTACCTTCGTCTATTACTTCAGTTGAGAATAATGATACAGCTATGGATGAAATCGACATTCTCTCAATACCTCCGGGTATTGATGATGATGACACGGAGGGGGATATTCTTTTTGATAATTTTCTGCATGAAGATATTGTCCCAAGTCTCCCTCCCGAGCACCTTTTATCCCAAACATTAGAAATCATTACCGAGGATGAGTGCTTTGACCCGGGGGTGACATTGACCATTCCATGATTGACAGCTTTACGGCTTTGCTGCTCAGTGATAATCATATGTCTTTTGGGGATGACATTTTGATTCCTTTACCCACCCCACCTCCCGTGGATGATGATCTCACATACTTTTCGTATGTTGATAGGACTTTTCTACCCTTTAAAACTTATCCTCCGGCCTCTCCTTTATTAATGTCCTCCGGGAACGAGGACAAGGTCTTTGATCCCGATATTACATTTGAGCTTCCCCATGGACCATTTAATCCGGGGACGAGTCAGGCTCGTGACTCGGTTAACAAAAACAAGCGCTTTTTGGGAGGAACCCGATTATATATTTATCTTTATCTGTTTTTATAATAAGTGTAGGGGGAGACCCTAGTATGTGTTTGTTGTTTTCTTTCTTATCATGTGCAGTGATTCGAGCTTTCAAGATCCATTCTTGATGACTTTTGACGACCCGTGATTCCGTGTACCCGTCTTCCCGGTTCTATCCTAAACTCTTTTGATTCACTATTTTATATTTTTCAATATTAAAATAGGAATCACTTTAGTTGTCTCTTCCATAGCAAGATTTAAACAACTTGCACAATGTCCTAAGTGTAGGGGAGTTTACTCCCACATGCTTAAACATTGAGGACAATGTTTATATTAAGTGTAGGGGGGTCTTCTATCGAAGTAAGTGGGCTTTTCCATGAATTTGTCCTCATTTTAAACGGAAAATTTGATTTTTCGACATTTTTTAAAATTTTTAATCTATTTTGGCCTAGTAGTATAGTAGTATTTTCCTTTGTTATCGTTATTTACTTTCTTTGCTAGAATAAATTTTTAATAAAGTGGTTTTAATTTTTAAAACCGTTGTGAATCTTTTGACTCAACCCGAGTTTACTTATCCAAGTTTACTCTAGCTAGTATCCTTAACCTGTTTAAGTCAAGGTTTGCTAGGCTTTTATATAGGGAACTTTAAAACGCGAAAGTCTTAACTCTTACAGGTTAAGAACAAGAACTTTTCGCAAGTTCCTATAATTGATCCTAGAAAGTCGTTTATCAAGGGAACTTTAAAATGCGAATTCTAAACCTGAAAGAGTCTAAGAATTTGCAAGATTCTATAGATGACTTGAAAACCCAAAACTTTGATTTAATTGACTAAGCATCCACGAGTCTCATTCCTTGAGATTTTTAATTGTGGAGAATGAGAGATGATAGAGTCAATTATAAGTTTGGTATTCTTTCATGAATTTATGTGAGTTGATTATAAGCTTTTTCTCCCATCGCTTGTTAATAAATATATTCGCAATAAATAAGGTTGTACGATTTGAAAAGTTACTTAGCTTCTAGCTAAGATCGTTTAAAAGTTGCTCGGTATTAATTAGAGTTCATAGCCAAGGCATAACTTATTGAAGCGGGATGCGAAGATAGGCGAGTCCAAAAAGGTCCTAACAAGGCATGAGGGATACATTTTGTTGCTAAAGATCCAAAGTGATTTGAATAATCATTTATCAAAAATCAATATGAAGGATCGAGACACACGACGAAAAGCAAATACTCCCCAAAAGATCATGGAGAAGTCTATCCAAAAAGACCCTAGCAAGGTATGAGGATAAATAGATCCAAGTCCTAAAAGGAGGCGGATCGTTGTATATCAAAATCCAAAATAAAGATTGGAGAAAAATGAAGAAGTCGTGGTCCAAGTATGAAGAATCTCTCAAAAACTTCAAGTGAAGAAATTCCTATCATGAAGAGAAGACCATAATTTCAAGAACGTCACTCAAGATTTGAAGTATGAAGTCACTGCCAAATATCGGTCCGAGAAAGGTCTCAAATCGTGAAGCGAGTTATGCCAAGATATGAACTTTAAAAGGTCCCGAGAAGCAGTTTTAAAAGATTTTGTCCTTTAGCTAACTATTGATTAAATCGTCCCACTTTATTTTTAGCCTAAATAATTATCGTAATAAGTTAACAATGCATCCTCGTGATCATTTAAGACAACAATAAAATATAAGAGATACACCTTGGAATAAGGGAGTCTAAGTGAATAATTGGGCCACATGAATTTGTGTTATTTTGCTAACTTATAATAACAATGATCTCGTTTATAAGCTTGGTGTGGGGAACGTGAAACATGAGGATGATAAACATTCATGACAGCCAAAACCCCAATGTAAGTCTTTGATTTCTTTACTTGTTTTGTATATATTTCTATCTTTTTAGTATCCTTAATGCTTAGTATTTAATAAAGGCCAAGGTGGGTTAATTATGATGAGAAATGTAATTTGTGCTTTGAAATTAATGCATTGCATGAGGGCATTGCAATGGTCAAGTGTAAGGGATTTGATAGGTGTGAAAACACCCATCCTTTTACCCCTTAATTATAATAATAACCAATCCAAAAGGTGTATTTTATGTCGTAAATGTCGGAATTATGCGTGGTTTGTGTTTTTATTGTGTTTTTATTGTGTTTTAGGACCAAAAGATGAAAAAGGAAGAAGACAGGGGCTTTCACGGGCTTTTATCGAAGAAAACGAGAAAAGACGAAGTCAAAAGATCAAGAGTGCAAAAAAACGGAAATCCAAGGCCTATTCTGATGATTTATCGAAGAAAAAGTCTAAAGAAGGAAGTTTAATGAAGTCGAAGAACCAAGTCTAATTTAAGAAGAAAATTATAAGACGAGTTCAAATTATATCGACAAATCCCGAGACGACGTCGAGAAAGACAATGAATTTAAATCGAGTCGAGACAAGAAGAAAGAAGGAAGAAAGCACCAACATTTTACTCCTCCTATAATGTGTCATTAGGAGGGGGTTAGTTAGTTTAGATTAGGAGTAGTGTAAATTTACTTTCTCTCTCTAGTTTTCACTTTCTCTCTCTAGATTAATATGTAAAATCTTTAATCTTTATGTTTTAATTGTTGAATCTTAATCTTATTTTTAATCAAGTTTTTATTATTAATCTCTCATCCATCCTTTCTTGCTTGGTTCAATTTAATGTTTGGTTTTTTGATTTGGTTGATTTAAGTTTGTTTAATTAAGTGGGTTTTGATTGATTTGGTTTTTATTGTCAGTTTTGTTGATTTGGTTTGATTTATTATTGTTAGTTGATTATTAGTGGTTAGTTTAGTTTAATTTTTAGATTGATTATGGTTGATTTTGGTTAAATTCGTGTTCCCTATTGCTTTGTTTTGTCCACTGTTTATTTTTCTCAGATTTTACCGAACGAGTTTATTTTTCCTAAACCAATTCTTTTTCCCGAATGAGAGAAAAATACCGAACCAAGCTTTTGTGAAAATTTTTTCTGAACGAAGGCTTTGCAAAAACATTCTGAATGAAAAAAATAAAAATAAAAATAAAATATATACCGAACCAACAATTATACCGAATGAACTATATTTACCGACCCAACAATTATACCGAATGAACCATTATTCCGAACCAAGTAAAACAATTGACATGCATGCTAGGTTGCATGCTTCTTTTTTTTTCCCACTTTTTTGAAGCTGCTAGCTTGGGTGCTTCCAGCTAGCAGCCTGCCTGCTTACTTATTTATTATTATTGTTCCGTAATCGTTTAGTTTAATCTAAAAGTTGTTCCGATTTTAATTTTGAAAGTTACGTATTTTTAGTTGAATTTTTCTTCTAATTTTAAAATTAATATTTTTTCGTAAAGTTCAAGTTTTTTTCTTTTAGTTAGTACCCGCTTTAGGTTTTGTCTCGTTTAGCTTTAAAGTATCATCTTAGTTTTATTCTCTCCTTTTTCATTAAGTAAACTTTATTTTCGAGTCGATAATTAATTTCGTCTTTTAGTTTTATTTTTATTAATTGTTTCGTTCTCATATTCGTTTTTAATATTGTTTCTTTATTATTTGTCATTCGTTTTAATTTTAGTTTATTCCTTTTATATTTTGTCATTTCCTTTTAAAGTTTTATTTTTATTTTAAATTAGTCTTAGACAACGACGCCTTTTCTTTTATTCACCAAAGACGACTGAGTCGCAATTTTAACCAGTAATCAATTCGAATTGAATCGAGACGAACAAATTTTCATACTTGGCAAAAATCTTTGTATTAAGAAACTTATGATTGAACTCTATCATCTCTTGTTCTCCATATTATAAAATTTCAAAAATGTGAAATAAATGGATACTTAGCCTATTAAATCAAAGTTTTGGGTTTTCAAGTCATCTATAGGATCTTGCATCTTCTTATACTTTTTCAAGTTTTAGAATTTGCGTTTTAAAGTTCCCTTGATAAACGACTTTCTAGGATCAATTATAGGAACTTGCGAAAAGTTCTTGTTCTTAATCCGTATGAGTTAAGACATTCGCGTTTTTAAGTTCCCTATATAAAAGCCTAGCAAAACTTAATTCAAATACATTAAGGAAAAGCTAAGGTAAAAACCGAGTTGAGTCAAAAACTATTTTTATTTTCACCAACGGAAAGCCTACATTTGTGTCAAAAGCACTTATTTTCTTTATTAAAACTTAAAATAACACTAAAAAGTTTTAATATTTTATGAAAAACGAGAAAATCGATTACGTTTAGACACGACAAAAGCAATAGCAAGCAATTATATCGACTGACTCCCCCATGCTAACACCACGCATTGTCCTCGATGTTTCTTAGCTCAAGAGTAACACCCCCTTGCTAAAACACGAAGAGTCTAATGCAAAATCCTAACATGGAAAGAACACGTAAATCTATAAGCCGTTTATTAATTATGCCTCAAGATAAAACGTTAGTCGATAAAAATCAAAGGATAGAGAGTGTGCCCCTTTTTGGCAATCAAAATATGGAAGATCAAGTGGACCGGCAAAAACCGAACACGAGAGTCTTCAATGATTAGGGTCATACCTAAGATTCACAACACAACAAAACACGAGCACGAGCTTGAAAGATCAAGCCTTAGTAGTTTTAGAAAATAGAAAGAAGATAGAATGTATGGGAATCCCCCACAAGGCACCTCACTTTTGTTAACCGAGTCATGAGCTCGACTCGATCCCCGCATTCATTGGTCTTTAGGGAAAGTGGTGAAAACCGGCATATTAGAATAAAATCCAACATAAAGCACGATGTCGGGGTCAAAGATTACATCCTCGTTGTCGGATGACAAACGAAAGGATAAAACTTCAACAATAATCTCCGAAAAGAGATGGTGGTCACAAATCACGATATGGATGTAGCATGCTCCCCTAGATAAACTCGCACCAAGATGATCGGGGTCATCTATGTAGGTGATTATTTTGCCACAGCCGAAGCTGACGCCTCTTCCGATATTGACTTGTGTGCGATAAAATCGACTAGTACATGACTAGGGTAATTTTCCCAACAAATGGATGCGAGGGGATCCATGGCTGATGTTATTTCTCAATGTTCTCCAGAAACTTCTTGTATCGAGAATTCGCTGAATCGCCTGACGATAGATCTTAATTTTTGCGTATAGAGAATTAGGTTATCCCCCTAGGTTCGCACCTTCCTACTGCGTGGTTTGCTAGAAGTGGCGAATATACATTCACCACTAGATTTTGAATATCCATTCTTGATGCTAACTCTAGCCCTGTTATTAGTGCTTCGTGATCAGCTTCGCTACTTGTGGCAGTGAATCAGAATCGCAGAGCATGGGTTATTTGGGTATCCTTCTTATCCATGAGGCTGAAACCTGCATATGGTCCCCCTTTTCTTAGGAATCCTGTGGAGAGTAGGATCCATGGGAGTTGGGTTGATGATCCCTTTCCTGTGAATATGCCGTCATTTTCCTATCTTACTTGATAGCTTATCGGACTACGCTTCTTCCTTTCTGCCTGTGGGTTAGCCCTCGTATCGTGTTCGTTTTGTAGGTTTGCGGCATTCTTCCTCTTTTTACCTCGGATGGAGGTACTGCTGGTCCATCGCTTCCATCCACATTGTGGATAGTGACCACTCCATTTCACACTGTGAACTTAAACATGCTATGTAGTGTGGATGGTACGGCACACAGCGCCAGGATACCAAGTTGGCCAATAATATCGTTGTGTAGTGATCGAGATCGTATAACCATAAACTCCATCCATACTGTAGCTGAATGGTCCTTGTTTCCTATGGTTATCAACGTGTGGATTTGTCCCAGTGGCCGGGTTCTTTCTCCGTTAAACCCTGTGAGCATGGGTGCGATTTGTTTTAATTCGTTTCTTCTCTCTGCGGGTAATTGTGCGAAGCAGTGTTCATTTAATCTGTTTGTCGCGGATCCCCCATCGACGCACATGTTATGAATGACATGATCCCCCAGACTCTTGCTTATCTCTAATGACCCCTTTTTATAGTTTGTATCAGTGAGAGTGGGAAATGATATTTCCTTTTCGTGTGAGAATTATTGCACGATTCTTTTCTGTTGGAACAACTCATCTTTTTCACCATGTAGATGGTGATAGGTTTTTCTTTTTGTTTTTTGCCATCATTCTTTTTTTGTCTCTGCTCCTTTTCTCCAATCTCTGATGGTATTCGTAGTACTTGCTTTTGTCCCTTTTATCTACCGGGCCGGTCATCGGACTAGGTTTTGGAAACTTTGAGCCCTCGGATAAGAATATTTCACTCGAGGTCATTCTTAGCGGGGTGAATCTATTGTTATTGGTATGCCCTATCCTCTGAGTGCCTTGGAAGTCCAAGGTACGACCATTGGTCTGGTTATGTGGTTGTTTTTGGTTCGATCTTGGAACTTAGGGCACGTTTGGTAGAGAGAATTTCAGAGATTAGAAATGAAGTAGAGATTTATATTCTTGGAAATGAAATCCAAAGAAATGATTTATTGAATTCCTTTATTTGGTAACGTCAGATATTTGAAAATAAAATACTCATACAAATCTTTTTTTTCTTTAAAAACTTTTAAATGAAAATAATAAATAAGTAATAATAATAATAAAATATTATTATTATTATAATAAATAATTACAACAATAAAAATATTTAATATTTTAAAAAGTAAAGAATAATAGTAATAAGCTTTAAAAATATAAATAAAAATAATAATATTAAAATAATAATTATAAATATTAATAAATAACAATAAAAAATTTAATAATTAATAATAATAAAATAAAAATAAAAATAAATAAATAAATAATATAAAAATAATAATAATTTATAATTTATCATAAATAAATAATAATAAATTTTAAAAATAAAAATAAAAGTAAATAATAATAATAATAAAATAATAATAATAATAATAATAATAATAATAAATAACAACAATAATAAATAAATAATACTAATAAAATAAAATTTGAAAACTAAAAATTAAAAATTAAAAACTTAGAAATAAAAATTAAAAATAAAAAAATACAAATAAAAAAATAAAAAATGATGTTAATAAAAAATATTATTATTATTATTATTATTATTATTTTATATATTTAAACCATCATTTTATTAGAAACAAAAAGGGATTTACAACAAGTTGGATGGGAGTCGAGATACTAACTGCGCTCCCACCCCTTTAGCAATAGCAAAACCTATTCTATGGAAAATATGTACAACAGCACGCGCTCCAATATCTTGAGACATATAAAATATCTGGATCCGCTTCAGCAACACAACTGCATCTTCCTGTAACTCACCTAGAGAAGAAAAAGAGAAAGGAAGAAACACATATCCGAGAGCGGCACACTTAGCCAAATACTTGCATCGTTTACGTTGTGCAGCATCAATCATAGCTCGGCCAGGAACAAAGTCATTCGTCCTCGTACGAGTCAAAGGAGAAGAACCAGTTAGATCAACGCACACATCTTTACCTCCCTCCCAAGAATAAAACAAAATATCTGCAGGACGTAAGGCCTTATCAGGTCCTCCATCTAATCCAATATTAACTTCCTTTCCGACAGATATCCCTGAACGGTAACATATATCAACAAGAGTATCACGTACCAAATTGTGACGATGCTTAATCCCAACGATGCCAGCATACGATACCGCATGATCCCCAAATATATCCCTATCAAATACTCTCGAACAAGCTGAACAGGGCTTCGAAACAGAGAACAAGGGAATACCTAAGCGATAACACAAAACACATCGATAAGACCTCCCATTCATAGTCTGACCCAATCCTGGGATAGGAACCGTCCTAAGCCAGTCAGACGTATGATCCTTCCTCTGAGATGCCCATAAAGTAAACTGACGAGCAGATAAAGCGAAAGTGGATTCTGCATTCTTATAACCCGAGCAAAATATATATCTTCCATTTTCTTCATGAGTTTCGGAGCAGCGACCTCACTCGGATTACATAGAAAATCAATCTCCATAACCGAGTTAAACACACGTAAGGCATCATCAAACTGGAGTCCATAAGATCTAATATCATTGTGTTGAAGTAACTCAGACTGCAAATCAGCTGATTGTAAACGAGAAGCAAGAAAAGCATAATGCAATACATCACCCGCAGAATAAACACCCAACCCTCCAAAGGAAAAGGGCAACGTAGCAAGTCTCCACTGCCAATCACCAAATCCCGATCCAAAAGCAACAAAAATACACTGCAAAGAAGAACAAAGTGCCAAATAAAAAGAACTTTGGGCAGACTTAAAAGCACAAGGTGAACAAGTACGTATAGCAAAATATAACTTGGAAATACCGGCACATGAACGAAGAAGCAGCAACTCACATTGAGGGTCATTAATTTTGGCCACAACATCCATAAGCTCAATAGTCTTAACCACACGCTTCAACACAAGCTGACTACAAAAATCAAGATCTACACTCGTAGGCCCCCCAAGTAACTTAACACCGTGCGTAGGTCGAGCAATATTATCTGGGAACACACCAATAAACTTGATGCGAGGATCCTCGGTCGGCCAAAAAACTTCAATCTTATCATTATTCAGATGCAGTCCATACACGGGGTCATCCTCCATGATGCACTCCAAAATTTTCCCCACAACCAAAGTATCCCCAATAATAGTACCATCATCCAAATACCAGGCCTGTAAGGAAAGAGAGAAGGAGTCCTGAATCTTACATATCAATAGTTGAAGTACAAGAGTAAAGAGTAACGGATCAAGAGGGTCACCCTGCTGTACCCCCTGACATGACCTTAATACATGTTCCCCGTAATACAACCTTGCCGGACTAGAATAACAAAACTCCACCCAAGACGAGATGGAGGGACAACGAAGACGAACCTCTCGCAACCTAACCTCTCGATCAACCAAATTGAAAACATTTTTAAAATCCACAAGTAACATCGATAAACCGACATCATCACCATATCTCTCAAGTAAATGATTCATAGCATGAAGAATAGCCTCACTCCCTCCCGACACCCCCACCCCAAACTACAAATCACCAAAGTACCCATCCAAAGAATGACCAACCTCATAAGCACATACCATGGAGACAAGCCGTCTCCAAACAGTACCAAAGGCAATGGGATGAATCCCACCACCCGGCTTAACCAACGGAGTGAGAGGAGCCATGGCGATAAACTCACCCAACACCTTGGGACATCGTTAATCAAGAAAAAGGTTCACTACTTGGGTGATAGAAGAAACTAAATCATCAAAAATAGCAACCACAGAACCACTCAAACAATCTAAAAGGTGCTGGGCCCGCAACCTATCCTGCCCACAAGACGTACCTCCGGGAGAACTCTTGATCATGTCAAGAACCCTAGATCGAGAAACAACAAGGAGATGATGGTCAAAAGAAATATCTGGCAAAGAAGGAGCATGAACAAAAGGGTGCTTATTTTTTAAATCTTCCAGAGTAATATCATTATAAGGAGCCACACCAGATGAGGAAAGAACCCTAACAGCCACAGAATAATGCCCACCAGAAATCATCCGCCTACACTGCTTAATATTCTGCTCAACCACCCCACTATCCTCACAAATAACATCAGACAAAGCAGGAGAAGGTTTAGCCAAACACTCTCTAAGAAGCTGTAAACTACCATCCAACGTCTCCTAAGAACGAATAGCATTAATAATAAACTCCTCTTGCTTTTGTCTCTTGATAACGGACCTACACTCCAGATTACTTCTCGGACGAAAGGTTTTAAGCAGACAAAGAGGCAAGACAAGCAAACGAACCCAAGAAGATATGTCATCAGGCTTGTTAACCACCCTGTCAATGACCCCTTTCAAGGCGCGAGAAAAACCCAAATGACACTTTGGAGGGATAGATTTAATAGTACGCAACCCTTTTGAAAATAAGCTATCAAGAGTCCCAAAATCAAAACCACAATGCGAGTCACGAACTTCATCACCACCACTAACAAGATGTAAAGTACAAGATGGAACGGGAGGCTTAGGGAGGTCATAAAGAACAAAGTGAACAATATCATCACCACAATCAGGAGGTGGTACAAAATCCGAACCCTTACCATGCTGACACTTAGACCGAAACGTGTGCGTAGTGAAACAACCACCACATAACCAAATCCCCATACTCTTAAAAGCTAACTCGGCCCTCTAATAAATAACCAAATCGGATAGAATGGAATGTTTGGTACAAGCTAGCGCATCGCCTCTAAAATGTTTATCACGAAGATGAATAATCAAAGACGACTTAGTAAGCCCATTCCCACTACCATCTCGACATCCGTTAAGACCAACAAACGGGCAATGGAACCGAACAACCGCCATAACACCACCAAACCTAATCTAAAACGAACACAACTAGTTACCACACACCAACCACCAATCAACCAAGCAAATCCTAGCCGCGAACAAAACAACCACCCTAACCTAATCTATAATGAACACCACCAGACGTCACAAAAAACCTGTCCAAAACAAACAAGCCAATCGCTGCAAACAAAACAATACCACCACAAACAAAAGAGCACTACCGACAAATTACTGAACCACCACCGAACCATACAACAAACCACTCACAACCGAACCCCCACACAAACACAAACCAGCACAACTCACTCTAAATCCAATGACCCACAACCACCTGCTATATGAAACCCAAAAACGACCCACTATCGAACCAAAACGAACCTAAATCCACACGAACACACACCAAAACACACCAGCCCGACAACCACCTGCTATAAGAAGCTCCACCAAACTCCACCTAATAATAGAAACCAAACGCAACCAAACACTCACAGCAAAAGAAGCTGCGAAACAAGCTGCGATAACCCTCAAACACCAACAAACCAACAAAACCCTACGAAACCCTACCCCCACAGCAAAACTCCTGCGATACCCCTGAACCCACCACCAAAACCCCACTACCCCTCCAGCCAAACTCCTACGAAACCCCATCCCCACAGCAATACTCCTGCGATATCCCTGCGATATCCCTACCACCAAACCCTCACAGCCCCTACAACTAAACTCCTACGAAACACCACAGCAAACCAATCATATTGAGCCTATTAATATGTGCCTATTGTTGTAGAATGCGACTGCTAATGGAGAAGAGATGATGAACGTGACCGGTGGACCCCAACACAAGAAATAAGATGACCGTGAAATGAAGAGACGTCCAAGATAAGAAGATGATAAAACAGTTATTAAGTTACGATTAAAGAAAGAAGGAAGGTGAACCGAAAAAGATGGGAATTCAAGACCAGTAACCGAAATATATGAATAATGGGAACCGGAATAAAAAGATTAAAGAAACAGTAATAGATCGTGATAGGAGAACAACAATGAAAGATATGGACAAAAGAATGATGATCATTATGAACAAAAGAAAGGATTATTATTATTTTTATTATTATTATTATTATTTATAATATAATAACTAGGAAATAGATTCCACACTAAAAATAGTGGAAATGATTTCCACACAAATTACAAAGGATCTAATTCCCTAAGAATTCAACTCTTCGCATCTTTTATTTCCTAAACAATAGAAATGAAATCATTTCCATTTCTCTTCCTCCAATTCTCTCTACCAAACATACCCTTATAGTTGGAGACTGTATGCCTTCTATCTGTTGCGGTTGCCTCGCCTTGGATAAACGCTCGGACCCTTCACATCACTTCGTCAAAGGTTTCGGGAGTTCTGTCGTTCAGCTTCCTAACTAGATTTGGGTTGGTAATCCCTGCCAGGAAGCCTGAAATTAGGATTTCGGGGCATTCCTTGATTTGGTTGCATTTAGATTTGAAACGTTGCACAAAATCTTCTAGGGATTCATTATGCTTTTGTTTAAATCTTGCGAGCGAGACAAGACTTTTCTTGCACTTCTTTTGCTGGATGTAGTTTCTCCTGAAGGATTTTCCAAGTTCTTCAAATCCATTGATTCTACGTCGTGGTAGCCTGTCAAACTAGTTTCGTGCATTCCCTATCAGTGTGGAATTAAACATGTAGCACCATGATATGAGTGAATTTACTCATATCATTTATATCAATAAATGAACATAAATTGTATATAATATATGAAAAAGTGTATTGTATATGTGTATTTCTTGTTTCGTGTGTGTAGGTACCAAGATCGCGAAAACCGGAAAAAACGGCACGAGTTTAAAGAAAAGATCGAGAAGCCAAAAGACAAGTCATTGGTCGAGGATTTAACTTTAATAAAATATTGGGCTTTGTGGGACCCACATTTACTTATTGGGACTTAAGGCCAAATATTTGAAAATGTATTATTCACTTTTGTTAAAAAGCCCAACAATGGCCCAAAATAAATAACTAGTGAGACGGTGGGAGTATTTATGGGTCATAGCCCAAACTTAAATAAACAAAAGGACGGTGAGAGTATAATTATGGGCTCAAGCCCATTAGGGTAAATCTTATGAGACGGTGTGAATAATATAAGTGAAAACTTTTCACTTTATTTTGGTCAACACAAACCATTCGTTACACTCTATCTCTCGCAACAAAGAAAACGTAGAAAAAAATATGACCACCCCAAACCCTAGCAATTTGGGGCTTTTTCATACTAAGAAGGTTGAAATCAACGCACGTAAATTAAATGCCTACTATATCGGGAGGTAGAAGATGTGTGGCATCCCATCTTGTCACATCTCTCATGTGATTGGTGGATTTCATCACTACCAATCAATTTATCCAATAAAATCCTTCCACCTCAGCAGAGAAGAAGCACAACTAGCACAAATCCCTTCCATGTTGGAAATCCGAGTGAGAGAGGCCTCCTATCCACCCTTGGATCATAACTAAAAACAAAGAGAAGAAATAAGTGAAGAATCAAGGGCTAGGATTGGATTTCTACTCAACAACCTCCCTCAAAAAGGCTTGGGGTTTGCCTATAAAACCCCCCAAAAAATTTGTAATTGGTATCCCATTTTTTATTACTGTTATAATGTCAATTTAGGAGTAGAATAATTGTAATTTTATTTTTATAGTATTGTAACAATTTCAAGAATTAATAAAAGTGATTTCGAGTTTAATCTTTTCTTGAGTATTTTATTGTTAAAATTATTGCAGTTATTCTCTAAGTTTCTAAATTGATATTACTGAAAAGTTATTTGGTTAAGCTTATTTAATAGCTTAATTAGATGATTTAAAGTAAGAATGGGATACAAGTTTAACCACTGTTAACCTTTAAAAAAGTTATTGTATCAAATTATCTTGTTCGATGGTGGTGTGATGTTAAATTATTGGTGGTTCGAGATAGATTGGAGTCGTTTTGGTTCAAAGGTAGCTCAGTGCTACCTTCATCAACAAAGGATCTTCTATAAAAGTTAAGTCTGTTGTACTCTGTATGCAAATGTTATTGGATTCGATTTCTCTGTTTTGTTTAGTTAATATACAAAGTTGTTTGCATCTGTTTTTATCGTGTGATATAACTGAGTACATGGGTTTTATATCTTCGGTTTGATGCATTATTACTAATGAATTGAAGATGTTATCCTTTTGAATATATATGATAAGCTGCTATGAGATGTTTAGTTTTATGATTTTGATCTTTGCTAGATGTAATTTGGTTTGTGGATTGACGCTGTAAATTTTAGTTTATATGCTTTAATTTAGTATGGTTCAAGATTGATTTAAGTTTGGATGAGACAATTTGAGAGTTTGAATCTGATAGACAATTTAGTTTACTTATTCATGATCTGCTCTTTGAATACTGCTTTTAATTTGATAAGCGATTTGGCTGTTGATTCATGATTATCAGTTATGGCATGCTGATTGGTTATGCTGCATTTTAGTTAAGTTACTTTTCGATTGTATGATTTGATTTGATCCTAGATTGATGGTTTAAGTCTGATTTTGAAGATTTCGGGTATTATTGTTGAGTTTGGTGTGTACTGCTGTTAGATAGATTTTATAACTGATTTGTTACCTTCCTTTATCTGATCTTGGTGATTAACTTTATCTGTTTTTCGATTGCACTGTTATTTTGATACAGCAAGTTATTTGTAATCTAATCTGAAAAAAGAATTATCTAAAAATTTTCCCTAGGGGGTCTCGAACTCGAGACCTCCCGTTCAACAATCAAGTATTTAACCAACTAGTCTGGCTGGTTGTTTTATTAATACCTTGTGATCCGCATTTAATATACCACAAACTGTCACCATATTTCTTTGTCATTAGAACGTTTTTTCTATTAATATCATTTGAAAATTTTAAATAAAAAGTTTTAATATAATTAAAATATAATTACTTTTTATTAAATTGTTAAATTTAATTAAATAAAATAATATAAAAACATATAACGTATTTAATTGATTCATAAGGTCCTTATGTACAACGAATCAGGATCACTCTCGTGTTTAATTGATTCGTCTTTAGCTTATTTTTGGATTATTACCTTTTCTTAAGGGTAATTTCCTAAATTTGCTCTATAACGTATTTAATTAAAATACACCGACACTTTCTCTCTACATCAAAAATTTTGGCGCCGCTGCCAGGGATCTTTTGTACGATTCGTTCGTGGAGATTTGTTGATCGTTTATTTGAAGATCCTTTACGTCCTCGGAAAGTTTTGTTATTTTTCTATTATATAGTATATATCGTTTTTTCGTGTTTTTTATTATTACTATATTGTATTACGTAGAACTATAAATTTACCTACTTCCAAATAAGACCTTAGTTGGGATTTCATCACCTAGCTATTGTATTTGAATCCAATACGTAAAATAAAAGGCAAAACAGATAAATACTAATAAAAAGTTTGAACTCGATTTATACAAACTATAAGGTGGGTATAAGGCGACGAGCTATAAAAGGCCGTCTAAGAAAAAAGGTTTTCAAGTAGTTTGTGCCACCTCGTTTCCCCGCTTGCTTGTGCGTATATTGAGAGGGACGACTGATTATTGGTTTCCCGACTCAAGTAGTATTAAATCTTATTTTTTGTTGTTTACTTACTGAACCTCGAGACCTTTAGGTTTTCACCTACGTTTCAAAGTCAACCGAGGATAAATTACTTCCATAGTAATTATCCTTATTCCTTGTTTTTATCAATCTTTTTGATTGAGCAATACCAAATAAAAATACCAAAAATAATCTTCTTCTAATATAATTTCTTTTCTTCAACCCTCTAAATTATCGTCACTTTGGTTTATGCAATTACGTTCTAATCGACTTTTGGTTAATCACGATAGGCTTGAAAACATTCCTCGTAGAAATAGTAATCGCAACAACGAATAGTGGAACTCGAGCCTCAACCTATTGTTATAGATATGGCCGATAACCGAACAATGGAGGAGTTGCTCCGTGCACCTATCGAAGGGTACGGGGAAGCAATCGTTGTGCCGGCTATTTTGGCGGATCATTATGACATTAAGACGGATCTTTTATCACTCATTCGTGCCGACCAATTTCGTGGCAATGAGACTGATAACCCGCACTCTCACATTCAGAATTTTCTTCGTATCACCTCGACTCTCAAGTTTAGAGATGTGCCGAATGAACCGATTAAGCTCATGCTTTTTCCGTACTCGCTCGAGGGGAACACTAAGCTTTGGTTTGAAAAAGAACCACCCGGTTCGATTTTTACATGGGACGATCTAGTGTCTAAGTTTATGAATTTTTTCTTTCCACCATCCAAAACAACACACTTTAAAAATGAGATCAGTAGATTTGAACAAAAAGTGCATGAATCGTTTGGAGTTGCTTGGGAAAGGTTTAAGGATTTGTTAAGACAATGTCCACACCACGGTTTCATGGAGTTACATCAAATCAATACTTTTTATAATGGAGTTAATATGGTTGAACAAGATTCTTTAAATGCCGTCGCGGGTGGTAATCATTTAAAAAAAACTCCGAGAGACGCGTGGGGTATCATTGAGAATATGTCTAGAGTGCAATATTCATGAAACACACCGGTTGTTTCCAATGTGAATTCATCTAATACCGAGATTGCTAGATTGGACTCTAAGATTGATACGATTTTGAATGAGATTAGGAAGAATCCTCATGGAACGATTAATATGGTTGAGAATTTTTGTGTATCATGTGGTGGAGTGATAGGTGTGAAAACACCCATCCTTTTACCACTTAATTATAATAATAACCAATCAAAAACGTGTATTTTATGTCGTAAATGTTAGAATTATGCGTGGTTTGTGTTTTTGTTGTAATTTAGGATCATAAAGTGAAAAGGGGAGAAAACACGGTCTTTCACGGGCTTTTATCGAAGAAAACGAGAAAACGGACTTTTTAACGAGTAAAAATCAGTTATTAAATGGCGCCGCTGCCGGCTCCTTTCGTGAAGATTAACGGTTTTTTGTGAGAGACGCGTTGTATTTTGGGATCCGTTCACTTTTAAACGTTATTTTTCTTGCCAAAAAAATTTACAAAAATCCTAAAAAATAAAAAAATTTCAAAAAATCCCAAAAACAATTGAAAAATCATAAAAAGCATTTCTTTTCAAAAAGTTTCGCACCAAAAATATTCTTCTTGCTTATCTATTGTGTTTAATGGATTCGTTTTTTGACTGTGTAGGGTGTGGAAGACCATCTTCTGGTTGTCAATCCTGTCAATGGTGTTCATGCGAACGGTGTGGAATGGATATCCCTAATTACGAATTTGGCCGTTGTCTATCGTGCAATTCAATCAATTCATACTTCAATTCATTCTTCCCTTCTTATGACACTATGTCACCCTCTCCCATATATGATGATCCATATCCACAAAATGCACCGGGTTTTTCTCAATACCCGTGTTACAACAATTGTGGGGGCCCTCACGATACTTCTTATTGTCAGCCGATGAATTATTATGAGCAAAATCCGTGTTCTAATACTTTTCAACCGATGATTTATGATGAAACACATCCGTGCTATAATTCCGATTTTCATAATTTTGAGCCCCCACAATTCACCCTCGATCATCAACCTTCTGTTGGAATGAGTGAAGAAGAACGAGCCATTTTTTTGAATACACTTCAATACGTTCAACAAGAATTAGATAGCATACGCGAAGCAAGGGCGGAGCAACGAAGACAAGAGCAAGTATCTAATCTTAGTGCTTATACTCCTCCTCTTATGCGTCCATACTACTATTATGATGATGACGAGGATGATATATATGATCTCAACCCATCTTCTGAGATTACTACTCCTACTCTTGATATCCCTAATGCGTCTAAGGATAGTGATACATCGAGTGAGATTAGTGATTTTTGTCTTTATAAATTCTTTGATGAGGTTTCTGATGTCCCTACTTTTGCTGAGCTTACAGACGAGGTCGCTCTTAATGATGATGATTTTACTCCATGCTATGAGAATTTCACCTTTGAAATTTCTCAATCTCCTCTGGGAGATGAGGGCGATGTTGATTTATTCTCTCCGACTTACGAGAAGTTCACCACTGAACTTGGTCTTGTAGATGAGGTGGAAGACGTTATTCTTCGCGACAAATTACTGAAAGTTCATCTTCGTATTGCTAAAATTGAAGCGTTGAATTCTGCTCCTATTTCTGAGTCTTTACCTCCGTCTATTACTTCAGTTGAGAATAATGATACAGCTATGGAGGAAATCGACATTCTCTCAATACCTCCGGGTATTGATGATGATGATATAGAGTGGGATATTATTTTTTGTAATTTGCTGCATGAAGATATTATCCCAAGTCCCCCCTCCCGAGCACCTGTTATCCCAACCTTTAGAAACCATTACCGAGGATGAGTGGTTTGACCCGGGGGGTGACATTGACCATTCCATGATTGACACCTTTACGGCTTTGCCGCTCAGTGATCATCCATTGTCTTTGGGGGATGACAGTATGCTTCCTTTACCCACCCCACCTCCCGTGGATCATGATCTCACATACTTTTCTTATGTTGAGAGGACTTTTCTACCTTTTAAGACTTACTCTCCCGCCTCTCCTTTACTAATGTCCTCCGGGAACGAGGACAAGGTCTTTGATCCCGCTATTACATTCGAGGCTTCCCCATGGACCATTTAATTCAGGGACGAGTCAGGCTCGTGACTCGCTTAACAAAAACAAGCGCTTCTCGGGAGGCAACCCGATTATCTATCCTTTTATTCTGTTTTTATAATAAGTGTAGAGGGAGACCCTAGTATGTGTTTGTTGTTTTCTTTCTTATCATGTGCAGTGATTCGAGCTTTCAAAGATCCATTCTTGATGACTTTTGACGAACCGTGATCCCGTGTACCCGTCTTCCCGGTTTTATCCTAAACTCTTTTGATTCTCTATTTTATATTTTCCAATATTAAAATAGGAATCACTTTAGTTGTCTCTTCCATAGCAAGATTTAAACAACGTGCACAATGTCCTAAGTGTAGGGGAGTTCACTCCCACATGCTTAAACATTGAGGAAAATGTTTATATTAAGTGTAGGGGGACTTCCATCAAAGTTAAGTGGGTTTTTCCTTGTATTTGTCCTCATTTTAACCGTAAAATTAGTTTTTCGACGTTTTTCAAAAATTTTGATCTATTTTGTCCTTGTAGTTTTTCCTTTGTTATAGTTATTATCATTTCGTTGCTAGAATAAATTTTAATAAAGTGGTTTTAATTTTTAAACGTTGTGAATCTTTTGACTCAACCCGAGTTTACTTATCTAAGTTTACTCTAGCTAGTATCCTTAATGTGTTTAAGTCAAGTTTTGCTAGGCTTTTATATAGGGAACTTTAAAACGCGAAAGTCTTAACTCTCACGGGTTAAGAACAAGATCTTTTTGCAAGTTCCTATAATTGATCCTAGAAAGTCGTTTATCAAGGTAACTTTAAAATGCTAATTCTAAACTTGAAAAAGTCTAAGAAGATGCAAGATCCTATAGATGAATTGAAAACCCAAAACATTGATTTAATTGGCTAAGCATTCACGAGTCTCATTACTTGAGATTTTAAATTGTGGAGAACGAGAGATGATAGAGTCAATTATATGTTTGGTATTCTTTCATGAATTTATGTGAGTTAATTATGAGCTTTTTCTCCCATCGCTTGCTAATAAATTTAATTGCAATAAATAAGGTTGTACGATTTGAAAAGTTACTTATCTTCTAGCCCAAGATCGTTTAAAAGTTGCTCGGTATTAATTAGAGTTCATAGCCAAGGCATAACTTATTGAAGAGGGATGCGAAGATTGGCGAGTCCGAAAAGGTCCTAACAAGACATGCGGGCTACATTTTGTTGTTAAAGATCCAAATTGATGTGAAGAATCATCTATCAAAAATCAATATGAAGGATCGAGACACACGACCAAAAACAAATGCTCCCCAAAAGATCATGGAGAAGTCTATCCAAAAAGAACCTAGAAAGGTATGAGGATAAATAGATCCAAGTCCTAAAAGAAGGCGGAACGTTGTATATCAAAATCCCAAATAAAGATTGGAGAAAAATGAAGAAGTCGTAGTCCAAATATGAAGAATGTCTCAAAAAGTTCAAGTGAAGAAATTCCTATTATGAAGAGAAGACCATTATTTCATGAACGTCTCTCAAGATTTGAAGTATGAAGTCAATGCCAAATATCGATCCGAGAAAGGTCTCAAATCGTGAAACAAGTTATGCCAAGATATGAACTTTATGAGGTCCCGAGTAGCAGTTTTAAAAGATTTTGTCCTTTAGCTAAATATTGATTAAATCGTCCTACTTTATTTTCGGCCTAAATATCAATCGAAATAAGTCAACAATGCATCCTCGTGATCATTTAAGACAACAATATAATATAAGAGATGCATCTTGGAATAAGGGAGTCTAAGTGAATAATTGGGCCACATGAGTGATTGTTAGTTTGCTAACTTATAATACAATGATCTCGTTTTTAAGCTTGGTATGGAGACCGTGAAACTTGAGGGTGATAAACATTCATGACATCCAAAACCCTAATGTAAGTCTTTTATCTCTTTACTTGTTTTCTTCCTCTGAAAATTTTATAATTTTCTATCTCTTTAATGTCTTTTGTTAAATAAAGGCCAAGGTGGATTGATTATGATTGAAAATGTAAAACTTGCTTTGTAACTAATGCATTGCATGAGGGCATTGCAATGGTCAAGTGTAGGGGATTTGATAGGTGTGAAAACACCCATTCTTTTACCACTTAATTATAATAATAACCAAGCCAAAACGTGTATTTTATGTCATAAATGTCGGAATTATGTGTGGTTGTGTTTTTGTTGTAATTTAGGATCCAAAAGTGAAAAGGGGAGAAAACACGGTCTTTCACGGACTTTTATCGAAGAAAACGAGAAAACGAACTTTTTAACGAGTAAAAATCAGTTATTATGGAGCAAATCCGAATTATGCTTGTTCAACCACGGGGTTTGATCAAGCTAGTGCTTTTGACGCGACGGGAACTTATGGCCCTAACGGTCAAGATCCTCGTCAAAATCATGTTGCTCCACCGTATTTTCCACCGGTTCAAAATAGATACAACAATGGAAACAATGGGAATAATTTTAACCGTGGTAACCAAGGGAATTATAATCAAGGAAATGGATTTCATGGCAATCAAAACAATCAAGGTTTTTAAAACAACAACCAAAATTATTTGTCAAGCTACATTAAAACAAATGAGGCAAATTTGAAAACTTTTCAAAACAATATTCAAGGACAAATGGCAACTTTGAAAAATGAATTCAAAAATATGATCAAGGGGAAAAATAACAAGATTGAGCTTAACCAACAAAGATTAGAGCAAAGCCAAAACCGTATGGAGGGAAATATAGCTAATTTAGAGAACAAATTACTTTCGATGTTTGAGGCTTTTATGTGCAAACCTTCCTCTTATTCGGGTGGCTTACCTAGCAACACCATTCCAAAGCCGAAGAGTGAGATGAAAGCTATAACACAGGTAGTGGACTTTAGACGTATCTCTGCTTCCACATGTTAGTACCTCTCCGGTGAGGGAAGTGGAGCAAGAACCCAAGGTGGTTAGAGAAAAGGAAATTCCTAATCCACCAAAGGTAGACCAATTTCCTATTCTGGAACCCGAGCTTCCGAATACTAAACCCACACTACCCTACCCATCGAGACTTAACCATGAGAAGCTCTGCGAAAGATCCAATGCTCAAATGTCCACATTTCTTAAAATATTTAAGAAAATTAATTTTAATGTTAGTTTCGCGGATGCATTGCTTTACATGCCTAAGTTTGCTTCAACGATCAAAAAGTTGATGAACGATAAAGGGAAATTGGTTAAAGTGTCTACATCTTTAGATGCAAATTGTTCCGCGGTTATTACACAAAAGCTTCCCAAAAAGCTTGGAGATCCGGGCCAATTTTTGACACCATGTGATTTCCCTAATATGGAAGAATGCTTAGCATTAGCCAATCTTGGCGCTAGCATTAATTTGATGCCTCTTTCCGTGTGGAAAAGGTTATCACTTCCTGAGCTTACACCTACTAAGATGACTCTGGTGCTTGTGCATCAATTGACCGCCTTTCCAAAAGGAATAGCCGAGGATGTCTTTGTCGAAGTAGGGAAACTCGTCTTTCCAACGGATTTTGTGGTTTGTGATTATCCGGAAGATTCTCGTGTACCTCTTATTTTGGGAAGACCGTTTTTAATGACGAATAGTGCTTATGTTGATATGAAAGCAGGGAAATTGACTTTACGTGTTGATGATGAAAATATCACGTTTGATGTTGGTAATATCTCGAGATATTCTTCCAAGTACTACGAGGAATCAATCAATCAATCGATGTGATTGATGTTGCTAGTGAAGAAGTTTCGCAAGATATGCTTGGTTTTTCGGATATTTCCAAAAGTGGGAATCCCACTTCATCGAATCTGATTATCTCTTTGGCTAAACCTCCACTCACTCCATTTGAGGGAGGGGACTTCATTCTAGAAGAGCTTGAGGATAACGGTCGTTCAAAAATCGATAAGGAAATTGATGATTACCTTAGCATACCATTAGATCCTAGTGAGTTTGATTGTGATAATTTTGATCCGGAGGGAGATATTGCTTTAATTGAAAAGTTGTTGAATATGGATCCTTTTGAATAACCTCCGATGGACTTGAAAGTTGTGAACGAGAATTAAACAAAATTGAAAACTTCTCTTGAAGAAGCACCCGAATTAGAACTTAAGGATCTTCCCATTCATTTGGAGTATGCTTTTCTTGAAGGAACGGATAAGTTACCGGTGATTATTGCTAAGGGATTGAAGGATAACAAAAAGGATGAACTTATTAAGGTGCTTAAGAAACATAAACGGGCCATTGCCTGGAAAATCTCCGACATCAATGGTATTGATCCAAAATTTTGTACTCATAAAATTTTGATGGAGGAAGATTATAAACCCGCTATCCAAAATCAAAGAAGGGTTATTCCAAAGATTCGTGAGGTGATCAAAAAGGAAGTTATGAGACTTCTAGACGCTGGAATGATCTACCCTATCTCTGATAGCCCATGGGTTAGCCCCGTGCATTGTGTTTCAAAGAAAGGAGGAATGACGGTTGTTACTAATAAGGATAATGAATTGATTCCGACTAGACTTGTGACCGGTTAGCGTGTTTGTATCGACTATAGGAAGCTTAATGATGCCACTAGGAAGGATCATTTTCAATTACCTTTTATGGATCAAATGTTAGAGTGAATAGCGGGAAATGAATTCTATTGCTTTTTGGATGGATTTTTTGGCTATTTCTAAATTCCTATAGACCCTCGTGATCAAGAAAAGACCACATTCACTTGTCCTTATGGAACATTTGCTTATCATAGAATGCCTTTTAGGTTATGAAACGCTCCGGGGACGTTCCAAATGTGTATGATGGCCATTTTTCATGTTATGATCGAAAAAACCATGGAAGTCTTCATGGATGATTTCTCGGGTTTTGGGGAGTCTTTCACTTCATGTCTCTCTAACTTGGAAAGAATGTTGCAACGTTGTGAGGAAACAAATCTCGTGCTTAACTATGAAAAAATTCATTTTATGTGGAAAGAAGGAATTGTGTTAAGACATAAGATCTCTAAGGCCGGTATTAAGGTTGATAGGGCTAAAATCGACATAATTTCCAAATTACCTCCACCCACCACCTTTAAGGGAGTTAAGAGTTTTCTCGGCCATGCCGGCTTCTATAGACGTTTTATCCAAGACTTCTCTAAGATAGCTCGCCCTATGGCCCATCTTTTGGAAAAAGAGACTCCATTCCTCTTTTCGGATGAGTGCATCAAAGCCTTTGAGATGCTTAAAAAGAAATTAACCGAATCACCAATTCTAGTTGCCCCGGATTGGGATCTACCTTTTGAAATTATGTATGATGCTAGTGATTACGCGGTAGGTGCGGTTTTGGGGCAACGTAAGACGAAACGTTTCTTGCCTATACACTATGCAAGTAAGACTATGACGGATACTCAAACTAAGTATACTACAACGGAAAAGGAGTTACTTACCGTTGTGTATGATATTAAAAAAAGTTTAGACCATACCTCATCTTGTCTAAAACCATAGTGTATACGGACCACTCGGCTATCAAATATTTTCTTAATAAACAAGATGCTAAGCCGAGGTTGCTCCGGTGGATTCTCCTCCTTCAAGAATTTAGTGTCAAAATTCTAAACAAAAAAGGAGCCGAGAATCTCGCGGCCGATCATCTATCTCAACTTGAGAATCCTCACCAAAGCGATCGAGAGAAAAAGGAAATTAATGAAACATTTCCTCTCCAAACGCTTGGTATGATTGCTTTTCGTAGTGATGATAGTACCCCATGGTTTGCGGACATTGCAAATTACCATGCGGGGAAATTTGTGATCAAAGGTATGTCGTCCCAACAAAAACGGAAATTTTTCAAGGATATATCCTATTATTTTTGGGACGACCCCTATTTGTTTCGAGTGTGCGCGGATCAAGTGATTTGTAGGTGCGTGTTTGGCAAGGAAGCTCAAGATATTCTTAAATCTTGTCATGAAGGACCCACCAGGGGACATCATGGTGCCAACGCCACCGCAAAAAGTATTTGATGTCGGTTTCTTTTGGCCTTCCATATATCTTGATGCCCAAGACTTGCTCAAGACTTGTGATGCTTGTCAACGTCAAGGAAAGAATTCACAAAGGGATGAAATGCCTCAAAACATTATCGAAGTTTGTGAAATCTTTGACGTATAGGGGATCGATTTATGGGGCCATTTCCATCATCAAAAAGAAATAAGTATATTCTCGTAGTCGTGGATTATTTGTCAAAATGGGTTGAAGATAAGGCTTTGCCTACGAATGATGCTCGTGTTGTGGTGAAATTTTTGAAACAACTCTTCGCTAGGTTTGGTACTCCACGGGCTATAATAAGTGATCGTGGGACCCATTTTTGTAATGAAAATTTTGAAAAAGTTCTAAAGAAATATGGTGTCACTCATCGACTTTCGACAGCTTATCACCCTCAAACGAGTGGTTAAGTGGAGGTTTCAAACTGAGCTCTTAAGAGGATTTTGGAGCGTTCTGTTGGAGAAAATCACACTTCATGGTCGGATAAATTGGACGATGCATTGTGGGCTTTCTGTACGGCTTATAAGACGCCAACTGGTTGTACACCATTTAGGTTGGTCTACGGAAAGGCATGCCACTTGCCAATTGAACTCGAACATAAGGCGTATTGGGCTCTTAAGCATTGTAACTTTGATTTGAGGACCGCGGGTGATCATCGCAAGGTTCAATTGAATGAACTAAGTGAATTAAGGGATCAAGCTTATGAAAATTATTTGATCTATAAAGAGAACACTATGAGGATTCATGACTCTAAGATCAAAAACCGCATTTTCAATGTTGGTGATCAAGTCATCTTATTCAACTCTAGACTTAAGATTTTCTCGGGCAAGCTTAAATCCCGTTGGTCCGGACAATTCACCATTTCACAAGTTTTCCCTTATGGCATCGTTGAGCTTGCTCAAAAAGACGGACCTAACTTTAAGGTGAATGGTCATCGTGTGAAACACTACTTTGGAGGAGACATACCTACGGAGGTTGTTTTGGATCTTCAAACTTTTCCTGAGGACCAATAAATGCGGGGATCGAGTCGAGCTCATGACTCGGTTAACAAAAACGAGGTGCCTTGTGGGGGAGTCTCGTACATTCTATCTTCTATCTATTTTCTAACACTAATAAGGCTTGATCTTTTCAAGATCGTGCTCTTTTTTGTTGTGTTGTGCATCTTAGGTATGACCCTAATCATTGAAGACCCTCGTGTTCGGTTTTTGTCGGTCCACTTGAGCTTCCGTACTTTGATTGTCAAAAAGGGGCACTCACTATCCTTTGATTTTTATCGACTAGCATTTTATCTTGAAGCATAATTAATAAACAGCTTATAGATTTGCCTACTCTTACCATGTTAGGACTTTTACATTTGACTCTTCGTATATTAGCAAGGGGGTGTTACTCTTGAGCTAGGAAACATTAAGGACAATGTTTGGTTTTAGCATGGGGGAGTCAATCGATATAATCGCTTGCAATTGCTTTTGTCGTGTTCAAACATAATCTTTTTTCTCGTTTTTCATAAAATTTTTAAATTATTAGTGTTATTTTATGTTTAATAATTAAAAAAATAAGAATTTTTGACACAAATGTAGGCTTTCCGTTGGTGAAAATAAAAATAGTTTTTGACTCGACTCGGTTTTTACCTTAGCTTTTTCCTTAACATGTTTAAATAAAGTTTTGCTAGACTTTTATATAGGGAACATTAAAATTCGAAAGTCTTAACTCATACGGGTTTAAGAACGAGAACTTTTCGCAAGTTCCTATAATTGATCCTAGAAATTCGTTTATCAAGGGAACTTTAAAACGCTAATTCTAAAACTTGAAAAAGTCTAAGAAGATGCAAGATCCTATAGATGACTTGAAAACCCAAAACTTTGATTTAATTGGCTAAGTATCCATTAGTCTCGTATTTTTGAGATTTTACAATATTGAGAACAAGAGATGATAAAGTTTAATCATAAGTTTAGAGGTTAATTCGTCCTTGTATAAGTATTTTTGTGTTTGATTCTGTCTCCTCGTATTTATTTTCCACACTTGAATAATAAATTGCTTAATAAATGATGTTTTTAGCGGTTTAGGCTTAATATCTTAACTCGTAACTCCTTCTTTTTCTTCCCTTGTAATTAAAGTAAGAACACATTAAGGGTGTCAGCGTCATGGACTTTTGATCATGGGATTGCGGAAATTTGGCTTACTATGCATATCATAATAATAAGAAGAATAAATAAAACATGTTCTCTATGAGCCTTTGGGTGGGAGTCATGTAGCACTAACCTTGTCATTAGAGCCTTAGGGTGTATGGCATGGTGACGTATTTAATAAAAATTGCTTTATCACATGAGCCTTAAGGTGGGATGGTGAATGTCAATTCCCTTGTTTATGTCCAAGGAGCCTTCGGGTGTGGATTATAAATAAGGAGCACTTTTACATCTTAAAGAGCCTCAAGGTATATGATATAATTGTTGCTAACTCCATTAATAAGGTCAAGATTGACTTTGGAGGATTTATTGTTGCTTTAAGTAGACCTATTAGCCAAATTTTGGATCCGGGGATTTATCCCTTAAATCGTGTTAAGTTATCCTTGATGTGGGCTTTCTTTAGTGACAACGGTTTTTGAAGTTGTTGGAAATTCACTTTATGTGACGACATTTAAGAATTCCCATTAGTTATCATAGTCACACACGCATAGACTAGATTAGGAAACTATGTATAGTTTAGGTAGTATGTGACTATATATACCCCTCTAAGGCTTCCAAGGAGGGGTTGTTGCTTGTGTTTTCTTTTCACTTTAATCAAACTTTTCACTTTTCTTTCACACACAACCTCTCTACTTCATCCATGGCTGCCAACACCTTCCACCACCCACCTAGACCACCAGATCCTTAATATAGCAAACCCACAATTGGAATCAGAGCCACGGTTAAATTCTTGGATTGTCGTGTTTTTTTGTTATTGATTTTGGTGGTCAAAAGTTTTTTTGTGTCTCGAGTTTATCATATTTTCTTGTCATGGGTTTTGATTGTTTTCCAATAATAATTACTTTTTGTCTGTTACTTTATCATAAAGTTCTCTGTCTAAAATGATAACTTTCATATGTTTATCAGTTTTGATAGTTTTGTCATATCGGGTTCATAGCTGGTCACGGTCATTTGATATCACAGTTAAAAGTCAATATCTTTTCCCGGATTCGATCTTGTTTTTACTAAACATTGTGTCTTAATGGTCAAAGGAGTTTTTTTTCTGGTAATTTTCATGCACTTGAAGATGAAGATGAGCCCAGAAATGCCCAGAAACCCAGATTTGCTTAGAAAAGAAAGATCCTGAAATTCGTGAAAAAAGTACATTCGGATAATATTTTAGCTAAATATTACGATCGCATTGATTGCGATGGATGACTTGCGATGGAGCCATTCCGATGGCTCACTGCGATGGTATGTTGCGATGGATCATTCTTATGGCCCATTGCGATGGAACCATTGCGATGGGTACCATCACGATGGGGAACATCATTTTACGATGGTGTCCATCAGGTTGCGATGGATCCATCGAGATGATGGGGCACTTATGTTGCGATGGATTTAAAAAAGTTCACTGCGATGGACTTATTTTTTAGTCATTGCGATGGGTTAAAAGAACTCATTCCGATGAAGAAATCAGCATGACAAGTTTAAACATTTAGCGTGACATAAAAAGACTTGACCAGACCAACAAATCTCCAACCTTTTCACTCCACAACATCAAATCCAAATCCATCAAGTCTAATCTATCCTATCCCATCGACACCTAACTCCATCTAGTTACTTAAACAATAAATGAAATTGATCTCAAATTTATAATTTTTTTCTGTAACAACATGCATGTCGAGATCTTTTAGATCTTTACACGAACTTATACATCATCATGGATCTGTGTTTGGATCAACCCAAATTGATATTCGAAATAAATCATAGATTAATAACAAAAGTGTTATAACCTAATTGTTTGTTTCGTTTATGAACCCACATGCACTCAAGCATACGCTGTCTATTGAACCTACATGAGACCCCACAAATGGGATCTTGATGTCACGTCTTCGTGGTGTTTCGAACTACATCAGCTTTGATTTTTAGGTCGATGGTTACAATTGCAAACGGATTAACATATAGCTTTGTGGATTTTATATGTGATGATTGTTATTTTTATTGATCGAAGATGAGATAGATCTTGGACATGTATATGAGTCGGATTTAAAGACTCATTTGTGAAGCAGATTCATTCATGATATGAGATGAGATTTTTTGTTAGGTGGTTGATATGATACGGATTAAAGGAGCGAATTTGTTTCAATTTTGATTAGATTGTTTATGATGGGTAGCAGATAAGATGAGAAGTAATAGTAGAGAAAGTCAAAATATGGGGGCGGAGGGAACGAGGGTGAAAGGGTTAAGGGTGACGGTTGTGTATTGTGTGTGAGATTAGGGTTAACACATATGACATAAATTAGGGTATGTAGGAATATATATCCCTAGTTTGTTCATAATACTTAACCGTCTCATATTACAATTCATTTGGACCAAGTGTAACCATTCTCGTGGGCCAGCATATTTCCTTACATTCGAAAATTGGGCTTCATTTTTCCAAAATAGGCCACGTTTTATATATTGAAATTTAACACCCCCAAATTTACACGCAGCGGAATACATCTTTGGGTGCTAAACAATGATACAACAACACATAATTTATAAAGAACGACTCGAAAAGAGACGTTTTAGATTTATCGTTCCTAAAACATTTGTCAGAGTAGCGTAGTCCCAAGTAATCGTTACCAAAAGATAAGTTAAAACAACATATTGGTTTGTTTTGAAAATGGAACGATAAATGAATCAAAGAGTTTGAACAATAAAAGCAGTGCACAACTTCATTCCCGTGACCTCCAAGCTTCCACTTCTTGATTACCTGAAATACATGTGAGTAAAACAATCAGCAATAATGCCGAGTGAATCTATAGGTTTATGAAATCAATTTGAACACAAGCAAAGATTATAAGTTTGTGGCATGCTTATAAGCATCAAATAATAATTTGCATCAACAATGATAATTGTATATAGCATAAATTGCAATAAGCTCATGGAACCGAGCCCTTAGACACTCCCATATCAGTCTAATAAGACGAGAGATTTATTAATTGTCGGTTACCTCTAGATTTTTGGTACATTGCCGTATACCTGACTTCTCAATACAATATGTCCAAACAGTGCAGAGGTCGGGCCTAAGCTTCTATGACAAGTCCACAAAAACTGAACCGGGGCGGCTTCCCCCATAGATCTATTAATTGTACTAGCGGCTAGCCCATCGTAAGCTAGTTAACGGTCCATAATTGAGGCTTTAACAAAGGCAATCACTTAATGCAATTTAAAGGCAACCACGGGTCCATTCATAGAGGGACAAAGCATACCATTAAAAATCTTGTGTTCTAAGTTTATAAAAACATGTATTCCCCCTCGCGGGTTTAAAATCATTTAATAACTAGTATAAAGCGAGGCTATAGACTCACGTTGATAATGAAAGGCGGATTATCGGCTACGGGCGTGCTTCGGTCACGGAAACCTATATAAATAATAATCGGTCTTAGACTCTTGTCTAATGACTTTTATCAAAATAACAATATACATATGATGATTTTGTAAATATGATGATGATCAAGTGGGTTTATATATCCTTGTTTACTCATTTTAATGTTTACGTTTTGGTAACTTTTTACTAGTTTACTAGTTTTACCTACTTACCTATTTTAAGTCCAACAAGCTTAGTATAAGTTCTTTAACTTGTTTTAATCCATTTTATACCTATATTATCAGTATCTATACTTTCCATGTTGGGCCCAAATGGGTTAAGCCCAATAAGTCCTTTTTATAAGTGTTTAACTTATTTAGTCCAATTATTAGTCCAATATGCTTAGTTAGCTCGTTAATGTCCGTATGTCCTATAGTTCGGTTTTTTATCGGTTTTTACTTGTATTAGTTACTTATATATCAGTATATGACTTTTAAAAAAACGTTACATTAGACGGGTTTGATCGTCTAAGTTTTATTTGGCAAAAAACGTTAATTTTACGGTAATAGCCGAAAAAGTCATAAAAATCAACTTTATAGTTTTTATTACTTATAAGTATTATTCCACTACCATTTATATAATTTATCCATTTAATTAACCTTTTATATATTTATAAAAATAAGTTTCAAAATATTATACGAGAAAATATTTCACTACCTGAAAATGTTAGATTGTACTTTTTAAAAGTTAAATCGCACACGAAAAATAATAATATAACGACTCGATACGCAATTGAAATGATATCGTCGAAAGTATTAAATATCGAAACTATCGATAATAAAATATAAAATTTATGGCATCCGTCGGTATCGCGATCACTAGTAGTCCTCGTTGCTCGTCAAAATATTAAAATATAATATTTAATATCGGTTTCAACTTAAACCGTTAAACATAATAATATTTAACGTTATAAAATACTTCAAAATAATTGAAAATAGAATTAAATTATGACCTTATTTTTACGGGTTTTACATCCTCACCACCTTAAGGGAGCGACGTCTCGGCGCTCAACTCGCCTCACTTTCGCCAACGCGCATTAAAGTCTCAATAAACATCGTCGCTGAAAGTCATAAAGATATTACATAATATGTGTTCTACATGATCGGACGTCATCGGATGATGCCGTCTCAAGTTCTCACAACTTACGATCATTTGACTAGATCACATACCACATAAGTACATAAAAATAAAAGGTCGAACAATAACATCAAGTATAGATTTCCATCGTTAATCATCGAGAAAACCTTGAACGAACCCTTGATAATAACCACTTGATCACAAGAGTCTTTCCACTTGCGGTGTCGGCTTCAACATGCTCCTCGAGGTTGTAACAAATTTATTAACTCCATTCATTTAGAGATTCGGCCCTCAATCATTCCACAAGTACAAGCATAAATCTTGGTGACACTTATCGTTTCTTCTTATACACTGCTTCCCGAGATTCATTTCAAACTCAGAATAAAATAGTGATCTTCAATACGAGGAACAGAACGAGATAAAAATGAATTTAATAAACGCATAAACGGACAAGATGTGGTAAAATGATTTAAGGTTGACGATCGACGAGGGATATCGACTCACGTAAACGTAAAACATAATAAATCACAATACTAGAAAAATGAGAGCGAAGAATAAATTATATATTATCATTAAAATAACATTTGTCACAATTATCCGTCCCGGATTTGGTATTACCTTAAAACTCAGTTGAGGTACTTTCTTGATAAAGATGATACATCAAAAATAGAAGTAAAATAGTTTCAAAATTTATTTGGTCGTCTTAAGAAACTTTGAAAGAAAGACATGAATTTATTATTTAAACTTATATGGATGGTTACAATTAGAAAATATAATTTCTAAATTAAATCATTATTAGGAATAAAAATTAAACTGGTAATTTCATTACATTAAAAGTAAAGTATGATAAATCACTTAGTTCAAAAGATATAGTATAATTTCATGTTAGACATTTCGATAATTGAAAATCATTGGAAAATGTATAAAAGTTCCATAAAATTTTTATAATACTTTGTAGAAATACATAAAGGTGTTTATTATTTCAAAATAACATGGGATATATTCGGGTTTCGAAATGTGACAAGATAACAAACGAATACGAATGAAAATAATAGTCAACAATTAATACGAAATCAATGGTACAAAAGAGAACGAAGCAATGTCGTATGAATTCTTAAAGAGAATAATAAGATAAAGGCGTTGATGGAAAGATGATAAGAAATGATAGATTAAACAAGTTGTCAATTTTGTTAGTGTCGTCGGTGGTTCACCCATATCAACTCGTTAACTTAGCGGTGGTCGATACATGATCGGAAATAAAATCCATACAAAAATTTTAATAAAATAAAATTCCTAATAATCACTTGTAATTAAAACCAATCAAATGAACGATGTTAGTGTTTAAAGAGAGAAGTCAAAGCACGGTTCACAAGAGTGGATTTCGAGACAAATGAGAGTGACGGACGTCATCCCGGATATACGGAAATCACTCTAGTGATAATTCATTATTCACGTGCGGAGACATTCCAAAGATCTACCCAGTCGCATAAAGAAGATTGGACGAGAAGAAAGGATAAAACATTGAGACTTTCAAGTCATTTATCAACAGTCAGTAATTAGACGAATGGTCAAAAGAAATCAGTTATAAGACAAAATGAAGTAACAAGTGGAAAAACGATTGTTGAGTAAAAACATATTCGTAAACGCGTAATTCGTTCAAGACAAGGTAAGAAAACGTATACGGATGCATAGAAATTGCGCTACTTGCATAAGATATGAAGGTTTTCAAAACTTTTTTTTTTTCACTTTATTTCATTTTATTTATCTTTATCATAATTACAAGTAAAAAGTTGATTATTATCAAGATTTTTAAGGTGACTACTATTTAGCCTAGCATGGCTCCTTCTAAATTAGACATGGGTGATCAGGCCATGTATAATTTAGGAATAGCAATGCAGTGCTCAGTTTCGTCGAAAAGTATTACGTTTCTTATGTTTATATATAAACCATGCCATTTTTAAAATGGAATTTAAAAATAGTTTATAAATTTAAAGGATACAAGTAATTTGTGAGATACTTAATAAGCAACTTTTAATCTTACGAAAAGTATTTTATAAGACCAAAGTAAAAATAATTGGTGAAAATAATCGTAAAACAATATCAGATTTATTTATAATATGACATTATGACAACGTATAAAGTAGTCAATGTTTTGCAAAAAGTGGCAATAGTAGCTCATAAAAAAACCAATGAAATGGTTACAAGTTGTTAAGGTTTCAAAAGGTTATAAGGTTTAGACGAAAACGCCATGAGACACGCGATAAAATATCGACGAAGAATGTGAAGACAAAACTTCAAAACTCAACCCAAGTCAGTGGAAGGTTAAAAGAAAAATAAAAATAATATCGAATGACAAAAGAGTCATATATATGAAAAGAATAAAACAATCCACATGTGTATTCTTTGTAAGATACTCGACACAACATGCTTTTAAGAAAGTATGTTTTTCGTTTTTAAATTACACCATTAATCCGGTAATTGCTAATCCTGTACTGTTTCTATTTTTAAATATTTTCACATGCAACTAGTATTCGTTAGTTGTAAAATAATATTTGTTAAAATTTTACGATCTCAAATGAAATCAAAACAGCTTAGAAACATTTAAAACTCATTTTCTGAATTTTCTATCAGATTTAACTTTTAAATATGAGCCTATTAATTGACCCGATAAACGACATCTCCAAGACTCAGAGTCTAAAGCATTTTGATGCAAAACGACGTTTCAGACGACTTTCTAGTTTTACCCGAGACCTGAAAACCAATGTAAAATGACCAAAATACCCCTGCAAGTTCTGTGCAGGTTTGACTATTTGATTTTTAAAAACGCAGGTTTTACTTTTAAGTTTTGACATGTTTATACTGCCCCTACAGTTTCTTCATAAAGTGTATTTTTCGGCACTTCTTAACGGCTCAAAATATATACATATATACACACATGTCTTGTGGATTTTATAACAAAGAAAAATAAATCTCATAATGAGCATCAAATAAAATATAGCATGATGAACGACAGAAAATGCTTCAAGGTATTCAACACGAAATTTAGGAAGCAAGACGGTGAAAAACGTTCGTAATTTAGATTTCAAAATGCAATGTAGGCAAATCTCCTTGGTGCCACGATTGTCAAAAACACAAAACATAACAAGAAAAGAATGGAACATTAACATGCTACACTCCGGGAGCGAGAAGGTTAATGAAAAACAAATGATACAATTTTATATAAGTAAAATCGTATTCCAATTCTAGTGCCAAAATCTAGACGATGATTTATAAAATAACGATGACGTTACCGAGATATAAGTGAACAATACACTTCGGAGTCGATACATATAAATGTCGACGAATTAAATCTTCGCATGTCGTGTAAAACGATAATAAAAATCAACAAAATATTATGAAAAACCATGGTATTATTCAACACTATTTTAAGAAATGTTTCAAAATGTATGACTCACACGATAGCGGTTAGTCTATTCCAAGGACACATTGAGCTACACAATGGTCTGGAGATTACGTTAAAAGACGTCCAAGAACAAATAGCCAGAAGACGATTTGAATATCTATATAGATATCACAAAGGGTTAAACAATGAAAGTAACGCGCGTAGATGAAGTTATGTAAGGTCATAACAAAATGAAATAGGATAATTTCTAATAATTTAAATAAATGTAGAGAATCCTTCAAAATAATTGCAGGAAAAATTCCAAAAATTTATTTAAGTAAATTATTAATAAATGATAACTCTTATCGAAAAGTTTAACGATATCAATATATATATATCGATAAAGGATTATAGTATTTATTTAGAAATACTTAGCAATAAGGCATACATAATAATGTATACTAAAGTTGTAATCCCAGAAGTAGCTTGAACCTGAAGTCACGCGAAATCATGTGCACCGACTCTTTGAAAAAAAATAAAACCGACAGTTATAGTTTAGGTTTTTAGAAAAAGACCTAGTTCTCTATAACTCATGGCTCTGGTACCAATCTTTAACACCCCCAAATTTACACACAGCGGAATACATCTTTGGGTGCTAAACAATGATACAACAACACATAATTTATAAAGAACGACTCGAAAAGAGATGTTTTAGATTTATCGTTCCTAAAACATTTGTCAGAGTAGCGTAGTCCCAAGTAATCGTTACCAAAAGATAAGTTAAAACAACATATTGGTTTGTTTTGAAAATGGAACGATAAATGAATCAAAGAGTTTGAACAACAAAAGCAGTGCACAACTTCATTCCCGTGACCTCCAAGCTTCCACTTCTTGATTACCTGAAATACATGTGAGTAAAACAATTAGCAAAATGCCGAGTGAATCTATAGGTTTATGAAATCAATTTGAACACAAGCAAAGATTATAAGTTTGTGGCATGCTTATAAGCATCAAATAATAATTTGCATCAACAATGATAATTGTATATAGCATAAATTGCAATAAGCTCATGGAACCGAGCCCTTAGACACTCCCATATAAGTCTAATAAGACGAGAGATTTATTAATTGTCGGTTACCTCTAGATTTTTGGTACATTGCCGTATACCTGACTTCTCAATACAATATGTCCAAACAGTGCGGAGGTCGGGCCTAAGCTTCTATGACAAGTCCACAAAAACTGAACCGAGGCGGCTTCCCCCATAGATCTATTAATTGTACTAGCGGCTAGCCCATCGTAAGCTAGTTAACGGTCCATAATTGAGGCTTTAACAAAGGCAATCACTTAATGCAATTTAAAGGCAACCACGGGTCCATTCATAGAGGGACAAAGCATACCATTAAAAATCTTGTGTTCTAAGTTTATAAAAACATGTATTCCCCCTCGCGGGTTTAAAATCATTTAATAACTAGTATAAAGCGAGGCTATAGACTCACGTTGATAATGAAAGTCGGATTATCGGCTACGGGCGTGCTTCGGTCACGGAAACCTATATAAATAATAATCGGTCTTAGACTCTTGTCTAATGACTTTTATCAAAATAACAATATACATATGATGATTTTGTACATATGATGATGATCAAGTGGGTTTATATATCCTTGTTTACTCATTTTAATGTTTACGTTTTGGTAACTTTTTACTAGTTTACTAGTTTTACCTACTTACCTATTTTAAGTCCAACAAGCTTAGTATAAGTTCTTTAACTTGTTTTAACCCATTTTATACCTATATTATCAGTATCTATACTTTCCATGTTGGGCCCAAATGGGTTATGCCCAATAAGTCCTTTTTATAATTGTTTAACTTATTTAGTCCAATTATTAGTCCAATATGCTTAGTTAGCTCGTTAATGTCCGTATGTCCTATAGTTCGGTTTTTATCAGTTTTTACTTGTATTAGTTACTTATATATCAGTATATGACTTTTAAAAAACATTACATTAGACGGGTTTGATCGTCTAAGTTTTATTTGGCAAAAAACGTTAATTTTACGGTAATAGCCGAAAAAGTCATAAAAATCAAGTTTATAGTTTTTATTACTTATAAGTATTATTCCACTACCATTTATATAATTTATCCATTTAATTAACCTTTTATATATTTATATAAATAAGTTTCATAAGTTAGTGGGTTTTTATTTTACATTTTATACAATAAAATTTGAGTGCTTATATAATAATAATAAACATTAATTCTCAAAATCTGATTTTTATCTTCATGTTCACCATTTTTATCATATCTAGAGTTCTATAATGAGTTAGAAGCTCATTTTTGGGTGGCATGATCTTCATATTATGTGCTACATTTAACTTAGTTATAGCTACTGCTCATTTTAAGTTTATCTTGCCTTAACAGTCCCTACAAAACTGCTTATTCAGATTAGAACACCCAACTTGTTTTGATCATATCTCACTCATTATATTGATTCCATTGCATGGCCAACTGTCACATGTGTATAACATCTTGTACATACTGTAAATGGATCATACCATGCAATTTTATCAGTTCAAGTTTTAGTTATATACTGTTTTTATACAGCCAACTAAATAAGCATGATTTTAGCCTTATTTCTCATGGTTATTAACATTTTTAAGCATATTTATCAACACTTGATCCCCACACAACATTTTTATCATCATATATACATCATATACATATACAAAATAAAGAAAATACATTTGTTCTTTACAAAATAACAAGAGAAAATGGAGAGGATGATCTTCTTTACCAACCAAGTGTATTTCTTGTTTTTGGAAGACAAGAACTTGATGAACACCAAAAGTAACTCCAAGATCATCAAACACCAAGAACAATAGTTGAGAAATCAGCCCTAGGACACAAGCAAATCATCTCCAATGTTGTTAATATGGCCACCAAATGATCAAGGCTTCAAGATAACTCCATGATAGAGCTAGTTAACATGTACTTTATGGCTAGAAAGATCAAAAGGGGTGTTTGTAGCTTGAAAGTGGATGGCAAGGGGTGATGTGGTTGAGAGGATTTGAGGTTGTTTGCATGTATGGAAATGGTGGTGTGTGTAGTAGCTAATGGTTTTTACTAGGAAGTGGAAAGTGTAAGCTTAAGGTGTAAGCTAATGCTTACACTTGTAGCTAGTTAGTTAACATGATGCCACATCCTTAGATGTGGTGTCATGTGTGCCATCCCATGTTAGCTAGTGGGGTGGGATAATGTATTTTGTCCCACCTCACTAATTTACGGGTATTCCTCGATTCTAGTTTTCTTGATTTGCGTGCCCTCGGGTTGTTTTACGAAAAACGTTTTTTTAAATTAGGAATCAATGTCACAAAACGAATCCAATAAAAATTGTCTCATCAAAAACGGAGTTCAAAAACGTAAATACGTAATCCTAAGGTTTCCGGTTTAGTCGTAAGGGACGCTAAATTATACACGTAAGCCCAAATTTAAATCTGTAAATTGTGAGTTCGTCAACCAACACAAAAATAAGTTTCAAAATATTATACGAGAAAATATTTCACTACCTGAAAATGTTAGATTGTACTTTTTAAAAGTTAAATCGCACATGAAAAATAATAATATAACGACTCGATACGCAATTGAAATGATATCGTCGAAAGTATTAAATATCGAAACTATCGATAATAAAATATAAAATTTATGGCATCCGTCGGTATCGCGATCACTAGTAGTCCTCGTTGCTCGTCAAAATATTAAAATATAATATTTAATATCGGTTTCAACTTAAACCGTTAAACATAATAATATTTAACGTTATAAAATACTTCAAAATAATTGAAAATAGAATTAAATTATGACCTTATTTTTACGGGTTTTACATGAAACATGGGAAGGACTTATTCGGTTCTAATGATGCAATTGACAAGTGGGGCCTTGAATGGTACGTTTGACAAATTGAAGTGTGAAACAAATGGACACAAAGTTTTATTTAGCTCATACGTGTGAAATATGACTAGACAAAAAGTGAAGTGACAAAGTGACAAAATTTATTTGACGAGACCAAGAAAAATGGCTATATTTTTAGTGGCTACGAATTATTTGATCGGGTATTATTATTTGAAGTTGAAGACGAATTTATCGAAGGCGTGAACTTATTTTCTCTTTAAAGATAACTTGTTCGTGCTTAATCTTAGGATGAAGACTTGATTATCTAGTTTCCGGGTTCGGGGGGTTGGTTGATGACTCGGATAACTATCACTTTAATGAGCTACATTATTGTACTCCTTGTCACGCGCATATTCGATGTGGATAATTTCAAGAGGTGTTGTGCTTTTATACTTCTTCAGTAATGTATTGGGTACTTAGAGATTTCTCCACCGTTCTTCATTCAACAATAGTGCAAGCTTAAGTCACAAGGTCGAGGAATTTTTATTCAGTTTCACGTTTGGTATATCTGGTTCATTCCATCAGTGGTCACTTCAAATTGCCTACAAGGGGGTTGGTAAAGATAGCCATGAAAGAACTTATGAGTAGAGAATTTCGATCAGCAGTTGATTCTCACAAAATATAGAATACAGCTTATTTATTATTCTCACGAGATTTCAGGTACATGTGCGTACGATTTATTGCTAGTTCCGTGTTTCGAAACCATCAAGGGGAAGAAGAAGACATATTAAACACACAACGAGTACATGTGATGAACTTCATACCTTCTTTTGATTTGAAGACATTCCAAGAAGACATTTGTCATAACCACAAAGTAAATCAGTGTTTTAACTTGTGCCGTTATCAACCTCAAAACGGTACACTATTGTTTGATGTTTAATTGTTTTAAGGTTGCAATTATTCATCATCATTATCCTATATGGGGAGATATGCACTTCCGGGACTTAATTGACTTTGGTGCATCTCCGGAAGAAGATATGTGCATTTCCGGGACTTAATTAACTCTGGTGTTACGATGTTAACTTCATGAATAGGATAAAGTGTCTACTTTAGTATTTGAGCTTCATACATGAGATTGATATACTTTCTTCAACTACGTGTGGGAAGAAATGTTTTGATTCTTTCTAGTATGCATAACTTGAACTCTCAGGGGGAAGAAAAATTCAGAAGAATTATTCAAGCGTGAGAAGAGAAGTTGTTGATCTAATTGGTGTGCCCCAAACTTTCAATCACTCATAGCAACATTATCATTTCATATGATGGGGTTTGCTTGTTAAATTCCGGTGTGCGCTTAATCATTCTAAGCTTTATTGAAAGCTTTGAAATTGCTTATGAGGATTGTCGATTTAGGGGATAGCTAGTTAAAAGCTTCTACATCAAGATTATGTGGCATGAATTAGGGGGAAGTAAATTCATAAGCTTCTCCTTAACCAGAAGTATATGAGTTACTTAGCTCGTGCTGTTACAGTATTTCTTCTATAAGTTACTATAAAGATGAGTCGTTTTGAAGTGAAGACTTAAAGTAAAAGGCCTTAGAAGACTTTATCATCATTGGACACTTCATGGAAGCTTTTGTTCTTAATCATTATGTACTTGTTAGGGAGAATATTGTAAGGAATTCTATACGTCGTCCCATGGGGGAAGATTGTTGGAAATTCACTTTATGTGACGACATTTAAGAATTCCATTAATTATCATAGTCACACACGCATAGACTAGATTAGGAAACCATGTATAGTTTAGGTAGTGTGAGACTATATATACCCCTCCAAGGCTTCCAATGAGGGGTTGTTGCTTGTGTTTTCTTTTCACTTTAATCAAACTTTTCTCTTTTCTTTCACACACAACCTCTATACTTCATCCATGGCTGCCAACACCTTCCACCACCCACCTAGACCACCGGATCCTTAATATAGCAAACCCACAATTGGAATCAGAGTTACGGTTCAATCCTTGGATCGTTGTGTTTTTTGTCTATTGATTCGGTGGTTAAATTTTTTTCTTGGTTCGAATCTGTTATATTTTTTTTGGTCACGGATTTTCATTGTTGTCCAATAATCATAACATTTTGTCTATGTTATTGTGTCACAAAGTCCTGTGTCTAAATTGATAACTGTTATATGTTTAACAGTTTTGAAAGTTTTGTCATATCGGATTCATAGCTGGTCAAGGTCATTTGATATCACTATCATGGTAACATCTTTTCAAGTCAAAAGTCAACCAGACATGTTTTTATTCGAGATTGGGTATAACCTTTTTGTTGGGGTTTCCTTTGTTTTCATTGTTTTGATGATGGTGATCCTACCCAAAAAATCAAATCCAGATGAAGATGAGCCCAGAAAAGCGTGTTCCTGAATATACGGAAAAAGTACATTCGGATAAGGTCTCAGCTTAATGTTTCGATCGCATTGATTGCGATGGTTGACTTGCGATGGAGCCATTCCGATGGCTCACCGCGCTGGTCTGTTACGATGTACCATTCTGATGGCCCATTGCGATGGAACCATTGCGATGGGTACCATCGCGATGGCTTCCATCATGTTGCGATGGGATTTAGAACTAGACTACGATCACTTACATCATGCTGCGATGGTGTCCATCAGGTTGCGATGGAACCATCGAGATGATGAGGCACTTATGTTGCGATGGGTTTAAAAATTCATTGCGATGGCCTCATTTTTAGTCATTGCGATGGGTTAACAGAACTCATTGCGATGAAAAAAACAACACGACTTGTTTAAAATATACCGAGACTGACTTGACCAGACCAACATATCTCCAACCTTTTAACTCCACAACACCAAATCTACCTATCCCATCGTCCTCTAACCACCATCGTATCTAGACTCGAAGCATAACAGAAATTAAAATATCTCAGATTAACTTTTCATGTGTTGACATGCAAGCTGAGATCAATTAAGATCTATATTCACGAAAATTTATATCATCACAGATCTATGTAGAGGTATAAACCCCTAATTCATTTTCAAATTTAAAGAGAGACCCATAACAAATATGTCATGATATCCCTTTTATTCTTTTAAATTAAACACATGCATGATCCTAGTTTACCTACCTGCGACCATAACAAGATCTAGAAGATTTACGTTCTTATGCTCTTGTTTCTACGATTTAATGGCTATTTTTTGTTGTCAACACAACAAAAATAGGATACCGAAAGGTTGATTAAGATGGTTTACATTGGGTCAATTAACGATGGTGGATGAGGATTCGTTCGCTTTGTTGATGATCATGGTTTGATCAGATGATAAGTTTGAGATGGAGACAAGATGTTAGCTGAGTTTGAGATAGAAGAATGATTATCAGATTTTGGTTTGATATTGTTTTTTGGTAACTCAGATGTTAGATAGGAAAAAGAGGCGGAGAGTTTGTGGTAGATGAGAGACATGGATTAGGTTAAGTTGTGACCTAATTTTTAGGTATCCCTAATTTATATCCCAGATGTGTTAAAACCGGGTTGGGGATTGGACCGTGTGTAAAGACGGGTTGGATCATGAACTTGGGCTGCGTTTGATAGTGTATTGTTGGACCAAATGTGGAAAAAATTGTTATATCAAAAAATTTATTTATCATTTCATATGATAAATGTTAAATTTTTTGATTAATGATTTTAAAAAGTGACAAATAGACGAGACTAGAGTGACAAGATTTAAAGACAAGTATCGAGACAAAGTGACAAATTTATTTTGACGAGACCGAAGAAAAAAATGGCTATATTTTTAGTAGCTACGGATGTTTGATCGGGTATTAATTATTTGAACTTGAAGACGGATTTTTCAAAGGCGTGAACTTATTTTATCTTTGAAGATAACTTGCTCGTGCATAATCTTAGGATGAAGACTTGTTTATCTAGTTTCTGGGTTCGGGGTGGTTGGTTGATGACTTGGATAACTATCACTTAAAGGAGTTACATTGTGGTACTCAGTGTCATGCGCATAGTCGACGTGGATAATTTCAAGACGTGTTGTGCTTATATACTTCTTTCGGCAAGGTATGGGGTACTTAGAGATTTCTACACCGTTCCTCATTCAACAATAGTGCAAGCTTAAGTCACAAGATCGATGGATTTTTATTTAGTTTCATGTTTGATGTATCTGGATCATTCTATCAGTGGTCACTTTAACTTGCCTACAAGGGGGTTGGTAAAGATGGCCATGGAGAGTTTATGAGAAGAGAATTTCGATCAGCAACTGATTATCGCCGAATATAATTAATCTTATTTATTATTCTCATGAGATTTTAGGTACATGTGCGTACGATTTATTTCTGGTTCTGAGTTTCGAAACCATCAAGAGGGAAGAAGAAGACATATTAAACGCACAACTAGTACACGTGATGAACTTCATACCTTCTTTTGATTTGAAGATATTCCGGGAAGACATTTGTCATAACTGCAGAGAAAATCAATGTTTTAACTCGTGGCATTATCAATCTCTAAACGGTACACTACTGATTCGATGTTTAATTGTTATGATGTTGCAATTATTCATCTTCATTATCCTATATGGAGAGATATGCACTTCCGGGACTTAATTGACTCTGGTGCATCTCCGGAAGAAGATATGTGCATTTCCGGGACTTAATTGACTCTTGTGTTACGATGTCAACTTCATGAATGGGATAAAGTGTCTACTTCAGTATTTGATTTTCATACTTAGGATTGGTTTACTTTCTTCAACTACGTGGGGGAAGAAATGTCTTGATTCTTTCTGGTATGCATAACTTGAACTCTCAGGGGGAAGAAAAATTCAGAAGAATTATTCAAGGGTGAGAAGAGAAGTTGTTGATCTACTTGGTGTGCCCCAAACTTTCAATCACTCTTAGCCACATCATCATTTCATATGATGGGGTTTGATTGTTAAATTCCGTTGTGAGCTTAATCATTCTAAGCTTTATTGAAAGCTTTGAAGTTGCTTATGAGGATTGTCGGTTTAGGGGGAAGCTACTAAAAGCTTCTACATCAAGTTTATGTGGCATGAATTAGGGGGAAGTTAATTTAGAAGCTTCTCCTTAACCAGAAGTACATGGATTACTTAGCTCGTGTCGTTACAGTATTTCTACTACAAGTAACTACAAAGATGAGTCGTTTTGAAGTGAAGACTTGAAGTCAAAAGCCTTAGAAGACTTCATCAGCATTGGACGCTTCATGGAAGCTTCTGTTCTTAATCATTATGTACTTGTTAGGAAGAATATTGTAAGGAATTCTACACGTCGTCCCATGGGGGAAGATTGTTGGAAATTCACTTTATGTGACGACATTTAAGAATTCCCATTAGTTATCATAGTCACACACGCATAGACTAGAGTAGGTAACGATGTATAGTTTAGGTGTCGTGTGACGATATATACCCCTCCAAGGCTTCCAAGGAGGGGGTTGTTGTTTGTTTTCCATTTTCACTTTTATAAACTTTCCTCTTTCTTTTACACACACAACCTGTCTACTTCATCCATGTACCACCACAATATATCACCCTACTAGACCACTGGATCCTTATTTAGCAAACCCACAGAAGTCGAGGTTACGTTTTGAGTGTTGAGTTTACACCGTTTTTGCCTTCATTTTTGGTCTAATAAATATCAAATAAGTCAAATGAGCCTTTGGGTGAATGACAATATTTAAAATCTAGAGATACAATTAGGAATAAAAGGAGATTGAGTTTAACACAAATTACTTTTATAAGTGGTCTCAACATTGGGACTTATGATTGACAATGATCTTGTTTTTAAAGTTGGCTTGGAAAGAGTGAAAAGTCGAGGACGATGAATCTATTTGATTTTTATGATCCTAAAAGTTATTTTTCAAATAATGAAAGCATTGCATTATGTCTTTGCAAAATAAAGTGTCTAAAGTTGAATAAAAGTGTAGTTAGTAGCTTTATTTTATCATTGCGTGAGGACACGGCAATTGCTTAGCAATGGGGAGTTTGATATGAGTGAATTTCCTCATATCATTTATATCAATAAATGAACATAAATTGCATATAATCTACGAAAATGGTATTGTATATATGTATTTCTTGTTTCGTGTGTGTAGGTACCAAGATCGTGCAAACCGGCAAAAACGACACGAGTTTGAAGAAAAGATCGAGAAGACAAAAGACAAGTCATTGTTCGAGGATTTAACTTTAATAAAATATTGGGCTTTGTGATACTCACATTTACTTATTGGGCCTTAAAGCCCAATATTGTAAAATGTATTATTCACTTTTGGTAAAAAGCCTAACAATGGCCTAAAATAAATAAATAGTGAGACGGTGGGAGTATTTATGGGTCCTAGCCCAAACTTAAATAAACAAAAGGACGGTGAGAGTATAATTATGGACTCAAGCCCATTAGGGTAAATCTTATGAGACGGTGTGAATAATATAAGTGAAAACTTTTCACTTTATTTTGGTCAACACAAACCATTCGTTACACTCTATGTCTCACAACAAAGAAAATGCAGAAAAAAATATCACCACCCCGAACCCTAGCAATTTGGGGCTTTTTCATACTAAGAGGGTTGAAACCCACGCGCCTAAATTAAATACCTACTATATCGGGAGGAAGAAGATGCATCAGTAAATCATACGTGGCATCCTATCTTGTCACATCTCTCATGTGATTGGTGGATTTCATCACCACCAATCAATTTATCCAATAAAATCCTTCCACCTCAGCAGAGAAGAAGCACAACTAGCACAAATCCCTTTCATGCTGGAAATCCGAGTGAGAGAGGCCTCCTATCCATCCTTGGATCATAACAGAAAAGTAAGAGAAGAAATAAGTGAAGAATCAAGGGCTAGGATTGGATTTCTACTCAACAACCTACCTCAAGAAGGCTTGGGGTTTGCCTATAAAAACCCCCAAAAAACTTGTAATTGGTATCCCATTTTTTATTTACTATTATAATGTCAATTTAGGAGTAGAATAATTGTAATTTTATTTTTATAGTATTGTAACAATTTTCAGGAATTAATAAAAGTGATTTCGAGTTTAATCTTTCCTTGAGTTTATTTTACTGTTAAAATTCTTGCAGTTATTCTCTAAGTTTCTAAATTGATATTGTCCAAAAGTTATTTAATTAAGCTTATTTAATAGCTTAATTAGATGATTGATAGTTGGTAGTTATACACTTGTTTAGGAAAACAAGGTAATTAGGGCAAGCGTTAACAAGTGATTTAGGAAAACCACAAGTGAATGATCCAATTTGGGGATCGTTCTTAAGGAGGCTTGTGTGTTGTGTAAAGAGATGATTAAGTGTTTGTGATTATATTGATGAGAAAAGAAAAATAGAAAATAGATTAGAAAAGAATGACGGTTACGATTATGAATTAAACTAAGACGAAAAGTCGCACACGTAAAACCGTAAAAAGTGACCAAATTCAAAATTACCCTAAAAATTCTTAGAAAATTTCAATAAATACTAAAAATGGAAATAGAGTTTAAAAAAAATCAAAAATCACTCAAACCTTTTATTTAATTAAATATTAATTTTTTAGTGCTAATTAAATCCCAAAAAATCAATTTAATTAACAAAAAACCTAAAATGAGATTTTTTAACTTGTAAACCTCTAAAATGACTTAACTAAATTTAAAACTATTTTTGAAAATTTTAAAATTAATTAAAACTATTTAAAAACAATTAAAAACTATTTAAACTTAAAATAATTCTAAAAATTAATCTAATGACAATAAAATTAATCTAAAAGTTTTAAAATTTCTAACTTAATGTATTTGAACTAGGAAAAATGAAAAATTTGCAAAAATCTAAATTTTAATTTTTAATAACAAAATAATAATAAAATATTAATAAAAATCATAAATTTATAAAAAATTCTAAAAAGTTGCAAACTAGTTTATTTTAACCTAAATAAAATAGAAATGAACTTAAAATTACAAAATTACCCCTATTGGGCCTTCAAATGGGCCAAATAACCAAACAGTCCCTTAATGGGTTTAGAATTGGGCCCAATAAAAAAAAGTCCACATAAATGGCCCAAAAGCTCAGTTAAGCTTAAAATCTGATTTTAAACAAAATTTTCCAAAGCCCAAAAAGCTGAAAATAAGCTTAAGTTAACTTATTTCAAAACAGTTTATTCTTAATGGGCTTTTTGGCCCATTAAGCTATAAACTGATGCTATAAGTTAAAATTTTACCCACGTCCTTCTCTTGACCTAAATAAGCTATTTGCAAAAAGAAACATGAAATAAGCCCAAGGAATAAGCCTGAAATAAGCCAAAGCTCTCTTCACAAAACGACAAAATAGTCGTTTTTAAGTTCTAGGCTATTTCAAGAGCTGATTCAAGTTACAATAAGTCACGAATAGCTTAACTAAGCTTAATAATAAAAAATATTTCAAAAAGCACCACTCAATAAGATGGAATAAGCAATAAGCAATTTTGTAAAAGTCAACTAAGTTCCTTTTCTAGTCAAACTGAAAAGTCAAAGTCCACAAAGCCCCAGATCTCTTAAATGGGTCAAATAAGGAAGATTGATTATAAAAACAAAGTTGTTGCAAGTCCCAATAAGCTAGAATGGCTTATGAATAAGCTGTTTGAATTTTAACACTAGCAGTGGCTAGTTTGGGGGTTCAACAGTGGGAAAAGTTTCCACTAGTTGACCTTTTTGACTTTTTGTCTTTAGTGACTTTTTGTTAGATTCAGTTTAAGCAAAGGCACCTAAGTGATCAGCGAATCACAAGGAGTCAATAACAACAATCAAATCTCAATTATACCTAGCCAAATTAGTACAGTTAAATCAAAACATCACTAGACTTTGCCCAGATATGAACAATAAGGAGTTTTCACCAAATAAGCACTTTTAGCAAGATTAAGCCAGCCAAACTTCACCAAATGCATACACAAGCTATAAATAATTCAAATGAACATAAATCAACAAGTTTCATGCAATGGTTCAAGGCCTAGATCAAGATTCAAGCTCAAAAATGTTACTAATGAACAAAGGACATGTAGTTTTGATACTTTGCTGATATACTTGACCATAAATCCAACTTCAAACACTCAAATCTTCTTAACAGGTTATATTAACTATGTTTAATCACTCGTTATCCATAAGCATGCATATAAAGTAAGTGTTACCAAAGTCTTAGGTGAAAACAAGCAGTTTTCAAATTTTTATAGCACAATCAAGATTTTGATGTTTAAAAGCCAAGAACTTGCAGCAATTAGCACTCAACCAAGTATATATCAGATACCAACTCAAATAACCAACAAATAATAACTCAAATCAAATTTGTGAACTTAAATAGGTTAACCCAAACACCCCTTAACTTTATTAAATCCAATTTTAACAGGGCAAGTGTGTGAGTTAGTTTATCCCAAGCCCAATCTAACACAATAACATCATCATCATGCAGTATTAAGCAATTATAAGCCACAAAAACAAAAAGAACAATAGCAGAACACAAAATCACAAAAATCAAGTATTTTGACAGATTTTGGTTTCAAGGACTCAAATCTCATGAATGTACATCCACACTCACGAATTTTTGAGTTGATGTGCCTAGAAAAACAAGGCACAAGCTTCCACAACAAGGCTGCCAAGATTCAACACGGTTAGAATACAAAATATGAAAAACAGGAAAGTGAAAAAGCTTGATTAATGCAACCTTTGTACCCACTCTTTGCTTATCCCCAAACCACAAGCTCCCAACACCTTGATAAGCTCCTTATCAGGGTGTTTAGATCACTTGTAATCCAAAAACTCCGAAGATGTACCAAAGACTTAGCAAAATATCAAAATTTTGAACTTTGAGCAATTTCTTGCACAAGGTTTGAAAACAGGGTTTAAGACTTAACAATAACAATCATATATCATTAACAAACGATGAATTAAGTTGGCACTTGGAATTCGTCACACAATTCAAACACACTTCATTAATTTTGAAAGAGGATTTACATAATGTTGACCCAAAAGAAAACCAAGGGCATGGCTCAATGTTGTAACCCTAATGCCTTTTATAGGCTACATTTGTTCTAGAAAAGCTGAAAAATACATAAACACTAATGTGTAGAAGTCCCAAAGTGCCCTTGACGAATTTGAATAACTTGAGCTCATGTGAAGTTTCTTTGGCTGTTTGTGTGAGTTGTAAAGGTTGTAATTGATCAAAGGGCTCACAAAGAAGCTTAGGAATGAAGCTAAACATGGAGTGTTGATTTTCTGGCATGTTCTGGCAGTTTCTCCGAAAAACGTGTACAAGGTTGGTAGCATGTGAACATGTGATGATGTGCCATAGGATTTAGGAGTTGGGTTATGTTTATGATTACCCTAATCATAATTGTGGAGGTGATGGAGGCCTAATTGCAAGTAATTAGAAAAAACCCAATTATGTTAAGAACATGATGAACAAGGTGGTTTGATATGTTTAAATTTTAAAAATGTGTTTAGGCGTGAGTTGGATTAGTTAGTTATATTAATTAATCTGGTTATGAGTGGGTTTGTGACATGGCACAATGGTGAAAGGTGATTGGTGGAAATGGGTTAGTAGGACACGTGGTGAGGTGTGAGTGGTCTAGGTAAGTTTGGTTGTCTACCAGCTTTGGTCCCTTGTTTCATTCATTCCTTTCACTTTGTGTTTAATCAAGCAAAAACTGAATTACCTTTATAATCCAAGTTTCAGTTTTTAGACTTTTGCCCCCAAACACTTTTCTAAAGTATTTTCAGGGGTATTTCTTGACAATTCATGATTCTTGAAGGGCTATTTTGGCATTTTCTTCAAACATTATGGTCTTGACTTGTATTGTTGACTTTGTAAAGGACTAAAATTGACAAGTCTTCATTTATGAGGTACCATTCTTACAAATTATTCAAAGTGGAGGCCCTTTTTGTAAATTTGACAAACTATAAGGACCAAACTTGTAATTATGAATAAACAAGGGTTTAAAGTGTCAATTCTTCAATATTGGAGGACCCTTCTTGTACAATGTTCATTTCTTCAAGGGTTTTTCTTGGAAAATATTCATTAGGGCTTGGTTCATTGTACGGCTTTGTTTCCCGTGTTTGTTTTTGCTTGTTTCTTGTGATCTTTTATCATTTTCTCAATATCCGTACCTAAAATACACATGTAACAAACACAAGAATATATTTGGCATATTTCATGATATTTTATGCATTTTAAGCCTATTTTGGAAGATGAGACTATGTATAAAAGTAGTCTCATCACTCCCCCATACTAAACCATTGTCGTGCCCTCACGCAATGCTAGAATAAAGTATCATAGCATCTACAAAATTCATTTTACGCACTTTTATTGAATGATAAACTAGCTACACTACTATTATTACTACTACTTACGTTTTAATCATAATGTATGATTTTCATCACAAACTGGGACATTTAGGTTCATAGAACAAGAACACGTGAATTCTTCGTTAGAAATAATTTAATTGTCCTCGATTTTCACCCCAATTCCATGCTAAGCGTGCAACGAGATCATTGTCATTATAAGTTAGTAATGCTAAACTAATCATATGCCCTAATCACGTACTTATCCTCCCATTTTCCTAAGTTGTATCACTTATATTTTATTTTTGTCTTGAATGTTTGACGAGGATACATTTTTGACTTATGCGATAATTGAGATTTAGGTCTAAAAATAGAGTCATAACGGTGTAACCAAAACCATCGAACTAATAACCCTCCCTAATAGACAACGATGTCAAAAAATTAAGTCAACAAGAGGGATCGATAAACACGGTTTTATAACGGTTTTGAACATGAGACTTATTACCAAGAATTTTATACACCCCCTAACGGAAGGGCCTTATTATCATAGGTTTACCTCCATATTTTATTCAACTTCGCCATGAAGCTTTTATTATGACTTCGGTCTTGCCTTGCCTTTTATTATCCTCCTCATCGGTGGTTTTATTATGGCCAAAGACGTATATCCTCACGCTAAAGCGAATTTTGGATCTTTAAAGCTTCAAAGATTAAGACATAATTCACTTTCAATTTTGCATAGATTTTCCGGCCTTGTGAGCTTCAAATTGTTTGATTGATTTAGGTGAGTACTTGAAATCTTATTATTGGGTGAAGCTTTCGATTATTCGGGTTGCCAATACTTCAAAACCGTGACGCTGACGATACCTTAATGTCTTCCCAATTTAATTACATGGAAGCTACTAGAAAAGATTAGAAACCAACAATCAAGACTAAACCGCTAAGTCAATATTTATTAAGCACAGTATATTTACAAGCGAAGGGAGAATAAGCAAACAACGAGAACAAGAGTTTTTGAAAGAATACGAGTATTCTACGTTTATCATAGTAACTTATAATTAACTCTATCATTTCTCGTCCTCATTTAAGAGACTTAGCCTAATGTAAAGTTAAGTAATCGAAGCTAAGTGCTCAACATGCACGATCGAATAACAAATTACTCTTATTCTCGGCATCAGAAAATCTACATTCGTGTCTTCAAACACTTATAAAACATGAGAAAAATTTTAAAATTTGGCCATTTTTAGCCTTATTTTGCAACAAAAACAATAAATAAAAAGATAAACTTTGGAAAGCGTGAAGGTTTTGCAAGGCATGTATCTATTCACCCCCTATACTAAAGTTAAACATTGTCCTTAATGTTTCGAGTCTAAGGATTGGATACCCCATACTAGAGACGTAGTCGAATGCTTAATCTAGCATGGAAAGGGTGTAACCGTTAAATTTAAAGCCGTTTATGAAGTGTGCTATAAACCTAAGGTTAGAACATAAAAGGATATATCATGGATATTGAGAAAATCTTCCAAGCAAACGATCGAGTGCTCCCATAAAACGAGCACGAGAGGCTCCAGTCGTGAATATCATGATCATCTAAAAACCACATATCACAAACAACCACGGAACAAAGGTCGAAAGGGCACAAATCCCCTCACGTTACTACATTAGATATCGATAATATGTACATATGATAAGCATGGACTCCCCTACGAAGCAATTCGTTTTTTATTACCGAGTCATGAGCTCAACTCGATCCCCTCAATACTAATTATCATTGGGGAAGGTGATTTGGTTGAGGTAGTTCAAGGATGGAACTTCCCTGCCAAAGTAGTGCTTCAACCTATGTCCATTCACCTTGAAATTGGGGCCATCATTTTGAGCTAGCTCGATGGTCCCATAAGGAAAAACGTGGGTCACGGTGAATGGACCGGACCAACGGGATTTCAACTTGCCAGAAAATATTTTCAAACAAGAGTTAAAAAGCAACACTTGATCTCCAATGTTAAAAACCCGGTTTTTAATTTTTTAGTCATGGAACTTTTTAGTTTTTTCTTTATATATCAATGAATTTTCATAAGCAATATCTCTCAATTCATCCAATTCATTCAATTGCATTTTTCGGTGTTTTCCCGCGGTCTCAATATCATCATTACAATGCTTAAGGGCCCAATAAGCTTTGTGTTCTAGTTCAATTGGCAAGTGACAATTCTTCCCCTACACAAGCTTATAAGGAGTGCACCCGATGAGCGTCTTATAATTGGTCCTAAAGGCCCATAAAGCATCGTCTAACTTATCTGACCAAGATTGTCGGTTCTCTCCAATCGATCTCTCCAAGATCCTCTTTAACGTCGGTTTGAAACCTCGACTTGCCCACTCGTTTGTGGGTGATAAGCCGTAGAAAGCTGATGTGTAACCCCATATTTCCTTAAGACTCTTTCGAATTGGTCGTTACAAAAATGGGTTCCACGATCGCTTATGATCGCACGAGGGGTTCCAAGACGAGAAAACAAGCTTTTCAAAAACTTGACTACCACACGAGCATCGTTCGTAGGCAAAGCCTTAGCTTCCACCCACTTAGATAGGTAATCAACGGCGACAAGGATGTACTTATTACCACGAGATGATGGGAACGGCCCCATAAATTCAATACCCCAAACGTCAAAGTTCTCACACACTTGGATGACATTTTGTGGCATTTCATCGTTTTGTGAGGCTTTTCCTTGTCATTGGCATGAGTCACATGACTTCAAAAGTGCATGTGCATCTCGGTAAATAGTAGGCCAAAAGAAACCGGCATCAAAGACCTTCTTAGCCGTGAGATTAGCACCGTGATGACCACCCGTGGGTCCCTCATGACAAGCTCTAAGGATGTTAGAAGCTTCGGTACCAAATACACAACGTCGAATGATTTGATCCGCACAAGTCCGAAAGAGGTAAGGGTCGTTCCAAAAGTAGAACTTGACGTCACAAAAGAATTTTCAATTTTGTTGAGTCGTCATACCCTTAATGATGAAGTTCCCCGCATGGTAATTTGTGATGTCCGCAAACCATGGGGTGGATGAATCAAGCTTAAAATTCACTACACCAAGTGTCTCGAGAGGAAATGTTTCGGTAATTTCCTTTGGCTCGTAAATATTTTGGTGAGGATCTTCCAAACGAAAAAGATGATCGGCCGCTAGATTCTCGGCTCCTTTTTTGTCAAGGAATTCGACATCAAATTCTTGTTGGAGGAGAATCTAACGAAGTAATATCGGCTTTGCATCTTGTTTAGCCATGAGATACTTGATAGATGAATGATCCGTATACACTATGCATCGAGTCAAGACGAGGTAAGGTCGGAATTTCTCAAATGCATACACCACGGCAAGGGATTCCTTCTTCGTTGTAGTATACTTAAGTTGAGCCTCGGTCATCATCTTGCTAGCATAGTGAATAGGCAAGAAGTGTTTTTCATAACGTTGGCCCAATACGGCCAATAGCGTAGTCACTAGCATCACACATTAGCTCAAAGGGGAGGTTCCAATTGGGAGCAAAAAGAATGGGAGCTTCGGTAAGTCTCCTCTTAAGGATTTCAAAGGCTCGTACACAATCTTCGTTAAAGACACATGGTGCATATTTTTTGAGGAGATGTGTAATATGTCGAGATATCTTTGAAAAAACCTTGATGAATCGACGATAAAAGCCCGCGTGGCCTAGGAAACTCCTAACTCCCTTAACAGTTTTGGGATGAGGTAATTTGGCGGCGACGTCTACCTTAGCTTTGTCTACCTCAATCCCCGCTTTCGAAACCTTGTGCCCTAAGACGATTCCACTTTTAGCCATAAAATGACATTTTGCCCAATTAAGCACAAGGTTGTTTTCCTCACAACATTTTAACATTCTCTCAAGATTTGACAAACACGAAGTGAACGAACAACCAAACACGGAAAAATCATCAGTGAAGAATTCCATCGTCTTCTCAATCATACATGAAAATAGCCATCATGCACCTTTGAAAGGTTCTCGGTGCATTGCAAAGTCCGAATGGCATTCTACGATAAGCAAACGTTCCATATGGACACGTAAACGTATTTTTCTCTTGATCACGAGGATCGATGGGGATTTGGAAGTAACCGGAAAAACCATCTAAAATTAAATAGAAATCGTTTCCCGCAAGACGCTGTTAGACTCAAAATATTGAGTCAAACAAGAATACTCGGTCATATGTTTATTATGTATCGTATATTAGAACCTTGTAATAGGTAGTAGATCAGTCGTGTATTAGGAGCTTAACTTTAAGCTAAGGTTCATTCATAAGTAACCAAAGCCCAAAAGGAAAGTCTGGCCCATTATCATATATCCCATTATGCCACATGTAGGCAAGGCTATATAAACCTCTCCTTGCATGTAAGGAGAGGTTGGTTGGTCATTCATTTTCACTTAATCTAATATTTCAAAAGTTCACACACTTCTCTCTCTTTTCTCTCTCTAGTTTCTCTCTCTAAAATTCATCTCATATCAACCTTTCTTTCTTCATTAATCATAGAGAATCATCATATATTAGGGACAAGAATTGGTATCAATCGCCATGGGGTAGTTTTTTGTGATTCGTTGTTGCTATTATATTGGGTTCGTGTGATTTACACCTAACATCATTCAGAATTCAAGTTTTTTCTTGTGTTTTTCGTGCTCTAAATCATCCTCTACTCATCTCTACATCTTTAATACGTGTAGTAAGATTTTGGTTACATTCGTTTGGTTAGAATCACGAATTCCAAGGTAAAAATCCATCCTTTCTTGTTGCTTCCAAGTCTCGGATTGTTTTTTGTGCTACGATCTAATTTTTGTGATTGCATAAACCCTGGTGGTTTCTACTTGCGATCCAAAGTCACGATCACCTCCCACGATCTGTGAGTACGATCACTCAAAACGATCTGTGAGTCCGATCACTCAGTACGATCTGTGAGTACGATCACTCAGTACGATCGGTGAGTACGATCGTTGGATATGATCGGTGAGTACGATCGTTGGATACGATTAGTGAGTACGATCGTTGGATACGATCACTGGGTAAGATCGTTGGATACGATAGGTGAGTACGATCAGACTGCGATCTAAGAGTACGATCCGACTGCGATCTAGGAGTACGATCAGAGTGCGATAAGACTACGATCTAGGAGTACGATCAGAGTGCGATCAGACTACGATCATAGAGTACGATCAGAGTGCGATCTAAGAGTGTGATGGGTACCATTGCGATGGACATCTAAATTTTGTTCGAGTATTTTTTAGACTTAGCCACTATCTAGACAAGTCTGGGAACGTAGTTTACACGAAGACTAAAAAAAAAATTTAAAATTTTTAGGTCAAGTAAAATCAAAGTTTTTCCCATACTAGTTTTAGGCTATTTCTAGCTCGATTTCAAATTTTTGTGAATACAAATTTTTTAGGTCTAACGTTTTGTCGGACTGAGGAATTTATTGTCGGACTGAGAAAAAATCACAATTTTCGGAATTTCAACAACAACTCAATCACAACAAAACTACTTAAGATGCAAAATCAATTCATCACTTAAGAGTATATTGAGATGGATTCTACTGCAGAATATCGTGTGACAAACAATAACATCATGGTGGCGGGTAACAAAAAGAGACCACCAATGCTTGTGGTCGGTCGATATGCTCAATGGCAATCACGTTTTCTTCGTTATCTTGATACAAGACCTAATGGTGATGCATTGAGGCAATGTATTAACAATGGACCATATGTTTTCTCCGATATCACTGTTCCTCATACACCAGCCACTGACACTACCACAGAAGTACCCGCAACCACAAGAAAAGAAACTTTATCTGATCTTACACCAGAGAAGCGTGCTTGGTGTGACGCAGAAAAAAAGCGATCTATATGATTCTAAGTGGAATTGGAGATGATATTTATTCCACGGTTGATGCATGTCCTACGGCACAAGAAATGTAGACGGCTATTGAACGCTTGCAACAAGGAGAATCACTCAACAAGCAAGATGTTAAAACAAACTTGTTTTGGAACTTTGGTAAGTTTACTACATTGGATGGAGAGTCAATTGAGTCTTATTATTCACGATTCTACAAGATTATGAATGATATGACACGAAACAACTTGGAGGTCTCCACCATGCAAGTCAATGTGCTATTTCTTCAGCAACTTCAACCAGAGTGGACACGTTTTGTTACTTTGGTGAAACAACAGAAGCAGTTAGACAAGGTAAACTATCACACCCTCTTTGATATCTTGAAACAATTTCAGCATGAGGCAAATGAAATTCGAGCTGAACGAGTTGCAAAGACGGCTAATCCACTTGCTCTAGTGTCTACCACTCAAGATCATCGATCTCGTACTTCAAAGTCATACTCCATTCAATCATCCTCACCACGATATTCCACATCATCCAAGTCCTCATCCTCCACAAGATCATGCGGCAAAGAACCAAGAGCACCATCACCACCATCTGAGTCCTCATCTGAAGAGGATAGTGATGAAGATCAAGCTCAGAAGAATCAGGAAATGAAACAACAAATTGCTTTCATTATGAAGACCTACAAGAAAATCTTCAAACCCACCAACAAAAATCTTCGAACATCATCCAACACAAAGAACCAATATGTTGAGAACCCTTCAAGGTATGACACACATCGACGTGGTGAAAGTCCTTCTAGGTATGATCGACATAATCCAACACATGTTGAGGGTTCTGCAAGGTATGATCGACAAACTGCCAAGTATGATACTCAGAGGATTGTTGCTGCTACTGGGAATAGGGAAATTTTTGGAACGCAAGTGGTTCAACAAAGTGGGATTCAATGTTATAATTGCCAAGGTTATGGGCATATGGCAAAGGAATGCAGAAAGCCGAAACGGGTTAGGGACTCTAGCTATCATAAAGAGAAGATGTTGTTATGCAAGAGGATGGAAGCAGGGGTTAAATTGTCGGCTGAGGAAGGAGAAATGCTTGATGATACTGATGATGAAGCCTCCGACCAAGAATTAGAAGCACATTACTCGTACATGGCAAAGGTTGACGAAGTTCTCAACGTCACTGAAGATGACAATGGACCTATCTTTGACACTGAGCCACTCGATAAGGTACACACCACTGATGAATATAATGTGTTTGGTGATACTCATGAGCATAGTGGACTACCCAATGCCATTAATGACACATGTATGACGGAAAAGGTTCATAGCAATATACCACCCGATTCATCAGACATGTGCAATAATGAGTTTGAGGATGATCAACATGCAAATGAGTATGATGATGAGGAGCATGTCGCGCTTGCTAATTTAATTGCCAGTTTACAAAAAGATGTCAATGAAACTAGAAAAAGTCAAAAGCAATTAAAGAAGGCAAACGCAGCGCTCACTCAAAACTTTGAAGAATGCAAAGCCGCACTAATTACATCTAGTGAGACCATTGAACACTATAAAGATGAGCTTCTTCAGAAAACCAAAGAACTTGAGGGGTACAAGGGTATTGCGTTAAAAAGTCAAAAGGACGATCTTGAAAACAAATACAACAAAACTCTTGAGCTATTAACCAAAGAGAAACATCAATTTAATGTTTTGTTAATGGATGAACGTCAAAAAACGTACCTTGCTACCACCAAAGTTAACGAACTTGAACAACGGCTTTCGATGGATAACACCGAGTCTGCTAAAATTCTTGATGTTAAGAAACAAGAGGTTAAAACGTTAAAACAAGATTTCAAAAGTCGACATGAAAAAAGATACTGAAAAAGTAACGGAACTAGAAAAACAAGTCGAATTTTTGAAGAAGGTTGTTTATAAAACGCATGACTCTATTCAAACCGTAAGAATGTTAGCACCTCCGCCTATGTTTAAGGGTCAATCTAGCTTTGCAAGTCCTGATTATCTTGCCCAAGCTCAAGCTGCGAACCCGCGCATTTATATGGATGAGTCCGAATGGACCGATCCTGAATATCCTCTTGGTTATGATGAGACATCCCTTTGGGAAGAGGAGAGTAGATCACCGGTCAATAAAGAGTTTGTGAAACCATACAATTATGCTTATGAGAATAGTCTTGTAAAACCCGCATGCTTTTACCATGAATAGTACCCTTAAGATCGTACGTACTAGATTAAAACTTTCCTAATATAGCATGACTACGATTACGTGTTAGGATTTTACGTATTACGTACGTGTTTGAACACGATAAGTATTTACTACGCACGAGCACGTAATAATTATTTGACAATAATTAATCACGAACATGCAATCATGAAATCATGAACGTAATTAAAACACGAACTATTATTAATTACGTATATATATTTATTATGAGCGTAAATAAATATATTAGATCACGATAATTACGTAACGAGAACACATAAAACGCGAACACAAATAATCATGAACGAATGACTAAACGTCGAGACACGGAAAAAGGTACGGGTACCCCATGTGGGGCCCCCTACCCGCGGCTACAAGGAACAAATGGGCCAAGCCCATTTCAATTTTACTAAAAGGAGGTTAAGGAAATAAACACTACTCATTATTTTTTTTATAGAAGATTTAAAGAAAACCTAAAATCCTCCTCTCCTCTTTTTTTCTCTTTTGGCCGCCACCCTCCAACACACCAAAAGGGGTGTTTGTTGATCTTGGATCTTGGAAATCTTGTTGGTGTTCGTGTTTGTTCATCGTTCTCTTGATCCACGTATTCGGTAAAACCTTTTTAAACCTTTTTCTTTTGATTTGATCTTTTATTAATTAAGATCATGTTATGTTTTTATAAAACCTAATTAAATCATAGATTTAACATGAATTGGGTTTAAATAAAATCAAAAGTAATGTTTTAAGGGGTGTTTGTTTTGGCCGCAGCCTACACCGAACCCGAGAGGGTCTCGGTTTGGCCAGCCGACCACCACCAAGACCATATGGTCCCGGTTGGTTGGTGTGGGTCCCACGGTAGCATCAAGACAAGGGTAACCTCGACTTGGTTCGGGGTATGGTGTCGATTTCATGTTTGGTTCATGGTTTTTAGTCTAGATCCGGTTCATGTTGTATGTTTAGTTTTTATTTTTTATGATCTTATGTTAAAATTAAATTAATAAAATGACATGATTAATTTAATAACATGACTTAGGTTATTTTAATTATTAATAATCATGAAATTAATTAACCTAAGTATTTTTATATTTTAGACTTATAATTAATTAATTATTTAAAAACCATGGTTATAATTAATTAATTAACATGACTTAGGTTATATTATTAATAAATAATAATACATGTTTTAACCTAAGTATTTAACTTTATTTAATTAAAAACATGTTATACTTTAATTAAATATTTTAACCTATAGTTTAATTTAATTACATGAAATAATTATTAAACTATACATTATATCATATGACTTAGAAAATAATCATGAAAACACTTAGGCTTATATACTTAGCTTATTTAACCAGCTTATTTCTAATTATGGAAACTTTCTATTTTTAGGAACTTAATTAAATAAGGCAGCTAATCTATTTATGAAAACCTTCTATTTTTAGAAACTTATTATTTCAGGCAGCTAATCTATTTATTGAAACTTATTTAATTAAGGCAGCTGATCTATTTATGGAAACTCTCTATTTGTAGAAACTTATCTATTTTAAGCAGCAATTCTATTTTTGGAAACTTTTTTTTTTGAAAACTTTCTCTTTTTGGAAACTTTCTATTTTTAGAAACTTTCTATTTTCGGAAACTTTCTATTTTTGGTAACTTTCTATTTTTGGAAACTTTGTATTTTTGGAAACTTTCTATTTTAGGAAACCTGCTATTTTTGGAAAGTTACTTATTATTAAACAATAAGTATAATAATACATGAAATACCAGAAATACTTAATCAGATTAAACAGAATATAAGATAAACACATTTAAGACTTTAAACAGTAAAACATGCTAAGAACATATAAAATAAGCTAAGACATGACCTAAAACCAGCTACATATTTAGTAAGCAGATACTTATTCATGTATGTATTTATGTAGCACTAGTGATACGGAAGTAGGATTCCTCTTAGTTTATCTTCTTCGTTCACTGGACATAAGGTACGGATTCCCGTCCTTTCAGTATGGACATTCTTTCCTTATTAGGATTCCCCGTATGCAGCCAAATGTTTTTTCCGTAGTATAAGTTACGTGTTTGACTTGCTTATGTTTAATTAAGAATACCTATAGCCATATACATGCATGACCAGTTTCACCTAGTTATGGAGGTACCATAACCATAACATTAGAGGCACTGATGTTATGACTTCACCACGGTGGAGTGATTGCTCGTGGCGTCCCTTCAGCATTTGGCTATTTATATTATATTTATCATGTGGGGCGTATGGGTGCATCCTAGTTACATGTTTTCATTCAGGATTTCATGGTGAATGTGGTGTGTGCCTTGCATCCTTCACAAGGAGCTGATCCCTCCTACCCAAAAACCAGTATATTAAATTAGAGGCAGCCCCTCTAATTTGCATGATGAGGTCACCCCTCCAAGTATTCATGCACGGTGGATTTTCATGACCTATATTGGCTAATGGTAAAATATGACAAAAAGTTTTTACAAGATAAACGTAAGACTTTTCAAACTATAAAAACCTGACAAACAGGTTACTCAGGACTTAGTTTTCTTCCGTTGTTATATGTTATATGCTTATCCTATTCATGCTTTATTGTACATCCGTGCACTGAGCATATTTGCTCATCTGTTTTCCTTTTCTATGTTCCCAAAACGGCAGGTACTCAGGGACGCTCGTAGACACTAAGAGTACGTGCATATGGACTGGAAGCTTTCTAGCCTTCTTTACTTTATGCATTTCCTTTCTTATGATACATTTGATATGGACATTGTTTAGTCCTTTCCTTTACTATACTATATTTGTGTGTGATGAGCTTTACATTTGGACTACCGATGTTTGATTCTGGTATTTTCCTTTTATGGTCAAGTAATGTTTAAATATTTTTCCTTGTATGCTTTGATGACACGCCATAATTCCATGTGACATTTCCATTATCAAAATGGGGTGTTACAATTATGGTATCAGAGCCAAGGCTTCGACCTGTAGGCTCTCAAATATGACCTGTGATTAGTGGGTAGTCACTACGGTCTTTCTAGATCTGATAGTTGTTTTCATGCGTTCATCATTTTTAAGCATACTGATGAGACTGTATTTATACATAGTCTCATCGTCCAAATCGGGCTTAAAATGCTTAAAACATCATCAAAATACCCAAATATATGCTTGTATTTGTTCATTGTGTATTTTAGGTACGGATATCGTGAATTCACCAAAAGATCAAAGGAATCAAGCAAAAACGAACACGGGAAACGAAGCCGCACAAAGAACCGGGCCCAAAAATGGAATTTACAAAAATGCCCTTGAAGTTTGAAGAATTGTCAACAATGGTCCCTCTACTTTGAAGATTTGACACTTTATACCCCTCAAATATCCTTAAATATAAGTGCGGTCCCTAAAGTTTGAAGACTTTACACATATAGCCCTTGAAGTTTGGATAAAGCTACAAGTTAATTCACTTTGTTAACAAAGGACTATTGATGTAATGGCAGAAGGACCTAACTTGAAAAGGGATTAAGGACTAAATTTGCAAAGCTGTTAAAGGGAGGAGTTAACATGAGGGGTCCAATCTGCCAACTTCCCAAACTTTTTAACCATCCCACCATTAAACCCAACCCCGGCCGACAACCTTAACTCCATCCCCCACTCCCATCTTTCCACGTCACCTACCTTAATAAACCCACCAATCACCACCACCCTACCCTCCACGTCCCCTTTCCACTTAACTGAATTAAACAATCAGTTAATACTTTCCCACTAAACAAAAGATTTAAAATCTTAATTACCCAAAACAAATCAAATGCCCCTATTTACCCACCCCTAATCCTATAAACCCTAGATCCTAAACTCAATCAAATCAAAGGGTTTTTGCCCCTAATTATCCAGAAACTTAATTAAACATACCCTCATCCCTTTCCCACCTCCAAAACCATCACCCGACCACCCCACATGGCCATGGGACCCTCCCCTTCTCAAGTTTGAACAAAAAGCCAAATTTGTACAAATCATCCAACGAACATACATGGATAACTTGTTCTCCAATGGTCCACCAACAGTTTAGATCACTTGACAGCTGTGGTATCACATGTTTTGACAAGATGCACATGAAACAAGGAAGACCAAGTTCAAATTTCTCAAGATTCGGATATTCTTCCGAGGGCTTTTTTGGAAACTCATAAATTAGGGCTAGGGTTTATCTTTTGCTTCTAGTATCTTCTTGTAAGCCTTATATAAGGCATTGTAGTATTTACATTATGTTTTGTTCCAGTTTTTTATCAATTGCAATTTCTTTTTAGAAATTGAATATTTAAAGTAATTTTCAGAAAACCTTGCATTGATAATCGCTGTGTTCCTTTTTAAATTCTTGTTTTAGTGTAAAACTTAGTTTAATATTTTGGATTCGTGTTAAGTACTCTTAAGGAAACAAGACTTTTGGTGAGAGGAAACTTAAGCCATAAGACTGTTTCTCTTAGCAGCTTATAGAAGCTTATAAGACTTGTTTGATTAACAACCAAACAAGCCCTATAAGTTTGTATAAGTCTTCCTTTAATTGTTTTAAAAGGTTTCAGAAAGTGTGTTTCAAAGATTTCAAAGTTTGGTGTTTTCAAAGATTTCAAAAATTCAGTTTCAAAGTTTTATTTTTATAGCTAAAAGCTATAAGCTGACTTGTCAATAAGTCAAGCTTATAGCCTATATGCTTGTATCTCAGGTCACTTTCTTTTGTGTTTGCTATCTCTTGGCAGGTTCAAGGATTCTTCAAGTTTTTGAAGATATATAGGGGTGTTTGGGACTGCAGTAGTCCCCACCCTAGTTCTCTACACCAAAAAGCTCTCCATAAGCTCCCATAAGCTCAACCAGACACCTTTTAGAAGGAATTAGCCCAGGTAATAGGCTTGAACCCCAAATTGGTCTTGTTTTTGAGTATTTTGTGAATTTTATGGTGATTTGTGTAGAATATGTTCTTTGGTTAGTTTACTTGCTTGATTCTGCTTTTATATGATCTATATGCATGTTAGGATAAGTTAGATTAGGATTGGAGTAAGTTTGAATGCACTTGCTTTGGTAAAATTTTGGTAGCAGTTATTAAGGGGTGTTTGGGATATGGTTTTTAACTGATTTTGGTGATAAGAATTATGTTAATTTCAGCTCAAACATTCTCATTGGGATAGTATTAGTTGTGTTTAATACTTATTTTCTAGCTTGGTATGATAAAAACAAGTTTACATGCTCTATACTTGGTACAAGTAGAATAGAAATCAGCAGGGTATAAATCTGCCTTGTTTTAGTTTAAGATTGTTCAAAATCTTTTTAGTTTTTAGGGTTTAGTATCATCTAGAATTCTAGATAGCTTTTATTTGATTTGGTTAACTTGTGAGCAAGTTTTGAGCATTGGAAATTCACTTTTTTGCCTATTAGACCTGCACTGTTCATCAGAAACTTGATATAGCCCCCACAGTCACTTGATTTGCTATTTTGTGTGTTATTTTTGTGAAGAACTTGTATTTTTTCTTGTTTATACTGACTCCCCACACTCCACTGAGTGTGGGGGTGCCTTTGGATCCAAGCAAAACCAATCCAATCCCAAGTTATTACACAAATGGTGCCCAGACCACAAGTTTGTACTAGCAGTGGGAACTAAGTTATCCCTGCTAGTGCTTTTGTTAGTACTGCTATACAAGCAGACAAAAACAGTCCAATCAACATCAGTAACTTGAATTTTTGTCTTTAGTGGGCAAAAATAGGTTTTTGGACTTGAAATTTGTTTTGATATTTTTCTTATTTTATCTTTGATTTTTCTGGTTATTTCATTTTTATGTTACTGTTCATTTAATATTTTTAAGATTAAATTTCTATTTTAAATTACTTTTTAATTTCTGTTTTTGGCATTTAGTGTAAAAATTCACTATATTTTTCGAGGAGATGTGTAATATGTCGAGATATCTTTTAAAAATCCTAGATGAATCGAAGATAAAAGCCCGCGTGGCCTAGGAAACTCCTAACTCCCTTAACAGTTTTGGGATGAGGTAATTTGGCGACGACGTCTACCTTAGCTTTGTCTACCTCAATCCCCGCTTTCAAAACCTTGTGCCCTAAGACGATTCCACTTTTAGCCATAAAATGACATTTTTCCCAATTAAGCACAAGGTTGTTTTCCTCACAACGTTTTAACATTCTCTCAAGATTTGACAAACACGAAGTGAACGAACAAACAAACACGGAAAAATCATCAGTAAAGAATTCCATCGTCTTCTCAATCATACATGAAAAATAGCCATCATGCACCTTTGAAAGGTTCCCGGTGCATTGCAAAGTCCGAATGGCATTCTACGATAAGCAAACGTTCCATATGGACACGTAAACGTAGTTTTTTTTTATCACGAGGATCGATGGGGATTTGGAAGTAACCGGAAAAACCATCTAAAAATAAATAGAAATCGTTTCCCGCAAGACGCTGTTAGACTCAAAATATTGAGTCAAACAAGAATACTCGGTCATATGTTTATTATGTATCGTATATTTGAACGTTGTAATAGGTAGTAGATCAGTCGTGTATTACGGGCTTAACTTTAAGCTAAGGTTCATTCATAAGTAACCAAAGCCCAAAAGGAAAGTCTGGCCCATTATCATATAGCCCATTATGCCACATGTAGGCAAGGTTATATAAACCTCTCCTTGCATGTAAGGAGAGGTTGGTTGGTCATTCATTTTCACTTAATCTAATATTTCACAAGTTCACTCACTTCTCTCTCTTTTCTCTCTCTAGTTTCTCTCTCTAAAATTCATCTCATATCTACCTTTCTTTCTTCATTAATCGTAGAGAATCATCATATATTAGGGACAAGAATTGGTATCAATCGCCATGGGGTAGTTTTTTGTGATTCGTTATTGCTATTATATTGGGTTCGTGTGATTTACACCTAACATCATTCCGAATTCAAGTTTTTTCTTGTGTTTTTTGTGCTCTAAATCATCCTCTACTCATCTCTACATCTTTAATACGTGTAGTAAGATTTTGGTTACATTCGTTTGGTTAGAATCACGAATTCCAAGGTAAAAATCCATCCTTTCTTGTTACTTCCAAGTCTCGGATTGTTTTTTGTGCTACGATCTAATTTTTGTGATTGCATAAACCCTGGTGGTTTCTACTTGCGATCCAAAGTCACGATCACCTCCCACGATCTGTGAGTACGATCACTCAGTACGATCTGTGAGTCCGATCACTCAGTACGATCTGTGAGTACGATCACTCAGTACGATCGGTGAGTACGATCGTTGGATATGATCGGTGAGTACGATTGTTGGATACGATCAGTGAGTATGATCGTTGGATACGATCACTGGGTAAGATCGTTGGATACGATAGGTGAGTACGATTAGACTGCGATCTAAGAGTACGATCCGACTGCGATCTAGGAGTACGATCAGAGTGCGATCAGACTACGATCTCGGAGTATGATCAGAGTGCAATCAGACTACGATCATAGAGTACGATCAGAGTGCGATCAGAGTGCGATCTAAGAGTGTGATGGGTACCATTGCGATGGACATCTAAATTTTGTTCGAGTATTTTTTAGACTTAGCCACTATCTAGACAAGTCTCGGAACGTAGTTTACACGAAGACTAAAAAAAAATTTAAAATTTTTAGGTCAAGTAAAATCAATTTTTTTTCCATACTAGTTTTAGGCTATTTCTAGCTCGATTTCAAATTTTGGTGAATACAAATTTTTTAGGTCTACCGTTTTGTCGGACTGAGGAATTTATTGTCGGACTGAGAAAAAATCGCAATTTTCGGAATTTCAACAACAACTCAATCACAATACAACTACTTAAGATGCAAAATCAATTCATCACTTAAGAGTATATTGAGATGGATTCTACTGCAGAATATCGTGTGAGAAACAATAACATCATGGTGGCGGGTAACAAAAAGAGACCACCAATGCTTGTGGCCGGTCGATATGCTCAATGGAAATCACGTTTTCTTTGTTATCTTGATACAAGACCTAATGGTGATGCATTGAGGCAATGTATTAACAATGGACCATATGTTTTCTCCGATATCACTGTTCCTCATACACCAGCCACTGACACTACCACAGAAGTACCCGCAACCACAAGAAAAGAAACCTTATCTGATCTTACACCAGAGAAGCGTGCTTGGTATGACGCAGAAAAAGAAGCGATCTATATGATTCTAAGTGGAATTGGAGATGATATTTATTCCACGGTTGATGCATGTCCTACGGCACAAGAAATGTAGACGGCTATTGAACGCTTGCAACAAGGAGAATCACTCAACAAGCAAGATGTTAAAACAAACTTGTTTTGGAACTTTGGTAAGTTTACTGCATTGGATGGAGAATCAATTGAGTCTTATTATTCACGATTCTACAAGATGATGAACGATATGACACGAAACAACTTGGAGGTCTCCACCATGCAAGTCAATGTGTAATTTCTTCAGCAACTTCAACCAGAGTGGACACGTTTTGTTACTTTGGTGAAACAACAGAAGCAGTTAGACAAGGTAAACTATCACACCCTCTTTGATATCTTGAAACAATTTCAGCATGAGGCAAATGAAATTCGAGCTGAACGAGTTACAAAGACGGCTAATCCACTTGCTCTAGTGTCTACCACTCAAGATCATCGATCTCGTACTTCAAAGTCATACTCCATTCAATCATCCTCACCACGATATTCCACATCATCCAAGTCCTCATCCTCCACAAGATCACGCGGCAAAGAACCAAGAGCACCATCACCACCATCTGAGTCCTCATCTGAAGAGGATAGTGATGAAGATCAAGCTCAGAAGAATCAGGAAATGAAACAACAAATTGCTTTCATTATGAAGACCTACAAGAAAATCTTCAAACCCACCAACAACAATCTTCGAACATCATCCAACACAAAGAACCAATATGTTGAGAACCCTTCAAGGTATGACACACGTCGACGTGGTGAAAGTCCTTCTAGGTATGATCGACATAATCCAACACATGTTGAGGGTTCTGCAAGGTATGATCGAAAAACTGCCAAGTATGATACTCAGAGGATTGCTGCTGCTACTGGGAATAGGGAAACTGTTGGAACGCAAGTGGTTCAACAAAGTGGGATTCAGTGTTATAATTGCCAAGGTTATGGGCATATGGCAAAGGAATGCAGAAAGCTGAAACGGGTTAGGGACTCTAGCTATCATAAAGTGAAGATGTTGTTATGCAAAAGGATGGAAGCAGGGGTCAAATTGTCGACTGAGGAAGGAGCAATGCTTGATGATACTGATGATGAAGCCTCCGACCAAGAATTAGAAGCACATTACTCGTACATGGCAAAGGTTGACGAAGTTCTCAACGTCACTGAAGATGACAATGGACCTATCTTTGACACTGAGCCACTCGATAAGGTACACACCACTGATGAATATAATGTGTTTGGTGATACTCATGAGCATAGTGGACTACCCAATGCCATTAATGACACATGTATGACGGAAAAGGTTGATAGCAATATACCACCCGATTCATCAGACATGTGCAATAATGAGTTTGAGGATGATCAACATGCAAATGAGTATGATGATGAGGAGCGTGTCGCGCTTGCTAATTTTATTGCCGGTTTACAAAAAGATGTCAATGAAACTAGAAAAAGTCAAAAGCAATTTAAGAAGGCAAACGCAACGCTCATTCAAAATTTTAAAGAATGCAAAGCCGCACTAATTACATCTAGTGAGACCATTGAACACTATAAAGATGAGCTTCTTCAGAAAACCAAAGAACTTGAGGGGTACAAGGGTAGTGCGTTAAAAAGTCAAAAGGACGATCTTGAAAAGAAATACAACAAAACTCTTGAGCTATTAACCAAAGAGAAACATCAATTTAATGTTTTGTTAATGGATGAACATCAAAAAACGTACCTTGCTACCACCAAAGTTAACGAACTTGAACAACGGCTTTTGATGGATAACACCGAGTCTGCTAAAATTCTTGATGTTAAGAAACAAGAGGTTGAAACGTTAAAACAAGATTTCAAAAGTCGACATGAAAAAAGATACTGAAAAGGTAACGGAACTAGAAAAACAAGTCGAATTTTTGAAGAAAGTTGTTTATAAAACGCATGACTCTATTCAAACCGTAAGAATGTTAGCACCTCCGCCTATGTTTAAGGGTCAAGCTAGCTTTGCAAGTCCTGATTATCTTGCCCAAGCTCAAGCAGCGAACCCGCGCATTTATATGGACGAGTCCGAATGGACCGATCCTGAATATCCTCTTGGTTATGATGAGACATCCCTTTGGGAAGAGGAGAGTAGATCACCGGTCAATAAAGAGTTTGTGAAACCATACAATTATGCTTATGAGAATAGTCTTGTAAAACCCGCATGCTTTTACCATGAATAGTACCCTTAAGATCGTACATACTAGATTAAAACTTTCATAATATAGCATGATTACGATTACGTGTTAGGATTTTACGTATTACGTACGTTTTAGAACACGATAAGTATTTACTACGCACGAGCACGTAATAATTATTTGACAATAATTAATCACGAAAATGCAATCATGAAATCATGAACGTAATTAAAACACGAACTATTAATTACGTATATATATTTATTATGAGCGTAAATAAATATATTAGATCCCGATAATTACGTAACGAGAACACATAAAACGCGAACACAAATAATCATGAACGAATGACTAAACGTCGAGACACGGAAAAAGGTACGGGTACCCCATGTGGGGCCCCCTACCCGCGGCTACAAGGAACAAATGGGCCAAGCCCATTTCAATTTTACTAAAAGGAGGTTAAGGAAATAAACACTACTCATTATTGTTTTTATAGAAGATTTACAGAAAACCTAAAATCCTCCTCTCCTCTTTTTTTCTCTTTTGGCCGCCACCCTCCAACACACCAAAAGGGGTGTTTGTTGATCTTGGATCTTGGAATTCTTGTTGGTGTTCGTGTTTGTTCATCGTTCTCTTGATCCACGTATTCGGTAAATCCTTTTTAAACCTTTTTCTTTTGATTTGATATTTTATTAATTAAGAACATGTTATGTTTTTATAAAACCTAATTAAATCATAGATTTAACATGAATTGGGTTTAAATAAAATCAAAAGTAATGTTTTAAGGGGTGTTTGTTTTGGCCGCAGCCTACACCGAACCCGAGAGGGTCTCGGTTTGGCCAGCCGACCACCACCAAGACCATATGGTCCCGGTTGGTTGGTGTGGGTCCCACGGCAGCATGAAGACAAGGGTAACCCCGACTTGGTTCGGGGTGTGGTGTCAATTTCATGTCCGGTTCATGATTTTTAGTCTAGATCCGGTTCATGTTGTATGTTTAGTTTTTTGTTTTTTATGATCTTATGTTAAAATTAAATTAATAAAATGACATGATTAATTTAATAACATGACTTAGGTTATTTTAATTATTAATAATTGTGAAATTAATTAACCTAAGTATTTTTATATTTTAGACTTATAATTAATTAATTATTTAAAAATCATGGTTATAATTAATTAATTAACATGAGTTAGGTTATATTATTAATAAATAATAATACATGTTTTAACCTAAGTATTTAACTTTATTTAATTAAAAACATGTTATACTTTAATTAAATATTTTAACCTATATTTTAATTTAATTACATGAAATAATTATTAAACTATACATTATATCATATGACTTAGAAAATAATCATAAAAACACTTAGGCTTATATACTTAGCTTATTTAACCCGCTTATTTCTAATTATGGAAACTTTCTATTTTTAGGAACTTAATTAAATAAGGCAGCTAATCTATTTATGGAAACCTTCTATTTTTAGAAACTTATTATTTCAGGCAGGTAATCTATTTATGGAAACTTATTTAATTAAGGCAGCTGATCTATTTATGGAAACTTTCTATTTTTAGAAACTTATCTATTTTAAGCAGTAACTCTATTTTTGGAAACTTTCTATTTTTGGAAACTTTCTATTTTTGAAAACTTTCTATTTTTGGAAACTTTCTATTTTTAGAAACTTTCTATTTTTGGAAACTTTCTATTTTTGGTAACTTTCTATTTTTGGAAACTTTGTATTTTTGGAAACTTTCTATTTTAGGAAACCTGCTATTTTTGGAAAGTTACTTATTATTACACAGTAAGTATAATAATACATGAAATACCAGAAATACTTAATCAGATTAAACAGAATATAAGATAAACACATTTAAGACTTTAAACAGTAAAACATGATAAGAACATATAAAATAAGCTAAGACATGACCTAAAACCAGCTACGTATTTAGTAAGCAGATACTTATTCATGTATGTATTTATGTAGCACTAGTGATACGGAAGTAGGATTCCTCTTAGTTCATCTTCTTCGTTCACTGGACATAAGGTACGGATTCCCGTCCTTTCAGTATGGACATTCTTTCCTTATTAGGATTCCCCGTATGCAGCCAAATGTTTTCCCGTAGTATAAGTTACGTGTTTGACTTGCTTATGTTTAATTAAGAATATCTATAGCCATATACATGCATGACCAGTTTCACCTAGTTATGGAGGTACCATAACCATAACATTAGAGGCACTGATGTTATGACTTCACCACGGCGGAGTGATTGCTCGTGGCGTCCCTTCAGCTTTTGGCCATTTATATTATATTTATCATGTGGGGCGTATGGGTGCATCCTAGTTACATGTTTTCATTCAGGATTTCATGGTGAATGTGGTGTGTGCCTTGCATCCTTCACAAGGAGCTGATCCCTCCTACCCAAAAACCAGTATATTAAATTAGAGGCAGCCCCTCTAATTTTCATGATGAGGTCACCCCTCCAAGTATTCATGCACGGTGGATTTTCATGACCTATATTGGCTAATGGTAAAATATGACAAACAGTTTTTACAAGATAAACGTAAGACTTTTCAAACTATAAAAACCTGACAAACAGGTTACTCGGGACTTAGTTTTCTTCCGCTGTTATATGTTATATGCTTATCCTATTCATGCTTTATTGTACATCCGTGCACTGAGCGTATTTGCTCATCCGTTTTCCTTTTCTATGTTCCCAAAACGGCAAGTACTCAGGGACGCTCGTAGACACTAAGAGTACGTGCATATGGACTGGAAGCTTTCTAGCCTTCTTTACTTTATGCATTTCCTTTCTTATGATACATTTGATATGGACATTGTTTAGTCCTTTCCTTTATTATACTATATTTGTGTGTGATGAGCTTTACATTTGGACTACCGATGTTTGATTCCGGTATTTTCCTTTTATGGTCAAGTAATGTTTAAACATTTTTCCTTGTATGCTTTGATGACACGCCATAATTGCATGTGACATTTCCATTATCAAAATGGGGTGTTACAATTATGGTATTAGAGCCATTGCATGTGACATCTTCTGGTTCGGAACTTTGGAAGTTCCGAATGAATGGTTCTTGAGTCCGAAGTTTTCCTTCGTCCGGAACTTTGAATGTTCCGGATGAACAAGCTTGGCTCGGAACTTTTGCTGATCCCAAATCTTCCGGATGAAACCTTGACTCGGAACATTGGAGTTCCGAATGAAGCCTTCCCTCCTTCTTGGTTCGGAAGTTTACCTGGAAAGATCAGAAACACAACAAACCTTCCCGAAGAACAAGGGAATCACAAAAACAGCAGATCTAAACAAAGATTAATCAAAATAAACACAAACGATTTAACAAAACTATTAACGAATCAACAGTCACATAAACAAACAATTTAGAACAAGAAATCAAACAACTTTACCCATAATAATCAAAAACCATTTGGATCAAAATAAAAGCATGAACATGAACATAAACATAAACACATAAATCAAAGATTAAGAAAGGTAGATAAGAGGTTGACAAGATAAAATAAAGATTGACAACAATTAAATGAAAACTTACTTGAAATTAAATGAATTTAAGGTGCAAGACAAGGTATTTAAATTTGACAAGAAAAGTAAATGACAAGGTAAGTAAATGGTGGAAGAGCTAATTGTCACACTTATCCAACAACAATGAAATGTAAACAATCCTAATCTATTTATAGGGGAGGATTAGGAAGCTTCCTCCCCTCCTTCATTTCTTGTTAATTGCAAGATTATGCCCTTAAGCATATAGTCTTCATTAATTGCACCATTAGTCCTTTTTCCTTCTAATCTTTTTTAAACTTGGACTATAATCTTTTTTTAGCATGTAATGACAGTTTAAATGCTAAGACCTCGAATGTTAAATTTGTTTGTGTTGAATGTGGCAAATGTGTTCGTACTTTCAATCATGATGCTTGTGCTCTTAATTATAATGGCGTGAATACTAGAACTAGGAAGCCTATTCGTATGCCCACTAGTACTAGTAAACCCACAAGAACTTTGAACCAATCCACTGAGCAACCACTTAAGAAACTAAGTGCGTTAGAATCCACTACTCTACGTAAACAAAGCAGGTTAAAGAAGCTTTATGAGAACATGATTAGGACATGTACACGGGGGTATTCAAGATTTACACCACCCGGATACAAATGGGTACCTAAGACAACCCCCATTCTAATTGGGTCTATGAATGTTAGCTTGCCTTTAGAATCTAGGTCCACTACTATTTTGGAACCCGTTTCTATCAAGGGCTCCCATTTGTCAAATGCTACATTGTCTTCTAATTCTTCTGCAGCTCGTCGAACTCATCCTATTCATAATGGACTCCGGGTGCACAAAGCACATGACGGGCAATCTCAAGCTTCTCATTAACTTCGTGGAGAAGTTTCTGGGTACGGTACGGTTTGGAAATGATCAATTTGCACCGATACTCGGATATGGAGACTTGGTTCAAGGGAATATCACTATAAAACGGGTTTATTACGTCGAGGGACTGAATCACAATTTATTCTCGGTTGGTCAATTTTGTGATGCGGATTTGGAAGTGGCTTTTCGGAAATCTACTTGCTATGTTAGAGACTACGATGGGAATGACCTTCTTACAGGTTCTCGTGGTTCTGATCTCTACACAGTAACTCTTCAAGACACATCTTCAACAAATCCAATTTGCTTAATGGCTAAAGCTTCATCATCTCAAGCATGGTTATGGCATCAACGATTGTCACATCTCAATTTTGACACCATCAACTTGCTTTCTAAGAATGATATTGTGACCGGTCTTCCTAAGTTGAAATTCGTCAAAGACCATCTTTGTTCTTCTTGTGAGTTGGGGAAAGCAAAACGGAAGTCTTTCAAAACAAAGACTACCCCTAGCTCAAAAGGACGATTGGAACTTCTACACATGGATTTATGTGGTCCCATGCGTGTAGAGAGTATTAACGGGAAAAAGTATATTCTAGTGATTGTTGATGATTACTCTAGATACACATGGACTTTCTTCTTAAGGTCCAAAGATGAAACACCAGAGGTTCTCAAAAACTTTCTCAAGATGATACAACGCAACCTTCAAGCTCAAGTCTTAACCGTAAGAACGGATAGGGGTACTGAATTTTTGAACAAGAACTTGCAATCTTACTTTCAAGAAGAAGGCATCGAACATCAAACGTCTATTGCTCGAACTCCTGAACAAAACAGCGTTGTCGAAAGACGGAACCGTACTTTGGTTGAGGCTGCTCGAACAATGCTTTCTGCTTCAAAATTACCGCTATTCTTCTGGGCTGAAGCAATTGCAACTGCCTGTTATACTCAGAATCGTTCTCTCGTTATCCCTAGACATGAAAAGACACCTTACCACATCATCAATGGCAGGAAACCTACTGTAAAATTCTTTCACGTATTTGGATCTTTATGCTACATCCTTAAAGACGGTGAGAATCTCGACAAGATGAAAGAAAAAGGTGATGCATGTATTTTTGTGGGGTATGCTACATTGTCGAAAGGATATCGGGTCTATAACAAGAGAACAAAGATCATTATCGAAACAATTCATGTGAACTTTGACGAATTGCCACAAATGGTACTTGATCACAACAGCTCAAGTCCCGCACCTCAATGTCCAGCAATGGCACCTACACACAACAGTGTACGTCCCGTGCAAGAATGTCAAGAAAACACTCCTACAGCAGACTCGACGGATACGACACAAATGAATGAGTTGGTTGATTTATATGATCCAATGTTTGATGAATATTACTATGGAAACAATCAAGTTGTGTCAAAGCCTTCCGCTGTCAATACTGCTGATGCACCATCACAAAGTCAACAAGACACAACTGCATCTACTTCAGCAACCGTTGCTCAAGAGACAATTCCAGTGGATACTCAACAAACTCAAGAAACTGTCATACAACCAACATCACCAACCGTCAATGCTGAAGGAGAAAACAACAATCAAGCAGTCGATGCACAACCTGACGATGAAGAATTTATCAATCCGTTCGGTACACCGATACACGAAGTCGGAGAGTCTTCTAGTCAACATGTTGATCCATCCAACATGCATACATTCTACCAACCATATCCATCCACTCACCATTGGACACGTGATCATCCATTGGTGCAAGTCATTGGAAATCCTTCACAACCGGTTCGAACACGCAGACAACTCGAAACAGATGGCGATGTGTGTATGTATGCACTCACCGTGAGTTCAACTGTACCTACAAACATCAAACAAGCCATGACTGATCATGCGTGGATTGAATCAATGCAAGACGAAATTCATCAGTTTGAACGCCTAAATGTTTGGGAACTTGTTGACCGACCCTATGGAATGTCAATTTTAGATTTCAAATGGATCTGGAAAAACAAACTGGATGAAGAACAAACCATCATCAAAAACAAATCTCGTCTTGTGGTTAAGGGATACCATCAACAAGAAGGCATAGACTACGATGAATCATTCGCTCCAGTCGCTCGTTTGGAAGCAGTCAGGATATTCCTTGCTTATGCCGCACATAAGGGCTTCACGGTTTTTCAGATGGACGTCAAAACAGCTTTTCTCAACGGTCATTTGAAGGAAGAAGTGTATGTGAATCAGCCGGAAGGATTCGTCGATCCTCATCATCCTGACAAAGTCTATCGTCTCAAGAAGGCTGTATATGGACTTAAACAAGCTCCAAGGGCATGGTACGAAGAACTTTCAAACTTCTTGGTGTCCAAAGGATTCTCCAAAGGTTCTATTGATCCTACTCTTTTTACTAATAAATATGGGGATGACATAATGCTGGTGCAAGTTTATGTTGATGACATTATTTTTGGTTCTACGAACCCAAAACTTTCAAAACGTTTTGAAAAATTAATGCACAACAGATTTGAAATGTCAATGATGGGGGAGCTAAAATTCTTTTTAGGCCTCCAGATTCATCAATCCCCACGTGGTATCTTCATTAACCAAGCTAAGTATGCTCAAGAGATACTTAAAAAGCATGGTATGACCTCATGTGCTCGCGTTGGTACACCATTGTCGACCACATCCCTAGACGCTGACTTGTACTCATATCCCGTAGATCAAACGCGATATCGCAGTATGATCGGGTTACTTATGTACCTTACAGCCAGCAGGCCTGATATTCATCATGCCACATGCTATTGTGCACGATATCAAGCCCGACCTACTCAAAAGCACCTCAAAGAGGTTAAACGGATCTTTCGGTACCTTAAGAATACCATTCACATGGGACTCTGGTATCCGAGGGAAACCGGTTTTCATCTAACGGCTTTTTCAGATTCTGATCACGCAGGTTGTCTTGATAGTCGTAAAAGCACTTCTGGTAGCATACAATTTCTAGGGGAAGACAAGCTTGTCAGTTGGTCGTCAAAGAAGCAGGATTGCACTTCGCTCTCATCAGCTGAAGCAGAATATGTGGCTCTATCCGCGTGTTGTGCTCAAGTCCTCTGGATGAGAACTCAACTCACGGATTATGGCTTCCACTTTGATAAAATACCTATGTATTGTGACTCAAAGTCGGCCATAGCCATATCTTGCAATCCGGTTCAGCACTCCCGCACCAAGCACATCGATGTCAGATATCACTTCATCAAGGAACAAGTGGAACGCGGCATCGTAGAATTATACTTTGTCAGAACTGAGTACCAGCTGGCAGACTTGTTTACAAAAGCTCTATCGAAAGATAGGTTTGCGTATCTCGTTGGCCGTCTTGGTATGAAGTATATGACTCCAGAAGACTTGGAGGTTTTGGCAAATGAAGCTGCTTGATATTCTCTCACAATGACTTCTGAGCGCATCACAGCTTAGGACTCGGACCTCAAATAAGGAAAGTTTATCACGAACGATAACTTATCCTTCTCAACGAGAAATTAATATTTCTCGGTCATGAGCTTCCGATAAAAACATTCAAAGTTTTTAAGTTCATGAAAAACGACTTCTAAGTAAATGTCAGCTTAGAACTCGTACCTCCACTTAAGGAAAGCTTATCACGGATGATAACTTATCCTTCACAACGGGAAATTAATTTTTCTCGGTCATGAGCTTGTCACAAAACAATCAAAGTTTTGAGCTCATGAAAAACGGACCCGAAAGGGGAGTGTACGTTTCAGTGCGCTTTCCCTAATCAATAGAAGAGAAGTCTTCTATCCTGATTATTTTAAAACCGTTGAACACAATTTTTCAAGAATTTCTCAAAAGGTTTTTCTAAATCTTTCAAAATTGTGTGTTCAACACTCCTTTCCTCATAAGTGGTTTTTATATCTCAAAATTGTCATATGTTATTTTGATCAATTTTTGAGGGGGAGCGTTTTAAAATCAAGCCTTTTAATGTTGTTGTGTACATCTTTAAAATTGTCATATTTTATGTATCCAACACATTCCGAAAATGATATGAAATTGTCAAATGTAATATATTATATCGGAAAAGGCATCTCAACTCCGTACCTCAACATATTTTGTGGTGTCGTTTTTCTAAAATTTTGTCAAATTTTGTCTCAAGACACACATATATTGTTGAGGGGGAGCGTCCCGACTAAAAATGTTCCATGATTCATGCGTGCACACATGTTTCTCTTCCAATCGGTTTTCAGAAATTGTCATATTTTAATCAATTAATATCTCTAATATGATGTTTTTATATTAGAGATAGGGGGAGAAAATGTGATTAAAATGTAATATATCCCAACATGTGATCTTAAAGACTCAAGTGCAACTCTTTCCTTCACATGCCAAACTATTTCGTATATCGATGCATGTGTGTAGGGGGAGCTTTTCGGAAATGTAAAACTTTCAAGTGTTAAAAGTTTTGTTTTTTATCAAGCACTTTGAATGGTTTTCAATGGTTTTATGGTTACGATCTTTACCCAAAACAACCTACTATCCACGACGGAACGATGGAGTCAAAAGGTGGTTTAGGATAGGAAACTAAGTCCTATGATCCAACCAGAACCGGAGGGATCTACCCAAGGACATTCCATAGCTAGAAATAGTTGTCCTTAAGAAAGATGGAGTGGAATGAAGCTGAATGCGGACCAAGTACTTAAGTTAGCACTGGAACAATCACAACAAGGTGCTAATGATGACGTATTGGTAAGCATTGAAGGAGTTGAATATTCTATGCAACTTAGGCAGAAACCGGGTCAATACATCTATTGAAGACAAGTCATCATGGACCCAGTGATGCAATGCACAACCCTTCCCAGCCATTCGAGTTTCTCTCAAAAGAAACTTGTCTCATTGTCACGGAGATCAACACGTATCTATTGACTTTCTCACTCCGAGTCAGTTAATATTGAAAAGGTGGCAGTCTGCTCCAGCCTCCGATTACCAAAATTCACTTATTGAGTCTAGAGCCAAACGAGATCAATTTATCATCTCATTAGGACACAATCGAGTCCTACGCATTATCCTTGTGATATTGCCAGAACATCTGAGTGATACGATTCACAATGAAGATGGAAATCCTGCTTGAGCCAGCATTAAACAAGCTCATGGTAGGTAACTTGTGCGATTCTACACGAATCAAACTTGTGAGAACTGGAAAGCAACTAAGTTTCGATTCTTAATTGATTCAAACTTGATTCCAGGTTTCTTCGCAAAATCCATGTGATCTTGCCAGAACATTCAGAGTGACACTTATTAGTGTTCACAGTGACGAATGGAAATCCTTCCAGTGTCAACATCAAACAGCACTGCGGTAGGTAACTCGCAAGATTCTCTATGAATCAAGCTTGTGACAAACTGGAAAGCAACAATGGTGCGATTCTTTTAGAATCAAACTTGTTCCAGGAAATCTGAATTGACGACTCTAATCAGACGGATAATTTATCCTTATGATTCACTCTTTACGTTCGCAGTCTGCTTTGAGACGGTCGAGTAAAGAGAACTGGCTACTACCGCCGGGAAACCCTGTCAAGGAGGTTCTTAATCGAATCTACCTGATCACAGGTACGGTATTTAATACCGTTTAACGGTCTTCACCGACCGGAGGTAAAACGCTACCGAGTTAGGGTGAAATGTTCAAAGCCATTTCATCCGTGTCTATATATGTTGCTGTATATCAAGAAGGTGGCGTAGCTGTGTAACCGGATGTCGATTCAGAAGTCACAAGAGCACAAGATGGCGATAATCAAGATACCTAAGAATGTAATAATGTAATAGGTCATCTTAGTCACAAGGAGCACAAATGAAGATCTCAAGCACTCAAAGTCTAATGACAAAGGCTCAAGATAAAGATCACGAAAGCATGAAGGAACAAAGCTGTTACAAACAAGATCAAGACCAAGATACAAGACCAAAGCAAGAAGATCTCCTCTACAAGAATGTATTCACTCAACCATCTTATGCTTTTTAAGCATTTTTAAGATGACCGATACATTGGGGGAGATTGTTAGCCCTATATTTCATATAGTAGAACAAGAATGTAATAGGTCATCTTAGTCGTTAAAAGGTCTTGTATTGTAATAGGTTAGTCGGGAAAACCGGGCTTGAGTTTAAGCTAATATTGTATAAGTTAGGGGCGTAAGCCCAAAAGAAAGCCAAGCCCGGCCCAAGATGAAGCCCACAAAGGCCTTAGAGCCGTGGGGTATATAACCCTCTTTCACATGTGAAAGAGGGTGTTGGTTCATTTCATTAAACACATAGTTTTAGTGTAAACCTTCCACTTCTCTCTCTACTCTCTCTCTCTACTTTTCTCCTCTTTCTCTCTCTAAGAATCTTGTGTTATGGATTAAATTGGGAACAACAGTTTCTTTTGAACTCGTCTTTAAATTCTTCAATAAAATAGACTTGAATTCTTCGGCTTTTGATAAACTTCCGTCTTTTGACTTTTTCTTCGATAAATCTTCAGAATTGGTCGTGGACTTCCGTTCTTTTTGCACTCTTGACTTCTTGACTTCGCCTTTCATCTTTTTCTTCAATAAAAGTCCGTAAATGCCCGTGAATTCCCGTGTTTTATCCACTTTTCACCTTTTCGTCCTAAATCACAACAAAAACACAAACCACGCATAATTCCGACATAAAAGACATAAAATACATGTTTTGGCTCGGTTATTATTGTAATTAAGTGGTAGAAAAGATGGGTGTTTACAAACCTATCAACAACCAAACAAGCCCTATAAGTTTGTATAAGTCTTCCAATAATTGTTTTAAAAGGTTTCAGAAAGTGTGTTTCAAAGATTTCAAAGTTTGGAGTTTTCAAAGATTTCAAAAATTCAGTTTCAAAGTTTTATTTTTATAGCTAAAAGCTATAAGCTGACTAGTCAATAAGGCAAGCTTATAGCCTATAGGCTTGTATCTCAGGTCACTTTCTTTTGTGTTTGCTATCTCTTGGCAGGTTCAATGATTCTTTAAGTTTTTGAAGATATATAGGGGTATTTGGGACTGCAGTAGTCCCCACCCTAGTTCTCTACACCAAAAAGCTCTCCATAAGCTCCCATAAGCTCAACCAGACACCTTTTGGAAGGCATCAGCCCAGGTAATAGGCTTGAACCCCAAATTGGTCTTGTTTTTGAGTATTTTGTGAATTTTATGGTGATTTGTGTAGAATCTGTTCTTTGGTTAGTTTTCTTGCTTGATTCTGCTTTTATATGCTCTATATGCATGTTAGGATAAGTTAGATTAGGATTGGAGTTAGTTTGAATGCACTTGCTTTGGTAAAATTTTGGTAGCAGTTATTAAGGGGTGTTTGGGATAGGGTTTTTAACTGATTTTGGTGATAAGAATTATGTTAATTTCAGCTCAAACATTCTCATTGGGATAGTATTAGTTGTGTTTAATACTTATTTTCTAGCTTGGTATGATAAAAACAAGTTTACATGCTCTATACTTGGTACAAGTAGAATAGAAATCAGCAGGGTATAAATCTGCCTTGTTTTAGTTTAAGATTGTTCAAAATCTTGTTAGTTGTTAGGGTTTAGTATCATCTAGAATTCTAGATAGCTTTTATTTGATTTGGTTAACTTGTGAGCAAGTTTTGAGCATTGGAAATTCACTTTTTTGCCTATTAGACCTGCACTGTTCATCAGAAACTTGATATAGCCCCCACAGTCACTTGATTTGCTATTTTGTGTGTTATTTTTGTGAAGAACTTGTATTTTTTCTTGTTTATACTGACTCCCCACACTCCACTGAGTGTGGGGGTGCCTTTGGATCCAAGCAAAACCAATCCAATCCCAAGTTATTACACAAATGGTGCCCAGACCTCAAGTTTGTACTAGCAGTGGGAACTAAGTTACCCCTGCTAGTGCTTTTGTTAGTACTGCTATACAAGCAGACAAAAACAGTCCAAGTGTCAACATCAGTAACTTGAATTTTTGTCTTTAGTGGGCAAAAATAGGTTTTAGGACTTGAAATTTGTTTTGATATTTTTCTTATTTTATTTTTTATTTTTCTGGTTATTTCATTTTTATGTTACTGTTCATTTAATATTTTTAGATTAAATTGCTATTTTAAATTACTTTTTAATTTCTGTTTTTGGCATTTAGTGTAAAAAATCACTATTTTTCAGTTTTAAAAATTTTATTAGACTTAGAAAAACATTTTAAGATTTCTAGTTTAAAAATATTTTACTGTTCACTGTTTTAATTAATTTTTAGAATTAAATTAGTTTAATTAGGTTTTAATATTAATCTGTTTTTTCTTTTAGTGAAAAACTTTACATTTTTCAAACTTTTTCATTTTTCTACTGTTCAATAGCATAATTTAGGATTTTTAAAATTTTCAAATTATTTTTGGCATTATTTTATTATTTTTTATGATTATTTTAGTTTAAAAAGTGTTTTTAGTGTTTTAAAAATAGAAAAATAGTTTTGAAAATTTAGAAAAAATAGTTTTTAGTCTTTAAATAATATAAGTTAGTTATTAGTTCTATAAAATAATATTTTGGACATTTTGTTAATTATATTTAATTTTAGGGCTTTAATTAGCATTTAAAATTGAATATTTAATTAATAAAAGGTTTTAAAATATATTTGTTGGATTTTTACTCTTACTTATATTATTTTAGACTTAGTTTAAGCTTTTAATTAACTTTTAGGTTTAATTTTTAATATTGTCGCGTTTTATGTAATTACGTCATCGTTTTACGTCAACGTGGTAGTTTAATCGTAATCGTAGCTCTTCTTTACTTTTTCTCTTCTCAACCAAAAAACGTCACTAATCCAAACATTTGATTTCATATATATTGGCACATTAATCCACACACCTCCTTCGAGAACTAACCCGCATTTATTCAGTTTTACGTTTTTCCTAAAGCGTAGAACTCAATACTTGCCACATACGCGTTTTTCCTAAAACGTGTACGAAAAACCTACATCACATACATATACATGTCATTGTCGCATATTTTTGACTAAGTAATGGTTGGTACAGGACTGGCCCTATTTAGTCGCATGTGTTTTATCGAAACTTTTAAATTTGGGACCGACCCATAGGCGTCCCCTCGCTATGTCTTTTGTTTTGGGTGAACTGACCAGAGGCGTTCACTCTCGAGCATACAAAAGTTTTCATAAAACTGCATCATGCATTCATACACAAAATTTTCTTGCATAAAATTTTTCTCGTGAAATTTTGGTATAAATTTTTTTTCATGTATATATATATTTTATGTTTTGATCTATTTAATCATGTGTTTTATGTTATACTGTCAGATGGTTCTCACACGCGAACAGGAACAGCTCAATGCTGCAATTCAGACTGTTATGCAAGCTTTGCTTCCTCAACTGAGGAATGACATCAGGGCTGAAGTTCAAGCTACCAACAATCAGCAGTATAATCAGGCACCTCCTCCTCTTCCTCCAGTGACATTAGCAGTATGGCTGGAGAGATTTAACAAGATCCGCCTTCGAGCTTTTGAGAAGACAGATAGCCCCAGCGATGCTGAAAGCTGGTTGGCTCACATCAAGAAGATTTTCAATGCTATGGGCTGTGACCCCACATACAAGGCGAGGTTGGCATGCTATCGGTTCGAAGGCGATGTGCTAAATTGGTGGTTAGCGTTGATGCAGTCTGAAGGTGGTGACGAGTGGGTTGCTGGTTTGACTTGGGCTCAGTTCAAAGACAGGGTGATGGAGCAGTTCTTTCCCAAGGCTGAGCAGGACAAGCTCAAGAGAGAGTACCATGGGATCCGACAGAGAGCTGGGGAGAATAGCAACGAGTTTATGAAGCGCTTTCTTCGCTTAGCTGGTTTCCTTGGTGCGGCAGCAAGTACTCCTGAAGAGCAGGCACATCACTTTAGATGGGCTCTTCGCACATCGGTCGCAAACAATCTAGTGTGTGCTACATTCAACACTGTAGCACAAGTGGCCGATGCAGCACGTAAGCTGGAGATGCTGCAGGAGAGAGATGAGTTCGGGGAAGCTGAAAGACCCGACAAGAGGTAAACATTCGTATTCAAGTGGTGATCAATCCGTATACTTTTCATATATGTCAATTATTTATCTCTTTAAATGTATCTTCCAGGCAGAAAACTGGGGACCGGTCTCAGCCGGCTACTCAGCAGCAGCCTCACCAGCCCAAGGGAAACGGTCAGACTAATGACCGTTCTGCTACGGATAGGCGTGGCGGTAATGATAATTACCGTAACAACGCTAGACACTCCAATAGCAGCAGGTCCTAATACTTACGCATTTCCTTATGATTTCATGTTATAACTCATATTCTGACACTTTAGCAAAACTTCTACCAGGAACCATGGAAACGGTAGGGACCAGAACCAGAGAGGTTCGCAGCCTAGTCGTCCAGCTATCACTGGTATTCAATCTTACGATTATCAGCTTTGTCCTTTGTACCCAATTATCATGTCTTATGTAAAATGTTTTATCAGGTTCCCAGCCAGCCAGAGCACCTGCTGGAGGATTCACTCATCCTCTTTGCTCTACTTGCCACCGTAGGCACCCAGGGCCATGTCGCCGTAATACTGACGCGTGCTTCAAGTGTGGTCTTCCTGGCCATATTATGAAGGATTGCCGTTAGGGCGAGATGGAGGGTACATCGGGACATGCTGATACCAAGCCGCCTCCTACTACTGGGCGTGTCTACACGACATCTCGAGACCAGGCCAACAAGTGTACAGGTACCATCACTGGAATCTTGTATATGTATGGTCAAGCTGCATGTGTTCTCTTCGATTCGGGTGCTACTCACTCGGTTATTTCTACTGCTTATGCTAAGAACATTAGGATGCTCCCCATGCCACTAGAAAATAGGCTTACTATTTCCACGCCTTTGAGGGACTCTTTATTAATCACTTATGTATACAAGAGTCTTCCCCTAGAATTTGACGATAAGGTTCGACCTGTTGACGCACTTCCGCTAGACATGAATGACTTCGACATGATTTTGGGCATGGATTGGCTATCCAAGCATCATTATTCCATAGATTACCATTCATATCGAGTTATCTTCGGTGATGTTAATGCACCAGAGTACATTCATAAAGGGTTCATACCCGGACGGTCTGTACAAGTCATATCTACCCTGCAAGCGTGTGCACTACTGTCACATGGCTGCGAGGGTTATCTAGCTACGGTTCACGACATGGATGCTGAATCCCCATCAATTCAGGATAAACCTATAGTGTCGTAATTCCAAGATGTTTTTCCAGCAGAACTTCTGGGCATACCACCTGCACGAGAAGTGGAATTCAGTATCGAACTTATTCCAGGAGCTGAACCAATCTCCAAAGCCCCTTATCGCATGGCTCCCATAGAGCTGAAGGAGCTGAAGGATCAACTGCAAGAACTTCTTGAACGAGGTTTCATTCCACCGAGCGCATCTCTATGGGGCGCACCGGTCTTTTTCGTTAAGAAGAAGGACGGCAGTATGCGTCTTTGCATAGACTATCGTGAGTTCAACAAGATTACTATCCGGAATAGATATCCACTGCCACGAATAGACGATTTGTTGACCAACTCCAAGGGGCCAAACACTTCTCCAAGATTGATCTTAGGTCAGGCTATCATCAGCTACGGATCAAGGAGCAGGACATCGCTAAGACTGCCTTTCGTACCCGCTATGGCCACTACGAGTTTGTAGTTATGCCATTTGGCCTGACAAATGCTCCAGCAGTGTTCATGGACTTGATGAACAGAATCTTCCATGAATTTCTGGAAAAGTTCGTCATTGTCTTTATCGATGACATCCTGATTTTCTCAAAGTCCAAGGAGGAACACGAAGACCATCTTCGTACAGTACTACAGATTCTTCGCCAGAAGCAGCTGTATGCTAAATTCTCCAAGTGTGAGTTCTGGTTAGACAAGGTGGCATTCTTAGGTCACATTGTATCAGCAGAAGGAATCACTATGGATTCAGCGAAGGTTGAGGCCATTACTAAGTGGCCAAGGCCGACATCAGCGACAGAAGTCTACAGTTTCTTAGGCTTAGCTGGCTATTACCGTAGGTTCGTGGAGAACTTTTCCCGCCTAGCACTACCATTGACCAAACTGATGCGGAAAGGGGAGAAATTCGTCTGGACTGAAGATCGAGAGAATAGCTTTGAAGACTTGAAGCAGAAGCTAGTATCTACACATATTCTTACTCTACCATCTGGTACGAGTGGATTTCAAATCTACAGCGATGCATCGGGGAAGGGACTTGGCTGTGTTCTCATGCAACATGGGAAAGTGATCGCGTACGCTTCACGACAGCTTAAGCCTTACGAGGAAAATTACCCCACACATGACCTGGAACTTGCAGCTGTGGTGTTTGTATTGAAGATATGGAGGCACTACTTGTATGGAGAATCATGTGACATTTTCACGGACCACAAGAGCTTGAAGTATATCTTCACTCAACGTAAATTGAACATGAGGCAGAGGAGATGGTTAGAGCTGTTAAAGGATTATGACATTAATCTACAGTATCATCCCAGAAAGGCAAATGTAGTAGCAGATGCTCTTAGCAGGAAGTCCGGAATGATCAACGGTATTAAAATCAAAGAGGAAATCATAAGAGACTTGGAGCGACTAAACATCGAGATCATGGTACGTGGACAACACGGCTCCTGGGCTAATCATAGAGTAGAACCTAAGTTACTCTCTAAGATCAAGGAAGCTCAGAAGGATGACGGAGAAATCTGGGCGATAGTACAGAATTTGGAGAAACAGACAGAATTCAGAGTAGATGCAGATGGTATCGTATGGCAGGGCACGAGACTTTGTGTTCCTGATAACCAAGAACTCCGGGAAGCTTTGTTAGTTAAAGCTCATAGCTCCCCATTCTCTATACATCCTGGTTCGACTATGATGTACCATGACATCAAGCAGTACTTTTGGTGGAGTGGTATGAAACAGGATGTGGCCACTTACGTCTCCAAATGTCTTACCTGCCAGCAGGTTAAGATCGAGCATCAACGATCTGGCGGTCTCCTTCAACCGTTAGATATTCCAGAGTGGAAGTGGGACAAAATCACCATGGATTTTGTTACTGGTCTTCCGCCTACCAAGAGGAAGCACGATGCAATTTGGGTTATCGTAGATCGACTTACCAAATCAGCTCATTTCTTACCGATCCGCAAGGAAGATCTGGTAAGTAAACTCGCAGATACGTACATAAGAGAGATCATGAGACTCCACGGTGCACCATCCAGCATCGTCTCAGACAGAGATCCTCGATTCACTTCGCGCTTTTGGAAGAGTCTGCAGAAAGCTTGGGGTACACAACTTAAGCTTAGCACGGCTTTTCATCCTCAAACGGACGGACAGTCAGAACGAACCATTCAGACATTGGAAGATATGTTGAGGTCATGTGCGTTGGAATGGACGGGTGATTGGGACGATTACATATGTTTGGTGGAGTTTGCATACAACAACAGCTGGCACGCAAGTATCAAGTGTGCTCCTTTTGAGATGTTGTATGGCAGAAAGTGTCGCGCCCCAATCTGCTGGGATCAGGTTGGTGAGCGAACACTTGAAGGACTGGAAATCATAGAGATGACCAATGAGAAGATCACAGTCGCTAAGCAGAAAATTCAGGAAGCACGGTCACGTCAGAAGAGTTACGCCGATAAGCATCGTAGGGACATACACTTTAACGTAGGAGATCACGTCTTCCTTAAGGTTTCGCCGGCACGTGGTGTTAGACGCTTCGGGATTAAAGGGAAGCTCAGTCCTCGTTTCATCGGACCGTTTGATATCATTGAACGAGTTGGTGAAGTATCTTACCGATTGGCGTTACCTCCGCATCTTTCGCATGTGCACAATGCGTTTCATGTATCCTTACTCAGAGGGTACCAGTATCATCCCCTTCACATGGTTCAGTATCCACTGGAACAGATACGTGAAGATCTCACTTTTATAGAAGAACCCGAACGAGTTCTTGACAGACAAGAACGCGTCATGAGAAGGAAGATGATTCCATATGTCAAAATCCTATGGAGGGATCATACCGAGCGGGAAGCCACTTGGGAAACAGAGGAGTCTATCCGGGCTTCTTACCCTCATTTCATATTTTGAATTCGGGTATGTTCTTCTTGTCCAGTTTACTTTATCTATAATTCGGGGACGAATTATTTTTCTTAGGGGGGAAGAGTTGTAAAACCCGCATGCTTTTACCATAAATAGTACCCTTAAGATCGTACATACTAGATTAAAACTTTCCTAATATAGCATGTTTACGATTAGGTGTTAGGATTTTACGTATTACGTACGTGTTAGAACACGATAAGTATTTACTACGCACGAGCACGTAATAATTATTTGACAATAATTAATCACGAACATGCGATCATGAAATCATGAACGTAATTAAAACACGACCTATTATTAATTACGTATATATATTTATTACGAGCGTAAATAAATATATTAGATCACGATAATTACGTAACGAGAACACATAAAACGCGAACACAAATAATCATGAACGAATGACTAAATGTCGAGACACGGAAAAAGGTACGGGTACCCCATGTGGGGCCCCCTACCCGCGGCTACAAGGAACAAATGGGCCAAGCCCATTTCAGTTTTACTAAAAGGAGGTTAAGGAAATAAACACTACTCATTATTGTTTTTACAGAAGATTTAGAGAAAACCTAAAATCCTCCTCTCCTCTTTTTTTCTCTTTTGGTCGCCACCCTCCAACACACCAAAAGGGTGTCTGTTGATCTTGGATCTTGGAATTCTTGTTAGTGTTCGTGTTTGTTCATCGTTCTCTTGATCCACGTATTCGGTAAATCCTTTTTAAACCTTTTTCTTTTGATTTGATCTTTTATTAATTAAGAACATGTTATGTTTTTATAAAACCTAATTAAATCATAGATCTAACATGAATTGGGTTTAAATAAAATCAAAAGTAATGTTTTAAGGGGTGTTTGTTTTGGCCGCAGCCTACACCGAACCCGAGAGGGTCTCGGTTTGGCCATCCGACCACCACCGAGACCATATGGTCCCGGTTGGTTGGTGTGGGTCCCACGGAAGCATCAAGAGAAGGGTAACCCCGACTTGGTTCGGGGTATGGTGTCGATTTCATGTCCGGTTCATGGTTTTTAGTCTAGATCTGGTTCATGTTGTATGTTTAGTTTTTATTTTTTTATGATCTTATGTTAAAATTAAATTAATAAAATGACATGATTAATTTAATAACATGACTTAGGTTATTTTAATTATTAATAATCATGAAATTAATTAACCTAAGTATTTTTTATATTTTAGACTTATAATTAATTAATTATTTAAAAACCATGGTTATAATTAATTAATTAACATGACTTAGGTTATATTATTAATAAATAATAATACATGTTCTAACCTAAGTATTTAACTTTATTTAATTAAAAACATGTTATACTTTAAATAAATATTTTAAACTATAGTTTAATTTAATTACATGAAATAATTATTAAACTATACATTATATCATATGACTTAGAAAATAATCATGAAAACACTTAGGCTTTTATACTTAGCTTATTTAACCAGCTTATTTCTAATTATGGAAACTTTCTATTTTTAGGAACTTAATTAAAAAAGGCAGCTAATCTATTTACGGAAAGCTTCTATTTTTAGAAACTTATTATTTCAGGCAGCTAATCTATTTATGGAAACTTATTTAATTAAGGCAGCTGATCTATTTATGGAAACTTTCTCTTTTTAGAAACTTATCTATTTTAAGCAGTAATTCTATTTTTGGAAACTTTCTATTTTTGGAAACTTTCTATTTTTGGAAACTTTCTATTTTTGGAAACTTTCTATTTTTAGAAACTTTCTATGTTGGGTAACTTTCTATTTTTGGAAACTTTCTTTTTTTGGAAACGTTCTATTTTATGAAACCTGCTATTTTTGGAAAGTTACTTATTATTACACAGTAAGTATAATAATACATGAAATACAAGAAATACTTAATCAGATTAAACAGAATATAAGATAAACACAGTTTAAGACTTTAAACAGTAAAACATGATAACATATAAAATAAGCTAAGACATGAACTAAAACCAGCTACGTATTTAGTAAGCAGATACTTATTCATGTATGTATTTATGTAGCACTAGTGATATGGAAGTAGGATTCCTCTCAGTTCATCTTCTTCGTTCACTGGACATAAGGTACGGATTCCCGTCCTTTCAGTATGGACATTCTTTCCTTATTAGGATTCCCCGTATGCAGCCAAATGTTTTCCCGTAGTATAAGTTACGTGTTTGATTTGCTTATGTTTAATTAAGAATACCTATAGCCATATACATGCATGACCAGTTTCACCTAGTTATGGAGGTACCATAACCATAACATTAGAGGCACTGATGTTATGACTTCACCACGGCGGAGTGATTGCTCGTGTCGTCCCTTCAACTTTTGGCCATTTATATTATATTTATCATGTGGGGCGTATGGGTGCATCCTAGTTACATGTTTTCAGTCAGGATTTCATGGTGAATGTGGTGTGTGCCTTGCATCCTTCTGAAGGAGCTGATCCCTCCTACCCAAAAACCAGTATAATAAATCAGAGGCAACCCCTCTAATTTGCATGATGAGGTCACCCCTCCAAGTATTCATGCACGGTGGATTTTCATGACCTATATTGGCTAATGGTAAAATATGACAAACAGTTTTTACAAGAAAAACATAAGACTTTTCAAACTATAAAACCAGTTTTATCAAGACTTAACTAGGTTACTCGGGACTTAGTTTTCTTCCGCTGTTATATGTTATATGCTTATCCTATTCATGCTTTATTGTACATCCGTGCACTGAGCGTATTTACTCAGCCGTTTTCCTTTTCTATGTTCCCAAAACGGCAGGTACTCAGGGACGCTCGTAGACACTAAGAGTACGTGCATATGGACTGGAAGCTTTCTATCCTTCTTTAATTTATGCATTTCCTTTCATATGATACATTTGCTATGGACATTGTTTAGTCCTTTCCTTTATTATACTATGTTTGTTTGTGATGAGCTTTACATTTAGACTACCGATGTTTGATTCCGGTATTTTCCTTTTATGGTCTAGTAATGTTAAAACATTTTTCCTTGTATGTTTTGATGACACGCCATAATTACATGTGACATTTCCATTATCAAAATGGGGTGTTACAAGTCTATATGGTCTTTTCACTACACAAAAACAAAAGTCTCGTGAGGAATTGTTTTATGAATGCAAACAAAGAAGAATTCAATGGAAGAAAGCTTTTGCTACTAAGAAAACAAACGTTTCTAAGTTTATCAACTACTTGCCTCTTGATGCTTCTAAAAGCAAGAGTAGGCAAACATTTTGGTTTCTACAACATTACATGGATAATATTAAATCCATTGTTGACAATGAATGGAAACAACGAGAAAATGACGAGTGGAAAAAACCAATTCCTCAAGATATAACTGTGCTTATCAAACAAATCTTAATACCAAACACGACCACATTAAAAGAAAATATGCTTGAATTTGAAAGATTAATTCGGTCTGAAATGTTTGATGATTTAAAATATGTTGAGTCTATTGAGAAAGAAATTGACGATCTTCAAATGGACAAGTCCATTTTTTCTGATGAATATGATTTACCCTTAGAAGAATGTCTCTCCAAAGATATTTTGTGTGTTACTCTTCAATCTTGTGCTGATATCAATGAATATTCTGATGTTGCATGCAAATATCTTGATAAAATCAAAGAATGTGAGCGTCTTGAACTTGAGCTTTCGAAACATAAAGAAAATGTTGATAAAAAGGCTTTTGAGTTACTTCAACACAAAATTGATTTCCTTCAAAAACATTGTCATTCTCTTGAACTTGCTTTGCAAAAAGACGTTGGTCGTTTTCCACATGATAATAACTTGCAAGAAAAACTTTCCATAACATTTCGAGAAATGAATGAACTGAATTTGGAAATTAAAGGGTTGAAAGCTCAGCTACAAGATAGGGAAATAGCGATAGCAGAGTTGAAGAAACTCGTTGCTAAGATGGGTGGGAAAATTGTGGAACCTAGTGTTAAGAAACCTGTTGTAAGACAACCCAATGCGCAAAAAGTGACTATACCCTCTGTCTTGGGAAAACCATCTGTTTTCTCTAATTCTGCATTTGCAAAACCTGCGTTTGCCCCCAAGACGGATGAGAAGGATAGGTTACCACATAATAATCCCAAAACACATATTCAATCACCAAGCATTAAGAACACAAATGTGATTAAACCAGGGATGTATAGATTGGCCACTAAACCCACACACAACAAAGAAAGTCAATCACCTCGGACTTCTAGAAACACTAATAGACGTGTGTCTTTTACTACAGGAGTAATCCCCACTGATAGTGTTAGCCGGCCTCAGCTTAAGAGCACTCGCATGAATGAAAAGGTCTGGCAAAACAAAAGTCAAGGGAAGATGAAGACAGTAGAAGACTACCCTAGGATTTTCAATGTTTCTAAGAATAAAACGTCTGTAATCGCGTGTAATGACGATTTGAATGATTCGACTTTGAATGCTTTGAATGTTAAGTTTGTTTGTGTGAAATGTGGAAAGTGTGCTAATGCTAATCATGCTATGTATGTTTCGAATAATGTCAAAGGCGTAGATACTAGAACTAAGAAGCAAACTGCGATGTCTATTAGTGCTAGAAAACCCAAACGCAAAGTGAACCATTCTGGTGTAACCCCCCTTGAGAAAAGTATTGCATCAGACTCCACCACTAAGACCACTAGAAGAAGAATTAGGAAATTATATGAGTCTGCTAGCAAATCGTGGAAATGGTGGTTTGCTAATCAATGTCCTCCTGGATATAAATGGATGCCTAAACTTAGGACAGAAAATGTGACAACGAGTGTTAGTATGCCTTTAAATGCTGCTAAGGACACTAATGATTCTACAATCACAACTACTGTGGTATCCAATTTAGCAAATGCTCCATCGTGTTCTAACTCTTCTGCAGGTGATACAAATAATTCTCTTTATACTGGACTCCGGATGCACGAAGCACATGACAGGGAATCTCAAGCTTCTAATTAACTTCGTGGAGAAGTTCCTGGGTACGGTCCGATTCGGAAATGATCAGTTTGCACCGATCCTAGGATATGGAGATTTGGTTCAGGGTAATATCACGATAAAAAGGGTATACTACGTCGAAGGGCTCAATCATAATCTTTTCTCGGTTGGTCAATTCTGTGATGCGGATTTAGAGGTTGCTTTCAGGAAGAAGACATGTTTTGTTCGTGATTATGATGGGAATGATTTACTTACCGGTACACGGGGTACTGATGTCTACACTATTTCACTTCAAGATACAACTTCATCAACTCTAATTTGCTTCATGGCTAAAGCTTCCACGACTCAGGCATGGTTATGGCATCAACATCTTTCTCATCTCAACTTTGATACCATCAACTTGCTTTCCAAGAAAGATATTGTGAGAGGCCTTCCAAGTTTGAAATTCATCAAAGATCATCTTTGTTCTTCTTGTGAGCTTTGTAAAGCTAAACGAAGTAGCTTCAAAACAAAGACCACACCAAGCTCTAAAGGATGGTTAGATCTTCTCCATATGGATCTGTGTGGTCCCATGTGTGTTCAAAGTATGAATGGGAAGAAATATATTCTGGTAATTGTCGATGATTACTCAAGGTACACATGGACTCATTTCTTGAGGTCCAAGGATGAAACACCCGAAGTTCTCATCAGCTTCCTTAAACTGATACAACGTGGTCTTCAAGCTCAAGTTAAAGTGGTTCGTACTGAGAGAGGTACACAATTTTTGAATTTAAATCTCAGAAACTATTTTGAAGCTGAAGGAATTGAACATGAAACATCTATTGCTCGAACACGCGAACAAAACGACGTTGTTTAAAGACGAAACCGTACTTTGGTTGAAGTTGCTCGAACATTATTATCCGCTTCAAAACTACCACTATATTTTTGGGCCGAAGCCGTGTCAACTGCATGCTACACACAAAACCGCTCCTTAATTATCCCAAGACACGAAAATACACCATATCACATAATTCATGATCGAAAACCTTCACTCAAACACCTTCATGTTTTTGGATGTACGTGCTACATTATTCGAGATGGTGAAAATCTGGACAAGATGAAAGAGAAAGGTGATGCATGCATTCTAGTGGGATATGCAAAACAGTCTAAGGGATATAGAGTGTACAACAAGAGAACAAAATTGATAGTCGAGACTATTCTGTCAGATTTGATGAATTACAAGAAATGGCACTTGAACAAAACAGTTTAAGTCCCGATACACAACGACAAATGACTTCCGTTCACAACCGCACGGAACTCAGAACTCAAGACCACAACAATGAACTGTCAAGTTCAAAGCTGGTTCCTGAACATGTTCCTAGAGCAGATATGACAGTGGACACGAAACTTAAAGAGTTGGAAATGTTATATGGACCAATGTATGATGAATATTTCACAGGGGAGAAACAAGTTGTATCAAAGTCTTCCGCTGTCACTCATGATAAGAATGATGATACCGATCATCGTCAACAAAAGGATACAACTTCATCTATTTCAACACGGGTTGTTGCAGATTTACCTCCTCAGAATATCACATCAACAACCGCTCCTACAACATCAACAACTACTGTCATTGCTCCAGAGAACACAAATCAAGCAGACAATGCATTATCTGACGAAGACGAATTTATCAACCCATTCGGTACACTGGTACACGAAACTGGAGAGTCTTCTACTCGCCATGTTGATCCGTCAAATATGCATACGTTCTACGAATGACATCCTTCAACACATCATTGGACCCGAGATCATCCTTTGGTTCACGTAATTGGAAACCCTTCACAGCCTGTTCGTACAAGACGACAACTCGCAACCGATGGAGATGTTTGTATGTTCGCACTCGCAGTGAGTACAGCTGAACCGGAAAACATCAAAGAAGCCATGGCTGATCATGCTTGCATCGAATCGATGACGGATGAACTTCAACAATTTGAAAGAGTTAAAGTCTGGGAACTTGTTGACAGACCATACGATGTGATTCCATTAAATCTTCGTTAGATCTGGAAAAACAAGATGGATGAATAGAATACGATCATCAAGAACAAAGCTAGGCTAGTGGCTAAGGGGTATGGCCAGAAAGAGGGAATTGATTTTGAAGAATCATTTGCACTAGTTGCTCGTATGGAAGCGGTCAGGATTTTCCTTGCTTATGATGCATATAAGGGATTCACTGTCTATCAAATGGACGCAAAGATAACATTTCTTAACGGTCCTTTGAAGGAAGAAGTCTATGTCACGCAGCCGGAAGGATTCGTCAATCCTCATTATCCTGACAAGGTGTATCGTCTCCACAAAGCACTATATGGACTAAAGCAAGCTCCAAGGGCGTGGTACGACGAGCTCTCGAAATTTCTGGTATCCAAAGGTTTCTCAAAAGGTTCCATTGATCTAACTTTGTTCACTTATAAATATGGGGATGACATTTTGCTTGTGCAAATTTATGTTGATGACATTATTTTCGGGTCTACAAACCCAAAACTTTCAAAATAGTTTGAAAAAGTAATGCACAACAAATTTGAAATGTCAATGATGGGCGAATTAAAATTCTTTCTAGGAATTCAAGTTCACCAATCCCCAAGTGGTATCTTTATAAACCAAGCTAAGTATTGTCAAGAGATAATCAAAAAGCATGGTATGACTTTATGTGACCCCGTTGGGACACCATTATCAACCACATCGCTAGATGCTGACTTGGAGGGAAATGTCATCGATCAAACGAGATATCGTTCCATGATCAGTTCCTTCATGTACTTGACAGCAAGCAGACCTGATATTTCACATGCTACGTGTTATTGTGCACGATATCAAGCACGACCCACTGAAAAGCACCTCAAGGAGGTTAAACGGATCTTTCGGTACCTAAAGAATACCATTTATTTGGGACTCTGGTATCCGAGGGAAACCGGTTTCTTTCTAACAGCCTATTCAGATTCTGATCATGCAGGGTTTCTTGATACACGAAAAAGTACTTCTGGTGGTGCACAATTTCTAGGACAAGATAAGCTTATGGGATTGTCTTCCAAAAAGCAGGATTGCATTTCACTTTCATCAGCCGAAGCGGAGTATGTGTCTGTATCTGCGTGTTGTGCTCAAGTTCTTTGGATGAGAACACAACTCACGGATTATGGCTTCCACTTTCATAAAGTACCTATGTATTGTGACTCAAAGTCAACCATTGCCATCTCCTGCAACCCGGTACAGCATTCCCGCACGAAGCACACCGATGTCAGATACCACTTCATAAAGGAACAAGTTGAAAGAGGTATCATTGAACTATACTTTGTTGAAACGGATTACCAATTAGCCGACTTGTTTACGAAAGCTCTGTCGAAAGATAGGTTTGAGTACCTCGTTAGGCAAATTGGTATGAGATGTTTGACTCCAGCAGACCTGGAGATTCTGGAAAAGTTTCCTGCTTGATTTATCTATCAAACATCAACCTATAAATATCTATGAAAAAGCAAAATACAAAAATATAAAACATATAAAAACAAAACACAAAATTAAAAAATCTTTCAAAATCCAAAAATATTCTTCTAGACATGTCTTTCAGTATTGATAATATGGACGTACCTAGAAATGTCGCTCAATAACGACACGGGTGTGTACTTAAAGCTCGAATGAAAGTTGTACATATTTTTCAAAACATGTCATTTCTTTTAATAAAGGAAATTGTCTATTTTGGACAATATTTCCAAACAACGGGTAGAGCAATCTATCACGGGTTGAGCTTGTCACAAAACATTCCACATTTTGATCTCAACACTATGGCTTGTAATCACTTTCAGATTGCAACCCGGATCTAAATTCACGGGGGAGTGTACGCTTGTAATCACGGTCCGATTCGGAAATGATCAATTTGCACCGATCCTAGGATATGGAGATTTGGTTCAGGGTAATATCACGATAAAAAGGGTATACTACGTCGAAGGGCTCAATCATAATCTTTTCTCGGTTGGTCAATTCTGTGATGCGGATTTAGAGGTTGCTTTCAGGAAGAAGACATGTTTTGTTCGTGATTATGATGGGAATGATTTACTTACCGGTACACGGGGTACTGATGTCTACACTATTTCACTTCAAGATACAACTTCATCAACTCCAATTTGCTTCATGGCTAAAGCTTCCACGACTCAGGCATGGTTATGGCATCAACGTCTTTCTCATCTCAACTTTGATACCATCAACTTGCTTTCCAAGAAAGATATTGTGAGAGGCCTTCCAAGTTTGAAATTCATCAAAGATCATCTTTGTTCTTCTTTTGAGCTTTGTAAAGCTAAACGAAGTAGCTTCAAAACAAAGACCACACCAAGCTCTAAAGGACGGTTAGATCTTCTCCATATGGAGCTGTGTGGTCCCATGTGTGTTCAAAGTATGAATGGGAAGAAATATATTCTGGTAATTGTCGATGATTACTCAAGGTACACATGGACTCATTTCTTGAGGTCCAAGGATGAAACACCCGAAGTTCTCATCAGCTTCCTTAAACTGATACAACGTGGTCTTCAAGCTCAAGTTAAAGTGGTTCGTACTGACAGAGGTACAAAATTTTTGAATTCAAATCTCAGAAACTATTTTGAAGCCGAAGGAATTGAACATGAAACATCTATTGCTCGAACACCCGAACAAAATGGCGTTGTTTAAAGACGAAACCGTACTTTGGTTGAAGCTGCTCGAACATTATTATCCGCTTCAAAACTACCATTATATTTTTGGGCCGAAGCCGTGTCAACTGCATGCTACACACAAAACCGCTCCTTAATTATCCCAAGACACGAAAATACACCATATCACATAATTCATGATCGAAAACCTTCACTCAAACACCTTCATGTTTTTGGATGTACGTGTTACATTATTCGAGATGGTGAAAATCTGGACAAGATGAAAGAGAAAGGTGATGCATGCATTCTAGTGGGATATGCAAAACAGTCTAAGGGATATAGAGTGTACAACAAGAGAACAAAATTGATAGTCGAGACTATTCTGTCAGATTTGATGAATTACAAGAAATGGCACTTGAACAAAACAGTTTAAGTCCCGATACACAACGACAAATGACTTCCGTTCACAACCGCACGGAACTTAGAACTCAAGACCATAACAATGAACTGTCAAGTTCAAAGCTGGTTCCTGAACATGTTCCTAGAGCAGATATGACAGTGGACACGACACTTGAAGAGTTGGAAATGTTATATGGACCAATGTATGATGAATATTTCACAGGGGAGAAACAAGTTGTATAAAAGTCTTCCGCTGTCACTCATGATAAGAATGATGATACCGATCATCGTCAACAAAAGGATACAACTTCATCTATTTCAACACGGGTTGTTGCAGATTTACCTCCTCAGAATATCACATCAACAACCGCTCCTACAACATCAACAACTACTGTCATTGCTCCAGAGAACACAAATCAAGCAGACAATGCATTATCTGACGAAGACGAATTTATCAACCCATTCGGTACACTGGTACACGAAACTGGAGAGTCTTCTACTCGCCATGTTGATCCGTCAAATATGCATACGTTCTACGAACGACATCCTTCAACCCATCATTGGACCCGAGATCATCCTTTGGTTCACGTAATTGGAAACCCTTCACAGTCTGTTCGTATAAGACGACAACTCGCAACCGATGGAGATGTTTGTATGTTCGCACTCGCAGTGAGTACAGCTGAACCGGAAAACATCAAAGAAGCCATGGCTGATCATGCTTGCATCGAATCGATGACGGATGAACTTCAACAATTTGAAAGAGTTAAAGTTTGGGAACTTGTTGACTGACCATACGATATGATTCCATTAAATCTTCGTTGGATCTGGAAAAACAAGATGGATGAATAGAATACGATCATCAAGAACAAAGCTAGGCTAGTGGCTAAGGGGTATGGCCAGAAAGAGGGAATTGATTTTGAAGAATCATTTGCACTAGTTGCTCGTATGGAAGCGGTCAGGATTTTCCTTGCTTATGCTGCATATAAGGGATTCACTGTCTATCAAATGGACGCAAAGACAACATTTCTTAACGGTCCTTTGAAGGAAGAAGTCTATGTCACGCAGCCGGAAGGATTCGTCAATCCTCATTATCCTGACAAGGTGTATCGTCTCCACAAAGCACTATATGGACTAAAGCAAGCTCCAAGGGCGTGGTACGACGAGCTCTCGAAATTTCTGGTATCCAAAGGTTTCTCAAAAGGTTCCATTGATCTAACTTTTTTCACTTATAAATATGGGGATGACATTTTGCTTGTGCAAATTTATGTTGATGACATTATTTTCGAATCTACAAACCCAAAACTTTCAAATCAGTTTGAAAAAGTAATGCACAACAAATTTGAAATGTCAATGATGGGCGAACTAAAATTCTTTCTAGGAATTCAAGTTCACCAATCCCCAAGTGGTATCTTTATAAACCAAGATAAGTATTGTCAAGAGATAATCAAAAAGCATGGTATGACTTTATGTGACCCCGTTGGGACACCATTATCAACCACATCGCTAGATTCTGACTTGGAGGGAAATGTCATCGATCAAACGAGATATCGTTCCATGATCAGTTCCTTCATGTACTTGACAACAAGCAGACCTGATATTTCACATGCTACGTGTTATTGTGCACGATATCAAGCACGACCCACTGAAAAGCACCTCAAGGAGGTTAAACGGATCTTTCGGTACCTAAAGAATACCATTCATTTGGGAATCTGGTATCCGAGGGAAACCGGTTTCTTTCTAACAGCCTATTCAGATTCTGATCATGCAGGGTTTCTTGATACACGAAAAAGTACTTCTGGTGGTGCACAATTTCTAGGACAAGATAAGCTTATGGGATGGTGTTCCAAAAAGCAGGATTGCATGTCACTTTCATCAGCCGAAGCGGAGTATGTGTCTCTATCTGCGTGTTGTGCTCAAGTTCTTTGGATGAGAACACAACTCACGGATTATGGCTTCCACTTTGATAAAGTACCTCTGTATTGTGACTCAAAGTCAGCCATTGCCATCTCCTGCAACCCGGTACAGCATTCCCGCACGAAGCACACCGATGTCAGATACCACTTCATAAAGGAACAAGGTGAAAGAGGTATACTATACTTTGTTGGAACGGATTACCAATTAGCCGACTTGTTTACGAAAGCTCTGTCGAAAGATAGGTTTGAGTACCTCGTTAGGCAAATTGGTATGAGATGTTTGACTCCAGCAGACCTGGAGATTCTGGAAAAGTTGCCTGCTTGATTTATCTATCAAACATCAACCTATAAATATCTATGAAAAAGCAAAATACAAAAATATAAAACATATAAAAACAAAACACAAAATTAAAAAATCTTTCAAAATCCAAAAATATTCTTCTCGACATGTCTTTCAGTATCGATAATATGGACGTACCTAGAAATGTCGCTCAATAACGACACGCGTGTGTAGTTAAAGCTCGAATGAAAGTTGTAAATATTTTTCAAAACATGTCATTTCTTTTAATAAAGGAAATTGTCTATTTTGGACAATATTTCCAAACAACGGGTAGAGCAATCTATCACGGGTTGAGCTTGTCACAAAACATTCCACGTTTTGATCTCAACACTATGGCTTGTAATCACTTTCAGATTGCAACCCGGATCTAAATTCACGGTAGAGTGTACGCTTTAGTGCCCTTACCCTCAGCAAAAGAAGAAAAATCTTCTTACACTTAAGTGGATTCGTCAAGACATTCAAAGTCAAAGAACACAAGTTTATGCTTTAGAAAAACCTCTTCGCCAAAAAGAAATTGGATTTTTCAAAAAGCGTTGAACACAATTGTTTCAAGAATTTTTCAATGATTATTCAAAATCTTTCAAAAATTGTGTGTTCAACAACTCCCATCCTCAAAAAGAAAAATATGGATCAAATCCTCACAATGACAATTCAATTGGATCAATTTTTAAGGGGAGCATTTTAACTTCATGCAAAAGATTAACACATGTTTCTCCCATAGATTTTCAAGACTATTTTTCAAAATATATTTTAATCAAATTTGGTATCTCTAATATCAAATGATTTTATATATTAGAGATAGGGGGAGAAAATGTGATTAAAATGTGATCTTATATAAGACTCAAGCACTTTAACTCTTACCTACATGTGCGAAACACTTTCGATTATCGATGCACATGTGAAGGGGGAGCTTTTCTGAAACGACAAAACTAGCAAGGTGTTAAATGTTTTTCAAACACTTTGTTAGAATTTAAAGTGGTTTTTATAGTGACGATCCAATACCCACAACATCTTTAATTCACGACGTTATTGGTGTCAAAAGGGTGGTTAGGTTTAAGTCCTATGATCCATCCAGAACCGGAGGGATCTTACCAGGGACAATCCAATAGATTATTCGAAGTCCTTAGGAAAGATGGAGTAGAATTTGAACGTAGCTGAATGCCGACTAAGTACTGATGCTAACACTGGAACAATCACAACAAGGTGCTAGTAATGATGTCTTGGTAAGCATTGAAGGGGTTGAAGAATTAAAAAGAAATGTAAGGATAAAGGGGGTAAAGAAAGAAGCCCTCCATACAACTTAGGCAGAAACCGGGTTAACACATCATGAAGACAAACTCATCATGGACCCAGTGACGTATGCACAACCCTTTCCTAGCTACTCAGGCTTCTCTCAAAAGAAGTTTGTTTTATTGTCACGGAGAACAACATGACTTCTATTGACTTTCTCACTTCGAGATAGTTGATATTCAATAGGTGGCATCTACTCCAACCTCTGACCACTAAAAGTGCACAAATCGAGTCTAGAGCCAAGAGATCAATCAAATCTCGTTAGGACACACGGATGAAGATCAAGAGAGTCCTACGCTATATCCTTGTGATATTGCTAGAACACTCAGAGTGATACTACTTAGTATTCACAATGATGAGTGGAAATCCTTCCAGTGTTAACATCAAACAGCATTGTGGTAGGTCATATGTAAGATTCTTCATGAATTGAACATATGTAAAACTGAAAAGCAAAAATGGTTTGATTCTTAATTGATTCAAACTCGTTTCAGGTTTCTACGCAATATCTTTATGGTCTTGCCAGAACATTCAGAGTGATATTCATTAATATTCACAATGACGAATGGAAATCCTTCTAGCGTCAACATCAAACAGCGCTACGGTAGGTGACTTGTGAGATTCTTATGAATCAAGCTTGTGTCAACTGGAAAGCAACAATGGTAATATTCTTTATGAATCACACTTGTTCCAGGAAATTGAATTGACGAATTTAATCAAGCGGATATTTATCCAATTGATTCACTCTTTATGTCCGTAGTCTTGCTTTGAGACGGTCGAGTAAAGAGAACGGCTAGTACAGCCGCGAAACCCTGTCAAGGAGATTCTTAATTGAATCTACCTATCACACGTACGGTATTTAATATCGTATAACGGTCTTCACCGACCGGAGGTAAAACGCTACCGATTTAGGACGAATGTCAAAGCCATTCAGTCCGTGTCTATGTTTTGTCTCGAGAAGGTGGCGTCACGGTGTACTCAGCAAAGTCAAAGATTCAAAACCACATACTCATGCCTAAAGACATATTCAACAATTAATAGTGTGAGCATGTGGATAAAGACACAAGATCGCAGGATGGCAAGGACAAGTCAATGATGATTTGAAGATCTCAAGATAAAAAAACAAAGTCGAAAGACAATGACAAAGGCTCAAAGATCACAGCATGAAGAAACAAGACTACTATTACACGTTCAAGACTCATTTATGGCGAGATTCGTAGTCTCTACAATTCTCCAAATGAAAAGGGGTAATGACCTCTCATAAAGGATAGTGACCTCACATTGGGGGAGATTGTTAGCCTCAAAATATTGAGTCAAACAAGAATGCTCGGTCATATGTTTATTATGTATCGTATATTAGAACGTTGTAATAGGTAGTAGATTAGTCGTGTATTACGGGCTTAACTTTAATCTAAGGTTCATTCATAAGTAACCAAAGCCCAAAAGGAAAGCCCGGCCCATTATCATATAGCCCATTATGCCACATGTAGGCAAGGCTATATAAACCTCTCCTTGCATGTAAGGAGAGGTTGGTTGGTCATTCATTTTCTCTTAATCTAATATTTCACAAGTTCACACATTTCTCTCTCTAGTTTCTCTCTCTAAAACTCATCTCATATCTACCTTTCTTTCTTCATTAATCGTAGAGAATCATCATATATTAGGGACAACAGACGCTCCAACATTTGATCCATGAAGGGCAAGGGAATATGGTCTTTACGAGTGGCATCATTCAACTTACCATAGTCGATGCACGCCCTCCAACCGGTCACGAGTCGAGTTGGAATTAATTCGTTGGAATCGTTTGGCACAACGGTCATTCCTCCCTTCTTAGGGACACAATGAATAGGACTCACCCAAGGGCTATCGGATATAGGGTAAATCATTCCCGCGTCAAGGAGTTTTAGGACTTACTTTTTGATGACATCGTGAATTTTGGGGTTCACACTTCTTTGACATTGGATTGCGGGTTTGTAGTCCTCCTCCATTTAGATTTTGTAGGTATAAAGTTTGGGATCAATCCCCTTAATGTCGGATAATTTCCACGCAATTGCCCCTTTGTGATCCTTTAGAACATCGACAAGTGCGGTTTTTTTCATCATTCGAAAGATCTTTCGCAATAATAACCGGCAACTTGTCGTCCTCCTCCAAAAATACATATTCAAGGTGAGGAGGTAAATCTTTCAACTCGAGGATTAGTGGTTCCTCAATTGAAGATTTGGGCTCGATACATATAACCTCCTCGGGTGGAAGAAATGGGAAATCGTTAAGAAAATCCTTGATAATCGAGAAGTCCTCATCGTTGTTGAGGTCTTCGTCACAAGTACGTGGAACATCAAATTCTTCCAACGTAAAACCACCACCTCCAAATAGAGTGAAGGTTGGTGTCGAATTATCAAGAATGAGGTCAAGCATAGTTGGATTGCCACTATTTTCATCATCACCAAAACCTAAAACTTCTTGTGAAAATTCCTCGCAAACAACGTTGATCATATCAACGTGGTTTATGGTAGCAACGAGATATTTGAGAATTTTGAGTTGCGTTTATAACAAGTTCCTCTTCGTTGAAACGTAAGGTGATCTTTCTAGCATGCACATCAATTAATGCCATAGACGTATCTAAAAACGAGCGACCTAAAATAAGAGGAACTTGAGGATCCGTGGGAATATCGACAATGAAAAAGTCTACCGGATAATAGAACATTCCCACTTTCACAAAAACGTCTCGCCAATCCACATGCGGGAATCGTGGAATGATCGACCAATTCGATAGACATTAGTGAAGGAGTAAGATTAGGAAGATTGAGCGACTTGAAGATTGCAAGTGGCATCAAGTTAATACTAGCACCAAGATCGGCCAAGGCATAACATTCTTCCATATCTTGGATTGCACATGCAATCAAGAATTTACCGGGATCACCGACTTTTTGAGGTATGCGGTTAAGATAAACCGATGAACAACTAGACAATTGTTGCAATTTCTCTTTATTGTTCAACATACTCTTAAAGTTAGCAGCAAATCGAGGCATCATGACCAAAGCATCAGCAAAACTCACATTAAAATGCACGTCACGTAACATTTTCATAAAAAGCTCAAATTGGTAATTGTCACGCTCTTGACGTTTCTCCTTTCTAAGTCTCGATGGATAGGGCAAAGGTGGTGTGGGTTGAGTCATAGGCATAGCCTTTGGAATCTCGGGTTCCAAATGTGGTAATGGGTCAACCATAGGTGTGGCATGAGCGGTACTTCGTGGGATTGGCACATGCTCCTTTTCGACCACCACCTCGGGTTCTTCCTCAATTGCTTCCTCCATAGGAGTAATTGGTTGAGGAGTCGGTTCCTTAAGTGTCTTACCACTTCGTGTGGTAATCACTTTCATCTCTCCCTTGGGGTTTGATATGGTATTGCTAGGAAGACTACTCAAAGACGGTTTACACAATATAGCCTGAAACATGGATGAAATTTTATCCTCAAACATAGATTGCCTCTTCTCGGCTTTAATCATCTCTTGTTTTATTTCATGTTTCCCTTGTTCCATTTTTTGTTGGTTTTGTTGTAACCTAGTTACATTCCCCTCCATTTTGTTTGTATGGATCTTAAACTCATTTGCTAACTCGTTTTTCAACTCCTTTTTCAAGTCATTCTTAAACTCAGATCTTAGGTTAATGATCTATCTTTGAATATTATCAAACCTAGCATCGTTTCCATTTGCGTATTCAACAAATTCATTTGGAAGATCTTTCAAAGTTTTTGTTTTGAAAATCATTGTTTTGATTTTTGTTTGAAACTTGATTGTTATTAGCCCCTTGATTCCCATAATTGTTTCCTTTGTAATTGTTTTTGAAACCAACTTGATTGTTTCGATAGTTGTTGTTAGCATTTTGATTGGGAGCAAAACCCGGTGGAGTCAATTGATTAGAGCGGGTAACTTGACCGTTTTGGTTGTAAGTTCCCGTGGCCGCGTATGCACTCGAAGTGTTACCACTGTTGGTAATGCACTCGGAGAAATAATGACCTCCACCACAATACATACATGAAACCTCAACCGCTTTAGCCGTAGTGGGAGCACTTTGTTCACCAACTTTGATTTCAATTAAAAGACCTTTAAGCTTATCAAAGATTTTATTTTCCAAGTTCGCCTCAATTTGGCAAGCATCGATGGTATTGGACAATGAAGGTGAAGCCGAAGACGAAGCCTTACGAACACTCGATGTGTTACGAGGACTATACACCTTAGATCTGTTCTCAATAATCAACAATGCTTCCTCAACTGTTTTACACAAAAAATTACCACCCGCGGCGGCATTAAGATAATCCCTCTCATGATCATTCAAACCATTGTAAAACGTGTCAATTTGATGCAAGTCGGAAAAACCGTGATGAGGACACTCATGTAACATTTCCTTAAACCGATTCCAAGCCGTTGAAAAACTCTCATTAAATTCTTGTGAAAATTTTGAAATCTCGTTTTTCAAATGCTAGTCTTAGAGGGCGGGAAAAATTGGTTCACAAACTTTGAAATGAGATCCTTCCACGTCAATATAGAATTGGGTGGCTCTTTCTCTAACCAAATTTTAGCGGGCCCCGCTAAGGAATACGGAAAAAAGCATCATCTTAATCGAATCATTAGCAACATCCATAAATTTTCCAGTGGCGGCAAGACGATTGAATTGGCGGATATGGTTGTGCAGGTTGTCCTTTTCATCACCACGGAATTTGTTGTTTTGGATCATCGACAACAAACCTGTTTTCACTTCAAAATTCTCCGCAAGGATGGCGTGAATCACAATAGCCTCTCCATAACCCTCGGTGGGTGCATGAAGTAACTCCATCATAGTTCGATTCGCCATGGTTGGTTATTCTTCTACGATAGGTTCGTCAATAGGAGACTCCTCACTAGAAAGATTAGGAGTAGGTGTGGACTCCTTTCGGTTTTTCGTTTACGTGCACGTCTTGCTTGATTACGAGTAAGCTTAAACGTCACGTACAACGTGGGGATGAGCAAAGAAGATTCTTTTTGGTGTTTTTAATTTTTCCATTTTATGTGGTTTTTGATTGTTTTTACTTTTTTTGGATCTTGGTGATTGTATTAGGTAGACAAAAATCTACACATCTCTCCTTTAATCAAATCTCTTGATTAAAGAAGACTCAAGGAATAAAAACGATCACGTAAAGTGAACGCCTTCGATGACTTTAAAACGTTGGTGGAACACCAAAACGTTCAAGAGGGTTTAATCAAATGAAACCAAGAAAATATATATGATACTTAGATAATACTTTGGTAGGCAAACCCTCGATTAGCCCTTTTTTATCTAAACACGCACAAGCAAGCGGGGATACGAGGCGGCACGAAGCACTTAAGAGCCTTTTTTCCTTAGGGTATATTTTATAATACCCACCTTATACCCACCTTATAGTTTGTGTTTGTCAAAATTAAGCTTCACGAAAGTAATTATCTATTTTTCCTTTTTTCTTTGTTTGAGATAAGAATACAATGATTGAGTAATGACCTCCCAATCAAGGTTGTGTTTTCACACTTTTGGAGTACTTGTGAATTTATTGTTCTACGTATACAATATATAATATTCACATAAAAAATGAAAACCGATAATACGTATTAGTAGAGTGCTACTAATACAAATAGCTATTATGGCTAGTATAAAAACAACAATTGTTCAAATCAAAACACAACACGCCTCCCCGACAGCGGTGCCAAAATGATAGTTGATAGTTATACACTTGTTTAGGAAAACAAGGTAATTTGGGCAACCGTTAACATGTGATTTAGGAAAACCACAAGTAAATGACCCAATGTGGGGATCGTTCTCAAGGAGGCTTGTGCGTTGTGTAAATAGATGATTAAGTGTTTGTGATTATACTGATGAGAAAAGAAAAATAGAAAAGAGATTAGAAAAGAATGACGGTTACGATTATGAATTAAACTAAGACGAAAAGTCACGCACGTAAAACCGTAAAAAGTGACCAAATTCAAAAATTACCCTAAATATTCCTAGAAAATTGCAATAAATCCTAAAAAATGTAAATAGAGTTTGCAAAAAATCAAAAATCACTCAAACCTTTTATTTAATTAAATATTAATTTTTTAGTGCTAATTAAAGCCCAAAAAATCAATTTAATTAACAAAAAGCTCAAAATGAGATTTTTTAACTTGTAAACCTCTAAAATGACTTAACTAAATTTAAAACTATTTTTGAAAATTTTAAAATTAATTAAAACTATTTAAAAACAATTAAAAGCTATTTAAACTTAAAATAATTCTAAAAATTAATCTATTGACAATAAAATTTAATCTAAAAATTTTAAAATTCCTGACTTAATGTATTTGAACTAGGAAAAATGAAAAATTTGCAAAAATCTAAATTTTAATTTTTAATAATAAAATAATAATAAAATATTAATAAAAATCCAAAATTTATAAAAAATTATAAAGAGTTGCAAACTAGTTTATTTTAACCCAAATAAAACAGAAATAAACTTGAAATTAGAAAATTACCCCTATTGGGCCTTCAAATGGGCCAAATACCTAAACAGTCCCTTAATGGGCTTAGAATTGGGCCCAATAAGAAAAAGTCCACAGAAATGGCCCAAAAGCTCTAGTTAAGCTTAATATCTGATTTTAAACACAACTTTCCAAAGGCCCAAAAGCTGAAAATGAGCTTAAGTTAACTTATTAAAACAGCTTATTCTTAATGGGCTTTTTGGCCCATTAAGCTATAAGCTGATGCCATAAGCTAAAATTTTACCCACGTCCTTCTCTTGACCTAAATAAGATATTTGCAAAAAGAAACTTGAAATAAGCCCAAGGAATAAGCCTGAAATAAGCCAAATCTCTCTTCACAAAACGACAAAATAGTCGTTTTTGAGTTCTAGGCTATTTCAAGAGCTGATTCAAGCTGCAATAAGTCACAAATAGCTTAACTAAGCTTAATAATAAAAAATCTTTCAAAAAGCACTACTCAATAAGCTTGAATAAGAAATAAGCAATTTTGTAAAAGTCAACTAAGTTCGTTTTCTAGTCAAACCTAAAAGTCAAAGTCCACAAAGCCCCATATCTCTTAAATGGGTCAAATAAGGAAGATTGATTACAAAAACAAAGTTGTTGCAAGTTCCAATAAGCTAGAATGGCTTATGAATAAGCTGTTGGGATTTTAACACTAGCAGTGGCTAGTTTTGGGGGTTCAGCAGTGGGAAAAGTTTCCATTGCTTGACCTTTTTGACTTTTTGTCTTTAGTTACTTTTTGTTGGATTCAGGTTAAGCAAAGTCACCCAAGTAATCAGTGAATCACAAGGAGTCAATAACAACAATCAAATCACAATTACACCTAGCTAATTAGTACAGTTAAATCAAAACATCACCAGACTTTGTCCGGATATGAACAATAAGCAGTTTTCACCAAATAAGCACTTTTAGCAAGATTAAGCCAGCCAAACTTCACCAAATGCATACACAAGCTATAAATAATTCAAATAAACATAAATCAACAAGTTTCATGCGATGGTTCAAGGCCTAGATCAAGATTCAAGCTCAAAAATGTTACTGATGAACAAAGGACATGTAGTTTTGATACTTTGCTGATATATTGACCACAAATCCAATTTCAAACACTCAAATCTTCTTAACAGGTTATATTAACTATGTTTAATCACATGTTATCCCTAAGCATGCATACAAACTAAGTGTTACCAAAGTCTTAGGTCAAAAAAGCAGTTTTCAAGTTTTTATAGCACAATCAAGATTTTGATGTTTAAAAGCCAAGAACTTGCAGCAATTAGCACTCAACCAAGTATATATCAGATACCAACTCAAATAACCAACAAACAATAACTCAAATCCAATTTGTGAACTTAAACAGGTTAACCCAAACACCCCTTAACTTTTTTAAATCCAATATTAACAAAGCAAGTGTGTGATTTAGTTTATCCCAAGCCCAATCTAACACAATAACATCATCATCATGCAATATCAAGCAATTATAAGCTACAAAAACAACAAGAACAATAGCAGAACAAAAAATCACAAAAATCAAGTATTTTGACAGATTTTGGGTTCAAGGACTCAAACCTCATGAATGTACATCCACACTCACGGATTTTTGAGCTGATGAAGGCACAAGCTTCCACAAAAAGGCTGCTAAGATTCAACAAGGCTATAAAAGTCCCAAAGTGCCCTTGTCGAATTTGAATAACTTGAGCTCATGTGAAGTTTCGTTGGCTGTTTTTGTGAGTTGTAAAGGTTGTAATTGATCAAAGGGCTAAGAAAGAAGATTAGGAATGAAGCTAAACATGGTGTGTTGATTTTCTGGCAAGTTTTGGCAGTTTTTCCCAAAAACGTGTACAAGGTTTGTAGCATGTGAACCTGTGATGATGTGGGATAGGATTTGGGAGTTGGGTTATGTTTATGATTACCCTAATCATAATTTTGGAGGTGATGGAGGCCTAATTGCAAGTAATTAGAAAAAACCCAATTATGTTAAGAACATGATGAACAAGGTGGTTTGATCGGTTTAAATTTTTAAAAATGTGTTTAGGCGCGAGTTGGATTAATTAGTTATATTAATTAATCCGGTTATGAGTGGGTTTGTGACATGGCACAATGGTGAAAGGTGATTGGTGGAAATGGGTTAGTGGGACACGTGGTGAGGTGTGAGTGATCTAGGTAAGTTTGGTTGTCTGCCAGCTTTGGTCCCTTGTTTCCTTCATTCATTTCACTTTGTCTTTAATAAAGCAAAAACTGAATTTCCTTTATAATCCAAGTTTCAGTTTTTAGACTTTTGCCCCAAATACTTTTCCAAAGTATTTTCATGGGTATTTCGTGCCAATTCATGATTCTTGAAGGACTATTTTTGCATTTTCTTAAAACATTATGGTCTTGACTTGTATTGTTGTCTTTGTGGAGTACTGAAATTGACAATTCTTCGTTTATGAGGGACCATTCTTACCAATTCTTCAAAGTGGAAGGCCCTTTTTTGTAAATTTGACAAACTTTAAGGACTAAACTTGTAATTATGAATAAAAAAGGGTTTAAAGTGTCAATTCTTCAATATTGGAGGACCCTTCTTGTACAATCTTCATTTTTTCAAGGGTTTTTCTTGGAAAATATTCATTAGCGCTTGGTTCATTGTACGGCTTCTTTTCCCGTGTTCGTTTTTCCTTATTTCTTGTGATCATTTGTCATTTTCTCAATATCCGAACCTAAAATACACATGTAACAAACACAAGCATATATTTGGCATATTTCATGATATTTTATGCATATTAAGCCTATTTTGGATGATGAGACTATGTATAAAAGCAGTCTCATCACTCCCCCATACTAAACCATTTCCGTGCCCTCACGCAATGCTAGAATAAAGTATCGTAGCATCTCCAAAATTCATTTTTATGCATTTTATTGAATGATAAACTAGCTACACTACTACTATTACTACTACTTGCGTTTTAAACATAATGTATGATTTTCATCGCAATATGGGATGTTTAGGTTCATAGAACAAGAACACGTAAGTGCTTCGTTATAAATAATTTCATCGTCCTCGATTTTCACCCCAATTCCATGCTAAGCGTGCAACGAGATCATTGTCATTATAAGTTAGTAATGCTACCACTACTCATATTCCCTTATCACGTACATATCCTCCCATTTTCCTAAGTTGTAACTCTTATATTTTATTTTTGTCTTGAATGTTTCACGAGGATAAATTTTTAACATATGCGATAATAGAGATTTAGGTCTAAAAATAGAGTCATAACGGTGTAACCAAGACCATCGAATTAATAACCCCCCCCCTAATATACAACGATGTCAAAAAATCAAGTCAACAAGAAGGATCGATAAACACGGTTTTATAACGGTTTTGAACATGAGACTTATTACCAAGACTTTTATACGCCCCCTAACGGAAGGGCCTTGTTATCATAGGTTTATCTAACACCTCACCAAATGCTATGCGCAGCGGAACTACAACATTTGGGTGCTAGGCAGTTATCATCGCACACAAGATATATCGAACGACTCCAAAGAGACGTCAAAGTTTAAACTTAAATTAAAAATTATTAAAAAGTTACATGTCTACGGTTTTCCAACCCCAAATGATACAACAGAGTTTGCGTTTCGGTCCCCATGAATCTCAACCCCAAAAGATACAGTTTTCACAACAACATGACATAAAATTTAAAGATGTTCAAGTAATAATGGGAGGAAAACAAGTAGACTCCAAGCCATACACACAACTTCCATCCAATGTATGCTCCATGCTACACTTCATCGGTTACCTGAAACACATGCTAAATTTGGTCAACAAAAACGTTGAGTGGAATTCATAGGTTTTACAATTCATTTTGAACATATGTGTAATAAAACCATTCACGATCATTCATAGACTTGTCGATCAAACAATCTATATTCAAGGTACTGACAATTGTGTTTAAGCTCATGATACTAAACCGTTAACTCAATCACCCGCGTAATAATTACCGGCGTGATTCAGATGAAACCAGTGCCCCTACTAAGGCATCAGTTGCAATTATACCTTATCTCTTATCACAAATTATCCGTCCGCAGGGGGTATCAACGTACTAGCCCTCGTCTCGGATAGGGTAGTCAACCCCATAGTACTATCACTTTGTATAAGCGGCTATTTCTAATCCACGCTAGGACTAAACAATAGTTAATAGTTCATGAAATTAGGGCCTTTTGCAACTAGGTACTCAACACAATTTCAAAGGCAACATTTGGGTCCAACAATCATTCATGACATACGTTCATTTTGAAAACTAGCATGCATTTCCCTCGTGGGTAAAACAATTTGAAATAATAATAAGCGAGGCTATAAATTCACACCTTATATAACAAGTAGTCGATAGTTCGAGTGACGGTCACTGACGACGATGAGGATGCCCGGGAAAATCAACACCTATCAAACCAATAACGCGTAATGAGTAATCTCATTTATAAACCTTAAGGTACTGTATATAATACATACATATTAGTCACTTGTGATAATTACAACTCACGCCAAAACCAAACAATCAAGTGTTACTCGTTTTATACCATTTGTCCATGTTATTAACGTTATTCATTTTTACGCATTTTTCGCCAATACTTACCAAAAGTACGGACTGTTTTACTAGACTTAAACCTTTTTATAAAAATTGAGAAAATTCTCAAAAATACCTTAAGACCTGTAGAAAACACATATTTAATCCCATTAAAAGTTTTCGCTTTTACGACCCGTTACTGAACACTTTACCAAAACTACGTTTTTTGGACTGAAATTGTACTTTGACCAAGTCGGACTCATTTGACCCGTTTAAAATGTTCCATTGACCCATTTGACACCTAAGTCTTATAATAGACTCAAATATGCAGGTTTGAGACCAAAAATAAACCTTTTACCATTTACCAAACTAAACCTATAGTCCCCGGGATTTGACCTAAAACCAAAAATAATTTCGGATTATGACGGTTTTCATCTCCCGGTACACGAATTTCAAAACATCGTAACTTTTGGCTCGTTAGGAGTCGTAAGCTGTATCTTATACCAAATCGAAGCTAAGAAGATGCTCTACTACTACATCCTAATCACAAGACCTGTTTACAAAATAATTTTTACGAAAACACCTCAAACTTTCTGCCTAAAATCACCTATACCAAAATCAACCCAACGCTCGTTTTCAAACCCATTTATCGACACTAGGCATCAACCTAAGCACTCCTAATCATATTCAAACACTCTAATCAGTCCTAAACCCCTATTAATCAAAATCATCATAAAACCCAATCACAAAAATAAACATGAAAATGGTTTTACCCATTTAAAAACATGTAAAAACAAACATACATACAATATCCATCATCAAAACAACAACCACCATGATCCCCCAAACACCCCCCTTGTGCCGTGGGGTTTGGGTGATCAAAACCCATCAACCAAATTGATTTTGGTTGATTTGTTTAGTGATTTAACATCATTCATCCATGAATTAAACATGCAAATGCCTAATTAACATCAAAATAAACTTTTGAAAAATCTTTAATTTTTGGAAAAATTCATGTTAATGCATGTTAGATTAAACCATGGATTAACACTTACAAAAGGTTTTTAAGATGTGGTATTTAATTGGAATTAATCAAAACCAAGAAAAATTGAAGGTGGTGGTGGTTTGGTGTGTTTGGCCGTCGGCCTAAAGAGAGAAGAAGGAAGGGATGGGTTTTTTTTTAAACTATTTAGTGTGTGTGTGCTTTATTTCCATTTTGTGCATTTGGGAGGGACCTTGGTGCAATTTAGGCTTTCTTTTGTCCTTAAGCAAAAACGACCTTATAAGTTTACGGGATTGACTCACTAGTCATTTTAGAAAATTTTACGGGAGTCGGGGATCATCGCGAACACTCCAAAATATTTTTAGGACACTTTAAATGTACCCGGAAAGCGATAAAACTCACCCGACTCGACTTAACACGAACCGAAAGTAAAATTCTCGAAAAATTACAATATCGATAAAACGACAATAATTATAGAAATTTGGGCATCCATCGGGATCGTATTCGTCATCGTCCTTCTTAAATCGTCAATAGTCAAAATTATAACCTCGAATATCGGTTTCAACCAAAATAATAAAATACATAGCAAATAAAATTTATTAAAAAAATTTCAAAAATAAGCGTAATTTAGGGTAATGTAAGTGACCTCGGTTCTAGGGTATCACATCCACCCCTTCTTAAAGAGAGCGACGTCCCGGCGCTCGCCTCTTCTTATACTCACATTTCGTGCCGCTGGAACAGATGAGGATACCTTTGCTTGAAAAAGTCCTCACGTTCCCAAGTGTATTCCGGTCCACGCCTAGAATTCCATCGAACCTTCACAATGGGAATACTACTATGCTTCAGTCTCTTGACCTCTCGGTCCATAATTTCCACGGGTTCTTCCACGAAATGCATTTTGTCGTCCAGTTGAATCTCGTCCAAAGGAATCACCAATTCCTTATCCGCCAAACTCTTCTTCAAATTTGATACGTGAAACGTGTCGTGAATAGAACTAAGCTCGCTCGGCAACTCTAACTTATACGCTACTGGTCCAATTCGTTTAACGATCTTAAATGGTCCAATATACCTCGGACTCAACTTTCCTTTCTTCCCAAAACGAATTACACCCTTCCACGGCGAAACCTTAAGCATAACCATATCTCCGACTTCAAATTCCAACGGTTTTCTTCTGTTATCGGCATAACTCTTCTGTCGGCTTCTCGCAACAAGTAGTCGGTTCTTGATTTGCACAATCTTCTCGGTCGTCTCCAAAACCACTTTGGGTCCAGCCAATTGACTTTCTCCTACTTCACTCCAACACACAGGTGATCTACACTTCCTTCCATTCAACGCTTCGAATGGTGCAGCCTTGATGCTCGCATGGTAGCTATTATTATACGAAAACTCCACTAAAGGCAGGTGGCGTTCCCAACTTCCTCCAAAATCAATCACGCATGCTCGGAGCATGTCCTCCGTCGTCTGAATAGTCCGTTCACTCTGGCCGTCAGTCTCCGGGTGATACGCTGTGCTTAAACTCAGTTCAGTGCCCATCGCACGTTGAAGCGATTTCCAAAATTCCGAATTAAACCTACTATCGCGATCCGAAATGATCGATAAAGGTACTCCATGTCTGCAAACGATCTCCTTCACGTACACACTGGCCAACTTCTCCATACTGTCCGTCTTCTTCATAGGTAAGAAATGAGCAGATTTCGTCAATCTATCCACTATTACCCAAATCATATCACATCCACTAGGAGTTCTGGGTAAACCCGTCACGAAATCCATAGCGATTCTCTCCCATTTCCATTCTGAGATCTCTGGTTGCACCAACAACCCAGACGGCTTCTTATGTTCGGCTTTAACCTTCGCACAAGTCAAACACTTACTAACGTAACGAGCAATATCCGCCTTCATATTCGGCCACCAATAGACTTTCTTCAGGTCATGATACATCTTATCCGATCCAGGATGTATCGAGTACTTCGACTTATGAGACTCGTTCATAACCAAATCTCGTACTCCAGGCTTTCCTTCCTCGGATGGACACAATGGTAACCAAATCCGATTCTCGAAATATCTCAGCCCGTCTGACCTAACCACAAAAAGAGGTTTCAACATTCTTCCCAAGTTATCAGCATCAACATTTTCTTTCATTAATCCCCTCTCTTGAGTCTTCAGTATTGTTTCAGTGAAATCAACACTCTCAGTCATCATTAAAGCTCTGACTCTCAAAGGTTTCTCTCGATCCTTCCTACTAAGTGCATCCGCTATGACATTCACCTTACCAGGATGGTAGCGAATTTCACAGTCATAGTCACTCAGTAGTTCTACCCATCGTCTCTGTCTCATGTTCAACTCCTTCTGGTCTAAAATGTACTGCAAACTCTTGTGGTCGGTGAATACAACACACTTCGTCCCATACAAATAATGTCTCCACCATTTCAACGCAAAAACCACAGCTCCTAATTCCAAATCATGCGTCGTGTAGTTCTCTTCATTCTTCCTCAGTTGTCTCGACGCGTAAGCAATCACCTTCTCACGCTACATCAACACAGCTCCATAACCCTTACGAGATGCGTCACAATACACTACAAAGTCTTCGGTTCCTTCAGGTAATGACAATATCGGCGCAGAACATAACTTGTCCTTGAGTGTTTTGAAAGCGAATTCTTCCTCATCTCCCCATTCATACACTCTATTATTCTCGGTAAGCTTTGTCAATGGCTTCGCAATCAACGAAAATCCTTCAACGAATCTCCGATAATATCCAGCTAAACCAAGGAATTGTCGAACTTCAGTCGGCGTTGTTGGTGCCGACCATTCCCTGATCGCTTCGACCTTGGCAGGATCCACGCGAACTCCTTTGCTATCAATTACGTGACCAAGGAATTGCACAGACTCTAACCAAAACTCACACTTCGAGAACTTCGCATACAACTTCTCTTTCTTCAGTAGATCCAATATCTTTCTCAGGTGCTTCTCGTGCTCTTCCTTACTCTTAGAGTAAATAAGAATATCATCGATAAAAACAATGACAAACTTATCTAGATACGGCTTGCATACTTGATTCATAAGGTCCATGAATACAGCAGGCGCGTTTGTGAACCCAAACGGCATCACTCGAAATTCGAAGTGTCCATACCGCGTACGAAAGGCAGTTGTAGGAATATCCTCCTCTCTCGCACGCAGTTGATGATACCCTGACCTCAAGTCGATCTTTGAGTATACACAGGAACCTTGCAATTGATCAAACAAATCGTCAATCCTCGGCAATGGATACCGATTCTTAACCGTCAGCTTATTGAGTTCTCTATAGTCAATACACATCCGAAATGACCCATCTTTCTTCTTCACAAACAACACTGGCGCTCCCCATGGTGACGAGCTTGGTCTAATAAATCCCTTATCCATTAACTCCTTCAGTTGATCCGATAACTCCCTTAGCTCTGATGGTGCTAATCGATAGGGTGCACGCGCAACTGGTGCAGCTCCCGGCACCAAATCGATTCGAAACTCGACCTCACGGGTGGCTGGTAAACCCGGCAACTCGTCTGGAAAAACTTCCGGATATTCGCAAATTACAGGTACCTCTTCAATCCTCGCCTCTAAGTTACCATCACTAGAAACTTGTGCCAAAAACACATCGCATCCATCTTCTACATACTTCATCATTTTCAAACAAGAGATCACCTTCAAACGAGAAGTGCATTCATCTCCCTTCACAGTTAAGACTTTATTCCTCAACGGGATCTGAACTACTCTCTCTCCACAGACGATCACGACACTATGCGCCATCAGCCAATCCATTCCCACGATTACATCAAACGATCCTAGCTCTATGGGCATTAAGTCGATTTCAAAAGCGTAATTTCCTTACTTCAAGGTACACCCTTTCAGTATAGAATTTGTACTAACGATTTTCCCATCGGCTAACTCCACGTTATAACTAGTCGTTAACAATACCGGTTTTCTATCGATATGACGACTAAATTTAACATCTACGAAACTCTTGTCGGAACCAGAATCAAACAAAATACTAGCATAACAAGCGTCTAGAAAAAACGTACCAGTAACTACGTTAGGACCTTGTGGTTTATCAACCGTCCCTACTTGATACACGGCAGCAGCATTGTTACCTCCTTGCTTGTTCCCAACCTTCGGGCAATTTCCTTGCTTGTGTCCTCTTTCTCCACATCCAAAACAACCCATCACTCTCGTAGCATTCGCCCCAGTAGCTACCCCCTTTGTTCGGCAATCCGACATTCTGTGACCCGCTTTTCCACATTTGCCGCACGCAGGTGGGCAACTCCCTACATGGTACAAGTTGCATCGACCACAGTGGGGATTCACCTTCGCTCCTCTGGGGTTTGTAACAGCTCTCATCCCTTCATTCCTGCGCTGGTTGAACTGCTGACTGCAGTTCTGACCATTGTTGTTACGGTTTCCACCTCGGCTTTGACCCTGGGATTGATTGCTCTGAGCTGCCTCCCACTTCCTCTTATTTCCTTCAGCAATGAAGTTCTTCTTGTCTTGGAGTTTGACATCCATCAACGCGTGAGCCATGTGGACCGCTTCATCAAACGACCCAGGCTTAGATGAAGTCGTTTCACCCTTGATATTACTGGACAAACCTTTGATGTACTGTTTCATCTTCTTGTTATCATCGGCAAAGGCCTCGGGACACAAAAGGCTTAATTCATTAAACCTCCTGGTGTAAGCAGTGATATCATTGTTTCTCAAAGTCAGGTGCCTCAACTCATCTTCCAATTGACCCAGCTCCTCTTCAGGACAGAACTTCTTGGTCAAAAGAGATTTAGTAGCAGTCCATGTTCTTGCATTCGCTACTGCTAACCCAACAGTGGCTACTTGGATGTTCCACCAACTCAATGCGTTGTCAAGAAAAGTAGCAGCCGCAAACTTGACCTTGTTCGCCTCTGAACAACCACTAATCTCGAAAGTACTCTCGACCTTTTCTAACCATCTCCTGAGTTCTAGAGCTCCACCAGTTCCACGAAACTGCGTGGGACCGCATTTCATAAAACTAGAGTAAGTACACTCTCTTGGGGCTTGCTGTCTCCCCACATTTCTGCCTTGGTCTGGGTTTCTCTCTGCTCGGTCTGCTTCTAGCGCATTCGCAATAGCTTCCTGAATCATCGTTTTCACACGGTCAGCTGTTAGTTTTGGAGGCATGGTGCGTTATCAAATACACCTCTCTACAAAGACAGGGAAAAATAGAAAAACAATGTAAGTATACACATCAAGATTAAGATGGATTTCTCTTTCAAGACATAATATAAATACAACGACACATCGCTACAGAGTTACTAATATTCACCAATTCACATCACAAAAGAGCAAATTAAAGACATATCACAGATTATGAAAGGTAAACATGGATTATATTGATAATCAACCAAAATTGTGACAAGTATTGCCACTACAACCATTCACCATAAAACTTAAGTCCTCAAGTTTTTCGTCACAATGCCATTATACAAAAGTCTATAATAGTTCTATTACAACGATTAAAGATAAAATACAATACAAGCAACTAGGCATGTGGTGATCCACACGACCTCTTGGATGGCGGTTCATCATCATCCTCCTCGGGTTCTTCGTCGCTATCTTCCTCGTCTACTTCATCCATCTTCCTCTTTCCTTTGTCGTTCGGCCCACATTCAGTCGCCTTCTTCGTCCCAGACGTAGACCCACACTCAACTGCTACATGATTTCCCATAGTGATACAAACACCTCTGGCAGGTGGCTGGATCATGAAGTCATTAGCTTCCATTTCCAAGTCGTCCACAAATCTCCAATCTGGGGGCAAGGTTTCTCTCACTCGATGCTCCCAACTCTGCATCCTAGTCAATCTCGCTTGATCTTCCCTAACTCGATCAAGACTGGCGCTCAAGTTCGCTATCATCGATCTCAGGCTGTTGATATCACTCTTGTTTGCATTTCCATCAAACTCAATCCTTGAAGTTCTTGCCAATAACCTTTGGTGTGCTCTTTCATTCTGATCAAACCTCTTGATTACCCTGGTCTCCACCATAAACCGCTCGTACATTAACCTATCCATCCTCCTCAAACGACCTTCGGGATCCCAGTAGTGTCTTGGTCTCGGAAAATAGACCCTCGCGATATTCTCATGAATAGATTGTGATTTAGATGAATTGCTGGATTCTGCACCACTCTCATTACTTACTCGAACAAACCCTGGCACTGTCCTCAGGTAGTCCTTACAATTGTCCATCGGGCGATGAAAGGGTTGCTGCTCATATCGGTCTATCGGAGGCACTTCATAACCCTTTGGCGAATTTGGAGATTGAAATAATTCAGGTTCGGTCTGACCGACAGCGTTCTCGGGAATTCCATCATCCACCGGTTCCTCGGGCTCTTCCTCAGAATCCTCACTACCATTGCTACTGATACTGAAGTTGTCCACGTCACTTTTGTCACTGTCATTTCCCTTCTCTACCGCTTCTTCTGGAGCGATCCATCCATTGTCATTATTCGGCGGGTTCGGAGGAAACGGTCCCCCTTCGTGTCCTACGACATAATCATCTCCATTTCCATTAGGCGGTACCTCGGCCATTCCTGCAATAACAGAGAATTTTGGAGGGTACGTAAGATTACTATTCAATATTTATAAATACATGCATGCAAATGCAATGCAAAGGTGGTACACATGCCCAAAATGCGATAATATGATGCTCATGCATAAGTAATACAAGAATTACGATATCGGGTACTCCATGTATAATTTCAACGTTTACATATAGTAGTTCCATATCTACGTAATAAATACCCACATATATACTTCAACTCAAAAGTATACGTCAATACCATGAATACAAAAATAAACCTTACCGGAGCCATGCATGATAGTTGTGTGCGTTTGGACAATTTCTTACGACACCAAAAGTTATAGTTTAGGAATTTTCAAAACGACCTAGTTCTCTATAACTCATGGCTCTGATTACCAATCTCTAACACCCCACCAAATGCTATGCGCAGCGGAACTACAACATTTGGGTGCTAGGCAGTTATCATCGCACACAAGATATATCGAACGACTCCAAAGAGACGTCAAAGTTTAAACTTAAATTAAAAATTATTAAAAAGTTACATGTCTACGGTTTTCCAACCCCAAATGATACAACAGAGTTTGCGTTTCGGTCCCCATGAATCTCAACCCCAAAAGATACAGTTTTCACAACAACATGACATAAAGTTTAAAGATGTTCAAGTAATAATGGGAGAAAAACAAGTAGACTCCAAGCCATACACACAACTTCCATCCAATGCATGCTCCATGCTACACTTCATCGGTTACCTGAAACACATGCTAAATTTGGTCAACAAAAACGTTGAGTGGAATTCATAGGTTTTACAATTCATTTTGAACATATGTGTAATAAAACCATTCACGATCATTCATAGACTTGTCGATCAAACAATCTATATTCAAGGTACTGACAATTGTGTTTAAGCTCATGACACTAAACCGTTAACTCAATCACCCGCGTAATAATTACCGGCGTGATTCAGATGAAACCAGTGCCCCTACTAAGGCATCAGTTGCAATTATACCTTATCTCTTATCACAAATTATCCGTCCGCGGGGGGTATCAACGTACTAGCCCTCGTCTCGGATAGGGTAGTCAACCCCATAGTACTATCACTTTGTATAAGCGGCTATTTCTAATCCATGCTAGGACTAAACAATAGTTAATAGTTCATGAAATTAGAGCCTTTTGCAACTAGGTACTCAACACAATTTCAAAGGCAACATTTGGGTCCAACAATCATTCATGACATACGTTCATTTTGAAAACTAGCATGCATTTCCCTCGCGGGTAAAACAATTTGAAATAATAATAAGCGAGGCTACAAATTCACACCTTATATAACAAGTAGTCGATAGTTCGAGTGACGGTCACTGACGACGATGAGAATGCCCGGGAAAATCAACACCTATCAAACCAATAACGTGTAATGAGTAATCTCATTTATAAACCTTAAGGTACTGTATATAATACATACATATTAGTCACTTGTGATAATTACAACTCACGCCAAAACCAAACAATCAAGTGTTACTCGTTTTATACCATTTGTCCATGTTATTAACGTTATTCATTTTTACGCATTTTTCGTCGATACTTACCAAAAGTACGGACTGTTTTACTAGACTTAAACCTTTTTATAAAAATTGAGAAAATTCTCAAAAATACCTTAAGACCTGTAGAAAACACATATTTAATCCCATTAAAAGTTTTCGCTTTTACGACCCGTTACTCAACACTTTACCAAAACTACGTTTTTCGGACTGAAATTGTACTTTGACCAAGTCGGACTCATTTGACCCGTTTAAAATGTTCCATTGACCCATTTGACACCTAAGTCTTATAATAGACTCAAATATGCAGGTTTGAGACCAAAAATCAACCTTTGACCATTTACCAAACTAAACCTATAGTCCCTGGGATTTGACCTAAAGCCAAGCATAATTTCGGATTATGACGGTTTTCATCTCCCGGTACACGAATTTCAAAACATCGTAACTTTTGGCTCGTTAGGAGTCGTAAGCTCTATCTTATACCAAATCGAAGCTAAGAAGATGCTCTACAACTACATCCTAATCACAAGACCTGTTTACAAAATAATTTTTACGAAAACACCTCAAACTTTCTGCCTAAAATCACCTATACAAAAATCAACCCAACGCTCGTTTTCAAACCCATTTATCGACACTAGGCATCAACCTAAGCACTCCTAATCATATTCAAACACTCTATTCAGTCCTAAACCCCTATTAATCAAAATCATCATAAAACCCATTCACAAAAATAAACATGCAAATGGTTTTACCCATTTAAAAACATGTAAAAACAAACATACATACAATATCCATCACCAAAACAACAACCACCATGATCTCCCAAACACCCCCCTTGTGCCGTGGGGTTTGGGTGATCAAAACCCATCAACCAAATTGATTTTGATTGATTTGTTTAGTGATTTAACATCATTCATCCATGAATTAGACATGCAAATGCCTAATTAACATCAAAATAAACTTTTGAAAAATCTTTAATTTTTGGAAAAATTCATGTTAATGCATGTTAGATTAAACCATGGATTAACACTTACAAAAGGTTTTTAAGATGTGGTCTTTAATTGGAATTAATCAAAACCAACAAAAATTGAAGGTGGTGGTGGTTTGGTGTGTTTGGCCGTCGGCCTAAAGAGAGAAGAAGGAAGGGATGGGTTTTTTTTTTGAAATGTTTAGTGTGTGTGTGCTTTATTTCCATTTTGTGCATTTGGGAGGGACCTTGGTGCAATTTATGCTTTTTTTTGCCCTTAAGCAAAAACGACCTTATAAGTTTACGGGATTGACTCACTAGTCATTTTAGAAAACTTTACGGGAGTCGGGGATCATCCCGAACACTCCAAAATATTTTTAGGACACTTTAAATGTACCCAGAAAGCGATAAAACTCACCCGACTCGACTTAACACGAACCGAAAGTAAAATTCTCGAAAAATTACAATATCGATAAAACGAAAATAGTTATAGAAATTTGGGCATCCTTCGGGATCGTATTCGTCATCGTCCTTCTTAAATCGTCAATCGTCAAAATTATAACCTCGAATATTGGTTTCGACCAAAATAATAAAATACATAGCAAATAAAATTTATTAAAAAAATTTCAAAAATAAGCGTAATTTAGGGTAATGTAAGTGACCTCGATTCTAGGGTATCAGAGTTTACCTCCATCTTTTATTCAACTTCGCCATGAAGCTTTTATTATGACTTCGGTCTTGCCTTGCCTTTTATTATCCTCCTCATCGGTGGTTTTTATATGGCCAAAGACGTATATCCTCACACTAAAGCGAATTTTGGATCTTTAAAGCTTCAAAGATTAAGGCATAATTCACTTTCAATTTTGCATAGATTTTTCGGCCTTGTGAGCGTCAAATTGTTTGCTTGATTTAGGTGAGCACTTGAAATCTTATTATTGGGTGAATCTTTCGATTATTCAGGTTGCCAATACTTCAAAACCGTGACGCTGGCGATACCTTAATGTCTTCCCAGTTTAATTACATGGAAGCTACTAGAAAAGATTAGAAACCAACAATCAAGACTAAACCGCTAAGTCAATATTTATTAAGCAAAGTATATTTACAAGCGAAGGGAGAATAAGCAAACAACGAGAACACATGAGTTTTTGAAAGAATACAAGTATTCTACGTTTAGCATAGTAACTTATAATTAACTCTTATCATTTCTCGTCCTCATTGAAGAGACTTAGCCTAATGTAAAGTTAAGTAATCGAAGCTAAGTGCTCAACACGCACGGTCGAGTCAAAAATTACTCTTATTCTCGCCATCGGAAAATCTACATTCGTGTCTTCAAACACTTATAAAACATGAGAAAAATTTTAAAATTTGGCCATTTTTAGCCTTATTTTGCAACAAAAACGATAAATAAAAAGATAAACTTTATAAAGCGTGAAGGTTTGGCAAGGCAAGTATCTATTCACCAAAATGATAGTCGAGTTTTTAGCACTTGTTTAGGAAAACAAGGTTATTAGGGCAAGTATTAACAAGTGATTTGGGAAAACCACAAGTAAATGACCCAAAAGTGGGGATCGTTCTCAAGGAGGCTTGTGTGTTGTGTAAAGTGATGATTAAGTGTTTGTTATTATATTGATGAGAAAAGAAAAATAGAAAAGAGATTAGAAAAGAATGACGGTTACGATTATGGATTAAACTAAGACGAAGTCGTGCACGTAAAACCGTAAAAAGTGACCAAATTTAAAAATTACCCTAAAAATTCTTAGAAAACTGCAATAAATCCTAAAAAATGTAATTAGAGTTTAAAAAAATTGAAAAATTACTCAAACCTTTTATTTAATTAAATATTAATTTTTTAATGCTAATTAAAGTCCAAAAAATCAATCTAATTAACAAAAACCCTAAAATGAGATTTTTTAACTTCTAAACCTCTAAAATGACTTAACTAAATTTAAAACTATTTTTGAAAATTTTAAAATTAATTAAAAAATTTAGAAACAATTAAAACTATTAAAACTTAAAATAAATCTAAAAATTAATATAATGACAATTAAATTAATCTAAAAATTTTAAAATTCCTAACTTAATGTATTTAAACTAGAAAAAATGAAATTATGCAAAAATCTAAATTTTAATTTTTAATAATAAAATAATAATAAAATATTAATAAAAATCCAAAATTTATAAAAAATTCTAAAAAGTTGCAAACTAGTTTATTTTAACCTAAATAAAACAACAATGAACTTGAAATTACAAAATTACCCCTATTGGGCCTTCAAATGGGCTAAATACCCAAAGAGTCCCTTAATGGGCTTAGAATTGGGCCCAATAATCCACATAATTGGCCCAAAAGCTCCAGTTAAGCTTAAAATTTTATTTTAAACACAATTTTCCAAAGGCCCAAAAGCTGAAAATGAGCTTAAGTTAGCTTATTTCAAAACAGCTTATTCTTAATGGGCTTTTGGCCCATTAAGCTATAAGCTGATGCCATAAGCTAAAATTTTACCCACGTCCTTCTCTTGACCTAAATAAGCTATTTGCAAAAAGAAACTTGAAATAAGACCAAGTAATAAGCCTGAAATAAGCCAAAACTCTCTTCACAAAACGACAAAATAGTCGTTTTTGAGTTCTAGGCTATTTCAAGAGTTGATTCAAGTTGCAATAAGTCACAAATAGCTTAACTAAGCTTAATAAAAAAAAAATTCAAAAAGCACCACTCAATAAGCTGGAATAAGCAATAAGCAATTTTGTAAAAGTCAACTAAGTTCGTTTTCTAGTCAAACCTAAAAGTCAAAGTCCTCAAAGCCCCAGATCTCTTAAATGGGTCAAATAAGGAATATTGATTACAAAAATGATTGTGGTAAAATACGACCTTTAGGAAAAGGAAGTAAAAGTGGTAAGCGTTAAGTGTCGGTTTAGGAAAACCGAGCACTAATGACCAAATAAGTCCAAGTTCGTTCTCGAGGAGGCAAGTGCGTTGTGTTAAGAATTGATTAATGATTTGTGATTATATGATTGAAAAAGAAAGAATGAAATGGGATTAGAAGAGAAAGACGGTTACGAAGACGAATTAAACTAAGACGAAAAAGGCGATCACGCAAAACCGTAAATAGTACAAAAATTAAAATTTTAACCTAAAAATTACTAAAAATCCCCAATAATATTCTAAGAGTTTACAAAAAATCCAAACTTGTTAAAACTTTTTAATTAATTAGATAATGACTTTTTAATGCTAATTAAAGCCCTAAAAATCACAATTAATTATTAAAAAGCCCTAAACAAGATCTTATAGTTTGTAAACCTCAAAAATATCCTAATTAAGCTAAAAACTATTTTTAAAAGTTTTAAAACCAAATCAAACTATTTTTAAACACTTAAAAACTATTAAAATCTATTAGAACTTAAATTAATTCTAGAAAATAAATGAAAAGTCCTAAAAATATTTGGAAAGTGACAAAACACCTAATTAAGTGTCCTTACCCTAGGAAAAATGTAAAAACTAAAAACAATCAAACTTCAATTTTTAATAATAAAATAATATTAAAATATTCAAAAAAATTCAAAGTTCATAAAAAAATTCTAAAAAATTACCAAAAATCTAATATAATGTAACTAAAACAAAAATGCAATTAAAATTTTCTGAAACCTATTTAATAATTTTATATTAAATTTTAAAGTGAGCTAAAAACCCTAAAATCCTATAAAATAAAAAATAAGCGAAATTGAAAACTTAAATAGCTGAAAACCTCAAAAATATAATTCAAAACCTAAAAACTATTTTTTTAGATTTTTAAATTACCTTTTTCTATTTTTTAATTACTTTCTAAAATTTAAACTAAAAATAATCCTAGAAAATTAATTAATAATGGGAAAAATAAACTTTTTACACAGAAAAGTCCTAAATCCTAATAAGAACCAAAGAAAAATGCTAAACAGTCAATACCTAAAGAAAATAAGCTGAAATAAGCTTAATTATAAGCTGCTAATTGAATAAGCTACAAAACAAATGCCCTTAAGTAATTAATGAAATGAGACTTGTCCATAGAAAAGCACTTGGATCACTGGTTAACACGTATAGTCCTCCAACGAGGGGTCCCGTGTTCGAGTCCAGGCCAAGGAGCTTTTTGCAAAAACTTTTTTTTTTTTTTTTACTTTTAAAACTCAAACCCAGGTACTTAAATATACTTTAAACAAACTTAAAAATAAAAAACAAGCTATAATCATGCTGCTAGAAACCAAAACGTGCCCAGATATGTATTAGTTTCTTATGAACACAAAGAAATCTTCACAAGTGGAGAGAAGGTTCAAGAGGACTTGAACTTGGATTTTTATAGTGTTTGATGGACAATGGGGCACCCCTACACTCAGTTGGAGTGTAGGCAGTCAATATAGCACAAAAACAAGCACACTCTTAGCCAAAAATCACACAAAAATAAGCATACAAGTTACTGATTATGCATATATGTGTCTGAGTGTATTTTGCTGATACACTTGGCACTCAAATGGATTTCAATAGCTAAATTCTTGCACACAAGCTCACAAAACAGCATACAAATAACACACAATCCTTAAACACCCCAGTATCTAACAGATTATCACACTTGAATGCACAAATTTCATCAAAACAAGCAGAAAGATGAAGTGACTGTTTTAAGGCAATGTTTTCAATTTTTAGCAAGCAAAAGTGCTCAATATCCTACCAAACTGAATAACAAGAGCATATAACACTAACAACTACCTAGTGAGTATATTGAACTAGTTTAAAGCCAAGATTTAACACATTAAACCCTACTTATCCCTTAATCCAAACACCCCTTTAAAAATCTGAAAATCAATATTACAAAGCAAATCAATCCCAAACTTAAGCAAAATGATTCCAACCAATCTAAACATGCATAATAACAAGTAAAAGACCTACTCAAGCTGATTAAACACATAAACAAGCAGTTTCACCAAAATCCATGTAAAATCACATAAATCTGAAAAATCTTAGAAAACTGAAAAAGGGACAAATAAGCTACCTTGTTGGGCCTACATCCAGGCCCAACAGTGACTGAATAGTCACCTCCAAATAGACTCGGGTCTATACTGAACTTTGTTGAGATGTTTGACAATGAAAATGGGTAAAAATGGTTATGGCTTGCTTCTTGTTTCCTACACACCACAACAAACCAGGGAAGAAAACAAGTAAAGCGAGCTGGTCACAAAGCAAATAAGTTATAAGCCAGCTTATTAGTTAAGCTGCCTATGGCTTATTTGACTGAAAATAGAAAAACTGATTTTTTTGATTTTTCTTCAAACTTGAGTAACAGGTATAAATCAACAAGAGCTTTAACCCTCACTTAAGCTTGATAATCAACAAGATTATCAGGCTTATGTGATCAGCTTAAAAGCACTTGGACCAATTTTAGAAAAATTAAAAGCTTGAGTCACCAACAGAAATTTAAAAGAGAACTTGAACTTGGAAAATTAAAATGCAAGGAATGTAAATGGGCTCTTTCTTTCTCGTCACAAACTCAGTACCAATTCATTTCATAAAATAAATATGGCTTTACAAGGTCTTAACCAAGGAGAAGAAAAAAGAACAGCTAAACTAAAGTCCTATCATGCCTTTATATAATAGGCTACAAATGCTTCTAGAACTGAATAGAACTCTAAAACCCTAATAACATAAACTTCCCAACTTTCCCTTGGACGAATATTTGAATTTTTTCAGTCAAATTATGCCATGTGATGATTCTTGTTCTTTAGTGAAGGCCAGCTGTTGTGGAGTGATCTACAACATTCAAATGAGCTTGGGGACCAAGTAGAATGCTTGGAGACGTTGATGGACTGGCTCAGTTTGTCTTCAAGCTCTTGTGTGGGTTAGGGGAAGGTTGGTTTGTCACATGGGGTGAGATTGTGACATTTTTGGGAGGTGGGAATGGTTTGGGTGAAGATAAATTATCCATCTGGAAGAGTTGGGGTAAAACCCCTTTGAATTAAATAGGTAATTAGGACTGGATTTTTTAGGGTTTATGTGTGGAAGGGAAAGAAGATTAGCAGGTTTAATCCGGTTTTGGGGGTGATTTTATTTAAATAAGTGTTTGGGAGGGAAGGGATTAAATAATCAGATTTGATTATTTAAGTTGGGTGGAAATCTGACGTGGGAGGGGAGGGAGTTGTGATTGGTGGGAAGGTGGAAGTGGGGTGACGTGGAGAGTGATGATTGGAGTGTGTAGGTTTGGTTGTCTGGCACAATTGGTCCCTCACTTTTCTTCATTCTTTCATCTAGTATTAAACAGCAAATAAGTCTATTCCTTTGAAAAACATCTTTCGCAAGTTGGCAGTTTTGGCACAACAAGTTTTTAAACTTGTTTTAAGGACTAAAAGTGCAATTTTGGCAATCTTAAAGGGCTTTTAGTGACATGTCTTCATACTTCAAGGTGTTGACTTGTTTGTTGACTTCTTGGAGGACCAATATTGACAATTTAGTTTTGTTGAGGGACTAAATTTGCCAATTCTTCAAAGTTAAGGGTCCTTTTTGTAATTTTGACAAACTTTAGGGACCAAACTTGTAATTATGAAGATACAAGGGTATAAAGTGTCGATTCTTCAAACTTAGAGGACCAATCTTCATAATTCTTCAAATCTTCAAGGGTTTTCTTTGGAAAATTCTTCATTAGGGCTTGGTTCATCGTGCGGCTTCGTTTCCCGTGTTCGTTTTTGATTGATTCTTGTGATCTTTTGTCATTTTCTCAATATCCGTACCTAAAATACACAAGCAACAAACACAAGCATATATTTGGGTATTTTGATGATATTTAATGCATTTTAAGCCCTATTTGGACGATGAGACTATGTATAAAAGCAGTCTCATCACTCCCCCATACTAAACCATTGCCGTGCCCTCACGCAATGCTAGAATAAAGTATCATAGCACCTCCAAAATTCATTTTATTCACTTTATTGAAATGATAAACTAGCTACACTACTACTATTGCTACTACTTGCGTTTTAGACATAATGTATGATTTTCATCGCAAAATGGGACGTTTAGGTTCATAGAATAAGAACACATGAATGCTTCGTTAGAAATAATTTCATCGTCCTCGATTTTCCCCTTAATTCCATGCCAAGCGTGCAACGAGATCATTGTCATTATAAGTTAGTAATGCTAACACTACTCATATGCCCTAATCACGTACTTATCCTCCCATTATTCCTAAGTTGTATCTCTTATATTTTATTTTGTCTTGAATTTTTCACGAGGATACATTGTTTGACTTATGCGATAGTAGGGATTTAGGTCTAAAAATAGAGTCCTAACGGTGTAACTAATACCATCAAATCAATAACCCCTCCTAATAGACAACGATGTTAAAAAATTAAGTTGACAAGAAGAATCGATAAACACGGTTTTATAACGGTTTTGAACATGAGACTTATTACCAAGACTTTTATACGCCCCCTAACGGAAGGGCCTTATTATCTTTGGTTTACCTCCATCTTTTATTCAACTTCGCCATGAAGCTTTTATTATGACTTCGGTCTTGCCTTGACTTTTATTATCCGCCTCATCGGTGGTTTTATTAGCCAAAGACGTATATCCTCACGCTAAAGCGAATTTTGGATCTTTAAAGCTTCGAAGATTAAGGCTTGATTCACTTTCAATTTTGCATAGATTTTAGGCCTTGTGGGGCTTCAAATTGTTTGCTTGATTTAGGTGAGCACTTGAAATCTTATTATTAGGTGAAGCTTTCGATTATTCGGGTGCCAATACTTCAAAACCGTGACGCTGGCGATACCTTAATGTCTTCCTAATTTAATTACACGGAAGCTACTAGAAAAGACTAGAAACCCAACAATCCTAACTAAACCGCTAAGTCAATATTTATTAAGCAAAAAATATTTACATGCGAAGGGAGAATAAGCAAACAACGAGAACACATGAGTTTTTGAAAGAATACGAGTACTCTACGTTTAGCATAGTAACTTATAATTAACTCTATCATTTCTCGTCCTCATTTAAGAGACTTAGCCTAATGTGTAGTTAAGGAATCAAAGCTAAGTGCTCAACACGCACGGTCGAGTCAAAAATTACTCTTATTCTCGCCATCGGAAAATCTACATTCGTGTCTTCAAACACTTATAAAATATGAGAAATTTTTTAAAATTTGGCCATTTTTAGCCTTATTTTGCAACAAAACGGTAAACAAAACGATGAAATTTTGGAAAGCGTGAAGGTTTGGCAAGGCAAGTATCTTTTCACCCCCCCATACTAAAGTTAAACATTGTCCTCAATGTTTCGAGTCTAGGGGTGCAAACACCCCCATACTAGAGACGTAGTCGAATGCCTAATCTAGCATGGAAAGGGTGTAACCAATAAATTAATAGCCGTTTATGAAGTGTGCTTAAAACCTAAGGTTAGAACATCAAAAGGATATATCATGGATATTGAGAAATGTCTCCAAAGCAAACGATCGAGTGCTCCCATAAAACGAACACGAGAGGCTCCAATCGTGAAGATCATGATCTAAAAACCACAATGCATAAACAACCACGGAACCAAGGTTGGAAGGGCACAAATCCCCACACGTAAGCTACATTAGAAAGCGATAATATGTACATAGGATAAGCATGGGACTCCCCCACGAGGCACCTCGTTTTTTATTACCGAGTCATGAGCTCGACTCGATCCCCTCAATACTAATTATCATTGGGGAAGGTGACTTGGTCGAGGTAGTTCAAGGATGGAACTTCCCCGCCAAAGTAGTGCTTCAACCTATGTCCATTCACCTTGAAGTTAGGACCATCATCTTGAGCTAGCTCGATGGTCCCATACGGACCAACGGGATTTCAATTTACCGGACCAACGGGATTTCAATTTACCGGAAAAAAATTTCAATCTTGAATTAAAAAGCAAAACTTGATCCCCAATGTAAAAAACACGGTTTTTAATTTTTGAATCATGCAACTTTTTAGTTTTCTCTTTATAAATCAATGAATTTTCATAAGCGATATCCCTTAATTCATCCAATTCATTTAATTGCATTTTCCGGTGTTTTCCCGCGGTCTCCATATCATCATTACAATGCTTTAGGGCCCAATAAGCCTTGTGTTCTAATTCGATAGGCAAATGACAATTCTTTGCATACACAAGCTTATAGGGAGTGCACCCAATGGGTGTCTTATGAGCGGTCCTAAAGGCCCATAAAGCATCGTCCAACTTATCCGACCAAGTTTGTCGGTTTTGTCCAACGGATCTCTCCAAGATCCTCTTCAAAGCTCGGTTTGAAACCTCGGCTTGCCCACTCGTTTGTGGGTGATAAGCCGTAGAAAGCCGATGTGTAACCCCATATTTCGTTAGAACCCTTTCAAATTGGTCGTTACAAAAATGGGTTCCACGATCGCTTATGATAGCACGAGGGGTTCCAAACCGAGAAAACAATTTCTTCAAAAACTTGACTACCACACGAGCATCATTGGTGGGCAAGGCCTTGGCCTCCACCCACTTAGAAAGGTAGTCAACCACAACGAGAATGTACTTATTACCACGAGATGATGAGAACGGCCCCATAAAGTCTATACCCCAAACGTCAAAGATCTCACACACTTGGATGATATTTTGTGGCATTTCATCTTTTTGTGAGGCTTTTCCTTGTCGTTGGCATGAATCACACGACTTCACAAGATCTTGTGCATCTCGGTAAATAGTAGTCCAAAAGAAGCCGGCATCAAACACCTTCTTAGCCGTGAGATTAGCACCGTGGTGACCACCCGTGGGTCCCTTATGGTAAGCTCTAAGGATGTTAGAAGCTTCGGTGCCAAATACACAACGTCGGATGATTTGATCCGCACAAGTTCGAAACAAGTAAGGGTCGTTCCAAAAGTAGAACTTGACGTCACGAAAGAATTATCGTTTTTCTTGAGTCGTCATACCCTTAATGATGAAGTTACCCGCATGGTAATTTGCAAAATCCGCAAACCATGGGGTAGAAGAATCAAGCTTAGAATTCACTACACCAAGTGTCTCGAGCGGAAATGTTTTGGTGATTTCCTTGGGCTCGTAAACACTTTTGTGAGGATCTTCCAAACGAGAAAGATGATCGGCCGCTAGATTCTCGGCTCCTTTTTTGTCAACGATTTTGTGATCAAATTCTTGAAGGAGGAGAATCCAACGAAGTAATCTAGGCTTAGCATCTTGCTTTGCCATGAGATACTTGATAGCCGAATGGTCCGTATACACTATGCATTTCGTCAAGACGAGATAAGGTCGAAATTTCTCAAATGCATACACCACGGCAAGGAACTCCTTTTCCGTTGTAGTGTATTTAAGTTGAGCCTCGGTCATCGTCTTGCTAGCATAGTGAATAGGCAAGAAGTGCTTATCATGACGTTGCCCCAAAACGGCCCCAATAGCGTAATCACTTGCATCACACATAAGCTCAAAGGGGAGGTTCCAATTGGGAGCAACAAGAATGGGAGCTTCGGTAAGTTTCCGTTTAAGGATTTCAAAGGCTCGTACACAATCTTCGTCAAAGACAAAACGTGCCTCTTTTTCAAGAAGATGTGTAATGGGTCAAGAAATCTTTGAAAAATCCTTGATGAATCGACGATAAAAGCCCGCGTGGCCTAGGAAACCCCTAACTCCCTTAACGGTTTTGGGATGAGGTAATTTGGCGATGACGTCTACCTTAGCTTGATCTACCTCAATCCCCGCTTTCGAGACCTTGTGCCCTAAGACGATTCCACTCTTAACCATAAAATGACACTTTTCCCAATTGAGCACAAGGTTGGTTTCCTTACAACGTTTTAACATTTTCTCTAGATTCGACAAACACGAAGTGAAAGAATCACCAAACACGGAAAAGTCATCCATGAAGACTTCCATCGTCTTCTCAATCATATCATGAAAAATAGCCATCATGCATCGTTGAAAAGTTCCCGGTGCATTACAAAGTCCGAATGGCATTCTACGATAGGCAAACATTCCATATGGACACGTAAACGTAGTTTTTTCTTGATCACGAGGGTCGATGGGAATTTGGAAGTAACCGGAAAAACCATCTAAAAAGAAATAGAAATCGTTTCCCGCAAGACGCTCCAACATTTGGTCCATGAAGGGCAAGGGAAAATGGTCTTTTCGAGTTGCTTCATTCAACTTTCGATAGTCAATGCACACTCTCCATCCGGTCACGAGTCTAGTGGGAATCAACTCGTTGGCATCGTTTGGCACAACGGTCATCCCTCCCTTTTTAGGGAGACAATGAATAGGACTCACCCAAGGGCTATCGGAAATAGGGTAAATCATTCCCGCGTCAAGGAGTTTAAGGACCTCCTTTTTGATGACATCGTGAATTTTAGGGTTCACCCTTCTTTGACTTTGGATTGTGGGCTTGAAATCCTCCTCCATTAAGATTTTGTGGGTACAAAATTTGGGATCGATTCCCTTAATGTCGGATAACTTCCACGTAATCGCCCCTTTGTGGCCCTTAAGAACATCGACAAGTGCGGTTTTTCATCATTCGAAAGATCCTTCGCAATAATAACCGGCAACTTGTCATCCTCCTCCAAATAGACATATTCGAGGCGAGGAGGTAAATCTTTCAACTCGAGGATAGGTGGTTCCTCAAGTGAAGATTTGGGCTCGATACTCATAACCTCCCCGGGTGGAGGAAATGGGAAATCGTTAAGAAAATCCTTGATAATCGAGAAGTCCTCATCGTTGTCGAGGTCTTCGTCACAAGTACGTGGAACATTGCATTCTTCCAACGTAAAACCACAACCTTCGAAAGGAGTGAAGGTTGGTGTTGAATTATCAAGGATTGGATCTAACATAGTGGCATTGCCACTAGTTTCTTCATCACCAAACCCTAAAACTTCTTGTGAAAATTCCTCGCAAACCACGTCGATCATATCAACGAGGTTTATGGTAGCAACGGAATAAACATGAGAAAGTTGAGAATTTTGAGTTGCGTTTATAACAAGTTCCTCGTCGTTGAAACGTAAGGTGATCTTTCTAGCATGAACATCAATCAAAGCCATAGACGTATCTAAAAACGAACGACCTAAAATAAGAGGAACTTGAGGATCCGTGGGGATATCAACAACGATAAAGTCTACGGGATAGTAGAACTTCCCCACTTTCACAAAAACGTCTTCCGCCAAACCACATGCACGAATCGTGGAATGGTCGGCCAACTCAATAGACATTAGTGAAGGAGTAAGATTAGGAAGATTGAGCGACTTGAAGATTGCAAGTGGCATCAAGTTAATGCTAGCACCAAGATCGGCCAAGGCATAGCATTCTTCCATATCTTGAATTTCACAAGGGATCAAAAATTTATCGGGATCACCGACTTTTTGAGGTATGCGATTAAGATAAACCGACGAACAATTAGACAATTGGTGCAATTTCTCCTTGTTGTTCAACATACTCTTAAAGTTAGCGGCAAATCGAGGCATCATGACCAAAGCATCGGCGAAACTCACATTAAGGTGCAACTCACGAAACATTTTCATAAAAAGCTCAAATTGGTAGTTGTCGCGCTCTTGTCGTTTCTCCTTCCTAAGTCTCGATGGGTAAGGCAAGGGTGGTGTGGGTTGGGGCATAGGCATAGCCTTTGGAATCTCAGGTTCCAATGTTGGTAAAGGGTCGACCGTAGGTGTGGCATGAGCGGTACTTTGTGGGCTTGAAATATGCTCCTTTTCGACCACCACCTCGGGTTCTTCCTCAATTTCCTCCACCGTTGGAGCAATTGGTTGAGGAGTCGGTTCTTTAAGTGTCTTACCACTACGTGTGGTAATCACTTTCATCTCTCCCTTCGGGTTTGTTACGGTGTTACTAGGAAGACCACTCGAAGTAGAGGCTTTGTTTCCCATGAGGGCTTCTAAAATGGCATTAAGCTTAGCATCTTGACTATTAAACTTCAAATCTTGACTAGCGGCTTTTTGGTCAATTCTTTGTTCAAGCCTAACATGACTTTGTTCAATCTTATTGTTTTGACCTCTAATTTGATTAGCAAAATCATTTTTCAACTCATTTCTCATGTTAAGATTTTCCTTCACAAAATTAGCTAACTCCTTGGTGTTTTTAGCCGTGTCCCTAGCTTGACTAGCCAATTGCTCTTGTATGTTTTCCAAAATCTTATCATTTGCCATGGCGTAATTCAAAAAGTCCATTGGAAGTTCTTTAGTGTAAACGTTTTGAAGACCTTGACTCGTGTTTTGAAAATTACGGTTTTGGTTTTGATTTTGCAATTGGCTACTTGTTCCTTGATTCCCATAGTTGTTATTACCCTTGAAATTGTTCCTTTGATTGCTTTGGTAACCAACTTGATTGTTTCGATAATTGTTAGCATTTTGATTTGGTGGAAAACCCGGTGGAGTCAATTGATTAGTGCGAGAAACTTGACCGTTTTGGTTATAAGTTTCCGCGGCCGCGAAGGCACTCGAAGTGTTACCACCGTTGGTAATGCACTCGGAATAATCGTGAGCTCCACCACAATACATACAAGAAACCTCAACCGCTTTAGCCGTAGCGAGAGTGGGTTGTTCACCAACTTTAAATTCAATTAACAATCCTTTCAACTTATCAAAAATCTTGTTCTCCAAATTAGCCTCGATTTGACAAGCATCAACGGTGTGTGACAATGAAGGCGAAGGCGAAGACGAATTCTTACGAACACTCGACGTGCTACGAGGACTATAGACCTTAGACCTATTCTCAATGATTAACAATGCTTCCTCGACCGTCTTACACAAAAAATTACCACCCGCGGCGGCATTAAGATAATCACGCTCATGATCGTTCAAGCCATTGTAAAACGTGTCAATTTGATGCAAGTCGGAAAAACCATGATGAGGACATTCGTGCAACATTTCCTTAAACCTATTCCAAGCCGTTGAAAAACTCTCATTATACTCTTGTGAAAACTTTGAAATCTCTTTTTTCAAGTGCGTAGTCTTAGAGGGCGGAAAAAATTGGTTCACGAATTTTGAAACGAGATCCTTCCACGTCAATATAGAATTGGGTGGCTCTTTCTCTAACCAAATTTTTGCGGGCCCCGCTAAGGAATACTGAAAAAGCATCATCTTAATCGAGTCGTTTGAGACGTCCTTAAACTTGCATGTGGCGGTGAGACGATTAAATTAGCGAATGTGGTTATGAGGGTTGTCCTTTTCGTCACCTCGAAACTTGTTGTTTTGAATCATGGACAACAAACCCGTCTTAACCTCAAGATTCTCCGCAAGGATAGAGGGAATCACAATCGCTTCTCCATAACCCTCGGTGGGTGCTTGAAGCAACTCCATCATAGTTCGATTAGCCATGGGTGCTTCTTTCACTACAATGGGTTCGTCAATAGGAGACTCCTCACTAGTAGGAGTGATTGATTTGTTTCTTCGTTTACGAGCACGTCTTGCTTTAGAGCGAGTTTGCATAAACGTCACGTACAACGAGAGGATGAGCAAAGAAGATTCTTTTTGGTGTTTTTACTTTTTCAATGTTTTGTGGTTTTTGATTGTTTTTACTTTTTTTTTGGATTTTTTGGAATGTATTAAGTAGACACAAATCTACAAATCTCCTCCTTAATCAAATCTCTCGATTAAAGAAGCCTCAAGGAATGAAAACGATCACGTGAAGTGAACGCCTTCGATGACTTTAGAACGATGGTGGAACACCAAATCGTTCAAGAGGGTTTAATCAATAGAAACCAAGAAAATATATATGATACTTAAGTAATACTTTGGACGGCAAAACCCTCGATTAGCTTTCAAAATCAAAATACGCACAAGCAAGCGGAGGAAACGAGGTGGCGCGAAGCACTTAAGAGCCTTTTTCCTTTAGGTCGTGAAATACAACCGCCTTATACCCACCTTATAGTTTGTATTTCTCAAAATCGAGCTTCATGAAAGTATTTATCTATTTTTGCCTTTTTTTTCTTTGGTTTGAGATTCGAATACAATGATTGGGTAATAACCTCCCAAGTCAAGGTTGTGATTTCTCACGTATTTGGAGTACTTGTAAATTTATTGTTCTACGTACACAATATAGTAATAGTATTCACAAAAAACGAAAAACCGATAATACGTATTAGTAGAGTGCTACTAATACAATTAGCTATTATGGCTATATATAAAAACAACAATTGTTCAATCAAAACACAACACGCCTCCCCGGCAGCGGCACCAAAATGATTGTGGTAAAATACGACCTTTAGGAAAAGGAAGTAAAAGTGGTAAGCGTTAAGTGTCGGTTTAGGAAAACCGAGCACTAATGACCAAATAAGTCCAACTTCGTTCTCGAGGAGGCAAGTGCGTTGTCTTAAGAATTGATTAATGATTTATGATTATATGATTGAAAAAGAAAGAAAGAAATGGGATTAGAAGAGAAAGACGGTTACGAAGACGAATTAAACTAAGACGAAAAAGGCGATCACGCAAAACCGTAAATAGTACAAAAATTAAAATTTTAACCTAAAAATTCCTAAAAATTATTAAAAATCCCCAATAATATTCTAAGAGTTTACAAAAAATCCAAACTTGTTAAAACCTTTTAATTAATTAGATAATGACTTTTTAATACTAATTAAAGCCCTAAAAATCACAATTAATTATTAAAAAGCCCTAAAAAAGATCTTATAGTTTGTAAACCTCAAAAATATCCTAATTAATCTAAAAACTTTTTTTAAAAATTTTAGAACCAAATTAAAATATTTTTAAACACTTAAAAACTATTAAAATCTATTAAAACTTAAATTAATTCTAGAAAATAAATGAAAAGTCCTAAAAATATTTGGAAAGTGACAAAACTCCTAATTAAGTGTCCTTAACCTAGGAAAAATGTAAAAACTAAAAAAAATAAAACTTGAATTTTTAATAATAAAATAATATTAAAATATTCAAAAAAATTCAAAGTTCATAAAAAAATTCTAAAAAATTTCCAAAAATCTAAAATAATGTAACTAAAACAAAAATGCAATTAAAATTTTCTAAAACCTATTTATTAATTTTATATTAAATTTTAAAGTTAGCTAAAAACCCTAAAATCCTATAAAATAAAAAATAAGCTAAATTGAAAACTTAAATAGCTGAAAACCTCAAAAATATAATTCAAAACCTAAAAACTATTTTTTTAGATTTTTAAATTACCTTTTTCTATTTTTAATTACTTTCTAAAATTTAAACTAAAAATAATCCTAGAAAATTAATTAATAATGGGAAAAATAAACTTTTTAAACAGAAAAGTCCTAAATCCTAATAAGAACCTAAGAAAAATGCTAAACAGTCAATACCTAAAGAAAATAAGCTATAATAAGCTTAATTATAAGCTGCTAATTGAATAAGCTACAAAACAAATGCCCTTAAGTAATTAATGAAATGAGACTTGTGCATAGAAAAGCACTTGGATCACTGGTTAACACGTATAGTCCTCCAACGAGGGGTCCCGTGTTCGAGTCCAGGCCAAGGAGCTTTTTGCAAAAACATTTTTTTTTTTTTACTTTTAAAACTCAAACCCAGGTACTTAAATATACTCTAAACAAACTTAAAAATAAAAAACAAGCTATAATCATGCTGCTAGAAACCAAAACGTGCCCAGATATGTATTAGTTTCTGATGAACACAAAGAAATCTTCACAAGTGAAGAGAAGGTTCAAGAGGACTTGAACTTGGATTTTTATAGTGTTTGATGGACAATGGGGCACCCCTACACTCAGTTGGAGTGTAGAGAGTCAATATAGCACAAAAACAAGCACACTCTTATCCAAAAATCACACAAAAATAAGCATACAAGTTACTGATTACGCATATATGTGTCTGAGTGTATTTTGCTGATACACTTAGCACTCAAATGGATTTCAATAGCTAAATTCTTGCACACAAGCTCACAAAACAGCATACAAATAACACACAATCCTTAAACACCCGAGTATCTAACAGATTATCACACTTGAATGCACAAATTTCATCAAAACAAGCAGAAAAATGAAGTGACTGTTTTAAGGCAATGTTTTCAATTTTTAGCAAGCAAAAGTGCTCAATATCCTACCAAACTGAATAACATGAGCATATAACACTAACAACTACCTAGTGAGTATATTGAACTAGTTTAAAGCCAAGATTTAACACATTAAACCCTACTTATCCCTTAATCCAAACACCCCTTTAAAAATCTGAAAATCAATATTACAAAGCAAATCAATCCAAAACTTAAGCAAAATGATTCCAACCAATATAAACATGCATAATAGCAAGTAAAAGACCTACTCAAGCTGATTAAACACATAAACAAGCAGTTTCACCAAAATCCATGTAAAATCACATAAATCTGAAAAATCTTAGAAAACTGAAAAAGGGACAAATAAGCTACCTTGTTGGGCCTACATCCAGGCCCAACAGTGACTGAATAGTCACCTCCAAATAGACTCGGGTCTATGCTGGACTTTGCTGAGATGTTTGACAAAGAAAATGGGTAAAAATGGTTATGGCTTGCTTCTTGTTTCCTGCACACCACAACAAACTAGGGAAGAAAACAAGTAAAGTGAGCTGGTCACAAAGCAAATAAGCTATAAGCCAGCTTATTAGTTAAGCTGCCTATGGCATATTTGACTGAAAATAGAAAAACTGATTTTTTTGATATTTCTTAAAACTTGAGTAACAGATATAAATCAACAAGAGCTTTAACCCTCACTTAAGCTTGATAATCAACAAGATTATCAGGCTTATGTGATCAGCTTAAAAGCACTTGGACCAATTTTAGAAAAATTAAAAGCTTGAGTCACCAACAAAAATTTAAAAGAGAACTTGAACTTGGAAAATTAAAATGCAAGGAATGTAAATGGGCTCTTTCTTTCTCGTCACAAACTCAGTACCAATTCATTTCATAAAATAAATATGGCTTTACAAGGTCTTGACCAAGGAGAAGAAAAAAGAACAGCTAAACTAAAGTCCTATCATGCCTTTATATAATAGGCTACAAATGCTTCTAGAACTGAATAGAACTCTAAAACCCTAATAACATAAACTTCCCAACTTGCCCTTGGACGAATATTTGAATTTTTTCAGTCAAATGATGCCATGTGATGATTCTTGTTCTTTAGTGAAGGCCAGCTGTTGTGGAGTGATCTACAACGTTCAAATGAGCTTGGGGACCAAGTAGAATGCTTGGAGACGTTGATGGACTGGCTCAGTTTGTCTTCAAGCTCTTGTGTGGGTCAGGGGAAGGTTGGTTTGTCACATGGGGTGAGATTGTGACGTTTTTGGGAGGTGGGAATGGTTTGGGTGAAGATAAATTACCCATCTGGAAGAGTTGGGGTAAAACCCCTTTGAATTAAATAGGTAATTAGGACTGGATTTTTTAGGGTTTATGTGTGCAAGGGAAAGAAGATTAGCAGGTTTAATCCGGTTTTGGGGGTAATTTTATTTAAATAAGTTTTTGGGAGGGAAGGGATTAAATAATCAGATTTGATTATTTAAGTTGGGTGGAAATCTGACGTGGGAGGGGAGGGAGTTGTGATTGGTGGGAAGGTGGAAGTGGGGTGACGTGGAGAGTGATGATTGGAGGGTGTAGGTTTGCCTGTCTGGCACAATTGGTCCCTCACTTTTCTTCATTCTTTCATCTAGTATTAAACAGCAAATAAGTCTATTCCTTTGAAAAACATCTTTGGCAAGTTGGTAGTTTTGGCACAACAAGTTTTTAAACTTGTTTTAAGGACTAAAAGTGCAATTTTGGCAATCTTCAAGGGCTTTTAGTTACATGTCTTCATACTTCAAGGTGTTGACTTATTTGTTGACTTCTTGGAGGACCAATATTGACAATTTAGTTTTGTTGAGGGACTAAATTTGCCAATTCTTCAAAGTTAAGGGTCCTTTTTGTAATTTTGACAAACTTTAGGGACCAAACTTGTAATTATGAAGATACAAGGGTATAAAGTGTCAATTCTTCAAACTTGGAGGACCAATCTTCATAATTCTTCAAAACTTCAAGGGTTTTCTTTGGAAAATTCTTCATTAGGGCTTGGTTCATCGTGCGGCTTCGTTTCCCGTGTTCGTTTTTGATTGATTCTTGTGATCTTTTGTCATTTTCTCAATATCCATACCTAAAATACACAAGAAACAAACACAAGCATATATTTGGGTATTTTGATGATATTTAATGCATTTTAAGCCCTATTTGGACGATGAGACTATGTATAAAAGCAGTCTCATCAAAAAACAAAGTTGTTGCAAGTCCCAATAAGATAGAATGGTTTATGAATAAGCTGTTTGAATTTTAACACTAGAAGTGGCTAGTTTTGGGGGTTCAACAGTGGGAAAAGTTTCCATTGATTGACCTTTTTGACTTTTTGTGTTTAGTGACTTTTTGTTGGATTCAGGTTAAGCAAAAGCACGCAAGTGATCAGTGAATTACAAGGAGTCAATAACAACAATCAAATCACAATTACACTTGGCCAATTAGTACAGTTAAATCAAAACATCACCAGACTTTGCCCAGATATGAACAATAAGCAGTTTTCACCAAATAAGCACTTTTAGCAAGATTAAGCCAGCCAAACTTCACCAAATGCATACACAAGCTATAAATAATTCAAATGAACATAAATCAACAAGTTTCATGCAATGGTTCAAGGCCTAGATCAAGATTCAAGCTCAAAAATGTTACTGATGAACAAAGGACATGTAGTTTTGATACTTCGCTGATATACTTGACCACAAATCCAATTTCAAACACTCAAATCTTCTTAACAAGTTATATTAACTATTTTTAATCACTTGTTATCCCTAAGCATCCATACAAACTTAATTATAATAATAACCAAGCCAAAACGTGTATTTTATGTCGTAAATGTCAGAATTATGTGTGGTTTGTGTTTTTGTTGTGATTTAGGACCAAAATGTGAAAAGGGAAGAAAACACGGGCTTTCACGGGCTTTTATCGAAGAAAAAGACAAAAGACGAAGTCAAAAGATCAAGAGTGCAAAAAGAACGGAATTCCAAGGCCTATTATGAAGATTTATCGAAGAAAAAGTCTAAAGACGGAAGTTTAATGAAGTCGAAGAACTCAAGTCTATTAAAGAATAAAATTATAAGACAAGTTCAATTTATCCCAAGACAAAGTCGAGAAAGTCGAAGAATTAATAAATACGAAAAGACGAGAAAAGGAAGAAAAGATCAACACTTAATAATCCTCCTATAAATACCCTCCTAATGTGTCATTAGGAGGTGTTAGCTAATTTGACACATTAGTCATTCCAATTTATTTTCCAAGCACTTTCATATTGTCATTTACTTAATTGTCATTTAAATACCTTGTCTTGCACCTTAAATTTGTAAGTTTCTTTAATTCTTGCTTTTACTTTTATTGTTGAATCTTTAATTTTAATCAAGTTTTATATTAATCTCTCCTTCTACTTTTCTTATGTTTGTTAATCTTTATGCTTATTATCTTATTGTCATGCTTATTTGATTTATTGTTATGTTTTTATGTGTTTGATTGTGTTAGCTTATTGATTTTATAGCTTATTGTGTGTTTGATTTGATTTTAGTTAAGTGTTTTTATTACTTTATTTTATTAAAAGTTGATTTTTAATTTTTAGTTTTATTAGTGTTTTTCAAGTTTTTACTTTGTAGTTTAATTAGTTTTTCTTAAAAGTGTTTTAGATTAAGTTTTGGTAGATTGCTTATTTGATTTTAGCTTATTCGTGGCTTATTTTCTGATTTTTAGTGTACTATATCTTTTATTTTTCATGTTTTCGGATTAGGGTTTATTATTCCGAAGTTTGTCATTTCTCTGAATTTGTCATTTCTTTGAATTTTTCATTTCTCTGAAAATTGCCTCTTTTTCCGAAATTTTATTTTCTCTGAATTTTTTGTTATTCCGAAGATTTCTCTGAAAACCAATTATTCCGAAAAAATCATTTTTCCGAAGAAATATATGAAAAAGAATTATTCCGAAGAAGCAAATATTCCGAAAATGATTAAAATTCAGAAAATATTGTTATTGCGAAGAAATACTAACTTCCGAAAAATACTGTACATATTGCGAAGAAAAGAAATCTCCGAAAACCACTGTTGCTATTCCGAAGAAAATAAGCTGCCTACTTGCCTGCTTAGCAACGTTTGGCGCCAAAATGACCTAGCTGCTTGCTAGCTTCCAGCTAGCTGCCTGCTAGTTTGATTATTTATTAGTATTGTTTCGTAATTGTTTAGCTTTATCTGAAAGTTGTTCCGTTTTTAATTTTGAAAGTTACGTATTTTTAGTTAAATTTTTCGTCTAATTTTAAAATTAATATTTTTTCATAAACTTGAAGTTTTATGTTTTATTTAGTTACCGCTTTAGGTTTTTCCTGGTTTAGCTTTAAAGTACCAATTTAGTTTTATTCTCTCCTTTTTCATTAACTAAACTTTATTTTCGAGTCGATAATTAATTTCGTCTTTTAGTTTTATTTTAATTAATTGTTTTGCTTTAATTTACGTTTTATTATTTGTTTCGCTCCTTTATTATTAGTTATTTGTTTTAATTTCGCACCATTTACTTTTTAATCAATTTTAGTTTTAATTACCCGTCATTTACTTTAAAGTCTTGCACATTTATTTTACAACAACGACCAATATATTTCTTTTTCACCAAAAGACGACTGAGTCGCACCTTAAACCAATAGTCAATTCGAATTGAATCGAGACGAACAATTTAACTGAGTAAAATCAAGTTATCAAATGGCGCTGCTGCCGGCTCTTTTCGTGAAGATTAACGGTTTTCTGTGAGAGACGCGTTGAATTTTGGGATCCGTTCACTTGTGAACGTTATTTTTCTTGCTTAAAAATTATCAAAAATCCATAAAAATTAAAAATTGTTAAAAATCCATAAAAATTAAAAAATTTCAAAAATCCAAAAAGATTTATTTTTATTTTTATAGTGTATATATATTGTCTATTTCTTTGGTATCTTTTTCTTTTGCTTTTGCAGGTGTATGCGTACTAGATCTTCAACTTATCTAGAGCTCGAGACTCGTGAAGATATAGATATGGCTGGTGTGCACAACAACAATAATCCACCGCACCTCAACAATAATAAAACAACAATGTTCTTCAACCACCCGATCTTCGAACAATGGAGGAGCTGTGCCAACCCACGATGAATGGACGAGGAGGACCGATTGCGCTGATGCAAATCACGGCTCCAGAGTTTTCGTTGAACCATCACATGATCCAACAAGTTCAAAACACTTGTCTATTTCGCGGATTACCGGATGATGATGCCAACAAACACCTTGACAAATTCATTACCGTTACTCAAAGCATGAAGTTGCCCGGTGTTACTATGGATTTTCTTCGCCTTCACCTATTTCCACACACCTTATCCCACCATGCCGAAAAATGGTTTGATCGTCTTCCAAAGAATTCAATTCATACTTGGGCTGAGATGACTCAACGCTTTTTGTCGCGCTACTTTCCACCATCCATGGTCACGAGCCTTCGAAATCAAATTAGTGGATTTACTCAAGAACCCGATGAATCACTTTTCGATGCTTGGGAACACTTTTATATGCTTGGGAACGCTATAATTTTTTGATTGATCGATGAATCACTTTTTGATGCTTGGGAACGCTACAATGGTTTAACTTTTCGTGATCGTGATACGATTAATGCAGCCGCCGGTGGCACATTTATGAAAAGAAGACCTGAGGAGTGTAGAGAGCTTATCGAGAACATGACTACTCATCACAAAAATAGGGATTCATCTGCATCTTCAAGGAATAACCCGAGAGTCAATGTTTCCTCAACTTCTTCAAACCCTGATATCACCAAATTGACCCGCACAATGGTCGAAATGAGCAAAAACATGCAACTTTTGGCTACAAATCAACAATAAAAAGTTAAAGTTGTAGCAATTTCTTGTGAGACCTGCGGCGGTACTCATTCGTACACTGATTGTCCTTCTACTCATGACAATCCGGAAAACGTGTATGCAGCTTTTGGTAACTATTCAACGGAAAACCATCAAGCTCGACCTCAAGGTGATCGTAACTTGCTAAGTTACCGTTCGAACAACTTTCTTTCACCCGGTTTGTTTCCTCAAAACCCCAACCCCAACAACTACAATAGAAGCAACCCAAACCCACCACGAGCTTCTAATCCTTATTACCCACCCGCTCAACAACCACCCATTAATCAAGATGTTGAAGCTTTCATGAGGACCCAAGGAGAGCAAATCAAGAATTTGCAAAGCCAAATTATCAACTTGAAAGGAGATATCACTAAGCAAGGAAATGATATTAGATCCGAGCTTCGACATGATATACAAACTTCTTTTAGCACTCAAACAAATGATTTGAAGAATATGTTGGCTAGTTTCTTACCAACTACTCCACCCTCTACATCGGGCTCTCTTCCTTCAAATACCGTCACCAACCCGAGAGCGAATGTGAGTGATATTACTACACGCAGTGGAGAAACCTTAGTAGGACCATCTACCCCTCCCCCAGTTATTCCATCTACACCTCCTCCACCACCATTTATCCCTCCTACTCCCACGCCTAGTATTAGTTCTCCGTTACCGTCTCCACCTCTTACTGAAGTACCCAAGAAGAACCCTTCACCAACCCCACCTTCCACCTTTAAACCTTCAACATCTCAACCTTTACCTTCTACACCTACACCAACTAAACCCAACATTCCATATCCATCTCGCTTAGACAATGCCAAACTGCAAACCAAGGATGACATTCAAGTGTCGAATTATTTGAAGAAGATTTCAGGACTGACCATCACCTTTAGCCTTGTTGAAGCTCTTGCACAAATGCCTAAATTTGTTAAGATGTTTAAGGAATTGCTTAATAAGAAGGAGAAGATGGCCGAGTTTGTTAATACTCGATTAAATGAAAACTGTTCTGCCGTCCTTCTTAAAGAACTTCCGGAGAAACTTGGAGATCCCGGTCGTTTTGTGCTACCATTTACTTTTAACCAAACCAAAGAATTTACTGCCTTAGCCGATCTTGGGGCAAGTATAAATCTGATGCCTTTAAGTGTTTGGAAAAAGTTATCACTACCTGATCTTACACCAACGAAGAAGACTCTTGAGCTTGCAAATCGCACTCTCGTTTACCCTCTTGGTATTGCCGAAGATGTGTTCATTAAAGTTGGCACCTTCACTTTTCCGGTCGACTTTGTTGTTGTTTATTATGAAATGGACCCTCGTATTCCTTTAATACTTGGTCGGCCATTCTTGAGAACCGGAAAAGCATTAGTCAATGTTGCTGAAGGTGAGCTCATTTTAAGAGTCGGGAATGAAGCACAAGTATTTACAATGGGGAAGATCACAACCAAACCCAATGGAAGAGAATCAGCGAATATGATTAATGTGCTTGATGATTTTGTCGTCTACAACAATCCTCTATTCGATTCTTGCTATGATAATCCACTGTTTCAAGATGATGTGGATGATTCTCTCTCCAATTCATGAGTCTCCACCGATCTGTGATGACTACGATGATGATTCGAGTTCTGATATGGATGATTCTGATGATTTTACTTCTGAGTATCCAGACATGCCCACTTATGATGATTTTTATGAGGCTGATACTCTCTTGAGTGATTCTTCACATGATGAAGATCCTCCAACAACCATACTTGATCCTACTTTGGATGACTACTCATTTGAGGAAGATTTTACTACTTTTTCAACACTTACTTCCCAAATGAGAGTGATGCTCCTCCTTTGGACTTTGATGATTATGGTCTTTATCCTCCTTTGGATATGAAGAAACCCATTGCAAAGGAGAAGAAGCCGGCCGACACCGATATCCGCAGCACTTATGTCTTGACACCTCTCTATCCACCTTCTGAGGATGAGATTGTGAGATTTATGAGCGGATCTTCTTCAAGGTCTACTGAACCTTAGTGTTATTTTCCCCTAAAGGAAAAGGTGTTCGACCCCGGTATTGCAATTTTTAAGCCATCTCAGTATCCATCTGATGAAATAAAAGGAAAGATTTTTGGAACTTATGAAGATATGCTTGCACCTCATCACACTTGCTACCACCGTGCTCCATCTTTGCTTAAGGGAACCTTGCCTATTCTTCTTTGTCTTGCCTTGTTCGCCTTAAGCTTGTGCAACTTGATGGACGAAAACCATGTATTTGATCCTGGTGGATGTGTTTCAAGCTTCTTCCAATGCTAATCAAGGTCGAGTCAGGCTCACGACTCGGTGAACAAAAACAAGCGCTTCTCGGGAGGCAACCCACAGTATCTATCCTTTTTCTTTGTTTTTCTAATAAGTGTAGGGGGAGATCCTAGTATGTGTTTGTTGTTTTCTTTCTTATCATGTGCAGGGATTCGAGCTTTCAAAGATCCATTCTTGATGACTTTTAACGAACCGTGATCCCATGTACCCGTCTTCTCGGTTCTATCCTAAACTCTTTTGATTCATTATTTTATCAATTATGATTGAAATAGGAATCACTTTAGTTGTCCTTTCCTTAGAAAGATTTAAACAACGTGCACAATGTCCTAAGTGTAGGGGAGTTTACTCCCACATGCTTAAACATTGAGGACAATGTTTATGTTAAGTGTAGGGGGACTTCTATCGAAGTTAAGTGGCTTTTCCTTGTATTTGTCCTCATTTTAACCGGAAAATTGATTTTTCGACATTTTTCAAAAATTTTAACCTATTTTGGCCTATTAGTATTTACCTTTGTTATAGTTATTTTCTTTCTTTGCTAGAATAAATTTTAATAAAGTGGTTTTAATTTTTCAAAGTCATGAATCTTTTGACTCAACCCGAGTTTACTTATCCAAGTTTACTCTAGCTAGTATCCTTAACGTGTTTAAGTCAAGTTTGCTAGGATTTTATATAGGGAACTTTAAAACATGAAAGTATTAACTCTTATGGGTTAAGAACAAGAACTTTTCGCAAGTTCCTTTAATTGATCCTAGAAAGTCGTTTATCAAGGGAACTTTAAAATGCGAATTCTAAACTTGAAAAAGTCTAAGAAGTTGAAAGATCCTATAGATGACTTGAAAACCCAAAACTTTGATTTAATTGGCTAAGCATCCACGAGTCTCATTCCTTGAGATTTTAAATTGTGGAGAACGAGAGATGATAGAGTCAATTATAAGTTTGGTATTCTTTCATGAATTTATGTGAGTTGATTATAAGCTTTTTCTCCCATCGCTTGTAAATAAATTTAATTGCAATAAATAAGGTTGTAAGATTTGAAACGTTACTTAGCTTCTAGCACAAGATCGTTTAAAAGTTGCTCGGTATTAATTAGAGTTCATAGCCAAGGCATAACTTATTGAAGCGGGATGCGAAGATGGCGAGTCCGAAAAGGCCCTAACAAGGCATGAGAGCTACATTTTGTTGCTAAAGATCCCAAGTGATGTGAAGAAGCATTTATCAAAAATCAATAAGAAGGATCGAGACACATGATTGATGTAAAATACGTCTTTTAGGAAAAAGAGCGTATATGAGCGGTAAGTATTAAGTGATGATTTAGGAAAATCAAACACTAATGACCCAATGAAGTTCAAGTTCGTTTCCCAAGGAGGTATATGTGTGTGAATAATTCGTAATTGTTTTGAGATTAATATTGGTTAGAAGGGGATGAGAAAAGAGGATGACGAAGACGTGAAATTAATTACTACTACGCCTACACGTAAAACCGTAAAATGAGTAAAAATAAAAATTAATTCTAAAAATTACCCAAAATTCACCAAAAATCAAAATAAATAAACTAAGAGTTTACCAATGATCAAAACTTTTTCAAACCTTTTAATTTATTAAATATTTATTTTTAAATGCTAATTAAAGCCCTAAAAATCAAATTTATTATCAGAAAGCCCAAATAAAGATTTTTCAATTGGTAAACCTCTAATATGACCTAAAGAGATTAAAAACTAATTTTCGAAAATTTTAAACTACTAAAAACTATTTAAAATAATTTAAAAACTATTAAAACTTAAAATAATCATAAAAATTAATCTAAAGATGATAAAAATAATCTAAGAGTTGCAAAAATCCTATTTTAATGTATTTAAGCTATGAAAAATATAAAAAGTGCAAAAATGTGAAATTTGAAAAATAATAATAAAATAATATTAAAATAATATTAAAAATCCAAAAATATAAAAAATTCTAAAAACTTGCAAACTAGTTTATATTAACCTAAATAATCAGAAAATGAAAGTGAAATGACCAAAATACCCCTATTGGGCCCCCAAATGGGCCAAAAGCAAAAACAGTCAAGCTTAATGGGATTTTTAGCCCAAAAAGTCAAAATAAGCCCAAATGACTTGGAAAAGCACTATCTGACTCAAAATTTAATTCTAAACATAAAACTCTGAAGGCCCAAAAGCTGAAAGTGAGCTTATCACAACTTAATGAACAAACAGCTTATTCTTATTAGGCCAATAAGCCCATTAAGCAATAAGCTAATGCCATAAGCTCTAATTTGACACACAACCTTCTTTTGGGATACTAAAGAGATCTGTAAAAATAAATTTTGAAAAAGCACACTCAACAAGGCAGAAATAAGAAAAGTACAAATCCACTACAAGACAAAATAGTCGGGTTTTAGTTCTAGGGCACCTCAGGACTTGATTCAACTTGGAAAATGTTACAAATGACATAAATAAGCCAAATCAATCACCCAAAATCCAATAAGCAAAACCAATAAGCTGGAATAAGCCAATACGCACTTATGAAAAAGTCAATCAAGTTGGTTCTCTAGTCAAACCCTAAAGTCAACCCACCAATTGCTCTAGTATGAACAAATGGGTCAAATAATGAGCACCTATTACAAAATCAAAGTTGTTGCTGGTTAAAATAAGCTAGAATATCTTATTGATAAGCTGATGTCCAATTAACACTAGCAGGGGGAAATTTCAGTAGGAACTGGTTCCCATTGCCTTGACTATTTGACCTGGCTTTTTAGAGAGATTCTGTATGTTTTATTGGAAGACAAGGGCACCCAAGTGATCAGTTAATCACAAGGAGTCACAATCAAGCACAAAAACACACTTCAGTATCACCAATTAGCATAGAAAAATCAAACAATGCTCAGATCTAGCACAGACATAGATATTAAGCAGTTATGAACACTTAAGCAGTTTTAAGCTAGAATAAGCACTCCAAATTCAACCAGATGAATACACAAGCTATATAAACTATGATTAAGCACAAACAAACTTAAATCAATCAATGAATCACAGTATGGAACAAGATCAAAGCAGATTACACTTGCTGATATGAACTTCAAGAACAATATTACACTTTGTTGATATAAATGACCAAAGATCCAATTTCAACCCTCAAATCCTACTTCCCTGGTGTAACTAACTAGGTTTAATCACTTGTTAACCCTAGTCTATGATTAAAACTATGTTTCCCTTAAACCACAACCAATTTCAACAAGTTTACAAGATTTTAGAGCCTATTTTAGGATCTAGGTGTTTATATGCACAAAGCTTGCAGATAAATATCACTTAGCACTTATGAGATATGTTCCAACACAAAGCAACACAAAGCACCAACTCAAAATAGCACAAATCAAAAACAGGTTGTTATACCAAACAACCCTTAATCCATAACTTTTCAAAGCAACTTGTGATTCTCAAACACAACCTACTGATTTGATGATTCAACAACACTTCCTAGGTGACAACTAACAGATTGAAACACTAAAATCACAACCTCAAACACAAGAACACAAAATCAAAGCACAAAATCCAAAACAGGCATTAACATGAAATTTTTAGGGGAATCTTAAACAATGGATTATACCTGTCCTCCACAACATCCTAGGAGGACCAGCTATGCTCCTTGGACCTTGTTCAACAACTAGAACAAGACCAAGGTTCTTCAAGAAGGAAGATTAAAACCTGTTGATGTTCAAAGCAGAACAAGGTTTTGATTATGATATTTCTTCAACACAAATGAGAAAACAACTCAACCAAGAGCTTAAAACTCTTCTCAGGCTTGGTGTCAACAAGGTTGAAGGAGCTTAAGGCCTTTGGCTAAGGGTTAGTACAAGAGAATAACCAAAACAGTAACAAGGATTTCAAGGTTCTTGAACCTTTGAAAACCTTATAAACATAGACGTGCCTTAATCACAAGATTAAGGAAGGTCTAAGAGATCAAATGGAACACAGATTTCAGCTATTCAAACACCAACTTTTAATAAACACAAAAGAGATTTCTCAAATTTTAGGAAATTCAAATTTTATTTAAATAAAAAGGAATTACAAAGATTATAGCCAAAATCTGGAACAAAGGGACTCTCACAGGTTGAGGTCTCCTTTTATAGGCAAATGCTAACATAACACTATTCATAAACCCTAGATGTGAATTTCCCAAATTATCCTTGAGTGCTTCTAGACGAATCCTTGATATGAGCTGTCCAAAATGATCAAGGACGTTCATTTATCTTTTGAGTTAAGCTATGACTCTTAGCTGTTGATCTTGACACGTGTCCTTTCTTGGAGAGGAGGGTGTGATGTGATGGGGTAACGGTTTGGGGTGTAGGGTCCATTGGTGAGTGGAGAAGATGGGTTTAATGTTGGGATGGGTTTCTGCATGTGTGAATCACACAGGGGAACTCCCAATTTCATTTTACCCTTTGTTGGTAAAAAGTAAAATTTGGGTTCATACGTGCTACAGTAACTTCTTTTGATCCGTTTTTAGGGGAGGGTTATTGTTTGGCGCGTGTTTAGGAGTTTAAAGTTCTAAATAGGCAACTTCGGTCCTTGTTCTTTGGCAAAAGGTGTATAACATGTTTTCTGCCAAGAAAACTTCATCCCCTTTGTTAAATAAGTTTTCATCTTCATAATTTTGGCAAAAGACTTTTCCAAAAAGATATCAAGGGTTATTTTTGCCATTTCTCCATACTTGAGGGACTGAATTTGGACTTTCTTGATCTTTAAAGGTCTTCAATGTATCTTTGACTTCATGAGGGACCATAATTGACAAATTAGATTTGATGAGGGACTAATCTTGCCATTTCTTCAAAGTTGAAGGACCATTTTGTAATTTTGACAAACTTAAGGGACCAAACTTGTAATTATGAAAATACAAGGGTTTTAAGTGTCATTTCTTCATTGTTTGAGGATCAATTTTGCATTTCTTCAAGTCTTCAAGGGTAAATCTTGGATAATTCATGAACTAGGGCCTGGTTCTTTGTACGGCTTCGTTTCTCGTGTCCGTTTTTCCTTGTTTCTTGTGATCTTTTGTATTCTTTCATGAGATCCATACCTAAAATACACAAGTAAACAAACACAAGCATATATATGGTATTTTATGACATTTTAGTGCATTTAAAACCCAAAAAGAACGATGAGATCATGTATAAATGCCATCTCATCACTCCCCCATACTAAGCCATTGCCGTGCCCTCACGCAATGCTAGAATAAAGTATCTAAGCATCACCAAAATTGAATTTTATTACCCTTTATTGAAAAGTAAATTACTTGCAACAATACTATGAAGATGTGTAAAGACATAATGTATGATTTTCATCACGAATGTGACTTTTAGGATCAAAGAATAGAAACAAGTAAATGTCCCTTAGAGTAAATTTCGTCATCCATGATTGTCATACACTCCATGCTAAGTGCAAAAACGAGATCATTGTTGGTACAAGTCACAATGCTAACACTACTCATACGTCCAAATTGTGTAATACTTTTTCTCCCCGCAATCCTAGTTATTATAAAAGGAAATGGGTTACTAGCATTTTTTTTACTATTTTTCATGGATCACAAGTTATTCATATTGACTTATTTGAGTATTTATTAATCCGAAAGCAAAGTAGCACGATTTAATCGATAGTTAGCCGAAGGACAAAATCTTTTAAAACGGCTTCTCGTGTATCTCCTTAAGTTCATATCTTGGCATAACTCGTTTCACGATTTGAGACCTTTCTCGGACTGATATTTGGAATGTACTTCATACTTCAAATCTTGGGAAGACGTTCTTGAAATTATGGTCTTCTCTTCATATATTTAGAATTTCTTCACTTGATGTTTTTAGGAGATTCTTCATATTTGGACCACGACTTCATCATTTTTCTTCAATCTTTATTTTGGACTTTGATATACAACGATCCGCCTCCTTTTCGGACTTGGATATATTTATCCCATACCTTGTTAGGGTCTTTTTGGATAGACTTTCTCCATGATCTTTAGGGGAGTAATTTCTTTTCGTCGTGTGTCTCGATCCTTCATATTGATTTAGGAATAATGATACTTCACATCATCTTGGATCTTTAGCATATAGCTCCTCATGCCTTGTAAGGGCCTTTTTGGATTTTTACCAATCTTCGCGTCCCGCTTCAATAAGTTATGCCTTGGCTATGAACTCTACTCAACCCCGAGCAACTTTTAAACGATCTTGCGCTAGAGGCTAAATAACCTTTCAAATCGTACGACCTTGCTTATTGCAATTATTTTTATTCCTAATGCATTGATCTTACGGGAAGAAAAAGCCACAATTAAAAACATATGAGTTTTTAAAAGAACATTTTCATGTTCTACGTTTAGCATGATCACTTGTCTAACTCTATCACTTCTCGTTCTTCACTATATAAAGACCTCTAATTAAAGAGACTCGTGAATACTTAGCCATGCAAGTCAAAATTAAGCCAAATTTGGATTAGCTTTCATTAAGACTATATCAAATCAAAGTTTTGGGTTTTCAAGCCACCTATAGGATCTTGCACTTTCTTGGAATTTTTCAAGTTTAGAGAATGCATTTTATAGTTCCCTTGATAAGTGACTTTCTAGGATCAATTATAGGAACTTGCGAAAAGTTCTTGTTCTTAACCCGAATGAGCTAAGACTTTCGCGTTTTAAAGTTCCCTATATAAAAGTATAGCAAAACTTGAATTGAGTGGGTTAAGGAATGTAAATGGCTCCAAATGCTCATCAAGTCAAAAATTAGCACTTAATCTACCCATCGGAAAATATACATTCGTGTCTTAAAAACACTTATGAAAACTAAGAAAAATTAAAATTTGGCCATTTTTAGCCTTATTAGCAACAAAACAAAACATTGAAAGTTGGAAAATGTGAGGGCGTAGCAAAGCAAGTATCTATTCACCCCCCCCCCCTAGACGAGACTGCAATTATAGATAGTCTCATCGTCCAAATCGGGCTTAAAACGCTTAAAATATCATGAAAATACCCCTATATATGCTTGTATTTGTGTCTTGTGTATTTTAGGTACGGATATCGTGTAATCAACAAATGATCACAAGAATGAAGCAATAACGAATACGGGAAATGTAGTCGTACAAAGAACCGGGCCCAAATCATCGATTTTCCAGAATTACCCTTGAAGAATTGAAGATTGGCAAGAATGGTCCCTCAACTTTTGAAGACTTGTCACTTTTGGCCCTTGTAAATCTCAACTATTACAAGTATGGTCCTTAAGTTTCAAGATTGTACATGTTTGGTCCTTGAAAATTCTAAAGTTTACAAGATTAGCCCTTGGTTTCATCATCTTAAACTTGGAAGGACTGAAATTGTAATAAGCTCAAAGTACAAAACAAAGGGAATTGAGAAATGCTGTTGGTAACTTATAATGACAAGATTAAGGGAAGTAAGGGACTGAAATTGTCCAAACATCCAAACCCCCATCACCCTATCATCCCATGACACGTCACCCCACTTAAAACCCAGCCAATCAAATCCCTCCAATCACACACGTCACAATCCACTTAACTGATTTATTAATCAGTTTTGAAAAGTGGGGGTAAACAAGTTTTTTAAAAACTTAATTATCCTAAACCAATCAAACACTACCCTCCTAAACTCAATTAACCATAAACCCTAGAACCTTAATTCGTCAAAACAAAGGGGTTGCTTGTTATAATTTCCAGAACAATGATTTACCCCATCCTAACCAAAACCCACTTCACAAAACTCTCTCCCACTCACCCAAATGGTCCCCACGTCCTTCCCCTGCTCCTCCATATTTGGTAATAAACGAATCTCAACAGGGAATCAACAGCTTTCATCCATTTCGTGCTCCCAAAGGGCCATATAAACGGCTAGGATCATCAAAGCAAGCTGTCAATCACATGTATCCAATTGACCAAGAATTCAGTCAACAATCAAGGGCAAATGAGGAATTTCAGAGATTAGGGTTTTATGCATTCTTGTAAGTTCTGTAGGCTATTATATAAAGCCAGTAGGATTTTCTTTTTGGTTTTGTTCCAGATTTTGTACAATTTTGAATTTCAAGTAATGAAAATGAAAAAAAAGTTTAAATTGCATAATTTAAGTTCCCATTGTTTCCTCTTATCTGTTTAAGACTTATTTCTTGATTGAAAACATTTTTGGATGAAAAAGATTTCATTTTTATCAAAGATAAGTTTCAAGAAATCTGTTTGAGAAAACAATTTTTTTTTCTTATAAGCTTAAAGAGATAAGCTAGCTTAATCAATAAGCTAGACTTATACTCTTATAAGTCTTGATTATCCAGGTCACCTTCCTGTTTTTTCATCTTAGCAGGAACAAATTTGGCATATTGAAGGTGATGGCCTTTTTCTTTTGAAATCCATCATCATTTTCTACTCATACCAACAACCCACTTTCTTAACATGGTCAACTCAAGCCCGGGCTTGATGGAAAAGGCAAAGCTGCCTTGGTGATCCCTGGATGCAGGGTCACAAGGTATAAATCTTGTTCTTCTATACTTTCTTGAAAAAGGTTTTGAGCTAGAGTGATTTTTAGGGATTAGGGTTGTGGATGCTAGAACAAATGTTAGATATTGTATACTGGTTAGTTTGAAACAGGTTAGGATTGATTTGACTGGATTTGGTGTAGGTTATAGTGCAAAATCTTTGTTAAATTTCAAGTTTCTGTTTTTAAGGGGTGTTTGGATTCGGGTTTTAGAAGCAGTTTGTGAGATACAAATGTTTTGAAATCAGTTTTAATTCACTCATTTTGGCAAGATTTCTTTGTTATTAGCTTAATGTGTTTGGTTTGGTAAGATTTGGTAAGTATTGCATGCAAGTTTTGGTAAGAATCCACCTTAAAAATCAGTATAAGCCATAACTGCTTATTTTTGTGAGTTTTTGCCTTATCAATCTTAGTACTTGTTAGTATTTAGGGTAGGTTAGGACTTGAGTGTGATTTGGGGAAGTTTGTGAGTGGATTGAGTGAGTTTTGGCCAACCAAAACTCACCCAATTGCCAAACACTTCAGCAAAATCCACACAGCCCCCTAGTCCAATACAGTAACTGTAAAGGGCTTTTTGAGCTTTATTTTGTGAATCAACTTGTTGTTTTTATCTTTTTATTGACTCCCCACAAAACAACTGGTTGTGGGGGTGCCTTTGTTTGCCCACAAAACCAAGAAACAAGCAAGATACAAGCTAAAAATTGCCCAGACCCGTTTTATATAACTAGCAGTGGGAACTAACTTCCCCCTGCTAGTGCATTTGTTGGCACTGCTAAGCTAGCAGACAAAAAGTGACCAAATGTCACTTTCAGTTAACTTACTTTTTTGTCTTTTGTGACCTAAAATAGGAATTAGGTTTTCAAACTGATTTTGTTATTTTTCTTATTTTATTTGTGATTTTTCTGTTTAATAAATTTTTATTTTACTGTTTATTTAGTATTTTTCACATTTAATAGCATTTTAAATTAATTTTTAAGTTTCTGATTTTTGTCATTTAGTGTAAAATTGTATGATTTTTCAGTTTAAAAAATTTATATTTAGAAAAACATTTAAGACTTTTAGTCCAAAAAATATTTTACTGTTCACTTTCTAATTAATTTTTAGATTTTATTTAGATTAATTAGGGTTTTAATTGTATACTATTTTGTCTTTTAGTGAAAAATATTTGATTTTTCAAACTTTTTCATTTTTCTGCTGTTCATTAGTGTATTTTAGGATTTTGAAAATTGTCAAATAGTTTTTAGCATTATTTTATTATTTTTAATCATTATTTTAGTTCAAAAATAGTTTTTAGAGTTTTAAAAATAGAAAAATAGTATTTAAAATTTAGGAAAAATATTTTTTAGTTTTTAAATAATATAAGTGAGTTATTTGTCCAATAAAATAATATTTTGGGCTTTTTGTTAATTATATTTAATTTTAGGGCTTTAATTAGCATTTAAAATTGAATATTTAATTAATAAAAGGTTTTAAAATTTATTTGTTGGATTTTTATTCTTATTTATATTATTTTAAACTTAATTTTCATTTTTAATTTTTTTTAGCTTAAATTTTTTAAATTTTCACGTTTTACGTACTTACGTTCGCGTTTTACGTCATTCGTCGTAGTTTAGTTGTAATCGTAGCTCGTCTTAGTTTTTCTTTCTTTTCTCATCTAAAAACGACACTACCCGAAACTTTTGATTTTACATAATTGGTACATTAATCCACACACCTCCTCGAGAATGAACCCGCATTTATTCGGTTTCGCATTTTTCCTAAAACGTGCAACTTAATACTTGCCCATTATACGCTCTTTTTCCTAAAAGACGTATTTCTATGACTATCAAAATGGCGCCGCTGCCGGGGAGGTGTTTTTAGTGTGCCATTATTAGCGTCGTGTTTGTGTGAGTGGTGCGTTTTTGCTTTTCTAATTTTGGAAAGCGTGAATATCGTACATACTCATTTTTGTGATTTTTCCTTAATATATTATAGTATCCAAATAAATTGTGTTTAGTTTTCCTAAATTGAACACACAACAATCATTATACTATATTGTAGATATATAGGTTTTCGTTTTTATTGTGAATATTATTACTATATTGTACTTACGTAGAACAATAAAAATACAAGTACTCCAAAAGCGTGAAAACGCAACCTTGTATTCGAATCCAAAGCAAAAGTTAAAGGCAAAATAGATAAATACTTTCGTGAGGCTTAATTTCAATTAACACAAACTATAAGGTGGGTATAAGGCGGTTGTATTTCACGACCTAAGGGAAAAAGGCTCTTAAGTGCTTAGCGCCGCCTCGTTTCCCCCGCTTGCTTGTGCGTGTTTTGAGAAAAAGGGCTAATCGAGGGTTTGCCAACCAAAGTATTATCTACGTATATATATTTGCTTGTTTTCAAGATTAAACCCTCTTGAACGTTTTGGTGTTCCACCAACGTTCTAAAGTCGTCGAAGGTGTTCACTCCACGTTATCGTTTTCATTCCTTGAGGCTCCTTTAATCGAGAAAGTCGATTCGAGGAGAGATTTGTAGATTTGAGTCTACGTAATACAACAAAAATCCAAAAAAAAATTAAAAAGTCAAAAATCAAAAGTATTCTTCTTACCCTATTCCATTAATTCTATTTCTAACCCTCTAGTGTTTAATTCTCGAAATACCGTTCTCGTTGCATCATGTCGAATCATGGTGGATATTATTCGTGTCCAAATTGTGGAGGCCCGCCCGATGGTGCCAATTGTTTTTATTATGAAGTTATTGGAGGTCGAGGGGGTTACATCTATAACCCCGCTCCACGTGATCTTGGTAACAACTTTCAATCTTACGACCAAGGTCACCCATCGTCTTCGTTTTATTCGTCGTATGATCCGTCTTTTAATTGCAATGATGAGTCTATTCATAATGCCTTTAATGAATTTGTGAGACGAAATAATGAGAAATTAACGATGGTGGAAGAACAAATGACTAGCCTTAAGGAAACTTGTAATAAACGAATGGCAACCCAAAGGGAAACTTTCAAAAAAATGGAAAACGATTATGACACCCTTATTGAAGAGCAACAACGTTTGTATGATCAAAATCAAGAGATGTGGAAAGGATATGTGGATAGCATTAGAGAAAACCATGCTAATGATAGGGATACAATTCTTTTAATGTTCGAGGGCTTAGTGGAAAAATTTAATTCTTTGTCAAATAACACCAATCCTAATTCCGAGGGAGAGGTTAAAGCCTTATCGACTCCTAAGACTCGTACGTCTCGTATTGATCCATATCTCTCGAATTTTAGAGTCGTGCAACCTTCATCGTCTTGCAAAACCGTAGAGGAAACGAAAAAGTCATCTAACGATGTTTTGAAAAATGTTTTTGAAAATAAACCAAAGGAAAAACTCGTAGGATACTTGGGAGTATTAAATCTAATACCTTGTGAACCTAATTTTTCTAATGAGGATGAAATTATTGAGGATTTTCTAAAGGGTAAAAACTATACAATACCATCGTACTTATCAAAATGTACCGACTTTAAACACTTACAATTTAATCGCTAGACATTACCAATGAACTTTCAAATTGATTATTGACTTTACCAATATGACCCTAAAATGACAATATTACCCTTTTTCTTTTTTTACATAATTACTAGAGGTGGCAATTTCAACCCATTCCACCAAAAGGTTAGTTTCTTTTTTTACATAATTACGTAAATTTTCGTCAGTAAATTTACGTTTTCGTCAGTAAATTTACGTATTCGTTAGTAAATTTACGTTTTCGTCAGTAAATTTACGTGTTAGTCAGTAAATATACGTTTTCGTCAGAAAATTTACGTTTTCGTCAGAAAATTTACGTTTTCGTCAATAAATTTACGTTTTCGTCAGTAAATTTACGTTTTCGTCAGAAAATTTACGTTTTCGTCAGTAAATTTACGTATTTGTCAGAAAATTTACGTTTTCGTCAAAAAATTTACGTTTTCGTCAAAAAATTACGTTTTCGTCAGTAAATTTATGTTTTCGTCAGTATTTACATTTTAGTCAGTAAATTTACGTTTTCGTCAGTAAATTTACGTTTTCGTCAGTAAATTTATGTTTTCGTCAGAAAATTTATGTTTTCGTCAGTAAATTTACGTATTCGTCAGAAAATTTACGTGTTCGTCAAAAAATTTACGTTTTCGTCAAAAAATTTACGTTTTCGTCAGTAAATTTACGTTTTCGTCAGTATATTTACATTTTAGTCAGTAAATTTATGTTTTCCTCAGTAAATCTACGTTTTCGTCAGGAAATTTTCGTTTTCGTCAGTAAATTTACGTTTTAGTCAGTAAATTTACGTTTTCGTCAGTAAATTTACGTTTTCGTCATTAAATTCCCTTTTTCATCAGAAAATTTACGTTTTCGTCAGGAAATTTATGTTTTCGTCAGTAAATTTACGTTTTCTTCAGAAAACGTAAATTTTCTGACGAAAACGTAAATTTTCTGACGAAAACGTAAATTTTCTGGCGAAAACGTAAATTTACTGATGAAAACGTAAATGTACTGACGAAAAACGTAAATTTACTGACGAAAACGTAAATTTACTGACGAAAACATAAAAATACTGATGAAAACGTAAAAAAATCGATGAAAAACGTAAAACAAAAGTAATAAATTTACGTTTTCGTCAGTAAATTTTCATCGATTTTTTTACGATTGTGGGTTTGGCTACTCATCCTTTTGCTACTACGTTTAACGATTATGGTGTGAGAAAGAGTGAATGTGGCATTATTTGTAATTATGTAAAAGAAGACAAGGGTAATATTGTCATTTTAGGGTCATACTGGTAAAGTGTATAATCAATTTGAAATTTTATTGGTAATGTCTAGCGATTAAATTGTAAGTGTTTAAAGTCTGTACATTTTGCTAAGTAAGATGGTATTGTATAGCTTTTACCCTTTTCTAAATCAATATACACTTAATTTTGACGAAGAAATTCCATTAATTGATTTTGAAAAAGAAAAATGTGAAAAGGTTTTAAAGGAAATCGTTGATCCCTCGTTTTTACAAGATGAACGAAAATTAATTCCGAAGGGACGTGTTAGTAGTTTTGCTAAAATGTTTGAAAAACCACGTTCGATCCCTTCGAAGGACAAAGTTGAAACCGTCAAGGCAAAATCGTCACGAGACGAGCCTTTTACTCCTAATCCCACATCGAGTGAGATTTTGGATTTATCATGTGAGAAGTCCGCCGATGGCCTTGCTCACATCGATACGTTTTTCGATATCGAGGTCGAAACGACAAAGGCAAAATCTTCAATCGAAGAGCCTTCTTTTCCTAGTTTCACGACGGTTGGAGCTAGCGACTCGATTATCGACGATTTTATTGCTCAACCTCTTCCACGAGGAAGAGAAGACGTTTTTGATCCCGATGGTGATTTTTCCGAGATCAAACGTATTCTTGATGATCCGCCTTCTATTTTCGAGTTTGATGAGGACCGTTACGTTAGCCCGGAGGGGGATGTTTTATTAATCGACTCACGTTTTAAAAATTCAAATCCTCCTCCCGCCTTCAAGATAAATGTGGAAATTTTAAGTGTGCCTAGAATTGTTTTAGAAACACCAAATATTTTCAATTTAATCAACTTGGGTTTTCATAACAATGAGTTTAAAAATGAAAAAGGGAATGATTTTAAAATTGATTTTAAAGATTTTCCAAAGTTAACTCCGTCATCACCTCGCTTAATTGAGCTTGCTACAAACGCGTCTACTTCTTTTGACGACGTTTTGTGTGGATCTAGTATGGGGGAAGCCCCATTTGTTCCCTCACACTTCTCCACCGAGGACGAGATTTTTGACCCCGGTATCACGTTTAAGATAAAATATCGGTCTTTCATCGAAGTAGTCACTAGAAAATCCTTCTACACTTACGGTGTGAGTTTACCTCGAGTAACTCGATATGTTTACCCACCCAATGTCCCACCCTTCTCTTCTTATGCTATTTTCTTCTATCCCATTGGGACGTTGTTACTTGAAGTCGTGTTGTTTCGTTTATCTTCCGAAAACGAAGACACGATCTTTAATCCCGTTATAAAGGCTTTACCTTTATTCACGGTTGCTTTTGGGCCTTGATTACATGTAAGTCCCACCAAAAATCACCAAACCAAGGATATCCCTAAATGATCACATTTATGGGGATTCGAGTCGACCTTTTGACTCGGTTATCAAAAGAAAGGTGCCTCGTGGGGGATTCTCATGCTTATCCTTGTAAATATTATTGTTTTCTAATAGTGTAGTGAGGGGATTTGTGCCCTTCCAACCTTTGTTCCGTGGTTGTTTGTGATTGTGATTCATTAGGTTCATCGTCATCATTGATGCCTCTCGTGTTCGTTTTATGGATCACTCGAGCTTCGATCGTTGCCTTTGGAGATTCTGATATCCGATGATATGCTTTTATGTTCTAATGTTTATCTTATTAGCATAATTCATAAACGGCTTTTAGGTTATTCGTTTTACCCTTTCCATGCTCGAGATTAAGCATTCGACTACGTCTCTAGTATGGGGGTGTTTCACCCCTAGACTCGAAACATTGAGGAAAATGTTTAGTTTTAGTATGGGGGTGAGTAGATACTTCACCTTGCTTACGTCAACACGCAATCCAAAATTTCATCTTTTTGTTATCATTTTGTTGCAAATAAGGCTAAAAATGGCCAAATTTTAAATTTTTTCTCATGTTTTATAAGTGTTTGAAGACACGAATGTAGGTTTTCCGATGGTGAGAATGAGAGTAATTTTTGACTCGACCGTGCGTGTTGAGCACTTAGCTACAATTCCTTAAATTTTTAGGCTAAGTCTCTCAAATGAGGACGAGAAATGATAGAGTTATTTATAAGTCTCGTAATCGTCACGATCTCATGTGTAGTAATTATTAGCTTATTCTCTCAACGCTTTTTGACAATAAATTGTTAATAAATATTGATTTAGCGGTTTAGTCACTATTGTTGGTTTCTAATTTGTTTTAGTAGCTTCCATGTAATTAAATTGGGAAAACATTAAGGTATCGCCAGCGTCGCGGTTTTGAAGTATTTGCACCCGAATAATCGAAAGCTTCACCTAATAAATAAGATTTCAAGTGCTCACCTAAATCTAGCAAACAATTTGAACCCCCACAAGGCCATAAAATCTATGCAAAATTGAAAGTGAATCAAGCCTTAATCTTCGAAGCTTTAAAGATCCAAAATTCGCTTTAGCGTGAGGATATACGTCTTTGGCTAATAAAACCACTGATGAGGCGGATAATAAAAGGCAAGGCAAGACCGAAGTCATAATAAAAGCTTCATTGCGAAGTTGAATAAAAGATGGAGGTAAACCAAAGATAATAAGGCCCTTCCGTTAGGGGACGTATAAAAGTCTTGTTAATAAGTCTCATGTTCAAAACCGTTATAAAACCGTGTTTATCGATCCTTCTTGTTGACCTAATTTTTTGACATCGTTGTCTATTAGGATGAATTATTAATTTAATGATTTTGGTTACACCGTTAAAACTCTATTTTTAGACCTAAATCTCTATTCACGCATAAGTCTATGATGTATCCTCGAGATCATTAAGACAAAATAAAATATAAGAGATACCAAGTAGGAATAAGGGAGTTTAGGTTCGTAATTTACACTCATGAGAAGTGATCGTGTTGCTAACTTATAATAACAATGATCTCGTTACACGCTTAGCATGGAATTGGGTGAAGATCGAGGACGACGAAATTATTTCTAACGAAGCATTCACGTGTTCTTGTTCTTTGATCCTAAAAGTCACGTTCTCGTGATGAAAATCATACATTATGTCTAAAACGCGTGTAGTAGTTTATTCAAATTTTTGTTTTCAATAAATGTCATCATAAAATGAATTTTGGAAGTGCTATGATACTTAATTCTAGCATTGCGTGGGGACACGGCAATGGTTTAGTATGGGGGAGTGATGAGACTGCAATTACGCATAGTCTCATCGTCCAAATCGGGCTTAAAACGCTTAAAATATCATGAAAATACCCCTATATATGCTGGTATTTTTGTCTTGTGTATTTTAGGTACGGATACCGTGTAATCAACAAAAGATCACAAGAATGAAGCAATAACGAACACGGGAAATGAAGTCGCACAAAGAACCGGGCCCAAATCATGGATTTTCCAGAATTATCCTTGAAGAATTGAAGATTGGCAAGAATGGTCCCTCAACTTTTGAAGACTTGTCACTTTTGGCCCTTGTAAATATCAACTATTACAAGTATCGTCCTTAAGTTTCAAGATTGTACATGTTTGGTCCTTGAAAATTCTAAAGTTTACAAGATTAGCCCTTGGTTTCATCATCTTAAACTTGGAAGGACTGAAATTGTAATAAGCTCAAAGTACAAAACAAAGGGAATTGAGAAATGCTGTTGGTAACTTATAATGACAAGATTAAGGGAAGTAAGGGACTGAAATTGTCCAAACATCCAAACCCCCGTCACCCTATCATCCCATGACACGTCACCCCACTTAAAACCCCAGCCAATCAAATCCCTCCAATCACACACGTCACAACCCACTTAACTGATTTATTAATCAGTTTTGAAAAGTGGGGGTAAACAAGTTTTTATAAAACTTAATTATCCTAAACCAATCAAACACTACCCTCCTAAACCCAATTAACCATAAACCCTAGAACCTTAATTCGTCAAAACAAAGGGGTTGCTTGTTATAATTTCCAGAACAATGATTTACCCCATCCTAACCAAAACCCACTCCACAAAACTCTCTCCCACCCACCCAAATGGTCCCCACGTCCTTCCCCTGCTCCTCCATATTTGGTAATAAACGAATCTCAACAGGTAATCAACAGCTTTCATCCATTTCGTGCTCCCAAAGGGCCATATAAACGGCTAGGATCATCAAAGCAAGTTGTCAATCACATGTATCCAATTGACCAAGAATTCAGTCAACAATCAAGGGCAAATGAGGAATTTCAGAGATTAGGGTTTTATGCATTCTAGTAAGTTCTGTAGGCTATTATATAAAGCCAGTAGGATTTTCTTTTTGGTTTTGTTCCAGATTTTGTACAACTTTGATGTTCAAGTAATGAAAATGAAAAAAAGTTTAAATTGCATAATCTGAGTTCCCATTGTTTCCTCTTATTTTTTTAAGACGTATTTCTTGATTGAAAACATTTTTGGATGAAAAATATTTCATTTTTATCAAAGATAAGTTTCAAGAAATCTGTTTGAGAAAACCATTTTTTTTCTTATAAGCATAAAGAGATAAGCTAGCTTAATCAATAAGCTAGACTTATACTCTTATAAGCCTTGATTATCCAGGTCACCTTCTTGTTTTTTCATCTTAGCAGGAACAAATTTGGCATACTGAATGTGATGTCCTTTTTCTTTTGAAATCCATCATCATTTTCTACTCATACCAACAACCCACTTTCTGAACTTTGCCAGCTCAAGCCCGGGCTTGATTGAAAAGGTAAAGCTGCCTTGGTGATCCCTGGATGTAGGGTCACAAGGTATAAATCTTGTCTTCTATACTTGCTTGAAAAAGGTTTTGAGCTAGAGTGATTTTTAGGGATTAGGGTTGTGGATGCTAGAACAAATGTTAGATATTGTATACTGGTTAGTTTGAAACAGGTTAGGATTGATTTTACTGGATTTGGTGTAGGTTATAGTGCAAAATCTTTGTTAAATGTCAAGTTTCTGTTTTTAAGGGGTGTTTGGATTCGGAGTTTAGAAGCAGTTTGTGAGATACAAATGTTTTGAAATCAGTTTTAATTCACTCATTTTGGCAAGATTTCTTTGTTATCAGCTTAATGTGTTTGGTTTGGTAAGATTTGGTAAGTATTGCATGCAAGTTTTGGTAAGAATCCACCTTAAAAATCAGTATATGCCATAACTGCTTATTTTTGTGAGTTTTTGCCTTATCAATCTTAGTACTTGTTAGTATTTAGGATAGGTTAGGACTTGAGTGTGATTTTGGGAAGTTTGTGAGTGGATTGAGTGAGTTTTGGCCAACCAAAACTCACCCAATTTCCAAACACTTCAGCAAAATCCACACAGCCCCCTAGTCCAATACAGTAACTGTAAAGGGCTTTTTGAGCTTTATTTTCTGAATCAACTTGTTGTTTTTAGCTTTTTATTGACTCCCCACAACCCAACTGGTTGTGGGGGTGCCTTTGTTTGCCCACAAAACCAAGAAACAAGCAAGATACAAGCTAAAAATTTCCTAGACCCGTTTTATATAACTAGCAGTGGGAACTAACTTCCCCCTGCTAGTGCATTTGTTGGCACTGCTAAGCTAGCAGACAAAAAGTGACCAAATGTCACTTTCAGTTAACTTACTTTTTTGTCTTTTGTGACCTAAAATAGGAATAAGGTTTTCAAACTGATTTTGTTATTTTTCTTATTTTATTTGTGATTTTTCTGTTTAATTAATTTTTATTTTACTGTTCATTTAGTATTTTTCACATTTAATAGCATTTTAAATTACTTTTTAAGTTTCTTATTTTTGTCTTTTAGTGTAAAATTGTAAGATTTTTCAGTTTTAAAAATTTTCTTATATTTCGAAAAACATTTTAAGACTTTTAGTCCAAAAATATTTTACTGTTCACTTTTTAATTAATTTTTAGATTTTATTTAGATTAATTAGGGTTTTAATTGTATACTATTTTGTCTTTTAGTGAAAAATCTTTGATTTTTCAAACTTTTTCATTGTTCTACTGTTCATTAGTGTATTTTAGGATTTTTAAAATTGTCAAATAATTTTTAGCATTATTTTATTATTTTTAATCATTATTTTAGTTGAAAAATAGTTTTTAGAGTTTTAAAAATAGAAAAATAGTATTTAAAATTTAGGAAAAATACTTTTTAGTTTTTAAATAATATAACTGAGTTATTTGTCCAATAAAATAATATTTTGGGCTTTTTGTTAATTATATTTAATTTTAGGGCTTTAATTATCATTTAAAATTGAATATTTAATTAATAAAAGGTTTTAAAATTTATTTGTTGGATTTTTATTCTTATTTATATTATTTTAAACTTAATTTTCATTTTTAATTTGTTTTTAGCTTAAAATTTTTAAATTTTCACGTTTTATGTACTTACGTTCGCGTTTTACGTCATTCGTCGTAGTTTAGTTGTAATAGTAGCTCGTCTTAGTTTTTCTTTCTTTTCTCATCTAAAAACGACACTACCCCAAACTTTTGATTTTACATAATTGGAACATTAATCCACACACCTCCTCGAGAACGAACCCGCATTTATTCGGTTTCGCGTTTTTCCTAAAACGTGCAACTTAATACTTGCCCATTATACGCTCTTTTTCCTAAAAGACGTATTTCTACGACTATCACCCATACTAAAAGTAAACATTGTCCTCAATGTTTCGAGTATAAAGGTGGAGCACCCCCATACTAGAGACGAAGAATCGAATGCTTAGGATCTAGCATGGAAAGGGTGATCAACAATATATCTAAAACCGTTTATTAATTATGCTAAAAGATATTTGTTAGAACAATAAAGGATATGTAAATGGATTCGTGAAAAGCTTCTTCAAACAAACGATGGAGGCTCACATAAACGAACACGAGAGTCTTCAATCGTAGATGATGATGATGATCTAGATAACACAATCACAAACAACCACGAGACAACGAGTAGGAAGGGCACAAATCCCCTCATTAGTTATTAGTAAGCATAAAGGATAAGCATGGGATTTCCCCCACGAGGCACCTCGTTTTTTATTACCGAGTCATGAGCTCGACTCGATCCCCTCAATGATAATTATCATTGGGGAAGGTGACTTGGTCGAGGTCAACCATTGAAGGAATTTCCCCACCAAAGTAGTGCTTAAGCCTATGTCCATTCACCTTGAATATTTTTAGTGTGAGCATTTTGAAAACCTTGTGTAGTGTTTTGAAAATCACGGTTTTGGTTTTGATTAGTGACTTGTCCATTCCCACTTTGATAATTCCCCTTGTTGTAGTTACGTGAATTGCCTTGATAATTACCACCTTGATTGTTGTTTCGATAGTTATTAGCATTTTGATTTGGTGGAGCTTGATTTGGGCGGGACCCTTGGCCGTTTTGGTTAAAAGTTCCCGTTGCTACGTAAGCACTCGAAGTGTTACCACCGGCGGTAATGCACTAGGAAAGATCATGAGCTCCACCACAAGACAAACAACTCTTTTCAACCGCATTAACCGAAGCGGAATTCAAAGCCTTTTGAGCTTTCTAATGAGTCATAAGATTAGCAAATCTATCGAAAAACCGATTTTCCTCATTAGCTTCATCATGTAAGGCATTAATGCTACGAGACGATGACGACGATGACGAACCCAAATTGGCAACACTCGGTGTGTTACGAGGGCTATAAACCTTAGATCTATTCTCGATAATCTTTAAAGCTTCATCGGTCGTTTTACACAAAATATTACCACCCGCGGCGGCATTCAAGTAATCTCGTTCATGATCATTAAGCCCATTATAAAAAGTATCAATTTGATGCAATTCCGAAAAATCATGGTGTGGACATTCATGTAACATTTCTTTAAAGCGTTCCCATGCCATTGAAAAACTTTCATTATTTCTTTGAACAAATCTTGAAATCTCATTTTTCAAATGTGTTGTTTTAGATGGTGGAAAAAATTTGTTCACAAACTTAGAAACGAGATCACCCCATGTCAAAATTGAATTTGGCGGTTCTTTCTCAAGCCAAATTTTAGCGGGTCCATCTAACGAGTATGGAAACAACAACATCTTATTTGCGTCATGTGCAACATCCTTAAACTTGCTAGTTGCGGTAAGACGATTAAAATTTCTTATGTGATAGTGCGGGTTGTCTTTCTCATGACCTCTAAACTTATTAGCTTGCAACATCGACATTAAACCCGTCTTAATCTCGAAATTCTCCGCAAGGATAGCGGGAATCATAATGGCCTCTCCAAAACACTCGGTGGGTGCTTGAAGCAACTCCATCATAGTACGATTAGCCATGACGACTTCTTGTTCTACAATAGTTTCAACAATTGGAGTTTGTTCTTCAATCAAAGTCTCTTGATTTTCTTTCTTTTGAAGACGTTTACGAGCTCGTTTTGCTTGATTACCAGTGATCATAAACTTCACGAAGAATGGAAGGTGAGCAAAGAAGATTCTTTTTGGGTTTTTTGTGAATTTTCAATTTTTTTGTGTTTTTGATTGTTTTTGATTTTTTTTGGATTTTGGTGTATCTTCGTAGACAACAATCTACCAAATCTCTCCTCGAATCAAACTCTTGATTAAAGAAGCCTCAAAAGAATGAAAACGATCACGTGGAGTGAACGCCTTCGAATGACTTTAGAACTTTGGTGAAAACCAAATTGTTCAAGAGGGTTTAATCACAAAGAAAACCAAGCAAATATATTATACGTAATAATACTTTAGGCAGCAAAACCCTCGATGAGCATTCAATCTCAAAATACGCACAAGCAAGCGGGGAAACGAGGCGGCGCGAAGCACTTAAGAGCCTTTTTCCTTAGGGTATTTTTATAATACCCGCCTTATACCTACCTTATAGTTCGTATTTTTCAAAATCGAGCTTCACGAAAGTATTTATCTATTTTTTCCTTTTTCTTTTTGTTTGAGATTCGAATACAATAATTAGGAGATCAAATCCCAATTAAGGTTGTGTTTTCACACTTTTGGAGATACTTTGTATTGATTGTGATACTTAATACAATATAGTAATAATAATTTCACAAGAAAAACCAATAAAACCGATAATACGTATTAGTAGATTTCTACTAATACAAATACTATTTATGGTTAATATTAAAAACAACAAGAGAAATTAATCACGACACACCTCCCCGGCAGCGGCGCCAAAATGATTGATGTAAAATACGTCTTTTAGGAAAAAGAGCGTATATGAGCGGTAAGTATTAAGTGATGATTTAGGAAAATCAAACACTAATGACCCAATGAAGTTCAAGTTCGTTTCCCAAGGAGGTATATGTGTGTGAATAATTCGTAATTGGTTTGAGATTAATATTGGTTAGAAGGGGATGAGAAAAGAGGATGACGAAGACGTGAAATTAATTACTACTACGACTACACGTAAAACCGTTAAATGAGTAAAAATAAAAATTACCAAAAATTCACCAAAAATCAAAATAAATAAGCTAAAAGTTTACCAATGATCAAAACTTTTTCAAACCTTTTAATTAATTAAATATTAATTTTTAAATGCTAATTAAAGCCCTAAAAATCAAGTTAATTATCAAAAATCCCAAATAAATATTTTTCAATTGGTAAACCTCTAAAATGACCTAAAAAGATTAAAAACTAATTTTAGAAATTTTTAATCTAAAAAAAACTATTTAAAATGATTTAAAAACTATTAAAACTTAAAATAATTATAAAAATTAATCTAAAGATGATAAAATTAATCTAAGAGTTGCAAAAATCCTATTTTAATGTATTTAAGCTAAGAAAAATATAAAAAGTGCAAAAATGTGAAATTCGAAAAAGAATAATAAAATAATATTAAAATAATATTAAAATAATATTAGAAATCCAAAAATTATAAAAAATTTTAAAAACTTGCAAACTAGTTTATTTTAACCTAAATAATCAGAAAATGAAAGTGAAATAAACAAAATACTCCTATTGGGCCCCCAAATGAGTCAAAAGCAAAAACAGTCAAGCTTAATGGGCTTTTTAGCCCAAAAAGTCAAAATAAGCCCACATGACTTGGAAAAGCACTATCAGACTCAAAATTTAGTTCTAAACACAAAACTCTGAAGGCCCAAAAGCTGAAAGTGAGCTTATCACAGCTTAATGAACAAACAACTTATTCTTATTGGGCCAATAAGCCCATTAAGCAATAAGCTAATGCCATAAGCTCTAATTTGACACACAACCTTCTTTTGGGATACTAAAGAGATCTGTAAAAAGAAATTTTGAAAAAACACACTCAATAAGCTAGAAATGAGAAAAGTACAAATCCACTACAAGAAAAAATAGTCGGGGTTTAGTTCTAGGGCATCTCAGGACTTGATTCAACTTACAAAATGTTACAAATGACTTAAATAAGCCAAATCAATCACCCAAAATCCAATAAGCAAAACCAATAAGCTGGAATAAGCCAATAAGAACTTATGAAAAAGTCAATTAAGTTAGTTTTCTAGTCAAACCCTAAAGGCAACCCACCAATTGCTCCAGTATGAACAAATGGGTCAAATAATGAGCACCTATTACAAAATCCAAGTTGTTGCTGGTTAAAATAAGCTAGAATAGCTTATTGATAAGCTGATGTCCAATTAACACTAGCAGGGGAACTTTCAGTAGGAACTGGTTCCCACTGCCTTGACTATTTGACCTGGCTTTTTAGAGAGATTCTGTATGTTTTATTGGAAGACAAGGGAACCCAAGTGATCATTTAATCACAAGGAGTCACAATCAAGCAGAAAAACACACTTCAGTATCACCAATTAGCACAGAAAAATCAAACAATGCTCAGATCTAGCACAGACATGGATATTAAGCAGTTATGAACACTTAAGCAGTTTTAAGCTAGAATAAGCACTCCAAATTCAACCAGATGCATACACAAGCTATATAAACTATGATTAAGCACAAACAAACTTAAATCAATCACTGAATCACAGTATGGAACAAGATCAAAGTAGATTACACTTGCTGATATGAACTTCAAGAACAATATTACACTTTGCTGACATAAATGACCAAAGATCCAATTTCAACACTCAAATCCTACTTCCATGGTGTAACTAACTAGGTTTAATCACTTGTTAACCCTAGTCTATGATTAAAACTAGGTGTCCCTTAAACCACAGCCAATTTCAACAAGTTTACAAGATTTTAGATCCTATTTTAGGATCTAGGTGTTTATATGCACAAAGCTTGCAGATAAATATCACTTAGCACTTATGAGATATGTTTCAACACAAAGCAACACAAAGCACCAACTCAAAATAGCACAAATCAAAAACAGGCTGTTATACCAATCAACCCTTAATCCATAACTTTTCAAAGCAACTTGTGATTCTCAAACACAACCTACTAATTTTATGATTCAACAACACTTCCTAGATGACAACTAACAAATTCAAACACTAAAATCACAACCTCAAACACAAGAACACAAAATCAAAGAACAAAATCCAAAACAGGCATTAACATTAAATTTTTAGGGGAATCTTAAAAAAGGGATTATACCTGTCCTCCACAACATCCTAGGAGGACCAGCTATGCTACTTGGACATTGTTCAACAACTAGAACAAGACCAAGGTTCTTCAAGAAGGAAGATCAAAACCTGCTGATGTTCAAAGCAGAACAAGGTTTTGATTATGATATTTCTTCAACACAAATGAGCAAACAACTCAACCAAGAGCTTAAAACTCTTATCAGGCTTGGTGTCAACAAGCTTGAAGGAGCTTAAGGCCTTTGGCTAAGGGTTAGTACAAGAGAATAACCAAAATAGTAACAAGGATTTCAAGGTTTTTGAACCTTTGAAAACCTTATAAACATAGACGTGCCTTAACCACAAGATTAAGGAAGGTCTAAGAGATCAAATGGAACACATATTTCAGCTATTCAAACACCAACTCTTAATAAACATAAAAGAGATTTCTCAAATTTTAGGAAATTCAAATTTTATTTAAATAAAAAGGAATTACTAAGATTATAGCCAAAATCTGGAACAAAGGGACTCTCACAGGTTGAGGTCTCCTTTTATAGGCAAATGCTAACATAACACTATTCATAAACCCTAGATATGAATTTCCCAAATTATCCTTGAGTGCTTCTAGACGAATCCTTCATATGAGCTGTCCAAAATGATCAAGGACGTTCAATTTAGCTTTGGAGTTAAGCTACGACTCTTAGCTGTTGATCTTGACACGTGTCCTTTCTTGGAGAGGAGGGTGTGATGTGATGGGGTAACGGTTTGGGGTGTGGGGTCCATTGGTGAGTGGAGAAGATGGATTTAATGTTGGGATTGGTTTTTGCATGTGTGAATCACACGGGGGAACTCCCAATTTCATTTTACCCTTTGTTGGTAAAAAGTAAAATCTGGGTTCATACGTGCTACAGTAACTTCTTTTGATCCGTTTTTAGGGGAGGGTTATTGTTTGGCGCGTGTTTAGGAGTTTAAACTTCTAAATAGGCAGCTTTGGTCCTTGTTCTTTGGAAAAAGGTGTATAACATGTTTTCTGCCAACAAAACTTCATCCCCTTTGTTAAATAAGTTTTCATCTTCATACTATTGGCACAAAACTTTTCCAAAAAGATATCAAGGGTTATTTTAGCCATTTCTCCATACTTTAGGGACTGAATTTGGACTTTCTTGATCTTTAAAGGTCTTCAATGTATCTTTGACTTCATGAGGGACCATAATTGACAAATTAGATTTGATGAGGGACTAATCTTGCCATTTCTTCAAAGTTGAAGGACCATAATGTAATTTTGACAAACTTAAGGGACCAAAATTGTAATTATGAATTCACAAGGGTTTTAAGTGTCATTTCTTCATTGTTTGATGATCAATTTTGCATTTCTTCAAGTATTCAAGGGTAAATCTTGGATAATTCATGAACTAGGGCCCTGTTCTTTGTACGGCTTCGTTTCTCATGTCCGTTTTTCCTTGTTTCTTGTGATCTTTTGTCTTTTTTCACGATATCCATACCTAAAATACACAAGTAAAAAAACACAAGCATATATATGGTATTTTATGACATTTTAGTGCATTTAAAACCCGAAAAGAACGATGAGATCATGTATAAATGCCATCTCATCAACGCACGATGAAAAGAAAATACTCTCCTAAAGATCATGGAGAAGTCTATCCAGAAAGGCCCTAACAAGGTATGAGGATAAATAGATCCAAGTCCTAATAGGAGGTGGGTCGTTGTATATCAAAATCCCAAATAAAGATTGGAGAAAAATGAAGAAGTCGTGGTCCAAGTATGAAGAATCTCTCAAAAATTTCAAGTGAAGAGATTCCTATTATGAAGAGAAGACCCTTATTTCATGAACGTCTCTCAAGATTTGAAGTATGAAGTCACTTCCAAATAAAGGTATCATATCATGAAGCGAGTTATGCCAAGATATGAACTTTATGAGGTCCCGAGAAGCAGTTTTAAAAGATTTTGTCCTTTAGCTAACTATTGATTAAATCATCCTACTTTATTTTTAGCCTAAATAACTATCGAAATAAGTCAACAATGCATCTTCGTGATCATTCAAGACAACAATAAAATATAATAGATACACCTAGGAATAAGGGAGTCTAAGTAAATAATTAGCCCACATGAGTTTGTGATAGTTTGCTAACTTATAATAACAATGATCTTGTTTTAAGCTTGGTATGGGGAACGTGAAACTTGAGGATGATAATCATTCATGACATTCCAAAACCCCAAGGTAAGTTTTTGATCCTTTTACTTGTTTTCTTCTATTAAATATTTTATCTCTTTAATAAAGGCCAATGTGGATTGATTATGATGGAAAATGTAAAGCTTGCTTTGTAATTAACGCATTGCATGAGGACATTGAAATGGTCAAGTGTAGGGGATTTAATAAGTGTGAAAACACTTATCCTTTTACCACTTAATTTTAATAATAACCAAGCCAAAACGTGTATTTTATGTCGTAAATGTCAGAATTATGTGTGGTTTGTGTTTTTATTGTGATTTAGGACCAAAATGTGAAAAGGGAAGACAACATGGGCTTTTATCGAAGAAAAAGACAAAAGACGAAGTCAAAAGATCAAGAGTGAAAAAGAACGGAAGTCCAAGGCCTATTCTGAAGATTTATCGAAGAAAAAGTATAAAGACGGAAGTTTAATGAACTCGAAGAACTCAAGTCTATTAAAGAAGAAATTTATAAGACAAGTTCAATTTATCCCAAGACAAATTCGAGAAAGTCGAAAAATTTATAAAGACGAAAAGACGAGAAAAGGAAGAAAAGATCAACACTTACTAATCCTCCTATAAATACCCTCCTAATGTGTCATTAGGAGGTGTTAGCTAATTTGACACATTAGTCTTTCTTATTTATTTTCCAAGCACTTTCATATTGTCATTTACTTAATTGTCATTTAAATACCTTGTCTTGCACCTTAAATTTGTAAGTTTCTTTAATTCTTGCTTTTACTTTTATTGTTGAAACTTAAGTTTTAATCAAGTTTTATATTAATCTCTCCTTCTACTTTTATTATTTTTGTTAATCTTTATGCTTATTATCTTATTGTCATGCTTATTTGATTTATTGTTATGTTTTTATGTGTTTGATTGTGTTAGCTTATTGATTTTATAGCTTATTGTGTGTTTGATTTGATTTTAGTTAAGTGTTTTTATTAGTTTATTTTATTAAAAGTTGATTTTTAATTTTTAGTTTTATTAGTGTTTTTCAAGTTTTTAATTTGTGGTTTAATTAGTTTTTCTTAAAAGTGTTTTAGATTAAGTTTTGGTAGATTGCTTATTTGATTTTAGTGTATTGTATCTTTTATTTTTCATGTTTTCGGATTAGGGTTTATTATTCTGAAGTTTGTCATTTCTCTGAATTTGTCATTTCTCTGAATTTGTCATTTCTCTGAAAATTGCCTCTTTTTCCGAAATTTTTATTTTCTCTGAATTTATTGTTATTCCGAAGATTTCTCTAAAAACCAATTATTCCGAAAAAATCATTTTTCCGAAGAAATCTCTGAAAAAGAATTATTCCGAAAAAGCAAATATTCCGAAAAAGATTAAAATTCAGAAAATATTGTTATTGCGAAGAAATACTAACTTCCGAAAAATACTGTACATATTGCGAAGAAAAGAAATCTCTGAAAACCACTGTTGCTATTCCGAAGAAAATAAGTTGCCTACTTGCCTGCTTAGCAACGTTGGGCGCCAAAATGACCTAGTTGCTTGCTAGCTTCCAGCTAGCTGCCTGCTAGCTTGTTTATTTATTAGTATTGTTCCGTAATTGTTTAGTTTTATCTGAAAGTTGTTCCGTTTTTAATTTTGAAAGTTACGCATTTTTAGTTAAATTTTTCATCTAATTTTAAAATTAATATATTTTCGTAAAGTTCAAGTTTTATCTTTTATTTAGTTACCGCTTTAGGTTTTGCCTCGTTTACCTTTAAAGTACCATTTTAGTTTTATTCTCTCCTTTTTCATTAAGTATACTTTATTTTCGAGTCGATAGTTAATTTCGTCTTTTAGTTTTATTTTTATTCATTGTTTTGCTTTAATTTACGTTTTATTATTTGTTTCGCTCCTTTAGTATTAGTTATTTGTTTTAATTTCGCACTATTTACTTTTTAATCAGTTTTAGTTTTAATTACCCGTCATTTACTTTAAAGTCTTGCACATTTATTTTACAACAATGACCAATCTATTTCTTTTTCACCAAAAGACGACTGAGTTGCACGTTAAACCAATAGTCAATTCGAATTGAATCGAGACGAACAATTTAACTGAGTAAAATCAAGTTATTAAGCATGCATACAAACTAAGTGTTACCAAAGTCTTAGGTCAAAACAAGCAGTTTACAAGTTTTTATAGCACAATCAAGATTTTGATGTTTAAAAGCCAAGAACTTGCATCAATTAGCACTCAACCAAGTATATATCAGATACCAACTCAAATAACCAACAAACAATAACTCAATCTAATTTGTGAACTTAAAAGGGTTAACCCAAAACCCCTTAACTTTTTTAAATCCAATTTTAACAAAGCAAGTGTGTGATTTAGTTTATCCCAAGCCCAATCTAACACAATAACATCATCATCATGCAGTATCAAGAAACTATAAGCCACAAAAACAACAAGAAAAATAGCAGAACACAAAATCACAAAAATCAAGTATTTTGACAGATTTTGGGTTCAAGGACTCAAACCTCATGAATTTACATCCACATTCACGAATTTTTGAGCTGATGTGCCTAACAAAACAAGGCACAAGCTTCCACAACAAGGCTTCTAAGATTCAACAAGGTTAGAACACAAAATATGAAAAACAGAAAAGTGAAAAAGCTTGATTAATGCAACCTTTGTACCCACTCTTTGATTATCCCCAAACCACAAGCTCCCAACACCTTGATAAGCTCCTTATCAGGGTGTTTAGATCACTTGTAATCTAAAAATTCGAACGATGTACCAAAGACTTAGAAAAATCTCAATATTTAGAACTTTGAGCAATTTCTTGCACAAGGTTTCAAAACAGGTTTTAAGACTTAACAATAACAATCATATATCATTAACAAACAATGAATTAAGTTGGCACGTGGAATTCGTCACACAATTCAAACACACTTCATTAATTTTGAAAGAGGATTTACAGAATGTTGACCCAAAAGAAAACCAAGAGCAGGGCTCAATGTTGTAACCCTAATGCCTTTTATAGGCTACATTTGTTCTAGAAAAGCTGAAAAATACATAAACCCTAATGTGTAAAACTCCCAAAGTGCCCTTGTCGAATTTGAATAGCTTGAGCTCATGTGAAGTTTCTTTGGCTGTTTGTGTGAGTTGTAAAGGTTGTAATTGATCAAAGGGCTCACAAAGAAGCTTAGGAATGAAGCTAAACATGGTGTGTTAATTTTCTGGCAAGTTTTGGTAGTTTCTCCAAAAAACGTGTACAAGGTTGGTAGCATGTGAACCTATGATGATGTGGCATAGGATTTGGGAGTTGGGTTATGTTTATGATTACCCTAATCATAATTTTGGAGGTGATGGAGGCCTAATTGCAAGTAATTAGAAAAAACCCAATTATGTTAAGAACATGATGAACAACATGGTTTGGTCTATTTAAAGTTTTAAAAATGTGTTTAGGCGCGAGTTGGATTAATTAGTTATATTAATTAATCCGGTTATGAGTTCGTTTGTGACATGGCACAATGGTGAAAGGTGATTGGTGGAAATGGGTTAGTGGGACATGTGGTGAGGTGTGAGTGGTCTAGGTAAGTTTGGTTGTCTGCTAGCTTTGGTCCCTTATTTCCTTCATTCCTTTCACTTTGTGTTTAATCAAGCAAAAACTGAATTTCCTTTATAATCCAAGTTTCATATTTTAGACTTTTGCCCCAAATACTTTTCTAAAGTATTTTTAGGGGTATTTCTTGCCAATTCATGATTCTTGAAGGGCTATTTTGGCATTTTATTCAAACATTATGGTCTTGACTTGTATTATTGACTTTATGGAGGATTGAAATTGACAAGTCTTCATTTATGAGGGAGCATTCTTGCCAATTCTTCAAAGTGAAGGGCCCTTTTTATAAATTTGACAAACTTTAAGGACCAAACTTGTAATTATGAATAAACAAGGGTTTAAAGTGTCAATTCTTCAGTATTGGAGGACCCTTCTTGTACAATCTTCATTTCTTCAAGGGTTTTTCTTATAAAATCTTCATTACGGCTTGGTTCATTGTACGACTTTGTTTCCCATGTTCGTTTTTGCTTGTTTCTTGTGATCTTTTGTCATTTTCTCAATATCCGTACCTAAAATACATGTAACAAACACAAGAATATATTTGGCATATTTCATGATATTTTATGCATTTTAAGCCAATTTTGGACGATGAGACTATGTATAAAAGCAGTCTCGTAAATGATTTAAAGTAAGAATGGGATACAAGTTTAACCACTGTTAACCTTTAAAAAAGTTATTGGATCAAATAATCTTGTTCGATGGTGGTGTGATGTTAAATTATTGGTGGTTCGAGATAGAATGGAGTCGTTTTGGTTCAAAGGTAGCTCAACGCTACCTTCGTCAACAAAGGATCTTCTATAAAAGTTAAGTCTGTTGTACTCTGTATGCAAATGTTATTGGATTTGATTTCTCTGTTTTGTTTAGTTAATATACAAAGTTGTTTGCATCTGTTTTTATCATGTGATATAACTAAGTACATGGGTTTTATATCTTCGGTTTGATGCATTATTACTTATGAATTGAAGATGTTATCGGTTTGAATATATATGATAAGCTGCTATGAGATGTTTAGTTTTATGATTTTGATCTTTGCTAGATGTAATTTGGTTTTTTGATTGAGGGTGCAAATTTCACTTATATTCTTTAATTTTGTATGGTTCAATATTGATTTAAATTTTGATGAGACAATTTGAGAGTTTGAATCTGATAGATAATTTAGTTTACTTATTCATGATCTGCTCTTTGACTACTGCTTTTAATTTGATAAGTGATTTGGCTGTTGATTCATGATTATCAGTTATGGCATGCTGATTGGTTATGCTGCATTTTAGTTAAGTTACTTTTCGATTGTATGATTTGATTTGATCCTATATGGATGGTTTAAGTCTGATTTGAAGTTTCTGGGTATTATTGTTGAGTTTGGTGTGCACTACTGTTAGATAGATTTTATATCTGATTTGTTACCTTCCTTTATCTGATCTTGGTGATTGACTTTATCTGTTTTTCGATTTATCTGTTATTTTGATACAACAAGTTATTTGTAATCTAATCTAAAAAAATAATTATCCAAAAAGTGTCCCCAGGGGGTCTCGAACTTGAGACCTCCCGTTCAACAGTTAAGTACTTAACCAACTAGTCTGGCTGGTTATTTTATTAATACCTTGTGATTCGCATTTAATATACCATAACTGTCACCATATTTCTTTGTCATTTAAACGTTTTTTCTATTAATATCATTTGAAAATTTTAAATAAAAAGTTTAAATATAATAAAAATATATTTACTTTTTATTAAATTGTTAAATTTAATTAAATAAAATAATATAAAAAAATTAAATTAATAAATAAATATATTTTATTACTTTTCAGAAATTTAAATTGTCTTAAAATATGTTTTTAAATAATTCAGTTTAAATTAATTTTGTTTTAAATAAATTTAGATTCAAATAATTTTGTTTAATTAAAAAAAGTAAAAGTAAATTTTAAATTTTTCATAGTTTAAATAATTGTCTTTTAGATTTTAATTCGGGTTACGATTCATGCACTTTAGGATTACAAATTGGTAGAACTAATTTAGATAAAAACCGAAACCGAATTCAAAACAATTGTCCAATTCAAAACGAACGTCTCAAATTCATAAGGTCTTTGTGTACAATGAACCGGGATCACTCTCTTGTTTAATTGATTCATCTTTAGCTTATTTTTGGATTATTACATTTTCCTAAGGGTAATTTCCTAAATTTGCTCTATAACATATTTAATTAAAATACACCGACACTTTCTCGATACATCACACCATACAGCTTCTGGCCATTGTTCTATCCGTGCCTGGGATTCAAATACCTTTCGATGATCATCGTGATCTGTCGTACCATCGTAGGTCTTGACGTTAGATGGCATGTGCATTATCTTTTCATCCCTATAGATCATAATGCGTTTTGAAAACGTGTTTCCTCTTTCGTGGCGCCATGGGAGAGACCATTCTTCATCACTGCATCTACTTGGTTGTTATGATGTTTTGTGACGCTTCTTATCATAGTCAAAAGAATCTGAGGATGAGGAGGTCATCCTACGATGCCTAGGATGACGGTCGCTAAAATTAGAGTTTGATGATCTATCCCTCGGGGAGCCTCCCCTTCTAGATCTACTCCTCGTCCCTTTTTGTTCTTCTGCACCGAGGGAGGATCCACTTCCTGTGGTCCTAATCGTGTAAGAGAACTTTGGCCTTATTCCAGTTGTTGCGGTGAGAATCCTTGATCCCCTGAAGTAGGTCCTAGCCGGTCTCGTATACTAACGCGATGCATGTTGTTGGTAGGTGTGATGGGAGTTCTCTTCTCCCTTGAGTCATATGAATAGTCTGAGGATGAAGCGTCCTAAATGATTGGTACATCGGGATAGGTGACCCGCTCGGGGGCAGTTTGTGTGTCCTGTCCCCTTAGTTTCTCTTCTCTTCTTTGTTTCCTCCTCTCCTGACAGAGCTCCTTGTTGGAGGTGGACCTCCTTAAAGCACGTAGTTCCCTATCAAAGTCCAGGTTGACCCTTAGGTCATTCACTGGGTTTGTTTTCATTTGTGCTGCCATGAGCGGGATTAAGGCCTCAAAGTATTTTCCGACATAGTCGCTCATGTCTAGATCTGGGCCACGAGAGGTTGCCGTCCTGGCTTGTAGTATTATGCCAGTGTTTGACTTTAGTGGTTCTTCATTCTGGATCGTGCCATGATCTTTATTCGAGGAGGATGTTTCTCTTGTCGCGAGCGGGCTGGGAGGCCTGAACTTGGGAATCGGCACCTGTGGTGCCTTTCCTCCTATCCCTCTACTGGGTTGTTGGGTGGTTTGGAACCCTGTGTTTTTTTGGTTCCGCCTTTTTGGTTAAACAGATTTGTTCCGCCTTTAGTCATGCTTAGAGTTTAGTGTAGGGTCCCACGGATCAACTTGTTGATGCAAAAGTTAGATGGACCACACTTGACCCGAATTAGACTTAAATCGGGGTCTTGTGGACTCTGGATCTTGCATCAAGTAAACTTGTTTGAAGACCATGCATACTAATAACAGACACCGTTAGGCTTACCGTGGGCGGGTGTCCCATGATTAGACTCATGCTTGAGAGTAAGTAATCGATTTGAGTATAGGTGAGGGTTAGAGTATTATGAATATCATACCTTTGTGGAACCTCTAGGGTTTCTTTTGTATCCGATGCAACCCTAATTGGGCTTCCTATAGTTGCAGACTAAGCAAGAGATAACTACCGATTATAGTTGGATCCTTATCGCATAAATAAGGATAGTGTATATCTCTTTAGTTTAGGTGAATAATAATATTATTTAGATTATATTCTGTTTGATCATGTCCGTGTGCGGCCAGGACACGGTTAAGGTATAACCGCGTGCGACAACAGCTTATTGGTCCTCGTGAGATTTAGGCGTTGTTTGTGTATGATCCATACTTTAATGGATAGGGGTAGTACATGTGGGTCGGGTTATCCAGCACGAATAGGGACTATACGTCATCACAAATCTAAATCGATCTAAGCTTGGGATCAACAATGTTCAGCATGCCTAGTTCCATGATCAATCTTTTGAAAGTTGGTTGATCCAGTGGTTTGGTGAAGACATCAGCCAATTGATATTGAGTGGGGATGAAATGTAATTCAATTTCTCCTTTCATGATGTGATATCTGATATCAATGTGTTTTGTTCTTAAGTAAAGGACTTGATTGTTTGAAACTGTAATAGCACTAGTGTTATTACAAAAGATTGGTACCTTTTCATACACCATGTCCTAGTCAGTGAGTTAACTCTTCATCCATGGTATATTGGTACAACATCCATTAGTAGCTACATATACAACTTCTGCTGAAGGCATCGCAACTGATTGTTGTTTTTTAGCACTTGGCAAGCACCAGATGTGCTTTTTCTATCCAGATTGCAACCAACATAGTTAGAGTCTGAGTACCCTTTATGATCAAATCCTGAGGACTTAGGGTACCAAAAACCAAGACCGATGGTACCTTTTAGGTATCTAGAAATTCTCTTTACAGCAATAAGGTGAGGTTCCTTAGGGTTTTCTTGATATCTTGCACAAAGTCAAGTAGATAATTGAATGTCAGGTTTACTGGCAGTTAAGTACATTATAGAACCAATCATACCTCTATACTGATTCTCGTTGACATCTTTGTCAGAGATCAGGTCCCAAGTTATTAGGGGTATCATTGGAGTCTTAACTGAAGAACAATTGATGTCATATTTCTTTAGTAGATACTTGACATTATTTATTGATTGATGGAGATGCCTTTGTCTGATTTTTTAATCTAAAGACCAATGAAGTATGTGAGTTCACCCTACATGCTCATCTCAAATTTATTGGTCATAAGCTTGGCAAATTGTTTGCTTAATTTCAAGTTTGTAGACCCAAATATGATGTCATCAACATAAATTTTCACCAGGATGGTGTTAGTTTTAGTCTTATAGATAAACAAGGTGCTATCTATCTTACCTCTAACAAATTATGTTCAATAAGAAAGGTTGAGAGAGTTTCATACCATGCCCTTTGGGCTTGTTTTAGACCATACAAAGCTTTGTAATGTTTGTAGACATGATTGGGTATTCACAACTCTCATAACCTAGAGGCTGAGTAACGTAAACTTCTTCCTTTAGGTCACCATTTAAAAATTCACTTTTGAAATCCATTTGGTATACTATAAAGTTCATATAGATGGCGTAGGAAAGGAATATCAAATGGATTCCATACGAACAACTGGAGCAAAGGTCTAATCAAAATCGATACCATATTCTTTATTGCATCCTTGAGCTACAAGCGTTGCCTTATTTTTGGTAACAATATTGCTTTCATCCCTTTTAAGTTTGTAAACCCATTTGGTACCAGTTATTGATTTTCCATAAGCAAGAGTAACCAATTTCTAGACTTTATTTCTTTCAATTGATTTAGTTCCTCTTGCATGGAATCTACCTATCTAGGATGCGTAAGAGCTTCAGAAACTTTTGTAGGTTCTATTTCTGAAATAAAATCTGCAAAGACACATTCTCCAAGTGAAGCAGCATTAAGTTTCCTGGCCATAGCTCTAGTAAGTCTGCTGGCACCCAGATTACCCACAATGTTAACCATCTGAATATGGCTATTTCTAGTCCATGAACTTTAAGGAGCTGGAGAGTGAGTACTAGGAATGGTATTTGAGCTTGAGCTAGGAACACCAGGATGGGAAAAAGAACTGGATCCAATATTTAAAGAAGGATATTCTATTTAAAATGGTTCCACAGTTAATGGAATACCTTATTGATCAGATTGGGAGTTCACTTGAACAATTTCCCTTGAATTTACTAGAGAGTTTTGAATGTTGGGCTCAGCATGATCAGTATTGATGAAGTTATTTACTGAACATTATGATCGTTTGACTGAGCAGCTGGATCATTTTGATCTAATGGTTGGTCACCATCAGTATTTATTGATGAATTTCCTCTAGTTGAAGGTCTGGACATGTCCTAAAACGGATTAATATGGGGAACTAAAGGGCAATTAGTTTGAAATTTCTATTAAGGCTCATAATGTTGAAATTCATCAGGTCGGTAGTTATGAGATTCATGAACATGAAGTTCACCAACTGATGGATTTGAGAAGCTTATGGATTCTGAACTTTCATTGAAAGTGATGTGATAGGTTTCTTCAATACATTGTCTTCTTGTGTTGAAGACTCTATATACCTTTGATACTAGTGAGTATCTAATAAGTGTGAAAACACTTATCTTTTTACCATTTAAAACAAGGAAAAACCAAACCAAAACGTGTATTTAATATCTTAAAAGTCGAAATTACGTTTGGTTTTGTGTTTTTTTGTTAAATATGTACAAAATATCATAAATAAAGAAAACACGGATTCCACGGACATTTATCGAATAAAAAGTCAAAGATAAAGTCATAGGACCAAAAGTGCCAAAAGAATGAAGTTTGGAGGGCTAAGTATGAAGATTTAACGAAGCTTCAAGCTTAATATCAAGAAACTCTAACAACGAGGACTATTTTTTCCATTCTCTAAAGTCATCCACTAACAAACCACATGAAAGAGCATAAAATTATAAAGCCAACGGTACCGACCTCGCGTCATAACTCCTCACGGTTTATTTTTTTATGAATTTTTTAAGTTTAATAAGTTTTAAATACAATAAATAGTGTTTAATAAATAAATAATATAAATAATATATATATATATATATATATATATATTTTAATATTATTAATAATAAAAATAAAATAAAGTTTTTATAAAAATTAAAATAATTTTCGTATTATTATGATTATTATTATTATTATTATTATTATTATTATTATTACAATGTTATTATTATTATTATTATTATTAAACCATCACTTTATTAGAAACATAAAGGGATTTACAATAAATTGGATGGGAGACGAGATACTATCTGCGCTCCCACCACTTTATTATTATTATTTTTTTTTATTTTTTTTTTCTAAACCCAATTTTATTAATCACACAAAATTGGAAGGGAGCCGCGAAACAAGCTGCGCGCCCACCCCTTTTTGAATACAAAAACTAAGCCTAGACATCAAAAAACCGCCACTCCTCGCGTCATTAGAATGACAACCAGCTAACCGCTTAAGACGCGAGAGAGTATCCATCGCCTCCTCCTCAAACTCCCCAAAGGTCGAGAAGGCGAATGGAATAAACGAGTAACCATGCTCAGCACAAATAGAAGAATACTTCCTCTTCTTCTTCTGAACAGCCGACCGCAAAGCACTCCCAGGAACCCACGAATCCAACCCCGTCCCTGCAAACGGAGAAACCCCTGTAACATCTAAACATGCATCTTTGCCCTGGGACCAATTGTGTAGTAATAAATCTGCTGGCCGAAGATCACGCCCACCATCAGAAACAAAACCCATATCGGCTTCTTTCCTCACCGACACACCCACCTTAGAACAAATATCAAACAACACATCACGAACAAGATTATTATTATTATTATTATTATTATTATTATTATTATTATTATTATTATTATTATTTTTTTTTTAATTATAAACATCACTTCATTAGAATAATAGGATTTACAAGAAATTAGTGGGAAGCCGAGATACTATTTGGGCTCCCACTCCTTTAGCAATAGCGAAACTGATCCTATTAAAAATATGAACAGCAGCACGCGCTCCAATGTCCTGAATAATGGAGAACTTTCGGATCCGTTTCAGCAATGTAACTGCGTCGTCCTCCAGTTCCCCTAAAGAAGAGAAGGAAAATGGGAGGAACCCATATCCAATATCTGCACACTTAGTCCCATACTTAACACGTTTACGCTGTGCAGCGTCAATCACCACACGACCGGGCATAAAATCAGTCATCCCGGTTTGTGTCAAAGGGGAAGATCCAGTCAGATCCACACAAACATCTAGCCCTCCATCCCACGAATAAAGAAGCATGTCTGCTGGACGTAATGGTTTGTTACAACCCCCATCTAACCCAATATCGACTTCCTTACCAACCGAAATCCCCGAACGATAACATATGTCAACAAGGGTATCACGCACAACATTATGCCGATGCTTAATACCGATAACACCAGCACACGATACTGCATGGTCCCCATAAACATCCCCAACAAAAACCCGTGAGCAAGCTGAACAAGGCTTCGACACAGAAAATAAAGGGATACCCAATCGATAACACAAAACACAACGGTAAGTCTTACCGTTCATAGTTTGTCCTAATCCAGAAATAGGAACCGTCCTTAGCCAGTCAGAGGTGTGATCCTCCCTTTGAGATTTCCACAAAGCTATCTGTCGGGGTGATAATGAAAATGCGGATTCTGCATTTTTTGTAACAAATGGGGGGGGGTCATATAATTTTTCCAAGTTCATAACGAAAGGCGTTAACAAAAAGATTTTGCATATATAAACATGAAAGGCTGCCCAGCTCAGCTGGCAACCTTTCAAGGGTTAAGGTTTGAGCGTAACAACCCATGTTCGATCCTTGGTGGTGGCAAAATGCTGGGTATATATACCAGCTGCCACGTGTACTCTCTGAATGGTCCACGTGGCGACCCGACCCGACCTGAACCAGACCCGGACCCGAACCTGACCGGACCCGACCGGATTCAGAACCGACCGGATTCAGACCCGGACCTAACCCGCTGACGTCAGCAAGACACGTGGCGGCGGCTGGCCAATGCCAGCGTGCCACGTGTCACTGATGTATGTTTAATGTTGCAGGTACGAGGTTGCAAAGGCGGCGCCGACACGTCAGACTGCCCTGTCAGTACGAAGTGGCAGAGTGGCATACGTGGCAGGGCGGCTGACCAATCAGAGCATGACACGTGGCAGGTGACACTGACTGTCTGTACGAGGTGACAAAGCTGCAGAGGTGGCAGGGCGACTGACCAATGAGGAAGCGACATGTGTCACTGGCGCGCGTGTCAGTACAAGGATCTTTTAGTTTTTAATTAGTTACTTTTAGTTTAGATCTATTAGTTTTTTTTTATAAATTAGTGTGGATCGATTAGTTTTTAGCTTAAAAATTAAAGTACTTTTATAAAACCTAAAAAAATAGTGTAGATGTGTTAGTTTTTTTTATAAATTAGTGTAGATCTATTAGTTTCTAGTTGAAAAATTAAAATATTTTTATAAAATCTAAAAAAATAGTATAGATCTATTAGTAATCAACATAATCAAATATTAATTGTTGCTTATTATGCTAACCTCTTGTGTTCTTTTGATCTCGGCGTATCAATTCATCTCTTTTGGTGAGAAGCTTACGGGTTTAATAGATTAGGTTCGAGTTTGATTTGAGAGGTACTTTACGGGCCGGGTTTCACTTTTGATTTTTTGGTTATGAGAGCTCGTGTACTTTACGGGTCATATTTTGTTGGTTATGAGAGGCCGTGTACTTTACGGGCCATATTTTGTTGGTTGTGTTGATTGTTTTTAGAGCGTTTTTCTTCGGACCACGGGTACTAAAGTTCTTTCCTTTTTAGATATCTAGTTTAATCATTTTAGTTTAAGTAATTAGATTAATATAGTTCAAATTGTTTTTAAATAATATCTCTTTTACAAAAATCGTTGTAACTAGTTTTCAAAATTATTGTTGTTTTAAAAAAATAGATTTACACCTTTTTGTGATTATTAAGCTTGTTGGTATATAAAGCTTCAAGCTTTATTATCTAAAAAGATTAATAAGCTATAAAGGTTAAAGCTTTACGCTTTATTCTTATGTTATTGTTTTGATTTAAATTTTTGCCATCTTACTTGTTATTACGTGCTTGCATTTAGTTTAATTTTGCGTTTAGAATAATTAAAATTTTTTTAATTATAGTATAGTTTTGTTGCATCTTAGATTTAATTAGTTTCATCTAGATTTTAAATTTAGTATAATTGTATTGCATTTTAGAGTAATTTTATGTGAACTATTTGCGCTTTTATTTCTATATTCCCTAAGCCTAAAATAGTATACTCATTTAAGTTAAATTAGACATAGATATCAAACAAGTATTATTAACCAAAAACGATAAATCTTGTGAGAAATTTGATATCAATTCGAGTCGAGTCGAGAAAAACGAACATTAATCTCTTACACATATTTCCAACATTAAATTGGCGAATATTAAATTGGCGTCGCTGCGGCTTCGTCTCATTACGATTGACGATTTTTCGTGAGACGATTTGGATTTTGAGATCTGTTCAATTTTGAACGTTACTTTTCTTGTTAAAAAAATAAAAAATATAAAAAAAAATTAAAAACTTAAAAATACAAAAAAATAAAAAATCAAAAAGCAAATTCTTTCCTAATATTTGCAACAAAAAAATAAAAAATCTAAAAGTAATTTTATTTCGATTTCTCTTGTTTTTATTGTGAATATATTTTATTTAAAAAAAATACAAAAAGATTTTCTTTTTTACTATAGATATTACGTATAAGAACCCCAATACACAATACTCCATAAGTATTGCTTGCAATACCCCGTATTTGGATGCGTTCCAGTTCCATATACGTGTATCAATCAAAGAAAATAAAAGGCAAAAATAGATAAATACTTTCGTTAAGCAAGAATTCAAAAAAATACGAACTTTACGGTGAATAGAAAGGCGACGTGCTATAAAAGGCCCTCTAAAGGAAGCTGCTTCGCGCCACCTCATTCCCCCCGTTCACTTGTGAGTATTTTGAGTAGGAAGGCTAATCGAGGGTTTTGCCACCCAAGTAGTATTACGTATATATTTTCTTGTATCTTTTTCATATCGAACCTAAGAGGGATAATCCCTTCCCTTTCAAAGTCACCAAGGGCAATCCCCTTACTCCTCGGTTTTAGTTGAATGCTCACTCGCGCGCGTACACACATACCAAGTGGTGTACCAAATTCTTCTAATTCTTCCAAAAAGAAGAAGAAGAACAAAAAGACCGTTAATCAAGCCGATCTTGAGAATCGAGCTTTGGACACTATGATGGCAACATATAATCGACCTATAATTGAGATCTTGCAATCTCACATTGATGGAAATGATGACGCAATTGTGGTGCCGATATTGGAGCAAATAATTTTGAACTTAAAACGGGTTTTATTCAAATGGTTTCCGCTACATCATTTTTAGGCCGTACTCATGATGACCCACACGCTCATATTAAGAGTTTTTTACATTTGGCCAATACCGTTAGTACAAAGGGGTGCCATAAGAGGTACTTTTTTGGTTACTCTTTCCTTTTTCCCTCTAGGGACAAGCCCGGATTCGTCTTGATAAGGAACCACCCCAAAGTATCACCACATGGGTGGATTTAGAGACCAAGTTCATTAACTACTTCTTTCCCCCATCTCGTACCACCGCTTTAAGGAATGACATTATCACCTTTGAACAAAAATATGGGGAAACGTTTAGTGAGTCTTGGGATCGATTTAAGGAACTTTTGAGAAAGTGTCCTCAACATGGTTTTACTAAAGTTCATCAAATTAATACTTTTTACAATGGATTAAGTTTGAATGACCAAGACTCACTAAATAGTGCTTCGAGGGGTAATATTCTTGTAAAATCAAAGAACGATGCTTGGGACATTATTGAAAACAAGGCCAAAGTTCAAACTAAGAGTGCAAGGGCTAATATGGCTAGTGCTAGTGGAGGAGATTCTAGTAGTCAAGAGGTTAACAATCAAATTAAAGAACTTGCTTCAATTGTGAAAAATCTTGCTATTAATGTTGAGAACAACCCTATTATACATGTACATGCTTTAAGTGAGACTTGTGGTGGACCACATTCGTACTATAATTGTGATAAGATTCATAATCAACAACAAGAAGTTTATGCTTATAATACCAATGAAAATGAGAGGGTTCACTATAAACTTAATTTTGATGTTAACCATTTGTCTTATAAGTCTACTAACTATTTGGCTCCCCAGGGTTTTGTAGCTCCTCAAAGACCACCCCCACCTGCCCAAAATACCCAATACCAATCTAGGAACCAAGTTCCATAAAGAGGTAATTTTTAAGGGAATGCAAATGTAAGGAGTTACAATCAAAATCAAATGAATTTTCAAGGGCAAAACCAAAGGTTTAATAATCAAAATCAAGGCTTTAATAACCAAGGTTTTCAAAATTATGTTTTTCAAAACTATAATCAATATCAAAACCAAGGTTTTCCAAATCATGGTTTTAAAAATCAAGGGTTCAATATTCCTAATCCTCAAATGGACTTGGTTCTCCAAAAACTTAATGAGCAAGACCGTAAGCTTAATGAAATGCAAGAGTCCACGGATAGGAAATTTATGCAAATGTTGGAGAATTGTTTCGCGGTTCTTTTGAGAAAATTACTAGTTAAGCTTGGAGACCCCGGTCGATTCCTTATCCCTTGCAATTTCCCCGATGTAGCGAACTGCATGGCTTTGGCGGATCTCGGAGCGAGTATCAATCTTATGCCATTGTCCGTGTGGAAGCAATTATCTCTACCCGAGCTAGTCCCCACTCGTATGACTTTAGAATTAACTAACCGTTCGGTTACTTATCCGGTGGGAATAGCCGAGGATGTGTTCGTAGGAGTCTACAAATTCACTTTCCCCGCTGATTTCGTTGTAGTCGACTATGAGATGGATCCCCGTGTTCCCTTAATTATGGGGCGACCCTTCTTGAGGACCGGGCGTACATTGATTGATGTAGTCGCGGGTGAGCTTATCATGAGGGTAGGGGATGACAAAATCGTCTTTAATATGGGTAAACTTTCAAAACTTCCCGATGATCCCGAATCCATGAATTTCATCCATGTGCTCGACGAAGCATGCTAGCAACATTTTCACGAGGCTTCTAAGAGCGAGACTTCTCATTTACCTCATGTTGAGACCGTGTTAGGACCTTTGGAATAGTTATTTGTAATATGTATCTAGGAGGTATGTAGTTCCTCCTGGTCCTAGTAGTAGTAGGAGCAACACGTGCTCCTGGTCTTTAGAAAGTCAAACTTTATTATTTTGAGTATTCTGTGAGGATACGCATGAGATATGTTAGGAAAGAATATGCATATCAGTTTTACACGTTTTGGTTTAATGATGTATTAGGGTTTCCTTGTAGTATAAAAGGAACCTTAGGCAGAAGGGTTATAGACACCTTCATGAAACATTATTCTAGTTCATATTAATATTAGAAATCCTTAGTAAAGGATCAAGTCATTATAGTTATTATGTTCTTCTTGTTCATAGTATTTGTATTTCGCACTTATACTGTGTGATTCATCTAGAGTCTCTTTGTGAATAGACTTGTGATTACAGATGTCATTCACCATACTTAACAGGCTGCAAGATCCACATCTAGTAGACCCTACAAGTGGTATTAGAGCCTGGGAGAGTCTCTGTATAAGAAGAATCAAATTTTCTTATTACTAACATCTTTGTTTAATCATGTCTGCGTCTAGTTCCACTCAAATAGGAGAAGATAACACCCCTAAAACACAGCAACCTCAGCAGATCATTGCTACGGTTTCCAACACAAATGGAAAATTTCCACTGTTGAAAAAAGATGAGTATGATAGTTAGGCAATGAAGATGGAATGTTGGATCACTAACACTGATCTAGAACTTTGGAAGATTATTCAGAATGAAAATAGTAAGAGGTTTACTGGAAGAGACAAGAATGGTAACATCATTCTTCTTGATCCTAAAACTCATGAAGAGATCACAGCTGTTCAGAAGGAGATCAAAGCAAAAACTATTTTACTTCAGTCTCTTCCTGATGATCACATGGGTGATTTTTATCACTTAGATGATGCTAGAGAGATTTGGAATGTAGTAAAAGCAAGATTTGGAGGGAATGAGGAGTCAAAGAAAATGCGCATATCCATGCTGAGAGATAAATTCATAGAATTCAAGATCTTTGAAACTGAAGGTATTCATCAAGGGTATGATAGGTTCCAAAAGATATTGAGCCAGTTGAATCAACTCAGGTCTAAACCTGACAATGGAGATATCAATGCCAGGTTTCTTAGAGCTTTACCTTACGCATTGAATCAGGTAGTAATCTCTCTCAAAGCAAAGGTGGCTTTGACTATCTTAATTTTGATGATCTGTTTTATAAGCTCAAAACCTTTGAGCCTCATGTGAGAGGATACTCAAGTGATTCTTTTCCTACTCCTTCTAACTATGCCTTTGTGAGTTCCATGGTATCTAGTCCCATGTCTTATGCTAGTATCCCAAGCAATACTGTGTCTTCTCAGCATACTTCTACTCAGCATACTTCTACTCCGGAACCAAAAGCCAAGTCTGGTAGCATGGTAGAAGCTGTTCTACACTCTTTTGTTGCTGATGTTGATCCACAACAGCAGCTTGCTTTTGATGACTTCAAACAGGTTGATAAACTTGACCTGGATGAAATGGATCTTAAGTGGCAGATGGCCATGCTCACTCTCCGGGTTCACAAGTTTGAGAAGAAATCCGGTCGAAAGTTTAACTACAACCCAAGAGAGCCAGCAAGGTTTGATAGAAGCAAGGTTAGATGCTATAACTGCCAGCAACAAGGTCACTTTGCTAGGGAATGCCCTAACAAGAATGACTAGGAGAAGAACATGTATTCAGCCTTCAAGATTCAGGAGGTCAAGGATGACAAAAAAGATTTGGTATCTGTTGACTCTATGGTTAACTAGAGTGATCATCAGAATGCTACCTTGGAAACAGCTGAACCTTCTACTGACGTGTTTGCAATAATTGCTGGGAATCTGTCTGATGCCGAGGAAGCAAAAGAATTTGCTCTTATGGGCATCTCACCTCAAGTACAACATTGTCCTCTTGGTTGTCATGATAAATATTTAGAACTATTGTCTCAATACAATGAATTAAATGAACAAAATGATATATATTTTTTAGATGTTCCAGCATATAAGAATTCTTTAAAACATTGGAATAACAAAAGAGGTGGCTTCAAGATACACAACGTGTATATGAAGATAAAATTTGAATTCTGAACATTGATCTAGAAAACACAACCAATATGCTTAAATACAATAAAAAGGTAAAAGATGACAGTATCAATGATAAGCAAGACATGAAGGAAAAATTGGATGCTACACTTTTAAGATTTGAAAAATGGCAAAATGCACCCAAGAATCTTTCAAAGTTAATTGATAGTAGCATGTCTGGTAGGACTAAGAGAGGTTTAGGATTTGATTAATATATTGATTCAGAAGATGTGTTTGATATATCTTATTCAAGTGTCTTTGATCTTGACAAGGAGGAAGAGGGAAAACCTAGCTACAATAGGTTTCAACCAACTGCAGCAATGCATGCTGTCCCTCCACCTCATACAGGAACTTTTAAGACCATATCTAGGCATAATGACTTGGATAGATCACAAATTCATGAGTCTCCAAAACGCTCTACTAATACTAATGACTTTATCTCTTGTACTTTCAGTAACAAAGCCAATGACTCTAAATCATGTGGTTCAAGTGAAGAGTCAAGACCTACAAGCTCCAAGAAAAATGACCCTGCTGCTACTAGTACTAGGAAGAGTGAAGAGAGAGTTGCTTCTACTTCAACTATGTCTAGTTCTAGTTTATTGAGTCCTAGGAATGCTATTTCTCCTAGAGTTGTGTGTAATAAATTAAGCAGTATGAAACAATGTCATTTGAATAAAAGGTCGTCTAAAACATGTTTTGTTTGTGGAAGTAAATTTCATTTGATTAAAGATTGTGATTTTTATGATCAACCTTCTTCTGTTTATCAAGCATATCTTGCTCCTGGTCCACCAGGAGTTGTTCCATATTCTACTAGAAGAATAAACCCATGTGCTCAATCTTTTTCTCCTTCTAGAAGGACCTCTCCTTTAGCTTCTGATCATTGGAGAAACAATGGATTTACCTATAATAGACCAACCAACAACTATTTTCAGAACTTTAATCAGAATTATGCATTTAATTCAGACCAAATATATTTTGGGTTGGGAAATTTGAGTACTGCAGTTCAGCCCTCAGCAGGTTGTTCTTGGTCAAACAATAACACCCATATGATGAATAGGCAACCTAAGAACAACAGTGGATCTCATCAATCTTCTTGGCTATCTACAAAAGATCCACAAGGTAGGCTCAACCTGAAAAGGTTTGGGTCCTCTTAAGACACTAACTTTTGGATATTTCTTTTCTTGTTGTTGTAGGTTACACCATATCAAGATCCCACTCTAAAAATTGTTGATTGTGGATGCTCTAGAAGCATGACAGGGAATAAAGGACTTCTATCTAACTTTTTACCATTTCAAGGCGGAAAGGTCTACTTTGGAGGTGGTGAAGGAAGGATCACTGGAAAAGGAACAATTCAGACACATAACCTTAATTTTGAGCAGGTCTACTATGTGGAAACACTTCAACACTTCAACTTGGTCTCTGTATCTAAGATTTATGACAAGAAGCAGTTTGTCCTATTTACGGATACTGATGCACTGGTGTTATCCAAAGACTTTACGCTCTCGGATGACTCACAAGGTCTACTCAGAATCCCTAGAAGACACAATCTCTATAGTATCAAGCTGAATGAAGTTAATCCTACTGGTCAACTAGCTTGTTTGGTTGCTAAAGCCTTAGAAGATGAAGCCACTAAATGGCACAAAAGGATGGGACATGTTAACTTCAAGACCATTCACAAATTAGCAAATATGAAGTTGGTCTCTGGTTTACCTCCCAAAACCTTCATAAATGACATCAATTGCCTTGCATGCAGCAAAGGCAAACAACATAAATCATCCTTCAAGGCCATTACTGCTCTCAGTCTTATAACTAAACCGTTGCAGCCACTACACATGGATTTATTTGGTCCTACCTCCATTAGGAGCATTGACCAAAAACAATACTGTCTTGTGGTAACTGATGGGTATAGCAGGTTTACGTGGGTGTTCTTTCTGGCTGCCAAAAATGAGACCTACTCAATTCTCAAGGACTTCATTACACTAATTGAGAATCAGCTGTCCAAAAAGGTAAAAGGTATCCGATGTGATAATGGAACATAATTCAAAAATGCAGACCTCATAGCACTTTGTAATTCTAAAGGTATCAAAAGAGATTATAGTGCAGCAATGACTCCTCAACAGAATGGTGTTGCAGAAAGGAAGAACAGGACTCTAATAGAAGCTGCGAGAACAATGCTTGTAGATTCCAAGCTTCCAACCATGTTTTGGACAGAAGCTTTCAATACTACAAGTTATGTCTTAAATAGAGTTTCTATTACCAATCCTCACAAGAAGAATCCCTATGAGCTACTCACAGCTAAAGTACCTAGCATTGATCATTTGAAGCCATTTGGTTGTCTTGTCACCATTCTGAATACTAGTGACTATTTGGGAAAACTTGATGGCAAGGCAGATGAAGGATACATAGTGGTATATTTAGCTCACTCTCGGGCTTATCGTGTATATAATCTCCAAGCCAAGCGAGTCATTAAAACTATTAATCTCAGGTATTTTGAGGAGAAGTCAAACATACAAGGCAAGGGTCCGGAATGGTGTTTTGATCTTGATTATCTTAGTGACTCAATTAGGATGTTTTCGTTTCAAAACTAACCAACATGCATGTCCACAAGTGTTTGCAACTTCTAGTGCAGGTGCTCATTCTAGTTTTTCGGACACAGATGAGGAGGATGATATTTTTGTTGTTCCATCCTATTCCACCACTGTCTATCAAAATGCCAATGCTACTCGTAGTGATTCTTCTCCATCAGATATTATGGACTCACAACGAGCTTCTGACACATTGCTCAAGCAACAACAAGATGCTACTACAGCAGTTGCTCAAGGAGGCTTTGAGTTTCCCTTGAGTACCCATGCTCTCCAAGTTGCTCCTAGTGCTCCTAATGTTACTCCTAGTGCAAGTTTAACACCTATTGATAGTCTGATTAGTGGTCCTGCTTCCTCTACTAGATTCTCTGGTCCTTCTGACCTTGGAAACTATCAAAAGAAGTTTTCTACTAAGCTGGATAATATTCATAAACAACCAATAGATGGCATTTTCGACTCTGCTTCATATGATGATGACATTGTTAGGGATCTTAATAACTTGGCACCAGAGGTGGATGTAGCTTCTAATCATGTTCAGCAGACGCATAAAGACCATCCACCTACTCAAATCATTGGAGATCCTGGTTCTGCTGTCAAGACTTGCCGCATCCATAAGAAAGCAACGTCTGATCATCATGCTCTTATGAGCTATATTGAGGACCAAAAGCGTAAAAATCACACAGACTTTATCACTGTTTGTTTTCTTGTTTTCTTTTACAGGTGGAACCTGGATCAGTCTCTCATGCTCTTGAGGATCAAAGTTGGGTGGAGGCTATGTAGGAGGAGATGCAACAGTTCTTGTTTTAGAATGTTTGGATCCTAGTTGACTTGCCAGATGGAAAGACAGCAATTGGTACCAAATGGATTCTCAAAAACAAGAAAGATGCGAGGGGTATTGTGGTGAGAAATAAGGCTAGGTTGGTTGCACAAGGTCACACACAACTTGAAGGCATTGAGTATACTGAAGTTTTTACTCCTGTTGCTAGGATTGAGGCCATTCGTCAGTTTTTGGCTTTTGCTTCTTATGTTGTCTTTACGGTTTATCAGATGGATGTCAAGAGTGCATTTCTCTATGGCAAGATTGATGAGGAAGTTTATGTTACTCAACCTAAGGGCTTTGTGGATCCACTTCATCCAAAGAAAGTCTATAAGGTGTTCAAAGCTCTATATGGACTTCATCAGGCTCCTAGAGCTTGGTATGAGCGTCTTTCCACTTTCTTGTTGAAACACGGCTATAGAAAAGACACGATTGACAAAACACTATTGAGGAATACCAAGGACATCATCCTAGTTCAAGTGTATGTGGACGATATTACCTTTGGTTCTACTAAGAAGGAATGGTGTAATGAGTTTGAACAACTAATGAAGGGCGAATTCCAGATGAATGCTATGGGAGTACTTACAATTTTCCTTGGTCTTCAATCAAACAGTCGGATGGGATCTTCATAAGTCAAGACAAGTATGTTCATGAGATCCTTCAGAAGTTTGACATGGAACCTCTTAGGCCAGCAGCAACACCTTATGAATTCACTAAAGTCAAACTCAAGAATGAGCCAGATCCTCCGGTAAATGTTCACATGTACAAGTCAATGATTGGCTCACTCATGTATTTGACTGCATCACGTCCGGATATTATGTTTGCAGTAAGTGCTTGCTCTAGACATCATGTGGCTCCAACAGTTTCTAACTTGAATGCAGTCAAGAAAATTTTCAAGTACATCAAGGCTCAACCCAAGCTAGGCTTGTGGTATCCTAGAGAATCACCTTTTGTTCTTGAAGTCTATAGTGATAGTGACTATGCAGGTGCTAATAATAACAGGAAGTCTACTACTGGTTGTTGTCAGTTTTTGGGTCGAAGATTTATCTCATGGCAATGTAAGAAACAGACGATAGTAGCTACTTCTTCAACAGAAGCTGAATACGTAGCTGCTGCTAGTTGATGTGGACAATTCTTGTGGATACAAAATTAGATGTTGGATTATGGGTTCAACTTTATGAACACCAAAATTTTCATTGACAATCAAAGCACTATCTGGATTTTGAAGAATCCTGTTTTTCATCAACGAACAAAACATATTGAAACTAGGCACCACTTTATAAGGATTCCAATGAGAAGAAGTTTATATAGGTTCTTAAATTACATACGGATGATAATGTTGCTGATTTATTGACTAAAGCCTTTGATGGTCCACGGTTCAACCACTTGGTGGTTCACATTGGAATGGTCAATCCTTGAGACCTAGGATTGAGGGGAGGCTAAGCCTAAGGGGAGGTTTAGTGTACATATTTTAGTGCACAGTCTAACATATGGTAGTTTCTAACAACAAATTTTATGGGTATTTGCGGTGTGTGCTACTTCTAGTGGAGGATTTTTGTCACTTCTATTGGTTGTATTCAGCTCCTAGTGGGTACAAACCCTTCAATGTCATGGCTGGTTGGCTTCTAGTATCGGTTTGGGTCACTGTTCACTTTGTTGACTTTCATTGACCACTTTGTGCTCCTAGTGTTGACCCTTACGCGTTTTGACTTTTAGTCAACGCATGTTACTTCTGGTATATATCTTTGTATTTAACTTTGGTAACTGGGATTTGCAAATAATGGTAAAAGGGCAAGTGGTTACCTTTGCATTAATTACTTAATTTTGAAAGGGTAACCCACATAATTAGGGGTCACTGAACAGTTACATGACCATTATTTATGGTCAAATCTCATAATTAACTCATTCATCCCAACCAAAAACACACACATACGCTCCTACTCTTTCCCTCTTCAATCAATCATCTTCCATCACTTCCAATCATCAACAATGGCTGCTCTCTAATTGTAGAAATGTAAATCTATGCTTATGTTTTTAGAGAGAGAAAGAGATAGAGAGATGATGGATTACACACACACTTAGTGAGAGAAAACCAATGTTTACTATGTGTAAATAATGAAACCACACACCCTCTCCATCTAAGGAGAGGGTTTATATACCCAAGCCCTTGACATGGGCTTGGGCTTACAATTGGGCCGGCCTACACATGTTGTAGGTTAGGCTTGTTCTTGTTTGTTCAATAAAGATAATGAACTAAACTACGAGCTATTACATAGACTATCGTTGGAGTGACCGATCCTTCTTAATACGAAAAATGTATTTCCAACAATCTCCCCCTAAGGGAGGTCACTCCAAACAAGGGCGTTACCCAAGTTACAATAATAAAATAAACCTAGCATACTATGCTTGTCTTGAGCTCGTAGTCTTCGTCTTTCTTTTCCTTTTCTTTTTCTGGTGAACATGCTGATGTGATCTTTGATATCAATCTTAAGCATTAATCTCTTGCCTTGATCTCGTGCATTCATCACTTGTGATCTTCGCCTCTTCGTGACGCCATGTCCCACATACTTATACCTTCATAATTCTTGAAAGCTTCAGAGTTCGATACAGCGAAAGACTTAACTTTTAGGCTTTCTTGAATTAGATGAGATATTAAGTGCATAAAGTATAAGTATGCGGGGACGACTTCTTCTTGGATCCCGCAACGCCACCGTCTTCAAATGTCGCAACATAAGTAGACACGAACGAAATGGCTTTGAACATTTCATTCTAAATCGGTAGCATTTTACCTCCGGTCGGTGAAGACCGTTGGACGATATTAGATATCGTACCCATGACGGATAGTTTCAATTAAGTAACTTCCTGACAGGATTTTGCGGGTAAACCCGTTCTCTTTATTCGACCGTCCAAAGCTGACTGCGAACATAAAGAGTGAATCATTTGGATAATAATATCCGCATGATTTGAAGCCGTCAATTCATGCTCCTGGAACAAGTGAAATTCAATTAAGAACCGCACCATCGTTGCTTTCCAGTTGTCACGAGCTTGATTCGTATAAAATCTTGCAAGTTACCTACCAAGTGCTGTTTGAGGTTAACACTAGAAGGATTTCCACTCATCACTGTGAACACTAAGGTATCACTCTGGGTGTTCTGGCAAGATCATTTAGATATTGCGTAGAGGCCTGGAACGTGTTTAAGTTCAGTTAAGAATTAAACCACTGTTGCTTTCCAGTTATCACAAGTTTGATTCATAAAGAATCGCACAAGTCACCTACCATGAGCTTTTTGATATTCGCTCAAGAAGGATTTCCATCTTCATTGTAAATACTTTCGTATTACTCGGATGTTCAGGCAAGATCATGAAGATTTTGCGTAGGACTCATAGAATCTTTCTTACTTTTCACAGTGTGTGAAGAAGCAAGGAAATATGAAAGTGTGTCCTAATGAGATATTTGATGATCTCAAATGGCTCTAGACTCGATCGTGCACTTTGGATTTTAGTGATCGGAGGCTGGACAGGAGTGCCACCTTTTCAATACCAATTTACTCAGAGTGAATAAATCGATAGATAATGTGTTGTCTCCGTGTGATTAAAACAAATACATTTTGAGAGATATCTGAGTTAGCTAGGATGGGTTGTGCATTGCATCACTGGGTCCATGATGTCTGTCTTCAATATCGAGTATCATTAAAATGATCTCAATAGCATATGTGTTGACCCGGTTTCTGCCTAAAGTTGTAAGGAGGGCTTCTTTCTTTACACCCTTTATCTTTACAATTCTTTTTCATTCTTCAACCCCTTCAATGCTTACCAATACATCATAATTAGCACCTTGTTGTGATTGTTCCAGTGCTAACTTAAGTACTTGGTCGGCATTCAGCTACGTTCACAATCTTTCTCCAACTTTCCTAAGGACTACTATTTCTAGCTATGGAATGTCCTTGGGAAGATTCCTCCGGTTCTGGAAGAATCATAGGACTTAACCTATCCTACCATCCTTATGTCACCACAATCTTCATCGTCGTGAAATAAATGGGTTTCGGGTAAGTATATGTCACCATGAAAATCCATTTTGATATGCAAATCCGTTTTGCTCCCCCTTAACATATGCCACGATATTCGAAGACATTTCGCATATGTAGAGATGAGCCAGCACATTAAGTCAAACCATTTGTGATAATATCCCATATTAAATCACATTTTCTCCCCCATATTAAAAATATTAACCGAATCGATGTTTTTAATATCAATTGATTTAATGAAGTTTTAACAAAGGTTTTGGGAAGAAAAATGCAAGTCCATTTTATCTTCATGATATCAAACGTATGAGATATGATACCGATTTGTAACATGATCACATATTCACCATATTAGAAAAGAACTGACAAGGTTGGACCTGATTGATGAGAACATCATATGATAAGATCAAATGGTTCTTGTCAGCATATGTTGGTCGCCTCGTCACATCTGAAGTCATCTCTTGACACCACATGTACGATTGGTATTGTTGTCTTGACACCAACTTGTGAACTTGGCACGTTCGGCATCGAAGATTCTGAATGCTTGACAATTGCTCCCCCTCAATTGTTGACCCGTGTTCTATCGAAAGAGCTGTAGTCGTCGGGTGAGTAGTCGCATCGTCGAGTATGTAGATACCAATTGTAGACAGCATGGTTATAGAGATGATAACTTCATAAAAACAAGACTTCTCTTGTTTTAACAAATAAATGCACTGAGGCGTACATAAATTTGTGTTAGACCAAGTTATAAAGTAAACTTGATCCCTTACAAGGTTTTAAAGTAAACCTTGCCCGAGAAAATTAATTCCCGTTTTTAGCCAAAGCTTTCATAAGAAATACTTGACTTTAATGTGAAAACCGGGTTGCAGTCAGAAATAACTACAAGCCATTTAGGCATGTTTTATGAAATATTTACAACTTTTGTAGGAACTCTATTTATGGCGCCGTGGCAATATTAATCAACATTTCTAAGGCCGTAAATATTATCGTACCAAAAGACATGCCTTTAAAAAAATAAAGTAAAAATATTTTTTGATTTTTCTAGATTTTTCAATTTTTATGGTTTTTATATGATTTTATATTTTTGTATTTTGCTTTTGAGGATAAAAATATAAACAATATATACAGATGATCACCAAGGATACGGAGAATAGTTTTACCAAGACTATTCTTTCGCTTCATCTGCTAGTTCCTTTAGAGTCTCGGGCGAGAAGGTTCTCATTCCTAGCTTGTCGGCCAAAAATTCAATTCGAGCGCGATCTAAAGCCTTCGTGAAAATATCCGCCAATTGATACTCAGATCGGACAAATTAAAGCTCGATTACTCCATTTTCTACTTGCTCCTTGATGGAATGGTAGAGAATGTCAATATGCTTCGACCGGGAGAATTGAACATTGTTGCAGCATAAGGCAATTGCACTCTTGTTGTCACAGTACATCGGAATTTTGTTGAAACCTAGACCATAGACGGTTAATTGCGATCTCATCCAAAGAATTTGAGCACAACAACCGGACATAGCTATGTATTTTGCTTCCGTACTTGAAATTGCAGCGCTTTTCTGCCTTTTCGATGCCCAACTGATTAGTCGATCTCCTAGTAGTTGCAAAGTTCCACTCGTGCTACGCTTGGTATCTTGACAACCCGCGTGATCCACATCTGCATATGCCATTAGTGCAATAGAAGAGTCCTTCGAATACCAAAGTCCCCGATTAATGGTTCCTTTAAGATATCGAAAGATCCTTTTAACAGTAGCTAAGTGTAACTCAGTAGGCCTAGTTTGATACCTGGCACACATACATATAGCAAACTGAAGATCAGGTCGACTGGCTGTGATATACAGAAGAGTACCAATCATTCCACGATAAAGTTTCGGATCAACAACAACTCCATGAGGATCTGCATCAAGCTTAGTGCATTCCACCATTGGAGTATCCACGGGGTCACAAGATTCCATCTTGTATTTCTTAAGCGATTCAAGGGCATACTTGGATTGATTGATAAAGATGCCTCTGGGACTCTGAGATATCTGAAGACCTAAGAAGAATGATACCTTGCCCATCATTGACATCTTAAACTTGGAAGACATGAGTTTCCCAAATTCGTCGGATAAAGTTTGGGTCGAGGCTGCAAATATAATATCATCAACATATATTTGTACCATAATCATATCTTTACCTCGTTTCTGAATGAACAACGTAGGATCCACCTTGCCTTTAGTGAAGCCTTGCGTCATGAGGAATTGTGACAAAAGATCATACCATGCGCGAGGAGCTTGCTTCAACCCATAGAGAGCCTTCTTAAGCTTGTACACATGATTAGGATATTTAGGATTCACAAAACCATCCGGCTGTTGTACATAGACCTCTTCCTTGAGTTCACCATTAAGAAATGCCGTCTTCACATCCATCTGATAGACGATCATATTCATATGGGCTGCATAAGCGAGGAATAGTCTAATAGCTTCCAAACGAGCAACAGGTGCAAAGGATTCCATAAAGTCGATGCCCAATAATTGCTTGTATCCACGAGCTACTAGTCGAGCTTTGTTCTTCAATATTCCGCCTAACTCATCTAGTTTCACGTTGTAAACCCATTTCAAAGTGAGTAACTGCACTTGATCCGGGCATGGGACAAGTTCCCATGCTTCAAGACGTATAAATTCATTAAGTTCTTCTTGCATAGCTTCTATCCAACATGATTGAGTAAAAGCTTGTTGCCATGTCTTAGGTTCAACTTCAAAAGAAAGGCATCAAAATGACAAAACATTGCATTTTCTTGTAGCTGAGTTCGTGTGGATACTGGACGATTAGGGTCACCAATAATAGAATCTATAGGATGATCCTTTGTCCACTTGCTGTCATGTTTACGAATCCGTGGATTGGAGTAAACTGTAGAAGGAGCTTCCTCTGAGGTGGACGACCCGACTTGATTAGGGTCGGGAATTGGTACACCAAAGAATGGAAGTTCACGCATTTGAGCGAATTTCAAATCGTGATCATCATCATCCTCTTCATCATCAATTGGCATGACACGGGTAGTTGTTACATGTGTTGGTTGAGAATTACTTATTGATGGTATATCTTGACCAATTGTAGGTGCAGATGTATCTGATTGTGCTTCGGTTGCTGGAGCGACAACTTCGGTTACCGGAGCTATTACCTTAGGTTCTGGAGAAACAATACTTGGAGGAGTAAAGAATTCATCAAATAAAGGTTGAAACAACGTATCCCATTCAGTCCTAGAATGTGGTGTAAATGATGATGAAGTAGGGTTATTTGGGACAAGACAAGAACTAATATTACTGGGTCCCATTTCATGAAGTGCGGGTTCAGAGCTGCTTTGCTCAGAATCCATTGCTGTCAGCTCATCAAAATCAACATTCATAGTTTCGAGGATCTTGCGAGAGTTACGGTTGTAGATTCGGTATGCCTTCTTTGCGGGTGCATAACCAATGAAGATACCAATATCAGCCTTTGGTTGAAGTTTTCCCAAATTGTCACCATCATTATTTGGATAGCAAAGAGAACCAAATACATGAAGATATGATAAATCCGGTACTTTTCCATGGAGAAGTTCATAAGGTGTTTTACCATGGCGTTTACGAATTAGTGATCGGTTTTAGGTGTACACTGCTGTAGATACTGCTTCTGCCCATAAAAACAATGGAGCCTTTGCGTAAATTAACATCATTCGAGCAGCTTCCATAAGTGTGCGATTTCGCCTTTCAACGACACCGTTTTGTTGTGGAGTGCGAGCAACGGATGTTTCATGAGAAATGCCAACTTCTTCATAATAATCACGCAAAATTTGATTCACAAATTCGGTTCCATTATCTGTACGAATGCGTCGGACAGTAGTTTTGAGACGCACTTGAATCATCTTGAGAAATCCGATGATGAATTTAGGTGCCTCATTTTTTGCTTTAAGAAATTTCACCCATGTAAACCGAGAGTAATCATCGACAATGACGAGGATGTACTTTTTGCCACTACGACTTTCAACACGCATTGGCCCACAAAGATCCATATGCAAAAGATAAAGTTTCTCTTGGTTGGTGTCTTTTGTCTTGGGTTTGTATGATTTTTAGTGCTTTTCCTCATAGTACACGCGGAACACAAATGATCCTTGTGAAATGAAAGTTTAGGAAGACCACGAACAAGTTCGTTTTTCGCCAAATGATTAATAGCGTCAAAGTTAAGATGAGATAACCGTCGATGCCATAACCATGACTTAGTCTTCGATGCTTTGGAGAGAAGACATACGGGAGAAGCGGCCATAATGTCTTGTAGAGACAAAGTATACAAATTATTCCCTCGAGTACCTTTCAATAAATCAACCCCTTCCAAATTACGAATGAAGCAGGTATGCTCTCGAAAAGCAACTTCTAGGTTTGCATCACAAAATTGTCCCACAGAAAATAAGTTGTGACCAAGACCTTCCACGTAATACACTCTTGAAATTATAACATTCCCAATATGATATTCACCGTAACCCATTATCTTTGCAATATGATCATTTCCAAATCGAACCGTACCAAGAACTTTGCTGACGAAATTTCTGAGCTGAGAGCGATCTCCGGTCATACGCTTGGAGCAACCAGAGTCCAAATACCAGAGAACAATTTGGACCACCTGTTTTCAATAACAACAGTAGACAATGCATTGGAAACTATTGGTTCCGGAGTGTTAGCAGATACAGATATTGAATTATCAGAATTGCTAACATTTTTGAGACCCTTAGATTTCCTGCATTTTCTAATGTGAGTTTTAGCACTAACAGGTTTTACTGTTCCAACTTTCTTAGGTTTTGGATTATTCGCGGGCACTACAGTGGGAGTAGACCTATTTAAAGGGCACTTGGTTCCTACAGTAGTGTCAGTGTTCCTAGTTAAAGGACACGCTTGTGTTTTGGTAGCCTTGGTACTCCTAGTTAAAGGGCACGCTTTCTTCACTTCAGTGGGAGTGATCCTAGTTAAAGGGCACATATTTCCTACTATAGTGAAAGTTCTACCAGTGGGGCGCCACATCCAACCAACTTGGGTTAACACTTTCCCAGTCGGTTTCCATTCTAATCCATTTTTCCGGGCATGCATCTCATTCACATGGTCAATAAGGCAAGAATCATGACGACTAGAAAAAATACATTCATTGCAATTCCAACATTTTAAATTAGAATTCACTGTAGGCTTAGAACGCTGCACAACCGCATAGCCTTTAGGTTTAGTTACATGATTCTTTTTATTCAAAACAGAAATAACATTCCTAGGATGGGCTTCTACTTTCTTCTTCACTTGACTACTAGATGGGGGCAAGATCCTATCATTCTTCTTGTTTCTTTTAAGCTTAGATCTTTGAGCCTTAGTAGTGGTGCTTACTCCTGTAGAAGGCAACACGGGAATATTAGAAGCTGGTTTTGATTCCGCCTTATTTTTAGTGACCAAAGTTTGAGATGGTTTAGTCCTAGGGCCTTTGTTAAGTGGTGTGACGGCTATAAGGTTCCTTTTGATTGCACTAGAGGACGATGCTGAGACAGTGGTTGTGTTATCCACAACATTCTTACCTTTTAGAGTACGAAGTGTTTCTTTTAACTCAGCCAAGACCAGATTCTTATCACAAATTTGTTCCCTCAAATCAGATATTTCCATCGACTTTTGATTCAATTGTTCAATCAATGATTGATTCTGTGCAGTGGTATCAACACATGCGGGCTTTACTGAATCGAAGAGTCGTGTATTTTTCTGTTTTAAGTTATCAACTTTGGACAAAATCTTGGAAACTCGATTATCTAGATCAAGTCTAAAGTTCTCAGCGGCCTCAAGTACGTTCACACAATTATGCTCCTTAGATTTCTCTATGTCTATCGGCAAAGACTTAGCAACCTTGTCACTTGGCTGACGCTGTTTTGATTGTAAATTCAATCGAAAATTCTTTTCAAAGTTTGCATCATCGATATTAACACCTTCGAATGACGTTTCAAAGATTTCTTGAATAAATTGTTGCTTGCATTCAAGCGAAATACAATGTGTTTGAATCTCATCAAAACGTTTTGAAAGCGAAGAATATGAATCTTGAAGCTTTAAAAATTCAGCGTCAGATTCGTGACAAGTACTATCTACCACATTATCCACAGTTTCAATATTATGCACAGTAGAATCATTATCAATACTTGTATTCACACAGACAGAAACTATATCATGAGACATCACTTGATTCAGAAGCAGATCATTATGGCGTGAAACCCGTTCTATTTCAAGTAAACTGTTTTCATAAGCATCTTCCATTTCATTGAAAACACGTCTAACTTCTTCTATTTCTAAAAACAAATCTTGATCAATATTACGAAGACAAGCTTTAACATTGTTTACAAACGGAACAATTTCATCTCGAAACGCAGCTCTTGTGTGCTCAAAGTTCCATTCACCTTCCGTTATGGCCGTGGCCGTCGTACGTTCCAAAATGACCTTGTCAAAATCGGCGAAGTGTTGGTGAACCGCATTTAAGTTAACGGACGCCTTACTTACCGGTGGGATTAACTTTGTTAAATCCTTTTTGACAAGTGTAGGAGACGTACTAGGAAGGTTTTCATTTGACAAACTTTGGGGCACAAGAACTCTTAATTCAGCTAATTCCTTTTGTAAGCGAATACGTGTCTTTTTCGAAAATTGATCTTTGTTATGTTGATCATAATCAATTGTATGGAATTTGGAAAGCATTTTAGAATGAGTTTCATCCCCAAGTGATTGTGTCTCCTCAGTACTAGGAACAAAAGGTGCTTCTTTTGATTTTCCAATTATAGTCATATCATAAAGACCGGGAATATATTCCTGAGCTTGTTTTGCATAACCGGGATTAGGTGGTAAATCTTGAAGACGCTTAAGTTCGAATTCTTTAAATGATTTAGTTAAAAGATGAACCTTTTCTGTGGAAGCGAATTGTTTTAAAAGCTGTTGTTCTTTGAATTTAAGAAGTTTGGTAGCATTAATTTACGATTCAACCTTTTTAGACTCGAGAGTTTCGAAATCCATTTTAAGTTTCTGAAAATCATTGACAACCGACTCTTTTGCTTTTATTTCATTGGAAAGATTAGCTTTTAATGATTCTATTTCTTTCAAGTGTTCAATCTTTTCAAAACGAAATTGGTCAAATTCAGAACATGTTATTTTCTCTTCTTGAGGGACAATTTCAAAAGTTTTGACCTTTTCTTAATGCAACGTAAGCTCAGCAGTTAGGGTGGAATTCGTATCTACGGATTGTCTGAGGGCCATATGCATTTGATCAATAATATGTTTAGGTACCATGACCAAATCATGTTGAGCATAAGATTCCATACCCGTCGTAGCATTTGGTTAAGGTTCAATCAAATGTGTAGGATTGGGTACCACATCATTTGAGTTACTAGTTCGCGAAAGTTGTTCAAGGTTGTCATTTTCATACCCAACTTGATGTTGGTTATCATAAATATTATTAGATGTGGTTGGTACCTCACTGATGACATCAGAACCGTAGTGAGAGAGATTAGCAACGAGAGCAGCTTGGGCAGAGTGAATGTCATCACAATCCGAATCGTATGCATCAATATCGTCCGCTTGATAAGCTGCATTAGAAGTGGAAACGACTGCAATGCCTTCAGTATCTGCTGCCCCTGGGTCTGCAAGAAATGCTAACTCCTCTGAATCCAAAATCTTCCCCTTAGACTGAGCATCAACCAAATACATCTTCTCACGAAACAATGCATCATCCCTTCTCCTTTTCGGCTGAGTGCATTCCCTAGCCATATGACCTTGTCCTCGGCAATTGTAGCAAGTCACAACCTTTTTAGGACCAATAGGACTCCCATTTCCACTAGCTTGAGAATTCACAGCTTGATTGTTCCCAGTCCTTGTAGGAGGTCCATATGAATTTTGCCTTCCCTGAATGGGTTGCACCGTCACTTGACCATCTTGAACAGTGGCTTGTTGTCGAGGATTTGATGAGGTGCGGAGCTGATTGTTTGTTGGTGGAAATCCTCTAGTTGCAACAAGTTTTGACAAATAGGCTGTGAGATGATTTAGAACATCAGCTGGCGTATCATTTGGAGTAAATACCGGTGCTTGGATTGGTGGAAGTTCATTAGAGTAGAAAGCTTGTGCTGGTTGTGCTTCTATTGGAAAATATCCTTGTTGAGGAGTATAGCCCAATGGAGAAGTGTTGGCTTGTGATGGTGATGTTTGATATGTTGGTTGTTGTTGAAAAGATTGTTGATGAACACTTTGTTGATATTCTTGCTGTGGCATCATTTGTGGTTGATAAGATGGTTGTTGTGGTTGCTGATAGATGTGTCGTGGTGGCTGCTGCAAGTATGATGGTTGCTAATAAGTATAAGCCATGTTTTGTTGAGAAGCATACATTGCAAGTGGATCATGAACTTGAGGTGTAGACAACCGAGCCTCGATCACATGGCATTCGTGTTGTTGAAGAAAAGCTTGAAGTTGATCCACATTGGTGTTATGCAAGTCCTTAGCCAATTTAACATCCGTCACGTATTTTTTCTATTCTGGAGGAAGAGTGTTCAAATACTTGGTGTTCAATTGAAAGGTAGGAATTGCCATGCCATAGATATTAAGCTCATTCAACAATAGGGTAAATCTCAGATAGTAATCATTGAGAGTCTCCCCTGGCACATAGGCAAACTTATCAAAAGTATCATAAAGCTTACACTCTCGTTCTTGTTTAGTTAACGAGGTGCCTTGCATGAGAACACGAATTCTATCCCATAACTCTTTGGCAACTTTATGTTTGCTGACGAGTTTGTAGACATCTGGAGGAAGGGCTTGGAGAATGATGTTTGTAGCATACTTATCACATTTATCTTGAATCTTCATATCTCCAGTCAACTCACCCGTTGTGCGAGGACGAGTAGTCGTACCTTCCGTCACTGTACCATAATCTAATGGTTCATTGAGCACCGATGCCCAAATTAGATATCCATTCTCCTTGTTCAACATATAAAGTTCCATTCGGGAAGCCCATTCCTCATACATAGTCTTCACCAACATTGGTGGACGATTATCCGTACCCGAGAGGATGGACTTATCCGTAAGAGATGTGTACTCCATTTCAATAAGTGAAGATTTACAAAGTTGATCGGTCAATGAAAGAAAGTAAATGTGTTTGTTGTAGTGTGTTAAAACCGAGAAATAATGTTAAAATCCCTTAAATTATGTCTTCGATAAACCAAAAAATCCAAGACAAAATTACACACACGTTTTTGAAAAAAATGTTGGATCGTACTCAGATCGCAGTGGTGATCGTACTCCCTATGATCGTACTTAGATCGGACTCCAAGATCGTATCCCAACAATCGTACCCTGATCGCACTCCCTTATCGCACTCAGATCGGACTCCCAGATCGTACCCAACGATCATACCCTTATCGTAGTGATATTGATCGCACCCTGATCGTATTGAGACTGATCGCACCCTGATCGTATTGAGACTGATCGTACCCTGATCGTGGCGACCTGATCGTACTATGGATCGTGCTGATGGATCTTACTAAGCAATTGGTTCTTGATCGTGATGGTGGATCGTACCTATAGATCGTACTACTTGATCGCAATGGTGGATCGTAGCGAGGATCTAAGTTATGATCGCAACAATGGATTGTGACTAAGGATCGCAAGTAGAAACCCCCAGGGTTTATGCAAACACAAAGTCAGATCGTACTATGGATTCCAAGTTACCTTATTTCTCGGACAGTACACGAACACTAATTAATCAAGATTCTAAGCCAAAAATGAATCAAACAACCAAAAATTTTGTGTTTTTAACCCAAATAACAATACCAAATCACTATAACAAGTAATAGGATGAAGTAAATCAAGATTAACCCATAAAAACACAAAAAAAAAAATTTGGTTCGTATGAAAATGGATCAAAAATGGCAAGAATCAAGAACACAAACACAAGAACTAAACAATCATCCCATGGCTCTTGATACCATTTGTAGAAATGTAAATCTATGCTTATGTTTTTAGAGAGAGAAAGAGATAGAGAGATGGTAGATTACACACACACTTAGTGAGAGAAAACCAATGTTTACTATGTGTAAATAATGAAACCACACACCCTCTCCATCTAAGGAGAGGGTTTATATACCCAAACCCTTGACATGGGCTTGGGCTTACATTTGGGCCGGCCTACACATTTTGTAGGCTAGGCTTGTTCTTGTTTGTTCAATAAAGATAATTAACTAAACTACGAGCTATTACATAGACTATCGTTGGAGTGACCGATCCTTCTTAATACGAAAAACGTATTTCCAACACTAATACAAACCCGATCATAACAAGGTGGCATATCTTATAGAAGGTCCTAAACGAGAAGAGTTCACAGACATCATCGAATTCACTGAGGCTTCCAACCTCAGGTATGCTTTTACGGTTTGCCCTACTGCCTATGATAGTGTTATTCGCTAGTTCTGGGCAACTACCAAACTTGTAGATGTTTTGGGACGCCCACTAGAGCTCTATGCTACCATAGATGGACGCTTATATGTGGTGTCTGAAGCTTCTATTAGGTCTGCTCTTCATATCTAGGATGAAGGTGGTGTTGTCTCCATCCCCAATTCTGAGGTATTGGATGGGATGGCTGATCTTGGTTATAATCATAGGGGGAAGTTTAACTTCCAGAAAAATAGGTTTTCCCCATAATGTAAGCTTCTAGTGCACTTCTTGATTCATTGCTTGAGTCCAAAGTCTGGGAGTTGGGATGCCTTTCCCATCCCCTTGGCTACTGGTTTGATTTATATTGCACAAGGGCGTGCGTTTAACTTTTCTCGCTACTTGTTTGATGGAATGGTTTGCAACCTTAGTAGTACTTGCTCTAGGAAGAAGTTTTTGATGTACCCTAGGTTCTTGCAGCAGGTTCTTATGTGCCTACCTAGAAATAGGGAGGAATATGAGACCCCCTAAGCTTAGTTCTAAGGTGTATTCTAATATGGCACTTGGTTTTAAGGGTGGTTGGAGGCCTCTTACTGATGTTATGTTGGGCCTTGCCAAAGGGGATCTTAATGTTATTTCTCCGGCTGATGAAGCCGAGGAGGAACTTCCATTAGGGGATGATCCTATGGAGGAGGAGCATTATGCTATTGGTGTGCCTCATGTGGAGGTGGAGGAGCCAGCTAAAGAAGTGGTGGTAGAAATGCCATCCACTTCCAAGGCTGCCCACTCTTCTCTGCCACATAAGTCCCCATTTGTTGATACTCCCCCTTCTAGTCCAGCTACTCATTCTGCTGAGAAGCCATCTAGATCTCATGCTCATGAAGATGACCACTTTGTTGCTTCTGATCCTAATGATGCATTCCTCGATCCAAGTCCTCTTGGTAGGGAAGCGGAGGAACCTGTTTCACTAACTTCTTTGCTAGCTCTCATGCACAGTTATTACGCAAGGGTTGTTTCTTTGGAGAATGATCTAAATCAGCACCGCAAGCTCATCCGGGAATTTTTCCTTCCATTGGCAAACAGGGTTAAAGCATTGGAGTCCTAACAGAGGCGCCAAAAGAAGAAGATTGTGCTTTCTGATTTTGATGATGATATTGAGGAGGATGGGCTGACTTTGTTGGCTAGGGCTGCTTTTGCTGATAAGCTGTATGATGATTTGCATGTTCCTCCTAGTCCATCAAGCATCCCTACTGCTGTTGTTGATCCTAGACCGATGGAGGATATTGTTGGTCCTTCTAATGTTACTTCTGCTGGTCCATCTACTGGTCCGTCTCATGATCCCAAGGGGAAAGCCCCTGTGACAAATGCACCCTCTCCTCCAAGGAAGCGTACTCGCAGACAAATTGAGGAAGAAAGGTTGGGGGAGGAGGTTACACAGCGAATGAAAGCAGAGATTGATCAACAAGCTAGGGCTGAGGAAGAAGCCCTTCAACAGCAGAGGCGTGAGCAGTTGAGGCATGATGCCATGCATTGGGATGATAATGACTAGATGCGGGTGCTTACTATTCTTACTTCTGATTACTCGCAGTTCACAGATATTTTGGGAGCTGATGTGAATCAACATAATTGTATCCCTCGGGCAATGGCCTTAATGCATCACCAACAATTGTCTCTTGCTGCTCAGCTTCGTGAACATCGTCGTAACAGACCTATGTCAAGAACAGAGGAGAGGAAGTTGATGCAGCAATATGTCAAAAATCAGTCGGCTGCTTACTTTCATGCTGGATGGACTTGGGAACGTGTTAGGGGACTATCCTTTGATGAGCTTAAAGATCTGTACTAGAGGATGATCAAGCATCAAAACACACCAGTCCCTGAACGCTTTATATATCGCCCTCCTCCAAGTGTTGTTCACACTTCTCAGTCTGCTGCTGCTCATACTTCTTCATCTGGTGTTCCTCATGATACTTCTGGTGTTCCATCTGTTGCTGCTACTTCTACTGCTGTTCCTACTACCACACCTTCGGCTGTTCATTCCACTTCATCTCAGGTTCATACCACCACCACCAATGAAGCTACTACCACTCCTGCCACTACTACTACCCCTGCTACTCATGTTGTGGAGCAACCATCAAGACCGGTGACTGAACCACACCCTACCTCATCCACTGGTGCACCAGAATTTGATCCTATGGTTGGTTAAGGTTTTGATTCTACTAATGCTGATGCTACTGCTGCTGGAAAGGTCAAGGTTGAATCTTCTACTAGTGTTCCTTCACCTCGTCGCTCAATTAGAAAGAAGAAGGCTCGACGTGGTAAGTCTGTTCCCTTTGAGAAGAGGGATCCGACAAATCTCATTGATGCTGCTTCGGAGAGTGAGACAGAATTGCACTTGGGTAAGGGTTGGATTGTTGCTTGGGAGGTTAGGCCATCCCCTATTGTTCGTGGTACATTCACTCATAAGATTACAACCAGTGATGGTTATGCTCGCTATGTCTCGGGACTGCAAAACATTTTGACATAGGTTGACCGTCGTGATCTTATGTCCTTATATGGCCTGGTGGATGTTGAGATTCCTCAATCTCCGAGTGAGTTGCCCAATTGGCCTGGATTGACTCTATGGAGTGATTTGAAGCTTATGTTAGATTCCCCTCCTGATGCTCCTCATTCTGGTATCTAGAAAGATCAGCCTCGCTAGGTGATCAAGAGGTGGAAACTTTATGCTGGTTGTGGGGTTCATGTATTGGAGCTGGAGACTGGTACTGTGGTGTTTATGCTTACGGATATGGAGTATCCATTGATGATTGCTACTATGGAGGCTATGCTGGATTGTCATCTGCAGATATCCAATGCTCCATCTGGGAATGAGTCTACCATGGCTACTACTTTGGTGGAAGGTATTCAAGCCCGGTTGCATGTGGATAAAGTTGCAGCTTTTGGTAAGTGATTGGTATGGTTTTTCTGTTTTTGTACTAACATTCTTTTCACCAATCTGTACAGTGATTGGTGACTCACATTAGAGTTAAAATATATATATATATATATATACATATATATACTTTTTATATGATATCTGTTTATACTTTAAACATATGATGGAATTTCACACTTGTACATAATATATTATATGCTTATACTTTTCCATCATAACATTGTTTTTCACTTGACTATTTCACACTTGGGCTGTTTTGGAGTTACTTCTGGTGTTGGGCCTGGTCCACACAACAAATGGTGCTCAACTCACCATGTTTCTTAGATAAGAAAGAGTTCATTCACCATGAGGGTACGACTCTGGTGTGATAGTCAAATCCGTTGATGGTTGCCAGGTTACCCAAAATTGGATGGTTTTCACTTGCCATGGTCCTAGACTGAAAAGTGGCTAGTCCAAGGGGGTACGGCTCTTGGTAAAGATCTTTCTCAAATTCGTTGATAGCTATAATATCTTTCTCAAAGCTATAGGGTTTTCAGCTCACCGATGCTTAAATTGCTAAGAGTTGGCGAGTCCGGAAGAGTACGGCTTCTGGTAAAGACATATCAAATCCGTTGACGGCGGTGATGGTTTACCCAAAATCATCAGGGTACCCCCACTCACTATTGATTCACGTTCTAAGTGTTGGGCTGGGTTCTGGTCTCCCAGGGTGATGCTTATTCCACCATAAAGACTGGCTAGCCCAAGAGCGAGCAGCTACTTGGTAAAGGCTTATAAAATCTACTCATGTTGATGTGAAGATTCAACAAGATGCAAATTTGTTTCAAGCTTTCAAGAAGCTTCTAGGTGTTACTTGTTGCAGCAGTCTTTATGTTCCTTGTTTATGCTGATGGTTATGATGCTGCTGTTTGTTTTGCTGTTCCAATCCTCAAGCTGTTTTGCCAGATCTACCAGGAAACTTGAACTCAACAAGTCAAATTCAAGTTTAGGGTAGGAATTTTAGGACCTTTGGAATAGTTATTTGTAATAGGTATATTAGGAGGTATGTAGTTCCTCCTGGTCCTAGTAGTATTAGGAGCAACACGTGCTCCTGGTCTTTAGAAAGTCAAACTTTATTACTTTGAGTATTCTGTTAGGATATGCATGAGATATGTTAGGAAAGGATTTGCATATCCGTTTTACACGTTTTGGTTTAATGATGTATTAGGGTTTCCTTTAGTATAAAAGGAACCTTAGGCAGAAGGGTTATAGGCACCTTCATCAAACATTATTCTAGTTCATATTAATATTAGAAATCCTTAGTAAAGGATCAAGTCATTATAGTTATTCTGTTCTTCTTGTTCATAGTATTTGTATTCCGCACTTATACTGTGTGATTCAACTAGAGTCTCTCTGTGAATAGACTTGTGATTACAGAAGTCATTCACCATACTTAACAGGCTGCAAGATCCACATCTAGTGGAACCGACAGACCGTAGCTTCTATTGCTCCTTTATTGACTCCATTTGGAGAAAGTGACCTTCTTTTACAAGAATTCGAAGCAAGTTTAGGGGACGTGGACTTAAAATATGACGATTCTCCCACCGATTGGGAAGAAGACATTCGTACCCTTGAGAGACTTCTCAATGAGGATCATATTTCTCCACCTACTCCTAAGGAAGTTACAAACGATGATCCGAGTTTGACTAAGCCTTCCACCGAAAATCCACCGGATTTAGAGCTTAAGGATTTACCCTCTCATTTAGAATACATTTTCCTAGAAGGAGTTTATAACTTACCCGTCATTATTGTGACACCCCCAAATTGAGTCAAATGCAGCGGAAATAATATTTGGGTGTCACGTAGGTGGATCAACAGCAGATAGTGTACAGAGCAACAGATAAAATATTATCATTACATTTATTTCATGGATAAAAGTGCAAATAGTATTAAAATAGTCTTAAACATTGTTCAACAGTTTGAATTATTCCCCAGTTTATAAAACCCCGGATGAGCTCTATAAATGCAGCCTATCATGATGCTTGACTCCATGCACACGAATACCTGCTTCAGTTTCCTGAGAAAACATGCTTAGAGAGTCAACATAAAGTTGGTGAATTCCCAGTTTTAATAAAATAAGTTTGGACAATAAACATTCACTGAAGTAGTAATGCACAAAGCATCAATACTTAAAAGTAATTACATTCCCATATTGCCTGAAACTGAGACTTGACAGTTAAGTCCTTAACAAATAAGGACCCTTCGCCTTATAAAAAGGCACCCATAAAAATAATAAGTTCTGACATGTGAAACATCTGTTGTCCTGGCCTAGGCACAGTGAGCATGACTCACCCAGATGGGGACGGTCAATACCAAATAGATCTATTTATAACATTCAAGTAATTCAATAATTTTAACAGTTTCAAATGCACGGGTCATGCGGGTTCATCTACAATAGGCAATGTAATCAAAGGTTTCACAATTCAATTCATGTCAATAAAATAAAATATGTTGCATGTTTTCTTCCCCATTAAAAGATTTAAAAGTTTGTCAATATATAAAGTGGGCCATGAACACACCTCAATAGTACAACAAATAGTCACAAGTAAATCTGATATGGTGCTCAAGATACAGTCAACGACCTAAATAATTATAAGGTCTCAGTAAATGCATAACATAATGCATAAAAGTTTTAGTACAAAATCTGTGCATGCTTATACTAGTTTTAAGCATTTTATTACGATATTTGTATTTTAGTTCATCGTTGTACAAGTTATAGTAGTTTTTATTATAAATATAAAATAAATAATAATGTTAAATTAATTAATCTATTTAATTAATATTCTTGTTCTTATATTGTTTATAAAACAATTTAAATATTTATAAAGGAAGTTTTATATATATTTAAAGTAATAGAAAAATAAATATAGTTAATATATTTATTTTTATAAGTTAATCATTTTTACTTTTTATTTTATATATAAATAAGGTTTATTAAACGTATAACATTTTAATTAAATTCCACGTTTACGTAGTGTTTATAATTATTAAATTATAAGTTTGGAAAAATAACGAATGTTGTGTTTATTTAAGTTTTACGTCTTAAATATCGGGTATAAATATATAGAAATTTTAGGGTTTGTTATACTTTGTATAAATTACATTTTAGTCCCTCTACTTATATAATTACCCGCGGTTTAATTACTTTTATACCCCTAGGGTTTCTAAATTTTTCTAGTAATTATAATATTGGTCCCTCCCTAGTTACACGTGTAACTAGGGTTTGTTTAAGTTTCATAAGATGGCAATTTTTGTCCCTCTATATTCGGCTTATATTTAGGTTTAAAAATAAGTTACAAAATGCCCCCTAGGGCTCCAATAACTTTTGGCTTATGCCAAAAATCACCCCTATGGTTTTTCTAGGGCTTACTAATGTTTGCTAACTTGGCAAAATAGGTCCCTAGGGCTTATATTGGGTTTCGGTAAATGGCAAAAGGAATCCCTAGGTTTTTACTAAGTTCCACAAATTACCCTAACATTATAGAATTCTGATTTAAGTCCTTTTTGTTTGTTTGGAGTTTCGGATAGTGTCAAAACACTACCCCCAACTCACGGCATTTTACAAAAGTGACCTTAAGGTTTATATCTTTAACACCCCCAAATTTACACGCAGCAGAATACATCTTTGGGTGCTAAACAATGATACAATAACACATAATTTATAAAGAACGACTCGAAAAGAGACGTTTCAAATTTATCGTTCCTAAAACATTTATCAGAGTAGCGTAGTCCCAAGTAATCGTTACCAAAAGATAAGTTAAAACAACATATTTGTTTGTCTTAAAAATGGAACGATAAATAAATCAAAGAGTTTGAACAACAAAAGCAGTGCACAACTTCATTCCCGTGACCTCCAAGCTTCCACTTCCTGATTACCTGAAATACATGTGAGTAAAACAATCAGCAAAATGCCGAGTGAATCTATAGGTTTATGTAATCAATTTGAACACAAGCAAAGATTATAATTTTATGGCATGCTTATAAGCATTAAATAATAATTTGCATCAACAATGATAATTGTATATAGCATAAATTCTAGTAAGCTCATGGAACCGAGCCCTTAAACACTCCTTTTAAAGGTCTGATAAGACAGGAGATTTATTAATTGTCGGTTACCTCCAGATTATTGGTACCTTGCCGTATACCTGACTTCTCAATACAATATGTCCAAACAGTGTGGAGGTCGGGCCTAAGCTTCTGTGACAAGTCCACACAAACCTAACCGGGGCGGCTTCCCCCATAGGTATATTGATTTTACTAGCGGTTAACCCATCATAGGTTAATTAACGATCCATAATTGAGGCTTTAACAATGGCAATCACTTAATGCAATTTAAAGGCAACCGCGAGTCCATTCATAGAGGGACAAGCATACCATAAAAGACATGTGTTCTAAGTTTATAAAAACATGTATTCCCCCTCGCGGGTTTAAAATCATTTAATAACTAGTATAAAGCGAGGCTATAGACTAACCTTAGCCAATAGTGGTAATGAGACGATCACCGACGATAGATGATGCCTTTCAAACACGAGAACCGCAACCTATCAAATGAGGTGCATTCATTAATAATAGACTCGAGAAATAAACCATACATAAGAATACAAAACTCGACTCATATAATCATGACAAACTCGAGAGAAAACGATACAAGTGATACTATTACACTCTCCTATATATTTATTTTATTTTTCTATGCCTTTAATAAAAATCTGCCGGAACATACCGAATGTCCAAGCCGTTTTCCCATACTTAAACATATCAAATTTTTATGATACTACTCAGAGAACTTACTTACTATATGTAGAAAGTCCTACCAAGAGCCCATTAAAAGATTTTACTTCTAAAGTTCCCTGCCCGACTCATCTTTGAATCACAAAATCCGGACAGTTTAGCGACCTTGACCTACGAAACCATTTTGACCATTCAAAACAACTCCATTTATAAAACCGCCACTTGATTCTAAAAATAGACTCAAAATGATATACTTGGAGCCTGAGAACAGCCCTTGAATCATTTTGAAACTCATTTTATAGTCCCCGAGATTCGATCCAAATATCGACAACAATTTTCGGATTGTGTCGACACTCGTCTCTTGGTACACGAAAATCAAACTAGTGTATCTTTCACCTCGTTTGGAGTTGGAAGGCCTACCTTATATCAAATCGAAGCTAACGAAATTCTCTACGTCATAATCCCATAATGTTAACCTCTTTTCAGACTTAAGACCCTCGAAAATGGCCTCAAACCTACTGCCCAAAATTGACTATGAAAATCTCTTACAAAATCAAGTTTTTGATCAAAACCAATCATTTTTATCATCATTCTAACATTCTAATATCACCATAAACCCATCCTAACACTCCTAAATCACTTGTATGTACAAATCTAATAAATCAAACTCAAAAACTCAAACATGCAAACACACCACTATGTAATATAGTAATATTAACACATATTTATTCCTTCAAAATGGATCAAACAGGTATATTTCATCAAGAAAATAAATTTTGAAAAAAAATGTTAATGCATGTTGAAGAAAATCATACCAATGTGATCACAAGATCAAAACTAAGATGGGTCTTGTTTTAGTTTGGATTGAATCAAGCTAGATTTTGAGAAATTTTTGATCAAAGATGGAGAGGGGGTCACGGTTTGGAAGAAAAAAGGAAAGGAAGAGAAAATTTTTTGTTTTATTTTTATTTTATAAAAGTTAGTGGAAGTAAAAACCATTTTATATGGTGGTACAACGGTTAATTTTTCCAATTTGTGATAGTTTTGGTCCAAGATGGAATAAAATAGTTTAAAAGGGTAGAAAATGTAAATTGTAATTTTTGAAATATTTACGAGACTCGGGTTTCGTAAAAATACTAAAATGTTTAAACGCACATGAAAAATAATAATATAACGACTCGATACGTAATTAAAACAATATCATCGAAATATTAAATATCGAAACGATCGATAATAAAATATAAAATTTTAGGCATCTGTCGGTATCGCGATCACTAGTAGTCCTCGTTACTCGTCAAAATATTAAAATATAATATTTAATATCGGTTTCCACTTAAACCGTTAAACATAATAATATTTAATGTTATAGAATACTTCAAAATAATTGAAATTAGAATTAAATTATGACCTTATTTTTGCGGGTTTTACATCCTCACCACCTTAAGGGAGCGACGTCCCGGCGCTCAACTCACCTCATACACGAGTTGATCACTACCCAGAAGGATGACAGCATTCCTTATAAAGAAGTCTTCACGTTCCCACGTGAATCTCGATCCACGATCTCCATTGGTTCTTTTACAAAACGCAACGTGTCGTCAAGTTGTATATCACCAAAAAGGAATAAATAAATCCTTATCCACAATTCACCCGTCAAGCTCGACACATGAAAATTTTATGAATCACACGAAGCTCATTCGACGACAAGAATAGATGACAGGATTTTCGGGTAGGTCCAGTTAAAAGGAAGGTTACAAATTAAAGGATATCCATCGGTCGGATAGCCATGGACACACATCGAAAAGAACTAACAAGAAAAACATTTTCGTCATCAGAGGGTGCTCACACGCGGTCCCTACTCAAAACATAATACAAAGACATCATCTCACTTTCGCCAACGCGCATTAAAGACTCAATAAACATCGTCGTTGAAAGTCAAAAAGATATTACATAATATGTGCTCTACATGATCGGACGTCATCGGATGATGCCGTCTCACGGTCTCACAACCTACGATCATTTGACTAGATCACACACCATATAAGTACATAAAAGAAAAGGTCGAACATAAACATCGAGTATAGATCTCCACCGTTAATCATCGAGAAAACCTTGAACAAACCCTTGATAATAACCACTTGATCTCAAGAGTCTTTCCACTTGCGGTGTCGGCTTCAACATACTCCTCGAGGTTGTAACGAATCTATTAACTCCATTCATTAAGAGATTCGGTCCTTAATCATTTCACAAGTACACGCATAAATCCTGGTGACACTTATCGTTTCTTCTTATACACTGCTTCCCGAGATTCATTTTAAACTCAGAATAAAATAGTGATCTTCAATACGAGGAACAAAACGATATAAAAATAAACTCAATAAACGCATAAACGTACAAGATGTGGTAAAATGATTTAAGGTTGACGATCGACGAGGGATCTCGACTCACGTAACCGTAAAACATGATAATTCACAATACTAGAAAAATGAGAGCGAAGAATGAATTAAACATTATCATTAAAATAACATTTGTCACAATTATCCGTCCCGGATTGGTATTACATTAAAACTCAATTGATGTATTTTCTTGATAAAGATGATATATTAAAAATAGAAGTTAAATAGCTTCATAATTTATTTTGGTTGTCTTAAGAAACTTTGAAAGAATGACATGAATTTATTAATTAAACTCATATTGATGGTTACGATTTAGAAAATATAATTTCCAAATTAAATCATTATTAGGAATATAAATTAAACCGGTAATTTCATTACATTAAAAGTAAAGTATGATAAGTCAATTACTTCAAAGATAGAGATAATTTCATTTTAACATTAGTTTTAGTTATACAAAATATGATGTATAAATTTGACCTTTTACTTGTAATGGTTATTTCGATAATTGAAAATCATTGGAAAAAGTATAAAAGTTCCATAAAAATTTTATAATACGTTATAGAAATACATAAAGGTGTTTATTATTTCAAAATAAACATGGGATATATTCGGATTTCCAAATGTGACAAGATAACAAATGAATACGAATAGAAATAATGGTCAACAATTAGTACGAAATCAGTGGTACGAAAGAGAACGAAGCAAATGTCGTATGAATTCTTAAAGAGAATAATTAAAATAAAGGCGTTAATGGTAAGACGATAAGAAACAGTAGATTAAACAGGTTGTCAATTTTGTTAGTGCGGTTGGTAGTGCACCAACGTCAGCTCGTTAACTTAGCGGTGGTCGATACACGATCGGAAATAAGATCCATACAAAATTTTTAATCAAAGAAAATTCCTAATAATCACTTGTAATTAAAACAAATCAAATGAACGATATTAGTGTTTATAGAGAGAAGTCAAAGCACGGTTCACAAGAGTGGATTTCGAGACAAACGAGAGTCACGGACGTCATCCCGGATATACGGAAATCACTCTAGTGATAATTCATTATTCACGTGCGGAGACATTCCAAAGATCTACCCAGTCGCATAAAGAAAATTGGACGAGAAGGAAGGATAAAACATCGAGACTTTCAAGTCATTTATCAACAATCAGTAATTAGACGAACGGTCAAAAGAAATCAGTTACAAGACAAAATGAAGTAACAAGTGGAAAAATGATCGTCGAGTAAAAACGTATTCGTAAGCGCGTAATTCGTTCAAGAAAAGGCAAGAAAACGTATGCGGATGCATAGAAATTGCGCTACTTACATAAAATATAAAGGTTTTCAAAACTTCTTTTCATTTTATTTCATTTTATTTATCTTTATAATAAATACAAGTAAAAAGTTCTTTATTATCAAGATTTTTAAGGTGAATACTATTCAGCCTAGCATGGCTCCTTCTAAATTAGACATAGGTGATCAGGCCATGTATAATTTAGGAATAGCAATGCAGTGCTCAGTTTCGTCAAAAAAGTATTACGTTTCTTATGTTTATATATAAACCATGCCATTTGTAAAATGGAATTTAAAAATAGTTTATAAATTATTGGATACAAGTAATTTGTGAGGTACTCAATAAGCAACTTTTAATGTTACGAAAAGTATTTTATAAGACCAAAGTAAAAACAATTGGTGAAAATAATCGTAAAACAACACCAGATTTATTTATAAGGTGACATTATGACAACGTATAAAGTACCCAAAGGTTTGCAAAAAGTGGCAAATAGTAGCTCAATAAAAAACCAATGAAATGGTTACAAGTTGTTAAGGTTTCAAAATGTTATAAGGATAGACGAAAACGCCATGAGACACGTGATGAGAATGTCGACGAAGAATGTGAAGGAAAAACTTCAAAACTCAACCCAAATCAGTGGGAGGTTAGAAGAAAATAAAAATAAAGTAACATCGAATGACAAATGAGTCATATATATAAAAAGAATAAATCAATCCATATGTGTATTCTATGTAAGATACTTGACACAACATACTTTTAAGAAAGTATATTATTCATTTTCAAATTACACCATTAATCTGGTAATTGCTAATCTTGTACTGTTTCTATTTTTAAACATTTTCACATGCAACTAGCATTTGTTAGTTGTAAAATAATTTTTTTTATTTTTGTTAAAATTTTACGATCTTAGATAAAATCAAAACTGTTTAGAAACGCTTAAAACCCATGTTCTGAATTTTCTATCAGACTTAACGTTTAATATGAGCCGATTAATTGACCTGATAAACGACATCTCCAAGACTCGGAGTCTAAAGCATTTTGATGCAAAACGACGTTTCATACGACTTTCTAGTTTTAACCGAGACCTGAAACCCAATGTAAAATGACCAAAATACCCCTTCAATTTCTGTGCAGGTTTGACTATTTTATTTTAAAAACGCAAGTTTTACCATTAAGTTGTGACTTGTTTATACTGCCCCTGCAGTTCCTCCATTAAATATATTTTTCGACACTTCCTAACGGCTCAAAAAATATATATATACACACATGTCTTGTGGATTTTACAACAACGAAAAATAAATCTCGTAATGAGCATCAAATAAAAATATAGCATAATGAATGAAATAAGATGCTTCAAGATATTCAACACGAAATTTAGGAAGTAAAACGGTGAATGACGTTCGTAATTTAAGTTTCAAGGTGCAATGTAGGCAAATCTCCTTGGTGCCACGATTGTCCAAAAACAAAAAACATAACAAGAAAAGAATGGAACATTCATAGGTTACGTTCCGAGAGCAAGAAGGTTAATGAAAAACAAATGATACAATTTTATAGAAGTAAAATCGTATTCCAATCTAGCGCCATAATCTAGACGAAGATTTATAAAATGACGATGACGTTACCGAGATATAAGCGAACAATACACTTCGGAGTCAATACATATAAATGTCAATAAGTTAAATCTTCGCATGCCGTGTAAAACGGTGATAATAATCAACAAAATATTATGAAAAACCATGATTTTATTCAACACGATTATAAGAAGTGTTTCAAAATGTGTGACTCACACATTAGCGGTTAGTCTATTCCAAGGACACATTGCTACACAATGGTCTAGAGATTATGTTTCAAGACGTCCAAGCACAAACACCGGAAGACGATTTGTATATCTATAGATATCACAAAGGGTTAAACAATGAAAGTAATACACGTAGATGAAGGTATGGAAGGTTATAATATAAATTTTTGCAATAAAAGCAATTTAAATACTTCAAAAATAAATACAGAAAGATCTTAAAAATTCATTGTATTTATTTTAAGTTAATCATTAATAAATGATAAACTTCTATCGAAAAGTTTAACGACATAAATATATATCGATAAGGGATCCAAGATATAAACATATATCCATAAATGGATCATAGTATTTAATTATAAATACTTGCCAATAAGGTATACGTAATAACGCATACTAAAGTGGTAAATCCAGAAGTAGCTTGAACCTGAAGTCACGCGAAGTCCGGTGCACATGACTCTTTGAAAAATAAAAACTGACAGTTATAGTTTAGGTTTTTAAAATAAAGACCTCGTTCTCTATAACTCATGGCTCTGGTACCAATCTTTAACACCCCCAAATTTACACGCAGCGGAATACATCTTTGGGTGCTAAACAATGATACAATAACACATAATTTATAAAGAACGACTCGAAAAGAGACGTTTCAAATTTATCGTTCCTAAAACATTTATCAGAGTAGCGTAGTCCCAAGTAATCGTTACCAAAAGATAAGTTAAAACAACATATTTGTTTGTCTTAAAAATGGAACGATAAATAAATCAAAGAGTTTGAACAACAAAAGCAGTGCACAACTTCATTCCCGTGACCTCCAAGCTTCCACTTCCTGATTACCTGAAATACATGTGAGTAAAACAATCAGCAAAATGCCGAGTGAATCTATAGGTTTATGTAATCAATTTGAACACAAGCAAAGATTATAAGTTTGTGGCATGCTTATAAGCATCAAATAAGAATTTGCATCAACAATGATAATTATATATAACATAAATTGCAGTAAGCTCATAGAACCGAGCCCTTAAACACTCCTTTTAGAGGTCTGATAAGACAGGAGATTCATTAATTGTCGGTTACCTCCAGATTATTGGTACTTTGCCGTATACCTGACTTCTCAATACAATATGTCTAAACAGTGTGGAGGTCGGGCCTAAGCTTCTGTGACAAGTCCACACAAACTGAACCGGGGCGGCTTCCCCCATAGATCTATTAATTGTACTAGCGGTTAACCCATCATAGCTTAATTAACGATCCATAATTGAGGCTTTAACAATGGTAATCACTTAATGCAATTTAAAGGCAACCACGAGTCCATTCATAGAGGGACAAGCATACCATAAAATACTTGTGTTATAAGTTTATAAAAACATGTATTCCCCCTCGCGGGTTTAAAATCATTTAATAACTAGTATAAAGCGAGGCTATAGACTCACCTTAGCCAATAGTGGTAATGAGACCATCGCCGACGATAGATGATGCCTTTCAAACACGAGAACCGCAACCTATCAAATGAGGTGCGTTCATTAATAATAGACTCGAGAAATAAACCATACATAAGAATATAAAACTCGACTCATATAATCACGACAAACTCGAGAGAAAACGATACAAGTGATACTATTACACTCTCCTATATATTTATTTTATTTTTCTATGCCTTTAATAAAAATATGTCGGAACATACCGAATGTCCAAGTCATTTTCCCATACTTAAACATATTAAATTTTTATGATACTACTCATAGAACTTACTTACTATATGTAGAAAGTTCTACCAAGAGCCCATTAAAAGATTTTACTTCTAAAGTTCCCTGCCCGACTCATCTTTGAATCACAAAATCCGGACAGTTTAGCGACCTTGACTTACGAAACCATTTTGACCATTCAAAACAACTCCATTTATAAAACCGCCACTTGATTCTAAAAACAGACTCAAAATACTAAACTTGGAGCCTGAGAACAGCCCTTGAATCATTTTGAAACTCATTTATAGTCCCAAAGATTCGATCCAAATATCGGCAACAATTTTCGGATTGTGTCGACAATCGTTTGGAGTTGGAAGGCCTACCTTATATCAAATCGAAGCTAACGAAATTCTCTACGATAATCCAAAAATATTAATCTATTTTCAGACATAAGACCCTCGAAAATGGCCTCAAACCTACTGCCCAAAATTGATTATGAAAATCTCTTACAAAATCAAGTTTTTGATCAAAACCAATCATTTTTATCATCATTCTAACATTCTAATATAACCATAAACCCATCCTGACACTCCTAAATCACTTGTATGTACAAATCTAATAAATCAAACTCAAAAACTCAAACATGCAAACACACCACTATGTAATATAGTAATATTAACACCTATTTATTCCTTCAAAATGGATCAAACAAATATAGTTCATCAAGAAAATAAATTTTGAAAAAAAGTGTTAATGCATGTTGAAGAAAATCATACCAATGTGATCACAAGATCAAAACTAAGATGGGTCTTGTTTTAGTTTGGATTGAATTAAGCTAGATTTTGAGAAAAAAATTATCAAAATAGAGAGGGGGTCATGGTTTGGAAGAAAAAAGGAAAGGAAGAGAAATTTTTTTGTTTTATTATTATATAAAAGTTAGTGGAAGTAAAAACCAATTTATATGGTGGTACAAGGGTTAATTTTGCCAATTTGTGATAGTTTTGGTCCAAGAGGGAATAAAATAGTTTAAAAGGGTAGAAAATGTAAATTGTAATTTTTGAAATATTTACGAGACTCGGGTTTCGTAAAAATACTAAAAAGTTTAAACGCACACGAAAAATAATAATATAACGACTCGATACGTAATTAAAACGATATCATCGAAAATATTAAATATCGAAACGATCGATAATAAAATATAAAATTTTAGGCATCCGTCGGTATCGCGATCACTAGTAGTCCTCGTTACTCGTCAAAATATTAAAATATAATATTTAATATCGGTTTCAACTTAAACCGTTAAACATAATAATATTTAACGTTATAAAATACTTCAAAATTATTGAAAGTAGAATTAAATTATGACCATATTTTTACGGGTTTTACAATATTTTTGGAAAAATGTGTTTTTATACTTGTTCATTTAGATCCCTACACTTAGTAAAATTACATTATTAACCCGAAAGTTTTATATTTTCCATTTTGACCCGAAAAATTATGGATTTACTATTTTAACACAAAACTTCATAGATCTATCATTTTAATAATAAAATACTTATGGATCTATGTTTTTAACGCGAAACTTTATAAAGTTATATTTTTGACACCAAAAGTTTTATAAACACATTATTTAATAACAATGAAGATTGTTTAGGCAAGCTTATTATAGTCGGCTTAAAACTAAATCTTATAAGGCATAAATAGTGAGCTTATTATTTTTAGGCAACTATAAATATAGATCTAATATTTCTAGGCATATTTAAACATTACAAGATTAACCAATATTGAACCATAGGGTATAAACCCCACGTCCAACATATGCATGCTTATGTTTTTCATAGTTTTTCAAGTTTAACTAGTTCATAGTTTCATGTTCATCATGGTTATCAAGATTTTACATCATTTGAGTTCATGAAACATTTTAAGCCGTGACCCATATAGGATCTAGGGTTTCATATTTTTGTTTCAACATTAAGTTTTACTAGTAATAACCATGTGTATGTTAATGTTAATGAAAGTAAATATATTGAAAGATAGGTTTTAAGTTTTACTTACTTGTTTAGATAGGTTTAGGAGTGGATAGGAGAATGAGTAGGAATAAGAGATAAGCTTCAACAATGGTGATTCTAGCAACCAAAAATCAAGGCGTAGGTTTTGGGAGAGTGATGTGAGAATGTTTGCAAGTGTTTTGTGTTGTGGACTTTGTAACATTCGGATCTTATCAAGAAATGGGAGATATGATGTATCTTGCTATTGTACTATTAGTATCTATGGAAGATATGTTTAGATATGGTAGGATATGTATACACATGCCACAAATAGCACGTGTCCTTCCCATCTAAGAATGGCATAGTTGCCGTGTGTTTTGAGGTCAAAAGGGAGACAAAGTATGTCTAGTGACTAGTGTATGGCTTGTGTAAGGCTTGTATGGTTGGGTTGACAAAAGTCCTAATGATTAGTTCCTATATACAAGTTAAGTAGCTTATTGGTTTTTGGTGTATGCATGCCCATACACGGCATTAACATGCATGTGGGAGGGTTTTGATAATTTTCATCAAGTGTTGTATGAGAATAATGGTCCTTGTATATTATTGTATGTATTTGTTAAGTTATAGGTAATTTAGTTGAAGTTTTAGGTATCTTAGTGAAAGTATGTAATTAATACATCATTTTAATCATTTTACTTAAATAAAGTAAATAAATGTCAATGTAAAATAATGTACATTGTTTTAAGGTGTTAGGTGTTTATTCCTATTATGAAATATATGTAAATATATACATATAAAATAAGTCCAGGTACTTAATAATTAAACTAAGTAAGGTTACAGTTTATCTCAAATTATGTACTGAGGTGATGAGTCCATTGTTCATTCAAGTGGCCAGTCAGTTGCCAGAGTAGTCAACAATGACTAAAGGACAATATAAATATAAAAACAAATATGAAAGGTAGTAATGTATGGATTTTACTAGTTGAAAAAGTTCGTTTCTCGGTATCTCTTCGAATTGATCTCTGGTTAATTATGCGACTCAGTTGTTCTTGGTGGAATAAAAAGGGAATGGTCGTTGTTGTCTAAATCTAATGAAAAATAAAGACTTGAAAGGATGAAAATAAAATAAAGAAGGTAAAAGAAGAAATACCGAAAGATAAAAACTTGACGAAAAGTAAATGACGGGAAATTAAAAGAAGTAAAGGTAAATAACGCAAACTAAAACTTAAACTAAAAGGGAAAGCAAGTAAAAGTTCAAATAAGGAAAAAGGCGGGAAAAGTAAAGCTTGAAAACAAATATGAAAAATACAAAAAAGAAACATTCATTCAGAATAACCAAGTGATCCGGAATATGTCACCTACCCGAATAACACCTTGATTCGGAATAAAATGACTGATCCTGAATAACAAAGAAAAGATTGATTCGGAATGTAAGCTGATCCGGAATACTAGACATTTCGGATGAAGTCCTTGATTCGGAATACTAGGTATTCCGGATGAAGTCCTTGATTCGGAATACTAGATATTCCGTATGAAGTCCTTGATTCGGAATACTAGATATTCCGGATGAAGTCCTTGATTCGGAATAATAGATATTCCGGATGAAGTCCTTGATTCGGAATACTAGATATTCCGGATGAAGTCCTTGATTCGGAATACTAGATATTCCGGATGAAGTCCTTGATTCGGAATACTAGACATTCCGGATGAAGTCCTTGATTCGGAATACTAGACATTCCGGATGAAGTCAGTTGATTCGGAATATCTGGGGAAAGAAACAGAACGAAGAACAGGGAGATGAAAATAAGGACGAATCTAAACAAAACTAGCCAAATCAAACCAAAAGATTAAACAAAACTTGTGACAATCCGTCAATTTATGGTTGATATTTTATTTTCAATATTTATTTGAAAACATTATCTTAATGTTACATTATGAACTCACTTATTTTTGGGAAGAAATTTGGATTTACGTCTTGAAGTAGCGTCGACTACGTCTAAACCGGAGGATTCTACGTTACGTGCTTACGTTTACATACACCGTCTTTGGCGACAGTCTGACATTTTAGAAAATAAATTTGTCCATGAATATTATTTTGGAGTTTTAAATTTGAGTTGGTTCATAAACTCACAAATTTACGAGAAGAGATTAGGACTTACGATTTTATTTTAACGTCCTTTACGACTAAACCGGAAACCTTAGGATTACGTATTTACGTTTTCAAACTTCCTTTCTGATGAGACAATTTTTATTGGATTCGTTTTGTGACGTTGATTCATAATTTATAAAAACGTTTTTCGTGAAACGACCCGAGGGCACGCAAATCGAGAAAACTAGAATCGCGGAATACCCGTAAACTAGTGAGATGGGACAAAATACATTGTCCCACCCCACTAGCTTAAATGGGACGGCACACATGACACCACATCTAAGGATGTCGCATCATGTTAGTTAAGTTATAACAAGTGTAAGACTTAGCTTACTCTTTAAGCTTAGTCTTTTCCACCAACACAAAACCACTAGCAACTAACTCACATATACCATTTACTTACATGCAAACTACTTCAAAATACTCTCAACCACCACCCCTTTGCCGTCCATATTCAAGCTACAAACACCCCTTTTGATCTTTTCTAGCCATGAAATACATGTTAACTAGCTCTATCATGGAGTTATCTTGAAGCCTTGATCATTTGGTGGCTATATTAACAACATTGGAGGTGATTTGCGTGTGTCCTAGGGCTGATTTCTCAACTATTGTTCTTGGTGTTTTATCATCTTGGAGTTACTTGTGGTGTTCATCAAGTTCTTGTCTTCCAAAAACAAGAAATACACTTGGTTGGTAAAGAAGATCATCCTGTCCATTTTCTCTTGTTAATTTTGTAAAGAACAAATGTATTTTCTTTATTTTTGTATATGTATATGATGTATATATGATGATAAAAATGTTGTGTGGGGATCAAGTGTTGATAGATATGCTTAAAAATGTTAATAACCATGAGAAATAAGGCTAAAATCATGACTATTTAGTTGGCTGTATAAAAACAGTATATAACTAAAACTTGAACTGATAAAATTGCATGGTATGATCCATTTACAGTAAGTACAAGATGTTATACACATGTGAGAGTTGGCCATGCAATGTAATCAATATAATGAGTGAGATATGATCAAAACAAGTTGGGTGTTCTAATCTGAATAAGTCATTGGACTCTTGTCTAGGTTTCCGTGATTGAAGCACGTACCGTACGTCCGAATTGCCGATAACCCGCCTTCCCACATCAACGTGAGTTCATAGCCTTGCACTCTTTTAAATGTTTTTATGAAATGTTTTATAAACCCGCGAGGGAGATAACATGTTAGTTTTTATAAAACAGGACACAATTTGTCCCGATTGTTTGTTTATTGATTTGGACCCGCATGATTGTACGACCCGATTGTATGACCCGATAAATGATTAAAGGACCCGATAGATGAAATTAAATGGATTATTAAAGTTAGGTTATGTCACTAAAATTCCCATTAGCATGAATTGTGAACTACCGGGATTTGGTAGACGCTTGTGCATATAATAGTACTATTTTGGGACGATCACCCCAGTTCGCGCCTTGACGGTTGATCCCCGTCGTGCCACATTGATTGGTAAGCGAATTTATGTATGAGAAGATTTCCATAGCGTGACCTTTGTGACGACACGCTACTTTAGATGGGCAAATTGAGTATCGGGTTAGCTACCCGTTGTTGGTTTAGTAAGGTAGCAATGTCATGCGGCTTATAATAATCCAAATTAACGAAATACTGCTGTACGCTCTGAATTACGATGTATTGCCTGACTAGCAATACGGGGTCATACTAATGATATTATGTTTGTGTTTTGGTTTTCATAACCATATTCATATACGGTTTTTATTTAACTTTATACAACGTCGTAAGACGTATTGTATGATGTTTTTACGACATTGGCTCGTATAATGATTTTTAAGGCAAATGCCTATATTATGATTTTCGATAAGGATTTGTATAAAATGACTTTGGCTATTTTATGGCCTATTAAAACGATTTGTACAAAATGATTTTCGGTAATAATTTTATACCGATGTTATATTGATGGATTTTATTAAAACTCTATAAATTCACTCGGCGTTATCGCTGACCTTTTCTTTTAACATGTTTTATCTCAGGTACTTGAAGGTAATTCTCGGGAAGACAACAAGAATTCATGGCCCGCACTTAAACAATATTTTCCATTCAAATACTTTGTAAAACTTTGTATGAAATATAATGACTTGGGACCGATGTAACTTTGATACTTATGAATGGAAATGCTTTTATTATTAAACGACGCGATTTTTATGCATTGTCTATGATGTGAGTAATGTGCGATCCCGTAACACCAACTAGTCTTCCGCTGTATCGAATTGTATAAATTAGGGGGTGTTACAGTTTGGTACCAGAGCTCTCGTTATAGAGAACGAAAGATTTTTAAAACCAAGGTTTTGAATAAAACATTTCAAAATCTTTTAACTATAAACATTTTTCTAAAAATGTCTAAAAATCTTTTGACTATAACGGTGCCGAAGAATTCCCGAGTTACCGACAAGGCCAGACTGAGAAGTGTTATTTTAATATATATATATATATATATATATATATATATATATATATATATATATATATATATATATATATATATATATATATATATATATATATATATATATATATATATATATATATATATAACTTGGATTATATATATATGATGTAATTTTATTACATGATTGCTTGATGATTATTTTGATATTTATACGAGGTATTTATACGACGTAGATTGTCACAAGAAACCCTAAATCCCCTAGTAAATTAATCGAAGCTATTCTCGTAGGAATTCTAGCTATCCTAGATCTAAACCAAGTTGTGGATATTTATGATCCCAACAAATGGTTGATATTCGTAGAAATGTAGATATTAGTTGATTGTGATGTTGAAGAAGAATTGGCGAGATTATATCTGATCGATGTCATGACGATCTTTCCTTATAGAGTGGAGTTTGACAAAACGTTATCACCTGGAAAGATGTCATCTGAATCGTTGTCATCCAATTCTTAAATCGAAATCGAAAGAGTGAATGTTGCACTTGAGGCTGTCATTGGAACCATTACCCAAAAGCCTCATGCCACTAATACCTTTCCGAGAAGTCTGATTGAATGTATGAGTCATCTCATACTAGTGACTCATTTGATAATTGTTGTTGTAAGAGTTATAGGATTGGAATTAAGTGTTGATCATATCGAGCTTTTATTGCCCTTATTAAGGTGTAAGAATAAGATTGAAAGTATTGAAGAATGAAGTAGGATATCGCATTGAGTATAAAATTTGTTATAACTTGAATAAAGTGAAACATAACTTGTATGGAATATGAGATTGTTAAGAGGAAATCCTTAAGTTTTGTGATTGAATTATAAGGTTTCAATTGATTATTGATTTGTGTTAAGTGTTGTTCCTAGGCCATTGTCCACTAATGCGGATGCCCATTGTCCAAGAAATAAATTGAAGAAATCTTCTTCTCAATTGGGACCGATGGATCTTCCGGGACATGTGGAACACCTAATGAATCTTGTAGACTAGTATTCATTGTGGTATCTTTTAAAAATCCCTAACTTAACTGAGACATCAGTTGGTAGGATGAGTTCTGAGAATTGTATGACATAGTGACACGTAATGTGTTACGGTACAATTTTGACTTGTTGGTGATTAATAAAAAGACTACCTTTGATTGCTAAATCCTACATGTATCGATGTTATCTATCTTTTATTGCTTCATCCTAATGTTCGCATTAGTGATGCAACCATCGAAAAAGTACTCATCTTGATTTGAGTTACGTTGTGGATTATTCTTTTGAGTGCCATCGAGATCATGAACCTCATGATTAATTGGCTAAGCTCATTTCCTATCATATCGTAGTTAATTCTTGGTGAACAAGCCTTCATCACTTTTCTGCAGATCACTCATTGTTTTTATAAGATACAATAGTATCCCTTGAGAAAAATTGAATTTTCATCACTATAAGGAATATTCAAAGTAAGATTTATAAGTGATTGTTATCAAAATGAAGTTGTTTATAAAACGCCTTGGAAAACTTAATTGTTTCCATAACAAAGAAAATCTTTGTAAATTTATTTTTGATTCTTATTTAAGAATTAAGCATGAAAATGTTTTTATTATAAACATGATGATAAAATTTTGACGAACTCAGTATTGCATCGTTAATCTTGAAATCGTATATAGTTGCGCGCCTACATACAATTTGGAATGGACCAATCAAGGCTGATTAGTAGTCACCATAAAACTAATTAATAAACACTAAATTTTCTTTGAAGATTGTGAAACATTAAATTTATGAGATCTGCAAGAAGTGAAAAATAGGGACATAGTGTTAGGGACACCTACATATGTGCCTGTAGCATCTATTCTTCTGAGTTGAATTTACTCATCTGTGGAAATTGTCTTATTTGACAATTGACAATTCTTTCTTGTCCGATTTTCCCGTAGTGAGATTCTTAGGAAAAGTATTTGATTACCGAGTGTTGATACCCGACTGGAAGTATCGACGTTCATATCATTTCTTTTGATTTGATTTCTTTTGAATGACCTGGGTAGCGATCCGAGGATCTTTCGTATGCGTACTCAAATTATGAAAACATGGGATATATTCATATTCGTTAAATGTTTTCGTTTTTATCTGATTTGAAATTCTCTCGCATAGATTATGCGTTGACCTTACTCTTTTGATAGTAGTTGTGTCTCCATATATCCCTGAATTTGTGAAGGATTATGAATTATTATTAGTCTTTTGAGAAGTTCACATCTTATCAACGGTGATGAAACTGGAAAGTTGATAGTGCCAATATAATGGATTGATTGATTATGACATAACGACATTGTCTTAATTGATGGGAACTCGAATAGAATTCCCCTAAATGATAAAGATGTTGATTGTCAAAAGCGATCTAAATAATTCTTGACGTATGACCATATCCTGCATTTAGACTTGAAATTATACCGTGAATGGTTGTGAATTAGTCATAGATACTATAATCTAGAAAGAACCTAATATGTATTTATTAAAAGATGTTTATGTTATTTGAAACTTTAGTAAGTATGAATTACCTAGACTTTCGCCATTAAGGCAAGTTGAAATTGGTATTGATTATATTCCCGGTGTTGCACCTGTGGGTTGTGCACTGTACGTCAGCACCATCTAAATTAAAGGAATTACCGTACAAATGAGAGAGTTGTCGGAGAAAGATTTTATTCCACCGAGCTCGTCATCCTGAAGAGCTATGGTGTTATCATTCCTTATATTTATAGATTGCTTTGAACTGAGTAAATTGACAATCGAAAACGATATCCATAACTCGAAATGGAATATTTGTTCGATCATTTACAAGGTTCTAGCATATGCTTTAAAGATTTGATCCACGGTATGGTTATTATCAACTTCGCATCTGCGAAAGAGATTATCTATTCCAATCACTACATCCGGTGCTTGTAATGAACATTATGAGTTTCACGTGATGTCGTTTGGATTGACCAATGCATATGTAGCATTCATAAATTGGTGAATCACGTGTGTAGGCTGTAATTTGATAAATTCATGTGTGTGATCATTTAGAACTATTTGTTTGTTTATAAGAATAAGAAGGAGTTAATAATTATTTATAGATTGCCCTGAATTGACCGAACAATAAAAACTTGTATCTTGAATATTTAACATGTGATTTAAGACTTAATCCTTTATATTAGTTGATCGTGTGATTAATAGAAAATGGAATATATTGACTCTTTAAAAATCAAGAGCCCTTTTAAGACTTTGGCTTTTACCAAAAAGAAAATGGAAATATGTTTGGACAAATGTTTTAACAAATGATTTTAAAGGGATTATTCTCTTATACACAAATTATTTAACTAAACTTCTGTTTAGGGGTAAATGTTTTTGCATATCTTAAGACAACCTAAGAGGGATTGAGGAAACCTTTTAAACCATGACTTGAAATTTGAAACGATAATTTACGCTTTTCAAACTAAGAAAATTTTGACCAAAGTATAACCAAAGATTTTTCGAACATATACGGATCTTATTAATTATTTTAATTATTTTCGATAAATCGAAAAAAATCTTGTTAATTAAATTCAAATTTATTTTGAACATTTTTATAATTGGTCGAACTAAGAAATTTAAAATTTTTACGTTTACGTTTCATAAAAATTTAATAATCATTATTTAATTAATTGTAATAATTATCGATGCTTTAAACGCCGGATTGAGTAAAACAGATAAAAATGATAGTTGAGAAGAAACTAAAACTCAGAAAATGTGAAGAAATAATTTTTGAATAAATATGAACATGATGATTATATCATCAGAAAAGTGAACGAAATTACTGACACATTATGTATAAAAGATAAAGAACCAATTAGGACATGTTCCTTAATAATGAAGGTGCAAAATAAATTGCCGAACAATTTCAAATATAACCGATGCTTATAAAAAGGATAATATATATAATAAAAGTGGTTCGAGGCTAATGTGAACCATTAGAATTGAGAAGCCGATAGCATTAAATGTTTTAAAGACCACATGTGATTGCCTAAATATGGAGATTGTGAGATATAGTTGTGTTGGAATTTGTAAGTATAAGTATTCTATTTATGTCATTTATGACTAAAAGTATCTATGTCTGAAGAAGTTGTACTAATGACAAATTATGAAGGCAGACATCGCCTCATACATTAGTTAACGTCTAGCTATTGCAAAGGTCATCTTCTGAATTTTATTCGATTTGGGTCATCGTCGACAGACTGAACAAATCTGCTAATATCATTCCCGTTAATGATAAATGCAAAAGAGTTATGTAAACATAGTGTGCCTGTATCGAACATCTTTATCAAGATCCTCGCTTCGCATCGAATTTATAGAGATTTGCTCAGAAATCATTAAGAAAGAACCTTGATGATAGTACTATGTACCACCCCAATCGAAGGGACGAGGTAAAGTAATGATACAAAATACTATAAGCACTGTTCTACGTTTGAATGATTGGCCTTTGGTAATAGACCGTATAATCGTTTTCCTTTGGAGAGATTATCATTGATAATTATCGTATTAGGATCGAGATCGAATCTTGTTAGGATCTAAATCTTAGAGCATCTGTAAGCAGGAGTTGAGATGAAGACATCTGACATACACCCATTGTGAGTTAGACATGTCTTTTAGGTTTAAGGTTTCCTATGATGGCAAACCTAACCTTACAAAATACCCGACCCACGAGATCTGAAATGATTATTAAAATTAGGATCTGATTATTGACAGCCGGTAGTAGGCAAGAGGTTATGTGAATATGAAATGTAGATCTTGAAGTGCCAAAGGAGTAGCGAAGTTATGCCGCAATTTTTAACCTTGGAAAAATGAATTCATGATCTGACAAATCATGGGATATAAGTCCCCGTTGTATGGGACCATTGAGAAGACGTAAAAGATTGGTTTGAAAGGCATATAAGCTGGATCTACCCTAGGACTTCAAAAGCTGCGTGAATTATGATTCGAATATCGAACTTGATGGAATATCTATCAAGTGAAAATTCTGAATTCTTCTTGGTAAAGTTTAGATCGGCGAAAAGTTGCATTCATCAAAAACCCGTGAACATCATGGATAGAGAAATTAAGTCAACATTAAGCCTGAACTTATTCCCGTAGTTATGTTTGATAAAACTCGCGTATTGTAAGGAATTGCACTTGTGAGAAAAGACCGAATGTGGAGGAAATACCCACATGGCTTTAACTCTATAAGAAGCGAGTAGTAAGATGATCTTTGAGGACAAAGATCCTGTTTAGGAGTAAATGCTGTGACAATCCGTCAATTTATGGTTGATATTTTATTTTCAATATTTAATTGAAAACATTATCTTAATGTTACATTATGAACTCACTTATTTTTGGGAAGAAATTTGGATTTACGTCTTGAAGTAGCGTCGACTACGTCTAAACCGGAGGATTCTACGTTACGTGCTTACGTTTACATACACAGTCTTTGGTGACAGTCCGACATTTTAGAAAATAAATTTGTCCATGAATATTATTTTGGAGTTTTAAATTTGAGTTGGTTCATAAACTCACAAATTTATGAGAAGAGATTAGGACTTACGATTTTATTTTAACGTCCTTTACGACTAAACCGGAAACCTTAGGATTACGTATTTACGTTTTCGAACTCCCTTTTTGATGAGACTATTTTTATTGGATTCGTTTTGTGACGTTGGTTCATAATTTATAAAAACTTTTTTCGTGAAACGACCCGAGGGCACGCAAATCGAGAAAACTAGAATCGAGGAATACCTGTAAACTAGTGAGATGGGACAAAATACATTGTCCCACCCCACTAGCTTAAATGGGACGGCACACATGACACCACATCTAAGGATGTGGCATCATGTTAGCTAAGTTATAACAAGTGTAAGACTTAGCTTACTCTTTAAGCTTAGTCTTTTCCACCAACACAAAACCACTAGCAACTAACTCACACATACCATTTACTTACATGCAAACTACTTCAAAATCCTCTCAACCACCACCCCTTTGCCGTCCATATTCAAGCTACAAACACCCCTTTTGATCTTTTCTAGCCATGAAATACATGTTAACTAGCTCTATCATGGAGTTATCTTGAAGCCTTGATCATTTGGTGGCCATATTAACAACATTGGAGGTTATTTGCTTATGTCCTAGGGCTGAATTCTCAACTATTGTTCTTGGTGTTTGATCATCTTGGAGTTACTTGTGGTGTTCATCAAGTTCTTGTCTTCCAAAAACAAGAAATACACTTGGTTGGTAAAGAAGATCATCCTCTCCATTTTCTCTTGTTAATTTTCTAAAGAACAAATGTATTTTCTTTATTTTTGTATATGTATATGATGTATATATGATGATAAAAATGTTGTGTGGGGATCAAGTGTTGATAGATATGTTTAAAAATGTTAATAACCATGAGAAATAAGGCTAAAATCATGACTATTTAGTTGGCTGTATAAAAACAGTATATAACTAAAACTTTAACTGATAAAATTGCATGGTATGATCCATTTACAGTAAGTACAAGATGTTATACACATGTGAGAGTTGGCCATGCAATGGAATCAATATAATGAGTGAGATATGATCAAAACAAGTTGGGTGTTCTAATCTGAATAAGCTGTTTTGTAGGGACTGTTAAGGCAAGATAAACTTAAAATGAGCAGTAGCTATAACTAAGTTAAATGTATCACATAATATGAAGAACATGTCACCCAAAAATGAGCTTCCAATTCATTATAGAACTCTAGATATGATAAAAATGGTGAACATGAAGATAAAAATCAGATTTTAAGAATTAATGTTTATTATTATTATATAAGCACTCAAATTTTATTGTATAAAATGTAAAATAAAAACCCACTAACTTATGAAACTTATTTATATAAATATGTGAAAGGTTAAATAAATGAATAACTTATAAAAATGGTAGTGGAATAATACTTATAAGTAATAAAAACTATAAACTTGATTTTTACGACTTTTTCGGCTATTACCGTAAAATTAACGTTTTTCGCCAATTAAAACTTAGACGATCAAACCCGTCTAATGTAAAGTTTTTAAAAGTCATATAATGATATATAAGTATCTAATACAAGTAAAAACCGATAAAACCCGAACTATAGGACATACAGACATTAACGAGCTAACTAAACATATTGGACTAATAATTGGACTAAATAAGATAAACACTTATAAAAAGTACTTATTGGGCTTAACCCATTTAGGCCCAACTTGTAAAGTGTAGACACTGATAATATAAGTATAAAATGGATTAAAACAAGTTAAAGAAACTTATAATAATCTTATTGGACTTAAAACGTGTAAATAGGTAAAACTAGTAAACTAGTATAAAAGTTATCGACATATAACACTAAAATGAGTAAACGAAAATATGTAAACCCACTTGATCATCATATATATATATAATCATCATATGTATACATAATCGTTATTTTTATAAAGTCATTGGAAATGAGTCTAAGACGAGTATTATTTGTCTAGGTTTCCGTGATTGAAGCACGTACCGTACGTCCGAATTGCCGATAACCCGCCTTCCCACATCAACGTGAGTTCATAACCTCGCACTCTTTTAAATGTTTTTATGAAATGTTTTATAAACCCGCGAGGGAGATAACATGTTAGTTTTTATAAAATAGGACACAATTTGTCCCGATTGTTTGTTTATTGATTTGGACCCGAATGATTGTATGACCCGGTTGTATGACCCGATAAATGATTAAAGGACCCGATAGTTGAAATTAAATGGATTATTAAAGTTAGGTTATGTCACTAAAAGTCCCATTAGCATGACTTGTGAACTACCGGGATTTGGTAGACGCTTGTGCATATAATAGTACTATTTAGGGACGATCACCCCAGTTCGCGCCTTGACGGTTAATCCCCGTCGTGCCACATTGATTGGTAAGCGAATTTATGTATGAGAAGATTTCCATAGCGTGACCTTTGTGACGAACGCTACTTTAGATGGGCAAATTGAGTATCGGGTTAGCTACCCGTTGTTGGTTTAGTAAGGTAGCAATGTCATGCGGCTTATAATAATCCAAATTAACGAAATACTGTTGTACGCTCCGAATTACGATGTATTGCCTGACTAGTAATACGGGGTCATACTAATGATATTATGTTTGTGTTTTGGTTTTCATAACCATATTCGTATACGGTTTTTATTTAACTTTATACAACGTCGTAAGACGTATTGTATGATGTTTTTACGACATTGGCTCGTATAATGATTTTTAAGGCAAATGCCTATATTATGATTTTCGATAAGGATTTGTATAAAATGACTTTGGCTATTTTATGGCCTATTAAAATGATTTGTACAAAATGATTTTCGGTAATAATTTTATACTGATGTTATATTGATGGATTTTATTAAAACTCTATGAATTCACTCGGCGTTATCGTTGACCTTTTCTTTTGACATGTTTTATCTCAGGTACTTGAAGGTAATTCTCGGGAAGACAACAAGAATTCATGGCCCGCACTTAAACAATATTTTCCATTCAAATACTTTGTAAAACTTTGTATGAAATATAATGACTTGGGACCGATGTAACTTTGATACTTATGAATGGAAATGCTTTTATTATTAAAACGCGATTTTTATGCGTTGTCTATGATGTGAGTAATGTGCTATCCCGTAACACCAACTAGTCTTCCGCTGTATCGAATTGTATAAATTTGGGGGTGTTACAAAACTAATCAATAAACATCCACTAATGATAAACCAACAATCCTAATCAATAAAATCAACAAATAACACCAAGAAATCAAAATCCCACTTAATCTAAAACCATAAAAAATCAAGAACATGAACAATAAAGATGAAGAACAAATCAAACAAGAAAGGTAGAAGGAGATTAACAATAAAGTGAAGATTCAAGAACAATGAATTAAAGGTGTAATACAATGAATTAAAGGTGCAAGAAATTAAATTGTGCAAGTAAATGAAAAATGGTGGAAGTGGTGGTTTGTCAAGCCACCCAACAACAACAAATGAAAATGAAATGGAAATATATATAGTGGATTAGGGAGGTGCTTAGTGGAAGCTTCCTCCCTCTTTCTTCTTTTTCTCTAATTATCCTTTAGTCCTTAATCTTCTTAAGTCTTCGAATTTTGTCTGGGATTAATAAACTCGTCTTGTAATTCTTTAATAAATTAGGCTTGAGTTCTTCGGCTTTTAGTAAACTTCCGTCTTTTGACTTTTTCTTCGATAAATCTTCAGAATTGGTCTTGGACTTCCGTTCTTTTTGCACTCTTGATTTCTTGACTTCGTCTTTCATCTTTTTCTTTGATAAAAGCCCGTAAATGCCCGTGTTTTCTCCACTTTTCACCTGTTCGTCCTAAATCACAACAAAAACACAAACCACACATAATTCCGACATAAATGACATAAAGTACATGTTTTGGCTCGGTTATTATTGTAATTAAGTGGTAAAAAGGATGGGTGTTTTCACACCTATCAAATCCCCTACACTTAACCATTGCCATGCCCTCATGCAATGCTTAGTGATAAAGCAAGTTTACACTTTTCTCATAATCAATCAACATTGGCCTTATTAACATACTACTAAACAAAAATTAAAGTACTAAGAGAAATTAAAACTTTAAAGTAAACAAAAGGATAGAAAACCATTTTCACTATAAAATAGCTATATGGAAATAACTTGCAAAGAGATCTAAGACTTACATTAGGGTTCGGTGCTGCGAAGATTTATCATCCTCAAGTTTCATGTTCCCCAAACTAAGCTTAAAAACGAGATCATTGTTATTATAAGTTAGCAAATCAAACACTTACACACATGGCTTAATTATATGCTTAAACTCCCTTATTCCTAGGTGTATCTCTTATATTTTGTTGTTGTCTTAGAATGATCACGAAGATGCATTTTTGGACTTATTACGATAGTTTATTTAGGCTGAAAGCAAAGTAGGAAGATTTAATTAATAGTTAGCTAAAGGACAAAATCTCTTAAAACTGCTTCTCGGGATATCAACAAGTTCATATCTTGGCATAACTCGCTTCACGATTTGAGACCTTTCTCGGGCTGATATTTGGCATGTACTTCATACTTCATATCTTGAGAGACGTTCTTGAGATAGTGGTCTTCTCTTCGTTAATAGAGTTTCTTCACTTGGAGACTTTTGACGGGTACTCCAACTTTGTTGACCACGACTTCATCATTATTTCTTCAATCGTTATTTGGGATTTTGAGATACAACGATCCGCCTCCTTTTCGGACTTGGATCTATTTATCCTCATACCTTGTTAGGGTCTTTTCGGATAGATTTCTCCATGATCTTTATGGGAGTTGATTGCTTTTCGTCGTGAATCTTGATCCTTCATATTTATTTTGGGAATAATGCTTTTCACATCACCTTGGATCTTTAGCAATAAGATTGAATCCTCATGCCTTGTTAGGGCCTTTTCGGACTCGCCTATCTTCGCGCCCCGCTTCATAAGTTATGCCTTGGCTATGAACTCTTATCATTACCGGGGCAACTTTTAAACGATCTTGGGCTAGAAGCTAAGTAACTTTTCAAATCGTACGACCTTACTTATTGTAGATAAATTATTAGCAAGTGATGGGAGAATAGGCAAATAATCACACCAAGTGAACTTGTGCAAGAATACCGACTTATAATTGACTCTATCATTTCTCGTTCTCCAAAATTAAAATCTCAAGTAATGAGACTCGTGGATGCTTAGCCTAATAAACCAATTAAGGTCTACATGGTTAAGGATACTAGCTAGAATGAACTTGGACAAGTCTATTCAGGTTGAGTCAAAATAATCGCAACGGGCCTAATATGTCAAAAACTTCCAAACTAGCTACACCACTTTATTAATATTTTTGACTTTATTGCGAGATATATACATATGACAGCAACGATAAAAATTTAAAAATTACGACTAAATGGCCAAAGTTAATTAAAAATTTGAAAAATGCTTAAAAAGATGATTTTCTGGTTAAATGAAGGCATTTTAATGGAAAAGTCCACTTAAAACTTCAATAGAAGTCCCCCTACACTTAATATAAACATTGTCCTCATTGTTTAAGCATATGGGAGTAAACTCCCCTACCCTTAGGACATTGTATACGTTGTTTAAATCTCGCTAAGGAAGAGACAACTAATGAGATTCCTATTTTAATATTGATAAATATAAAATAGTGAATAAAAAAGAATTTAGGATAGAACCGGGAAGACGGGAACACGGAATCACGGTTCGTCAAAAGTCATCAAGAGTGTGTCTTTGAAGATCTAATCCCTGCACATGATAAGAAAGAGAACAAGAAACACCACGGGGCTCCCCTACACTTATGGTGAAAACAGATAAAGATATATAATCGGGTTGCCTCCCAAAGAGCGCTTGTTTTTGTTAACCGAGTCACAAGCCTGACTCGTCCCCGAATTAAATGGTCCATGGAGAAGCCTCGAATGTAATACCTGGATCAAAGACCTTGTCCTCGTTCCCGGTTGACATTGATAAAGGAGAGGCAGGAGGATAAGTTTTGAAAGGTAGAAAAGTCCTTTCAACATACGAGAAGTATGTGAAGTCTTGATCCACGGGAGGTGGGGTGGGTAAAGTAAGCACATTGTCATCCCCCAAAGACAATGGATGCTGAGCACTCGACAAAGCCGTAATGGTATCAATTATAGAATTGTCATTTTCACCTCCCGGGTCAAAGCAATCATCCTCATTTCCCGGAATGAAACGAGGAGAGTAAAAGCGATACATCACCCGCTTGGGTGTGCACGCGGTAGGATGAGGTGGCAATATAATATGAGAAGTATGAGAACAATTACCTTCTATCTGCGTCCCTTTTTCAGTAGAGTCAAGTCTGTGATAGAAGGAGGTATGGCTAACAAAGTATGCTCATTAATAGCAAGAGAATCAGTGCTATCAATGTCCTCAATACCTTCGTCAAAGAGAGGATTCACCTCACTAGATATGTAGGCGTCATCAAAATCAAATAAAGGGTTCGAATAAATCTTGAAAGTTTCATGCAGAACGTCTTCATTGGATAGTGACTCGTCATCACTAGAAGTAAAATCATCATCTTGATCAAAAAGAGGATTAGAGAAAGCCAAAGAATCATCTCCCAAAGTGTTGGTGGAAGGAACATCATCATTAAGAGCGACCTCATCCGTAAGCTCCTCAAAAGTTATCACATCACAAACCTCATCAAAGAATTTATCAAGACCGAAATTACTAATCTCACTCGAAGTATCACAATCCTTAGAGGCATTGGGGATATTAAGAGAGGGAAGTACAATTGCGCTAGGACATTGAGCAACTAGATCATTCCAAGAAATAGTATTCTCATCGTCATCATCATCATAATAGTATTGACACACAAGAGGAGGGGTACACTTACTAAGATTAGATACATGCTGTTGTTGCTGTCGCTTTTCCTCCTCCCTAACTTCTTTAAGCAGAACAACGGCTTCTTGAAGTTGCAAAACAATGGAGTGTGTTTCTTCATTCAAAGTTGTGAGTTGTTGGGCAATACGAATTCTCTGAGAGGATTGATGATTGAGGTTGGGATGTGGGGGCTCACAGTTATGAAAACCAAAATTATAGTACGGATGTGGCTCATAGTAAGTCATCGGTTGAGAAGAATTAGAACACCGATTTGGTTCATAATAATCCATCGGTGAAGAGAAATGAGGACACAGATTTGGTTCATAATAATTCATTGGCTGACAATAAGAAGTATCGTGAGGGCCCCCACAGTTGTTGCAAAACGGGTGAGGAGAAAGACTGGGTGCGTCTTGTGGATAGCTATTATCATTGTCATAATTGTACCTCGGTTCTTGCCCGTGATCATACGGGTATCGAACTGGGCACAAAAAATTCCAATGAGAATCGCTTCCACAATAGATGCACGGGGGAACAGGAGGTGGATTCAAAAAGGACGAATTAGTCGAGTTGCACAAGGGACAAAATCCGAATCTGAATTGTGTATTGTCGATATCGTTTCCGCGCCGCTCACATGTACACCATTGACATGAGTCGTTCCCAGATAATTGTTTCCCACACCCGACGTAATGGACATAAGAATCCATAAAGAAAAATAGATAAGCAAGAAGAATATTTTTGGTGCAAAACTTTGAAAAAGAAATGCTTTTTATTATTTTTTAAATTTTTTTGGATTTTTGAAAATTTTGGACACGAAAAATAACGTTCACGAGTGAACGGATCCCAAAAGCCAACGCGTCTCTCACAAAAAACCGTTGATCTTAACGAAAAGAGCCGGCAGCGGCGCCATTTTAATGTATGGATTTTACTAGTTGAAAAAGTTCGTTTCTCGGTATCTCTTCGAATTGATCTCTGGTTAATTATGCGACTCATTTGTTCTTGGTGGAATAAAAAGGGAATGGTCGTTGTTGTCTAAATCTAATGAAAAATAAAGACTTGAAACGATGAAAAAAAAAATAAAGAAGGTAAAAGAAGAAATATTGAAAGATAAAAACTTGACGAAAAGTAAATGACGGGAAATTAAAAACAATAAAGGTAAATAACGCAAACTAAAACTTAAACTAAAAGGGAAAGCAAGTAAAAGTGCAAATAAGGAAAAAGGCGGGAAAAGTAAAGCTTGAAAATAAATATGAAAAATACAAAAAAGAAACATTCATTCGGAATAACCAAGTGATCTGGAATATGTCACCTACCCGGAATAACACCTTGATTCGGAATAAAATGACTGATCCTGAATAACAAAGAAAATATTGATTCGGAATGTAAGCTGATCCGGAATACTAGACATTCCGGATGAAGTCCTTAATTCGGAATACTAGGTATTCCGGATGAAGTCCTTGATTCGGAATACTAGATATTCCGGATGAAGTCCTTGATTCGGAATACTAGATATTCCGGATGAAGTCCTTGATTCGGAATACTAGATATTCCGGATGATGTCCTTGATTCGGAATACTAGATATTCCGGATGAAGTCCTTGATTCGGAATACTAGATATTCCGGATGAAGTCCTTGATTCGGAATACTAGACATTCCGGATGAAGTCCTTGATTCGGAATACTAGACATTCCGGATGAAGTCAGTTGATTCGGAATATCTGGGGAAAGAAACATAACGAAGAACAGGGAGATGAAAATAAGGACGAATCTAAGCAAAACTAGCCAAATCAAACCAAAAGATTAAACAAAACTAATCAATAAACATCCACTAATGATAAACCAACAATCCTAATCAATAAAATCAACAAATAACACCAAGAAATCAAAAACCCACTTAATCTAAAACCATAATAAATCAGGAACATGAACAATAAAGCTGAAGAACAAATCAAACAAGAAAGGTAGAAGGAGATTAACAATTAAGTGAAGATTCAAGAACAATAAAAGAAAACTTACTTGGAAATTAAATGAATTAAAGGCGCAATACAATGAATTAAAGGTGCAAGAAATTAAATTGTGCAAGTAAATGAAAAATGGCGGAAGTGGTGGTTTGTCAAGCCACCCAACAACAACAAATGAAAATGAAATGGAAATATATATAGTGGATTAGGGAGGTGCTTAGTGGAAGCTTCCTCCCTCTTTCTTCTTTCTCTCTAATTATCCTTTAGTCCTTAATCTTCTTAAGTCTTCGACTTTTGTCTCGGGATTAATAAACTCGTCTTGTAATTCTTCAATAAATTAGACTTGAGTTCTTCGGCTTTTAGTAAACTTTCGTCTTTTGACTTTTTCTTCGATAAATATTCAGAATTGGTCTTGGACTTCCGTTCTTTTTGCACTCTTGATTTCTTGACTTCGTCTTTCACCTTTTTCTTTGATAAAAGCCCGTGAATGCCCATGTTTTCTCCACTTTTCACTTGTTCGTCCTAAATCACAACAAAAACACAAACCACGCATAATTCCGACATAAATGACATAAAGTACACGTTTTGGATCGGTTATTATTGTAATTAAGTGGTAAAAAGGATGGGTGTTTTCACACCTATCAGGTAGTATGACAAAAGGTATATTATTAATAATAAGTTGATTGTAGTGTAAAATACGACTCTTGTTTAGGAAAACAAAAGAACGTATATGAGCGGTAAGTATCGAGTGATGATTTTAGGAAAAATCAACACTAATGACCCAATCAAATAAAAAGAGAGAAAGTTCGTTTCCCAAGGAGGTATATGTGTGTGATTTAACTTGTAGTTATTTGAGATTAATATTGAGAAGAATGGGGATGAAAGGATGAAAAGACGGTTACGTTAAAATTAAACTACGACGAAAAAGATGTAAACGTAAAGCCGTGAAAAAACTACCCAAATTAAAAATTTTAACTAAAACCAAAAACAAAATAAATAAAAGATTAAAAAGAAGTCTAAAATAATATAAATAAAGATAAAAATCCAACAAAGATATTTTAAACCCTTTTATTAATTAAATATTTAATTTTAAATGCTAATTAAAGCCCTAAAATTAAATACAACTAATTCAAATGTCTAAAATATGATTTTATTGAACAATTACTTAACTTATATTATTAGAAGACTAAAAAGTAATTTTCTAAAAATTAAAAGCTAATAAAACTATTTTTAAAACTCTAAAAATGATTTAAAATGATTAAAAACTAATTAAACTTAAAATAATTATAAAAATAAATCTAAAAGCTATAAAATTATTCTAAAAATGGGAAAAGTACTAATTAATGATAAAGAACCTAGGAAAAATGGAAAAGAAATAAAAATAAAACTATTTATTTTTAATAATAAAATAATATTAAAATAATACTAAAAATAAAAAGTTAATAAAATTAATTCTAAAAAATTTCTAAAATCTTAAAATAATCTAACTAAGAGAAAAATGCAAACTAAAGTTCCTAAACCCTTTTTTATAATTTTATAAAAATTATTAAATTTTATAAAAAACCTTAAAATAATATAAAATTAAAAATAAAAGCTTATAAAACCAAAACCTAATGTAAACCTCAAAATATTATTTTAAAAGCTAAAAATAATTTTTCCTAAAAATTAAAACTCTTTTTTCTATTTTTTATTGATTTTTTAAAATACGGATAAAGAAAAATGCATAGAAAATAATTAAATAAAGTGAAAAATATAAAACCAAGCTGGAAAAATCTTAAACCCTATATTAACCCTAGGAAAAATACGCTAAACAAAATTAGCTTAATAAATAATCTAGAAAAGTGGGAAATAAGCTACGGTTTTTAATTAAGCTTACAATTGAAAGTGGTGTTAAAAGGGTAATGAAATCAAACTTAAACGTAAAAAACTATCTAGATCAACGGTAGAGCCCTTACTCCTCCTTCGAGAGGTCTGGGGTTCGAGCCCGTTACGGGTATGCTTTTTGCAAATTTTTTTTTTTTTATTTTTTTTTCTTTTTCCAACCAATCTGTGCACTTTTGTTAACTTGTAAAACACAATTCCAATCACTTTTTGCACAAGATTGATCCAAATTGAGTCCAAAACGTGGTCAAACTCAAAATTATGAACACAAACAGGTGCTTGTGTTTTGTGTTTTCTTCACAGGTGAGTAAACAAGCAAGAGGAGCTTGCTTGTGGTTTATTTGATGTTGATTATTGGATCAAAAGGCACCCTTGTGCTCTTTGAAGCACAAAGAGTCAGTAATAAGCAAAAATTAAACACCTAGCACTCAAAATTCTCAAACAAAGCACACACAAAACGATTTCAAGTTGCTGATGTAGGAATGAAGGTCTGGTGGGTTTTAGAGCAGATTACTTGCACCCTAATGAGATTTAACTTCCCAAATTTTGCACACACAAGCTCAAACTAGCACACAAATGAACCACAATCCTATAAAGCACTGATACTAAACAGAATTTCAAGATCATGCACCAAAATCAAGGAAAAATAATCAGAAAATGACTTATGCAGATTTTCAACTTCTTTTCCTTTTTAAACACACAAATAGGCTACAAACTTGTTCCAAACTTACTACCTACTGACACCCTAACTATACCAACCTTATTCAACTGCTCTAACACCTTTAAATCTCACAAATCTCTATCAAAATCACATTAAAAAGCAGATCCAAACACCCTCTTAAAAATCCTTTTTCAACTTTTTCAAATCAAAACCTTACAACTCTTAACCAAACTGATAAATAAGCTTCTAATCATGCATATAAACACTTAAGAACTCAAATCAACAGCTTCCACACACAATCAACACTTAAACCACAAGATCACACAAACTGCAATATTTCTGAAAAATTCAAAAGGGAAAAGGTGTTTTACCTAAGGACCTTACATCCAAGGTCCTAGTGGATGTAAATCCACCTCCCACAAGGCTGGAGGCCTGTGCTTGAACAAATATCAACCACTTTCCACAACCTGTTAAGACAAATCAAAGAAAAAAAAACAGTATACAAGCAATATATATTCTGATTCACTTTCTTTCTTCTTAAAATCTTTCCAAAACCTTTTCAAACATTCTTAATACATTTTATAAATCACCTTAATCACCAATTACTTGAAACTCTTAACACCCAAAACTTGAAACAGATTTCTGTCACAAAAATCTCAAATTCCACAAACCTTTAACTAATTTTGAAAAACAAAATTAATTAACCAAATAACAAATGGAACTCAGTTTTCCTTCAACACTTATACCAACTTTAAGAAAATCATAAAAAGGAATTAAATTGCCAAAAAAACAAATACCCAACTTTTATATTTAATCAAAAGGAATTACAAAAGGTTTTTGAAGAAAAACTGGAACAAAGGGGTATGAACAGACTTCATCCTCCTTTTATACTACTATAAGAACATTCTAGTAGGCTAAAAACACAAACCCTAATCACTAAAAATCTCCAAAATGCCCTTGACGCGTTTTGAGTGATGTGTTGTCAAATTTGATCCTGGGCGTTTATTTGTGCGTTGGAAGGAAGCAATGAATCACCACTGTTGATTTTGGACACGTCAACATGCTTGGAGGCCAAGGTGTGATGTGATTGGGTGAAAGGGAATTTGGGGGTAGGGCCCACAGTGAATGGGGTGAGGGTTTTAGGTGTGGGATATGTTCCTGCGTGTGTGAATCACACGTGTGCACAAGGAATTGATTTTTAACCAAGTTTTAAGTAAGGTAAATTCTGGGTGGGGTGAAAGTGAACAGTAAGTCGTTTAATCCGATTTTGGGGGAAAAAAGAGTGTTAGGCGCGTTTTTGGATTTGAATGTTTGGGTTTTGGCACAATGAGCCCTTGTGTTTTGAAACTTTTGGCATATAAGGTTTTCAGCCCTAAAAACGTATTTCCCTTGTTAATAACTTTCACACTTTGTCATTTTTGGCACCAAACTTTGGAAAAAGGTTATCAAAGGGTTGTTTTTGCCATTCTTGGATAATTCAGGGACTGATTTTGGACTTTATTGATCTTCAAAGGTCTTCTTTGTATCTTTGACTTCATGAGGGACCATAATTGACAAATTGATTTTGTTGAGGGACCAATCTTGTCATTTCTTCAAAGTTGAAGGACCTTTTTGCAATTTTGACAAACTTAAGGGACCAAACTTGTAATTATTAATATACAAGGGTTTTAAGTGTCATTTCTTCATTCTTGGAGGATCAATCTTGTTTGTCTTCAAGTCTTCAAGGTATTTTGTTGAGAATTCCATGATTAGGGTCCGGTTCTTTGCACGGCTTCGTTTCTCGTGTCCGTTTTTCCTTGTAACTTGTGATCTTTTGTCTTTTTCACGATATCCATACCTAAAATACACAAGTAAACAAACACAAGCATATATATGGTATTTTATGACATTTTAATGCATTTAAAGCCCGAAAAGAACGATGAGATCATGTATAAATGCCATCTCATCACTCCCCCATACTAAGCCATTGCCGTGCCCTCACGCAATGCTAGAATAAAGTATCTAAGCATCACCAAAGTTCAATTTTATTAACCTTTATTGAAAAGTAAAAGACTTGCAACATACTACGAGAATGTGTAAAGACATAATGTATGATTTTCATCACCAAAAGGTGACTTTTAGGGTCAAAGAATAGAAACAAGTTAATGTCCCTTAGAGTAAACTTCGTCATCCTTGATTGTCATACATTCCATGCTAAGTGCAAAAACAAGATCATTGTTGGTACAAGTCACAATGCTAACACTACTCATACGTCCAAATTGTGTAATACTTTTTCTCCCCGCAATCCTAGTTATTATAAAAGGAAATGGGTTACTAGCATTTTTTATCTATTTGTCATGGATCACAAGTGATACATATTGACTTATTTGAGTAGTTATTAGTCCGAAAGCAAAGTAGCACGATTTGATCAATAGTTAGCCGAAGGATAAAATCTTTTAAAACGGCTTCTCGTGTATCTCCTTAAGTTCATATCTTGGCATAACTCGTTTCACGATTTGAGACCTTTCTCGGACCGATATTTGGCATGTACTTCATACTTCAAATCTTGGGAAGACGTTCTTGAAATAATGGTCTTCTTTTCATATATTTGGAATTTCTTCACTTGACGTTTTTGAGAGATTCTTCATATAGGACCACGACTTCATCATTTTTCTTCAATATTTACTTTGGATTTTGATATACAACGATCCGCCTCCTTTTCGGACTTGGATATATTTATCCTCATACCTTGTTAGGGTCTTTTTGGATAGACTTTCTCCATTCTTTAGGGGAGTAATTGCTTCTCGTCGTGTGTCTCGATCCTTCATATTGTTTTAGGAATAATGATACTTCACATCATCTTTGGATCTTTAGCAAAAATGGAGCTCCTCATGCCTTGTTAGGGCCTTTTAGGATAATCACCAATCTTCGCGTCCCGCTTCAATAAGTTATGCCTTGGCTATGAACTCTATTCAACCCCGAGCAACTTTTAAACGATCTTGCGCTAGAGGCTAAGTAACCTTTCAAATGGTACGACCTTACTTATTGCAATTATGATTTATTCCTAATGCATTGATCTTATGGGAAGAAAAAGCCACAATTAAAAACACATGAGTTTTTGAAAGAACACTTTCATGTTCTACGTTTAGCATGATCACTTGTCTAACTCTATCATTTCTCGTTCTTCACTATATAAAGACCTCTAATTAAAGAGACTCGTGAATACTTAGCCATGCAAGTCAAAATTAAGCCAAATTTGGATTAGCTTTCATTAAGACTATATCAAATCAAAGTTTTGGGTTTTCAAGCCACCTATAGGATCTTGCACTTTCTTGGACTTTTTCAAGTTTAGAGAATGCGTTTTATAGTTCCCTTGATAAGTGACTTTCTAGAATCAATTATAGGAACTTGCGAAAAGTTCTTGTTCTTAACCCGTATGGATTAAGACTTTCGCGTTTTAAAGCTCCCTATATAAAAGTCTAGCAAAACTTGAATTGAGCGGGTTAAGGAATGTAAATGGCTCCAAATGCCCATCAAGTTAAAAATTAACTCTTATTCTACCCATCGGAAAATATACATTCGTGTCTTAAAAACACTTATGAAAACTAAGAAAAATTTTAAAATTTGGCCATTTTTAGCCTTATTAGCGAAACAAAATATTGAAAATTGGAAAGCGTGAGGGCGTAGCAAAGCAAGTACCTATTCACCCCCCCATACTAAAAGTAAACATTGTCCTCAATGTTTCGAGTCTAAAGGTGGAGCACCCCCATACTAGAGACGAAGAGTCGAATGCTTAGGATCTAGCATGGAAAGGGTGATCAACAATATATCTAAAGCCGTTTATTAATTATGCTAAAAGATAATTGTTAGAACAATAAAGGATATGTCATGGATTCGTGAAAAACTTCTTCAAACGAACGATGGAGGCTCACGTAAACGAACACGAGAGTCTTCAATCGTAGATGATGATGATGATCTAGATAACACAATCACAAACAATCACGAGACAACGAGTTGGAAGGGTACAAGTCCCCTTATTAGTGAATAGTAAGCCTAAAGGATAAGCATGGGATCTCCCCCACGAGGCACCTCGTTTTTGATTACCGAGTCATGAGCTCGACTCGATCCCCTCAAAATGTGAACATTTAGGGATATTCATGGTGTGGTCAAATTTTGGCGGGGCTTACATGATAAACAAGGCCCAAAAAGTAACCGGTATAAAGGACTAAGTCCTTAGATGATGCAAAATACCGGGGTCGAAAATGGCGTTCTTGTTTTCATTGGAAAAACAAATTAACACCACTTCAACATGTGCCATAAACTCAAAGAGTTTGAAGAAAAGAGATGAGAAGTAGAAGGGTGGGACAATTGGTAAGACAAACGTTTGAGCTACTCGAGGTAGACTCGCACCAAGCAAATAGATATAGTTTCCATTTATTGCATCGGTGGAAGACCGAGATTTCCCTTTACATGAAATTCCGGGATCGAAAATCTCGTCCTCGGTGGACAAGGATGAAGGAACATAAGGGGTTTCCCCCATACTAAAACCACACAAAGCATCGTCAAAAGGAGTACACGAGCTTGTAGAACTCAAAACACGTGGTGATGACGGAGTTAGATTTGTAGAAAAATCAATTAAATCACATTTAAGATCTTTTCCTTTTTTATCTTTTGAACTCTCCTTATGAAAACCCTTTTTGATTATGTCGAAAATATTCGGTGTTTCTAAGACGATGTTAGTCACACTAAAAATTCTCACATTTTGAAACCGTTTTGGTTTTGGTGGTGGCAAGTTCTCAAAACGTTTATCGACGAAGAAAACCTCCCCATCGGGGTCTACATATTCATTATCCGAAAGATTTTCCGTAGAAACCGGCAACTTATCAACACTTTTCAAGAATGAATGTTCGAGGTGAGGCGAAGGATTTTTCGATTCAAGTATTGATGGTTTCTTCTTTGTAGGCTTTACACTCATAACCTCCACCGGCGGAGGAAATGGTAAATTGTTTTTGGCGACATTTCCTAAAACTCTTGATGAAAATTCTTTGCAAACGACTTTGGTTGAGTCACCATGGTTTAAAGTTGCAATAGAATAGACATGAGAAAGATTGGAGTTTTGTGTTGCATTGATGATAAGTTCTTCCTCATTGAAACGAAGGGTGATTTTTCGAGCATGAACATCGATAAGTGCTCTTGATGTATCCAAAAATGAACGACCCAAAATGAGAGGAACTTTTCGATCGATAGGAATGTCTACAACGATAAAGTCAACGGGATAGTAAAACTTTCCGACTTTAACGAAAACGTCCTCGGCTACTCCACATGCCAAGATCGTAGAATGATCGGCCATCTCGATAGACATGTTCGAAGGAGTAAGAGCCGGAAGCGAAAGCGATTTGAAAATCTCGAGAGGCATTAAATTAATACTAGCACCAAGATCGGCCAAGGCGTAGCATTCCTCCATATCTTGAATTGCACACGGAATCAAAAATTTCCCAGGATCACCGACTTTTTGTGGTATGCGGCTAAGAAAAACCGATGAACAACTAGACGATTGTTGTAACTTCTCTTTGTTGTTTAGCATACTTTTGAAGTTTGCGGCAAATCGAGGCATCATGATAAGAGCGTCGGCAAAACTTATGTTAAAATGTAGATCACGAAACATTTTCATAAATAGCTCAAATTGATAATTGTTCCGTTCTTGTGCTTTCTCTTTGTTACGTCTTGAAGGGTATGGTAAAGGTGGTGTGGGTTGGTCATTAGGCAACGGCCTTGGAAACTCGGGTTCCACAATTGGTATTGGTGTAACCGTAGGTGTGGTATGAGCGGTACTTTGTGGGATTGTAATGTGCTCCTTTTCGACCATCACCTCGGGTTCTTTCTCGATTTCCTTCTCCTTAGAAGTACTTGGACGAGAGATTGGTTCCTTGAAAGTTTTACCACTTCGTGTAGCAACAACCTTCAATTCTCCCCTCGGGTTGTTAATGGTATCACTAGGAAGACCACCCGAAGAAGAGGGCTTACACATGATAGCTTCAAACATTTTAGCCATTCGGTCCTCAAATTTTGATTGCCTAGCATCCGCTTTCAATAACTCTTGCTTAATCTCATGTTGTCCTAATTCCATCTTTTGTTGGTTTTGTTGAAGACGTTGGACATTTCCTTCCATTTTATTTGCATGAGTTTTAAGTTCATTAGCAAGTTCATTTTTAAGCTCGTTTTTTAACTCGGACCTTAAGCTAATCATCTCACGTTGCATATTATCAAATTTAGCATCATTTGCTTTTGCATAATCCAAAAATTCTCCTTGCAAATTTTTTGTGTGAGCATTTTGAAAACCTTGTGTAGTGTTTTGAAAATCACGGTTTTGGTTTTGATTAGAGATTTGTCCATTCCCACTTTGATAATTCCCTTTGTTGTAATTGCGTGTGTTGCCTTGGTAATTACCTTGGTTGTTGTTTCGATAATTGTTAGCATTTTGATTGGGTGGAGCTTGATTTTGGCGGGAACCTTGGCCGTTTTGGTTGTAATTTCCCGTTGCTACATAAGCACTCGAAGTGTTACCATCCGCGGTAATGCACTCGGAAAGATCATGAGCTCCACCACAAGATAAACAACTCTTAGCAACCGCTTTAACCGAAGCGGAATTGGAAGCTTCTTGAGCCTTCCAATGGGACATTAGATTAGCAAATCTATCAAAAAACCGATTTTCCTCATTAGCTTCATCATGTAAGGCATTAATGCTACGAGACGATTGTGACGAAGATGACGAACCCATATTGGCAACACTCGGTGTGTTACGAGGGTTATAAACCTTAGATCGATTTTCAATGATTTGTAAAGCCTCATTTGTCGTCTTGCACAAAAAATTACCACCCGCGGCGGCATTCAAATAATCTCGTTCATGATCATTAAGCCCATTATAAAAAGTATCCACTTGATGCAATTCCGTGAAATCATGGTGTGGACATTCATGTAACATCTCTTTAAATCGTTCCCATGCCATTGAAAAACTTTCATTGTTACGTTGCACAAATCGTGAAATCTCATTTTTTAAGTGTGTTGTTTTAGATGGTGGAAAAAACTTGTTCACAAACTTAGAAACGAGATCGGCCCATGTCAAAATCGAATTTGGCGGTTCTTTCTCGAGCCAAATTTTTGCGGGTCCATCCAACGAGTATGGAAACAACATCATCTTAATGGCGTCATGTGGAACATCCTTAAATTTGCTAGTAGCGGTGAGACGGTTGAAATTCCTAATGTGGTAATGCGGGTTGTCTTTCTCGTGACCTCTAAACTTATTTGCTTGCAACATCGACATTAAACCCGTCTTAATCTCGAAATTCTCCGCAAGGATGGCGGGAATCACAATAGCCTCTCCAAAACCCTCGGTGGGTGCTTGTAGCAACTCCATCATAGTACGATTAGCCATGACGACTTCTTGTTCTACAATAGGTTCAACAATTGGAGGTTCTTCAACAATCAACGATCCTTGATTTGCTTGCTTTTGAAGACGTTTACGAGCTCGTTTCGCTTGATTACGAGTGATCATAAACTTCACGAAGAATGGGAGGTGAGCAACGAAGATTCTTTTTGGTTGTTTTGTGAATTTTCAATTTTTTTTGTGTTTTTGATGATATTTAATTTTTTTGGATTTTGGTGTATCTTCGTAGACAACAATCTACAAAATCTCTCCTCGAATCAAACTTTTGATTAAAGAAGCCTCAAAGGAATGAAAACGATCACGTGGAGTGAACGTCTTCGAATGACTTTAGAACTTTGGTGAAAACCAATTTGTTCAAGAGGGTTTAACCACAAAGAAAACCAAGCAAATATAGTATACGTATTAATACTTTGGGCGGCAAAACCCTCGATTAGCCTTCAATCTCAAAATACTCACAAGCAAGCGGGGAAACGAGGCGGCGCGAAGCACTTAAGAGCCTTTTTCCTTAGGGTATATTTTATAATACCCGCCTTATACCCACCTTATAGTTTGTATTTTTCAAAATCGAGCTTCACGAAAGTATTTATCTATTTTTGCCTTTTCTTTTTGTTTGAGATTCGAATACAATAATTAGGAGATCAAATCCCAATTAAGGTTGTGTTTTCACACTTTTGGATATATTGTATATTGATTGTGATACTTAATACAATATAGTAATAATATTTGTACAAGAAAAACCAAGAAAACCGATAATACGTGTTAAGGGAGTTCCACTTAACACAAATACTTATTATGGATAATATCAAAAACAAAAGCTTCCAAATTAAAGCACAACACACCTCCCCGGCAGCGGCGCCAAAATGATTATGGTAAAAATACGACTCTTGTTTAGGAAAACAAAAGAACGTATATGAGCGGTAAGTATCGAGTGATGATTTTAGGAAAAATCAACACTAATGACCCAATCAAATAAAAAGAGAGAAAGTTCGTTTCCCAAGGAGGTATATGTGTGTGATTTAACTTCTAGTTATTTGAGATTAATATTGAGAAGAATGGGGATGAAAGGATGAAAAGACGGTTACGTTAAAATTAAACTACGACGAAAAAGATGTAAACGTAAAGCCGTGAAAAAACTACCCAAATTAAAAATTTTAACTAAAACCAAAAACAAAATAAATAAAAGATTAAAAAGAAGTCTAAAATAATATAAATAAAGATAAAAATCCAACAAAGATATTTTAAACCCTTTTATTAATTAAATATTTAATTTTAAATGCTAATTAAAGCCCTAAAATTAAATACAACTAATTCAAATGTCTAAAATATGATTTTATTGAACAATTACTTAACTTATATTATTAGAAGACTAAAAAGTAATTTTCTAAAAATTAAAAGCTAATAAAACTATTTTTAAAACTCTAAAAATGATTTAAAATGATTAAAAACTAATTAAACTTAAAATAATTATAAAAATAAATCTAAAAGCTATAAAATTATTCTAAAAATGGGAAAAGTCCTAATTAATGATAAAGAACCTAGGAAAAATGGAAAAGAAATAAAAATAAAACTATTTATTTTTAATAATAAAATAATATTAAAATAATACTAAAAATAAAAAGTTAATAAAATTAATTCTAAAAAATTTCTAAAATCTTAAAATAATCTAACTAAGAGAAAAATGCAAACTAAAGTTCCTAAACCCTTTTTTATAATTTTATAAAAATTATTAAAGTTTATAAAAAACCTTAAAATAATATAAAATTAAAAATAAAAGCTTATAAAACCAAAACCTAATGTAAACCTCAAAATATTATTTTAAAAGCTAAAAATAATTTTTCCTAAAAATTAAAACTCTTTTTTCTATTTTTTATTGATTTTTTAAAATACGGATAAAGAAAAATGCATAGAAAATAATTAAATAAAGTGAAAAATATAAAACCAAGCTGGAAAAATCTTAAACCCTATATTAACCCTAGGAAAAATACGCTAAACAAAATTAGCTTAATAAATAAGCTAGAAAAGTGGAAATAAGCTACGGTTTTTAATTAAGCTTACAATTGAAAGTGGTGTTAAAAGGGTAATGAAATCAAACTTAAACGTAAAAAACTATCTAGATCAACGGTAGAGCCCTTACTCCTCCTTCGAGAGGTCTGGGGTTCGAGCCCGTTACGGGTATGCTTTTTGCAAATTTTTTTTTTTTTTTTTTTTCTTTTTCCAACCAATCTGTGCACTTTTGTTAACTTGTAAAACACAATTCCAATCACTTTTTGCACAAGATTGATCCAAATTGAGTCCAAAACGTGGTCAAACTCAAAATTATGAACACAAACAGGTGCTTGTGTTTTGTGTTTTCTTCACAGGTGAGTAAACAAGCAAGAGGAGCTTGCTTGTGGTTTATTTGATGTTGATTATTGGATCAAAAGGCACCCTTGTGCTCTTTGAAGCACAAGGAGTCAGTAATAAGCAAAAATTAAACACCTAGCACTCAAAATTCTCAAACAAAGCACACACAAAACGATTTCAAGTTGCTGATGTAGGAATGAAGGTCTGGTGGGTTTTAGAGCAGATTACTTGCACCCTAATGAGATTTAACTTCCCAAATTTTGCACACACAAGCTCAAACTAGCACACAAATGAACCACAATCCTATAAAGCACTGATACTAAACAGAATTTCAAGATCATGCACCAAAATCAAGGAAAAATAATCAGAAAATGACTTATGCAGATTTTCAACTTCTTTTCCTTTTTAAACACACAAATAAGCTACAAACTTGTTCCAAACTTACTACCTACTAACACCCTAACTATACCAACCTTATTCAACTGCTCTAACACCTTTAAATCTCACAAATCTCTATCAAAATCACATTAAAAAGCAGATCCAAACACCCTCTTAAAAATCCTTTTTCAACTTTTTCAAATCAAAACCTTACAACTCTTAACCAAACTGATAAATAAGCTTCTAATCATGCATATAAACACTTAAGAACTCAAATCAACAGCTTCCACACACAATCAACACTTAAACCACAAGATCACACAAACTGCAATATTTCTGAAAAATTCAAAAGGGAAAAGGTGTTTTACCTAAGGACCTTACATCCAAGGTCCTAGTGGATGTAAATCCACCTCCCACAAGGCTGGAGGCCTGTGCTTGAACAAATATCAATCAGCCACAACCTGTTAAGACAAATCAAAGAAAAAAACAGTATACAAGCAATATATATTCTGATTCACTTTCTTTCTTCTTAAAATCTTTCCAAAACCTTTTTAAACCTTCTTAATACGTTTTATAAATCACCTTAATCACCAATTACTTGAAACTCTTAACACCCAAAACTTGAAACAGATTTCTGTCACAAAAATCTCAAATTCCACAAACCTTTAACTAATTTTGAAAAACAAAATTAATTAACCAAATAACAAATGGAACTCAGTTTTCCTTCAACACTTATACCAACTTTAAGAAAATCATAAAAAGGAATTAAATTGCCAAAAAAACAAATACCCAACTTTTATATTTAATCAAAAGGAATTACAAAAGTGTTTTGAAGAAAAACTGGAACAAAGGGGTATGAACAGACTTCATCCTCCTTTTATACTACTATAAGAACATTCTAGTAGGCTAAAAACACAAACCCTAATCACTAAAAATCTCCAAAATGCCCTTGACGCGTTTTGAGTGATGTGTTGTCAAATTTGATCCTGGGCGTTTATTTGTGCGTTGGAAGGAAGCAATGAATCACCACTGTTGATTTTGGACACGTCAACATGCTTGGAGGCCAAGGTGTGATGTGATTGGGTGAAAGGGAATTTGGGGGTAGGGCCCACAGTGAATGGGGTGAGGGTTTTATGTGTGGGATATGTTCCTGCGTGTGTGAATCACACGTGTGCACAAGGAACTGATTTTTAACCAAGTTTTAAGTAAGGTAAATTCTGGGTGGGGTGAAAGTGAACAGTAAGTCGTTTAATCCGATTTTGGGGGAAAAAAGAGTGTTAGGCGCGTTTTTGGATTTGAATGTTTGGGTTTTGGCACAATGAGCCCTTGTGTTTTGAAATTTTTGGCGTATAAGGTTTTCAGCCCTAAAAACGTATTTCCCTTGTTAATAACTTTCACACTTTGTCATTTTTGGCACCAAACTTTGGAAAAAGGTTATCAAAGGGTTGTTTTTGCCATTCTTGGATAATTCAGGGACTGATTTTGGACTTTATTGATCTTCAAAGGTCTTCTTTGTATCCTTGACTTCATGAGGGACCATAATTGACAAATTGATTTTGTTGAGGGACCAATCTTGTCATTTCTTCAAAGTTGAAGGACCTTTTTGCAATTTTGACAAACTTAAGGGACCAAACTTGTAATTATTAATATACAAGGGTTTTAAGTGTCATTTCTTCATTCTTGGAGGATCAATCTTGTTTGTCTTCAAGTCTTCAAGGTATTTTGTTGAGAATTCCATGATTAGGGTCCGGTTCTTTGCACGGCTTCGTTTCTCGTGTCCGTTTTTCCTTGTAACTTGTGATCTTTTGTCTTTTTCACGATATCCATACCTAAAATACACAAGTAAACAAACACAAGCATATATATGGTATTTTATGACATTTTAATGCATTTAAAGCCTGAAAAGAACGATGAGATCATGTATAAATGCCATCTCATCATAAGTCATATAAAAGTGGAATTATATAGATTCCAAAAATAAAGAGTACAACCGTTGACAAAGTCAATAAGGTAAAATCAGAGGTTTTACAGCACCATCCCGTTATTTTAGCTTTGTCCTCAAAGCTTAGAATGAAGTTATTGGTCAGGTGAACAAGTGTGGGTACTTGGATTTGAACGAGTCTTCTCGTTCCTAGGTGAACTCAGGGCCTCTCCTAGAGTTCCAACGTACTTTGACCAACGGGATACGACTGCGTTTCAATTTCTTAACTGTCCTCTCCATGATTTCTACTGGTTCTTCTATGATCTGGAGTTTGTCGTCAAATTGAACTCCCTCCAGTGGCATAGCCAATGGTTCTTCAGCATAGCACTTCTTTAGGTTAGACACATGAAAGGTAGAGTGTACCCGACTTAGTTGCTCAGGCAACTCTAAACGATAAGCTACTTCCCCGATCCTGGCTGTTACTTTGAAAGGGCCAACATAACGTGGATTTAGTTTTCCACGTTTGCTAAAGCGTACTACACCCTTCCAAGGTGATACCTCGAGCATAACACGATCACCTACTTCAAATTGCATAGGTTTGCGTTTTAGGTCCGCGTAGCTCTTTTGTCGGTCGCGAGCATCTTGAATTCTTTGCTTAATGAGGAGAATCTTGTCTATAGTCTCCTTGATTAGTTTTGGTCTAGTGAGCTGAAATTCTCCCACTTCTGCCCAGCACACAGGTGAACGACATTTGCGACCGTACAGTGCTTCAAAAGGGACAGCTTTAATACTGGCGTGATAACTGTTGTTGTAGGATAATTCCACTAAAGGAATGTGGTCAACCCATCCATTTCCAAAATCGATCACACATGCCCGTAGCATGTCCTCTAGAGTCTAGATGGTTCGTTCACTTTGACCGTCAGTCTGCGGATGATAAGCAGTGCTCATGTCCAAATTGGTACCTAAGGCTCGTTGGAAAGCCTTCCAAAAGTTTGATGTGAACCTACCGTCACGATCACAAATTATCGACACTGGTATTCCATGTTTGATCACAATCTCCTTCAAGTACATTTTTGCTAGTCTTGTAAGGGAATCGTTCTCCCTAATTGGCAGAAAATGAGCGGACTTGGTAAGTCGGTCGACGATTACCCAGATAGTATCGTAACCGTGAGATGACTTTGGGAGTTTGGTGACAAAGTTCATGGTGATGTTGTCCCACTTCCATTTTGGTATCTCGGGTTGTACAAGTAAACCCGATGGTCTCTGGTGTGTTTAGTCTTGACACGTGAACATGTCAACACTTCTGCACGTAGGTGGCGATGTCGGCTTTCATATTCGGCCACCAGTATAATTTCTTCATATCCTGATACATCTTTTCAGATCTGGGATGTATAGAATATTTAGACTTATGAGACTCGTGCATGATCACTTTCCTCAAATATCCATAGCAAGTTAACCAACTTCGTCCGTGAAGGCATAGGGTTCCATCTGCTCTTGGTTATAGTTTCTCCTTACTATGGTCGGTTCTGAGCATTCCCCCGACGTCTTCCTTCACGGGGTTTTCAGGTAATTGGGCTTGTGTCTGAGCTTCCAAAATCTGTTTGTGTAGATCCAAACTGATTGTCATAACTAATGCCCGAACTCTCATAGGAGGGTCCGTTTCCTTACGACTTAAAGCATCAGCAACCACATTTGCTTTACCGAGGTGGTATTTGATCTCGCAGTCGTAGTCACTTAACAACTCAATCCAACGGTGTTGTCTCATGTTCAGCTCCTTCTGATCCATATGTGTTGCAAACTTTTATGGTCAGTATGTACTGTGCACTTCGTTCCGTATAGGTAATGTCTCCAGATTTTGAGAGCAAAACCTACGGATCCAAGTTCTAGATTGTGAGTGGTGTAATTCTTCTCATGCTTCTTCAGTTGTCTTGAAGCGTAGGCAATCACTTTCATCCTCTGCATCAATACCGCTCTAGACCTTTATGTGAAGCATCATAGTATACAACGAAATCATTGTTGCCTTCAGGCAAGGCTAATATGGGTGCACTGCACAACTTCTGCTTGATCAGTTGAAAAGCTGATTCTTCCTTCTCTCCCTAATCGAACTTTATTCCTTTCTGCGTGAGTTTGGTCATTGGCTTTGCTATTTTTGAAAAATCTTCAATGAATCTGTGGTAGTACCCGGCAAGGCCTAGAAATTGGCGGATCTCTGTCGATGATTTAGGAGATACCCAATCCTTGACAAATTTGACCTTTGATGCATCTACGTGAATACCGTCACAATCGATGACATGGCCGAGGAATTGCACTCTGGGAATCCAGGACTCACAATTTGAGAATTTAGCATAGAGCTGCTCCTCCTTGAGTACCTTTAGTACTTGTGCATGGTGTTCCCCGTGTTCCTATTCGTTCTTGGAATAGATGAGTATATCGTCAATGAAGACTATCACGAATTTATCCAGGTAGGGTCTACACACACGGTTCATAAGGTCCATGAAAATAGCTGGTGCATTGGTCAACCCAAATGGCATGACCTTGAATTCGTAATGACCGTAACGGGTTCTAAAAGTTGTTTTTGGAATATCTTCCTCCCTGACCCGTAGTTGATGGTATCCAGATCTCAAGTCAATCTTGGAATACACACTTGACGCTTGCAGTTGGTCAAATAGGTCGTCAATGCGAGGAAGCGGATAACGATTCTTCACAGTTACCTTATTCAGTTCTCTGTAATCAATGCACATTCGGAAAGAACCGTCTTTCTTTTTGACAAATAATACAGGAGCTCCCCATGGTGAGGAACTGGTTCGAATAAATCCTTTGTCAGATAGTTCCTGAAGTTGTTCAGCCAGTTCTTTCATTTCTGATGGTGCCAACAGGTATGGAGCTTTGGCTACAGGTGCAGCTCCGGGAATCAAGTCGATTTGAAATTCCACTTGTCGGGTCGGTGGTAAGCCTGGCAACTTATCAGGAAAGACCTCTGGAAAATATCGGACGATGGGTACGTCCTTGATTTGTTTCTTCTCGGGCTTGTCCTCTTTATCTGTTTGAGAAATATGGGCCAAGAAGATGGGACATCCTCTCAACAAATATTTCTGAGATTTTGTACAAGATATAACACTAAGTCTAGTGTCAGTGAGGTCGGTGTTACCGTCTCCTCGAATGATTAAAGTTTCGTTTTCCCATGGAATAAGGACTAGTTTTTCATCACAAACAATGACTGTGCGGTATCTCGCTAACCAGTCCATACCAATAATAACAGCAAAGCTACCAAGGTTTACGGGGATAAGGTCAATGTTGAACGGATGTTTGGAAAGATTTAAGGTACAACCTCTAATGATAGTGTCAGCATCTATCGTTTCACCGTCAGCTAATTCTACGGAGTAATGGTGATCTAAAGTTGTAGGAACAACATCTAGTACTTGGCTAAATTCAGTAGATATAAAACTTCGGTCTGCTCCAGTATCAAACAAAACAGATGCATAACGGTTGTTTAGTAGGAACGTACCAGTAACGACATTTGAATCGGGGTTGGCTTTTGCATTGCCGACCACGTACACTCTGGACGAAGCTCCTCCAATGTTCTTGTTCTGGTTGGCCCGCCTAGGATAACCTGGTCTCACGTGTCCTGGTGCTCCACACTCATAGCACACAACTCCCTTATTAAGTCCATTGTTGTTTCCTCCAGCAGCATTGTGGTTCCCCTGCTATCCATTCCCGTTCCCACGGGCATTGTATCCGCCCCTGTTATGGTAGTTCCCAGTGTGTTGATTGGATCAGGCCTGAGTGACAGCATTAACTCGACAAGTTTTAGCAAAATGACCCACTTGTCCACATCGGTAGAAGGTCTGGCATGGGCTATCAACAGTGTGATGATAGTTGCACTTGGAGCACAAAGGTTTTGCGCCCACGTATGAATTAGTCCTTGCAGAGGTAGCACTGTAAACTTGCCCAACATTTTTCTTTTTAGGATGCTGCTGGTGCTGACTACGGAAATATTCATCTGCCTTTCGCTTGTTGTCAGTTTGCCTCTCGGATATGGTACGGACTCTTTTGTTGACCAATTCAGTAGCGAACTCGATGGCATTCTCAACGGTAGTAGTTCGAGATGCGAGCACACTGTCGTGAATGGCATCTGGGAGTCCACCCACATACTTCTCAATCTTATCTTCCTCCTCCACAAACATTCTGGTACACATTAAAGGCAACTCTTAGAACCTTTGGTTGTATGCAGTGATGTCATTGTTCCTGCATCTGAGATCCCACAATTCGATTTCAAGCTTCTTCATTCACCACTTGGACAGTATTTCCCTGTCATTCTCTCCTTCGGTTTAGTCCAGTTGAGAGCATAGGCAGCGTAGTGTCCAAGAGTAGAAACTACAGAGTTCCACCAAGTAAGGGCACTCTCAAGTAGGGTGCAGGTGGAAAACTTTACTTTGTTCTCTTCTGCACAGTCGCTGATGTGGAACACAGTTTCCAACCTTTCAAACCACTGCATCAGTTCAACCACTCCTTCCTTGCCCTTGTAGTAGGAAGGCTTACATTTCAAGAAGTCGGGGTAAGAGCAACCCCTGGTGGTCTGATTATTCTGGCGGTTGTTGGAGTTTTGATTGTCGTCTACGTTTCTGCTGGTAGCCATCGCAGTTGCGATGCCTTGATCAATCATTTCCCTTAGTTGGGCAGCAGTGACGTTTTGGGTAGTGTCGGCATTGTTGGGGGTTCGTTCTAGTGATTACAATTTTTCTATAATTATACACAAAAATGAAATCATTAGTTTAAGGTGTTAGCATAGTTTTATATAAATACACGAAAAGATTCATGCATAGACTTTGCAACAAATTGGATGTCACACCCCACCATGGCGGAATATGGGGCACGACGTATTGATATCATCACAACATGGCGTGTCTATCGAGATAACTATATGAAATAAGAAATGTCATAAAATGGTGACACAAAAGTCATGACAATATCTCAACAAATGCAGGAGTCTAGGTAAGTAGGTAACAGTCCTACCTCTTACCCAAGACAATCATATATCACAAACAAAACAAACATATAGGTGCCAACAATATCACTTATTAACCAAACAAAAGAAACTAAGAAGTAACGGGGATCTCCTTCTAAATGCATTCCTACGCAACTCCAAATCCTAGCCACTTCTATTCTCAAGCATAACCATAAAATCACCAGAAAGAGACACTAAAACACGTCAACATAAAGTTGGTGAGAGTCATAGGTTTAGACTCCAATGCCAAATCAGTTATAAGCTGTGAATAACAACCATCAACACAATAACATATGGACAATGCGCTACAATTATTTATTAACAACTAGCATTCATGTTCAATCAATCATCACAATACCAAGGCATCACGCCTTACCAACAACCACAATTTCTAAGGCATCACGCCTTACCAACAACCATAATTTCCAAGGAATCACGCCTTACCAACAAACATAATTTCCAAGGCATCACGCCTTACCAACAACCATAATTTCTAAGGCATCACGTCTTACCAACAACCATGGTACCATAGGCGCCCATACACCTATGTACCTTTCTGATCCAAATCATACACAAACAAGAATCACATAGCAGTTAATCACATAATGTACACACAAGTCCATCTCAAACCTTAAAAATATTCACAGCATCAATTTATAAACAACATAACACAGTGTCTCTTCCATCCCATCTGGAAGTCAAAATCAATAGTAAACATGGGACTATGAAACTCACCTGATTGCTTCTTCACAAGTCCTCGCACTAGCAACAAGCTAATAAACCAAAAACACGCAATCAATACATGAACCAATCACTAAGATGGCTCATCAACCTATGATGGACATCTAGTCTGTTCCCATATAAATACCTCATTGATAAGCTCTAATCACCCCATTATCCTTCCCTAACTAGTCTTTAACTTGGTTAAGTTTAATAACTATCCCGTTCATATTTTACACAAAACAGTCCCAATTTTAGGTCTCCAAACTTTTAGTCAAACATCCACATAAACATACCCATGGTTTCTGTAAAAAGAATATTCACACCCTTACATATGTTAGCTAACACCTCCCACTTGACCCAACCTTAAAGCTTCTATTAAGGCCCCGATATATCTCTATATATATATATATATATATATATATATATATATATATATATATATATATATATATATATATATATATATATATATATATATATATATATATATATATATATATATATATATATATATATATATATACTTTTGTCATTATAGTTTTACTGATTTTAAACATACAAAAAGTTTGTTACAATTAGGGGGTCTTACCCTAACCACTACCCTAGCCCAAGTGCAGATACTTACTACAATATATAAACCATCTCTCATGTTCGTTAGAAGATCCCAATGCAACCCTAAGTACCCCAAACAACTCAAAACTTAAAAAGAAAACAGGCTGAATTCAAAACTGTTTTGACCTCCGACTGTTGTAACCTGTTTTTGACCCACTTTCCGACCTCCAATTTAGTTCACGTTTGATGCATTGGAAAGCCACTTCAATTACCTTTTCAGGGATACTTAGATCGCAAAATAAGAGTTTATAGAACTCCCGATATGATCAATACAATTGACTCAAAATTCTGCCCAGTTTTTAAAAACGGGTTTAATTAAATTAACCTCATTAATTAACCCTAATCCCTCTAATTACAAGCCCTAATTTATGTAATCATCATATTAGGATTAATACAACATCAATTTACTGTTTTTATATTAAACCCTAACCTAAATGCATCATAAGATGATCATATAAACATTAAAAATAATTAAATTAAAAAGGGTTATGAAGATTTACCTCTAATTTATGAAAACCCCCAAAATTAAGAAGAAATCGTAATTTTTCTATTAAGGACGACTCAAAACCTCCAGGAGAAATCAAAATTTCGTTTGTTATGATGTGTTGTGTTTTTATATAGTATAAAAATCCTAGCCCAAGTATAATTGCCCACTTTCCTTTTTTTTTCCTTTTTTCCTTTTCTGGCGTCCAAAACCGACTAACCCCCCCCCCCTCTAATTTTGTTTTTTTCTTTTTTATTATTAATATATGTATTAATAATATTACCTTAATTTTCCTTAATTTATTTCAGCTCCTAAAGCCTCCAAAACCTCAAAACCGTAAAACTAGTCAGTTTTTACGCGTTTTACCGTAAAAGACGTAAAATATACACTTTTAGAAAAAATCTCAAATTTGGAAATAAACCTTATAACTAATTCCTAAATGACTTAAAACCATCCCGAAAAATATCCATATGACTAATTACCTCATCCGAGACCTCCAAATGCTAAACCGTAAATCGTAAAAATACGATTTTCTATAATACATATACGTATACTTAAAACCACCAAATAACACCATGTCACTTCATAGTCACTACCATGTGAACTCATGAACATGAAATAATCACACATCGTTTCATTCACAAGGTACCCCGTACCGGAAACGATATCCAAACCACAATTTATACACACAAATAAGCACATAAACACGTAAAGACACGCAACTAGCACAAAATAAAACTAAGTGACGAACCTCAAAACCAGGGTTGTCACATCACTCCCTCCTAATAGAAATCTCGTCCCGAGATTTACTCCTTAGGATCAAACACACAAACAACAAATCACATGAGGATACTTGTTCTAAACGAACTCCCCTCATTTCCACGTGAACTTTAGTTCAAGTTGCAAAATACCACATATACAAACCAAAAATAATTAAACTCATTGCCAAACTCTTGACCTCACAGTAAATAAATCTCATAAATGAATCTTTGATAAAACAAAGACTCTTATTAACACAAGTCCCGAATAATGGTACAGGCAAAATGCATTCTCAAACAACCTATACCAATCCCAATACATGAAATGTATCTTGTATACAACTCATTTCCCCCAGGTAACTCTATGCTCATAAGCTAATGGTCCGATCTTTCCAAAGATCATAAATGGACCTACAAAACTCTACATCAACTCTTCCATTTTACCAAAACATACCACCCGTTACTATGGGTGAAACTTCATACATAACTCTGTCACTAACTCTAGTGGTTTCCTCCTTTCTATATAGCATCCCTTGTTGCACTCATCCTTTCCACAAACATCACTACCATATTAGTAGCCTATTTTACCAATTCTAGTCCACAATGGGGACATCTCACCCTATCCTTTCACATAGTGCCTCAAATGGCATTTGGGGACTTCTAGTATGATAGCTATCGTTATATGAAAACTCAGCCATCGCTAAAGAGTTTTCTAACTCCCTCTAAATCAATCACCCATGCCCTCGGTGTAATTCCTAAGGTTGTACAAATATCTCACTTGTCTATCCTTTTCCCAGTTAGTTGGATATACTCATATCCAATCATGTTCATCAACTCCATTCAGTCCGTACTCCAAACTACTTAAAAATTCCAATTTCCTTACAAAGTGACCTACGACGGTCTTTCACATATCCATTAGTCCTTCCAACTTCCCAACTACGTGACTTCTCATTCCTCTTGAAATAGGTGATTAATTAGACAGTCTATCGACTATCACCCAACTCTCATCGTACTTAATCCTCCAACGCATTATGTATCCCTTCCACCAACTTCGTCCTTATATCGCCCCTTTCTAAGCTACTCCTATCTATGTAGGAAGTATAGTCTATGTCCCTTTCTCCATATGATTGTCCAAGCCACACAACATAAATGTTGACGCGTTCTCTACTTTAGACAACTCAACTCGTGCAACCTACATCTTTCATCCAAACCATCCTAATACGTCATCCATATAGTTCAAGTTCTTCTCAGCTTCACTTCATTCTTCTTATTCCATGTCTCATCAACCATGCTTGCCTTTCCTAGATGGTACTTGGCCATGCAATTTTCTTTCGTCACTTAACTCCACCCACCACCTTTGCCAAATGTTCAATCAAGGTGATTGAATATGTGTTGGAGACGTTCATGATCCGTATAGATCATTCTCTACGTCTCGTACCCCATATGCCTCTAGCATTTTGGGCAGATATAGCAATCCAGCTCCACTAACTAAGTCTATCCAGTTCTTCCAAATCTTCAGTTCCTGCAAGGTATAAGCAATCGCCTTTCTTTGTCGTCCCCGTACGCGTCCAAATCCTTGCTCCACGTATCGTCATGCTTCGCGAATTCATCCAGTCCTTCCGATAAGGCCAAGATCGGCTCATTATCCAATCCACTTCTTTAGCCTCCAAAATGCTTCCTCATCCTTCTTCACTTCGCCCCTTGCTGGTTCCATGATATGCCATCATCTCTAACTACTCATCATGGTAAACTTAATACTAAAACTCACACTCGAAAATCTCACGTATAACTCCACTCCGAAACCAACACATAATTCGCCTCACTCTCCTTCTCAGATTTGAGTAGATCAAGATGTCGTCGATGCTCCCGATGACAACTCGTTTATACACGTTCATGCACACTTGGTTCATTGACACTATGAAAACCGCTAGTGCTTTGACGAAGCCCAATGCATAATCGTAAACCCAAAGCGTTCATACAACATCCTTAGTAGTTTCAACTATGTCCTCCTTGCACCCACTCTTAGCGGCAATACGAATAAATTCCTACCCCGTTTTACTTGCAAAATTCTACACGCATTTTAAAAGACCAATGCTTCCTCTCATCAGCCCACTCAACCGCTTTCCACATCCAATATACTACTAAGCAACTCAACTTTTACCTTGCATCCGTTGCAATTTCCATCAACTCTTGTTCTTGAAATCATTCCATCAACAATTTCCTTACAAAGGAACTAACTACAACTCCTCTCACTTCTCCTACTTGCTCTATTCATGGTTCTATCTCAAAATAATAGGCAAACCTACTAAATTTCAGGAAATTTTTAGAAAACATACATGCCTTACGAACAATATCCCCTTCCAACACTCTCTATGGCACGTTACTTGTGCTGGTATCCCACAAATCTCTATTTATCTCCTTGGTACTCCTAAGAGACCTCATGACCATGTTAGTTCGTCTACGAACTTCTTTCCTCCCCACTAAGGGTATTTCGACCGTTCTCTCATGGTCACCTACTTAAGCGTGTAGGCGCGACCAAGTCTTTCATACGACTACCTCAACGCTCTCGAACAATACGAAACCAAAACTACATCCTGAATCCATCAGATACGATCAACGAATCAAACCAACGCATAACTAACGACATTTCACGTGCACCAGTTAAATCAAGTCAAAAACCATGAGACTCAAAAGAAAAATCAACCCAAAACGTGTATCAATTCAAAATGACCCATGACAACGAAAATAATCCAAGAAACACATGGCAACCAAAACATATTACGCCCCGCGACATATTATTTAAACCGTACAAAAGATCGACTTTTCCAAAAGAATATATATCTCTTTATTTTTTTCTTCAGGAAATTTCTTATTACCTCCCACATCTATGTGACTCAAACAATCTACAAACAACCCTCTTGACGAACTCAAAACTCAACTCAAAAACTAGGTATCCCGTGCATCCCAAATCATAAAAATAACTACTATTCAAACTCAACCTTTAACCCGACACTTGTACAATAATTCCGGCCAAGATACTGACCTCCCATGCTATACTTTCTGAATATTTGAAAAGTACGTTCTGAGTACTTAAGTTTTGGCTTTTGAATCACTCAAAAAGCTCTAAAAATGAACAAGTTATGACCAAATCAGTTTTATACTAGTTGTTTTAAAAAAAACTAAAGAATAGACTTAGTGATTAATGTACCTCTTTTAAATGACAGATATAATTGTATGTTAAATCTTCATAAACTCAATTTAATCTTGTATTAATAATTATAAATGACGTGAATCGGTTAAACCCAATTATATAAACTATGTAAGTAGAAAGAAATTTTACTTCGCTTTATTTTAAAGAAAGTCTTTTAGAATTTGAAATAAATAAGTGTTGATTAAAATGAAATCTTATGTTACATATTGTTTGAAACACGACTTCAACACCTTACCCTTATTTTACCGAATACAACCAGCTATCTAACCCTATAATAGATTTCCAAATCCCCCCTTTTTCTCAATATATACCGACCAAAAGAAATGTAAGACCCAACACCAAGAGATTTCATTATTTCAAAAGGAATCACAAGTTATTCCAACAGACTTAAACCAAGAACACCATTTTAAAACGTACACGTGAAATACGAAACTCAAAGAATACGCTACAAGACACACTTCAAAAGATTCAAAACTTCGTTGAAACTCCACCAAACTCGAGCTCTAATAAATTGTTTAAACACAAGAGAGTACTAGGTACGTTCAAGTTATAATAACTACTGAACGATCGTAAATCATAACATAGCATCTACTAGTATATATACATCCGCGTATGTATACCTATCGAATCTCCCAAACATACTTGTTATCATACATGCTAAGTCAATCAATCGCTTTATACGCTCGTTTTTTCATACGAGTAATCACCTTCTCACCATCTCACCATGCCACAACAAGGCACAAAACCCATATATTATAAATATACCCAAAATCCACATCTCATCATATACAAGCATGTACTAACTCTCTTTCATGCAATCATACTTGAGAACCCATTGAAGTTGTGGTACTTGTATAACTATGTTGGCCACCATACTTATACAATTATCCTTTACCCAATGCACTCCCTCCTATGATGACACTTATAAGAATCAATACAACATATAACACATAAATCCATCTACTCACATAAGCTCATATCCACATAACCAAATAGGTCCAAAACCCCATCTATTAAAATAACATTGTAAAACTCTTGGAATACCGAAATCCATAGTCTAGCTAAAACAACATAGACTAAATCCAAAACTAAAACATACTCAGTTATAAGTCATGTCTCCCATAAGAGTTGAAACAACTTAAAATCCTTCCTACCCATGTACTCCTAGTAACTCGGACCACCACACGATTCTCAGGGAACATGACTTAAATATCAAAAGAAAAATAACATACCTCAGGTATGTAAAATAACTCGATAAAAGATAGAAACTACCTTGTACTAAATTATGTACTATAATGTACAATTTAAGCAAAATACAACAATGACTAGCGTGGATGATTATGGTTCAACCAACACTAGTCACATCCCGAAAAGAAAAATAACATGTGGCTAAGTATGAACTTACTATGGTTCAATTCATACTAGTCAAAACATCGTAATAAATAACATCCAAACACACCAATTAATATAAAATGCACACATACTCCTATGACGCCTATATGCAGGGACCCTTAAGCTATAGACTAGGCTACGCGACTAGGCAACCTAATTCTCTATAACCATTGTCTCTGATACCATTCTGTCACACCCCACCATGGCATAATATGGGGCACGACGTATGGATATCATCACAACATGGTGTGTCTATAGAGATAACTATATGAAATAAGAAATGTCATAAAATGGTGACACAAAAGTCATGACAATATCTCAACAAATGCAGGAGTCTAGGAAAGTAGGTAACAGTCCTACCTCTTACCCAAGACAATCAAATATCACAAACAAAACAAACATATAGGTGCCAACAATATCACTTATTAACCAAACAAAAGAAACTAAGAAGGAACGGGGATCTCCTTCTAAATGCATTCCTATGCAACTCCAAATCCTAGCCACTTCTATTCTCAAGCATAACCATAAAATCACCTGAAAGAGACACTAAAACACGTCAACATAAAGTTGGTGAGAGTCATAGGTTTAGACTTCAACGCCAAATCAGTTATAAGCTGTGAATAACAACCATCAACACAATAACATATGGACAATGCGCTACAATTATGTATTAACAACTAGCATTCATGTTCAATCAATCATCACAATACCAAGGCATCACGCCTTACCAACAACCGTAATTTCCAAGGCATCACGCCTTACCAACAACCATAATTTCCAAGGCATCACGCCTTACCAACAACCATAATTTCCAAGGCATCACGCCTTACCAACAACCATGGTACCATAGGCGTCCATACACCTATGTACCTTTCCGATCCAAATCATACACAAACAAGAATCACATAGTAGTTAATCACATAATGTACACACAAGTCCATCTCAAACCTTAAAAACATTCACAACATCAATTTATAAACAACATAACATAGTGTCTCTTCCATCCCATATGGAAGTCAAAATCAATAGTAAACATAGGACTATGAAACTCACCTGATTGCTTCTTCACAAGTCCTCGCACTAGCAACAAGCTAACAAACCAAAAACATGCAATCAATACATGAACCAATCACTAAGATGGCTCATCAACCTATGATGGACATCTGGCCTGTTCCCAAACAAAGACCTCATTGATAAGCTCTAATCACCCCATTACCCTTCCCTAACAAGTCCTTAACTTGGTTAAGTTTAATAACTATCCCCTTCATATTTTACACAAAACAGTCCCAATTTTAGGTCTCCAAACTTTAAGTCAAACGTCCACTTAAACATTCCGATGGTTTCTGTAAAAAGAATATTCACACCCTTACGTATGTTAGCTAACACCTCCCACTTGACCAAACCTTAAATATTCTGTTAAGGCCCCGATATATATATATATATATATATATATATATATATATATATATATATATATATATATATATATATATATATATATATATATATATATATATATATATACTTTTGTCATTCCAGTTTTACTGATTTTAAACATACAAAAAGTTTGTTACAATTAGGGGGTCTTACCCTAAACCACAACCTTAGCCCAAGTGAAGATACGTACTACAATATATAAACCATCTCTCATGTTCGTTAGAAGATCCCAATGCAAACCTAAGTACCCCCAAACAACATAAAACTTAAAAAGAAAACAGGCTGAATTCAAAACTGTTTTGACCTCCGACTGTTGTAACCTGTTTTTGACCCACTTCCCGACCTCCAATTTAGTTCTCGTTTCTTGCATGGGAAAGCCACTTCAATTACTTTTTCAGGGATATTTGGATCGCAAAATAAAAGTTTATAGAACTCCCGATATGATCAAAACAATTGACTCAAAATTCTGCCCAGTTTTTAAAAACGGGTTTAATTAAATTAACCTCATTATTTAACCCTAATCCCTCTAATTACAAGCCCTAATTTATGTATTCATCATATTATTTTTAATACAACATTAATTTACTGTTTTTATATTAAACCCTAACCTAAATCCATCATAAGATGATCATATAAACATTAGAAATGATTAAATTAAAAAGGGTTATGAAGATTTACCTCTAATTTACGAAAACCCCCAAAATTAAGAAGAAACCCTAATTTTTCTATTAAGGCCGACTCAAAACCTCCAGGAGAAAGAAAAATTTCGTTTTGTTATGAGGTGTTGTGTTCTTTATATAGTATAAAAATCCTAGCCCAAGTATAATTGCCCACTTTCCTTTTTTTTTTTCCCTTTTTTCCTTTTCTTGCGTCCAAAACCGACTTAACCCCCCCCCCCCTCTAATTTCGTTTTTTTTATTTTTTATTATTAATATATGTATTAATAATATTACCTTAATTTTTCTTAATTTATTTCAGCTCCTAAAGCCTCCAAAATCTCAAAACCGTAAAACTAGTCAGTTTTTACGCGTTTTACCGTAAAAGACGTAAAATATACACTTTTAGAAAAAATCTCAAATTTTGAAATAAACCTTATAACTAAGTCCTAAATGACTTAAAACCATCCCGAAAAATATCCATATGACTAATTACCTCATCCGAGACCTCCAAATGCTAAACCGTAAATCGTAAAAATACGATTTTCTATAATACATATATGTATACTTAAAACCACCAAATAACACCATCTCACTTCATAGTCACTACCATGTGAACTCATGAACATGAAATCATCACTCATCGTTTCATTCACAAGGTACCCCGTACTAGAAACGATATCCAAACCACAATCTATACACACCAATAAGCACATAAACACGTAAAGACACGCAACTAGCACAAAATAAAACTAAGTGACGAACCTCAAAACCAGGGTTATCACATTGGATAACCTGTTTAAAAGTTCATAATATAATACAATACAGGATATAATAAAAGCTAATGAGTACATGCCATATGTCTAGAATAGGAATATAGTACAAATTGCACAACCAATCCAAGACAGAGCACAGACCGCCTGTCTGGGATGGTGGTACACATAATATAAAGTACAACATCTATGAATCCCTAATCTAAATAGTACAGTACAAAGATACAACTGATAAAGGAAAGTACAAATACATGAGGTCCTATATCATGATAGACGGGATGCAACCCTAATAGCTTATCATGATGTACAAAAGGTCTAGTACACCTAGTCTACTCATGCCTGACGGACTCCTCAGATACGGCTGGTGCCACTAGTGGTGATGAGACAGCTGGTGCCTGCATGGCATCCTGCATCGCAGTCATGGTAGCTCGGGTCTCCTTAAGGAGTCGGAGTGCCTCCAAGAACTGGTCTCTGAGGGTCTGCTGAACTCCGCGAAGATGAGCGGTCTCTGATGTCAATCCCTGGTGACGGATGTCCTGGAGATCGAAGAAGATGGCAAGCGTCTCCTCCATGGTCATGAGGGTGGTGTGAGTCTCCGTCTGCTGACTCTACAGTAGTTAGATCTGCTCACGGAGGAACTCATTCTCCTCCAACAACCACTGGAGAAAATGGTAAGTATTAGACCACGCTCCTCGTGCAGCGTGCCTCTCATCACTAACGGTCCAAGATAGGAGGTCCTAACGCGACTGCAGAGCAGTGCGTCCAAGCTGTTCACCGGCCAGCAGAGCATGAATCTCTGCTACATCCGGTGCCTGGCGTGGTTCCAGTGCAGTGATCTGGGCCTGGACAGGATCCACGCGCCTACTACCCGAACCCTCGCTGACCTCAAAAGTAGAGTCGACAGGTGCCTCATACCTCCTCTTACGAGGCGGCAGAGACTCGGGTGCGTAGTCCTGTAGTGAAGAAACTGGTGGTATAGGTGGTATGGCAGCAGGAGGCTGAACCTCTTCCCCAGCGGGGGGAAATAGGTGAAACAGGTGGAGTAGTTATGAGAGCAGTAACGAGAGCGGTGTCACCAGATGTGTGACTGTCGTCTGCATCACTAGCAGATATCCATCCACACAAGACGGACGTCGATGATACGGCAGCACGAGTATCAGTAGGTGAAGCCATAATAATCTGAAAATAATATCGTTTTAATTGACATAAGTATAAACTTACTCAAGTTAAAATTTTTTGGGAAATAATGATTAAATTATATATATTAGTGCCATTTAACAGGACGATGTTAAAGGTTACGTTAATACTTATGAGATTAATTAACCGTTTTTTTAAATAATCAATGCACAGGTAGCCACGTAAGAATGTATGCTCTACACTATATATGCTTAACTATTCTAGTCCCGAAAATCCCAAAAGATTTTTAAAGCAGTTATAGTCCAGTTTATTTAAAAATTTTTATTTTTATATTTATTTAAATTTGTTATGGTTCTCTATAACTATCGATCTGATATCATTCTATGACACCCCCAAATTGAGTCAAATGCAGCGGAAATAATATTTGGGTGTCACATAGGTGGATCAACAGCAGATAGCGTACAGAGCAACAGATAAAAGATTATCATTACATTTATTACATGGATAAAAGTGCAAATAGTATTAAAATAGTCTTAAACATTGTTCAACAGTTTGAATTATCCCCTAGTTTATAAAACCCCAGATGAGCTCTATAAATGCAGCCTATCATGATGTTTGACTCCATGCACACCAATACCTGCTTTAGTTTCCTGAGAAAACATGCTTAGAGAGTCAACATAAAGTTGGTGAATTCACAGGTTTAATAAAATAAGTTTGGACAATAAACATTCACTAAAGTAGTAATGCACAAAGGATCAATACTTAAAAGTAATTAAATTCCCATATTGCCTGAAACTGAGACTTGACAGTTAAGTCCTTAACAAATAAGGCCCTTCACCTTATAAAAAGGCACCCATAAAAATAATAAGTGCTGACATGTGAAACATCTGTTGTCCTGGCCTAGGCACAGTGAGCACGACTCACCCAGATGGGGACGGTCAACCCTAAATAGATCTATTTATAACATTCAGGTAATTCAATAATTCTAACAATTTCAGATGCACGGGTCATGCGGGTTCATCTACAATAGACAATTTAATCAAAGGTTTCACAGTTCAATTCATGTCCATAAAATAAAATATGTTGCATGTTTTCTTCCCCAATAAAAGGTTTAAAAGTTTGTCAATATATAAAGTGGGGCCATGAACTCACCTCAATAGTACAGCAAATAGTCACAAGTAAATCTGATATGGTGCTCACGATACAGTCAACGACCTAAATAATTATAAGGTCTCAGTAAATGCATAACATAATGCATAAAAGTTTCAGAACAAAATATGTGCATGTTTATACTGGTTTTAAGCATTTTATTACGATATTTGTATTTTACTTCATTGTTGTACAAGTTACAGTAGTATTTATTTTAAATATAAAATAAATAATAATGTTAAATAAATTAATCTATTTAATTAATATTCTTATACTTATATTGTTTATAAAACAATTTAAATATTTATAAAGGAAGTTTTATATATTTAAAGTAATAGAAAAATAAATATAGTTAATATATTTATATATAAATAAGGTTTATGAAACGTATAACATTTTAATTAAATTCCACATTTACGTAGTGTTTATAATTATTAAATTATAAGTTTGGAAAAATAACGAATGTTGCGTTTATTTAAGTTTTACGTCTTAAATATCGGGTATAAATATATAGAAATTTTAGGGTTTGTTATACTTTGTATAAATTACATTTTAGTCCCTCTACTTATATTATTACCCGCGGTTTAATTACTTTTATAACCCTAGGGTTTCTAAATGTTTCTAGTAATTACAATTTTGGTCCCTCTATATTCGGCTTATATTTAGGTTTAAAAATAAGTTACAAAATACCCCCTAGGGCTCCAATAACTTTCGGCTTATGCCAAAAATCACCCCTAGGGTTTTTCTAGGGCTTACTAATGTTTGCTAACTTGGCAAAATAGGTCCCTAGGGCTTCTATTAGGTTTCGGTAAATGGCAAAAGGAATCCCTAGGTTTTTACTAAGTTTCACAAATTACCCTAACATTATTGAATTCTCATTTAAGTCCTTTTTGTTAGTTTGGAGCTTCGGATAGTGTCAAAACACTACCCCCAACTCATGGCATTTTACAAAAGTGACCTTAAGGTTTATATTTTTGGAAAAATGAGTTTGTATACTTGTTCATTTAGATCCCTACACTTAATAAAATTACATTATTAACCCGAAAGTTTTATATTTTCCATTTTAACCCGAAACATTATGGATTTACTATTATAACCCAAAACTTCATAGATATATCATTTTAATCCCAAAATACTTATAGATCTATGTTTTAAACCCGAAACTTTATAAAATTATATTTTTGACACCAAAACTTTTATAAACACATTATTTAATAACAATGAAGTTTGTTTAGGCAAGCTTATTATAGTGGGCTTAAAACTAAATCTTATAAGGAATAAATAGTGAGCTTATCATTTTAAGGCAACTATAAATATAGATCTAATATTTCTAGGCATATTTAAACATTACAAGCTTAACCAATATTGAACCATAGGGTATAAACCCCACATCTAACATATGCATGCTTATGTTTTTCATCGTTTTTCAAGTTTAACTGGTTCATAGTGTCATGTTCATCATGGTTATCAAGAGTTTACATCATTTGAGTTCATGAAACATATTAAGACGTGACCAATATAGGATCTAGGTTTCATATTTTTGTTTCAACATTAAGTTTTACTAGTAATAACCATGTGTATGTTAATGTGAATGAAAGTAAATATATTGAAAGGTAGGTTTTAAGTTTTACTTACTTGTTTAGATAGGTTTAGGAGTGGATAGGAGAATGAGTAGGAATAAGAGGTAAGCTTCAACAATGGTGATTCTAGCAACCAAAAATCAAGCCGTAGGTTTTGGGAGAGTGATGTGAGAATGTTTGCAAGTGTTTTGTGTTGTGGACTTTGTAACATTCGGATCTTATCAAGAAATTGTATTATTAGTATCTATGGAAGATATGTTTAGATATGGTAGGATATGTATACACATGCCACAAATAGCACATGTCCTTCCCATCCAAGAATGGCATAGTTACCGTTTGTTTTGAGGTCAAAAGGGAGACAAAGTATGTCTAGTGACTAGTGTATGGCTTGTGTAAGGCTTGTATGGTTGGGTTGACAAAAGTCCTCATGATTAGTTCCTATATACAAGTTAAGTAGCTTATTGGTTTTTGGTGTATGCATGCCCATACATGGCATTAACATGCATGTGGGAGGGTTTTGACAACTTTTCATCAAGTGTTGTATGAGAATAATGGTCCTTGTATATTATTGTATGTAGTTGTTAAGTTATAGGTACTTTAGTTGAAGTTTTAGGTATCTTAATGAAAGAATATAATGAATACATCATTTTAATTATTTTACTTAAATAAAGTAAATAAATGTCAATGTAAAATAATGTACATTGTTTTAAGGTGTTAGGTGTTTATTCCTATTATGAAATATATGTAAATATATACATATAAAATAAGTCCAGGTACTTAATAATTAAATTAAGTAAGGTTACAGTTTCTCTTAAATTATGTACTGAGGTGATGAGTCCATTATTCATTCAAGTGGCCAGTCAGTTGCCAGAGTAGCCAACAATGACTAAAGGTCCATATAAATATAAAAATAAATATGAAAGGTAGTATGACAAAAGGTATATTATTAATAATAAGTCATATAAAAGTGGAATTATATAGATTCCAAAAATAAAGAGTACAACAGTTGACAAAGTCAATAAGGTAAAATCAGAGGTTTTACAGCACCATCCCGTAATTTTAGCTTTGTCCTCAAAGCTTAGGATGAAGTTATTGTTCAGGTGAACAAGTGTGGGTACTTGGTTTTGAACGAGTCTTCTCGTTCCCATGTGAACTCAGGGCCTCTCCTAGAGTTCCAACGTACTTTGACCAACGGGATGCGACTGCGTTTCAATTTATTAACTGTCCTCTCCATGATTTCTACTGGTTCTTCTATGAACTGGAGTTTGTCGTCAAATTGAACTCCCTCCAATGGCATAGCCAATTTTTCTTCAGCATAGCACTTCTTCAGGTTAGACACATGAAAGGTAGAGTGTACCCGACTCAGTTGCTCGGTCAACTCTAAACGATAAGCTACTTCCCCGATCCTGGCTATTACTTTGAAAGGGCCAACATAACATGGATTCAGTTTTCCATGTTTGCTAAAGCGTACTACACCCTTCCAAGGTGATACCTCGAGCATAACACGGTCACCTACTTCAAACTGCATAGGTTTGCGTTTCAGGTCCGCATAGCTCTTTTGTCGGTCGCGAGCAGCTTGAATTCTTTGCTTAATGAGGACGATCTTGTCTGTAGTCTCCTGGATTAGTTCTGGTCCAGTAAGCTGAAATTCAACCACTTCTGCCCAACACACAGGTGAACGACATTTGCGACCGTACAGTGCTTCAAAAGGGGCAGCCTTAATACTTGTGTGATAACTGTTGTTGTAGGAGAATTCCCCTAAAGGAATGTGGTCAACCTATCCATTTCCAAAATCGATCACACATGCCCGTAGCATGTCCTCTAGAGTCTGGATGGTTCGTTCATTTTGACCGTCAGTCTGCGGATGATAAGCAGTGCTCATGTCCAAATTAGTACCTAAGGCTCGTTGGAAAGCCTTCCAAAAGTTTGATGTGAACCTGCCGTCTCGATCACAAATTATCGACACTAGTATTCCATGTTTGATCACAATCTCCTTCAGGTACGTTCTTGCTAGTCTTGCAAGGGAATCGTTCTCCCTAATTGGCAGAAAATGAGCGGACTTGGTGAGTCGGTCGACGATTACCCAGATAGTATCGTAACCGTGAGATGACTTTGGGAGTTTGGTGACAAAGTCCATGGTGATGTTGTCCCTCTTCCATTTCGGTATCTCGGGTTGTACAAGTAAACCCGATGGTCTCTAGTGTTCAGTCTTGACACGTGAACATGTCAAACACTTATGTACGTAGGTGGCGATGTCGGCTTCATATTCGGCTACCAGTATAATTTCTTCATATCCTGATACATCTTTTCAGATCCGGGATGTATAGAATATTTAGACTTATGAGACTCGTGCATGATCACTTTCCTCAAATATCCATAGCAAGGTAACCAACTTCGTCTGTGAAGGCATAGGGTTCCATCTGCTCTTGGTTCTAGCTTCTCCTTACTAAGGTCGGTTCGGAACCTTCCCCCGACGTCTTCTTTCACGAGGTTTTCAGGTAATTGGGCTTGAGTCTGAGCTTCCAAAATCTGTTTGGGTAGATCCAAACTGATTGTCATAGCTAATGCCCGAACTCTCGTAGGAGGGTCCGTTTCCTTACGACTTAAAGAATCAGCAACCACATTTACTTTACCGGGGTGGTATTTGATCTCGCAGTCGTAGTCACTTAACAACTCAATCCAACGGCGTTGTCTCATGTTCAGCTCCTTCTGATCCAATATGTGTTGCAAACTTTTATGGTCAGTATGCATTGTGCACTTCGTTCCGTATAGGTAATGTCTCCCGAAACTTTATAAAGTTATATTTTTGACACCAAAAGTTTTATAAACACATTATTTAATAAAAATGAAGATTGTTTAGGCAAGCTTATTATAGTGGGCTTAAAACTAAATCTTATAAGGCATAAATAGTGAGCTTATTATTTTAAGGCAACTATAAATATAGATCTAATATTTCTAGGCATATTTAAACATTACAAGCTTAACCAATATTGAACCATAGGGTATAAATCCCACATCCAACATATGCATGCTTATGTTTTTCATAGTTTCTCAAGTTTAACTAGTTCATAGTGTCATGTTCATCATGGTTATCAAGATTTTACATCATTTGAGTTCATGAAACATTTTAAGCCGTGACCCATATAGGATCTAGGGTTTCATATTTTTGTTTCAACATTAAGTTTTACTAGTAATAACCATGTGTATGTTAATGTGAATGAAAGTAAATATATTGAAAGGTAGGTTTTAAGTTTTACTTACTTGTTTAGATAGGTTTAGGAGTGGATACGAGAATGACTAGGAATAAGAGCTAAGCTTCAACAATGGTGATTCTAGCAACCAAAAATCAAGCCGTAGGTTTTGGAAGAGTGATGCGAGAATGTTTGCAAGTGTTTTGTGTTGTGGACATTGTAACATTTTGATCTTATCAAGAAATGGGAGATATGATGTATCTTGCTATTGTACTATTAGTATTTATGGAAGATATGTTTAGATATGGTAGGATATGTATACACATGCCACAAATAGCACATGTCCTTCCCATCCAAGAATGGCATAGTTTCCGTGTATTTTGAGGTCAAAAGGGAGACAAAGTTTGTCTTGTGACTAGTGTATGGCTTGTGCAAGGCTTGTGTAAGGCTTGTATGGTTTAGTTGACAAAAGTCCTCATGATTAGTTCCTATATACAAGATAAGTAGCTTAATGGTTTTTGGTGTATGCATGCCCATACACGGCATTAACATGCATGTGGGAGGGTTTTGACAATTTTTCATCAAGTGCTGTATGAGAATAATGGTCCTTGTATATTATTGTATGTATTTGTTAAGTTATAGGTACTTTAGTTTAAGTTTTAGGTATCTTAGTGAAGTATATAATGAATACATCATTTTAATTATTTTACTTAAATAAAGTAAATAAATGTCATTGTGAAATAATGTACATTGTTTTAAGGTGTTAGGAGTTTATTCCTATTATGAAGTATATGTAAATATAAACATATAAAATAAGTCCAGGTACTTAATAATTAAATTAAGTAAGGTTACAGTTTATCTCAAATTATTTACTGAGGTGATGAGTCCATTATTCATTCAAGTGGCCGGTCAGTTGCCAGAGTAGTCAACAATGACTAAAGGTCCATATAAATATAAATAAATATGAAAGGTAGTATGACAAAAGGTATATTATTAATAATAAGTCATATAAAAGTGGAATTATATAGATTCCAAAAATAAAGAGTACAACAGTTGACAAAGTCAATAAGGTAAAATCAGAGGTTTTACAATTATTGTTAAGGACTTAAAAGAGGATGAAAAATCTCGACTTATTGAAGTGCTTAAGAATCATAAGAAAGCAATTGCTTGGAAAATCTCCGACATCCGCGGATATGATCCTAACTTTTGCACTCATAAAATTCTCATGGAAGATGACTTTAAACCCGCAATCCAAAGTCAAAGATTGGTAAACCCAAAAATTCATGAAGTCATTAAGAAAGAAGTTATCAAACTTCTAGATGCCGGCATGATTTACCCTATTTCGGATTCGCCATAGGTTAGTCTGGTCCATTGTGTGCCTAAGAAATTCGGAATAACTGTTGCTCCCAATGAAAACAACAAGTTAATTCCTACTCGACTTGTAACGGGTTGGCGAGTTTGCATCGACTATCGTAAACTCAATGATACCACTCGTAAGGATCATTTTCTTCCTCCTTTCATGGATCAAATGCTGGAGCGATTAGCGGGTAATGACTACTACTACTTCTTAGACGGTTTCTCCACATATTTTCAAATTCCTATCGATCCAAAAGACCAATATAAAACCACATTCACTTGTCCTTATAGAACATTTGCTTACAAAAGATTGCCTTTCGGTTTATGCAATGCTCTCGGGACATTCCAAAGGTGTATGATGGCCATATTCCATGACATGGTTGAACAAACTATCGAAATCTTTATGGACGATTTCTCGGTTTATGGAGATTCTTTCTCTTCTTGCCTTGCTAATTTAGAATGTATGCTTAAACGGTGTGAAGAAACTCGTCTCGTTCTTAATTAGGCAAAGTGCCATTTTATGGTAAAAGAAGGCATCGTCCTCGGTCACAAAATTTCTAAAGCTGGTATCAAAGTCGACCGTGGTAAAGTTGACGTCATTGCTAAATTGCCTCCACCTACCAACGTCAAAGGAGTTAGGAGTTTTTTAGGTCACGCGGGATTCTATCAACGTTTCATTCAATATTTTTCTAAGATAGCTCGACCAATGACTCATCTCTTAAAGAAAGATGCTCCTTTCATCTTTTCTCAAGATTCTCTCGACTCTTTTGAAATTCTTAAAGGTAAATTAACTAAGGCACCGGGTTATTCTCTCCAAATTGGGAGTTACCTTTCGAGCTCATGTGCGATGCTAGTGATTTCACGGTAGGAGCGGGTTTAGGTCAACGATTTTACAAACACTTCCAACACATCCATTATGCTAGTAAGACAATGACGGGGGCTCAATTGCATTATACCACTACCGAAAAAGAACTTTTAGTCGTAGTGTATGCTTTTGAGAAATTCCTCCCCTTTCTTGTGCTTTCCACCACCATTTTTTACACCGACCATTCCGCCATGAAATACTTGTTGACCAACCAAGATACTAAACCGAGACTCCTTCGTTGGGTTTTTCTCTTACAAGAATTTAAATCGAAATTCGTGATAAAAAGGGAGCCGAAAACCTAGTCACGGATCACTTAAGTAGACTTGAGGATCCTTCAAGGGGAACTCCAAACAAATAGATTAACGAATATTTCCCATTAATACCTTAATATCTATTAATTCCAATCTCGATGATACACCATCATTTGTGGACATTGTAAACTATTTGGCGGGTGGAGTTCTTATCGAAGGGTTAACATCCCAACAAAAGAAAAAATTCTTTAAGGAGATAAAGCATTACTATTGGGATGACCCTTGTTTCTTTAAGAAATGTGCGGATCTTATCATTCGTAGGTGTGTTGATGGGCTCGCAGCTTTACAAATCCTTTAAGCTTTCCACAAAGGACCCACCGGTGGTCACTTTGGTCCTAATTACACAGCGAAGAAAGTTTTTGATTCGGGATTCTATTGGCCCACCATTTATCATGATGCTCATGAAATGGTTAAGCATTGTGATGCTTGCCAACGACAAGGAAAGATCACCAAATAAGGACGAGATGCATCAAAATTTCATTTAAGAATGTAAAATCTTTGACGTATGGGGCATCGACTTTATGGGGCCATTTCCATCATCCAAAGGGAACAAGTACATCCTCGTAGCCGTCGACTACATTTCCAATTGGGTTGAAACTAAGGCTTTGCCTGCTAACGATACTAGGGTTTTAGTTAACTTCTTGAAACAATTGTTTGCTCGATTCGGTGTGCCTAGTGCTATTATTAGTAATCGCAGGACTCATGGCTAAGTATGGTGTCAATCCCCGACTTCCACCGCGTATCATCCACAAAATAATGGGTAAGCCGAGGTTTCCAATCGTGGTCTTACGAGAATCTTAGAGCGAACCGTGGGAGAGCATCGTGCTTCTTGGTCCGATAAATTAGATGATGCTTTGTGTGCTTTCTATACCGCTTATAAGACACCTATATGTTGTACTCCTTATTGCCTCGTGTACAGGAAAGCGTGCCACCTACCCTTTGAGTTGGATCATAAGGCTTATTTGGCTCTTAAATGGGCTAATTTTTATTTGAACAAAGTCGGCGACCATAAAAAGATCGAATTTAATTAATTGAATGAGCTTAGATACAATACCTATGAGAATTCGTTGATTTATAAGGAGAAAACTAAGTAAATTCATGATAGCAAGATTAAGAACCGAGAGTTCAACATTGGTGATCAAGTTTTACTCTTTAACTCTCGGTTGAAAATATTTTCGGGTAAACTTAAGATCCGTTGGTCCGGTCCATTCACCGTGGCCCAAATCTTCCCTTATGGCACCATTGAGTTAGCTAAACCAAATGGGCCAAACTTTAAGGTGAATGGCCAACGGTTTACGTTGTACTTTGGAGAGGACATCTCTCATGAGATGATTCCATCCCTCTCCACATTTCCCTTGAATTAATTCGGGAAATCGAGTCGAGCTAAAGACTCATGAAAAATAAACCAAGCATCGTATAAATAGGTTAGATTTTACCTTTTTTCGCCTTTTTACCTTTTCCACCAATAAGTGTAGGGCGAGCCAAGAAGGTTGTTGTTTTGTGGTGTTGTGAAAGGATATGTGCTTTAATGATCTACTTTTGGTGCTTTTGACGCGACCCGTGATCCCGTGTACCCGTAATACCGGTTCTATCAAAACTATTGTGATTCATACTTGTATATAAATAAGTTGAATAAATGTAATCACTTTAGGTGTCTCTTCTTTAGCTCTATTTAAACAACGTGTACAATTTCCTAAGTGTATGGGAGACTTCTATCAAAGTTAGGTGGGCTTTTTCATAATTTTTTGTCCTCATTTTAACCAGAAAATTAATATTTTTCGACGTTTGTCAATTTTTTTTTTCTATTTTGGCCTAGTAGTATTTTTCATTTATTTTCTTTTATCTCCTTTCATTTTCTCATCACAATCATATGTATATATTCCATTTCATGAATAAAGTCAAAAAGGAATTGAATAAATAAAATGGTTTTAACGAGTATAGATGTCTTTGATATATTAGGCCCGTCATGAATATTTTGACTCAACCCGAGTTTGCTTATTTGAGTTTACTCTAGCTAGTATCCTTACCCATATGGACCTTAATTGGTTTATTAGGCTAAGCATCCACGAGTCTCATTCCTTGAGATTTTAAATTATGGAGAACGAGAAATGATAGAGTCAATAATAAGTTACGTATTATTTCATGAAATTATGTGAGTTAATTATGAGCTTTTTCTCTCGACACTTGTAATAAATTAATGCAACAAATAAGGTCGTGCGATTTGAAAATTTACTTAGCTTCTAGCACAAAATCCTTTAAAAGTTGCTCGGGATTAATTAGAGTTCATAGCCAAAGCATAACTTATTGAAGCGGGACGCGAAGATTGGCGTCTCCAAAAAGGCCCTAACAAGTCATGAGGATACCCGAGTCCAAAAAGGCCCTCACAAGGCATGAGGATTCACTTTTTTTGCTAAAGATCCAAAGATGATGTGAAGATCATTAATCCAAATCAGTATGAATGATCAAGACACACGACGAGAAGCAATTTACTCCCATAAAGATCATGGAGAAGTCTATACAAAAAGACCTTAACAAGGAATGAGGATAAATAGATCCAAGTCCGAAAAGGAGGCGAATCGTTGTATATCAAAATCCTAAATAAAGACAAGGATAAACGAATAAGTCGTGGTCAAAGTTTGAAGCTTCTCTCACTCCAAATGAAGATGTATACCAAAATGAAGAGAAAACCATTATTTCAAGATTGTCTCTCAAGATTTGAAGTTTGAAGTACATGCCAAATATCGGTCCGAGAAAGGTCTCAAATTGTGAAACGAGTTATGCCAAGATATGAACATTATGAGATTTCAAGAAGCCATTTTAAAAGATTTTTTCCTTTAGCTAACTATTGATTAAATCGTCCTACTTTATTTTGGGCCTTAATAATTTATCAGAATAAGTCAAAAATGCATCCTCGTGATCATTCAAGACAAAAATAAAATACAAGAGATACAACGTAGGAATAAGGGGGTCTAAGTGACTAATTAAACCACATGAGTAAGTGTTAGCTTTACGAACTTGTAATAACAATGATCTCGTTTTTACGCTTGGTATGGGGAACATAAAACTTGAGGGTGATAAATATTCATGACACCAAAATCCCTAGTTTAAGTCTTAGATTTCTCTACGAGTTTCCTCCATCAAACAATTTCAAAGTTAATAAATTAAATTAAATTGTTATATCTTTTATAAAGTTTTGATCTTTTCATCGTTGTTAAGTTTCTTTGATTGTAATAGTAATAGTATATCGTAATAAAGGCCGATGGGTTAATTATGATGAAAAATATAAATTTGTGCTTTAAATCGTGCATTGCATGGGGACATTGCAATGGTCTAGTGTAGGGATTTAATAAGTGTGAAAACACTTATCCTTTTACCATTTAAAAAAAGGAAAAACCAAACTAAAACGTGTATTTAATATCTTAAAAGTCGGAATTACGCGTGGTTTTGTGTTTTTGTGTGAAATAGGTACAAAAGATCATAAATAAAGAAAATAGGGGATTTCACGAACATTTATTGAAGAAAAAGTCAAAGATAAAGTCTAAGGACCAAAAGTGCCAGAAGAATGAAGTTTGAGGGCTAAGGATGAAGATTTAACGAAACTTCAAGCTTAAAATCAAGAAATGCTAACACCGAGGATTATTTTTGCCATTCTACAAAGTCATCCATTAACAAACCACATGGAATAGCACAAAATTACAAAGCCAACAGTCCCAACCTCGCGTCATAACTCCTCACGGTTTATTTTCTATGAATTTTTTAAGTTTAATAAGTTTTTAAATTAAATAAGTAGTTTTTAATAAATAAATAATATAAATAATATATATATATATATATATATATATATATATATATATATATATATATATATATATATATATATATATATATATATATATATATATATATATATATATATATATATATATATATATATATATATATATATATATATATATATATATATATATATATATAATATATATATATATATATATATATATATATATATATATATATATATATATATATATATATATATATATATATATATATATATATATATATATATATATATAATATATATATATATATATATATATATATATATATATATATATATATATATATATATATATATATATATATATATATATATATATTATATATATATATATATATATATATATATGTATATATATATATATATATGTATATATATATATATATATATATATATATATATATATATATATATATATATATATATATATATATATATATATATATATATATATATATATATATATATATATATATATATATATATATATATATATATATATATATATATATATATATATATATATATATATATATATATATATATATATATATATATATATATATATATATATATATATATATATATATATATATATATATTCGAAAATTAATAATAATAAAAATAAAATAAACTATTTATAGAAATTAAAATAATCTTCGTATTATTATTATTATATTTTTTTTGTAAAACCATCACTTTATTAAAGACAAAAATGGATTTACAACAAATTGGATGAGAGTCGAGATACTATCTGCGCTCCCACCCCTTTAGCAATGGCAAAACCTATTCTATAGAAAATATGTACAGCAGCGCGCGCTCTAATGTCTTGAGCCTTAGAAAATCTCTGGATCTGCTTCAGCAACGCAACTACATCTTCCTGTAACTCCCCTAAAGAAGAAAAGGAGAAAGGAAGAAACCCATATCCGAGAGCTGCACACTTAGCCAAATACTTACATCGTTTACGTTGTGCAGCATCAATCACAGCTCGGCCAGGTTCAAAGTCATTCATCCCCGTACGAGTCAAAGGAGAAGAACCAGTCAGATCAACATACACATCTTTACCTCCATCCCAAGAATAAAACAAAATATCTGCCGGACGTAAGGTATTATCAAGTCCTCCATCTAATGCAATATTAACTTCCTTTCCGACAGATATCCCTGAACGATAGCATATATCAGCAAGAGCATCACGTACCAAATTGTGACGATGCTTAATCCCAACGATACCAGCACACGATACCGCATGATCCCCAAATATATCCCCATCAAATACTCTCGAACAAGTTGAACAGGGCTTCGAAACAGAGAACAAGGGAATACCTAAGCGATAACACAAAACACATCGATAAGACCTCCCATTCATAGTCTGACCCAACCCCGAGTTAGGAACCGTCATAAGCCAATCGGAAGTATGATCCTCCCTCTGAGCTGCCCATAAAGCCATCTGTCGAGCAGATAAAGCGAAAGTGGATTCAGCATTCTTAATAACCCGAGTAAAATATATATCTGCCATTTTATTCATGACTTTGGGGGCAGCGACCTTACTCGGATTACTTAGAAAATCAATCTCCATAACCGAGTTAAACACACGTAAGGCATCATCAAACTGGACTCCATAAGATCTAATATCAGTGTATTGAAGTAGCTTAGAATGCAAATCAACTGACTGTAACCGAGAAGCAAGAAAAGCATAATGCAATACATCACCCGCAGAATAAACACCCAACCCCCCAAAGGAAAAGGGCAACGTAGCAAGTCTCCACTGCCAATCACCAAATCCCGGTCCAGAAGCAATAACGATACGCTCCAAAGAAGAACGGAGTGCCATATCAAAAGAACTTTGGGCAGACTTAAAAGCACAGGGTGAACATGTACGCATAGAAAAATATAACTTGGAAATACCAGCACAAGAACGAAGAAGCAGCAACTCACATTGAGGATCATTAATTTTTGCCACGGCATCCATAAGCTCAATAGTCTTAGCCACACGCTTCGACACAAGCTGACTACAAAAATCAAGGTCTATACTCGCAGGCCCCCCGAGCAACTTAACACCATGTGTAGGTCGAGCAATATTATCTGGGAACACACCAACAAACTTGCTGCGAGGATCCTTGGTCGGCCAAAAAACTTCAGTCTTATCAATATTCAGATGCAAGCCATACACGGGGCCCTCCTTCATGATACACTCCAAAACTTTCCCCACAACTAAAGTATCCCCAATAATAGTACCATCGTCCAAATACCAGGCCTGTAAAGAAAGAGAAAAGGAGTCCCGAATTTTACATATCAATGGTTGAAGTACAAGAGCAAAGATTAACGGACCAAGAGGGTCACCCTGTTGTACCCCCTGACATGACCTTAATACATGCTCCCCATAATACAACCTAGCCGGGCTAGAATAACAGAACTCCACCCAAGACGAGATGGAGCGACAACGGAGACGAACCTCTCGCAACATAACCTCTCGATCTACCAAATTGAAAGCATTTTTAAAATCCACTAGTAACATCGACAGACCAACCTCATCACCATACCTCTCAAGAAAGCGATTCACAGCATGAAGAATAGCCTCACTCCCTCTCGACACCCCCACCCCAAACTGTAAATCACCAAAGTACCCATCCAAAGAATGACCAACCTCGTAAGCACATACCTTAGAAACAAGCCGTCTCCAGACAGTACCTACAGCAATGGGACGGATCCCACCACCCGGCTTAACCAACGGAGTGAGAGGAGCACTGGCGATAAACTCACCCAACACCTTGGGACATCGCCCATCAAGAAAAAGGTTCACTACTTGGGTGATAGAAGAAACTAAATCATAAAAAATAGCAACCGCAGAACCACTCAAACAATCTAAAAGGTGTTGGGCCCGTAACCCATCCCGCCCACAAGACGTAACTCGGGGAAAACTCTTGATCATGTCAAGAACCCTAGATCGAGAAACAACAAGGAGATGATGGTCAAGAGAAATATCTGGCAAAGAAGGAGCATGAACAAAAGGGTGCTTATTTTTTAAATCTTCAAGAGTAATATCATTATAAGGAGCCACACCAGATGAGGAAAGAACCCTAACAGCCGCAGAATAATGCCCATCAGAAATCTTCCGCCTACACTGCTTAATATTCTGCTCAACCAACCCACTATCCTCCCAAAGAACATCAGACAAAGCGGGAGAAGGTTTAGCCAAACACTCTCTAAGAAGCTGTAAACTACCATCTAACGTCTCCTAAGAACGAATAGCATTAATAATAAACTCCTCTTGCTTTTGTCTCTTGATAACGGACCTACACTCCAGATTACTTCTCAGACGAAAGGTACTTATTATTATTATTATTATTATTATTATTATTATTATTATTATTATTATTATTATTATTATTTTTGAAAACGAACTTTATTTATTAATCACAAAAAATTGGAAGGGAGTCGAGAAACAAGTTGCGCTCCCACCCCTTTCTAGATACAAAAACCAAGTCTAGAAAATAGAAAAATACCACTCCTAACATCATTCGAATGACAAACAGATAAGCGCTTGAGGCGCGAAAGAGTAACCAAGGCTTACTCGTCAAGCTCCCCAAAAGTAGAGAAGGCAAAAGGGATGAACGAGTAACCATGCTCTGCACAAATAGAAGAATACTTCCTCCTCTTCTTCTGAACTACAGTCCGCAAAGCAACCCCGGGGAGACTAGAATCAAAACCCACACCTGCAAACGGAGAGACACCCGTAACATCTAAGCAAGCGTCTTTACCTTCGGACCAATTATGCAACAAAAAATCCGTTGGACGAAGGTCTCGTCCATCAGCTGAAAGAAATCCCATAGGGGCCTCTTTCCGCATAGAAACACCAACTCTAAAACAGATATCAAACAACATATCGCGCACAAGATTATGCCGAAACTTCACCCCTATCTCACTAGAGCAATGAATAGCATGGTCACCCCACTGGTCCATTCAATACACGTGGCACCTCGAACAAGAAGATCCATCAGGAAACAAAGGAACCGCCAAACGATAACACAGGACGGCTCGAAACTGGCGTGGGTTCATCCGCTGCCCCAGCCCATCAATAGGAATAGTAAAGAGATAATCCTGTGCATGAGGAGCACATATGCAACTAAGAAGAGCTTCCTGACGACTACTCAAGCTATATCGTGAAGAAAGAAGTCCATCAATGATACCAAAATATCTCATTGCCAAAGACTTCATAAACTGGGGGGCAGGAGAGCTAGAGGTAATAGAGAGAGAATGAACACCACAAAAGGTCGAGTAAGCGTCCAGAGCAGACAAAAAGATAGAACTTGGTGAAACAATCCCAGACCTGGCCAAAATACGATCTTGCAAAGACCTAGACTGCAAACGAGAGGCTATGAAAGCAAAACACCCGACATCCTCAGCACACAAGACCCCAACACCACCAAGTCTAATGGGCAGAGTGGCAAGCCGCCACTGCCAATCTCCAAAACCAGGGCCTGAACCAGTTACAATCCACTCCAAAGAAGTACGCAAGGCCTGATCAATCTGAACCCGAGCATCACCAAGAACCCCAGGAGGGCACGTCTTCAAAGCAAAAACTAACTTGGCAACCCCCGCACAATTGCGAAGAAGAAGAAGCTCACACTGCGGGTCATCAAGCCTACGGATAACATTCAGTAGGGAAATGGGCTTGAAAACTCGACGCACAAGAGAATCACAGGAAAATTCATGGTCCCTACTAACAAAACCCCCAAGAAGCCTAACACCACGCATCGGGCGAGATAACGAAGCAGGGAAAAGGCCATCTAGCAGACTACGAGGATCCTCCACCGGCCAGAAAAGCTCAGTCTTACTAACATTCAGATGCAACCCACAAGCTGGTCTATCATCTCGAATGATATGTAATGCCTTGGCCACCATAAGAGTGTCACCAATAATAGAACCGTCGTCAAGATACCAAGCCTGAAGGGAGAGCTCACATGCATGATGAATAGTATGAATAAGCGGATGCAGAGCCAAGGAAAATAATAAGGACCCAAAGGATCCCCCTGCTGAACCCCCTGAGAACACCAAAGATGTAAAACCCGCATGCTTTTACCATGAATAGTACCCTTAAGATCGTACATACATGATTAGAACTTTCCTTTTATAGCACGTTTATGTTCACGAACAAGAATTTCAAGTATTACGTACGTGTTATGACACGATAAGTATTTATTACGTATGAACACACGATAATTATTCCAATAATAATTATAATCACGAACATACGAACATGAAATCATGAACGTAAATTAATCACGAGCTAATATTACGTATGTATGTATATTTATTACGATCACGAATAAATATATTAAGTCACGATCGATAACTAGTTAAATCATGTAAACTACGTAACACGTAAACACGAACATTTAACACAATTATTATTATTACGTATATTTAAATTAACACGACAAGAAATTACGTAATTAATGTTACGTTAAACACGCATAAGAATAACTATGAAATTCACGACATTTTAAATACACGAACACGCGTCCGTTTTATTAAATAATTAATACAAACGAATAAGGATAAAGTATAAGGGCCGTTTAGAAAAACAAGAAAAGAAGTAGGACTTGGGCTCAAGGCCCAAGTGTTTTTGTTTTGGCCGTGTAAACAAAAGACGGGGAGGAGTACATATTTTTGGACAAATGATATCAAACAAATAAAACCCTAAAACCAAATACATGCCGTCATTTTTCCTTTTCTTTTTTTCTTCTACCGTGAGTCTTCATCATCAAGAACAAGAAATCGGGGCTTTCAATCCAAGAGTAACAAAGATGACATTCTTTTAAAGTCCTAAAGCCTAAACAAGAAGTAAGTAAAAACCCTAATTCGTTTTCTATTTCTTTCTTCTATTTTATCTTGAATCCGATTTTTAGGGGTATTTAAAACATGTTCAAACAACGAATTAAGGAGGGGTTTCGTTTTAAAGGCATTGTGTTTGATTTGGCACACAAATAGAGACCATTTAAGGTCTTGGTGGTATCATAAACCCACCAGCCGCAACCCTAATGGGTGTGGTCATGGTTGTGCTAGTAGTGGCAACCCCAGCAAGGGTGCGTTTGGCTTGGCAGTGGCATCGGTAGCCAATCAGGGGAAACCACTGGCTGCGGCTGATGGTGTAATTGTTCTGACGGTGGGAAATTTTTGCGAGAAGGGGACACATGCCACTACCAGGGGCTATGGCAGTTAGGAAGGGTGTTTGGCGGTCAATTTTAGAAAGCAGTTAAGGGGGTGTTTGGCTTAGGGTTTAAGGACATAAATTAAGGGGTTGTTTGGTTCGGCACATATATAAAAAAAAGACAACACGGGTTTTCACGGGTACGGTTCGCGACAAGTTTTAATAAATTAATAACACATGGTTCGATCCATGATTATTTTTGTTCAAGTTTATTTAACCTTACAAGTATATAATTTTACATGTTAATTAAATTAATTTGGCATTATAAATAATTAATTTAATTAAAACATGAATTTAGGTTAATTATTATTATGTAATAATACATGTTTTTAACCTAAGTATGTAATTATTTATTTTACATGATAGTATTAATTAATTATTAAACATGACAAATAATTAATTAATTAACTTGGACATAGGTTTATTATTATTATTTAATAATACACGATTTTAACCTAAGTATTTTATTATGTAATTTAGACTATAATAATTAATTAATTATTAAAACATGACTTATAATTAATTAATTATCATGACTTAGGTTATATGAAGATTAATATTAATACATGTTTTAACCTAAGTATATTATACACTAAATTTAATTAAATCATGTTCATATTTAATTAAATCTTATAACCTATAGTTTATGTAATTTACATGTTATAATTAATAAATTATACTATTAATCACATGACTTAGAATAATTAATCAGTAAAACTAAGCTTATATTATTAGCTTATAAATTCAACTTATTTCTATTTTTAGAAAATCATTTATTTTAAGCAGCTAATCTAATTATGGAAACTTTCTATTTTTAGAAACTTATCTATTTTAAGCAGTAAAATCTTTTTTGGAATTTTTCTATTTTTGGAAACTTTCTATTTTTTGGAAACTTTCTATTTTAAGAAACCTGCTATTTTTAGAAAGTTACTTATTATTACACAACAAGTATAATAATACAAGAAATACAAGTAATACTTAATCAAAATATACAGAATACACGATAAACACAGTATAACGTTAAAATCAGTAAAACAAGACATGAACATATAAAACAAGCTAAAACATGATATAAACCCAGTTACGTACTCAGTAACCAGAATACTTATACATGTATCATATGTATTTATGTAGCATTAGTGATACCGGAGTAGCACTCTCTTCCGTTCGTCTTCTTCGTTCACTGTATTTAAGGTACGGATTCCCGTCCTTTCAGTATGGACATTCTTTCCTTATTAGAATTTCCCGTATGCAGCCAGCTGTTTTCCCTAGTATATGTTTTATATGTTTTGATTGCTTATGTTTAATTAGAATAGCTAAAGCCATATACATGCATGACCAGTTTCACCTAGTTATGGAGGTACCATAACCATAACACTAGAGGCACTAGTGTTATGACTTCCCCACGACGGAGTGATTGCTCGTGGCGTCCCTTCAGCTTTTGGCCATATTATTATATTTATCATGTGGGGCGTATGGGTGCATCCTAGTTACATATTTTCAGCAAAATACTTAGTGTGAATATGGTGTGTGCCTTGCATCCTTCACAAGGAGCTGATCCCTCCTACCCATACCAGTATATTAAATTAGAGGCATCCCCTCTAATTTTCATGACGAGGTCACCCCTCTAAGTATTCATGCACGTGGATAAATTCATGACCTATATTGGCTAATGGTAAAATATGTTAAACAGTTTTTACAAGATAAAACATAATGCTTTTCAAACTATAAAACCAATTTTACTAAGATATAACCGGGTTATCCAGGACTTAGTTTCTTCTGCTGTCTCATGTTTTTATGCTTATATTATTCATGCTGTACTAGTATATCCGTGCACTGAGCATTATGCTCAGCCGTTTTCCTTTCATGTTCCTAAAACGGCAGGTACCCAGGACTCGAGCATGTGGAGGACGTGCATAGGATGGAAGCTGTCATAGACTTCTTCCTTTGCCTTCATATACCTATGTTTGTTTAGTCATTTCTTATTTCCTTTACTTTATTATGTTTTGGGCTTATGTTTGGGAAAACGATGTTTGATTCTGGTTTTCCCCGTGGTCATGTATGTTTTAGCACATTTTACCTTGCATGCTTTGATGACACGCCATAATTACGCGTAACGGTCCACTTATCAAACTGGGGTGTTACAATTATGGTATCAGAGCCAGGGCTTCGACCTGTAGGCTCTAAAACTTGACCTGTGACTAGTGGGTAGTCACCAGGAACTTCCTAAGCCAACGTTTTTTATTCCACGTATTGATGTTTTCAGCGCATTGTTGTTTTAACCATGATGTTTTCAGCACCTTGAGGTTTTAACCTTGATGTTTTCATCGATATTGTTTTACTAATATGGATGGACAACTGTAATTCATATTTAGTTATGTGTCATGGTTTCATGCATGACGTTCCTCTTGAACTATGACTATGTGGACTGAACCTTAGTAGTTCATAATTAGTCACATAAATTTTTTTTCTTATAAGTTTTGACAGATGAGTTTCATTTATTTATGTTTCATGTATCATTGTTGCAGGGATTATGACTGAGTAATGGTTGGTACAGGACTGGCCCTATTTAGTCGCATGTGCTGTTATCGAAACTTTTAACTTTGGGACCGACCCATAGGCATCCCCTCGCCATGTCTTTTGTTTTGGAACCGACCCATAGGCGTCCCCTCGCACATATAAAGGTTTTTATAAACTACATCATGCATTTATGCACTGTTTTTCATGCATAAATTTTTTTTCTCATGATTTATTGGCATAAATTTTTTTAATTTTTTTTCATGTTCCCTCATAAGTTACTATGTTTTTATGTCAAGTATGTATTCATACTGTCATGGTTAACTTCAGTTTCATGCTGATAATATTATACACTCCTTCATGTTCGGTTGTTTCTTGTTTCTTCATGATGACTTCGTCTTCGCGTGACTATGTCTTACGTCTCTTGTGTTATTTTTGCTTTCATGCAAGACACTGTTGGAATTCATGTAAATTCTTCTTTCATGATAGTCATGGTTGGTTCTCATTAATCATGCTTTCCGGAAAATCATCGTTGAAATTCGTTTAACCACACGTTAGCGTTTATCTATTCAACCAGAATGAGGTATATACTGGCATTGCTGATGGTTTATGAAGTTCATAACAATTATTAAAAACCCTAATATGGATCAAAGCACACATAGCGGAAGCGATTTAACAAGATCATAATAATAACACAATTATAATTAATCGAATTAGGGTTACATACCTTTATCCTAGCGAAGATCGACAAGATCACCAACGAATCACCAATTAGGGTTTATGACGAACACTACCAATATATAGCCTAAAGAAGGCTATATTACTGATAGGTGTGAAACACCCATCCTTTCACCACTTAATTACAATAATAACAAGCCAAAACGTGTATTTTATGTCGTAAATGTCAGAATTATGCGTGGTTTGTGTTTTTGTTGTAATATAGGACCAAATGTGAAAAGGGAGGAAAACACGGGCTTTCACGGGCTTTTATCGAAGAAAAAAACAAAAGACGAAGTCAAGAGATCAAGAGTGAAAAAGAACGGAAGTCCAAGACCTATTCTGAAGATTTATCGAAGAACAAGTCTAAAGACGGAAGTTTAATAAAGCCGAGGAACTCAAGTCTAATTAATGAAGAAATTATAAGACGAGTTCAAATAATCCCGAGACAAAGTCGAAAAAGTCAAAGAATTAAGAAGACGAAAACACGAGAAAGAAAGAAAGAAGGAAGCAACACATGCTTAACTTCCCCTAATCACTATAAATACCACCCATTTCATTTCATTTCACTTGGTTAGCTAATTTGACAAATTAGACTTTCCACCATTTTAATTTCTAGCAAATTTATTTTCATTTCATTTTAAATACTTGTCTTGCACTTTAATTCCTTTAATTCCAAGTAAGTGTTTTCAATTTTGTTATTGAATCTTTACCTTTAATCAAGGTTTTCTTTATCTTTCTCATTCTACTTTTCTTGTTTTTGGTTTATTGCAAATTCGGATTAAGCAAAGTTTTGCTTAATCTCTTTGCTTATTTGATTAAAAAGTTCACCTTTTACTTCTATATAAGTTTTCGTATGAAATAAGCTATAAGTTTGACAATCTTATTGGCGTGTTTTGTACTTAGCTTATTTGCTTTTCTAAGTTTTCTAAAAAGTTTCATCTATCTAAAAGTTTGCTTATTTTGTTTACTTATTTCGTGTTTTGAAAAGTCTTTAAATTTGTTGCTTATTGTCTCGTCTTATTTCCATTTCATTTAAGTTTTTGATATTAGCTTATTAGTTTTGGCTTATTTAGCTTTTACTTATTACGAATTGTACTTCCATCGGAAAGGGAGGGATTTTACACATTACGACAGCTTTACTCTTATTCCGATGGTGACAGAATTGGAACAAGGGTTATCACATTCCGACGTTTTTGCGATCTAGAGTAACAACCCCCTCATTCCGATCTGGGATTGCGATCGCACATTGCGATCGCATATTCCGACTGCTCTTGAGGTATTTTAAGTCGAAGTGCTGCCCAATTTTACTTAGCATCATTCCGATCTGAAAAGTTCATTCCAATAACTTGTATACATTCTTATAGATAGCACCTTAATTATTCTGATAGACTGATTCCGATGGCAGATTCCGATCTGGATTCCGATGGGTGTGGTGACAGCATTCCAATCTAACATTCCGATGGTTTTGGGTTCAGAATTATATCTTGCTTCGTTTGATTTTCAAGATACATTTTTTTTTACTTTGTCAATTTAATTTTTTGTCACGCTTTAGTTTTTAATCATTTAAACACTTTACTTTTCAAAATTTTAATATTGCACAATTTAAGTTTTAATTAGTTTTAACTCTATTTACCCGTCATTTACTTTAAAGTCTTGCACATTTATTTTACAACAAAGACAAATCTATGATTCACCAAAAGACTACTGATGCGCACCTAAACCAGTAATCAATTCGATTGGACCACTTCAACGAACTTAACTATACTTGGCAAAAGCCTTGTATTAATTACGTTCTTGTACACACGTAATACAACGAGCTAACCGTGATTCTTGCACGTGTAAACCGAGCTTCTACGCTTGTGGATTATCTACCCAACAACCCTAGAGAGGGGCTAGGACTAGATTATTGCTAAACTAAAACCAAAGGATAAAAGGAACCCTAAAAAAGGTGTTTTTCCTTTGGAGTTGATTTGCAATAGAAACCAAACAAATCAAGTAAACCAAACGAAACCCTAAGGTGCGTTTGGCTATGTGATCGCAGGAGGGTGAAAAGAAAGAGAGAATGAGGACGAAATTATGAAGGCTATGGGATGTTTATGTAGGCCTTGGCAAATCTTATTCTCCAAGTAATAAACTAATTAGGAAACAAAATCCCCCCCTTGGGCCTTGTATAACCGGCGGTGGAAGCCCACCCATGGGGCTTCTGGAACTTTCCCGTTTTCTTCTTTTCTCTTCTATTTAATTCCATAACGGTCGTTTATACTTAACTTTTAATTATTAATGATCGTTAGTTAAGCTTCGGTTTAATTTAATAAATATATAATGAATATATTTACTAAATAAATTAACCCTTTACATAATGTGTGCAATCCCGTAATCCCGTGTTTGATCCTAACACATGACTATTTAAATATAAGTCCATAAAACTTTCAACTCCCACTTGGACATATTTCAAAATATCGTGATCACATTGGTTAGCGTCTAGTTACACGCCAATGCCCTAGTCCGATCTCGAGTAAAGTCTCTTGGATAAAACCTTTTAATGATTTACTATTATTATTATTATCCTTTCATTTCAAATACAACGTTAATAGGATATGGATCTCAGTCATTCCTTACATTAACCATTCTGTTTCTCGTTTACGGATATAGCAAGATCACCAAAACAAATTTGGGTGCGGCCGCATAAATATCTTACTACTCCCCCGAGGGGCCCAACTGTATTATACTTCAAAATAAATTTCGAAGGAAACGAATCCCATTTTGACTACAAGCAAAACTTATGAACTTTACAACACTTCTGAAAATAACCCTTATAGCCACCAGTTACGTTTAGCGTTAGATTATTTCACAGAAATGCACTAGATCCACGACAGTTTCCTGGCATCTCAGGTCTAAGGATAACTATTTATGATTTACTTGATGACAAAGATCCATAAAGTAAAATCACATAGTTGGGATAAGTCCAATATTTGATTAATCAAATATTATCTAAAATTGACCTATATACTTTCAAGTATACTCTGTCACTATTTTGAGTTGTCTTAGTTTAATAATATTCCCATATTATTAATCGACAATGGACATTTAGAAATATCATAATATTCATGGATTAAAACATGTAAAATAGGATACAAAATTAGATAACAAGAATAAACGAAACCCAATCTTTATTCCGTTAAATAATAATGTCTTAACATCCTTTATACAAGTACTAAAAAAAGATCAATGCATAAAATTGGTACATGCATCATGCCTCTAGCAATGACATTCATACTTGTTTGTCAAAGCATAAAATAACCAATCTTGACCTACTGAAATTTTGAGAATACTTTCTCCAAGAATTAAATTCATTGAAACTCTTGTACATGTGCATTCAAAGAATTTGATATTGCCACATAGTATCAAAATTGTGAAACATCCTTGATCACAAATTTCTTGAACTTCCAAAACACATTTGAAGTTCAAAGTATTATAATTCTTTAATGTATAATGCAACTTTAATCAACATGTCATCTCCAAAAGATCACATGACTAGTATTGAGTGTTACCTCAATTATATCTTTTCAAGTTTTACAACTTGTCATAAAAGATATGAATACGTTACATTTAATATCTATTATGTAACGTTTGATTCCAACCAAACCTCCAAAATTTGTTGGATATGATAATTTGCACAACTATTGACAAATTACTCATGCATAGAATATAGAAGTTGATCCAAGATTTAGGATGTTATTCTATTTCCAAACATATTCCTTCAGAATATTCATTACACAAGTTATTTAATAACTTCTTAAATAGATCAATATATTCAAATCAACATGCATTTTAAGCATGATATAAATACAACACGACACACATGAGAATTTCTCAAACCAGATTTAGATTTCTTCATGTTCTGAATATCCATGTAAACTTACTACATGGCATATTACGTTGTATTTCCACCGCATAAATAAATAAATTTATTTGTTCCAAGGTTATGTATATCTTATTTTCTAAATCTCCAAAGCAAAGTTTCATCTCAAATGTAAACCAAATCAACATTTAATTTGAATGAAATCTTACTTTATTACATGTCTATTTGACACATATAATTTAAGAAAATAACCATAATACTCCCACTAGCTTTTAGGAATACTCATAAATCATTTTATTCAAATTTAAATCCTATCTTGGATTTCAAATTAAAATAAGAATAATCTCCTAGATGCATGCTTTTATCCATTAATGGATAATTGCATTTTGTACTTTTCCAAAGATTTATTTTGAAGTAATAAACTCATTTCGATTACTCAAGTCCTTCCTCAAGTAGTCATTCAAGAAATAGTTCATACATATCCAAATTTTTTAATTTTAAAAATGACCATCAAAATCTTTATACATTTAATGTGTTTATGAAAAAATACTCAATCACAATTAATTACTTAAGTGTGATTAATAATCTGTTCATAATACATATATTAAATATGTGTACAATTTTGTCCATATAATTTCGACACAAAAATTTAAACCACCACAATTGGCGTTTTTCTTCCTTTGACGAAAATCATCTCCAATTTCTAGTCAAACTATTTAAGATAAACCAAAACCGAAATCTGATTATCTTGTTGGACAACATCTATAACAATCATAGTATGATTAGTTTACCCAAAACAATATTTGGTAACAAATCACAACAATTATTTGTAACTCATAATTCTCAGCACATAAATCGCATATCCGAGATATCCTTACGGACCTATGACGTAAATTCCTTAGTCTTGAGAGTTAGCCTTTACAAGCCTTCCTCATGATATTTACTAGTGTATTTCAGAAGATTATGTATCTTGTAATCTTATCTTTCAAGATCAAAACTCCCACTTGATTTTAGTAACTTAAAATTACTCTTTAAATACATAGCAAATAGATCAACATTCCAACGTTATCTATATGGGATATTACAAAACAAAATGGCACTTCCATACTCTTTATTTTCTAAACTATCCACTTCATAAGTAGTTTAGCAAAATCCGAACTTCATTTAAGATATAACGTGATTCATCACATTCCATATATAATGGTATCTTATTAATCTTCTTAGATCAAGTCATACTCAACTTTCTAACCTTGATATCTTTTGGAATAAAGGAAGATATAGTTATCTTGAATCAAACATCACCATCATATTGAGAATTTTGATTCTCCTAATGAACATACCATAAAAACGATGTATTTCATTTAGGGAAATATTGTAAGTCAATGTTAACAATATTTAAGATAAATATATATCTTTAGGCTTACCTATATACCAACTAAATCATCTTAATGGTATAATAGATTTCCTAACCATTTTGCATGCCTTATAACTCAAGTACTTCTAATACAAAGTCACTTCATTTCCATGTATTTAAAACATAAACGTCTTACTTTATATTATACGTCTTTCAAGACTTTATGTTTGTGAATCTATTCAATAGATCATAAACACCTATAACTAAAGTAATCATGAACACCACTAGGTTTCAATAATCTTTTCAAGTTAATTCACTACTATGTCTATTTATGTAATTTCAAAAATACACAAATATTTAACTTTAGTAAAATTAGATTACTCTATGTATTTATGTCATTCAAGTGATTGTCCATTTTAAGAAACCGCAAAATAATCCACGCCCAATCTTACGACATGTGGATATTTTACCCCTTGTGTTTACAATTTAGTCCAAGCTCTTACATGACTAAATCAAAACAACAAGTGTTTCTTAATGTGAATGATATATATACTTTTAAGTAGTCTTTTAATCATATTGACACATGATCTAACTTCTATCTAATATTAATTAGATTGTTAGTATCTTATCTTGAAGATAAGAGAATTATATCTTTATGAGTTGTTTCTTGCACAAAATGTTCATTTCTCCCACTTGTGCATGGAACAACCTCATATATGAGATAAACATCACGTCTAATGTTCGTCTATACAAAAATATGATTGTGTCACATATATTAGCTTTTACAAGTAGATATAGAACAACTTAATCAACAAGAATCAATACATGAATATCCTTTGATGATAATAGTGTCAACAATTCGAAAGTAATTATCTTAGACCATAATAAAGATAATATGGGTTATTACCAAGACAACAAGGCTTGTAACTCCCACTGAATTAGAGAATGTTTTAATAGAGTCAAAATCAGTAATACAACACAATTCTCTCACTGAACTTGACAACATTGAAAATGTTTCATAATCGGTGAAAATAATTAGTGTTGTGTTTACTTTCTTACACTTTTGAAAAACACATTCGTAATAATTACATATAGTGTTCAGGAGTGTACTCTACTTCGTAAATGATGACTTATCCATCAAATGCTTTTTACTTGAAAGACTTGACATGCAATTTCTTCCTTAATAGGTTTACCGACCCCATAATGGTATGTAGTGCCTATAAATGGTCAAAGCACAACTACTAGAAAAATATGCTAGTTTGCCTTATAACCAAATAGCGGTAACTTTTAATAACTCAAAATATGCACTTTTCTTAACTATTAAAGTTTGCTATGAGTTATGTATTTTGAATCCGATTCTAAAATTCTTATAACTCCTTCTTTACTCATGAAAAAGAGTTTTAGGTTTATCTTTCATTTGTAAATTGACTCTATCCTCAACCATACGGTGTGTAGATCAATAAATGAACAAACCACGTTTACGGTGTAATGTTGCATTAATACATTTGTAAAAGAATTTACAAAATTCAATTTTAGTATTTTCGATAATACCATTCAAGAAAATAAAATTACCCCGGTAATAATAATAACCATAGTATTTTCCTTGAAATACTAGAATCCAAAATGACATAATTTCATCACATCAGTTGATCTGCTAGCAATGAAAGTATTCAAGATGGTAACTTGTCGAACAATGATTGACAAACAGGTTTGCAATTTCTAGATATTTAAGTGATTTACATTGCCAAAAGTCATTTTGCATTGTAAACATGTTTCATCCCTTCTTTATGCCTTAAGTTTCCAGATCTTACTGAGTAACTCAATTAAGTCGAATAATCTAAAGAACGTAAAACCTTCATGTGCAATCTTATTCAGTCATGAAGTTTTCTCTCCATTACAACATCGTCCAAAATCTCATATGACGACATTTGTAACTTCAAGTGTTCGTCAATTAGATGGCATAAGACTTAAATTTAAGGGTATTGATTTTGGTGTCAAAATCATGCATGGAGAAGCATACATACATCTCCATATCATTAGTTTAAAAACTTTTAGTAAACTTTTTGGTGAGACTAAAATTACATCATATATTTGCAAGTTGAGGTATTGGTTAAACCAATTAAAGATTTTACCCACAACTAAATTTACACCGTACTTTTTCTAGAAGTTAGCTAAAGCACAAAGCAATAACCTTATTCATTGTGTTTCAGATGTGAATTTTTGCGGTTAAATCAACCTTAAGGAATTATGTAAATAATAACCGTAGGTAATTCCAACTTTGACGCACAGGCAAGCCAGGAATTTGGTCAGCGCTGGAGCATAACACCTCCTTCCTTTATCGGGTACATGACCAGCAGTGCGTTATACCCACTTTATAGTTTGTCAAAGATGAGTAGGCCGTTAAGTTATTATTGCAATTCCAATCAACGCAAATCATATGTCAATTAGATCTCAAAACAATTCATATATTTTGATATGATTTAGTCCATATTAATTTTTCGTGGAAAAAATTACCCTTGTTTACAACATACAATCAATATAAAACGTATGAAAACAAGTAGGAACAAAAAAAACTAAATCATAAACACATAATAACAATTTATATGTGCAATAAATAAATCAAATAGCCACATGCATACGATGTATTCAATAAAAATATCAAATCTAGGTTTTTATATTCATATAAAAGTCTACCCTAATTTTAGATTTATTGAATCAAATAAAGCAAGTAGCACATACGTAACAATTACTACATAAAACATATGATCCATGAAAAACATACATGTTCATCACGGATCTCCCACATAACTTAACAATTAAATCTCTACGAATCGAAACATTAATTTACATAACATAACAATTAATCATGCAATTCATCAAAGTTCCACCCAAATCACTTAACAAATTCATTAAATCACTACGGATCGTAACCTTAAATACATGACATAACAATTAATCATGTAAATATCTAAAGATCAAAACATGCAATTTTAGGGTTTTACAAAAAAAAACTATCTGCTTTTTTATAATCGGCTAAAAAACAAAACAAACCGACCCCTTTTTTTTCTTATAAATCGAATTTAAAAAAAAAACAAAACCAAAACCCTAAATTTTCTTTTCAAAAAAAATATGTAGTTTTAACTAAAAACAATTATTAGTTAAAACAATCTTTAAATCTCGATAATTATAACATGTTAAAACGGCTCTCGATGCCACTGATGGTTTATGAAGTTCATAACAATTATTAAAAACCCTAATATGGATCAAAGCACACATAGAGGAAGCGATTTAACAAGATCATAATAATAACACAATTATAATTAATCGAATTAGGGTTACATACCTTTATCCTAGCGAAGATCCACAAGATCACCAACGAATGACCAATTAGGGTTTATGACGAACACTACCAAGATATAGCCTAAAGTAAGGCTATATTACGTTCTTGTACACACGTAATACAACGAGCTAACCGTGATTCTAGCACGTGTAAACCGAGCTTCTACCCTTGTGGATTATCTACCCAACAACCATAGAGAGGGACTAGGACTAGATTATTGCTAAACCAAAACTAAAGGATAAAAGGAACACTAAAAAAGGTGTTTTTCCTTTGGAGTTGATTTGCAATTGAAACCAAACAAATCAAATAAACCAAACGAAACCCTAAGGTGCGTTTGGCTATGTGATCGCAGGAGGGTGAAGAGAAAGAGAGAATGGGGATGAAATTATGAAGCCTTTGGGATTGTTTATATAGGCCTTGGTAAATCTTATTCTCCAAGTAATAAACTAATTAGGAAACAAAATCCCCCCCTTGGGCCTTGTATAACCGGCGGTGGAAGCCCACCCATGGGGCTTCCGGAACTTTCATGTTTCCTTCTTTTCTCTTCTATTTAATTCCATAGCGGTCGTTTATACTTAACTTTTAATTATTAACGATCGTTAGTTAAGCTTCGATTTAATTTAATAAATATATAATAAATATATTTACTAAATAAATTAACCTTTACGTAATGTGTGCAATCCTGTAATCCCGAGTTCGATCCTAACACAAGACTCTTTAAATATAAGTCCATAAAACTTTCAATTGCCAGGTTATCATGATGGTCTTTCTAACCGTTTAACGTGTTATTTTCCTTTAAAATCATGTCAGATGATCGACCCCATACTGATCATTTCATGTGCATTCCATGTGTACTCCATGTACCTTATCCCATGTGCGTACTTCCGCTTCCTGATACTCTACAAATTGTTGATGCCGCTCATAGCTTGGAGATGTTACTAGAGGTTGATGCTGCTGATGTTTGGAGACGCTAGGGGATGCGGATGCTGTTCACAACTTGGAGATCCTACAAGACGAAGACAAAGGCGTTAGAGCAAAGCAATTGGACGAGAAGATCTTTACCACCAGACGAGTTCCATCAATAATTGTCCCAAATTTTTAGTTACATGTCACACGTCATTCAGTTGTCATTTCAGTCATATGAGTGAAGACCGGTATTAGCCGGCCACTCAACTGAATAGTTACATGAATCACAGTCATGAGAATGACCGTCATGGAACTGAAAGGCAAGACTATAGTAACCACTACTATGACAACAACTACCCTAGCAATCGCAACCGAAGCCCCGGCTGCGGACGTGATCAGAAACACAAACGACCAGTAGTCCAACAGATCCGCCAATTTTGGCATAATAACCTAATAGTTGTAGCTCTATTTTTTTCACATTTCGAGACACATGTCAAGACATCAGTCAAGACACATGTCTCATGTATACTTTCCGAAGACACGTGTCAAGACGAAAGTTAAGACACATGTCATTCTATATTTCCCAAGACACGAGTCAAACACATGACCCATGTCCACTTCTGAAACATCCTTAAGAAATTCAGGGTACCCTCCAAAGGGTATATCCATTTGTTGTGCCATGTATTATTCGCCATTTCTTCCACCATATTTCATATATTCATGACCTTGAAGGACGCCATTCGTATTCCCCATGTATACCAAGGTTTCCTTCAGCCTAATGATAAGATCCAAGCTGCTAACGCATTACCTCGAACAGACGCGAGTTGAATTTCATCCTAATTATGGACTATAAATAGCACACCCTGCTAAGATTTATGACTTTGTACAGTAATGTTCAGGCTCCTGAATACATTCAGCATGGTTTTCCATCAGGAAAATCTCTACAATTTATCTATGCTTCACAAGCACGTGATTTGTTATCCATGATTGCTAAAAATTTTCTAGCTTTCAGTTGAAACAAGAACACTAAAGTTCCTTTTACGCATAGCCAGTTGATTATTCCAAAATCTTCCCATACATTCCAGAAGAACCTTCAAGGAGAAGAACGATACCATGAGATTATGTGTCGGCTACCGTCGATGTAAACAAATCACCATTCATAACCGTTATTCTCCTCCACGTATTGACAACATGTCCAATTAACTTTAGGGTGTTAAACACTTTTCCAAGATAGGATTCATGATCATGCTGCCAACAGTGACGAGTGAAAGAGCAGGACATGTCCATGACTGCTATTCGTTCACGACTCAGACATGTTAGATTCATGATTTTGTTTTAGTCTCATAAATGCTCTAGCATCATTATGCACTTAATAAATTGAGTTTCCATGAACTCATAAACAAATTCATCAGTACTTTCATCAAGAACAACCTGATGTTTCTCTAGGTCTAGAGAAGAGCAGTAAGACCATATTTGCACTATGTTTCAAACTCAATGACAAGGGAAATTTCACCCTGAAATTTTCCAATCTAAATTCTAGTTGATTTCAGTGACATGCTGAATCACATGGATTCTCACGGTTAATCTTACCATGACTCAGCTTATGCATAAAGGCGAGAACCCTACTCTACGTTAGGTGTCCCATGAAAATCCTACGCTATGAGAAGTCTAATTTCGGAGACTTATAGTTCCGCAAATTTATACGTATCAACTTTCTACGAAGCAAGATAAAGTTACGTTCATATCTAAGTACCTGACATACCAATAGGCTAAGATAGAAAGCCCAAATGACTAGGATGTTTTCCATCATCAGAATTGTGAACAGAAATGGGACAAGATCCCCACGGATTTTGGTTACCAGATTAACGAAAACTCAGAAAAACAAGATGCTATCTGGGTTATTACCAACAAGTTTGATCAAGTCTGCAAAATCCTTACATCTGTACGGATTTCAGAACCAACAGATTGATCAGACACATTCCAACCAAGGCTCATCCGATCACTTGGTAATCCGTCAGCTATCGGGTCAGACAAAGGTTCGCTTTTGTGCTCCTTATTTACGTCCACGTCCTTGTTCTAATTTCACGGTTTCCTTTCACGCTCACGTTCATGACACTATTCACATTCATGATTGTATCTTAGCTTACGATTTTACGTTCATCTTTATTCTGGGAAGTTTTGCAAGAACTGGAGAGACCATACTCAAGCTTAGTGTAACTCCTATCCTCAGATAGATGTTTCACGTCACAATCCACGTCTCACCTAATGGCATTTGGCGATACCGCCGCCGTATTACATGTTCACGATATGTTTCACAATGTCATGTTCATTCCACGTTCCTCATATCACGTTCACGATATGTTACACGTATCATTGATCATGATATGTTGCGTATACTACACTCACCATATCTTCACGTATCACGTTAAAAAATTTTCACGTATCATGTTCAAAAATTTTCACGTACTACGTTTCAATACGTCTCACGCATCGTTGTTAATTATCAGTTAGGTTAGATTATTTTGCATCGTAATGTTTCAGTTCCCTTGCATATATATTATGTTATCTTACGTAGATGACATTGAACTCTTCGTGTTTTCAAGTCAAGGTCAGGAGGACCAAGATTATCATTTGTGTCAAGATCTTGTGAAGGAACCATTCCAAGAGGGAAGCCACTTGGAAACGGACAAGTTCATCCGGACATCTTATCCGTTTTCTTTTATCAATAAGATATGTCATTTCAGTCACGTCACGTTCCATGTCCTTTTCAAGACATGTCACGTTTCAAGATTCCTTCTACCATGTCACCTTCATCTTATATACCCTCTAAGTTGGATTCGGGTATGTTACGCTTCCAGTTACGATATCTATAATTCAGGGACGAATTATTCTTTTTAGGGGGAAGAATTGTAAAACCCGCATGCTTTTACCAAGAATAGTACCCTTAAGATCGTACGTACCTGATTAGAACTTTCCTTTTATAGCACGTTTATGTTCATGAACAAGAATTTCAAGTATTACGTACGTGTTATGACACGATAAGTATTTATTACGTATGAACACACGATAATTATTCCAATAATAATTATAATCACGAACATACGAACATGAAATCATGAACGTAAATTAATCACGAGCTAATATTACGTATGTATGTATATTTATTACGATCACGAATAAATATATTAAGTCACGATCGATAACTAGTTAAATCACGTAAACTACGTAACACGTAAACACGAACATTTAACACGATTATTATTATTACGTATATTTAAATTAACACGAAAAGAAATTACGTAATTAATGTTACGTTAAACACGCATAAGAATAATTGTGGAATTCACGACATTTTAAATACACGAACACGCGTACGTTTTATTAAATAATTAATACAAACGAATAAGGAGAAAGTATAAGGGCCGTTTAGACAAACAAGAAAAGAAGTAGGACTTGGGTTCAAGGCCCAAGTGTTTTGTTTTGGCCGTGTAAACAAAAGATGGGGAGGAGTACATATTCTTGGACAAATCATATCAAACAAATAAAACCCTAAAACCAAATATGATGACGTATAGTCCCCAGCCGGGTCATGAACCCGGCCCAAGGGTACTACCCGTATCCGGCCCATCACATATGGGTGGGATAAATGTCAGTTAGGCTTATGGGCTTGAATGAACAGTAACCGCACACACGTGTGCGGCCCACGGCCCGGTACAGCCGACACGGCCGACATAGGGTTAGACAGAATGATATTCTGTCTAGGAATATCTTTACCCCAATAAGAGAGGATATTCACTACCAGAATTAGAAGATAACAATCATTCTAATTCTGGTGCTTATCTCTTCCTTGGGGCCGAAGGATCAGTGAAAGCCCACTAGGGTTTCACTGCCTATAAAAGGAACCCCCAAGGGTTCCACGAAGGTATCACAATTCTCTCTAAACTCACATATAACCCTAAATCGATTACTTACTCTCACGCCGGAGTCTAATCGTGGGAAACCTTCCCACGGTAAGCTTAACGCGTGTTGTTTAGTGTGCAGGATCCCAACCAGACGATTCACTTGGTGCAGGAGCCGGTACCCAGCCAACCCGAATTAAGCCTAATTCGGGTCTAGCAAGGATCAACCAACTTTTGCATCAACAAGTTGGCGCCATCCGTGGGACCTTAACACTAACAAAACCTCATCTCGATTTTTTCAATGACGAAGGGGCATCCGCCAGTTAACCCCAGGAACGTGAATCCTGGGAATCGGAAGTCCCCAGGGGAAGGGATTCTTATTCCCAACCAATCACCTAGCCGCCTCGCAGGCGGGCCAGGTAACCGTAGCGGTCTTCAGTCCGCAGGGGTGACGAGCACGATCTCGGTGACACCCCCGCCCACTTCAACCCTGGACAACCCTGATCCGGGAAGTGCGCCAGACCCTCCTAACAAGGAGCCACGTAGACCCTTAATGGAGGAAGAAGTGGAAGCTCAACCACTCAGCGAGGATGAGCTCACTCGAGTTCTCACTCAGAATTTTGAAAGGATCGTCCCAGGGATCGCATCAAGATTGAGCCTGGGGAGGAACCTCCAAGCCCGACTCAACTTTGGCGACAGTGGACCATCCACTCCTTCCCGAAATCGGAGAAAAAGGAGGACTCAGACTCGGGAGCAGGGAACCTTTGAGGAAGACCCTCAACCCCGGAATGTGTTTGAACGCATAGGGGATCGCATCATGCAAGAATTAACGCAGCCTCAAGATGGAGAAAGGTCGGATGGCTCACCCGAGCGGCCAGACCGAGAGCTGACCAGAACCACACGCCGCCCAAGTGTGTGGGATAGAATGAACACAGGGAGGAAGGCTCCTGGTTCGTCTCAAAAAAGTGGTCCCTACTCAAAAGGCGGGGCACCACCGCCGTCCCCAGATCCGTCTGGGGAGGACTCAGATGACCATCCGCCCAAACGCCGCCGGCCTAGGCGCACGCCACCACCACCAAACAATGATGAGTATTATGGTGGCCCCTACTATAGGGATACGGAAGCAGAGGACCTCTCGCGTCCGTGGTGTGAACCATGGGATGACCCTAGGCTCACGCGGCCATGGGCTGATCCCAGGGAAGATCCGTTTACCCTCCGTATACGGAACTACTCTGAGGACACCAAACGTCGCATGCCGGCATGTATCAAGACGTATGATGGGTCCGGTGATCCTGTCGATCACCTCAAAATATTTGATACTCAGGCTAAAATTGAGCGATGGCCCATGCCTATATGGTGCCAAATGTTCAATTCGACCTTAATTGGAAACGCTCGTGACTGGTTCGAGGCACTCCCCCCACGGAGCATTGATAGTTTCACGGAACTACGCACTGCGTTCGAGAACAATTATACTCAAAGGAAGAAGTATAATAGGGATCCGGTTTCATTGGCAACTGTCAAGCAACGTCCGGGGGAGTCCACAGAAGCCTTCACTGAGCGCTTCAATGATGAGTGCACACGCACGAGAACCATGCCAGAGCTCCTGAAAATCTCGGACTACATGCACGCCATAACAGACAGAGAACTGATCAGGCGTCTCAACGACAAGCGTCCAGAGAGATATGATGACCTCATGGAAAGGGTCAGAAATTTCATAGAGGGAGAGACAGCTGTTGCCGCGGCCTACCCATCCCGAGGAAATGGGTACCGCTCAAATGACCAGTCCCGGAGACAGTCGGGTGGCCAAGGCAACCAGAACAATAATAAGAGCTCGGACTATAAGAGCCAAAGCAAAGGCGGACGGTCGGACGACAAGTTCACCCCCTTAAAGATGTCCTACCGGGAGATCTTGTTGACTGAAGGGGCGAATTTTCCAAGACCTCCCCCAATGACCACACCCCCGGAACGTCGGCAGGGAAGTCGCTTCTGCGAATTCCATAATGACAAAGGACACGGCACGGAGGAGTGTATCCAGCTGAAGAAGCATATTGAGTCGCTAATCAAATCAGGCAAACTCAAGCACCTAGTCAAGGATTAGAAAGACGGAAAGGACAACAACAAGAAGTATGATAAGAAGGATCCCCAAAAAGACAAGCCTTCTACCATATACATGATCCAATCCAGGCAGCGCCGCACGAGACAGAAAATTGGCCAAAAATTTTCACGCGGCAAGGAAATCTCATTCCCTCTCATCACAGCAAGTGACGTGGTTGATGCGCCTCTCACTATTGAGATAAGCATTGGAACACACAATGTTCGTCGCATGTATGTGGATGGAGGGTCGTCAGCAGAGGTGTTGTATGAACACTGCTTTGTGCAGTTATGCCCAGAGATAAGAAGCCAATTAGTACCGGCCACATCGCCGCTTACTGGTTTTAGTGGAGATACTATCTGGCCAATAGGGCAGTTGCGTTTGCTTGTCACCATTGGGAATGAGGAACATTCTACTACAACGTGGATGAACTTCATGGTGATACGTTCACACTCCCCTTATAATGGGATCATAGGCAGACCAGGCATTTTGGCTATCCGGGCAGTACCCTCTACGGCACACGGAATGATTAAGTTCCCCGTTGATGGGGGAATCGTTACTATTTATAACACAGTCGTGCCGACATCCGAGTGTCACACTGTGACAACACCGGCACCACCTGTACCACCCAAGGATGGAGCACCACCACCCAATTGGAAGGTGGCCATTCACCCTGACTACCCGGAACAGGAGGTATCCATAGGAGGGGCGCTCTCAGATAGCGGCAAAAGGGCCATGTGTGCACTTTTAAGTGCAAACCTGGACATATTCGCATGGGAACCAAAACATATGACGGGTGTGCCACGTACGATAGCAGAGCATAAGCTCCAGATCCGCCAAGGGTACCAACCCATCAAGCAAAAGAAGCGCGGCCAGGCGCCCGAGAGAAGTCAAGTTATATTGGAGGAAGTGCGGAAACTGGTGGACGCAGGCATTATGCGCAAGGTATACTACCACGAGTGGTTATCCAATCCAGTCATGGTCAAGAAACATGACGGAAGTTGGCGCATGTGCGTGGATTTCACGGACCTGAACAAGGCCTGCCCACAGGACTGTTACCCGCTTCCAGAAATCGACTGGAAAGTAGAATCCTTGTGTGGATATCCTTTCAAATGCTTCTTGGATGCATATAAAGGGTATCACCAAATCCAGATGGCGGAGGAGGATGAAGAAAAAACGGCGTTCCACACAAGCCAGGGCATATATTGCTATACGAAAATGCCGTTTGGATTAAAGAACGCCGGCGCTACGTATCAGCGGTTGGTGGATAAAGCTTTCGAATCACAAATAGGACGCAACTTGGAGGTATATGTTGATGACTTGGTGATAAAAAGCCACACGGAGGAGGCACTCCTCCGGGATGTCCAAGAGACATTCGACACGCTGAGAAGGATTAATATGAAGTTAAATCCAAAGAAATGTACGTTTGGTGCAACAGAAGGAATGTTCTTGGGATATTTGATTGACCCAAACGGCATCAAACCTTGTCCAGAGAAGACGGACGCAGTGATACGGCTACCGTCCCCGCAGACACGGAAGGAGGTGCAGTCCCTGAATGGGAAGTTAGCCGGACTAAATAGATTTCTATCCAAATCCGCAGAGAAGTCATTGCCCTTATTTAAGACACTCAAGAAGTTTATTAGAAAGGGAGACTTCCGTTGGACGAAGGAAGCTGAGGAAGCCTTTGGCCAACTCAAGCAGCATCTCGCATCTCTCCCCATGTTGGTAGCTCCCCGCCCAAAGGAGGAACTTGTTATGTATCTCTCAGCTACTCATGGCGCAATAAGCGCGGTACTGATGACGGATAGAGACACAATACAGACCCCGGTCTACTTTATAAGTAGAACATTACAAGGAGCGGAGCTGAATTATTCCCCCATGGAAAAATTGGTGCTAGCACTAGTATTTGCTACAAAGCGGCTGCGCCGGTACTTTCAGGCGCACCCGATTGTCGTGATTACGGATCAGCCAATCAAGCAGGTTATATCTAGACTAGACGTGGCAGGGAGACTAGAAAAGTGGAGCATCCTACTGGGAGGGCATAATATATCTTACAGACCAAGGACGGCTGTTAAAGGCCAGATCTTGGCAGATTTCCTGATCGAAAAGCCGGATGAGGAAGAACCAATCATTAAGCAAGAGGAGGTCCCAGCGGAACCTTGGGTGCTATTCACGGACGGATCCTCATGCACAGACGGGTCCGGGGCAGGCCTCATCCTCACAAATCCAGAAGGAATGGAATTCACGTACGCCCTCCGTTTCGAGTTCACGGCCACCAATAACGAAGCGGAATATGAAGCATTAATTGCGGGTTTAAAAATCGCCGCTAGAATGGGAGTCCGCAACCTTGAGGCCTACGTGGACTCACGGCTTGTCGCGAACCATATTCTAGGTGGGTATGTGGCTAAAGAGGACAACATGGTCAGATATTTGGAAAAAGTCAAAACGTTAATCGCGACTTTCAGTAAGTTTTCCATCAAGCAGGTGCCAAGGGGCGAGAACAAGAAAGCGGACGCTCTCAGTAAGATCGCATCCACGAGCTTCGCCCACTTGTCTAAACAGGTTCTGGTGGAAATACTCAAGGAAAAGTCTATCACGGAAGGGGAAGTGACTGCTATAGTTGAAGAGGAGGGACCTACGTGGATGACCCCAATCATCAACTATTTGACTAATGAAACCCTTCCAGACGAGGAAAAAGCAGCAAGACGCGTTAAAAGGAAGTCACAACATTTCGAACTCCAGGAAGGCATCCTTTACAAACGCTCTTTCTTGCAGCCGTGGCTGCGGTGTGTTGGACCACGCCAGGCGGCCTACGTTATTAGTGACATACACGAAGGATTGTGCAGCATGCATGCAGGCCCACGATCCGTGGTAGCCCGAGCCTTACGAACAGGATACTATTGGCCCACTATGCACAGAGACGCGCGAGATATGATTCGCAGGTGCAATGATTGCCAAGTGCATAGGCCAGTACCGCGGCACCCGCAGCAGGAGCTTACTCCTATCACGTCCCCGTGGCCATTTTACAAATGGGGAATTGACATTGCAGGACCATTTCCTGTAGCTGCGGGAGGGGTTAAATTCTTGATTGTTGCAATGGACTACTTTACACGATGGATAGAAGCCAAGGCAGTAAAATCTATCACGGGTAAGCAGGTCAAAAAGTTTGTGTGGGAACACATCGTATGCCGTTTCGGTCTACCTGGAGAAATTATATCGGACAACGGCAAACAGTTCACGGATAACCCATTCAAAGACTGCTGTGCATCATTGAACATCAAGCGGCGCTTCGCGTCTGTCAAGCATCCACAAACGAACGGCCTTGTCGAACGAGCAAATAGGAGCTTGGGGAATGGAATCAAGGCGCGGTTGGATGAACGACAGGGCAAATGGGTCGATGAATTGTCGCACGTGCTATGGGCACATAGAACCATGATAAAAACAGCCAATGGAGATACTCCGTTTGCATTGGCTTACGGCACTGAAGCCGTTATACCAGCAGAAATAGGGATGCCTACTATCCGCACGGCGGAGGTTAATGCCGTCACAAACGATGAGCAACTGCGAATCAACCTGGATCTGTTGGAAGAAAAAAGGGAAATAGCAGCCATCAATGAAGCTAAGTCCAAGGCTAAGATGAAGGCTTATTACGATGCCAAGGTCAAGGGTGTTTCTTTTCGACCGGGAGACTACGTCTATCGTGCTAACGAAGCAAGTCGAGTGGAAAATACAGGAAAACTGGGCCCTAAATGGGAAGGACCGTATGAAGTCATTGAAACCTTGGGACGAGGCGCGTACAAGTTACGCGACATGGATGGCCGCGACCTAGAGCGCACATGGAACATCGCCAATCTAAAAAGGTGCTATCTTTGAAAGCTACGGCTCCCGCATGGATACTTCGCTCTAAGCGGTCTCAATAAAAACCATGCGGGTTTATTTGTCTTACTTGTTTTTCTTATGTTTGTTTTAGTTTCCCTTATGGACCTTTTTTAGGACTTGTCGTCATTATTCAAACAAAAATGTAAATGTCCTAATAAAATGCCGTGGTGCCTAGCTAGTTCCACGGCCTGTTTCGTGCAAATTATTGTCCCCTTTGTTAGATTCTTTGTTAGCCGTATGAATTTTACTTGTGATATAATATGCCATGTTTCTGTCGTATGCGTTCTCTCAAAATTACCGTACATGTACTATACGCCTCCAGGTGGGGTAAGAGGATTAAGTGAACCTACTAATTTAACTTGCCGCGTAAGAGGGATGCAACCCCAGCCGCACGGATCATGTATCCTTACTAGACACCTTACTCACAAGACGTTGGGGTAAGTTTCATATGCTATAGCCATACCGTGCTCCGCATAGTAAAGACGCACGTCGCACGTCTAGTAAATTATAGACTTGTATGTATTTTCTTTGTGAGTAAGACGTGGTATCATGCAGTATTGAACTACAATATTTCGAACACTAAGCACAAATACACAAGTTTCCAAACAAATCAAAATTGCCGTGGTTACCCACGGACTTATATACAAAACATGAAAATTGTTAGCCGTGTACATACACGGACGAATAAAAAAAAATACATATTCATAGATTACAAAACAAGTGTTTGATTGTAGACAAAGGAGCATCCTAAATTGAGGGGAGAAACCTACCCATCTCTGCTTGTTCTTCCACCAGACGCGACAACCATTCATCACGCTCTCCCCGCTTCTGGGCTTGGGCCGCGGTCCTTTCCAACACCACGTCTAGGGGTTCTTCGTCAAGTACGACCCTGGTTACATCCTCATATACAGGAAGGGTTAGAGGAAAGGAAGCAGTGGAAGGCGTGCTAGGACTGAGCTTCTCCATGATTTCAGTGTTCGGGGCATCTTTGGTGGCCTCTAGCTCATCTAGGAATGGGTAATGCAGATCTTGCATCGCGGCCATGGAGGCAGTCATCTTGCTGGCGGCTTCGGGCTTAAAGAAGGTATGACGGGCGATGTCCCCACCTTTGGTGATCAGTTCAGCAGCCTCAACCATTCCTTCGTGACGTCCATGGTCGATACCATCAGATACAAGGTTGGCAAATTGTTGTACAAAGGATGGGGCCTCTAGCACCTTTGTCACGGCCAGGCGTGCTCCATGCCCAACCATCCACCTACGGCCCGCAATGGCTGTTAGCAGTTGGGGGCACAGTACATTGTCACGCTCAGCGGTCAGGGCATCAATCACCAATTCTTTTTGGGCAACTGCCTCTTTCAGCTCTTGGGTGATGGCCCTTTCCTCATCAAGGTCTGTCTGCATTGTTTCCATGCTTTGGACGGCCAAATGCGCGTCCTCTAGCTTCTGGTTCAGAACATCTACTTGGCTGGCGTAAGAATGGGCAGAAGCTTCGGCCGTGGTTACCTATAATAAAAGACGTGTTAGTACATTCATTGTTGGTATATATGGGTGGTGCGGCACGGATATGTACCTTGGTGTTTGCAGCATCTAGTTGAGACTCAAGGTGGGCTACTTGCTGATCGTGTTCACTCACACGGGCCGATTGCGTCTTGATGGTTGCCTCAGCATTCGCTAGTTTGGATTGGAGGTCAGCAATCATGGCTTCATTATCTTCAATCATTTTTTCTCTCCGTCCAACTTTCCTCTTGAGAGAGTCCACATGCCCAAGCGCAGCTTCAAACCTGACCCTCATCGAGGTTCCCATCGCCATCTGATGCACTAGCGTCCCGTTATACTCATCTGCCAAATCCGCATGACTGAGCGAGTTTACCTCTTGCACCAAGCTTGGTGGTATGCAGTTATTGAGTTACTCCCGGCACTCGTCGGCACTCCTCAATCGCGACGCCGTGGTAATAGTCCAGATAGGGTTGAAAGGTTGAGGAGCGCCGGATGAAGGGAAGTCTTGGGAAATCAGAGGTGAACCGTCTTCAAAAACAGAGCCGGACTTTGTGGGGGCCGCGGGGTTTTCTTTGACAGCTTTTCCTTTCTCCTTATCCACTTGGGTGTCAGAAGGAGGCGCGGCACCAGCTTGGTTGTCCCTGCGACATGAGTATTACGAAATATATTAAGTATGGCTTGAAAAAAAGAGAGGACGCGGAAATTCTTGCATAATGAGATGGTCTCTTACATATTGTTTCTTGCTCCTTCGGAGGCGGTTGGGGCAATTTATGTGACGGGATCGACATGAGCGGCCCGGTTAGCCTCGGAACCCTGCGTGGCACTCCCAACAGATTGATACATGGGGTGATCCTCTCGAAGCCTCTTGGCGGGAGCATTGTGTTCACCAATCTCCACTGATGCAGTCCCTCTCGCACGGTTTCCTCTTTTCCGGGTGCGCCTGGTGAGGGGCTGCGTTGTGAGTTCAGCAACTTCCTCTTCCCCTTCCTCCTCTTCGTCCAAGTTGATATGTTGTTGCACTTCATCGTCATCATCATCGCCCATCATCCGGCGGATGCTGGAGTCGGTTTGTTCAATGTTGTCTCCCTGTTGTTCTCTGTGAAGTGAGGAGTGCCCGGCACCCCCTTGGTTCATCTGGTTGTGATCATCATCATGGTCTCCATGTTCTTCGTCAGAATGGGGATCAGGCACGGCTTCCAAGGCGACCGTCACTGGTCGGGTATGCTCGAGGAGGGGTTGTTCATTTTCACGAAGAGGACGGAGACCTTCCGGCACAAGCCTTGGATCGCCCTGGCGCAACAGTCCAAAAAAGTTCATCTCTGTCCAGCACAAAACAATAGATGTTAGTTATTCTACAAACACATGTATGCATTCTTATTGACGTACGGATGATTAGCCTACCTTCGCCCTACCTTCTCCAAAAAACAGGATACCTATTGGAGGGACCAAAGTAATTGCGGCTAATTCCTAGCAAGCATAAGAATGATTCCGGTAGGTTTCTGTGGAATCCAGTCCTATTTAGATCTAACTCTTGAGAGTGAAGGGGATTGTATGTACTGGCGTGCGGCTTAGGGTCGTGCGGGAATATGTTCCTAATGATGAAATCACCCGGCCATACCACTGCGTCAATGAAAAAGTAATGGTCATACCAATTTTTCAGTGAATCCATTGGTTTGTTGTGTGATTGTGGGCTGTTGGAGGCTCGTTTTTTGAAAGATACCCAACCGTTCACTAAGTTTGGGGTGTAAAACAACCTAAATAACTCTACGGTTGGGGGGATTCTCCTAGCACGGCAAAGGATCTCGAATTGGCTAATTTTACAGGCACCTATGCAGTGGAGTTGACTAATGTGTACATTGTAATATCCTAACAAATCTACGAGAAAGTGGGTGAAAGGAATACGGTAATTCGCCGCGTCAAACAGGCGAGTATAGAGGCCTATCTTACCCGCTGGAGCCTCAGTTATGAGGTCCCCGACGCCAGGAAGTGAGGGGTGTAGGTTGGAAGGGATGAAGTAATTTGTACAAAAATGGTTTAACTGGTCTTGGGTCATGACATTTAGCACGGATCCGATGGTAGGGCTGTTTCTATTGGCCATTACTAAAAAAGAGTGTAAGGACGTGGTATTCTAACCTGCGTGTGAAGGGATCCGTGCGTACTTGGTTCAAGATAAAAGGAAAGCTTTAATGGCAGAAATGGAGGTTGTGAACTGTGTGTTTCACACAGCCGTAGGGGTGGCTTATTTATAGGGTTACCTTGAGGGTCATAGCCTGTTGGATATGTGACACGTGTTGGCCACTATTCTTAATCGTGTGGCTAGGGGGCAAGGGGCAAGTGAAACGTCAGATGGGACCCACGGGTCATATCTGACCCACACGTTTGCACTGCTCAATGTTCTGACTGTCTGCACTTTTGTCAGTCAAACAAGTCAGATGAACAGTTGTTCATGTCGGGTTATGCGGCTCTAACGTAAGACTTGACATTTAATGATATATTTAATTTGTCTCGGCGACTATGTATCGAGCATCATTGTCCTTTGTTATGAATTCCTTGGTACGTCCGGGAGCATCTTTGTAGTCTAGAGGTTCCACCTACGGTTGTAACAACTAGACTGGGGGGACATGATGACGTATAGTCCCCAGCCGGGTCATGAACCCGGCCCAAGGGTACTACCCGTATCCGGCCCATCACATATGGGTGGGATAAATGTCAGTTAGGCTTATGGGCTTGAATGAACAGTAACCGCACACACGTGTGCGGCCCACGGCCCGGTACAGCCGACACGGCCGACATAGGGTTAGACAGAATGATATTCTGTCTAGGAATATCTTTACCCCAATAAGAGAGGATATTCACTACCAGAATTAGAAGATAACAATCATTCTAATTCTGGTGCTTATCTCTTCCTTGGGGCCGAAGGATCAGTGAAAGCCCACTAGGGTTTCACTGCCTATAAAAGGAACCCCCAAGGGTTCCACGAAGGTATCACAATTCTCTCTAAACTCACATATAACCCTAAATCGATTACTTACTCTCACGCCGGAGTCTAATCGTGGGAAACCTTCCCACGGTAAGCTTAACGCGTGTTGTTTAGTGTGCAGGATCCCAACCAGACGATTCACTTGGTGCAGGAGCCGGTACCCAGCCAACCCGAATTAAGCCTAATTCGGGTCTAGCAAGGATCAACCAACTTTTGCATCAACAAAATACATGCCGTCATTTTTCCTTTTGTTTTTTTTTTTCTGTCGTGAGTCTTCATCATCAAGAACAAGAAATCGGGGCTTTCAATCCAAGAGTAACAAAGATGACATTCTTTTAAAGTCATAAACCCTAAACAAGAAGTAAGTAAAAACCCTAATTCGTTTTCTATTTATTTCTTCTATTTTATCTTGAATCCGATTTTTACGGGTATTTAAAACATGTTCAAACAACGAATTAAGGAGGGGTTTCATTTTAAAGGCGTTGTGTTTGATTTGGCACACAAACCGAGACCATTTAAGGTCTCGGTGGTATCATAAACCCACCAGCCGCAACCCTAATGGGCGTGGGCGTGGTTGTGCTAGCAGTGGAAACCCCAGCAAGGGTGCGTTTGGCTTGGCAGTGGCATCGGTAGCCAAGCAGGGGAAACCACTGGCTGCGGCCAGTGGAGTAATTGTTCTGACGGTGGGAAATTATTGCGAGCAGGGGAAACAGGCCACTACTAGGGGCTATGGCAGTTAGGAAGGGTGTTTGGCTGTCAGTTTTAGAAAGCAGTTAAGGGGGTGTTTGGCTTATGGTTTAAGGACAAAAATTAAGGGGCTGTTTGGTTCGTCACATATATAAAAAAAAGACAACACGAGTTTTCACGGGTACGGTTCGCGACACGTTTTAATAAATTAATAACACATGGTTCGATCCATGATTATTTTTGTTCAAGTTTATTTAACCTTACAAGTATATAATTTTACATGTTAATTAAATTAATTTGGCATTATATATAATTAATTTAATTAAATCATGAACTTAGGTTAATTATTATTATGTAATAATACATGTTTTTAACCTAAGTATGTAATAATTTTTTTGTATGATAGTATTAATTAATTATTAAACATGACAAATAGATAATTAATAAACTTGGACTTAGGTTTATTATTATTATTTAATAATACACTATTTTAACCTAAGTATTTTATTATGTAATTTAGACTATAGTAATTAATTAATTATTAAACATGACTTATAATTAATTAATTATCATGACTTAGGTTATATTAATATTAATATTAATACATGTTTTAACCTAAGTATATTATACACTTAATTTAATTAAATCATGTTCATATTTAATTAAATCTTATAACCTATAGTTTATGTAATTTACATGTTATAATTAATAAACTATACTATTAATCACATGACTTAGTATAATTAATCAGTAAAACTAAGCTTATATTATTAGCTTATAAATTCAGCTTATTTCTATTTTTAGAAACTCATTTATTTTAAGCAGCTAATCTAATTATGGAAACTTTCTATTTTTAGAAACTTATCTATTTTAAGCAGTAAATCTATTTTTGGAAACTTTTTATTTTTGGAAACTTTATATTTTTTGGAAACTTTCTATTTTTTGGAAACTTTCTATTTTAAGAAACTTGCTATTTTTTAGAAAGTTACTTATTATTACACCACAAGTATAATAATACAAGAAATACAAGTAATACTTAATCAGAATATACAGAATACACGATAAAATCAGTAAAACAAGACATGAACATATAAAATAAGCTACAACATGATATAAAACCAGTTACGTACTCAGTAACCAGAATACTTATACATGTATCCTATGTATTTATGTAGCATTAGTGATACCGGAGTAGGACTCTCTTCCGTTCGTCTTATTCGTTCACTGGACTTAAGGTACGGATTCTCATCCTTTCAGTATGGACATTCTTTCCTTATTAGGATTTCTCGTATGCAGCCAATTGTTTTCCCTAGTATATGTTTTATATGTTTTGATTGCTTATGTTTAATTAGAATACCTAAAGCCATATACATTCATGACCAATTTCACCTAGTTATGGAGGTACCATAACCATAACACTAGAGGACTGGTGTTATGACTTCCCCACGGCGGAGTGATTGCTCACGGCCTCCCTTCAGATTTTGGCCATATTATTATATTTATCATGTGGGGCGTATGGGTGCATCCTAGTTACATGTTTTTAGCAGATTACTCAGTGTGAATGTGGTGTGTTCCTTGCATCCTTCACAAGGAGCTGATCCCTCCTACTCATACCAGTATATTAAATTAGAGGCAGCCCCTCTAATTTGCATGACGAGGTCACCCCTCCAAGTATTCATTCACGTGGATAAATTCATGACCTATATTGGCTAATGGTAAAATATGTTAAACAGTTTTTACATGATAAAACATAAGGCTTTTCAAACTATAAAACCAGTTTTACTAAGATATAACCGAGTTATCCAGGACTTAGTTTCATCCGCTGTCTCATGTTTTTATGCTTATATTATTCATGCTTTACTAGTATATCCGTGCACTGAGCGTTACGCTCAGCCGTTTTCCTTTCATGTTCCCAAAACGGCAGGTACCCAGGACTCAAGCATGTGGAGGACGTGCATAGGATGGAAGCTGCCATAGACTTCTTCCTTTGCCTTCATATACCTATGCTTGTTTAGTCATTTCTTATTTCCTTTACTTTATTATGTTTTGGGGTTATGTTTGGGAAACCGATGTTTGATTCCGGTTTTCCCTATGGTCATGTATGTTTTAGCACATTTTACCTTTCATGTTTTGATGACACGCCATAATTACGCGTAACGATCCACTTATCAAAGTGGGGTGTTACAAAAGAACCGAATCACCATAATAAAGCCGCGCAGGCCGAAAATAACAGAACTCCACCCAGGGAGAGATAGTCGGGCATCTCGACCAAGTCTCCTGAAGAATGATACCCCTATCAACCATCACTTTATTAGAAACAAAAAGGGATTTACAACAAATTGGATGGGAGTCGAGATACTATTTGTGCTCCCACCCCTTTAGTAATAGCAAAACCTATTCTATGGAAAATATGAACAGCATCACGCGCTCCAATGTCTTGAGCCTTAGAAAATCCCTGGATCCGCTTCAGCAATGCAACTGCATCTTCCTGTAACACACCTAGAGAAGAAAAAGAGAAAGGAAGAAACTCATATCCGAGAGCTGCACACTTAGCCAAATACTTGCATCGTTTACATTGTGCAGCATCAATCACACCTCAGCCAGGAACACATTCATTCATCCCCGTACCAGTCAGAGGAGAAGAACCAGTAAGATCAACGCACACATCTTTACCTCCCTCCCATGAATAAAACAAAATATCTGCCGGACGTAAGGCATTATCAGGTCCTCCATCTAATCCAATATTAACTTCCTTTCCGACAGTTATCCCTGAACGATAACATATATCAACAAGAGTATCACGTACCAAATTGTAACGATGCTTAATCCCAATGATGCCAGCACACAATACCACATGATCCCCAAATATATCCAAATCAAATTGTGACAATCCGTCAATTTTAGGTCGTTATTTTAATCTCGACTAATAAGTATTATAAGTTTACTTTAATGAGAATTTTAAATTTTTGATTAACCGAGAAGGTTATGACTTGAAACTTAACGTAAGAATGTCGTTTCGATGAAAACTGACAAGGAATACGTTAGGTATCGATATTATATTCTCAAATTATTATATAAATGATTTTATTGTATTTATTTTTATTTCTCGTGTTTTACGTTTTAACGAATGACGAGAACTACTAATGATCGCGATACCGACAGATGCCCAAAAATTTATGTTTTATTATCGATTGTCTCGATATTTTATATATTCGACGTTTTCGATTTAATTACGTTTTAAGTCGTGTCGAAGTGATATTATTATTTTTAAGAAGCTTTTTAACTTTTTAAAATAAAAGTATTTTTACGAAACCCGAGTCCCGTAAATATTTTCAAAATTTAATATTTACATTTTCTACCCTAACAACTATTTAATTTCATTTTGGACCAAAACTATCATAAATTGGCAATACTAGCCCTCCACCCACTATATAAATACCCTCCACCACACACACATATCATTTTTATTCATTTAAAATTTTGAGAAAAATCTCTCTCCCTCTCTCTTTGTTTTCCGCCCAAACCACCACCACAAAACACCCTCAAATTTTGATTCTACTTTGATTTGTTAGAATCTAACAAAAGACCCATCTTAATCTTGAGCTACCCATCATATTGGTATTATTTTTATACACATGCATTAACTTTTTCAAAATTTTATTTTTTTGATGAAGTAGTAGTGTTTGATCTATTTTTATGTTGTGTATAAGTGTTAATATTATTATATTCAAGTTTTAATTGGTTGCATGTTTGATTTTTGAATTGGGTTTTCTTTGATTTGTCCATGCAAGTGTTATAGGATTGAAAGGGATTGATTAGAGTGATTGTAAGTTGTTATTAAGAGTATAGAAGTGGTGAAAATGGGTCAAATATTGATTTGACATGATTTCTAAAATGTATTTTTGGGACAGCAGCTTACAACAGATTATTTCGTGATTTTAAGTTCTGAGATAGGCTTATATTAATTTATATTGTTGTAGTAATCTTCAAGACGCTCGTTTTGCCGCTTGAATGAGCTTCTAACTCATTACGAGCGAAAAGTTATGCTAGTTTTAGTATTTGTGTACCGGGAGACGAGTATCGGCACAATCCGAAAATTGTTGTCGATATTTGGATCGAATCTCGGGGACTATAGAATGAGTTTTAAAAATGTTCAAGGACTGATGTTAAAGTTTAAACCTCAGGTCATGAGTCTATTTTCAAACCCGAGTGTCGGTTTAATAAATGGAGTTGTTTAGATACGTCAAAATGGTTTTACGAGTTAAAGGCGTAAATCTGTCCGGTTTTTACAACACGAAGATGTGTCGGGCAGAAGGTCTTAGGAGTTATATTTTTGAATGAAACTTGAATTGAGTCTTCTTCATATTATGTGTGAGTTTGTGACCAAGTTTCGTCAAAATCGGACAAGTCTAGATAGGGTAGATTGGTGTGTACATTTGGAGTGTACATGTTGATTGGTATTTTGGACATGTAGTTCAATAATTGAGTTGAGTATTCTCCATTGGACATGGTGATTTACTCAAGTGTTAAGTCATTATATAAATGACTTAGCTACTGGTCCGAGGGAAGTAAAATGATAATTTGACTTGCGTTGACTTGGCGTCTTAAGACGGGTCAATATCGAGAGTGCAATTGTTTAAAAAGAATAGTGTTGAATAAAAGGGTATAGTAATAACGCTTGTATTATTAAATTTTTCGGGATTGTCTTGGTTTTTTAATTTTGATTTTTATATTATTTAAGTATGATTTATACTTAAGTCGATTTTTAACGAACGCGCCTTATTTGATAGGTTGCGGTTTTCGTGTTTAAACGGGCATCACTAATCGTCGGCGATCGTCTCATTACCACTATTGGCTAAGGTGAGTCTATAGCCTCGCTTTTAACATGTTTACTTGTTTTATAAAACCCGCGAGGGGGATAACATGCTTGTTTTATTAAAATAAAAGGGTACAACGAGAAGTTGTGGAAACCCTACTTATTGGAAAAGTATGGGTGCAACGAGAAGTTGTGGGAATCCTATTTACTTGAAAAGTAATTATTGAAATTGAAATGCACAACTATAAGTTGTCGTAAACTCATGATTGTTTTTAAAATTTAACACAAAGAACTTAATTGTATGTTTAGATGGAAGTTATTACATAAGTTTGTTTAGCCTTAAAAGACCCATGAATCGTGAATTGTTAATCGAGATAACGCTAATGCTATGGATAGATCTATCGGGGTGACGCCCAGTCCGGTCACGACTAGATCTTCCGTGGTGTTGTGATGCACTAGTAATGAAACATCGGATGCATTGTATAAGAGAAATATACGCACTTGGCTAGGTGTGTTGGGATGAAATAATATATGTTAACGTTCAATGTCACGAGACTTATGTAATGACACGATAATTATGTCCGTACAACATAATTATCTTTGAAAAATCATTAACCATGAAAGGTTATTTTTGAATACTTGTGTTCTCATTATTTAAATTAAAACTCTATAGATTCACTCGCAAATTTTGCTGACTTTTTAACATGTTTCATCTCAGGTCCATATAGAAGGCACTCGAGGAAGGCGGTTTCGTGAAGCTTGCTTATTGAAATGTTTTGGCCCGCTTTTATAAATTATATCCATTCAAAAGAATCTTTTATCATTTATTATGTTTGTAAACATGAAATTATCTGGGACCACGTGAAAAGTTTTATTGTTAAATAAGAATGAATTGATGTTTATTAAAACGACTTGTTTTGAACCGTTTTCTATGATTATGAGATTGAACCATGATAGTAACACCCAATGACCCTTCCGCTGTTATGACCAAAATTTGGAGCTGCTACAGATTGGCATCAGAGCTCAAGTTATAGAGAACGAAAAGATTTTCCAAAGATGGATTTTTGAAATCTTTTAACTATAACTGTTGCAAGCGAAACCTCCGAGTTGCCAATGGACGAGAATGATAGTATTTTTATATATAAATATATATATATATATATATATATATATATATATATATATATATATATATATATATATATATATATATATATATATATATATATATATATATATATATATATATATATATATATATATATATATATATATATATATATATATATATATATATATATATATATATATATATATATATATATATATATATATATGGCATTATATATATGTTGTTGTAATCTTTATCGATTATTTGTACTTGTGAGTTACAAGGTATGTTTTCATTTATTTAATTATAAATGATAATTTTATACTTATACGAGATTTATACGACGTAGATTGTCACGAAGCCACCCTAGTCATTTTTATGTTAGCGCTGAAGCTATTCCTGAAATGAATCTTGTTATTCTCGAGATTAACTAAGTTGTGGATAGACATAATCCCAACGAAACAGTTAATATTCTTGCTGATATTCTTTTGGTTACAAGGATTTTGATTTCCTTGGTTCTTATTCTTGATTTATCGATCCGTTCATTTCGTTTAGCTAATTTAATCTGCATTTTCATTAATCTTCGACATTATACTGTTTTGATAAAAACAAGTTTGTCTGAGATGGTACTATTGATTGTTAGGAATTGAGATTGATTTGTATGGTATTCACATGCCAACCAGGATTCCATATCATATCATTGATCATTTTCTGTTAAATCAGTTTCTCATTTGTTTTGATCTTGATCTTTTGCGTTGAGCTGGCGATGCTTTAATAAAGTGATTTATAATCATTGAAATAAATTGGCCATTTATTTGAACAAGGAAATTATAAATTGTTGAACTACAAATTTCTGAATCTTATTCGGAAGGACTTGATCAATCCATGGAATAATGATTCATAAAGGTGTGGGCTTAAGCATATAGCATCTGCGTGATTAAACTCTTATTGACTCATAATTCATTTGCTCGATTCATTCTTTGATTTTGTTCCTCTAAGTCTTTGATAGTGAAATGGTTATATTAGGGCTGTTTCAAAAGCACCAATTGAGGAGGATATCAAGCGTCTCTGAAAAACATTGAAGAAATCTTCTTCTTGTGGGACCGAGGAGCTTTCTTAGCCATGTGAAATACCTAGTAACTCTTGTAGATTAGTTTATCAGTTGTAGTATCTTCTCATTAATCCCTAACTAAACTGTGACAACAGTTAGTAGGACTAGTCTTTTAAGTTTTATGGCATTAGACGATGATTATCTATAATGTTTGACAATACGACTTGTACTAGTTTGTGATCAATGGAATGACTATCTTTTGATTCCTAAATCTACATCGTTCTGTTATTATCTTTCTTTGCTTTTCCCTTGTAAATTCATGTGGTATAACGCAATCATTGAATGAATACTCATTATGATTTGATTTGCGTTACACACGAATCATGCAGTCAATGAAAGCTATGACTGAAGCACGAATGCACCAAGTTATTAGTGAATAAGTTGCTGTATCTTAGTTGAATTCATGGCTAACATGAATGATGGATCTGGAACTGGAGTTGAAGCTAAAACTGTTGGAACTGGAACCGGTTGTGACAATCCGTCAATTTATGGTTGATATTTTATTCTCAATATTTATTTGAAAACATTATTTTAATGTTACATTATGAACTCACTTATTTTTGGGAAGAAATTTGGATTTACGTCTTGAAGTAGCATCGACTACGTCTAAACCGGAGGATTTTACGTTACGTGCTTACGTTTACATACACCGTTTTTGGTGACAGTCCGACATTTCAGAAAATAAATTTGTCCATGAATATTATTTTGAGATTTTATATTTGTGTTGGTTCATAAACTCACATATTTACGAGAAGAGATTAGGACTTACGATTTTAATTTAACGTCCTTTACGACTAAACCGGAAACCTTAGGTTTACGTATTTACGTTTTCGAACTCCGTTTTTGATGAAACAATTTTTATTAGATTCGTTTTGTGCCGTTGATTCATAATTTATAAAAACGTCTTTCGCAAAACGACCCGAGGGCACGCAAATCGAGAAAACGAGAATCGAGGAGTACCCGTAAATTAGCGAGATGGGACAAAATACATTATCCCACCCCACTAACTATGGGACGGCCCAAGTAAGACACCACATCAAAGATGTGGCATCTTTATACTTGATAAACATACAAGTGTAAGCTTAAGCTTACAACTTAAGCTACCACTTTCATAAAACCAACAACTAGCTACACATACCTCCATTCAACACATGCAAACCACCTCAAAATCCTCTCATCTCTCTCTCTTAGTTCGTCCCATATCACCCCAAAAACACCCATTTTGATCAAAATTTAACCACAAACATTTGTTATAATTAACATATGTTAAACTCCATTCAAAGAGATGAAGATTTGTGCAAGTTTTAACATCCAAAGAGGAGTTTCTATGGAGTCTTAGGGCTGACTTTCCACAAGGTGTTCATGAAGAATGGTGGTCTTGAAGATGGTCTTGGTTATTCACAAGTTTCTCCATCAAAATCCATGTTTTGATCACAACCTACATCATCATGGTGGTATAAAGATAGTTCTTCTCATCCTCTTGTTATTTTTGATTATGTAATCTTGTATTTATTTTACTTATGTATATGTATATGATGATGAATGATGATTAAAAATATTGTGTGGGGATTTGGTGTTGATAAACATGGTTAAAAAGATGAAAAACTATAAGAAACAAAGTTAAAATCATGCTTAAAAATGATGGCTGTATAAAACAGTAAAGAACCATGTCATGAAATGATAAAATGGCATAGATTAATGGATATACAGTAAGTAATATTTCTTGTACACATGTGAGAGTTGGCCATGCAATGAAAACATTAGGATGAGTGAGATATGATCAAAACAGTTTAAAGTACAAATCTGAGTTCACTGTTTTGGACGATTTTTAGAAAATACTTAGAGGCTGATTAAACAGTAGCTATAACAGAGTTAAATGGAGCACATATCATTTAGTTTATGTCATAAAAATTTGAGCTTCTATCTCTATATAGAACTCTAGATATGGCAGTTTTGGTGAACATGAAAATAAAAATCAGATTTTGGAAATTAAAGTATAATAGTATTATATAAGCACTCAACTAAGAATAGTATAAAATGTGAATTAAAACCCACTAACTTATATAATACATTTATATAAATATGTATAAGGATAAATAAATGATACATTTTATAAAAATGGTAACTTGATAAGTTTTATAAGTTATAAAACTATAAACATGATTTTTACGACTTTTTCGGCAATTACCGTAAAATTAACGTTTTTCGCCAATTAAAACTTAGACGATCAAACCCGTCTAATGTAAAGTTTTTAAAACTCATATACAGATATATAAACATATATAACAAGTAAAAACCGATAAAACCCGAACTATATAACATACGGACATTAACGGGCTAAGTTAACGTTATTGGACTAATAATACAACAAAATGGGCTAAAACACTTATAAACTTATTTATTGGGCTTAACCCATTTGGGCCCAACATATAAAGTATAAATACTGATAATACAAGAATGAAATGGATTAATACAAGTTAATGGACTTATAATAGGCTTATTGGACCTAAAACATTTAAATAGGTAAAACTAGTAAACTAGTATAAAAACTATCAACACATAACACTAAAATGATCAAATGAGAATATGTAAACCCACTTGATCATCATATATATAAAATCATCATATGTATACATAATTGTTATTTTAATAAAGTCATTGTACAAGAGTCTAAGACGAGTATTATTTGTCTAGGTTTCCGTGATTGAAGCACGTACCGTACATCCAAATCGCCGATAATCCCCTTCCTACATCCACGTGAGTTCATAGCCTCGCACTCTTCTAAATGTTTTTATGAAATCTTTTCTAAACCCGCGAGGGAGATAACATGTTAGTTTTTATAAAATAGGACACCATTTGTCCCGACTGTTTGTTTATGGATTTGGACCCGAATGATTGTATGACCCGATTGTATGACCTGATAAATGATTAAAGGACCCGATAGATGAAATAAAATGGATTATTAAAGTTAGGTTATGTCACTAAAAGTCCCATTAGCATGAATTGTGAACTACCGGGATTTGGTAGACGCTTATGCATATAATAGTACTATTTGGGGACGATCACCCCAGTTCGCGCCTTGACGGTTGATCCCCGTCGTGCCACATTGATTGGTAAGCGAATTTATGTATGAGAAGATTTCCATAGCGTGACCTTTGTGACGACACGCTAATTTAGATGAGAAAATTGAGTATCGGGTTAGCTACCCGTTGTTTGGTTTAGTAAGGTAACAATGTCATGCGACTTATAATAATCCAATTAACGAAATATTACTATACGCGCCGAATTACGATGTATTGCCTGACTAGCAATACGGGGTCATACTATTGATATTATGTTCGTGTTTTGTTTTTTCATAACCATATTCATATAACGATTTTTATTTGATCTATACAACGTTGTAAAACGTATTGTATGATGTTTTTACGACACTGGTTCGTATAATGATTTTTAAGGCAAATGTCTATGTTATGATTTTGATAAGGATTTATATAAAATGTCTTTGGCTATTTTTTTGGCCTATTACAATAATTTGTACGAAATGATTTTTGGTAATAATTTTATACCAAAATTATATTGATGGAATTTATTAAACTCTATGAATTCACTCGGCGTTATCGCTGACCTTTTCTTTTAAAATCTTTTATCTCAGGTACTTGAAGGTAATTCTCGGGAAGACGACAAGAATTCATGACCCGCACTTAAACTATATTTTCCATTCAAATACTTTGTAAAACTTTGTATGAAATAATATGACTTGGGACCTATGTAAATTTGATATTTATGAATGGAAATGCTTTATTATTAAACGACGCGATTTTTATGCGTTGTCTATGATGTGAGTAATGTGCTATCCCGTAACACCAACTAGTCTTCCGCTGTATTGAGTTGTATAAATTTTGGGGGTGTTACAGTTTGGTACCAGAGCTCTCGTTATAGAGAACGAAAGATTTTTAAAACCAAGGTTTTGAATAAAACATTTCAAAATCTTTTAACTATAAACATTTTTCTAAAAATGTCTAAAAATCTTTTGACTATAACGGTGCCGATGAATTCCCGAGTTACCGACAAGGCCAGACTGAGAAGTGTTATTTTAATATATATATAACTTTGATTATATATACATATATATATATATATATATATATATATATATATGATGTAAGTTTTTTACATGATTGTTTGATGATTATTTTGATATTTATACGAGGTATTTATGCGACGTAGATTTTCACAAGAAACCCTAACCTCCCTAGTAATTAATCGAATCTATTCTCGTAGGAATTCTAGCTATCCTAGATCTAAATCAAGTTGTGGATATTTATGATCCCGACAAATGGTTGATATTCATAGAAATGTAGATATTAGTTGATTGTGATATTGAAAAAGGATTGGCGAGATTAAATCTGATATCCATGTAATGACGATCTTTCCTTATAGAGTGGAGTTTTACAAAACGTTACCACCTAGAAAGATGTCATCTGATTCGTTGTCATCCAATTCTTAAATTGAAATCGAAAGGGTGAATGTTGCACTTGAGGCTGTCATTGGAACCATTACCTAAAAGCCTCATGCCACTAGTACCTTTCCGAGAAGTCTAGTTGAATGATCAAGTCATTTAATACTAGTGACTCATTTGATAATTGTTGATGTAAGAGATATAGGATTGGAAATTAAGTATTGATCATATCAAGCTTTTATTTCCCTATTAAGGTACAAGAATAAGGTTGAAAGTATTGGAAAATGAGGTAGGATATTGCATTGAGTATACGTTGATTGAAACTTGAATAAAGTAAAATTCAACCCGTATGGAATATGAGATTGTTAAGAGGAAGTCGTTAAGTCCTGTGATTGAATTATAAGGTTTTAATTGATTGTAGGTTTGTGTTAAGGGTTGTTCCTAAGCCATTATCCACTAACGAGGATGCCCAGTGTCCAATAAATAAATTGAAGAAATCTTCTTCTGAATTGAGACCGATGGATCTTTCGGGACATGTGGAACACCTAATGACTCTTTTAGATTAGTATTCATTGTGGTATCTTTTAAAAATCCCTAACTTAACTGAGACATCAGTTGGTAGGATGAGTTCTAAGAATTGTGTGACATAGTGACACGTAATGTGTTACGGTACAATTTTGACTTGTTTGTGATTAATGAAAAGACTACCTCTGATTTCTAAATCCTACATGTATCGATGTTATCTATCTCTTATTGCTTCATCCTAATGTTCGCATTAGTAATGCAACCATTGAACAAGTACTCATCTCGATTTGAGTTACGTTGTGGATTATTCTTTTTGAGTGCCATCGAGGTCATGAACCTCATGATTATTTGGCTAAGCTCATTTCCTGATATATTGTAGTTAGTTCTTGGTGAACCACTCTTCATCACTCTTTTACAGATTACTCATTTTTTTATAAGATACAATAGTATCCCTTGAGAAAAAAAAATTGAATTTTCATCACCATACGGATTATTCAAAGTAAGATTTATAAGTGATCATTATTGAAATAAAGTTGATTATGAAATACCTTGGAAAACTTAATTGTTTCCATAACAAAGAAAACCCTTGTAAACTTATTTTTGATTCTTATTTAAGAATTAAGCCTGAAAATGTTTTTATTATAAACATGATGATAAAATTTTGGCGAACTGAGTATTGCATCGTTAATCTTGAAATTGTATATAGTTGCGCGCCTACATACAATTTGGAATGGACCATGCAAGGCTGATTAGTAGTCACCATAAAATTAATGAATAAACACTACATTTTCTTTGAAGATTGAGAAAGATTAAATTTTATGAGATCTGCAAGAAGGGAAAAATAGGGACATAGTGTTAGGGACACCTACATATGTGCCCGTACTATTTATTCTTCTGAGTCGAATTTACTCATCTGTTGAAATTGTCTTATTTGACAATTGACAACTCTTTCTTGTCCAATTCTCCCGTAGTGAGATTCTTAGGAAAAGTATCTGATTACCTAGTGTTGATACCCGACTGGATGTATCGACGTTCCTATCATTTCTTATGATTTGATTTCATTTGAATGACCTAGGTAACTATCCGAGGAGCTTTCGAATGCGTACTCAAATTATGAAAACATGGGATATATTCATATTCGTTAAATGTTTTCGTCTGTATCTGATTTGAAATTCTATCGCGTAGATTATGCGTTGACCTTACTCTTTTAATAGTAATTATGTCTCCTGATATCCTTGAATTTGTGAAGGATTATGAGTTATTATTAGTCTTTTGAGAAGTTCACATCTTATCGACGGCAATAAAACTAGAAAGTTGATAGTGCCAGTAGAATGGTTTGATTGATTATGACATGACGACATTGTCTTAATTGATGGGAACTCGAATAGAATTCCCCTAAATGATAAGATTTTGATTATCAAAAGTGATCTAAATAATTCTTGATGGATGACCATATCCTGCATTAGACTTGAAATTATACAATGAATGTTTATAAATTAGTCATCGATATTATAATCTAGAAGAACCTAATATGAATTTATTAAAAGATGTTTATGTTATATGAAACTTTAGGAGGTATTTGTTGGTGAATTACCTAGACTTTTGCCATTAAGGCAGATTGAAATCGGTATTGATTATATTCCCGGTGCTGCACCTGTGGCGTGTGCATTGTACGTCAGCACCATCTGAATTAAAAGGAATTACCGTACAACTGAGAGAGTTGTCAGAGAAAGATTTTATTCTACCGAGCTCGTCATCATGAAGAGCTATAGTGTTATCATTCCTTATATTTATAGATTACTGTGAACTGAGTAAATTGACAATCGAAAACGATATCCATAACTTGAAATGGAAGATTTGTTCGATCATTTACAAGGTTCTAGCGTATGTTTTAAAGATTTGATCCACGACATGGTTATTATCAACTTCGCGTCTGCGAAGAAGATTATTTATTCCAATCACTACATCTATAACTTGTAATAAACATTATGAGTTTCACGTGATGTCGTTTGGATTGACTAATGCACATGTAGCATTCATAAATTTGGTGAATCACGTGTGAAGGCTGTAATTTGATAAATTCATGCTTGTGATCATTAAGGACCATTTGTTTGTTTCTAAGAATAAGAATGAGTTAATAATTATTTATAGATTGCCCTGAATTGGCCGAACAATAAAAACCTGTACCTCGAATTTTTAACATGTGATCTAAGGCTTAATCCTTTACATAAAATGACCGTTGGATTAATGATGGTAAGATATATGCATATTGACTCTTCAAAATTAAGAGCCCTTTTAAGACTTTGGATTTTACCAAAAAGAAATGGAAATATTTTTTAACAAATGTTTTAACAAAGGATTATAAGGGATCATTCCCTTATAACCAAAACATTTAACTAAACTCTTGTTTAGGGGTAAATGTTTTTGCATGCCTTAAGACAACCTAAGAAGGAATGAGGAAACCCATTTAAACCATAACTTGAAATTTGAAACAACAATTTTTGCTTTTCAACTAAGAAAATTTTGACCAAAATATAAGCAAAGATTTTTCGAACATTTACGAATCCTATTAACTATTTTTGATAAATCAACAAAAATCGTGTTAATTAAATTAAAAATTATTTTGAACATTTTCATATAATTGGATGGACTAAGAAATTTAAAATCTTTACGTTTACGTTTCACAAAAATTGAATATTTAATATTAAATTAGTTGTAATAATTATCAACGCTTTAGACGTCGGATTGAGTAAAATAGATAAAAAATAATAGTTGAGATGAAACTAAAACTTAAAAAATATGAAGAAAGAAATTATGAGTGAATTTTGGTCATGATAATTATATCATCAGGAAAGGTGAATGTAGATATCGACACATAATATAGAAAGGATAAAGAATCAATTAGGACATGTTCCTTAATAATGACTGTGCAAAATAAATTGCCGAACAATTTAAAATATAGCTGATGCTCATAAAAAGGATAATATAGATAATAAAAAGGGGTTCACGGCAAATATGAACCATTAGAGTTGAGAAGCCGATGGCGTTAGATGTATAAAAGGCCATTTGTGATTGTCTAAATATGGAGGATTGTGAGATATAGTTATGTTGGAATTTGTAAGTATAAGTATTCTATTTATGTCATTTATGACTAAAAGTATCTTTGTCTAAAGAAGTTGTACTAATGACAAATTATGAAGGCAGACATCGCCTCATACATTAGTAAACGTCTAGCTATTGCAAAGGTCATCATCTGAATTTGATTCGATTTGGGTCATCGTCGACAGACTGACCAAATCTGCTAATATCATTCCCGTTAATGATAAATGCAAAAGAGTTATGTAAACATAGTGTGCCTGTATCGAACATCTTTATCAAGATCCTCACTTCGCATCGAATTTCTTGAGATTTGCTCAGAAATCATTGAGAACGAACCTTAATGAGAGTACTATGTACCACCCCAAATCAAAGGGACGAGGTAAAATAACGATACAAAGTAATATAAGTACTGTTTTATGTTTGAATGAATGACCTTTGGTAATAAACCGTATAATCATTTTCCTTTAGAGAGATTATCATTGATAATTATCGCATTAGGATCGAGATCGAATCTTGTCATGATCCAATTATTAGAGGATCTGTAAGCAGGAGTTGAGATGAAGACACCCGACATACACCCATTGTGAGTTGGACATGTCTTTTAGGTTTAAGGTTTCCTATGATGGCGAACCTAACCTTACAAAATACTCGACCCGCGAGACCTAAAATGATTGTTGAAACTAGGATCTGATTAGTGACTGCCGGTAGTGGGCAGGAGGTTATGTGAATATGAAATATAGATCTTGAAGTGCCAGATGGGTAGCGAAGTTATGCCAAAATTTTTAACCTTGGAAAAATGAATTAATGATCTAAAAGATCATGGGATATGATTCCCCGTTGTATGGGACCATTGAGATTATGTAAAAGATTGGTTTGAAAGGCATATAAGCTGGATCTACCCTAGGACTTCAAGAGATGCGTGAATTATGTTTCGTATATCGAACTTGATAAAATATCTATCAAGTAAAAATCTGAATTCTTCTTAATAAAGCTTAGATCGGCGAAAAGTTGCATTCATCAGAAACCCGTGAACATCATGGATAGAGAAAGTAAGTCAACATTTAGCCTGATCTTATTCCCGTAGTCATGTTTGATGAAACTCGCGTATTGTAATGAATTACACTTGTGAGAAAAGACCGAATGTGGAGGAAATACCCACATGGCTTTAACTCTATAAGAAGCGAGTAGTAAGATGATCTTTGAGGACAAAGATCCTGTTTAGGGGTAAATGCTGTGACAATCCGTCAATTTATGGTTGATATTTTATTCTCAATATTTATTTGAAAACATTATTTTAATGTTACATTATGAACTCACTTATTTTTGGGAAGAAATTTGGATTTACGTCTTGAAGTAGCATCGACTACGTCTAAACCGGAGGATTTTACGTTACGTGCTTACGTTTACATACACCGTTTTTGGTGACAGTCCGACATTTCAGAAAATAAATTTGTCCGTGAATATTATTTTGAGATTTTAAATTTGTGTTGGTTCATAAACTCACAAATTTACGAGAAGAGATTAGGACTTACGATTTTAATTTAACGTCCTTTACGACTAAACCGGAAACCTTAGGATTACGTATTTACATTTTCGAACTCCGTTTTTGATGAAACAATTTTTATTAGATTCGTTTTGTGCCATTGATTCATAATTTATAAAAACGTCTTTCGCAAAACGACCTGAGGGCACGCAAATCAAGAAAACGAGAATCGAGGAGTACCCGTAAATTAGCGAGATGGGACAAAATACATCATCCCACCCCACTAACTATGGGATGGCCCAAGTAAGACACCACATCAAAGATGTGGCATCTTTATACATGATAAACATACAAGTGTAAGCTTAAGCTTACAACTTAAGCTACCACTTTCATAAAACCAACAACTAGCTACACATACCTCCATTCAACACATGCAAACCACCTCAAAATCCTCTCATCTCTCTCTTAGTTCATCCCATATCACCCCAAAAACACCCATTTTGATCAAAATTTAACCATAAACATTTGTTATAATTAACATATGTTAAACTCCATTCAAAGAGATGAAGATTGGTGCAAGTTTTAACATCCAAGGAGGAGTTTCTATGGAGTCTTAGGGTTGACTTTCCACAAGGTGTTCATGAAGAATGGTGGTCTTGAAGATGGTCTTGGTTATTCACAAGTTTCTCCATCAAAATCCATGTTTTGATCACAACCTACATCATCATGGTGGTATAAAGATAGTTCTTCTCATCCTCTTGTTATTTTTGATTATGTAATCTTGTATTTCTTTTACTTATGTATATGTATATGATAATTAATGATGATTAAAAATATTGTGTGGGGATTTGGTGTTGATAAACATGGTTAAAAAGATGAAAAACTATAAGAAACAAGGTTAAAATCATGCTTAAAAATGATGGCTGTATAAAACAGTAAAGAACCATGTCATGAACTGATAAAATGGCATAGATTAATGGATATACAGTAAGTAATATGTCTTGTACACATGTGAGAGTTGGCCATGCAATGGAAACATTAGGATGAGTGAGATATGATCAAAACAAGTTTAAAGTACAAATCTGAGATCACGGTTTTGGACGATTTTTAGAAAATACTTAGTGGCTGATTCAACAGTAGCTATAAGAGAGTTAAATGGAGCACATATCATGTAGTTTATGTCATAAAAATTTGAGCTTCTATCTCTATATAGAATTCTAGATATGGCAGTTTTGGTGAACATGAAAATAAAAATCAGATTTTGGAAATTAAAGTATAATAGTATTATATAAGCACTCAACTATATAAAGTATAAATACTGATAATACAAGAATGAAATGGATTAATACAAGTTAATGGACTTATAATAGGCTTATTGGACCTAAAACATTTAAATAGGTAAAACTAGTAAACTAGTATAAAAACTATCAACACATAACACTAAAATGATCAAATGAGAATATGTAAACCCACTTGATCATCATATATATAAAATCATCATATGTATACATAATTGTTATTTTTATAAAGTCATTGGACAAGAGTCTAAGACGAGTATTATTTGTCTAGGTTTCCGTGATTGAAGCACGTACCGTACATCCAAATCACCGATAATCCCCTTCCTACATCCACGTGAGTTCATAGCCTCGCACTCTTTTAAATGTTTTTATGAAATCTTTTATAAACCCGCGAGGGAGATAACATGTTAGTTTTTATAAAATAGGACACCATTTGTCCCGACTGTTTGTTTATGGATTTGGACCCGAATGATTGTATGACCCGATTGTATGACCTGATAAATGATTAAAGGACCCGATAGATGAAATTAAAATGGATTATTAAAGTTACGTTATGTCACTAAATGTCCCATTAGCATGAATTGTGAACTACCGGGATTTGGTAGACGCTTATGCATATAATAGTACTATTTGGGGACGATCACCCCAGTTCGCGCCTTGACGGTTGATCCCCGTCGTGCCACATTGATTGGTAAGCGAATTTATGTATGAGAAGATTTCCATAGCGTGACCTTTGTGACGACACGCTAATTTAGATGAGAAAATTGAGTATCGGGTTAGCTACCCGTTGTTTGGTTTAGTAAGGTAACAATGTCATGCGGCTTATAATAATCCAATTAACGAAATATTACTATATGCGCCGAATTACGATGTATTGCCTGACTAGCAATACGGGGTCATACTATTGATATTATGTTCGTGTTTTGTTTTTTCATAACCATATTCATATAACGATTTTTATTTGATCTATACAACGTTGTAAAACGTATTGTATGATGTTTTTACGACACTGGTTCGTATAATGATTTTTAAGGCAAATGTCTATGTTATGATTTTGATAAGGATTTATATAAAATGTCTTTGGCTATTTTTTTGGCCTATTACAATAATTTGTACGAAATGATTTTTGGTAATAATTTTATACCAAAATTATATTGATGGAATTTATTAAACTCTATGAATTCACTCGGCGTTATCGCTGACCTTTTCTTTTAACATGTTTTATCTCAGGTACTTGAAGGTAATTCTCGGGAAGACGACAAGAATTCATGGCCCGCACTTAAACTATATTTTCCATTCAAATACTTTGTAAAACTTTGTATGAAATAATATGACTTGGGACCTATGTAAATTTGATATTTATGAATGGAAATGCTTTATTATTAAACGACGCGATTTTTATGCGTTGTCTATGATGTGAGTAATGTGCTATCCCGTAACACCAACTAGTCTTCCGCTGTATTGAGTTGTATAAATTTTGGGGGTGTTACACTGGTGGAGCTGAAGTTGGAGCCGATGATGTTCGTGGTACGGATGGTACAAATGTGCCCGAAGTTAGAGGCTATAACTACACTTCATTCGTTAATTGCAAACCGTAGACTCTTAGGGGACTAAAGATGATGGAGGATTATGTCAGTTGTTGAAAGCTGGCGTCAGTCTTTCGAATCAGTGACCCTAATCAGGAGGATAAGGTGCAGTCTGAAGTCGCTACTCTCCAAGGTCGTGCATTAATTTGGTAGAATGGCAGACTTGCTTCCATAGGTATCGTTACTTATGGGACACTATAGACTAAGATGAGGAAGCGGTTAACTAAGGAGCTTGTCCTTGAAGTATTTCCAAAGTATGGAGCAAGTGTTGTATAATCTGAAACTGAAGGGAACTAACATTGGTAGATATATCCAGTGTTTCCATAAGTTGACTCCTTTATGTCCAAGAATTTGGGAACCCGAACCGTCAAGGTCAAGCAGTATATTTACGGCTGACCAGGAATAAATGCGGTGATGTGACTTCTTCTAAGCCAATTGCTATTTGTGAAGCTGTCTGCATGGCTTATTAGCACATGGGACACATAATCCAAGGTAAGGCTGATGAGGTTACTAAAGGGAAAAATAATTCCGAATTGAAAATTCTTTTCGTGCATTAGAGCTCGTAAGTATATCGAAAAAGGTTGTGGAATATTCATGGCTTAGGTATCGTAGAAGGAATCGTAAGAGAAGTAAGTAGAATTACTCTAGTCATTTGTGACTATTCTGAAGTGTTTCTAGAAGATTTGCCAAGGCTTCTGCCTCCAAGGCAATTAGAATTCCTAATTGATCTAATTTATGGTGCTGCAACTGTGGCGCATGAACAATATTCATTAGCACCCTCTGAGTTGAAGTAATTATTTTTGCAGTATTAAGAACTATCTGGTAGAGGTTTTAGTCGATCGAGCTCGTCAGTTTGTAGAACTCCTATTCTATTCGCTAAGAAGAAAGATGGTTTGTTTTGTACGTGTATCGATTACCGAGAGCTGGATAAGCTAACGATCAAGAATCATTTCCCATTTCTATTAGTTGATGATCTATTTGATCAACTTCAAAATTCTCGTGTTTTCTCCAAGATTCTAGTCTTTTCTCTAAGATTGATCTTTGTTTTGCTTATCATCAACTTCGCATACGCGAGGGATATATTCTTATTACGACATTTAGAACTTGTGATGATCATTATGAGTTTAGGGTTATGCCTTCTGGTTTGACCAATACATCTGTTGTATTCATTGACTTAATGAATTGTATGTGTAAGCCGTGTCTTGATAAATTCGAATTCGTTTTCTTTGATGATATTCTAATCTGCTCGATGAGCGAGGAAGAACATGCTGAACACTTAAGGATAATCTTGAAACTTGTTAAAGAACGAAAAGATGTACCCAAAATTCTTAAAGTGTGATTTTGGCTTGGTTCTATACAACCTCTCTGTCATGTGATTGACAATGTGGCATACATGTTGATTCTTCGAAAATTGAAGCCATCGGAGATTTGAATATTCCAACTATTCCAACTGAAGTCTGATAAATTCTAGGTTTGGCTGGTTATTATTGAAGGTTTTTAAAAGGATTCTCTTTTATATCAAAACCATTAACTAAGCTAGCTAAATAGAATGAACCGTATGTGTGCGGCATTGATGAAGAGAAAGATTTTCAGACCATGAAAAGAAAACTCTGCAGCACGCCGATCTCATCATTACTCGAAGGAAGTAAAGATTTTTGTTGTTTATTGTGATGTATCTCTGTAGATTTAGAGCTGTTTGATTTGTATATGCTTGTAGGAAACCTAGAAAGAATGAGGAAACTGCACAACCCATGACTTGTAATTGGGTGCGGTGATTTTACTCTTCGTCTATTGAGACATAAATTGTATGGAACTAATGTACGGTATCCACCGATAGTAAAAGCCTACAGTGTATTCTGGAATAAAAGAGGTAACTTAGCCTTTAAATGATTACGATTGTGTTATTCGTTATCATTTGTGAGGTAGGAGCAAATTACAATGGATTCATTGTTAAGCTCTCGAAAACTCAGTATGAATATGACTCGATTTCTGTCAATGTTGATTGATTAACTCTGCTTATTTTATTTCGATAAATAAATCGATCGTGCTAATTAAGAATCGTTTGTTAACTACTCGTAGTAGACAGGAAAGTTATGATAATGTGAAGCGAAAACCTTTGAAATTCGAGGTAGGTGAAAAAGTTATGCCAGGCTATCACCATGAAAAGGTGTTATATATTTAAGAAAACGTGGGAAGTTAAGTCCCCGTTAGTCTGGACCATTCGAGATGATGTCGAGAGTAGGTCCGGTGGCATGAAAACTTAAATTACCTCGAGAACTACAAGGAATTCACAATACTTTTCATATGTCGAACCTAAGAAATTCCTTCCTGACGAAGATCTTACTAACTCTCTTGATGAAGTATGAATCGACGGTAAGTTGCATTTCATCAAAGTACTTGTTGATATTATCGATAAGGAAGTTAGGCAACCGAAGCGAAGTTGTATTCCTATTGTCAAATCTGATGGAACTCAAGAGGAGGACCAAAATTCATTTAACCCTTTGATTTTAACGAGCGATCGAGGAAGAACGCAAGTTGAACTTCGGGACGAAGATCCCAATTTGGTGGGGATAATGTGACAATCCGTCAATTTCAGGTCGTTATTTTAATCTCGATTAATAAGTATTATAAGTTTACTTTAATGAGAATTTTAAATTTTCGATTAACCGAGAAGGTTATGACGTGAAACTTAACGTAAGAATGTCGTTTCGATGAATACTGACAAGGAATACGGTAGGTAGCGATATTATATTCTCAAATTATTATATAAATGATTTTATTGTATTTATTTTTTTTCTCGTGCTTTACGTTTTAACGAATGACGAGAACGACTAATGATCGCGATACCGACGGATGCCCAAAAAGCTATGTTTTATTATCGATTGTCTCGATATTTTATATTTTCGACGTTTCGATTTAATTACGTTTTAAGTCGTGTCGAAGTAATATTATTATTTTTAAGAAGCGTTTTAACTTTAAAAAAAAAGTATTTTTACGAAACCCGAGTCCCGTAAATATTTTCAAATTTTAATATTTACATTTTCTACCCTTACAACTATTTAATTTCATTTTAGACCAAAACTATGACAAATTGGCAAAACTAGCCCTCCACCCACTATATAAATACCCTCCACCACACACACATATCATTTTTATTCATTTAAAATTTTGAGAAAAATCTCTCTCCCTCTCTCTTTGTTTTCCGTCCAAACCACCACCACAAAACACCCTCAAAATTTGATTTCTACTTTGATTTGTTAGAATCTAACAAAAGACCCATCTTAATCTTGAGCTACCCATCATATTGGTATGGTTTTTATACACATGCATTAACTTTTTCAAAATTTTATTTTTCTTGATGAAGTAGTAGTGTTTGATCTATTTTTATGTTGTGTATAAGTGTTAATATTATTATATTCAAGTTTTAATTGGTTGCATGTTTGATTTTTGAATTGGGTTTTCTTTGATTTGTCCATGCAAGTGTTATAGGATAAGGGATGGATTAGAGTGATTGTAGGTTGTTATTAAGAGTATAGAAGTGGTGAAAATGGGTCAAAATATTGATTTGACATGATTTCTAAAATATATTTTTGGGACAGCAGCTTACAACAGATTATTTCGTGGGTTTAAGTTCTGAGATAGGCTTATATTATTTTATATTGTTGTAGTAATCTTCAAGACGCTCGTTTTGCCGCTTGAATGAGCTTCTAACTCATTACGAACGAAAAGTTATGCTAGTTTTAGTATTTGTGTACCGGGAGACGAGTATCGGCACAATTCGAAAATTGTTGTCGATATTTGGATCGAATCTCGGGGACTATAGAATGAGTTTTAAAAATGTTCAAGGACTGATGTTAAAGTTTAAACCTCGGCTCATGAGTCTATTTTCAAACCCGAGTGTCGGTTTTATAAATGGAGTTGTTTAGATACATCAAAATGGTTTTACGAGTCAAAGGCGTAAATCTGTCCGGTTTTTACAACACGAAGATGTGTCGGGCAGAAGGTCTTAGGAGTTATATTTTTGAATGAAACTTGAATTGAGTCTTATTCATATTATGTGTGAGTTTGTGACCAAGTTTCGTCAAAATCGGACAAGTTTAGATATGGTAGATTGGTGTGTACATTTGGAGTGTACATGCTGATTGGTATTTTGGACATGTAGTTCAATAATTATGTGGCGTGAGTTGAGTATTCGCCATTGGACATGGTGATTTTCTCAAGTTTTAAGTCATTATATAAATGACTTAGCTACTGGTACGAGGGAAGTAAAATGATAATTTGACTTGCGTTGACTTGGCGTCTTAAGACGGGTCAATATCGAGAGTGCAATTGTTTAAAAAGAATAGTGTTGAATAAAAGGGTATAGTAATAACACTTGTATAATTAAATTTTTCGGGATTGTCTTGGTTTTGTAATTTTGATTTTTATATTATTTAAGTATGATTTATACTTAAGTCGATTTTTAATGAACGCGCCTTATTTGATAGGTTGCGGTTTTCGTGTTTAAACGGGCATCACTAATCGTCGGCGATCGTCTCATTACCACTATTGCCTAAGGTGAGTCTATAGCCTCGCTTTTAACATGTTTACTTGTTTTATAAAATCCGCGAGGGGGATAACATGCTTGTCTTATTAAAATAAAAGGGTACAACGAGATGTTGTGGAAACCCTACTTATTGGAAAAGTATGGGTGAAACGAGAAGTTGTGGGAACCCTATTTACTTGAAAAGTAATTATTAAAATTGAAATGCACGACTATATGTTGTCCTAAACTCATGATTGTTTTTAAAATTGAACACAAAGAACTTAATTGTATGTTTAGATGGAAGTTATTACATAAGTTTGTTTAGCCTTAAAAGACCCATGAATCGTGAATTGTTAATCGAGATAACGCTAATGCTATGGATAGATCTATCGGGGTGACGCCCAGTCTGGTCGTGACTAACTCTCGCGTGGTGTTGTGATGCACTAGTAATGAAACATCAGATGCATTGTATAAGAGAAATATACGCACTTGGCTACGTGTGTTGGGCTGAAATAATATATGTTAACGTTCAATGTCGCGAGACTTATGTAATGACACGATAATTAAGTCCGTACAACATAATTGTCTTTGAAAAATCATTAACCATGAAAGGTTATTTTTGAATACTTGTGTTCTCATTATTTAAATTAAAACTCTATAGATTCACTCGGCAAATTTTGCTGACTTTTTAACATGTTTCATCTCAGGTCCATATAGAAGGCACTCGAGGAAGGCGGTTTCGTGAAGCTTGCTTATTGAAATGTTTTAGCCCGCTTTTATAAATTATATCCATTCAAAAGAATCTTTTATCATTTATTATGTTTGTAAACATGAAATTATCTGGGACCATGTGAAAAGTTTTATTGTTAAATAAGAATGAATGATAGTAACACCCAATGACCCTTCCGCTGTTATGACCAAAATTTGGGGGTGTTACACAAATACTCTCGAACAAGCTGAAAAGGGCTTCGAAACAAAGAACAAGGGAATACCTAAGCGATAACACAAAACACATCGATAAGACCTCCCATTCATAGTCTGACCTAAACCCGGGATAGGAACCGTCCTAAGCCAATCAGACGTATGATCCTCTCTCTGAGATGCCCATAAAGCCAACTGACGAGCAGATAAAGCGAAAGTGGATTCTGCATTCTTCATAACCCGAGCAAAATATATATCTGCCATTTTCTTCATGAGTTTGGGGGCAACGACCACACTCGGATTACTTAGAAAATCAATCTCCATAACCGAGTTAAACATACGTATGGCATCATCAAACTGGAGTCCATAAGATCTAATATCATTGTGTTGAAGTAACATAGACTGCAAATCAGCTGACTGTAACCGAGAAGCAAGAAAAGCATAATGCAATACATCACCCGTAGAATAAACACCCAACCCTCCAAAGGAAAAGGGCAACGTATCAAGTCTCCACTGCCAATCACCAAATCCCAATCCAGAAGCAACAAAGATACGCTCCATAGAAGAACGGAGTGCCAAATCAAAAGAACTTTGGGCAGACTTACAAGCACAGGGTGAACAAGTACGCATAGCAAAATATAACTTGGAAATACCGGCACATGAACGAAGAAGCAGAAACTCACATTGAGGGTCATTAATTTTGGCCACAACATCCATAAGCTCAATAGTCTTAGCCACACGCTTCAACACAAGCTGACTACAAAAATCAAGATCTACACTCGCAGGCCCCCCAAGTAACTTAACACCGCGCGTAGGTCGAGCAATATTATCTGGGAACACACCAATAAACTTGCTGCGAGGATCCTCGGTCGGCCAAAAAACTTCAGTCTTATCAATATTCAGATGTAGTCCATACACGGGGCCATCGTTCATGATGCACTCCAAAACTTTCCCCACAACCAAAGTATCCCCAATAATAATACCATCATCCAAATACGAGGCCTGTAAAGAAAGAGAGAAGGAGTCCCGAATCTTACATATCAATGGTTGAAGTACAAGAGAAAAGAGTAACGGACCAAGAGGGTCACCCTGATGTACCCCCTGACATGACCTTAATACATGTTCCTCGTAATACAACCTTGCCGGACTAGAATAACAAAACTCCACCCAAGACGAGATGCAGGGACAACGAAGACGAACCTCTCACAACATAACCTCTTGATCAACCAAATTGAAATCATTTTTATAATCCACAAGTAACATCGACAAACCGACATCATCACCATATCTCTCAAGTAAACGATTCACAGCATGAAGAATAGCCTCACTCCCTCTCGACACCCCCACCCCAAACTGCAAATCACTAAAGTACCCATCCAAAGAATGACCAACCTCATAAGCACATACCTTGGAGACAAGCCGTCTCTAAACAGTACCAACGGAAATGGGACGAATCCCACCACCAGGCTTAACCAACGAGTGAGAGGAGCACTGGCGATAAACTCACCTAACACCTTGGGACATCACCCATCAAGAAAAAGGTTCACTACTTGGGTGATAGAAGAAACTAAATCATCAGAAATAGCAACCGCAGAACCACTTAAACAATCTATAAGGTGTTAGGCCCGTAACCCATCCCGCCCACAAGACGTACCTCGGGGAAAACTCTTGATCATGTCAAGAACCCTAGATCGAGAAACAACAAGGAGATGATGGTCAAGACAAATATCTGGCAAAGAAGGAGCATGAACAAAAGGGTTCTTCTTTTTTAGGTCTTCAAGAGTAATATCATTATAAGGAGCCACACCAGATGAGGAGAGAACTCTGGAATAAGGACATTTATAATGTGAATCTTAATGGAATTAGGATGAATAACAATTTGTCATGTGTATATGCTAAGGCTTCAGTTGATGAGAGTAATCTTTGGCACAGGAGATTAGGGCACATTAATTTTAAAAATATAAACAGACTTGTGAGACATTGACTAGTTAATGGTTTTCCTGAAAAGGCTTTCCACAATGACCAATCCTGTGTTGCATGCCTTAAAGGCAAACAACACAAGGTCTCCTTTAAGTCCAAATCAGTGCACTCTAGTTCTAAACCACTTCACTTGTTGCATAGGGACTTGTTTGGTCCAACTAATAAAGAAAGCTTAAATGGTAAATCTTACTGTTTTTTCATCACTGATGATTTTTCTAGATTTACTTGGACTTTCTTTTTAGCTTTGAAAAGTGACATTGCTGATACTTTGATTAACTTTATTACCCAAATTGAAAAGAAGTCTGGTAATGAGGTTAAGATGCTTAGAAGTGACAATGGTGGTGAGTTCAGAAATAAGTTATTAGATGACTTTTGTGCCAAGAAAGGGATTACTAGACAGATTAGTGTAGCTAGAACCCCACAACAAAATGGGGTAGCTGACAGAAAGAATAGAACCCTCATAGAAGCAGCTAGGACTACGTTGGCTGATGCTCACTTTCTCATTGCTTTTTGGTCTGAGGCTGTGAATACAGCTTGTTATGTTCAGAATAGGGCATTAGTCAACAAGATTCATAACAAAACACCTTATGAGTTACTTTGGGACATGAAACCTGATATTGGTTTTCTTAAACCTTTTGGATGTCATGTAGTTGTGCTGGACACTTGTGATGCCTTAGGTAAGTTTAGTGCTAAAGGTGATGAATGTTACTTCATGTGTTATTATGTGCAGAGTAGAGGATATAGAGTTTAACTTAAGAAAGAAAAACGTATACTTGAAAAAGTACATGTTAGGTTTTTAGAAAGTAAACCTAGTGATCCTGAAAGTGGTCCAAATTGGTTATTTGACTTGGAACCTCTATCTAGGACATTGAATTATATGCCTGTTACTAATCCAAACATTGTGAAGGTGACTTCAAATGTTGTGGAAGAACCAATTGTTGATGTTTCAGGTACACAGGTTGATGAAGAGGTTGGATCACAAGCAGACAAATCAGCACCCATACTTGAGTATGTTACCATTCCTATATGGACATATGCATTTGCTGCTGCTGCTGCTGCTGGAAAGGAAAAAGGTGGTCCCCAAGTATCACCAGTTAACAACATGCATGATCTTACAAGCGCTGACAAAGGTATTCTGGCGCTGACAAGACAAATTTAGGCGTTGATGGATCAAACGTTGACAACTTTGATTCAGGCGTTGACAGATCTTTTGACCATCTTTTCTCTTCCAATAATTTTGAACAAGGTGAACCTTCAAACATAAATGGAGAGGTTCATTCAGATGATGATGAAAGAGAGTCTGAAGAGGATATTGGTAACATGGAAGATGAGATTGAGGATAACACACTTATTGAGGGAGGAGTTCTTACTTCTACTATAAAAAATCATCCTCCTTCTTTAATCATTGGTGATGTGATGACTCCTGTGCAAACTAGAAGGTCTCATCAGAATCTGGGAGGATTTATTGCCAATATTCACAAGAAGGTTGATACCCCTCTTGTTCAAGCATGTTTGTTTGCCTGTTTTCTGTCACAACAGGAACCCAAGAAGATTTTTGATGCTCTCAAAGAACCAAGTTGGGTGGAAGCAATGCAGGATGAGCTTCACCAATTTGTTATCCAGGATGTTTGGGAGTTGGTTGATTGTCCCAGACATGTCAGACCTATTAGGACAAGATGGGTTCTTAGAAACAAAAAGGATGAGATAGGCATTGTTGTCAGAAACAAGGCACGTTTAGTGGCTCAAGGATATACACAAGAGGAACGGATAGACTATGAGGAAGTCTTTGCACCTGTTGCAAGGATTGAGGCTATAAGGATTTTTCTAGCCTATGCTTCCTGCTTGGGCTTTACAGTCTACCAAATGGATGTGAAGAGTGCTTTTCTTTATGGCATAATTTCAGAGGAGGTGTATGTTATGCAGCCTCCTGGTTTTGAAGATTCAGAACATCTAGACAAGGTGTATAGAATGAAGAAAGCTATGTATGGACTTCATCAAGCCCCAAGAGAATGGATGGCACATTGTCCACCTATCTGGTTGAAAATGGATTCAAAAGGGGCACCATAGACCAGACCTTGTTTACAAAGAAGACTGGTAAGGATTTCTTACTTGTACAGGTCTATGTGGATGATATCATCTTTGGCTCTTCTAGTCCAAAGATGAGTGAAGACTTTTCCAAGCTTATGACAGACAAGTTCAAGATGAGTTCCATGGGGGAGATGAACTTCTTTCTAGGGTTACAAGTACAGCAGAAATAAGATGGTATCTTCATCTCTCAAGATAAATATGTAGCAGAAATCTTGAAGAAATTTCGCTTTTCTCCACATGAGAAAAGGGCTAGCACACCTATGGATAGGGAACACCGTTGGGGAAAAGTTGGAGATGGAAAAGAGGTGGATGTCAGACATTATAGGTCAATGATTGGTTCATTGATGTATCTCACAACTTCACGACCTGACATTATGTTTGTTGTGTGTGCATGTGCACGCCATCAAGTGACTCCCAAAGAGTGTCATCTTCATGCTGTCAAGAGGGTCTTTAGATATCTTAGATGTTATCCAGACCTAATATTATGGTATCCAAAAGATTCCCCATTAGAGCTTATTGCATATTCAGATAGTGATTATGGTGGTGACAAATTTGATAGAAAATCCACAACTAGTGGATGCCAGTTTCTTGGGAGTAGATTGATATCTTGGCAATTCAAGAAACAAACAGTGGTGGCCAATTCTACAACTGAAGCAGAGTATGTAGCTGCAGCTGCTTGTTGTGGACAAGATTTGTGGATTCAGAACCAGCTGTTGGATTATGGGTATAATTTCATGCATACCAAGATTTTTGTAGACAATAACAGTACTTTATGCATTATTAAAAATCCTATACATCATTCTAAAACAAAACACATAGAAATTAGACATCATTTTATAAGAGATTGTTTTGAAAAAGGTTTAATACAACTAGATAGGGTTGACACAGAGGAGAATGTGTCTGATTTATTAACTAAACCTTTAGATACCGAAAGGTTTCAATACTTGGTAACAAGTATTGGAATGATCCATCTCACTTAATATGTGTTTTGGGGTCTTATTGTAAAAGTATGTACAGGATATGCATTGTTATTGGTCTTTATGTGAAATTAGATTTTCCACTTTATTTGTCTAACGCTGACAAAGGTTATGTTAACGCTGATACATGTTAACGGGACGTTGTCAGCAACATGTTAGTTTTGTGGTTTTTGATCTGATTGTGCAGGCGTTGTTAGCATTGTACCATTGGATACAGAGTTGCTTATGGATCCTTGGAGCATTATTGGAGCATGTTTCAAATTATGGATGATGGTTGGAATATTTATATTCCTATCTTGACAAAAATTTTTATTTACATGCATAATCTTTGGAAACTTATGTATCATAGTTTAAGGGGAGGTTTAGGAACCTTTTAGGACATTTTGGTTATTCTTATAATGCTCTTATCACAATTCTAGATTGTGTCCACTAGTGAGTATGATTTAATTTACTATCTCATGAGGCACTATGGCATGCAAAGTTGATATACTATGCATGCTGCCAAGACTATTTGGCCTAGAATTGGATGTGGTCTGTTGGGAGACTTGGGTATGATTTATATTGGGATTACCTGGGAAGTTACAAGGGATTTTATGAGATAACTTAACTGTTAAGAATTTTGGTTAGCAAGGGACACTAGAGGACTGTTATGTCTATCTTGCATAAGCAAGTGTGCATGATTGGACAGTGCTTGCCACCCTATAGTAATTTTCAGTTTATAGGTTATCTTCACTAGGATAAATCACTTTGTTAAAGTCCTTTTTCATTTTTCTTATTTTTATTTTTGGGCGTTGACAGATATATTTCCAAACGTTGTTATGACCAATTTAGACGTTGACATGGCGTTTTCCAACGTTGACAAGAATATAGCCGTTGGGCGTTGATGGGTTATTTTTGACCGTTGACACTCATTGGGTCCTACCGAGTTGTTATTTTTGATGAAAATTGGGGCCGTAATTTTGGGAGTTGATAACTTTTAATTAATGCAAAAGATAACTGTTGGAAATACGTTTTACGTATTTATGAAGGATCGGTCGCTCCAACGATAATTATGTAATGGGCTCGTGATCCATTTAGTAAATGTATAGTCCATATAGCCCACATGTAGGGTGGGCTATATATATCCCCTCCTAGCATGTTAGGAGGGGTTGGTCATTTTCATAATTCACACATTCAATCTTTACTTTCTCTCTCTACTCTTCTCTTTTCTCTTCTTTCTCTCTCTACACCATCATCTCCCTTCTCATCTTTCTTATATTTCTCAATCAATCCATACATCAAATCCATCAAATCCATCATGTAGGATAGGCCAAGTATTTCGTAGACCTTCAATTGGTATCAAGAGCATGGTTAGATTGGTTTATTCTTGTTTTTCTTTTGTTTGATTTTGATGGGTTTTGATTACAAAACTCGTTTGATTTTTTTTTTCTTTTGATTTGACTTTTTAATTGAAAATTGTAATTGAACCTTTTATTTTTTTTATATGTTTTATAGTCAAATTTTAATTTTAATTTTTTTTATTTTCAATTTTATTTTTTATACTCAAATCTTATCCTCTTATTTAATCTTTTGATATTCAGTTTTGTCATTTTGTCTTGGTCTTCTCTGGTCTTTTTTTTTCGAGCCAACTTTTCTGTCCCATCAATTTTTCAACACCATCATAGTTCCGGACGAACGAAGTTCCGGAAGAACAAAGTTCCGGACGAACAAACTTCCGGACGAACAAACTTCCGGACGAACGAAACTTCCGGACGAAGAAACTTCCGGATGAACGAAACTTCCGGACGAACGAAGTTCCGGACGAACGAAACTTCCGGACGAACGAAACTTCCGGACGAACGAAACTTCCGGACGAACGAAAGTTCCGGACGAACGAAACTTCCGGACGAACGAAAGTTCCGGACGAACGAAAGTTCCGGACGAACGGAAGTTCCGGACGAACGGATGTTCCGGACGAACGGAGTTCCGGACGAACGAAGTTCCGGACGAACGAAGTTCCGGACGAACGAAGTTCCGAATGAACAAGAGTCAATTATAACGGCAGACTCAAACAAAAACTCTTAGACTCGATTTAAACCTTCTCTCTTTTGATTTACTCACACTCGGACTCCTATCACTTAACACTCACAACACCCCCTCTTTTCAAACAAACAGCCTCGACTTAACCCACATTCCACTCTCTCTCGACTCCCACAACCCTCAACACGACATCTCAAACGAATCACTTTTCAAAACACATTCGGTTCTCACAACCATACTCACAAATCCATAACCCAAATCTCACACCAAACGGACTCACTGACACGACTCAGATTCACAACCCTCAACTCTATCATCTCAAACGACCCCCACTCCCTCACCCTCACTCTCGACTGCCTTACCCTCTCCCTCGACACAATCAACACAACATCACATCACCTTCGACCAACTTCTCTCGGACACACAAACACCATCACACATATATCTCGACACACATATTTTGACTTGACTCAAAAACATCTTTTACTCAAACAAACACCCTCGTTCAAAAACTCACCCACAAAAAAAGTCTCCCCACTTTTGAGCCTAGACTCGACCCTCATTCTCCCCCCCCCCCCCAAACTGACACCAAACTGACTCATCCCACACCCACCAAAAACTCGACATGACAGACACACCCTCATTAGACTCTCGATCTCAGTTTCACTTCAAACCTTCATCGATCTACAAACTCAACCCAAGACTGACAAGAAAGACTCGACAGATGAGAGAAAAACTATGATTAGACGATACACAGTACTTACCCGAGACCCAATCAACGGATCTTGAAGTCCTTTTCTTCTTCTCTCGTCATATTCAGTAAACTTTTGGGTATAGATTGATTTGGTTAAATTTATTTCGTAGGTTTGAGAGAGAAACGAAGAATTTGTATAAGAGGGATTTAGGGTAACATCGAAAGTCAAAGGGAAATTTATAGCGGACGGAGGTTTCAAGGAGATAGGGTACACGTTTTGTTATTTTCTACCACTTGCAAACTCTCTACATAATTTTAGTGGTACACGTTTTGTTATATTCTACCACTGGCACACTCTTTCCAAATTTAAGTGGTACACGTTTCTTTGTGGTATAAACGTATCAAACGTTTATACGGAGGCCACGTATCTCTTATTTTTTATTTTATCTTTCATTTTATTTTTATTTTTATTTTTTTATATATAATTTTGATAATTTTGATAATTAGATTTAGACAAGTTTGGGCCGGCTATGTTATTGGACTCGGTTGAAATTTAGACAAGATTAAGTTTGGTTGAAGTTTAGTCTATATTTTGAATAAGATTTCTCTTAATCGATTCGTGTCATCGATCGTATTATCAAGATCTAAACTTGACATAAAGTGGTGAGACAAAAAGAAGTGACAAGATTCGAAGACAAATATCGAGACACAGTGACAAAATTCTTTTGACGAGACCGAGAAAACTGGTTACATTTGAATTGTTTTAGTGGCTACGAATTTAATCGGGTATCAGTATTTGTCGTGAAGACGGATTTTTCATCGATAAGTAATCCTTTCTTTATTTTTCATTGAACTTCCATGGCTTCGTTGAACTCAATATCTCAAGAGGGAGAATTGCTTCTCATGCAAAACACAGCTAGAGAAAATAGTATTACGTCATTTCGAATGTTTCAGTCTCATCTTGTCACTCTTTCATGGATTCAAGGAGGGAGCGAATTTGTTACTATCTTTGGTCAAGATCGTCATATATTCATCGACTCAATATTCACCACTCTGACCCAACTCGCCGAGCAACTCAACAATGAAAACTTTAATCACTCTGCATCGGCACTTGCATATAAGGCTCTTGTGACTCAACTCATGCCTTTCCTCCAATTCAATATCATCAAGCCTGAAAGTTCAGTGATTTGCCAATCATTTCTTCGAGATACACATACCGAGCTTCGAGTTTTCCGTGATGCAATTTTAAAACTCATGACATCGGTCTCGTCTTTGATTTATGAAAGATCTCGACTTCAGCAAGGGTATGATAATGGAGTGCAAGACTCTTCGATGCAAGAGGAAAATGGTCATACGGTTGACAACTTGGAGCCTAACGATGGCAAGAGCACGGAATCAGGAGGACAACATGATACTAGCGGCACGTCGGGGAATGTTCACGAGATCCCGCTTGATGACACCTTACCCGTTTATGACGAAGAGCTTGCAAACATGGTACAATGTAATGTTGTTTATGATGTATATGCTGATGATATGCCGCATATTGAGCATTCTGGACCTAATTATGACAAACATGGGATGGAAAAGAGTGATAGCAACACCACTTCTGATTCATCCGATGTAAGTCATAATGGGGGAGGGATTGTTTAGAATGCTATAGTACATCATGATAAATGCTTTATAACTGCTTCGTTAACTGATTCTGATTCCAAGATTAGAGAGCTCGAAACGATTGTAGCTCAACAATCAAAAGATCTTGAGGATGCCAAACTTGAATTTTCTAAGAAAACGGACAAATTTGAAACATACTTTGAAAAACTTGAAAAGTCAAACGTTGTTCTTGAAAGAAAATTGGATCAAAAAGTTTTAGATTCGAAAGCTGAAAAGGATAATCTTTTGAAACAAATTCAGTTACTAGAGTCTAAATTGCCATCCCAAGATAGATTGCTCAAAGAAAATGAAACGTTAAAAGCCCAAGTTCAGGAAAAGGTGTTTGCTATAGCTGCGTTGAAAAACGAGTTAAGGAAAAATAGAGGACCTAGTGTGGACACTAAGCTTGAAAAACCATCAATCTTAGGGAAACCGCCTACAAATCAGTTCGTCAGACAACCGATTGTCAGACAACCTACTGCATTTAGATCCGAGCGACCACAATCCTCGAGACCGCGGTTTGCCTCCCAAGTTGATTTGGGTCATATTTCTAGAACAATCACTCCACCAACTAGGCCTAACGTGACTAAATCAGTTTTAGCAAGACCTCATCACATGATTGTCCCTGGTTTCTCTAAGAATAGTTCAATGAACACGTCTAAAACTAGTTCAACTGATGTGCGCCAGGATTTTGGTCAAAGGGAAGCTAAGCAAAAGACACAAGTAAGAGATAGGAATTTCAAACCTAGTCAGATGCCTTCTAGTTTACCCAACACTGCTAACCATAGCATGTCACATCCTAGGAGCATCAATCAATCATATAGGAATTCTAGATCTTACTCGGACATTAAATATGCTACTTGTAAAACATGTAGAAAATGTGTCTTTACGGCAAATCATGATTCTTGTATCAAGAAACTACTTAATGAGGTGAACTCCTGTGCTAGACTTAAATCCCAGTGGGTTACCAAAATCAAACCCATTGGTAAAATATGGCGCCCCACTGGTAGAACTTTCACTCTTATAGGAAACGAGTGCCCTTTAACTAGGATAGTCTCTGCTTCTACGAAGACTACTAGGGAGGAAATTGCAAAGGATGATACATCACATAAGCCTGAACTTAAGGTTTTCTATAAAAGGAAACGTTTGCCAACTAAGACAAGTGAATCATCTCCTCAGGCCAATTCTGACACAAGAAAAGAAAACCATGAACCCCCACGTGCTTCTAAAATAGATATCTCTAACCCATGCAAAAGTATACAAACTCCTAATGAGAATGCAGGTACCAAAGTTGATGTTCCAAAAGAACGAAGCGGTCCAATCGTTGTATACCGTTCAACTAAGGACACTCTTAGAGTTTGGTTGCTGAAGAAGCAGATATCGGAGAAACAAGTGTCTCAGGGGATTCATGCCTAAGCTGACAAGGACTTATAGTCACATCACAGACTATAACTCGCTCTTCAAAGAAAGGAAAGTTTATCGCCGATGGTAAACTTATCCTAACAACGAGAAATTAATTTTTCTCGGGCATGAGCTTATATCAAAAACATTCCAAGTTTTTAAGCTCATGCACAATGGCTCCTCGTTAAATGACAGACGATGACCCGGACTTCAGAGACATGGAAATTTATCTACGCAACGATAACTTACCCTCTTAACAAGAAATTAAGTTTTCTTGGATACGAGCTTATCCTAAAACCATTCAAAGGTTTTAAGCTTGTGTATATGGTTTATCATTAAATATCAGATGGTAACCCGTGCTTCAAAGAAAGGAGAGTTTATCGCCGATGATAAACTTATCCTAACAACGAGAAATTAAGTTTTCTCGGGCATGAGCTAATATTAAAAACATTCGAAGTTTTTAAGCTCATGCACAATGACTTACAGTTAAATGTCAGACTGTAACTCGAATTTTAAATAAAGGAAAGATTATCTTTTATGATAACTTATCCTCATAACGAGAAATTAACATTTCTCGGTCATGAGCTTGTATTAAAACATTCGAAGTTTTAAGCTCAGAAAGGAAAGTGTATCTTTTAAATAAGAGAACTTTTCCTCGTAACGAGAAATTAACCTTTCTCGGTCATGAGCTTTCCGTTAAAACAGTCAAAGTTTTCAAGCTCATGAACACGACTTCTATGTAAATGTCAGCTTAGGACTCGTTCTTCAGATAAAAGGAAAGGTTATCACCGATGGTAACTTATCCTTACAACGAGAAGTTTACAACTTCTCGGACTTGAGCTTTCCTGAGATATTCCAAATCTTAAGCTCAAGTAATTGGTTTTCAAAACTTTGAACAAAAATTTTCAAGACTTTCTCAAAAGGTTTTTCTAAATCTTTTAAAATTGTGTGTTCAAAAACGTTTTGATAAAAAGAGCATGTCTTCTGGAATCGATAATATTTACGAACCAAGAAATGTCATTCAATAATGACACGGGGTTGTAAATAAAGTTCGAGCATAAGTTTAAAAGATTTAAAACATGCTCCATATGGTTTGCTATTATTTCAGATAGCAACCTGCTTTTCATAATCAAGTCAAGTATTTCACCGGAAAGCTTTGACTCAACAACGGGAATTAATTTTCTCGGGGACGTGACGAGGTGACCAACATTCGTGAACAAGAACCATCTGAATCTTTCATATTATGTTCTCCATCATTCAGGTCCTACCTTGTAAATTGCTAATATTGTGAATTCATTATCATATATGATCTTTTCACGTGTTAAATACCTTACACTCGTGTTTAAAAGGTATTTAATTTACGTTTCCAGTAGACCCTCATTAATTTGAGGGGGAACTTATGTAACTCATGAAGATAATTGGCTTTGCATTTTTCTTCCCAATTTTTCTTAAAATGCTATTAAATCAATTGATATTAAAAACATCGATTGGGTTAATATTTTTAATATGGGGAAGAAAATGTGATTTAATATGGGAAATGATTAATCACAAATGGTTTGACTTAACGTGCTAGCTCATCCCGACATGTGCGAAATGTTTTCGGATATCGTGGCATATGTTAAGGGGGAGCAAAATGGATTTGCACTTCAAAATGGATTTCATGGTGACATACACTTACCCAAAACATCTCTATTCACGATGATGAAGAGTGTGGTGACATAAGGATGGTAGGATAGGTTAAAGTCCAATGATTCCTCTAGAACCGGAGGAATCTTCCCAAGGACATTCCATAGCTAGAAATAGTAGTCCTTAGGAAAGATGGAGAAAGATTGTGAATGTAGCTGAATGCCGACCAAGTACTTAAGTTAGCACTGGAACAATCACAACAAGGTGCTAGTGATGACGTATTGGTAAGCATTGAAGGGGTTGAATAATGAAAAAGAATTGTAAAGATAAAGGGTGTAAAGAAAGAAGCCCTCCTTACAACTTAGGCAGAAACCGGGTCAATACATATGCTATTAAGATCATTGTTTAATGATTCTTAATATTGAAGACAGACATCTTAGACCCAGTGATGCAATGCACAACCCATCCCAGCTAACTCAGATATCTCTCAAAAGATATTTGTTTTAATCACACGGAGAGAACACATTATCTATTGATTTATTCACTCCGAATAAATTGGTATTGAAAAGGTGGCACTCCTCTCCAGCCTCCCATCACTAAAAATCCAAAATGCACGATAGAGTCTAGAGCCATTTGAGATCATCAAATATCTCATTAGGACACACTTTCATATTTCCTTGCTTCTTCACACACTGTGAAAAGTAAGAAAGATCTTAAGAGTCCTACGCAAAATCTTCATGATCTTGCCTGAACATCCAAGTAATACGAAAGTATTTACAATGAAGATGGAAATCCTTCTTGAGCGAATATCAAAAAGCTCATGGTAGGTGACTTGTGCGATTCTTCATGAATCAAACTTGTGATAACTGGAAAGCAACAGTGGTTTAATTCTTAAATGAATTTAAACACGTTCCAGGCCTCTACGCAATATCTTAGTGATCTTGCCAGAACATTCAGAGTAATACTATTAAGTATTTACAGTGACGAATGGAAATCCTTCTAGTGTTAACATCAAACAGCACTTGGTAGGTAACTTGCAAGATTCTATATGAATCAAGCTAGTGACAACTGGAAAGCAACGACGGTGCGGTTCTTAATTGAACTTCACTTGTTCCAGGAACATGAATTGACGGCTTCAAATCATGCGGATAAGATTATCCAAATGATTCACTCTTTACGTTCGCAGTAAGCTTTGGACGGTCGAGTAAAGAGAACGGGTTTACCCGCGAAATCTTGTCAAGGAGGTTCTTTATTGAAACTACCTGCCACAAGTACGATATTTAATATCGTCCAACGGTCTTCACCGACCGGAGGTAAAATGCTACCGAATTAGAATGAAATGTTCAAGGCCATTTCATCCGTATATATGTTTTGTTGCTAACTGTCTTATGCAGCGTAACAAGAAGGTGGCATTGGGTGTACAATCCAGAAGAAGTCGTCACCACATGCTTATACTACATACAATTAGTACTTCAACAAATTCAAGAAAGCCTGAAGGTCAAGTCTTCCGCTGTATCAAACTCTGAAGCTTTCAAGAATTTAAAAGTATAAGTATGTGGAACATGAAGTCACGAAGAGGCAAATATCACAAGTGAAGAATGCACAAGGTCAAGGCAAGGAAACATGCTCAAGACTAAAGTCAAAGATCACATCAAGCATATTCACAAGAACAAGATCGAAGACTCAAGCATAGATGCTAGGTTTAAGATTTTGTAAAAAGATGTGACCTCCCTTAGGGGAGATTGTTGGAAATACGTTTTTCCAAATAAAGTCTAGGTCACATCTTAGTTAGCATAGATCACGAGATATAGACTATTTAGAACTTTGTCTCTTGGAGCGACCTCCCTTAGGGGGAGATTGTTGGAAATACGTTTTACGTATTTATGAAGGATCGGTCGCTCCAACGATAATTATGTAATGGGCTCGTGATCCATTTAGTAAATGTATAGTACATATAGCCCACATGTAGGGTGGGCTATATATATCCCCTCCTAGCATGTTAGGAGGGGTTGGTCATTTTTCATATTTCAATAATTCAATCTTTACTTTCTCTCTCCACACTTCTCTTTTCTCTCCTTTCTCTCTCTACACCCTCATCTCCATTCATCTCCCTTCTCATCTTCCTTATATCAACCCTCTTTATCAATGAAATCCATCATGTAGAATAGGTCAAAGATCTCGTAGACCTTCAATAACTTATTTTCTTTTCAATATTTTCATCATTATATTTTGAAAATTCTTGCCTCATTTTTGACCAGTCACATGTGCCTATCTCTCCTATAAATTTGGCTCCTTCTATTTAAACAGGGTACTTTCATATTCTTGTCTAACAACTTTTCACTTATAATTCATCTTTCATAACCTTTCACAAACAGCTTTCTACATCAATGGCGTCTAAGTTTAAACCAAGTGACTTGGTATTGGGATTCAGAAGTCAACATAATATGATTGCTTATTTGGAGGTTGATGATGCTCTGTTTCCTCAATACACCCAGATGGTGGTGTATTTGAATGCATCTCCATTACGGTATGCTCTTTCTCATGCTCCTCTCATCCCTGTCACTCATATTAAACAGTTTTGGAACACTGTAAGTTCCTCAACGCTTAATAATGTGGCTACATTAACTGCTATTGTCCATGGGCGTTCATGGGTGGTTACTGAAGCCTTGGTTCGCCAGGCTTTGCATCTTAATGATGCAGATGGTATAACCACTCTTCCCATTGGTGAGATAGAACAAGGATTTCAAGCTTTGGGGTATCCTTTCCCTGAAGAGGGTACTTTAAATAAATATAATAAACAAGAATTCCCCCCAGCTTGGAAGTACTTAATACATGTCATCCTTCAATGTTTAAGTCCCAAATGTACTGCACATAATGTAATTAACAGATCTATTGCTAGTGCAATTGTGTGTATTACTAGTGGGCAACAGTATAATTTTTCTAATATGATTTTTGATGGCATGTGTAAAAACTAGAAACATAATACGTGTAAACTAATATTTCCAACATTTTTAATGGCATGTGTAAATCAATTTGCTCTGATACCAACTGTGGAAATCTCGGTTTCCTCGAATCTTTTAGCTACTAGGCATAGCCATTGTTCATATGATTATATAATGAAAGCGAAAAAGAACAATAACTATGTAAGAAGGTGTTTGGGCACAATAACACAAGAATTAAACAATTGGATTGCTAATTATATTAATAATCAACAATCACTAGGTGTGTATACATTGAATCCCACACCTAGTCGACACACGCTTTAGGTTTACATCTTGTATGAATGATATGAATAAAACCTAAGAGCCATGTTCCTTTTATAGTGTAAGGATTAGGGTTTTACAAAAGATAACTATGAATAAACATGAATATCTTCTATTTAAATAACTAATACAGAATATATTTTGCATACTTATCCTAAATAGAATCTTCCAACAGCGTTTGACTTTTGTTGACTTCTGTCAACGCCTAATTTACTCTTGACAACGCCTGGATTACACTTGTCAATGCTTAGACAAATGCCTTCATGTTTTCTTCGTTTTTGAGTTTCTACGACATTAACTTTTTGACCCAACAATCTTCCCCTAGTTGATGTCGGCAAAACTCTTTGTGTATCTCTTGTAACTTGTACATCATCTTCAAATTGCTTCCCCTCAATTGTAGCATGTATCTCTTCCCCTTTTTGACACATCAACAGGGAAGTAAACAATGTATGCAATCTTGAAGATTCTCCAAATGTAGGCTCTATGTAATGATCTTGAAGAAAAATAAATATAATATTCTTGATGTAGAAGTAGAATAACCCAACCTTGTGTTCCATGTCTTGCACTATCCATGTGATGAAGAGCTTATACCAATAGCGAAGTATAAGTAGACCTCGATCTCTTGTCAACATTCTCATCCTTTGTGAGACACTGAGCACGATAATGCAACTCCTTCAAGTGTTATGACAAGTCTTCGTCACCAACCGTGTAAGCATGAACAAGTTACCTTTAAAGAATAATGTTGACTAGGCACCATCATTAAAAATATGATAGAACACAAACTCGAGAAAATCTTCTTCGAACACCAAATTTACCATAAGAATTCTTCCCCTTAAGCTAACACCGGTTTATGACGAGTCTTAATAAACCAATATCTTCGTATGTAAAAATCTATTTGGATAAATCTTTCACAAGACTAACCCGATTACATAAGAAATATCACTCCAATAAACTATGTCACGAATTGTTGCTAACTCTCATTAAAACCATTAATCCATTTTAAAAATATCCGAGCCATATATATTAACTTGATATTCTGTATAAAAACGGAGATTCTATGTACCTTTGCGTGTAAATACCTCTTTTTGTTTGCCAAAATCGTATCAGTTTTCTAAACAGCAGCTATTCCTTTTGTTGTCTAATATGCTCCTTTATCCAAGATATCAACACTGTGTGTTGTCCAATATAGGACAACACTTGTCAGCGTTTGAAAATGTATATATCGGACAACAAGTGTCAACGCTTCCTGTCAGCGTCAACTTTATTCCTATCAGCGCCAACTTTGTACCTGTCAGCGCCTGGCCATCAGCGTCTCATCCATGCCTTGTCAGCGTTCATCAGCGTCACACCAACACCTATCAGCGTCTAAATAACATACATCAGCGGCTAATTGATCTAGGGTTTTATAAACCCTAAATCATGATTTTATGTGAAAACCATAAACTGCAGTGAACTTCGACATTGAATAACTCTTCATGAGAGCTCAGATCGAAGATCCCTTTGGTGAGATCCTAGACACAAGTATCAAGAACCTACAGCGCGAATTTCACGACTATCCAACGGTTAACGAAGAAGAAATCGCGTTTTTACTATTACTGTTCACAGAAAACAGCATATGACCACTGCTGACTTTGACACTTAATAACTTTTTCTTGGGGATAGATCTCGACAATCCCTCCGGTGGATATCTAGATATATGTGTTTAGAACACACACAAAAGATTTCGTGGCGATCCAACGGTTCATTAAAAGGCTATGGCCTTCTGAATACTGTTGCACACACAAAAACGCCCAAAAAACCTATACGGATTTTTCTTTTCTTCTCAAAACACGAACACCTTGTTGGTCCCAGCATCACGAGCCACGAGGCTCTGATACCAACTGTGAAAACCTTGGTTTCCTCGAATCTTTTAGCTACTAGGCATAGCCATTGTTCATATGATTATACAATCAAAGCGGAAAAGAACAATAACTATGTAACAAGGTGTTTGGGCAAAATAACACAAGAATTAAACGATTGGATTGCTAATTATATTAATAATCAACAATCACTAGGTGTGTATACATAGAATCCCACACCTAGTCGACACACGCTTTAGGTTTACATCTTGTATGAATGATATGAATAAAACCTAAGACCCTTGTTCCTTTTATAGTGTAAGGATTAGGGTTTTACAAAAGATAACTATGAATAAACATGAATATCTTCTATTTAAATAACTAATACATAATATATTCTGCATACTTATCATAAATAGAAGCTTCCAACAGCGTTTGACCTTTTTTTACTTCTGTCAGCGCCTAATTTACTCTTGGCAATGCCTGGATTACACTTGTCAACGCTTAGACAAATGACTTCATGTTTTCTTCGGTTTTGAGTTTCTGCCACATCAACTTTTTGACCCAACATCCTCTTGCTTTTGTCTCTTGATAACGAACCTACACTCCAGATTACTTCTCGAACGAAAGGTTTTAAGTAGACAAAGAGGCAAAACAAGCAAACGAACCCAAGAAGATATGTCATCAGGCTTGTTAACCACCATGCCAATGGCCCCTTTCAAGGCGCGAGAAAAACCCAAACGACACATAGGAGGGATAGATTTAACAGTACGCAACCCTTTTGTAATTAAGCAATCAAGAGTCCCCAAATCAAAACCACAATGTGAGTCACGAACTTCATCACCACCACTAACAAGATGTAAAGTACAAGATGGAACAGGAGGCTTAGGGAGGTCATAAAGAACAAAGTGAACAATACAATCACCACAATCAGGAGGTGGTACAAAATCCGAACGCTTACCATGCCGACACTTAGACCAAAACGTGTGCGTAGTGAAACAACCACCACATAACCAAATCTCCATACTCTTAAAGGTCAACTCGGCCCTCTCATAAACAACCAAATCGGCTAGAATGGAATGTTTGGTACAAGCTAGCGCATCGCCTCTAAGATGTTTATCACGAAGATGAATAATCAAAGACGACTTAGTAAGCCCATTCCCACTACCATCTCGACATCCGTTAAGACCAACAAATGGGCAATGGAATCGAAAAACCGCCATGACACCACCAAACCTAATCTAAAACGAACACAACTAGTTACCACACGCCAACCGCCAATCAACCAAACAACCCCTACCCGCGAACAAAACAACCACCCTAACCTAATCTATTACGAACACCACTCGTCCAAACTACCTGTCCAAAGCAACCTGCCCAAAACTACCATCAACCGCCTCAAGAAGCCTATCCAAAAAAACCAAACCAAACGCCTCAAACAGATCCGTCACCACAACCTACCAACACAACCAATAATCCAAACGCCGAAACCAACAATCCAAACGCCGAAACCAAACAGTAGAATAATCCAAACACTGAAACCAGAAATTCAGCAACCGAACCAATAATCGAAACGCCGAAACAGCAATCCCCTTAAACGAACACAGGACCCTAACCAAACGAACCTACAGGGCCTAACCAAACGAACACACAACAACTAAACACCAGAAACCAACAGCAGCCACGCCTAAACCTAACAACAACCCCACCCGCAAACTCCTAAGACCCAAACCAAACAAACCCACAGGACCCTAACCAAACGAACCCACAACACCCAAACAATCAGCAACCAAAAACAACCACCCATGAACCTAACAACAACCCCCACCCACAAACCACCACCAAACCCCACCCGTCAACGTATAGCACTAGAGGTAGAAGAAGCAGCCCAACTTAGTTAATACTGAAACGAAACCTGGAAAAATGATGAACGTGTCAGGTGGACCCCACTCAAGAAAACCAGTAATGGAGGAATCCAACAAAGTAATTAAAGAACGTGATAAGAAGTTGATGACAGCGAAAAGAAGATGATAAACGGTTATAAAAGGTTCAATTAACGAAAAGGAGATGATCGTGATACGAAAAGGAAAAGATGACAAACGGTTAAAAGATGATATGATCGTGATATGAAAAGAAGAAGATGACAAACGGTTAAAAGATGATATGATCGTGATATTATTATTATTATTTTTTATTTTTTTTATTATAATAAGCACTTTGTTAGAATAATAGGATTTACAAGAAATTAGTAGGAAGCCGAGATACTATCTGGGCTCCCACTCCTTTAGATATAGCAAAACCTATCCTATTAAAAATGTGAGCAACAGCGCGTGCCCCAATATCTTGAGTCATGAAGAATCTTCAGATCTGTTTTAGTAAGTTTCTTGCATCTGTCTCAAGTTCCCCAAAAGATGAGAAAAAGAATGGGAGAAAACCGTATCCAATATCCGAACATTTACCTTCATACTTGACGCACCTATGTTGTGCAGCCTCAACCATCGCACGTCCCAGTGATTCCAATTTGCGTCAAGGGAGATGAACCTGTCAAATCCACACATACATCAAGCCCTCCATTCCATGAGTAGAACAACACATCAGCTGGACGTAAGGGTTTGTCTCGCCCTCCACCAAGTCGAATATCAACTTCTTTACCAATGGAAATCCCTGACCGAAAACAAATGTCGACAAGGGTATCGCGCACAATATAATGCTGGTGTTTGATACCAACAATAACAGCACACGATACATCATGATCCCCATAAATATCCCCCGCAAAGACCCTCGAGCAAGTTGAGCATGACTTCGAGACAGAGAATAATGGAACACCCAACCGATAACATAATACACACCTATAAGTCCTATTGTTCATAGTTTATCCCAACCCAGAGATCGGAACCACCCTAAGCTAGTCAGAAGTATGGTCCTGCATTTGGGACTTCCATAAAGCCATTTGTCGAGTAGATAGGGAAAAATTAGATTCAGCCATTTGAGCAACACGTGTGAAATATATGTCTGCCAGTTTCTTCATGAGTTTGGGGGCAGCGACCTCACTTGGATTACTCAAAAGATCAATATCCATTTTCGTATTAAAAGTACATAAGGCATTATCAAAAGCCGGCCCAGAAGTAATAATATTAAAGTGTCGAAGCAGCTTAGTTTGCAAACCAGCAGATTGAAGTCTAGACGCAAGAAATGCATAGTTTAAAACATCACCTGCAGAGTAGACACCAAGTCCTCCAAATGCAAAGGGTAGGGTAGAGAGCGTCCATTGCCAATCACCAAATCCAGGACCAGAAGCCGTAACAATACGCTCAACAGATGAGCGAAGAGCCACATCAAAGGCACTCTAAGCCTGCTCGAAAATCCAAGGAGAACATGTATGCATGGAAAAATATAATTTGGATACTCCTGCACAAGCACGTAGGAGCAACAACTCACATTGAGGGTCACTAATCTTAGCAATAACGTCCATAAGCTCAATGGATTTGGCTACCCTCCTCATCACAAGCTTGCTACTAAAATCAAAATCTGCACTGACAGGCCCACCTAGTAGTTTAACACCATGCATGGGTCGAGCAATGTTAGGCGGAAAAACACCAACAAACCTGCTTCTCGGGTCCTCCTTTGGCAAAAAAATTTCAGTTTTATTAACATTTAGATGCAAGCCACGACGAGGTCCATCTTCCATAATTACCTTTAAAATCTCCCCCACAATCAAAGTATCTCCAATAATAGTACCATCATCCAAATACCAAGCTTGATGGGAAATGTTAAAGGAATCTCTAATCTTACATACCAAAGGATGCAACACTAGGGAAAAAAGAAGAGGTCCAAGAGGATCACCTTGTTGCACACCCTGGTAAGACCTTAGGATGTGTTCCCCATAATATAATCTAGCCGGGTTTGAGTAGCAAAATTCCACCTAACGTGAAATAGCAGGGCAATGAATGCGGACTTCTTGTAGCATAATATCACGATCCACCAAATTAAATGCATTTTAGAAATCCACCAACAACATCGAAAGGCCCACATCATCACCTTGATCCTCAATCAATCTATTTACTGCATGAAGTATAGCTTCTCCTCCGCCAGATACCCCAACCCTAAACTGCTGGTCAATAAAATAACCATCCAAGGAATGACCAACTATAGTAGCACTAACCTTAGAAACCAAACGCCTCCAAATAGTACCAACAACAATAAGACGGATACCACCCCCGGGTTTGACCAGCGGTGTGAGAGGATCACTAGCAATATATTCACCCAACATCCCGGGGCATTTCCCATCAAGGAATAAATTCACAACTTGGGTGATAGAAGAGACTAACACATCAGAAATAGCCACAACAGCACCACTTAGACAGTCCATGAGGTGTTGGGCACACAAACCATCGCGTCCACAAGACGTGCCACAAGGAAAACTTTTAATCATGTCAAGAACAACTGCAGAAGATGCAATGAGTTGATGGTGAGCAATAGGTGTATTTGGCAATGATGGGGCGGGTTTGAGAGGATGCTTAGCCTTTAAGTCCTCAAGAGTTTCATCATTATATGGAGCAACGCCAGAAGAAGAAAGAACTCTGACTGCTGTAGTATAATGACCATTACAAATCTTCCTCTTACACTACTTGACATTACACTCACCCGAGTCAAGATTTTCCTCATCAAAATTTGACCATGAAGGGGAGGGTTCAGCCAACACCTCCTTTAAAACCTGAAAACTACCACCAGGAGTACCCCAAGAACGAATGGCATTGGCAATATTCTCTTCTTGGCGTTGGCGCTTAATACCAGACCTACACTCACTATTACTCCTTGGGCAAAATGTTTAAGGAGACAGAGAGGAAAGACTAACAAACTAACCCAACAAGAAATATCATCAGGCGTGCAGATCACCTTATCAAGAGCTCCTTTCAAGACCCGAGAAAATCCTAAACGACACTTGGGTGGGATGGATTTAACTGTACGCAAACCTTTAGAAAGAAATTTGTCAAGGATAGGCAAAGTGAAACCAACATGCTCGTCTAAAACCAATTCATCCACGTGATCAAGTGGTACTGAAGATGAAGGGACTTGCGGCTTTGTGAGGTCATATAGCACAAACCTAACCTTACCATCACCACAATCCAGGGGTGACACAGAATCAGAACCCTCACCATGCCGACACTTAGCACGAAGAGCATGCGTCTTGAAACAAACCCCACATAACCAAATACCCATGCGTTTGAACGTTACCTCAGCCTCCTCAAAAACAATAAGATTAGTGGTTAAATATTGTTTAGTGATAGCTTGTGCATCACCATTGCAATGACGATCACGAAGGTGTATGATCAACGAACTTTTGGTAAGACCTTTTCCACCACCATCATGACAATCACTAAGACCCACAAAAGGGCAATGAAAACGCACAACCACCATATCAACGCACCAAAAACATACCACTGACAAAAACTGTTGTGGAGAAAGGATATCACCAATCGAAACACTTAAGGTCACAAGAAAAAACCGTTCAAGCGCTCGAAATAAATTAATATTGATTCTTCAAGAAAGATGATGTCGGCCGAATTACGTATTCACAAAAGAGTGAAAAGCAACGATTCAACTATTCATGTTGAATAATTCCACCATAAATAATGATTGGTCACCATTGATCATAGTCAGCGACACCTAAACAATTTTATAATAAATAAAGGCATCAGACACCTTTATAACAATTTTTTATTAGTATTATTATTATCATTATTATTATCATTATTATTATTATTATTATTATTATTATTATTATTATTTTTATTATTATTATTATTATTATTATTATTATTATTATTTTATATTAAACCATCACTTTATTAGAAACAAAAAGGGATTTACAACAAATTGGATAGGAGTCGAGATACTATCTGCGCTCCCACCCCTTTAGCAATGGTAAAACCTATTCAATGGAATATATGTACAACAGCGCGCGCTCCAATGTCTTGAGCCTTAGAAAATCTCTGGATCCGCTTCAGCAACGTAACTACATCTTCCTGTAACTCCCCTAAAGAAGAAAAGGAGAAAGGAATAAACCCATATCCGAGAGCTGCACACTTAGCCAAATACTTGCAACGTTTACGTTGTGAAGCATCAATCACATCTCGGCCAGGAACAAAGTCATTCATCCCCGTACGAGTCAAAGGAGTAGAACCAGTCAGATCAACGCACACATCTTTACCCCCCTCCCAAGAATAAAGCAAAATATCTGTCGGACGTAAGGCCTTATCAGGTCCTCCATCTAATCCAATATTAACTTCCTTTTCGACAGATATCCCTGAACGGTAACATATATCAGCAAGAGTATCACGTACCAAATTGTGACGATGCTTAATCCCAACGATACCAGCACACGATACCGCATGATCCCCAAATATATCCCCATCAAATACTCTCGAACAAGCTGAACAGGGCTTCGAAACAGAGAACAAGGGAATACATAAGCGATAACACAAAACATACCGATAAGACCTCCCATTCATAGTCTGACCTAACCCGGGGATAGGAACCGTCCTAAGCCAGTCAGATGTATGATCCTCCCTCTGAGATGCCCATAAAGCCAACTAACGAGCAGATAAAGCGAAAGTGGATTCTACATTCTTAATAACCCGAGCAAAATATATATCTGCCATTTTCTTCATGAGTTTGGGGGCAGCGACCTCACTCGGATTACTTAGAAAATCAATCTCCATAACCGAGTTAAACACACGTAAGGCGTCATCAAACTGGAGTCCATAAGATTTAATATCGATGTGTTGAAGTAACTTAGACTGTTCCATTATTATTATTATTATTATTATTATTATTATTATTATTATTATTATTTATTTTTTTATCGAAATTCCAATTTTATTAATCACACAAAATTGGAAGGGAGCCGCGAAACAAGCTGCGCGCCCACCCCTTTTTGAATACAAAAACTAAGTCTAGACATCAAAAAACCACCACTCCTCGCTTCAGTAGAATGACAACCAGCTAACCGCTTAAGACGCGAGAGAGTACCCATCGCCTCCTCCTCAAACTCCCCGAAAGTCGAGAAGGCGAATGGAATAAACGAGTAACCATGCTCAACACAAATAGAAGAATACTTCCTCTTCTTCTTCTGAACATCCGACTGCAAAGCACTCCCAGGAACCCACGAATCCAACCCCGCCCCTGCAAACGGAGAAACCCCTGTAACATCTAAACACGCATCTTTGCCCTGGGACCAATTGTGTAGCAATAAATCTGCTGGCCGAAGATCACGCCCACCATCAGAAACAAATCCCATATCAGCTTCTTTCCTCACCGACACACCAACCTTAGAACAAATATCAAACAACACATCACGAACAATATTGTGCCAAAACTTAACCCCCAAATCAATAGCGCAATGAACAGCATGATCACCCCACAGATCCATCCGATGTACATGGCAACCCGAGCACAAAGAACCATCAGGAAATAAAGGAATCGACAAACGATAACACAAAACCACACGAAACTGTCTCGGGTTCATCCGCTGTCCCAACCCATCAATCGGAATAGTGAAGAGGTAATCTTGCGCATGAGGAGCACGCACACAGCTGAGAAGTGCCTCCTGACGACGACTCAACCCGAAACGCGACGTCAAACAACCATCAATGAAACCAAAGTAACTCTTTGCCAAAGACTTCATAAACTGGGGGACAGGAGAGCTAGTGGTGATAGAGAGAGGATTGACACCACAACAGGTCGAGAAAGCATCAAGAGCAGACTGAAAAATAGGGCCCATCGAAACAATCCCAGACCTCGCCAAAATCCGATCCTGCAAATCACCAGACTGTAAACGAGAAGCAATAAAGGCAAAGCACCTGACATCCTCAGCACATAAGACCCCTAGGCCACCAATACTGATAGGAAGAGTAGCAAGACGCCACTGCAAATCACCAAACCCAGGCCCTGAACACGTAACAATCAACTCCAAAGACGCGTGTAAGGCCTGATCAAACTGTGACAAAACACCCTCAAGAAACCCAGGGGGAAAGTCCTCAAAGCATACACCAACTTTGAAACACCAGCACAATAACGAAGGAGAAGAAGTTCACATTGCGGGTCACCAAGCCCCCTAATAGCCTCTACCAAAGAAATAGCCTTAGAAACCCGACGCGCAACAAAATTACCAGCAAAACCTAAATCACGACTAATAGAGCCACCAAGAAGCTTGACACCAGACCTCGGACGAGAAATAGAAGCAGGGAAGAGGCCATCTACCAACCCCCGAGGATCCTCCACCGGCCAGAAAAGCTCAGACTTATCAACGTTTAAATGTAGCCCACGAGCCGGTCCCTCCACACTAATAATATCCAAAGCCTTAGCAACCATAAGAGTATCACCAATAATAGTACCGTCATCAAGGTACCATGCATTAAGGGAGAGCTCACACGCCTGATGAATAGCATGAACAAGTGGATGCAGAGCAAGAGAGAATAATAAAGGACCCAATGGATCACCCTGCTGAACCCCCTGAGAAGACCAAAGAATAGAATCCCCATAATAAAGCCGAGCTGGCCGAGAATAGCAAAACTCCACCTAAGGCGAGATAGCCAGACACCTCAGCCGAACTTCATGAATAATGGTGCTCCTATCAACAATATTAAAGGCATTCTAAAAATCCACCAAAAGCATAGAAAGTCCGGCCTCATCCCCTCTCTCCTCCACAAACCTGCTGACAGAATGAAGAACCGCCTCACACCCACCTGGCACCCCCACACCAAACTTAAAATCATGCAGATAAGAGGTCATCGATTCCCCAACAAAAGAAGATGCAACCTTAGAGACAATCCTCCTCCACACAGTACCAATAGCAATAGGCCGAATGCCCCCTCCAGGCTTAACAAGCGGAGTCAAAGGGGCACCGGCAATAAACTCACCAAGCAGACTAGGACACTTACCAGAAAGAAACAGATTAACCACACCAGTGATAGAAACCAAAAGATCATCAGCCACAACAGAAGCTGCTCTTCCCAAAACATCTAAAAAATGTTGAGCTCTAATCCCATCTCGACCACAAGAAGTACCTTTGGGAAAACTTCGAATCCGATTCAATACCAGATCCTTGCGAACAAATGATATTATTATTATTATTATTATTATTATTATTATTATTATTATTATTATTATCATTTACTAGATCATAACAATTGGGGGGTCATGTAAATTTTGCCAGGTTCATAACCAAAGGGGTTAACAAAAATATTTTGCATATATAAACTTGAAAGGCTGCCCAGCTCAGCTGGCAACCTTTCAATGGTTAAGGTTTGAGCGTAACAGCCTATGTTCGATTCAGGGTGGTGGTAAAAGGTTGGGTATATATATCAGCTGCCACGTGGCACTCTCTAAGTGGTCCACGTGGCGACCCGATCCGACCCGAACCAGACACGGACCCGAACCTGACCCGACCAGAACCGATTCGGACCCTGACGCAACCCGCTGACATCATGCTGACGTCAGCAAGACACGTGGCGTTGGCTGTCCAATGCCAGCGTACCACGTGTCACTGACGTATGTTAAATGTTAGGTACGAGGTTGCAGAGGCGGCGCTGACACGTCAGACTGGCGTATCAGTACGAGGTGGTAGTGTGGCACACGTGGCAGGGCGGCTGACGAGATTGAGCATGACACGTGGTAGGCGGCGTTGACTGTCAGTAAGAGGTGACAGAGCTGCAGGGGTGGCAGGGCGGCTGACTAATGAGGAAGAGATACGTGGCACTGGCGAGCGTGTCAGTACAAGGTTCAGAGGGTGCAGACGCATGCAGGCTCATGATTAGCGCGTGATCCAATGTGGTTATTACCTGGCATCCATGGGACTGATTTTACAAGAGAAAAAAGGAGGAAATTACCATACTACGCTTGTTGTCATCAACTTATATATACTTCCCCATTCTCATTATGGGAAGCTAGTTTTTAAGTTTTTTTTGTGTTATGTTTTAATAGTGTAGTTTTATTTTCTCTCAAATATATTCTATTTTCCTTTCAACTTTGTACTAGCTTATCATTAAGCACTATCATATTAATAAAAGTTTATGTTTTAGCTTATTATTAATTTCTTTTAGCTTATTCTCTTTCTACCTTTCTTAATCTTTTCTTATAATCTAGCTTATTATTCAGGATTATTTTTATTATTTTTTCTAAATAAGTTAGATTTATATAACTCGTTTGGTGAGAAGCTTACGGGTTTAATAGATTTTGTTCGAGTTTGATTTGACAGGCCGTGTACTTTATGGGCCGGGGTTTCGCTTTTGATTTGTTGGTTATTAGAGGCCGTGTACTTTACGGGCCATATTTTGTTGGTTATGAGAGGCCGTGTACTTTACGGGTCATATCTTGTTGGTTTTGTTGATTGTTTTTAGAGCGTTTTTCTTCAGACCACGTGTACTAAAGTTCTTTCCTTTTTAAATATCTAGCTTAATCGTTTTAGTTTAATTAATTAGATTAATATAGATTAAATTGTTTTTAAATAATATCTCTTTTATAAAAATCGTTTAATTAGTTTTAAAAATTATTTTTGTTTTAAAAAATAGATTTAAATTGTAAAAATTAGTTTTCATTTAGATAAGCTTATTTTGAGTATAAAGTTTACATCCTTTTGTAATTATTAAGCGTATTAGTATATAAAGCTTCAAGCTTTATCATCTAAAAGATTAATAAGCTATAAAGGTTAAAGCTTTACGCTTTATTCTTAATTTTTTTTTATTTAAATTTTTGTCATCTTACTTTTTATTACGTGCTTGCATTTAGTTTAATTTTCTATTTAGAATAATTAATATTTTTTAATTATAGTATTGTTTTGTTGCATCTTATATTTAATTAGTTTCATCTAGATTATAAATTGTAGTATAATTGTATTGCATTTTAGAGTAATTTTATGTAAACTATTTGCGCTTTTATTTCTATATTTCGTAAGCCTAAAATAGTATCCCCATTTAAGTTTAATTAGACATAGATACCAAACAAGTATTATTAACCAAAAACGATAAATCTTGTGAGAAATTTGATATCAATTCGAGTTGAGTCGAGGAAAACGAACATTAATCTCTTACACATATTTCCTATATTAAATTGGCTAATTAGTATCCAAGGAAGTAACCAGCGTTAGCTTTTTTATCAAACTTTCCAAGGAGATCTTTGTGATTGTGAAAGAATATTGGACACCTAAGCACATGTAGGAATATGATGTTTGGAATTCTCTCCCTGAAGACTTCATACGAAGTCTTCATGTGTCTTTTCACAATGATGGATCTATTTTGACTGTGGCAGGAAGTGGCTACAACATCAGTCCAAAAATGCTTAGAGAGGGTAGATCCAACAAGCATTATTCCTGTAGCTTCAATGAGAATTTTGTTCCTTTTTTTAGCTACACCATTTTTTTCAGTGTGTAAGGTAATGAGAAATTTTGTGAAATCCCTTTGTCATCACAAAACTTGATCAAAGAGCTATTTCTGAACTCGGTACCATTATCAGTCCTGAGTTGTTTAACATGAGTTTCATTTTGATTTTCAACTTTTTGATGAAGGACATAATGGTTTCAGGTGCATGATTTTTCTTCTTCAGAAAGTATACCCAAGTATATCTTGAGTACTCGTCCACAATGACGAGTGTATACTTCTCATGGTTAATGGCCTTTAGTGTAACACCCCATTTTGGTAAATAGAATGTCATGCGTGATTATGGCGTGTCATCAAAGCATACAAGGATAAATGTATAAAACATCACATGACCGTAAAGGAAATACCGGAATCAAACATCGGTACCCCAAAAGTAGAACTCATCACACATAAACATAAATACTGTAAATGAAAAGGACAAAACAATGTCCATGGAAACGAGTATCAAAGTATAAAGGAATGCATAAAGTAAAGAAGGCTAGGAAGCTTCCAATCCATATGCACGTACGCTTAAAGTCTACGAGTGTCCCTGAGTACCTGCCGTTTTGGGGAACATGAAAGGAAAAAGGCTGAGCATAACGCTCAGTGCACGGATATACAAGTAAAGCATGAATAATATAAGCATATAAGCATGAAGCAGCGGAAAAGACTAAGTCCTGGATAACCTGGTATATCTTAGTAAAACTAGTTTTATAGTTTGAAAAGCCTTATGTTTATATTATAAAAACTGCTAACCATGTTTACCATTAGCCAATATAGGTCATGAATTATCCACGTGCATTAATACTTGGAGGGGTGACCTCGTCATGAAAATTAGAGGGGCTGCCTCTAATTTAATATACTGGTTTGGGTAGGAGGGATCAACTCCTTGTGAAGGATGCAAGGCACACACCACATTCACCTGAATAATCTGCTGAAAACATGTAAACTAGGATGCACCCATACGCCCCACATGATAACATAATAATATGGCCAAAAGCTGAAGCGACGCCACGAGCTATCAGTCCGTCGTGGTGGAGTCATAACACTGGTGCCTCCAGTGTTATGGTTATGGTACCTCCATAACTAGGTGAAACTGGTCATGCATGTATATGGCTATAGGTATCTAATTAAACATAAGTAATCAAAACATATAAAACATATAATAGGGAAAACAGTTGGCTGCATACGGGAAATCCTAATAAGGAAGAATGTCCATACTGAAAGGACGGAGAATCCGTACCTTGTGTCCAGTGAACGAAGAAGACGAACGAAAGAGAGTCCTACTTCGGTATCACTAATGCGACATAAATACATACGTGTATAAGTATCTGATTACTGAGTACGTAACTGGTTTTACATCATGTCTTAGCATGTTTTGTATGTTCATGTCATGTTTTACTGATTAAAGCTTTATACTGTGTTTATCATATATTCTGTCTATTCTAATTAAGTATTTCTTATATTTCTTTTATTATTATACTTGTTGTGTAATAATAAGTAACTTTCTGAAAATAGCAGGTTTCCTAAAATAGAAAGCTTGCAAAAATAGAAATTTTCCAAAAATAGAAAGTTTCCAAAAATAGATTTACTACTTAAAATAGATAAATTTCTAACAATAGAAAGTTTCCATAAATAGATTAGCTGCCTTAATTAAATAAGTTTCTGAAAATAGAAAGTTTCCATAAATAGAAATAAGCTGGATTATTAAGCTAATTGTATAAGCTTAAGTGTTTACTGCTTAATATTCTAAGTCATGTAATTAAATAGTATAGTTTATTAATTATTTCATGTAAATTAAATAAACTATAGGTTAAAGTATTTAATTAAATATAACATGATTTAATTAAATGAAGGTAAAAAATACTTAGGTTAAAACATGTATTATTATCTATTAATAATATAACATAATTCATGTAAATTAATTAATTATAATTCATGATTTTAATAATTAATTAATTATATAGTCTAAATAAAATGGTAATTACTTAGGTTAAAATTCACGTATTAATAATAATATTAATAACCTAAGTCTTGCATAAATTAAATTAATCATGTACATGTTTTAATTAATTTAATTTAAATCTTGTTAAAATAATTAACCTTGTAAAATAATTAACTTGCAAAATAATCCATGAACCGAACCCGTGTTTTAATCTAAACATGTCGTGAACCGGACCGGTTTAACCCATGAACCGGCCAACCAAACTCACCCTTGGTCTTGGCTAGCCGCCGGCTAGCAAAAGTTCCCACAGGCTAGCCGGTGGTTACCCCTGATGCTGTGGCCTAAGCTCCCCCTGCTTTCCTTATTTAGCCACCGGCTTAAGCAGGTGGTGGTTCTTGTTTTAGCCGAGACCCAACCGAACACCAAACATACCCCGACCGAGGTCGGGGTTCCCTTTGTTCCTGCGGCCGAGACACACAACACACACCGAGACCTTAAGGTCTCGGTTGGTGTGAAAGAAAAGCAAGCCGAGACCCCCTTGGTCTCGGTTCCATGCGTCGGCCACAACAAACACCCCTTAGACCCTAATTAATTTTACCCCCATGATTTATTCACATGTATTTACTTGTTTTAATATCACTCATGATTTCATGTGTTCTTGATTTAATTATAAACATAACGAAAAAGGGGTTTAAGGATTTATCGATTACGTGAATCGAAGGAGAACGAACACACTAACAACCTTGCGATAAATCAATCACCAAAAATCAACAAACACACTCTTGTGTGTGTGTTTATACCCGGCGGCCAAGAGGAGACAAGAGAAAGAAAAGATTTTTAGGGTTTTGATATTTTCTAATATTTTGTTATTATGAAAAATATCTTTCCTTTATTTCTTGTTTAGTAAAAATTAAATGGGCTTGGCCCTTTTCCTTGTGTCTAGCCGCGGGTAAGGGGGCCCACATGGGGTAACCCGAATGTTTTTCATGTCTAATAATTATGTGTGTTCTCGTGTTCGTGTTTACATGATTTAAATAGTTATCGTTCGTGTCTTATAATATTTATTCATGATCGTAATAAATATACATAAATACGTAATACTAAGCTCGTGATTATTTACGTTCATGATTTCAGGTTCGTATGTTCGTGATTATAATTATTATTGAAATAATTATCGTGTCTTAATACGTATTAAATACTTATCGTGTTATCACACGTACGTAATACTTGTAAATCTTGTTCGTGAAACGTAAACATATTATAAAAGGAAAGTTCTAATGATGTGCGTACGATCATAAGGGTACTATTCATGGTAAAAGCATGCGGGTTTTACACTTAGTGTTACTGGGCCCAATAAGTCCATATGAAGAAGATAGAGAGTCTCTTTGATTGAGAGGGTTTATTTTTCTTTTAAACTAGCCCTATAGTGCTTTCCTTTCTCACAAGTTGAGCATGGTTTGTATTTTTTTAATAGCCAGCTGAGTGATTGTTTTGAATTTCAGGTGAGATAATATCATGCCAAATCCAGTTTGTGATTGCTGAAGCACTAGCAAAGAATCATGTCTCTTAAATAGAGCTCATGTCCATGACATAAACATCTTTGACTCTAGGAGCTATCATTACAACTTCATGATTTGAGTTGAAGATTATACCTTTTTTTCTCATCAAACTAAACAATGTATTTGGCATCATAGATGACTGATGCTAATGAGGTTGTGCTTCAATCTATTTACATATGCTACTCTCGTGGAAACTATTCTATTGCATTTATTGAACCGTATCCTTTAGTAGAGGCTGATGATTTATCACCAACAATGCATTCAGACCTGCTCCTTCCCCATACTTGCTCATATAACTTTTAGTCCCAGTCATATGCCTTGAGCATCTAATATGTAGGTACCAAACAGGCTTCGTGAGATCACTCTACACAAGTTTAAGGAAAAGGGTCAATTTTTCTTAAAACCCACATTTTTGGGTGGGAGTCTTAGATCAAACAAGAGTCCTAGATCTTGTAAGAGTCCTAGATCTAGAAGAGGATGCTGTTGAGAAAGGTTCAGTTATAGAGGTTCTTTCAGCATTTTCCTTTTTGGCATGTAGGGTTTCACCTCTTGTGAACCACTCTATAGCATTGTGATTCGATGTAGTGTGGACATTTCTTCCACATGTTTCACAACACTTGGTGATAGAGTTTGGTTCCTTGGTTTGATTCCTATTCTAAGAGAAATAATCTAATTATGTCCATGAGTGTCATGATCATAACTCCCACATATATTGCATATAGGGTAATAGTGACAATCATTAGAGATATGATTGTTCATACCATAGTGTATGCAAGGTGGGAAAGGAATTTTTCACCTTTAGTGGGATTTCCCACCTTTATGTTTAACAGCATCAACCCTGTTTTTTGCAACCATATATATCCAGTATGTTCATAAGTGCGATGATCAATTCTTTCATATTTCATACAAAATATTGACTTTAAAAGAGGTCTTAGTGAGATGATTGTTTAAGCCACAAAGTTCACAAACCTTTTTTAATTGTGTTTTGTACATATGATGTGGAGAATTAGGTGGTTCATCCCTAAAGATGATTGGTGTCTGTTGTTGTCTGAGTTATAACTTGGGATCTTGGATCTCTTGCATGACCATAGACATTTAAATACTTTCCTCATAGCTAATAGCCTTCGATTTATTTCTGAAAACTGAAGGAGTTTTTGAAGTAGTTTCATTTTGTGAACTCTAAACCTGAGCTAAAGAGTTCCTTGATTTGTCAATTTTGACATGTTTAGGATCACTACTTTTGTGAATGGTGTCTGACATGATGATAGACTGAATAGTTTTGGGTACGTAAGAGGGTTTAGCACCATCAAGTTTCTCCAGTGGAGGAAGTGGGGTGCTTACTAAAGGCTCTACATCATTATTTGAGTCATCTTTAGTAATTGAAGACTCAACAGGTTCTGATGAATCAACATGATGCTGTATTTTTGTGCACTTTATTTAAGAAAAAACAAAGCGACAAAAGCGGGTAAGTATTAAGTATCACGTTTTGTGAAAAACGAGAATACTTGTTGTTGAGTTCGTTCTCGAGGAGGTATGGTGTTTATCCAAAACATATAGACGTATTTAATCGAGTTATTACGTTTTTGGAAAGAAGGAAAGAAAAGAAAACGGGAACGGACTATGCTAAAAACGGTCAGAAACGCGCATACGTACGAATGTATAAACGCAACCTAACGAAAAATTTAACCAAAAAAATAATTAAAAATCACTAAAATGTTTTAAAAATCTTAACTAAGAAAAATAGGCAAACCAAAAAATTTGAAAACTTTTAAATTATTTTATATTAATTTTTAAAGTTAAATAAAAATCCTAAAAAATAAAATAACTAAAAAGGACAAAATTTAAATTTTTTTATTTGTAAACCTAAAATATATTAAATAAAAACTAAAAAATATTTTTTTGAAAACTTTAAACTTAATTTCTATTTTTAAATACTTTACCAAATTTAAAAAGAAAATAATGATTAAAAATAATTGATGGTAGTGAAAAATAAAAAATTTGGCGAGAAAATTCCTAATACTTTATATATACGAGGGAAAAAATGGAATTGAAAAAAATAGGTTAACAAATAAGCTACAAAGGGGCTGTTAAGCTACCGATTGATTAAATAAGCTAAAGTAAAGTGAGGTTATAAAACAATACTCCCCCTATGGACAGTAAAGTCCCTAGGGCGGAGTGGTTTGTGAGTGTGTGTGTTGAGGTGCTGGTAGTGTTGAGGTCGTGGGTTCGATTCTGGGCAACCTCAAGTCTTTTTTAACCCCCCACCTTTTTTTCTTTGGTACCCCTTTTATGCACAACCACTCCACAATATCCAAAACATACACAGGTTACTCAGCTAACACGATACTTTGTTCTTTCCCCCCCCCTTTTTTTGACTTTTGTTCATTGTTTAGTGTTAGGGTTCTTAGTTGTTGTTGGTTACACAAGCTCGAATCAAGAATTACCCACAACTAAGCATAAACAAATCCAAAGATAACCGCGAATCACCCTTTAATTGGTGCTGGTATTAACGCAGTTAATATTTAAGCACTAACAAACAGGCCACAGTTAGTACTAGTGTGCACAGCTAATGAACACAAAGAGCAGACCCCCTATTTGTTTTCTTGGATACGGTTATCTCGGTTGCGCATAAAATAAACAAACGCCAAAAACTTAAGCACAATCACAACGGAATACCAATTGTTCACGCCACAAATTTATCAATATTTGTGTGCACAGTTGATCATATAAAACAAGCAGGTCACCTTTTCTTTTTATTCTTGGTTAACTTTTTGGTTTTCTTACTGTCTGGTTGCGGTTGATATAGCAGGCACCCCACAAGCATTTTGCGCTTGTGGGAGTCACAAATTAAGCACAAGCAAGCGAACCTTAAAGCACTGAATACACCAAAACGCTAGAACAAAAGAGCTATTAAGTACACAATAAGATCCAAACACGCAGGCACTCTAGTTAACTTTTTGGATTTGCTTGTTTTATGTGGACTCGCAGTTACTCAATACGAACACGATAATAAAAAAGCAATTCAACAATGCCAATTCAATATCAAATTAATCAATGATTTACGCCACTATTTGGCGTGATGAGCATACAGCAGACGTTCAAGCTCTATTTGTATATAGATTCGAAAGAAATAAGCAAATAACTTAATTTCTTTGGTTTGATATATGGTTAGCTGCTGGTACACAGATGCAAAAACACTAACCACAGTCTCACACAATATAGCCACACCAGACTTAGGCACACGGATCATGTAATTAAACACCAAACAAGCTTAAACAAAAACAAAAAAAAAGTGGATGGTTACATACAAATCAGCAAGCGCGCTCTCTTTTTTATGGTTACTAGGTTGCTGATGTTGGTAATGAAACAATGGGGCACAGTTTAATGAACGAAGCAAGCAGATGTATATTTACTTTACTTGGAGTGTTCTTGTGTTGGTTAAGGTAGTGGGCGCAGGCACCACAAGGCTTTGGTAGACTAATTTACAATGATGACTACACAAGCACACAAGTACTACAAGAAACAGAATGCACAAACGCAAATAAAAAGAACAAATCCCACTTAATTATGATTCTTATGCAGACAGCAAATACAGACCTCTTATCACTTTGGTTACTTGGTTCACTTTTCGAGTTCTTGTTTTATGCTGTTTGGCAAAATAGTGAACTCAAACGCCCATTAAGTTCTGATTATCTTGTTTTGCTTTCTTCGGTTTGCACAGACCACAACATAACTTCAATTCACAATCAAATCACCAAAAAAAACACAAATGATACACAGAAACTTGAAAAGGCTACTATCTTTTTGTATGTTTTTTTGTTTGGCTTTCTTAGATGTTATGGACAGTGGGCAAGGGCACATAGTAACTCACACAAACCTCAAACTCTAACTACGATCAAACAAACTTTACACCACAAATTGAGCATATAATTATGGTTCACTTTTGGTTTCTTATTATTTTCGTTCAGTGCACAGTTAAGGGATCAAAACCCACCTGCTGCCACTTACCTCCCCTTTTTTGATAGTTTTATGAACCTCAAAAATAAAAAAAAAAACAGAAGAAAACATGAACACAAGAGAATGCTAATGGATTCTACCACAAATATCAACTAACAAAGCTAAAGAATCAAAACAGTCCTAGTTGAACAGATTTTGAAGATCACATTTTTTTTATAATTTAAGCGAATTAAAAGTATTTTCAGGAAGCAAACCTCAAAACAAGCTGTAAACAAAACTCAACTCTAGATTTATAAAATCACCAAATCACGCTTCTAATATGAACTAGTGAATGCTCAGTTAAGCACAACAAGGCAACAGGCACAATGATCAAGCTAAAAATCAGACCCAAAACACACTATAAATATTAGACGGTGGGCGATTACTAACTAAGCATGCAGACAAACTATATATGCCACCTTTATGCATAGCAAACCTACACATACTCAAAACCAAAACGCACAAACCTTACACAATGGCTGTAAAACACTTCAACATGGCGAATATGCAGGAAACAACGTAAACACAAAATTAAAATCTTAATAAACTAAACCACACAAATTCAATACCACACAAATCCAGTTTCTTTAAGCATTTTAGCAAAACAAAATTTAAAACTAACCTACCAATCTTTTTTGCGAGATCCACTTAACCACAACCTATCGAGGACGTGCAGAGTTTAGCAAACTCTAGGTTGGTGGTTGCCACCATAGACCTAGCTCTCCCAAACACTACCCAATAGGCCTATTAAACAGATTCTTAATAAACTAGATTTAAGTTCAAGGTTACAACAAACTAACACCTTTTTAACTGATTAAGCTTAAACACCATAAAATTAACATGGCACATCCACAATTTGCTCATTCAAACTACTAGAACCACGAATTGCAAGCATAAATTTTAGACAGAAAATGGAAACGAGACGAGAAGGTGCTCACCTTTAGGGACACACATCCATACCCCATTTTTCGAGCTTATGTTCTAGCTAAACAAGATCAAGCATCCTATAACACAACCTGCTAAGAGTAACACACAATGAACAGTAACTATAATCACCAAACAACTGTTTTTTTTTTTTACTTTCTTTCTGTAAAAAACTTTCCACAAATACTTTTTTCTTGAACAATTTTTGAAACTCAAACCGAACTTGAAACAAGCCTTTTAAAAATAAAATGACTAAAAAGTAAAGTTCTTTTAAAAGTAAATAACAATAATTTAAAACATGAAACTCAATCAATTCATTCATATAAATTCGGGATACAAATTCAGAGAATGAAAAATTGGAACAAAAAACAAACAAGTGACCTAACATGCCTTATATACACGGCTACATGAATGATCTAGAAATATAAAAGCAGAAAACGTTAATTTCCATTGAGTTTCCAGAATTACCCCTTGATGCTTTTCAAATATACCAAATATCCACTGTCAAAGACTATCCCATGTGATTGAATTAGGGTCTTGTGAGGTGCTAGCAATGTAGAAAGGATCTCAACCATCCATTTTAAAACTTTGCGACCAAGTTTTAACTTTAACCATTGATATAGTCTTCAATCTCTGGCACTCCTTGTCTTCTTGTTCTTGACTCGTGAGTAGAAAGTGATGGGAGGGGACCACCAGTCACGGGGTTACGTTTATTGGGGTTGGGGTGTGATGGGAATGTGATGAATTATGAATCTGGAAAGAAACATGTCTCAATTCATATTCATTAAGGGGATTTGGGATTAGGGTTCATGACAGATGATTATGGGTTTTTGATCATGTTTAGGAGAGAAGAAAGTGTTAACCGGGTTTTAAATAAACAAAGTTAATTTAAAATAGAGTGGTTAATAAAACGTAGGTAGATTGGGTTGGTGGGGTGTGGGCTTGGATCCGGTTTAGTGGGTTGGATACATAGGTATGGGTGGGTACCCGTGAGGTGGCATGATATGATTGTTGCATGGGTTTTGTTACTTGGCCGAATTGGCCCCTCACTTTCTAAACTGCATTCACATTAAGTTTGCAGCAAACACATTCCCATTCCTTTGTAATATGTATGGTAATGTTGTGAATTTTGGCAGAAAGTGTTTCAAAACTTTCAACAAGTACCATTTGTGCAATATTAGTATTTTCCAAGGGCATTTTATGATATGTCTTGAATCTTTAATGACTAAATATGACAAGTCTTCAAAGATGAGGGACCAAACTTGTCATTTCTTCAACTTGAGGGTCTTTCTTGGAAATTCATCAATCGGGTCCGGTTCATTGTGCGGCTTCGTTTCCCGTATTCGTTTTTGATTGATTCTTTTGATCTTTTGTCTTTTTCTCGATATCCGTATCTAAAATACACATTGAGCAAACACAAGCATATTTATTGCACTTTTTATGATATTTTCACCATTTTAAGCCCGTTTTGGACGATGAGACTATGTATAAAAGCAGTCTCATCACTCCCCCATACGAAACCATTGTCGTGCCCTCACGCAATGCTAGAATAAAGTATCTTAGCATCTCCAAAATTCATTTTTTATCGACTTTTATTGAAACGTAAACTTATTACACTACTACTACTTGCGTTTTAGACATAATGTATGATTTTCATCACAAAATGGGACGTTTAGGTTCATAGAACAAGAAAACGTGAATGCTTCATTAGAAATAATTTATTCGTCCTCGATTTTCACCCAATTACATGCCAAGCGTGCAACGAGATCATTGTAATTATAAGTTAGTAAAACAATCATTTCTCATGAGTGTTAATTACGTACGTAGACACCCTTATTCCTACGGTGTATCTCTTATATTTTATTTTTGTCTTAATGATCACGAGGATGCATTTGACTTATTTCAATATTTTATTAAGATCGAAAATAAATTAGGACGATTTAATTGATAGTTAGCTAAAGGACACGATCTTTTAAAACAGCTTATCGTAATCTCCTTAAGTTCATATCTTGGCATAACTCGTTTCACGATTTGAGACCTTTCTCGGACCGATATTCGGCATGTACTTCATACTTCGAATCTTGGAAGACGTTCTTGAAATAATGGTCTTCTCTTCATATATGGAATTTCTTCACTTGGACCACGACTTCATCATTTTTCTTCAATCTTTATTTGGGATTTTGGTATACAACGATCCGCCTAGATAATGACCTAAATATACATATTCAATCTGTCATTATAATACCACTTTGTAGTATAAATAAGAGCTTCTGATACTTAATATGTTGTGTTTTATATGCAGAAATAAAGTTTGAAGGAGCAAAGTCAAGACATACAAAGAAGGGTCCTCAATATGAAAATAAGGCAAAGTTGTTGACAGAAGATTCTGGAATGGCCAGAAGTGCGGCGCACAAACTCAGATGTGCGGTGCACATTCACGTCTCCAAAGTGCGATGCACTTTCGGAGAAGCGCGGCGCACATTTGACCTCAGACAGCACTATAAATAGAGGCCACTTCTACTTATTTTACACACACCTCTCTCTCTCTTAATACTCCATAGCTCGGGTATTTTAGCATTCTTAGTTAAATTTCAGTATTATCCACTTTAGGAAATACTTGTAACGAGACTATTCCACTCTTCGATTCTTGGAGGAACGATACAATCGTGACACTTGTGTACTCGTTCATTCAATCCAATCTAAGTATGATGTTCTCTTACTCTTTTCCAATTGTTACTTTGATTACTATGTTAGGCTAAGCTATTTGTGACTATATGGGTATGTGACTGTAATTAGTTATGATGCTATGATATGATCCTTTATGAATGATTTCAAGCTAATGTTGTAGAACCATTTTACCACCTAGTTCTATAAACCATATTTTATCTAAGTTGATTTGTTACGATAGTTTGGCTTTGAGAAACACAAACTGTTATACTAAGTTTTTAAGAACTTGTCTATGGTCATGAATCTTTGGTTGGAGAGATTCACTGAGAAAATTGATAAAATATTGAACTCGCTGGCAACTTGTTTTGAGCTTAGTCGCATAATTAAACATGAGTCTTAAATCAAACCCAAGTAAATTGTGTAAACGTCGTTTTGACAAAAAAGGATTATCACTCTTCACCTATATAAATATCTCGATCATTATTATCATCATCAAGAACTTATACGAACTATCCCATATTAGTCATACTTGTTACAATTGATATCATTTCAACTATTTCTTTCTTCAAATATTATCTTGATTACCAAAACGAAATTAAGTCTCAACGAACGATCCTGACTTACGACTACAAAGCTATATTACGAACGAAAGGGTAAACTTGCCCGTGTTTTTCTTCTAGTCCATTGTTTTGTCTAAACTTTGTAATATAAATTTAAGACTTGCAAACGAACATCAAGTTTTTGGCGCCGCTGCTTTAACACCCCCAAATTTACACGCAGCGGAATACATCTTTGGGTGCTAAACAATGATACAACAACACATAATTTATAAAGAACGACTCGAAAAAAGACGTTTTAGATTTATCGTTCCTAAAACATTTGTCAGAGTAGCGTAGTCCCAAGTAATCGTTACCAAAAGATAAGTTAAAACAACATATTAGTTTGTTTTAAAAATGGAACGATAATTAAATCAAAGAGTTTGAACAACAAAAGCAGTGCACAACTTCATTCCTGTGACCTCCAAGCTTCCACTTCTTGATTACCTGAAATACATGTGAGTAAAACAATCAGCAAAAATGCCGAGTGAATCTATAGGTTTATGAAATCAATTTGAACACAAGCAAAGATTATAAGTTTGTGGCATGCTTATAAGCATCAAATAATAATTTGCATCAACAATGATAATTGTATATAGCATAAATTGCAATAAGCTCATGTAACCGAGCCCTTAGACACTCCCATATCAGTCTAATAAGACGAGAGATTTATTAATTGTCGGTTACCTCTAGATTTTTGGTACATTGGCGTATACCTGACTTCTCAATACAATATGTCCAAGCAGTGTGGAGGTCGGGCCTAAGCTTCTATGAAAAGTCCACAAAAACTGAACCGGGGCGGCTTCCCCCATAGATCTATTAATTGTACTAGCGGTTAACCCATCATAGGTTAATTAACGGCCCATAATTGAGGTTTTAACAAAGGCAATCACTTAATGCAATTTAAAGGCAACCACGGGTCCATTCATAGAGGGACAAAGCATACCATAGAAATCTTTTGTTCTAAGTTTATAAAACGTGTATTCCCCCTCGCGGGTTTAAAATCATTTAATAACTAGTATAAAGCGAGGCTATAGACTCACCTTAGCCGATAGTGGTAATGAGACGATCGCCGACGATAGATGATGCCTTTCAAACACGAGAACCGCAACCTATCAAATGAGGTGCGTTCATTAATAATAGAATCGAGAAATAAACCATACATAAGAATATAAAACTCGACTCATATAATCACGACAAACTCGAGAGAAAACGATACAAGTGATACTATTACACTCTCCTATATATTCATTTTATTATTCTACGCCTTTAATAAAAATATGCCGGAACATACCGAATTTCCAAGCCGTTTTCCCATACTTAGACATATCAACTTTTTATGATACTACTCAGAGAACTCACTTACTATATGTAGAAAGTCCTCCCAAGAGCCCATTAAAAGATTTTACTTCTAAAGTTCCCTGCCCGACTCATCTTTGAATCACAAAATCCGGACAGTTTAGCGACCTTGACTTACGAAACCATTTTGACCATTCTAAACAACTCCATTTGCAAAATCGCCACTTGATTCTAAAAATAGACTCAAAATACTAAACTTGAAGCCTGAGAACAGCCCTTGAATCATTTTGAAACTCATTTTATAGTCCCCGAGATTCGATCAAAATATCGACAACAATTTTCGGATTGTGTCGACACTCGTCTCCCGGTACACGAAAATCAAACTAGTGTATCTTCCACCTCGTTTGGAGTTGGAAGGCCTACTTTATATGAAATCGAAGCTAACGAAATTCTCTACAACCCTATCCGATTAGTTAAGTTATTATCAAACAGTAAGACCCCCGAAAACAGCCTCAAACCTACTGCCCAAAATCACCTTACAAAATCTCCCACAAAATCATGTTTTTGATCAATTCCAACAACTTTTGTCATCAACCTAAGCCCCTAATATCATCATAAACCATTCATAACACTTGCATCATCATCAAAATCAAAAACCCAAAAATTAAAAATCAACTTTTTAACAAAAACATAGCATGAAAATCTTTTGATCATCACTACTAACACATGCATACAACAAATTTGGATCAAACATAACCAACTTTTCTTGAAAAATTTATATGGTTGCATGTATGAAAATTTTATACCAAATTGTAGCACTTTGAAAATGGAGGATGGGACTTTGCTTGGTTTCTCTTGGATCAAGCTAGAAAAGTTTTGATCATGGTGTTTGTGGTGTTAATGGTGGATGGCTAAAAACAAAGGGAGAGGAGAAAGATGGTTATTTTTGTTTTAATGAGTTTTTAATAAAATATAGATAGTGGAAATTATATGTATAGTGTAAGGTTAGGGTAGTTTTTGCCAATTTGTGATAGTTTTGCTCCAAAATGTAAATATTAGTTAAAAAGCGGGAAATGACTAAAAGTCAATTTTACAAATATTTACGGGACTCGGGTTTCGTAAAAATACTTAAAAGTTTAAACGCACACGAAAAATAATAATATAACGACTCGATACGTAATTAAAACAATATCGTCGAAAATATTAATTATCGAAACGATCGATAATAAAATATAAAATTTTAGGCATCCGTCGGTATCGCGATCACTAGTAGTCCTCGTTACTAGTCAAAATATTAAAATATAATGTTTAATATCGGTTTCAACTTAAACCGTTAAACATAATAATATTTACGTTATAAAATACTTCAAAATAATTGAAAGTAGAATTAAATTATGACCTTATTTTTAAGGGTTTTACATCCTCACCGCCTTAAGGGAGCGACGTCCCGGCGCTCAACTCGCCTCACTTTCGCCAATGCGCATTAAAGTCTCAATAAATATCGTCGTTGAAAGTCAAAAGATATTACATAATATGTGTTCTACATGATCGGACGTCATCGGGTGATGCCGTCTCAATTTCTCACAACTTACGATCATTTGACTAGATCACACACCATGTAAGTACATAAAAGAAAAGGTCGAACATAAACATCGAGTATAGATCTCCACCGTTAATCATCGAGAAAACCTTGAAAGAACCCTTGCTAATAACTACTTGATCTCAAGAGTCTTTCCACTTGCGGTGTCGGCTTCAACATACTCCTCGAGGTCGTAACAAATTTATTAACTCCATTCATTAAGAGATTCGGTCCTCAATCATTCCACGAGTACACGCATAAATCCTGGTGACACTTATCGTTTCTTCTTATACACTGCTTCCCGAGATTCATTTTAGACTCAAAATAAAATAGTGATCTTCAATACGAGGAACAGAACGAGATAAAAATGACTTCAATAAACGCATAAACGAACAAGATGTGGTAAAATGATTTAAGATTAACGATCGACGAGGGATCTCGAATCACGTAACCGTAAAACATAATAATTTACAATACTAGAAAAATGAGAGCGAAGAATGAATTAAATATTAACATTAAAATAATGTTTGTCACAATTATCCGTCCCGGATTTGGTATTACCTTAAAACTCAATTGAGATACTTTCTTGATAAAGATGATATATTAAAGATAGAAGTTAAAGAACTTTATAATTTATTTTGGTTGTCTTAAGAATCTTTGAAAGAATGACATGAATTTATTAATTAAACTCATATTGATGGTTACAATTAGAGAATATAATTTCCAAATTAAATCACTATTAGGAATATAAATTAAACTGGCAATTTCATTACATTTAAAGTAAAGTATGATATGTCAATTAGTTCAAAAGGTAGAACATAATTTTATTTTAAACATTAGTTTTAGTTATACAAAATATGATGTATAAATTTGACCTTTTACTTGTGATGGTTATTTTGATAATTGAAAATCATTGGAAAAATATATAAAAGTTCCATAAAAAATAATTTATAATACGTTGTAGAAATACATAAAGGTGTTTATTATTTCAAAATAAACATGGGATATATTCGGGTTTCGAAATGTGAAAAAATAACAAACGAATACGAATGGGAATAATGGTCAACAATTAGTACGAAATTAGCGGTACAAAACGGAACGAAACAAATGTCGTATGAATTCTTAAAGAGAATAATAAAATAAAGGCGTCGATGGTAAGACGATAAGAAATAATAGATTAAACAAGTTGTAAATTTTGTTAGTGCGGTTGATGGTTCACCAATATCAGCTCGTTAACTTAGCGGTGGTCGATACATGATCGGAAAGAAGATCCATACAAAAATTTTAATAAATAAAATTCCTAATAATCACTTGTAATTAAAACAAATCAAATGAACGATGTTAGTGTTTAAAGAGAGAAGTCAAAGCACGGTTCACAAGAGTGGATTTCGAGATAAATGAGAGTGACGAACGTCATCCCGGATATACGGAAATCACTCTAGTGATAATTCATTATTTACGTGCAGAGACATTCCAAGGATCTACCCAGTCGCATAAAGAAGATTGGACGAGACGGAAGGATAAAACATCGAGACTTTCAAGTCATTTATCAAGAGTTAGTAATTAGACGAACAGTCAAAAGAAATCAGTTGTAAGACAAAATGAAGTAACAAGTGAAAAAGCGATCGTCGAGTAAAAACGTATTCGTAAGCGCGTAATTCGTTTAAGAAAAGGTAAGAAAACGTATGCGGATGCATAGAAATTGCGCCACTTTCATAAATTATAAAGGTTTTCAACACTTCTTTTCATTTTATTTATTTTTATCATAAATACAAGTAAAAAGTTGATTATTATCAAGATTTTTAAGTGGACTACTATTCAGCCTAGCATGGCTCCATCTAAATTAGACATAGGTGATCAGGCCATGTATAATTTAGGAATAGCAATGCAGTGCTCAGTTTCGTCGAAAAATATTACGTTTCTTATGTTTATATATAAACCATGCCATCTGTAAAATGGAATTTAAAAATAGTTTATAAATTTATAGGATACAAGTAATTTGTGAGATACTTAATAAGCAACTTTTAAATCTTACAAAAAGTATTAAGACCAAAGTAAAAACAATTGGTGAAAATAATCGTAAAACAATATCAGATTTATTTATAATATGACATTATGACAACGTATAAAGTAGTAAAAGTTTTGCAAAAAGTGGCAAATAGTAGCTCATAAAACAATCAATGAAATGGTTACAAGTCGTTAAGGTTTCAAAAGATTATAAGGTTTAGACGAAAACGCCATGAGACATGTGATAAGAATGTCGAAAAAGAATGTGAAGGCAAAACTTCAAAACTCAACCCAAATCAGTGGAAGGTTAAAAGAAAATAAAAATAAAATAACATCGAATGACAAAGGAGTCATATATATGAAAAGAATAAAACAATTCACACGTGTATTCTATGTAAGATACTTGACACAACATGCTTTTAAGAAAGTATATTATTCATTTTCAAATTACACCATTAATCCGGTAATTGCTAATCCTGTAATGTTTCTATTTTTAAATATTTTCACATGAAACTAGTATATTCGTTAAAATTTTACAATCTCAAATGAAATCAAAACTGCTTAGAAACGTTTAAAACTCATGTTCTGAATTTTCTATCAGATTTAACTTTTAAATATGAGCCGATTAATTGACCCGATAAACGACATCTCCAAGACTCAGAGTCTAAAGCATTTTGATGCAAAACGACGTTTCAGACGACTTTCTAGTTTTACCCGAGACCTGAAAACCAATGTAAAATGACCAAAATACCCCTGCAAGTTTTGTGCAGGTTTGACTATTTTATTTTAAAAACGCAGGTTTTACTTTTAAGTTTTGACCTGTTTATACTGCCCCTACAGTTTCTGCATAAAGTGTATTTTTCGACACTTCTTAACGGCTCAAAATATACACATATATACACACATGTCTTGTGGATTTTATAACAATGAAAAATAAATCTCGTAATGAGCATCAAATAAAATATAGCATAATGAATGACAGAAAATGCTTCAAGGTATTCAACACGAAATTTAGGAAGCAAAACGGTGAACGACGTTCGTAATTTAGATTTCAAAATGCAATGTAGGCAAATCTCCTTGGTGCCACGATTGTCAAAAACACAAAACATAACAAGAAAAGAATGGAACATTAACATGCTACACTCCGGGAGCGAGAAGGTTAATGAAAAACAAATGATACAATTTTATATAAGTAAAATCGTATTCCAATTCTAGCGCCATAATCTAGACGATGATTTATAAAATGACGATGACGTTACCGAGATATAAGTGAACAATACACTTTGGAGTCGATACATATAAATGTCAATAAATAGCGATTAGTCTATTCCAAGGACACCTTGAGCTACACAATGGTCTAGAAATTACGTTAAAAGACGTCCAAGCACAAATAGCCGGAAGACGATTTGAATATCTATAAAGATATCACAAAGGGTTAAACAATGAAAGTAACGCGTGCAGATGAAGGTATGTAAGGTCATAATATAAAATTTTTGCAATAAAAGCAATTTATATACTTCAAAAATAAATACAGAAAGATCTTAAAAATTCATTGTATTTATTTAAGTTAATCATTAATAAACGATAAACTTTTATCGAAAGTTTAACGACATAAATATATATCGATAAAGGATTATAGTATTTATTTAGAAATACTTAGCAATAAGGCATACATAATAATGTATACTAAAGTTGTAATCCTAGAAGTAGCTTGAACCTGAAGTCACGCGAAATCATGTGCACCGACTCTTTGAAAAATAAAACCGACAGTTATAGTTTAGGTTTTTAGAAAAAGACCTAGTTCTCTATAACTCATGGCTCTGGTACCAATCTTTAACACCCCCAAATTTACACGCAGCGGAATACATCTTTGGGGGCTAAACAATGATACAACAACACATAATTTATAAAGAACGACTCGAAAAAAAGACGTTTTAGATTTATCGTTCCTAAAACATTTGTCAGAGTAGCGTAGTCCCAAGTAATCGTTACCAAAGGATAAGTTAAAACAACATATTAGATTGTTTTAAAAATGGAACGATAATTAAATCAAAGAGTTTGAACAACAAAAGCAGTGCACAACTTCATTCCCGTGACCTCCAAGCTTCCACTTCTTGATTACCTGAAATACATGTGAGTAAAACAATCAGCAAAATTGCCGAGTGAATCTATAGGTTTATGAAATCAATTTGAACACTAGCAAAGATTATAAGTTTGTGGCATGCTTATAAGCATCAAATAATAATTTGCATCAACAATGATAACTGTATATAGCATAAATTGCAATAAGCTCATGGAACCGAGCCCTTAGACACTCCCATATCAGTCTAATAAGACGAGAGATTTATTAATTGTCGGTTACCTCTAGATTTTTGGTACATTGCCGTATACCTAACTTCTCAATACAATATGTCCAAACAGTGTGGAGGTCGGGCCTAAGCTTCTATGACAAGTCCACAAAAACTGAACCGGGGCGGCTTCCCCCATAGATCTATTAATTGTACTAGCGGTTAACCCATCATAGGTTAATTAACGGTCCATAATTGAGGTTTTAACAAAGGCAATCACTTAATACATTTTAAAGGCAACCATGGGTCCATTCATAGAGGGACAAAGCATACCATAGAAATCTTGTGTTCTAAGTTTATAAAACATGTATTCCCCCTCGCGGGTTTAAAATCATTTAATAACTAGTGTAAAGCGAGGCTATAGACTCACCTTAGCCGATAGTGGTAATGAGACGATCGCTGACGATAGATGATGCCTTTCAAACACGAGAACCGCAACCTATTAAATGAGGTGCGTTCATTAATAATAGACTCGAGAAATAAACCATACATAAGAATATAAAACTCGACTCATATAATCACGACAAACTCGAGAGAAAACGATACAAGTGATACTATTACACTCTCCTATATATTCATTTTATTATTCTACGCCTTTAATAAAAATCTGCCGGAACATACCGAATGTCCAAGCCGTTTTCCCATACTTAGACATATCAACTTTTTATGATACTACTCAGAGAACTCACTTACTATATGTAGAAAGTCCTCCCAAGAGCCCATTAAAAGATTTTACTTCTAAAGTTCCCTGCCCGACTCATCTTTGAATCACAAAATCCGGACAGTTTAGCGACCTTGACTCACGAAACCATTTTGACCATTCTAAACAACTCCATTTGCAAAATAGTCACTTGATTCTAAAAATAGACTCAAAATATTAAACTTGGAGCCTAAGAACAGCCCTTGAATCATTTTGAAACTCATTTTATAGTCCCCGAGATTCGATCCAAATATCGACAACAATTTTCGGATTGTGTCGACACTCGTCTCCCGGTACACGAAAATCAAACTAGTGTATCTTCCACCTCGTTTGGAGTTGGAAGCCCTACTTTATATGAAATCGAAGCTAACGAAATTCTCTACAACCCTATCCTATTAGTTAAGTGATTATCAAAAAGTAAGACCCCCGAAAACAGCCTCAAACCTACTGTCCAAAATCACCTTACAAAATCTCCCACAAAATCATGTTTTTGATCAATTCCAACAACTTTTGTCATCAACCTAAGCCCCTAATATCATCATAAACCATTCCTAACACTTGCATCATCATCAAAATCAAAAACCCAAAAATTAAAAATCAACTTTTTAACAAAAACATAGCATGAAAATCTTTTGATCATCACTACTAACACATGCATACAACAAATTTGAATCAAACATAACCAACTTTTCTTGAAAAATTTATATGGTTGCATGTATGAAAATTTTATACCAAATTGTAGCCCTTTGAAAATGGAGGATGGGACTTTGCTTGGTTTCTCTTGGATCAAGCTAGAAAAATTTTGATCATGGTGTTTGTGGTGTTAATGGTGGATGGCTAAAAACAAAGGGAGAGGAGAAAGATGGTTGTTTTTGTTTTAATGAGTTTTTAATAAAATATAGATAGTGGAAATTATATGTATAGTGTAAGGTTAGGGTAGTTTTTGCCAATTTGTGATAGTTTTGCTCCAAAATGTAAATATTAGTTAAAAAGCGGGAAATGACTAAAAGTCAATTTTACAAATATTTACGGGACTCGGGTTTCGTAAAAATACTTAAAAGTTTAAACGCACACGAAAAATAATAATATAACGACTCGATACGTAATTAAAACGATATCGTCGAAAATATTAATTATCGAAACGATCGATAATAAAATATAAAATTTTAGGCATCCGTCGGTATCGCGATCACTAGTATTCCTCGTTACTAGTCAAAATATTAAAATATAATGTTTAATATCGGTTTCAACTTAAACCGTTAAACATAATAATATTTACGTTATAAAATACTTCAAAATAATTGAAAGTAGAATTAAATTATGACCTTATTTTTAAGGGTTTTACAGCTGCCGGGGACTTATAATCCTGTTTTGTAACCAAATTCATATAATCCTTGAAGAAATGAACCATTTACCACTCATTTTCAAACCAAAAATTTTCTGCAGTACAAAAAGTACGCCGCACAAACCAAAAAGTGCGTCGTACAACCTGCAGCGAACCCAAGTGCCCCGTACATTCCCGAAAGTGCGCCGCACATTTCCTCCTGAAAACACCAAAAACCTTGTTGAATGCACACCCGTTAACCGAAGGCTACGTAGACTTCATCGTCGTATACCTTTAGCTAGGAGACACGAGCAAACTCAACCTCCCATAATCAACCAACCTCTCCACAATCTTTCTCAAATCATAATTCTCACCAAACTCATCAACCGTTACGATCCAATGTCGGACACCGATGATGAACCAATGTGGTCAGCCGATAGAGTTTTAGCACCAACTCTTGGCTTTGCAATCGTTTTACCTGAAATTGCAAACGATGTTGCAATCAAAGGGAACCACTTAACACTTGTAAAAAATAACCAATTTGATGGTCGAATCAAAATTGATCCTCACAAACACATCCACGAATTCAGCGGAATTTGTAAAATGTTTAACAATGGAGAAGGACAAGCCGAAGCCGTCCAACTCATGATGTTTCCATCATCCCTGACTAGAGAAGACAAGTCATGGATCGACGAACTTAACGAAGGAACCATTCGGACATAGGAAGGTCTTAGAACCGCTTTCATTAGCCGATTATTTCTTCCTGCCCTATTTGAAAAACTCCTCGGAGAAATCCGATGCTTTTCTCAACAAGATCTAGAAACTCTCACTGGCGCATGGTTAAGAATGAAAGTACTACCCAGAAACTGCCATGGTCATGGACTCAAAAAAGAAGGAATAATCAAGATTTTCTATCATGGTCTTGATGATGCTACCCAAGATGCATTGAATGCCACAGCGGGCAGAATTTTCCTTTACAAAACTCCTAACCAAGCTTACCAATTATTGGATGACAAAGTCCTACTTAATCTTGATTGGTCCAAAAATCACAAAAAAAAACCCACGGAAAACCGTAGATTTTGCCGAAGAAAGCAACAATCCCACCGATACCAAAAAAATTATGGCTCGAATGGATGCCATGTCTCTTAAAATTGATACTCAATAAAAAAGAGATGAAAAACAAGAAACGTGAAACCTGCAAAGACTTTGGAGGAAACCATCCTTCTAATGAATGTGATGACGATGACACACCCATGACGAAGGAAGAAGAAGCCAATTTCATGAATACCTTTCATCGAACTCGATTTTATAATGATAATCGTAATCGCTACCGTGGTAATTGGAGATCAAATGATAAACCAAGTTACGACCGAGACAAAAAGAAACCCAATCAAACCGAAGACAAAACCAACCTTGAAACCAAGCGCGACAACTTTATTGAATCTCAAAGAAAAACCAACATTTTTGTTCGAGAAACATTCACTGACTTCAAAACAAAGTTCGAAACTAAGACCAAAAACCACCAAGTTTCCATCCAAAACCATGAAGCTAAATTTTATCGTTTGGCCGATAAACAATCGAATCGCGCTTCTGGTTCTTTACCAAGCAACACCAACCCAAACCCCAAAAACAATAACAAATATCAACCCCCACAATCTCGTAAAGAGCATGTGAATGTCGTATTCACGTGGAGCGGATTATCTTACGCATCACCTATCAAACCTACTCAAGTTACACCAACCGAAATTCCACTCGATAGTGAAAATAAAGATGAAGCCCAACCAACCCATACCAAACCAACTGAAAACCCAACAACCAAACCATATAAACCAAAAGTGTCATACCCACAACGCTTACGCAAGCAAAAGATGCAAGCTAAGTATGGTAAATTCCTCGACTTGATACAAGAAGTTCGAATTAACATGCCTTTAGTTGATGTTCTAGCTGGAATGCCAAATTATGGCAAATTTAACAAAGAACTTATCAAGAGCAAGAATAAGTTTGAAGAAGTTTCTTCAACTTTTCTAAATGATGAATATTTTGCCATTGTACAAAACAAAGTACCACCAAAACTAGGAGATCCTGGAAGTTTCCTAATCCCATGTACTTTCCATAACTCATACCCTTGTAACGCCTTGGCTGATCTTTGCGCAAGTATCAACCTCATGCCATACTATTCGTTTGCTAAACTCTCTAAAGACGTTTTAAAAACCACAAAAATGAGCGTTCGCCTCGTAGATTGTTCTTTCCAATACCCAATAGGGATAGCCGAAAACATGCTCGTAGAAGTCGGAAAATTTGTTTTTCTTGTTGACATTGTAATCTTAGAAATGGAAGAAGATACTAAGGTTCCACTTATCCTTGGTAGACCTTTCTTACACACAGCTGATGCAAAAAAACTCAACCTTTGAGTTGGAGAAGATAGAATTTCTTTTTTCTATCGACGAAGCAATGAAACACTCGTACTCTAATTACGATACTTGTTTTAGTATCGATGTCATTGAAGAAATCGTTGAAGCCGATTTCGACGCTCTTCTTGATGAAGGAAGCGAAATTTTGTATTCTATCGAAGGAACCATCCTCGAAGAAGAACTTTTTGCTGAATTTGATGCCTTAATAGCCGACCATACTGATGAACCAATCGAAACAATCGAAGAAGAAAAAGAAACACCATTTGAAACCATAACTTTTGAAACTGATTTCAAAGTTAAGAAATCTGTTGAAGAACCTCCTACAGATTTAGAACTTAAACACAGCAACCAGCACATCAGGCATCACCATCACAAGCTATCACTTCTCCAACGGGCTATGCTCCTCAGCAAGGATATTTTCAAATTGAAGCACCACAAGCACAAGCCTTCTACTCCAATGAACTTCCACCAATTCAGGCACTGATTTTTACTCCAAATGATACACCTACTGATGTCTTAAACCATCTCACTGCCTACTTGTCAAAACTTTTTGCAACTAGAGGTTTTCCACCAACGAACAATCAGCTCCGCGCTTCTTCAAATCCTCGACAACAAGCCACTATTCAAGATGGTCAAGTGATGGTGCAATCCATTCAGGGAAGGCAAAATTCATATGGACCCACAACAAGGACCGTGAACACTCAAGATGTGAATTCTCAAGCTAGTGGAAATGGAAGCACTATTGGTCCTCAAAAGGTTGTGACTTGCTACAATTGTTGAGGACAAGGTCATATGGCTAGGCAATGCACTCGGCCGAAAAGTAGAAGGGATGTAATAAGTGTGAAAACACTTATCCTTTCACCGCTTAAAACAAATAAAAACGAGACCAAAACGTGTATTTAATGTCGTAAAAGTCGGAATTATGTGTGGTTTGTGTTTTTATTGTGTTTTAGGACAAAAATATGAAAAAGGAAGAAAACACGGGCTTTCACGGGCTTTTATCAAAGAAAAAGACAAAAGACGAAGTCAGAAGATCAAAAGTGCAAAAAGAACGGAAGTCAAAGGCCTGTTCTAAAGATTTATCGAAGAAAAAGACCAAAGACGGAAGTTTAACGAAATTGAAGAACCAAGTCTAATAAAACAAGAAAATTAGAAGACGAAGTTCATTTTATCTATCGATAAATCCCGAGACAAAGTCGAGAGAGACGAGTTATTTAAAAAGACGAGAAGACAAGAAGAAAGAGAGAGGCAACATTATCACATCTCCTCCTCCTATAAATAGGCCATTAAGAGTTAATTTTTAGTTAGTTCATTTTAGTTTTTCAATAGGTAATTGGGAGTAGGTGTTTACTTTCTCTCTCTAGTTTTTCTTTCAAGTTTGCTTAATATTTCATCTTTGAATCTTGTATTTTAATATTAATCTTCATCATTAATTCAAGCATACTAAGTATTTCTCATTCTTCCTTTCTTAATCTTATTCTTGTGGTTGATTTTGTTAATCATGTAGTTTGTTTAATCATGTTGATTGTTTGATTGATTTGCTTAATTGATTGTTCTTATTGATTTGATGTGTTTGATGTTTTAGCTTATTGTTCTTATTGCTTATTGTGTGTTTAGTTTATTTTTAATTAAGTGGATTAGATAGTTTAATATTTTTAAAAAGTTTATTCTAAATATTTTGCTTATTTGGTGTTTTTATAGTTTTTGTTGGAAATACGTTTTTCCCAATAAAGTCTCGGTCACATCTTAGTTAGCATAGATCACGAGATATAGACTGTTTAGAACTTTGTCTCTTGGAGCGACCTCCCTTAGGGGGAGATTGTTGGAAATACGTTTTACGTATTTATGAAGGATCGGTCGCTCCAATGATAATTATGTAATGGGCTCGTGATCCACTTAGTAAATGTATAGTCCATATAGCCCACATGTAGGGTGGGCTATATATATCTCCTCCTAGCATGTTAGGAGGGGTTGGTCATTTGATAATACAATCAATTCAATCTTCACTTTCTCTCTCTACTCTTCTCTTTTCTCTCCTTTCTCTCTCTACTCCCTCATCTCCCTTATCATCTCTTTTATTTATCAATCTATCCCTCTATCAAATCCATCTAATCAATCATGTAGGATAGGCCAAAGATCACGTAGACCTTCAATTGGTATCAGAGCACCCTCACTCTCGACTGACATCAAGCACCCCCTCGACTACCACTCGTTCACCTTCATTCGACTCAAAACTCACTCCTCACTGAAATAAACACCCTTTACACACAAAACTTAGCCTCACCATACTCACAAATCCATAACCCAAAACTCAAACTCTCGACCACCTTAAGACTCAGACTCATACAAACACTCGAACTCGACCCTCATTCTCCCCCTCCCAAACTGACACCAAACTGACTCATCCCACACCCACCAAAAACTCGACACCACAGACACACCCTCATTAGACTCTCGATCTCAGTTTCACTTAAAACCTTCATCGATCTACACACTCAACCCAAGACTGACAAGAAAGACTCGACAGATGAGAGAAAAAACTATGATTAGACAATAAAAGAAAACCTACCCGAGACCTTATAATTAAAGATCTTGAAGATTTTCCTTAATCATTCCAGAGCAAATCAAAGAGACGGAGGGATTGATTGAGTGGAGGAGTGGGGATAAGGATTTGATTTGAGTTTTGGTTGAGATTAGTTGAGTAACTGATAATAGTTTTGGAGGAAATAAAGTTTGAGATTTGTGAGAGACTGAAAGTTTTCTTGTGAAGAAAGAGAGAGAGATAAAAGCGTTTTGTTTTTATTGTGGGACGGAGTAAACAAGGATATATGATATTTGAGTGAAAGCAAGTTACAAGGCCACGTGTGTGGTTAATTTTGTTTTTTTTATTTTGTCCAGCCACGGCGGATAAAACGAGGGAGTGGGACACATTTTTTGTCTTAGTTAACTTTTTATTTTTAGAATTTTAAAAGTTAATTTTTTTTAGTTAGTTAAGTTAATTTTTGTATGTTTTTCACTTTTATATTTTTAGTTTAGTATATTTTGTTTATTAATTTTTGGCAAATCGTGTTGAGGCGGGTATTTTAAAAGTATTAACGTGAAAAAATATTTGACGGGTTAAAAGTTATTGTGGCCCGATTTGACAACAAAGTGACGAGTCAACGTGACGGGATTTATTTTTAGCGACTACGGATTTTTTGATCGGGTTTAATTCATAATCGTTTTAGCCGACAACAACTTTTGAGCCGAGTCGAATTGTAAAATCCTGAAAACAACAACATCCACATCATTTTTCCTCAATTTTCAATGGAATCGTTAAATTCGACACTTAAAGAGGGAGACTTGCATCGAATGCAAGACAAAGATAGAGAAAGTGGTATGAATTCTTTTCAAATGCTTCAATATCATCTAGTTACTCTTTCACGGCTTCAAGGAGGGAGCGAATTTGTGACCATCTTTGGACAAGATCGTCATATATTCATCGACTCAATTTTCACCACTTTGAGCCAACTCGCCGAGCAACTCAACAATGAAAACTTTAATCACTCGGCATCGGCACTTGCATATAAGGCTCTTGTGACACAACTCACGCCTTTCCTCAAATTTAATATCATCAAGACTGAAAGTTCAGTGATTTGCCAATCATTTCTTCGAGATACACATACCGAGCTTCGAGTTTTCTGTGATACAATTTTGAAACTCATGACATCGGTCTCGTCTTCGATTTATGAACGATCTCGACTTCAGCAAGGGTATGATAATGGAGTGCAAGATTCTTCGATGCAAGAGGAAACTGGTCATACGATTGACAACTTGGAGCCTAACGATGACAAGAGCACGGAATCAGGAGGACAACATGATACCAGTGGCACGTCAGGGAATGTTCACGAGATCTCTCTTGATGACACCTTACCCGTTTATGACGAAGAGCCTGCAAACATGGTACAATGTAATGTTGTTTATGATGTATCTACTGATGACATGCCGCATATTGAGCATTCTGAACCTAATTATGACAAACATGGGATGGAAAAGAGTGATAGCAATACCACTTCTGATTCATCCGATGTAAGTCATCATGGGGGAGAGATTGTTCAGAATGCTATAGTACATCATGATAATTGTATTATAACTGCTTCATTGACTGCTTCTGATTCCAAGATTAGAGAGCTCGAAACGATTGTAGCTCAACAATCAAAAGATCTTGAGGATGCCAAACTTGAATTTTCTAAGAAAACGGACAAATTTGAAGCATACTTTGAAAAACTTGAAAAGTCTAACGTTGTTCTTGAAAGAAAATTCAATCAAAAAGTTTTAGATTCTAAAGGATAATCTTTTGAAACAAATTCAGTTACTAGAGTCTAAATTGGCATCCCAAGATAGATTTCTCAAAGAAAATGTAACGTTAAAAGCCCAAGTTCAGGAAAAGGTGTTTGCTATAGCTGCGTTGAAAAACGAGTTAAGGAAAAATAGAGGACCTAGTGTGGACACTAAGCTTGAAAAACCATCAATCTTGGGGAAACCGCCTACAAATCAGTTCGTCATACAACCGATTGTCAAAAAACCTACTGCATTTAGATCCGAGCAACCACAATCCTCGAGACCGCGGTTTGCCTCCCAAGTTGATTTGGTTCACTTTCCTAGACCAGTTACTCCACCATCTAGGCCCAATGTGACTAAAACATCTTTTGCAAGACCTAATCACATGATTGCCCCTAGTTTCTCTAAGAATAGTTCAATGAACACGTCTAGAACTAGTTTAACTGATGTGCGCCATGATTTTGGTCAAAGGGAAGCTATTCAAAAGACACATGTAAGAGATAGCAATGTCCAACCTAGTCATATGCCTTCTAGGTTACCCAACACTGCTAACCGTAGCATGACGTCTCCTAGGAGCATCGATCAATCATCTAGGAATTACTCGGACATTAAATATGCTACTTGTAAAACATGTAGAAAATGTGTCTTTACGGCAAATCATGATTCTTGTATTAAGAAACTACTTAATGAGGTGAAATCCCGTGCTAGACTTAAATCCCAGTGGGTTACCAAAATCAAACCCACTGGTAAAATGTGGCGCCCCATTGGTAGAACTTTCACCCTTGTAGAAAACGAGTGCCCTTTAACTAGGATAGTCTCCGATTCTATTAAGACTACTAGGGAGGAAGTTGAAAAGGACGATGCATCACCTAAGCCTGAACTTAAGGTTTTCTATAAAAGGAAACGTTTACCAGCTAAGACAAGTGAATCATCTCCTCAGGCCACCTCTGACACAAGAAAAGAAAACCGTGAACCCCCACGTGCTTCTAAAATAGATATCTCTAACTCATGCAAAAGTATACAAACTCCTAATGAGAATGCAGGTACCAAAGTTGATGTTCCAAAAGAACGAAGCGGTCCAATCGTTGTATACCGTTCAACTAAGGACACTCTTAGAGTTTGGTTGCTGAAGAAGCAGATATCGGAGAAACAAGTGTCTCAGGGGATTCATCGCTAAGCTCACAAGGACTTATAGTCACATCACAGACTATAACTCGATCTTCAAAGAAAGGAAAGCTTATCGCCGATGGTAAACTTATCCTAACAACGAGAAATTAATTTTTCTCGGACATGAGCTTATATCAAAAACATTCCAAATTTTTAAGCTCATGCACAATGGCTCATCGTTAAATGTGAGACGATGACCCGTCCTTCAAAGGCAGGAAAGTTTATCGCCGATGGTAAACTTATCCTCATTAACGAGAAATTAAATTTTCTCGGACACGAGCTTACGTTAAAACCATTCAAAGGTTTTAAGCTCGTGTACATGACTTACAGTTAAATGTCATACTGTAACTCGAACTTAAAATAAAGGAAAGATTATCTTTTATGATAACTTATCCTCTTAACGAGAAATTCACCTTTCTCGGTCATGAGCTTGTATTAAAACATTCGAAGTTTTAAGCTCAGAAAGGAAAGTGTATCTTTTAAATAAGAGAACTTTTCCTCATAACGAGAAATTAACCTTTCTCGGTCATGAGCTTTCCGTTAAAACAGTCAAAGTTTTCAAGCTCATGAAAACGACTTCTAAGTAAATGTCATCTTAGGACTCGTTCTTCAGATAAAAGGAAAGGTTATCGCCGATGGTAACTTATCCTTACAACGAGAAGTTTACAACTTCTCGGACTTGAGCTTTCCTAAGATATTCCAAATCTTAAGCTCAAGTAATTTGTTTTCAAAACTTTGAACACAATTTTTCAAGAATTTCTCAAAAGGTTTTTCTAAATCTTTAAAAATTGTGTGTTCAAAAACGTTTTGATAAAAAGAGCATGTCTTCTGGAATCGATAATATTTACGAACCTAGAAATGTCATTCAATAATGACACGGGATTGTAATTAAAGTTCGAGCAGAAGTTTAAAAGATTTAAAACATGCTCCATTATGGTTTGCTATTATTTCCGATAGTAACCCGCTTTTCACTTTGAAGTCAAGCATTTCACCGGAAAGCTTTGACTTCAGAATCCGAAGTTATCATCTCCACCAACCGTAGCAACTTACAATTGATATCTACATACTCGACGATGCGACTACTCAAACGGTGACTACAGCTCTTTCAATAGAACACGGGTCAACAATTGAGGGGGAGCAATTGTCCAGCATTCAGAATCCTTGATGCCGAGAGTGCCAAGTTCACATATTGGTGTTAAGACAACGATATCAATCATACACATGGAGTCAAGAGATAACATCAGAAGTTACGAGGAAGACCAACATTCGTGAACAAGAACCATGTGCTTCTTTCATATGATGTTCTCCATCATTCAGGTCCAACCTCGTAAATTGCTAATATTGTGAATTCATTATCATATATGATCTTTGCACGTGATAAATACCTTACACTTGTGTTTAAAAGGTATTTAATTTACGTTTCAAATACACCCTCATTAATTTGAGGGGGAGCTTGTGTAATTCATGAAGATAATTGGATTTGCATTTTTCTTCCCAAATTTTCTTAAAACGCTATTAAATCAATTGATATTAAAAACATTGATTGAGTTAATATTTTTAATATGGGGGAGAAAATGTGATTTAATAGGGGAAATAATTAATCACAAATGGTTTGACTTAACGTGCTAGCTCATCCTGACATGTGAGAAATGTTTTCGGATATCGTGGCATATGTTAAGGGGGAGCAAAATGGATTTACACTTCAAAATGGATTTCTTGGTGACATACACTTACCCAAAACATCTCTATTCACGATGATGAAGATTGCGATGACATAAGGATGGTAGGATAGGTTAAGTCCTATGATTCTTCCAGAACCGGAAGAATCTTCTCAAGGACATTCCATAGCTAGAAATAGTAGTCCTTAGGAAAGATGGAGAAAGATTGTGAACGTAGCTGAATTCCGACCAAGTACTTAAGTTAGCACTGGAACAATCACAACAACGTGCTAGTTATGACGTATTGGTAAGCATTGAAGGGGTTGAAGAATGAAAAAGAATTGTAAAGATAAAGGGTGTAAAGAAAGAAGCCCTCCTTACAACTTAGGCAGAACCCGGGTCAATACATATGCTATTAAGATCATTGTTTAATGATTCTTAATATTGAAGACATACATCATGGACCTAGTGATGCAATGCACAACCCATCCCAGCTAACTCAGATATCTCTCAAAAGATATTTGTTTTAATCACACGGAGACAACGCATTATCTATTGATTTATTCACTCCGAATAAATTGGTATTGAAAAGGTGGCACTCCTCTCCAGCCTCCGATCACTAAAAATCCAAAATGCACGATCGAGTCTAGAGCCATTTGAGATCATCAAATATCTCATTAGGACACACTTTCATATTTCCTTGCTTCTTCACACACTGTGAAAAGTAAGAAAGATCTTAAGAGTCCTACGCAAAATCTTCTTGATCTTGCCTGAACATCCGAGTATTACGAAAGTATTTACAATGAAGATGGGAATCCTTCTTGAGCGAATATCAAAAAGCTCATGGTAGGTGACTTGTGCGATTCTTTATAAATCAAACTTGTGATAACTGGAAAGCAACAGTGGTTTAATTCTTAAATGAATTTAAACACGTTCCAGGCCTCTACGCAATATCTTAGTGATCTTGCCAGAACATTCAGAGTAATACTATTGAGTATTTACAGTGACGAATGGAAATCCTTCTAGTGTTAACATCAAACAGCACTTGGTAGGTAACTTGCAAGATTCTATATGAATCAAGCTAGTGACAACTGGAAAGCAACGACGGTGCGGTTCTTAATTGAACTTCACTTGTTCCAGGAACATGAATTGACGGCTTCAAATCATGCGGATAAGATTATCCAAATGATTCACTGTTTACGTTCGCAGTCAGCTTTGGACGGTCGAGTAAAGAGAACGGGTTTACCCGCGAAATCTTGTCAAGGAGGTTCTTTATTGAAACTACCTGCCACAAGTACGATATTTAATATCGTCCAACGGTCTTCACCGACCGGAGGTAAAATGCTACCGAATTAGAATGAAATGTTCATGGCCATTTCATCCGTGTATTTTGTTTGTTGCTAACTGTCTTATGCAGCGTAACAAGAAGGTGGCATTGCGGTGTACAATCCAGAAGAAGTCGTCACCACATGCTTATACTACATACAATTAGTACTTCAACAGATTCAAGAAAGCCTGGAGGTCAAGTCTTCCGCTGTATCAAACTCTGAAGCTTTCAAGAATTTAAAAATATAAGTATGTGGAACATGAAGTCACGAGGAGGTAAATATCACAAGTGAAGAATGCACAAGGTCAAGGCAAGGAAACATGCTCAAGACTAAAGTCAAAGATCACATCAAGCATATTCACAAGAACAAGATCGAAGACTCAAGCATAGATGCTAGGTTTAAGATTTTGTAAAAAGATGTGACCTCCCTTAGGGGGAGATTGTTGGAAATACGTTTTTCCTAATAAAGTCTCGGTCACATCTTAGTTAGCATAGATCACGAGATATAGACTATTTAGAACTTTGTCTCTTGGAGCGACCTCCCTTAGGGGGAGATTGTTGGGAATACATTTTACGTATTTATGAAGGATCGGTCGCTCCAACGATAATTATGAAATGGGCTCGTGATCCACTTAGTAAATGTATAGTCCATATAGCCCACATGTAGGGTGGGCTATATATCCCCTCCTAGCATGTTAGGAGGGGTTGGTCATTTGATAATACAATCAATTCAATCTTCACTTTCTCTCTCTACTCTTCTCTTTTCTCTCCTTTCTCTTTCTACTCCCTCATCTCCCTTCTCATCTCTTTTATTTATCAATCTATCCCTCTATCAAATCCATCTAATCAATCATGTAGGATAGGCCAAAGATCACGTAGACCTTCAGTTTTTATTAGTGTTGAGTTTGGCTTATTTTAGAAATTATTTTAGCTTAATTTTTGCTTATTTCTTAGATTAATCTTGCTTATTTTGGCTTATTTTTGTTCCCAACTTTTAGGATCTTATCTATCTGTTGCGTACGTTTTTTAGAGCCAACTTTCGTAAGAGGGTTTAGGCATTTCTCCTCAAGTTCAGTTTAAATATTTTCCTACGAAACTAATTTTTAGTTTATTCTCCGAAAGTTTAGTTAATATAAACAAAGTTACGAAAGTTGTTAAAAAAAATCTTACGAAAGTTATTTTAAATAAAAGTTACGAAAGTTCCGAAACTACACAAAAATAAAACTATGAAAGTTTTTTTTAAGCTACGAAAGTTTTTTCTAAAATTAAAAAGCTATGAAAGTTGCCAATTATAAAAAGTTACGAAAGTCTATTAATGGAAAAAAATCCTACGAAAGTTTTATAACAAAACAAATTGTTACAAAAGTTAGTTAATAAAAAATCTACGAAAGTTTCATAAAAAAAACCTACGACAGTAATCTTGCACATTATACTTCCCCTCCAAAATTTATTGTTCCCCATGGGGAACATTTCCCCTAATTCCAGCATTTGTTCCGTAGTCAATATAGTTTTATCCAAAAGTCGTTTTTATTTTTATTCTGAAAGTCAGATATTCTTAGTTTTATTTTTTGTCAAATTTAAATTTTAGTATTTTATCCAAAAGTTTTAGTTTTAATTTTTATTAACTGCCCGTTTTAATATTTGTCTCGTTTCTTTTTAAAGTAGCTTTATAATCCAATTTCTTTTATTTTTATTAAGTAAGTTTTATTTTTAATTCGGTAGTTTATTTTTATTTTTAATTTTATTTTTATTTATTGTTTCTTTTTAATATTTGTTTTAATATTCGTTTTAATATCGTTTTAGTTTTTAGTTTATTTCTAATACTTTTCACATTTACTTTTTAAACAGTTATAGATAACCAATTTTTTTTACTCACCAAAAACGGCTGAGTCACACTTTTAACCGGAGATTAATTCGATTAGACTGATTTCAAGAACTAAAATCTATATATTAGGATGAAACATGGTTTCATGAGAAGATGTATTTGGTTGATGCTCAAGCTAAAGGAAAGATTTTAGATTCAGAGGAATTAGCATTTCTTGATGACCCAGGGGCAGCAGATAATGAAGTCATTGAAGTCGTATCTACTTCTAATGCAACATATCAAGCAGATGATCTTGATGCATAAAATTCGGATTGTGATGACATTCACTCAGCCCAAGCTGCTCTCGTTGCTAATCTCTCTCACTACGGTTCTGATATCGTCAGTGATGTACCAACCACATCTAATAATGTTCATGATAATCCACATCATGTTGAGCATGAAAATAACAACCTCGAACAACATTCGGGAACTAGTAACTCAAATGATGTGGTATCCAATCCAAAACATGTGAGAGAACCTCAACCAAATGCTACGACGGGTATGGAATCTTATGATAACGTGATTTGGTAATGGCGCCTAAACATATTATTGATAACATGAATGTGGCTGTTCGACAAACCATATATATGAATGCCAACCTAACCGATGAGCTTGCGCTGTATAAGGAAAAGGTCAAAACTTTTGAAATGGTCCCTCAAGCAGAAAAAATAACATATTCTGAATTTGACCAATTTCGTTTTGAAAAGATTGAACACTTGAAAGACATAGAATCATTAAAAGCTAATATCTCCATTGAATTAAAAGAAAAAGAGTCGGTTGTAAATAATTTTCAGAAACTTAAAATGGGTTTCGAAACTCTTTAGTTTAAAAAGTTTGAATCAGAAATTAATGCTACCAAACTTCTTAAATTCAAGGAACAACAAATTTTAAAACAATATGCTTCCACAAAAAAGGTTCATCTTTTAACTAAATCGTTTATAGAACTCGATCTTAAGCGTCTTCAAGAATTACCACCAATCCTGGTTATGCAAAACAAGCTCAGGAATATATTCCTTGTCTTTATGATGTGACTCTAATTGGCAAATCGAAAGAAGCACCTTATGTTCGTGGTACTGAGGAGACAATGTCACTTGCGGAAGAAACTCGATCTAAAATGCTTTCAAAATTCCATAAGCTTGATTATGATAAGCATAATAAAGATCAATTTAATACAAAGACTCGTATTCGCTTACAAAAGGAGTTAGCTCAATTATCAGCTTTTGTGCCCCAAAGTTTGTCAAAAGGAAAACCTTCCTAGTACGTCTCCTACACTTGTCAAAAAGGATTTAACTAAGTTAATTCCACCGGTAAGTAAGGTGTCAGATAGCTTAAATGTGGTGCACCAACACTTTGCCGATTTTGACAAGGTCATTACGGAACGTATGACGGCTTCAGCCATAACGGAAGGTGAATGGAATTTTGAGCACACTAGAGGTGCGTTTCAAGACAAAATTGTTCCATTTGTAAATAATATTTAAGCTTGTCTTAGCATTATTGATCAAGATTTGGTTTTGGAAATAGAAGAAGTTAGACGTGTTTTCAATGAAATGGATGATGCTTATGAAAACAGTTTAGTTGAAATAGAACGAATTTCACGCCAAAATGATCAGCTTCTGAAACAAGTGATGTCGCGTGATATTGTTTCCATCTGTGTGAATAAAAGTGTTGATAATGATTCTATTGTGCATAATGTTGACTGTGGATAATGTGTTAAATAGTACTTGTTACAAAGCTGACGCTGATTTTTAAAGCTTCAAGATTCTTATTCTTCGCTTTCAAAACGTTTTGATGAGATTCAAAAACATTGTATTTCGCGTGAATGTACAAAACAATTTCTTCAAGAGATTTTTGAAACGTCATTCGAATGTTTTAATATAGATGATTCAAATTTTCAAAATAATTTTCGATTGAATTTACAATCAAAACAGCGTCAGCCAAGTGACAAGGTTGCTACATCATTGCCGATAGACATAGAGAAATCTAAGGAGATTAACTGTGTGAACGTACTTGAGGCCGCTGAGAATATTAAACTTGATCTAGATAATCGAGTTTCCAAGATTTTGTCCAAAATTGATAATTTAAAACAAAATAATACACAACTCTTCGATTCAGTAAAGCCCGCATATGTTAATACCACTGCACAAAATAAATAATTGATTGAACGATTGAATCGAAAGTTGATGGAAATATCTGATTTGAAGGAACAAATTTCTGATAAAAATTTGGCTATGGTTGAGTTAAAGGAAACACTTCGTAGCCTAAAAGGTAAGAATGTTGTAGATAATGCAGCCACTGTCTCAGCATCGTCCTCAAGTGTAATCAAAAGGAACCTAGGACTAAACCATCTCAAACATTGGTCACTAAAGATATAGCAAAATCAAAACCAGCTTCTAATATTCCCGTCTTTCCTTCTACATGAGTAAGCACCACTACTAAGGCTCAAAGATATAAGCTTAAAAGAAACAAGAAGAATGATAGGATCTTGCCCCCATCAAGTAGTCAAGTAAAGAAGAAAGTAGAAGCCCATCATAGGAATGTTATTTGTGTTTTGAATAAAAAGAATCATATAGCTAAACTTAAAGGCTCTGCGGTTGTGCAGCGTTCTAATCCTACTGTGAATTCTAATTTTAAATGATAGAATTGCAATGAATGTATGTTTTCTAGTCGTCATGATTTTGGCCTTATTGACCATGTGAATGAGATGAATGCCTGAAAAATGTTTTAGAATGGAAACCGACTGGGAAAGTGTTAACCCAAGTTGGTTGGATGTGGCGCCCCACTGGTAGAACTCTCACTATAGTAGGAAATGCGTGACCTTTAACTAGGATCACTCCCACTAAAGCGAAGAAATCGTGCCCTTTAACTAGGATTACCAAGGCTACCAAAACACAAGCGTGTCCTTTAACTAGGAACACCAACACTACTGTAGGAACCAAGTTCCCTTTAAATAGGTCTACTCCCACTGTAGTGCCCGCTAATAATCTAAAACCTCAGAAAGTTGGAACAATAAAACCTATTATTGGTAAAACTCACATTAGAAAACGCAGGAAATCTAAGGACAACACAAATGTTAGCAATTCTGATAATTTTATATTTGTATCTACTAAAACTCTGGAACCAATAGTTTCCAACGCATTGTCTACCGTTGTTACTAAAAACAGGTGGTCAAATTGTTCTCTAGTATTTGGACTCTGGTTTCTCCAAGCATATGACCGGAGATCGCTCTCCGCTCAGAAATTTTGTCAGCAAGTTTCTTGGTACGATTCGATTTGGAAATGGTCATATTGCAAAGATAATGGGTTACGGTGAATATCATACTGGGAATGTTATAATTTCAAGATTGTATACTGTGGAAGGTCTTGGTCACAATTTATGTTTTGTGGGACAATTTTGTGATGCTAACCTAGAAGTTGCTTTTCGAGACCATACCTGCTTCATCCGTAATTTGGAAGGGGTTGATTTATTGAAAGGTACTTGATGAAATAATTTGTACACTTTGTCTCTACAAATATGATGGTCGCTTCTCCCGTATGTCTTCTCTCCAAAGCATCGAAGACTAAGTTATGGTTATGGCATCGACAGTTATCTCATCTTAACTTTGATGCTATAAATCATTTGGCTAAAAACAAACTTGTTTGTGGTCTTCCAAAACTTACCTTTCACAAGGACCATTTGTGTTCCACATGTACAATGGGGAAAAGCACTAAGAAATCATACAAATCCAAGACTGAAGACACCAACCAAGAGAAACTTTATTTGTTGCATATGGATATTTATGGGCCAATGGGTGTTGAAAGTCTTAGTGGTAAAAAGTACATCCTCGTCATTGTCAATGATTACTCTTGGTTTACATGGGTGAAATTTCTTACAACAAAAAATGAGCCACCTAAATTCATTATCGGCTTTCTCAAGATGATTCAAGTGCGTCTCAACACTATTGTCCGACGCATTCGTACAGATAATGGAACCGAATTTGTGAATGAAATATTGCATAATTATATGAAGAAGTTGGGATATCTCATGAAACATCCGTTGCTCGCACTCCACAATAAAACGATGTCGTTGAAAGGCGAAATCGCACACTTATGGAAGCTGCTCGAATGATGTTAATTTACGCAAAGGCTCAATTTTTTTATGGGCAGAAGCAGTATCTACAGCAGTTTTCACCCAAAACCGGTCACTAAATCGAAAACGCCATCGTAAAACACCTTATGAGCTTCTCTATGGAAAAGTACCAGATTTATCATATCTTCATGTATTTGGTTCTCTTCGCTATCCAAATAATGATGGTGACAATTTGGGAAAACTTCAACCAAAGGCTGATATTGGTATTTTCATTGGTTATGCACCCACAAAGAAGGCATACCGAATCTACAATCGTAATTCTCGTAAGATCCTCGAAACTATGAATGGCTTCTGAGCAAAGCAGCTCTAAACCCGCACTTCATGAAATGGGACCCAGTTACATTAGCTCTGGTCTTGTCCCAAACAACCATTCTTCATCATCATTTACACCACCTTCTAGGAATGAATAGGATACGCTGTTTCAACCGTTCTTTGATGTATTCTTTACTCCTCCAAGTATTGTTGCTCCAGAACCAGAGGTAATAGCTCCGGTTACCGAAGTGGTCGCTCCAGCAACCGAAGCACAATCAGATACGTCTACACCTACAATTAGTCAAGATATACCTTCAACGAGTAATTCTCAACCAACACCCGAATCAACTACCCATGTCATGTCTTATGATGATGAAGAGGATGATGATAATCACGATTTGGAATTCGCTTAAATGCGTGAACTTCCATTCTTTGGTGTACCAATTCCCGACTCTAATCAAGCCGGGTCATCCACCTCAAAGGATGCTCCTACTACGGTCTACTCTAATCCACGGATTCGTGAACATGACAACAAGTGGACAAAGGATCATCCTAAAGATTCTATTATTGGTGACCCTAATCGTCCGGTATCCACACGAGGTCAGTTACAAGAAAGTGAAATGTTTTGTCATTTTGATGCTTTTCTCAGTGAAGTTGAACCTAAGAGGTGGCAATAAGCATTTACCCAATCCTGTTGGATAGAAGCTACGCAAGATGAACTGAATGAATTTGTACGTCTTGATGTATGAGAACTTGTACCATGCCCGGATCAAGTGAAGTTACTCACTTTGAAATGGGTTTACAAGGTGAAATCGAAGAGTTAGGTAGAATATTGAAGAACAAAGCTCGACTAGTAGCTCATGGATACAAGCAATTATTGGGCATCGACTTTATGGAATACTTTGCACCTGTTGCCCGTTTGGAAGCTATTAGACTATTCCTTACTTATGCAGACCGCATGAATATGATCGTCTATCAGATGGATGTGAAGACGGAATTTCTTAATGGTGAAATCAAGGAAGAGGTCTATGTTCAACAGCCGGATGGTTTTGTGAATTCTAAATATCCTAATCATGTGTACAAGCTTAAGAAGGCTCTCTATGGGTTGAATCAAGCTCCACGCGGATGGTATGATCTATTGTCACAATTCCTCATTACACAAGGCTTCGCAAAAGGCAAGGTGGATCCCTCGCTGTTCATTCAGAAACGAGGTAAATATATGATTATGGTACAAATATATGTTGATGATATTATATTTGCTGCCTCGACCCAAACCTTATCCGATGAGTTTGGGACACTCATGTCTTCCAAGTTTAAGATGTCAATGATGGGCAAGGTATCATTCTTCTTAGGACTTCAGATATCTCTGAATCCCAGAGGCATCTTTATCAATCAATCCAAGTATGACCTTGAATCTCTTAAGAAATATAAGATGGAATCTTACGACCCCGTGGATACTCTAATGGTGGGACAAACTAAGCTTGATGCAGATCCATGGAGTTGCCGTTGATCCGACACTTTATCGTGGAATGATCGGCACCCTTCTATATATCACAGCTAGGCGACCTGATCTTCAGTTTGCTATATGTATGTGTGCTCGGTATCAAACTCGGCCTACTGAGTTACACTTAGCTACTGTTAAACGGATCTTTCGGTATCTGGTAGATATAGTTTTACAACCATGTTTAGGAAAACAAAATGATAGTAGTAAAATACGTCTTTTAGGAAAAAGAACGTAACTAGGGTAAGTACGACAACCCAAAGAGTTGTGAGTTCGTTCTCAAGGAATCTTGTGTATTGTGTTAAGAAGTGATTAACTCTTTTGTGATTATAATTATGAGAAAAGAAAATAGAAGAGGATGACGGTTACGGTTCTAAATTAAACTAAGACGAAATGTCGTGTACGTAAAACCGTAAATAAGTGACGAAATTTAAAAACTTAACCTAAAAATTAAATTGCAATAAATCCTAAAAAATGTAATTAGAGTTTATCAAAAATCAAAAATCACTCGAACCTTTTATTTAATTAAATAATAATTTTTTAATGCTAATTAAAGCCCAAAAAATCAATTTAATTAACAAAAAGCCCAAAATGAGATTTTTCAACTTGTAAACCTCTAAAATGACTTAACTAAATTTAAAACTATATTTGAAAATTTTAAAATTAATTAAAACTATTTAAAAATGATTAAAAACTATAAAATCTTAAAATAATTCTAAAAATTAATTAAATGACAAAAAAAATTAATCTAAAAGTTTTAAAATTCCTAACTTACTGTATTTAACCTGAGAAAAATGAAAAACTTGCAAACTTAAAATTAATTTTTAATAATAAAATAATATTAAAAATCCAAAATTTATTAAAAATTCTAAAAAGTTGCAAACTAGTTTATTTTAACCGAAATAAAATAGAAATGAACATAAAATTACCAGAATGCCCCTAATGGGCCTCCAAATGGGCTGAAATGAAAAACAGTCCACCTAATTGGGCTTTTTGGCCCAATAAGCAAAATGTTGTCCAAATAAGCCCCAAAATCTCCTATCTGACTCAAAATTCAATTTTAAACACAAAATTTCGAAGGCCCAAAAGCTAAAAGTGAGCTCATCACAGCTTATTTCAATGCAGCTTATTCTTAATGGGCTTTTTGGCCCATTAAGTTATAAGCTGATGCCATAAGCTGAAATTTGACAGACAACCTTCTCTTGACCTAATTAAGATGTTTGTAAAAAGAAATTTGGAATAAGCCTAAGAAATAAGCCTGAAATAAGCAAAAGCTGTCTACAGAAAACGACAAATTAGTCGTTTTTTAGTTCTAGACCATTTCAAGGGCTGATTCTTCTTGCAAAAGGTTTTAAATGACTTAATTAAGCAAAATCAACAAAAAGTTTTCAAATAAGCACAAAGAATAAGCTGGAATAAGCAAATAAGCACTTATTAAAAAGACAAGTCAATTGGTTTTCTAGTCAAACCTAAAAGTCAAACCCTAATATGCTCCAGATTAGTCAAATGGGTCAAATGATGAAGATTGATCATAAAGTTGTTGCAAGTCTGAATAAGCTAGAATAGCTTATGAATAAGTTGTTTGAAAATTAACACTAGCAGTGGCTAGTTTTGGGTGTCCAACAGTGGGAAAAGTTTCCACTGCTTGACCAACTTGACTTTTTATCTTTTGTGAATTTTTGTTGGATTAAAGGCACAAAAAGGCACCCTTATAACCAGTAGGTTATAAGGAGTCAATAGCAATCACAAAATCACAAAAACTAACAGCCAAATGATACAGTTAATTCAAAAATCATACAGACATCGCATAGACATGTTCATAAGCAGTTTTCAACAAAATAAGCAGATTTAGCAAGATTAAGCAAACCAAATTGAACCAAATGCACACAACAGCTATAATTAATTCAAATGAACATAAATTAACTTGTTTCATGCACTGGATTAAAGATTAGACAAAGATTCAAGAAAATCAAAGTTGCTGATGAACAAAATGAAGAACACAAATGAGGTTGCTGATGTATTTGACCACAAGCCCCATTTTAAACCCTCAAATCTTTCAAACAGGTTATATAAACTTTTTTAATCACTTTTTATCCCTAAACATGCATACACTCTATGTGTTTCCAAAATCTTAGGTCAAAATAATCAAAATCAAAGCAGTTATAGCACTTAATCAGATTTGATGTTTCAAAGAGCAACCTTGGCAAATATCAGAACACAAGCACTTGTATAGCAGATATAAACACAAACAACACTTAGCACTTACTCAAAATCAAACAAGAACCCAATAGCAGTAGACCCAAACACCCCTTTCACTTTTTAATCCAAGATTTAACAAAGTAATTGTGTATTTCAGGTTTACCAAAGCCTAATCTAGCATCTTAACGACATTATCATGCAGTATTAAGCAGATTCAAGCATAAAAAAACAACACATACACCAGCAGATCACAAAATCACACAAATCAAGTATTTTTAACAGATTTTAGGTAAGAAGGCTCAAACCTCATGAATGTACATCCACACTCACGAATTTTTGAGCTTATGTGCCTAGTTTAACAAGGCACAAGCTTCCACAAAGCTGCTAAGAGTAACAAGGTTAGAACAACCAATATATAAAACTGAATATTGAAAAACAAAGTTGATTAATGCAACCTTTGTACCCACTCCTTGATTATCCCCAAACCACAAGCTCACAACACCTTGATAATCTTTTTATCAGGGTGCTATGATCACTTGTAATCCAAAAATTCCAAGGATGTACCAAAGAACTTAGCAAAATATCAGTTTTGAGAAAACTTGTGAATTTCTTGCACAAGGTTTTAAAAACAGGTTTTGAGACTTCAAATTCATAAACAAGTAACAATAACAATCAAAGAATAAAGATGGCACTTGGATTTCTTCAACAATTCAAACTCTATTTCATTAAAACGAATATCAGATTCACAGAGTGTTGAACAAGGAAAAACCAAGAGCAAATGTAAATGAAGGACCCTATACCCTTTATATAGAGGGTGTACATGGTATGCATAAGCTAAAAACTAGAAACCCTAAGTTGTAGAAGTCCCAAAACACCCTTGCTGAGTTTTGAATATTGAGCTCATGTGAAGATGGTTTGGCGTTTTGTTGAGGTGTAAAGTTGGTAGCAGTTTGATCAAAGGGTTCATATGAAGCTTAGAAACAAAGCTGAATGTAGGACGTTGGATGGCTGGCACATTTTAGCTTCTTCCTCAACTTTTGTAGCATGGGACTTATCATGTGAGTTGTGTGGTGATGATGTGGCAGGTTTAGGAGTTGGTTATGATTATGGCCATCTTAATCATAATTTTGGACAAAATGGTGGTTTAATTTTGGCTTAAACAAGAATCCCCAATTCGTGTTCATAGTATGAATAGTGGGTTTTGATCCAGATTTTTGGTTTAAAAAATGTTTAGCGCGTGTTTTTATTTAACGAATTAGGATTAGTCAAATACTTTTGTGAGTGGGTTATGACATGGCATCTGGGAGTGTTTTGATTGGTGGAAAATGTGAGTGGGACACATGGCAGCCCATGATTAGTCTAGGTAAGTTTCCTTGTCGCCTAATTTAAACCCCTCTTCTTTCCTTTCTTCTTCATTTCTTGTTTAAATATAGAAAACTGAATTTCCTTTGTTGTTGAAGGTTCAGTTTTCTTACTTTGGCCATAATAAGTTTTAGAAAAGTATTTCAAGGGTATTTCTTGCCAATTCATGATATTTGAAGGGTTGTTTTGGCATTTTCTTCATTATTCAAGGTGTTGACTTGTATTGTTGAATTCTTGGAGGACTAATATTTACAAGTCTTTATAAATGAGGGACCATTCTTGCCAATTCTTCAAAGTTAAAGGTCCTTTTTGTAAATTTGACAAACTTTAAGGACCAAACTTATAATTATTAATAAACAAGGGTTTTAAGTGTCAATTCTTCAATATTGGAGGACCCTTCTTGTATAATATTCAATTCTTCAAGGGTTATTCTTGGAAAATCAACTCTAGGGCTTTGTTCATTATGCGGCTTCGTTTCCCGTGTTCGTTTTTGCTTGTTTCTTGTGATATTTTGCCATTTTATCAATATCCGTACCTAAAATACACATGAAACAAACACAAGCATATATTTGGCATATTTCATGATATTTTATGCATTTTAAGCCCATTTTGGAAGATGAGACTATGTATAAAAGCAGTCTCATCAGTATCTTAAAGGAACCATTAATAGGGGACTTTGGTATTCGAAGGACTCTTTGATTGCACTAATGGCATATGCAGATGCGGATCACGCGGGTTGTCAAGATACACGGCGTAGCACAAGTGGAACTTTGCAACTACGAGGAGATCGACTAATCAGTTGGGAATCGAAAAGGCTGAAAAGCGCTGCAATTTCAAGTACTGAAGCAGAATACATCGTTATGTCTGGTTGCTGTGCTCAAATTCTTTGGATGAGATCGCAACTGACCGACTATGGTATAGGTTTCAACAAAATTTCGATGTACGGTGACAACAAAAGTGTAATTGCCTTATGCTGCGACAATGTTCAATTCTCCCGGTCGAGGCATATTGACATTCGCTAGCACTTCATTAAGGAGTAAGTGGAAAATGGAGTGATCGAGCTTTAATTTATCCGATCTGAGTATCAATTGGTGGATATTTTCACAAAGGCTTTAGATCGCGCTCGAATGGATTTTTGGCCGACAAGCTAGGTTTGAGAACATTCTCGCCCGAGACTCTAAAGGAATTGGCAGATGAACCGAAAGAATAGTGGTGGTAAACTATTCTCCATATCCTTGGTGATCATCTGTATATATTGTTTATATTTTTATCCAGAAAAGCAAAGTACAAGAATATAAAACCATATAAAAACCATAAAAATTGAAAAATTAGAAAAATCCAAAAATATTTTTACTTTATTTTTCAAAGGCATGTCTTTTGGTACTATTATATTTACGGCCTTAGAAATGTCGATTAATGTTGACACGATGCCATGAATAGAGTTCGTACAAAAGTTGTAAATATTTCGTAAAACATGCCTATTTGGCTTGTAGTTATTTCTGACTTCAACTCATTTTCATATTAAAGTCAAGTATTTCTTATGAAAGCTTTGGCTCAACAACAGGAATTAATTTTCTCGGGCATGGTTTACTTTATAACCATGTAAGGGATTATGTTTACGTTATAAGACAATCTAACACGGATTTATGTAAGCATCAGTGCATTTATTTGTTAAAACAAGAGAAATCTTGTTTTTATGAAGCTACCATCTCTACAACCATAGCTATCTACAATTGCTATCTACATACTCGACGATGCGACTACTCAAACGATGACTACAACTCTTTCGATAGAACACGGGTTAACAATTGAGGGAGAGCAATTGTCAAGCATTCAGAATCTTCGATGACGAGAGTGCCAAGTTCACTAATTGGTGTCAAGACAACAATACCAATCGTACATGTGGTGTCAAGAGATGACTTCAGACGTGACGAGGCGACCAACATTTTCTAACAAGAACCATTTGATCATAGCATATGATCTTCTCATCAGTCAGGTCCAACCTTTTCAACTTATTCTAATATGGTGAATCTGTGATTATTTTACTAATCGGTATCATATCTCAACATTGGTATCATGAAGATAAAATGGACTTGCATTTTTCTTCCTAAAAACTTTGTTAAAACTTCATTCAATCAGTTGATATCAAAAATATCGGTTGGGTTAATATTTTTAATATGGGGGAGAAAATATGATTTAATATGGGAAATGATTAAGTAAAAATAGTTTGACTTAACGTGATATCTCATCCCGACATGTGCGAAATGTTTTCGAATATCATGGCATATGTTAAGGGGAGCAAAATGGATTTGTGATGAGACTCCTTTTATGCATAGTCTCATCGTCCAAAATGGGCTTAAAATGCATTAAATATCATGTAATATGCCAAATATATGCTTGTGTTTGTTACATGTGTATTTTAGGTACGGATATTGAGAAAATGACAAAAGATCACAAGAAACAAGCAAAAACAAACACGGGAAACGAAGCCGCACAATGAACCAAGCCCTAGTGTTGATTTTCCAAGAATAACCCTTGAAGAATTGAAGATTGTAGAAGAAGGGTCCTCCAATATTGAATAATTGACACTTTAAACCCTTTTTTATTCATAATTACAAGTTTGGTCCTTAAAGTTTGTCAAATTTACAAAAAGAACCCTCCACTTTGAAGAATTGGCAAGAATGGTCCCTCAAATTTGAAGACTTGTCATTATAATTCCTCCAATAAGTCAACAATACAAGTTAACACCTTGAAGAATGAAGAAAATGCCAAAACAACCCTTCAAGAATCATCAAATTACAAGAATTAACCCTAAAATTACTTTATAAAACTTTTTGGGGCAAAAGTGTGAAAACCAAAACTTGATTAACAAAGGAAAATAAGTTTTTCCATATTTAAATTGAAATGAATGAAGAAAGGAAGATAAGGGGTGAAATCTTCCAAAACATAAACCTTACCTTAACCAACCATGGGATGCCATGTGTCCCACTCACACTCTCCTCCAATCACAGCATCCCATTTTGCCATGTGACAATCCACCAAGCCGGTTTTATTAACTAATATTAATTAGTTATAAAACACGCGCTAAACATCCGTTTTAAACCTTAAAACAGATCAAACCCCATGTTCTTAGTGTTCACAAAATTGGGTATTCACTAAATACATGAAATTAACCCCTAATTATTTCTAGATTTATGATTAATGGTACCCTAATCATAACCTAACATTTAAACTTTCCACCTCACCACTCACAAGGTCACATGTAAGGTGCCCTACTCATGTTTTAGGGAAGAAGCCAAAATAGTGTCATCCATCCAACGCCCCACAATCTTTCTTTCATATTAATCTCACTATGTACCATTGATCAAATTCCAACAGCTAATACCTCCACAAACGTCCAAGATAACATCACATGAGTCCAAGGTTTTCAAATTCTGCAAGGGCATATTTGGAAGAACAAGGCTTAGGGTTTTCACATTTTCAGCTTATTACTTCATTGTACACCATCTATATAAAGGGTATTAGGCCCAACATTTACATTTGCTCTTGGTTTTTCCTTTATTCACAAATATGTAAATCCTTCTTTCAGTTTATGAAAAAGTGTTTGATATTGTTGAAGAAATCCAAGTGCCAACCTTAATCTTTGCTTGTTATTGTTATATGGTGATGATTGTTAAGTTCTAAAACCTGTTTTTAATCATTGTTCAAGAAATTTCATAATTTTGCAAAACTTGATATTTTGCTAAGTTCTTGGTTCAAGCCATTGGAATTTTTGGATTTCAAGTGATCATAGCACCCTGATAAGAAGATTATCAAGGTGTTGTGAGCTTGTGGTTTGGGGATAATCAACGAGTGGGAACAAGGTTGCATTAATCAAGCTTTCATTTTCCTTTTTCTTTTTTATATAAATTGTGCCTTTAACCTTGTTGAATCTTAGCAGGTGTTATTGGAAGCTTGTGTCTTGTGTAGCTAGACAATCAGCTCAAAAATTCGTGAATGAGGATGTACATTCATGAGGTTTGAGTCTCTTTTCCCAAAAATCAGTTGAAAAAGTGATATTTTGTGATTTGGTGTTCTGCTGTGATAAGAGGTGTTCTTGTGGCTTGAATTTGCTTGATACTGCATGATATTGTTGTTATTATGCTAGATTAGGCTTAGGTAAAACTGAATCACACATTTGCTTTGTTATATTTGGATTTAAAAAGTAAAAGGGGTGTTTGGGATTACTGCATGTTACAAGTGTTTGCTTTGTATGCTAGTTTGAGTAGGAGTTTATTGTTTGTTTGAATTGATATCTGTTATACAAGTGCCTGTGTTCTGATAATTGCCAACTTTGCTCTTTAAAAAATCAAATCTAAGATTGTGCTATATCTCACTTAATTTTGCAATTTTTAACCTAAGATTTTGGAAACACATAGATTGTATGCATGCTTAGGGCTAACAAGTGTTTAAATCAAGTTTGTATAACCTGTGAAAGATACTTGAGTGTTTTAAATTTGATATGTGGTCAAGTATATCAGCAACCTCATTTGTGTTATTCATTTTGTTCATCAGTAACTTTTTAAGCTTGAATCTTGTTCCAAACTTTGAATCAGTGTATGGAACCAATTGATTTATGTTCATTTGAATTAATCTAAGCTGTTGTGTGCATTTTGTTCAATTTGGTTGGCTTATTTTTGCTAAAAATGCTTATTTGTTGAAAACTTCTTATTGTTCATGTCTGTGTGATATCTGGGCAAAGATTGAATTAACTGTATCATTTGGCTTATTGTTTTTGTCATTTTGTGATTGATATTGACTCCTTATAACCCACTGGTTATAAGGGTTCCTTTGCGTGGCTTAAATCCAACAAAAATCCATATAAGTCAAAAAGTCAAAAAGTCAAGCAGTGGAAACTTTTTCCACTGCTAGACACCCAAAACTAGCCACTGCTAGTGTTAATTCTTAATCAACTTATTCATAAGCCATTTTAGCTTATCCAGACTTGCAACAACTTATTTTTTCTGATCAATCTTCCTTATTTGACCCGTTGAACAATCTGGAGCATATTAGGGTTTGACTTTTAGGTTTGACTAGAAAACCAATTGACTTCACTTTTTCATAAGAGCTTATTTGCTTACTTCAGCTTACTCTTTGTGCTTATTTGAAAACTTTTTGTTGATTTTGATTAATTAAGTCGTTTAAAACCTTTTGCAAGTTGAATCAGCACTTGAGGTGGTCTAGAACTAAAAAACGACTTTTTGTCGTTTTCTGTAGAGAGCTTTTGCTTATTTTAGGCTTATTTCTTGGGTTTTTTCAAAAATTATTTTCACAGATCTTTTTAGTATCCCAAAAGAAGCTTTATGTGTCAAATTAGAGCTTATGGCATTAGCTTATGGCTTAATGGGCCAAAAAGCCCATTAAGAATAAGTTGTTGACAATTAAATTGTGATAAGCTCACTTTCAGCTTTTGGGCCTTTAGAGTTTTGTTCTCAAAATCAAATTTTGAGTCAGATAGGTGATTTTGGGCTTATTTGGACACTTTTTGCTTATTGGGCCAAAAAGCCCAATTTAGTGGATTGTTTTTCATTTCAGCCCATTTGGAGGCCCAATAGGGGTATTTTGGTAATTTCAAGTTCATATCTGTGTTAATTAGGTTGAAATAAACTAGTTTACAACTTTTTATAATTTTTTATAAATTTTGGATTTTTATTAATATTTTATTATTATTTTATTATTAAAAATTAAATTTAAGATTTTTGCAAGTTTTTCATTTTTCCTAATTTAAATACATTAAGTTAGGAATTTTAAAATTTTTAGATTAATTTTAGTGTCATTTGATTAATTTCTAGAATTATTTTAAGATTTTATAGTTTTTAATCATTTTTAAATAGTTTTAATTAATTTTAAATTTTTCAAAAATGTTTTTTAATTTTGTTAAGTCATTTTAGAGTTTCACAAAGTGAAAAATCTCATTTTGGGCTTTTTGTTAATTAAATTGATTTTTTGGGCTTTAATTAGCATTAAAAAATTAATATTTAATTAAATAAAAGATTTGAGTGAATTTTGATTTTTTGTATACTCTATTTACATTTTTTAGGATATATTACAAATTTTCTAGGAATTTTAGGTTAATTTTTAAATTTCGTCACTTTTTACGATTTTACGTGTACGACTTCGTCTTAGTTTAACTTTAATCGTAACCGTCATCCTTTTCTCCTTTTTTCTTTCTCATAATTATAATCACAAACACTTAATCATTTCTTACACAACACACTTGCCTCCTTGGGAAACGAACTTTTTCACCTAAGGGTCATTAGTGCTTGGTTTTCCTAAACCGACACTTAATACTTGCCAATCATATACGCTCTTTTGTTTTCCTAAACAAGAAGTGTATTTTTACTACCATCATTTTTGGTGCTGCTACCGGGGAGGCGTGTTGTATTTTGATTTGAACAATTGTTTTTTTATACTATCCATAAATATAACTGTATTAGTAGAACTCTACTAATACGTATTATTGGTTTTCGTTTTTTGTGTGAATAATATTACTATATTGTATACGTAGAACAATAAATTCACAAGTACTCCAATAGTGTGAAAACACAACCTTGATTCGGGATTTCATCACTCGATCATTGTATTTGAATCTCAAACAAAGAAAAAAGGCAAAATAGATAATTACTTTCGTGAAGCTTAATTTTGACCAAAACAAACTATAAGGTGGGTATAAGGCGGGTATTATAAATATACCCTAAGGAAAAAGGATCTTAAGTGCTTCGCGCCGCCTCGTTTCCCCGCTTGTTTGTGCGTTTTTGGATAAAAAGGTCTAGTCGATGGTTTGCCAACCAAAGTATTATCTAAGTATCATATATATTTTCTTGGTTTCAATTGATTAAACCCTCTTGAATGTTTTGGTGTTCCACCAACGTTCTAAAGTCATCGAAGGCGTTCACTTCACGTGATCGTTTTTCATTCCTTGGGGCTCCTTTAATCAAGAGATTTGATTTGAGGAGAGATTTGTAGATTTTTGTCTACCAAATAAATTCACAAAATCCAAAAAAAAAGTAAAAACAATCAAAAACCACAAAAAATTGGAAAAATTAAAAACACCAAAAAGAATCTTCTTTGCTCATCCCCACGTTGTACGTGTCGTTTATGCTTACTCGTAATCAAGCAAGACGTGCACGTAAATGAAAAAACCGAAAGGAGACCACACCTAACCTTTCTAGTGAGGAGTCTCCTATTGACGAACCTATCGTAGAAGAAGAAGCTACCATGGCTAATCGAACTATGATGGAGTTACATCAAGCACCCAGCGAGGGTTATGAAGAGGCTATTGTGATTCCCTCCATCCTTGCGGAGAATTTTGAAGTTAAGACGGGTTTGTTGTCGATGATCCAAAACAACAAATTCTGTGATGATGAAAAGGACAACCCACACAACCATATCCGCCAATTCAATCGTCTTACTGCCACTTGCAAGTTAAAGGACGTTTCTAATGACTCGATTAAGATGATGCTTTTTCCGTATTTCTTAGCGAGGCCGGCTAAAATTTGGTTATAGAAAGAGCCACCCAATTCTATATTGACGTGGAAGGATCTCGTTTCAAAATTTGTGAACCAATTTTTCCCGCCCTCTAAGACTACACATTTGAAAAGCGAGATTTCAAAATTTTCACAAGAATTTAATGAGAGTTTTTCTACGGCTTGGAATCGGTTTAAGGAAATGTTACATGAGTGTCCTCATCACGGTTTTTCAGACTTGCATCAAATTGACCCATTTTACAATGGATTGAATGATCATGAGAGAGATTATCTTAATGCCTCCACGGGTGGTAAATTTTTGTGTAAAACGATCGAGGAAGCGTTGTTGATTATTGAGAATAGGTCTAAGGTCCACAGTCCTCGTAACACATCGAGTCTTTGTAAGGTTTCGTCTTCGGCTTCACCTGCATTGTCCAATACCATCGATGCTTGCCAAATTGAGGCAAATTTAGAGAACAAAATCTTTGATAAGCTTAAAGGTCTTTTAATTGAAATCAAAGTTGGTGAACAAAGTGCTCCCGCTACGGATAAAGCAGTTGAGGTTTCTTGCATGTATTGTGGTGGAGGTCATGATTTCTCCGAGTGCATTACCAACGGTGGTAACACTTCGAGTGCTTACGCGGCCACGAGAACTTACAACCAAAACGGTCAAGTTACCGGCTCTAATCAAATGACTCCACCGGGTTTTGCTCCCATCAAAATGCTAACAACTATTATCGAAACAATCAAGTTGGTTACAAAAACAATTACAAGGGTAACAACTATGGGAATCAAGGGGCTAATAACAATCAAGTTTCAAACAAAAATCAAAACAATGATTTTCAAAACAACAAAAAGAGTTTGAAAAACTTGAAAGATCTTCCAAATGAACTTGTTGAATACGCAAATGGAAATGATGCTAGGTTTGATAATATTCAAAGAGAAATCATTAGCCTAAGATCCGAGTTTAAGAATGACTTGAAAAAGGAGTTGAAAAATGAGTTAGAATATGAGCTTAAGATCCATACCAACAAAATGGAAGGAAATGTAACTAAATTACAACAAAACCAAAACAAGATGGAACAAGGGAACATGAAATAAAACAAGAGATGCTTAAGGCCGATAAGAGGCAATCTATGTTTGAGGATAAAATTTCATCCATGTTTGAGGCTATAATGTGTAAATCGTCTTCGAGTAGTCTTCCTAGCAACACCATATCGAACCCTAAGGGAGAGATGAAAGTGATTACCACACGAAGTGGTAAGACACTTAAGGAACTGACTCCTCAACCAATTACTCCAACGGTGGAGGAAATTGAGGAAGAATCCGAGGTGGTGATCGAAAAGGACCATATCCCAATCCCACGAAGTACCGCTCATACCACACGTACGGTTGACCCATTACCACAATTTGAACCCGAGATTCCAAAGTTTATGCCTATACCTCAACCCACACCACCTTTGCCCTACCCATCTAGACTTAGTAAGGAGAAACGTCAAGAGCGCGACAATTACCAATTTGAGCTTTTTATGAAGATGTTTCATGATGTGAATTTCAATGTAAGTTTTGCCAAGGCTTTGGTCATGATGCCTCGATTTGCCGCTAACTTTAAGAGTATGTTAAACAACAAGGATAAATTGCAACAATTGTCTAGTTGTTCATCGGTTTATCTTAACCGCATACCTCAAAAAGTCGGTGATCCCGGTAAATTCTTGACTCCATGTGCAATCCAAGATATGGAAGAATGCTATGCCTTTGCCGATCTTGATGCTAGTATTAACTTGATGCCACTTGCAATCTTCAAGTCGCTCAATCTTCCTAATCTTAGTCCTTCACTAATGTCTGTCGAATTGGCCGATCATTCCACTATTCCCGCATGTGGATTGGCCGAAGATGTTTTTGTGAAAGTGGGAAAGTTCTATTTTCCGGTAGACTTTATCGTAGTCGATATTCCCACGGATCCTCAAGTTGATCTTATTTTAGGTCGTTTGTTCTTTGATACGTCAATGGCGTTGATTGATGTGCATGCTAGAAATATTATCTTACGTTTCAACGACGAGGAACTTGTTATAAACGCAACACAAAACTCTCCATTTTCTCATGTTTATTTCGTCGTGACCACAAAACTCGTTGATATGATCGATTTCGTTTGCAAGGAATTTTCACTAGAAGTTTTAGGTTTTGGTGACGATGAAAATAGTGACAATCCCACTATGCTTGATCCCATTCTTGATAATTTGACACCATCCTTCACTCCATCTAAAGGCGGTGGTTTTACGTTGGAAGAATTTGATGTTCCACGTACTTGTGACAAAGACCTCGACAACGATGAGGACTTCTCGATTATCAAGGATTTTCTTAACGATTTCCCATTTCCTCCACCCGAGTAGGTTATGAGTATTGAGCCCAAATCATCAATTGAGGAACCACCAATCCTCGAGTTGAAAGATTTACCTCCTCATCTTGAATACCTATTTTTGGGAGGAGACGATAAGTTGCCGGTTATTATTGTGAAAGATCTTTCGAATGATGAAAAAACCGCACTTATCGATGTTCTAAAGGATCACAAAGGGGAAATTGCGTGGAAATTATCTGACATTAAGGGGGTCGATCCCAAATTTTGTACCCATAGAATAGTAATGGAGGAAGACTACAAACCCGCAATCCAATGTCAAAGGAGGGTGAACCCTAAAATTCACGACGTCATCAAAAAGGAATTCCTTAAACTCCTTGACGTGGGAATGATTTACCCTATTTCTGATAGCCCTTGGGTGAGTCCTATTCATTGTGTACCTAAGAAGGGAGGAATGACTGTTGTGCCAAATGATGCCAACGAGTTAATTCTAACCCGACTCGTGACCGGTTGGAGGGTGTGTATCGACTATCGTAAGTTGAATGACGCCACTCGTAAAGACCATATTCCCTTGCCCTTTATGGACCAAATGTTGGAGCGTCTTGCGGGAAACGATTTTTTTGCTTCTTAGATGGTTTTTCCGGTTACTTCCAAATCCCCATCGATCCTCGTGATCAAGAAAAAACTACGTTTACGTGTCCATATGGAACGTTTGCCTATCGTAGAATGCCATTCGGACTTTGCAATGCTCCGGGAACCTTTCAAAGGTGCATGACGGCTATTTTTCATGATATGATCGAGAAGACTATGGAAGTCTTTATGGATGAGTTTTCCGTGTTTGGTTGTTCGTTCACTTCGTGTTTGTCGAATCTTGAGAGAATGTTAAAACGTTGTGAAGAAACCAACCTTGTGCTCAATTGGGAAAAATGTCTTTTAATGGTTAAGGAAGGAATTGTCTTAGGGCACAAGGTTTCGAAAGCGAGGATTGAGGTAGACAAAGCTAAGGTAGACGTCATCGCCAAATTACCTCATCCCAAAACCGTCAAGGGAGTTAGGAGTTTCCTAGGCCACGCGGGCTTTTGATTTTCGATTCATCAAGGACTTCTCAAAGATTTCTCAACCTATTACACATCTCCTCGAAAAAGATGCTCCTTTTGTTTTTAACGGAGATTGTGTACGAGCCTTTGAAATCCTTAAGAGGAAACTTACCGAAGCTACCATTTTTGTTGCTCCAAATTAGAACCTCCCCTTTGAGCTCATGTGTGATGCTAGTAACTACGCTATTGGGGACGTTTTGGGGAAACGTCACGAAAAGAACTTCTTGCCTATTCACTATGCTAGCAAGACGATTACCGAGGCTCAACTTAAGTATACCACAACAGAAAAGGAATTTGTTATTCGCATATCAATCCATAACATAAGATTTAGTTGATATTTAGAGAGAGAAAGAGAAGAAAGTAGAGAGAGAAACAAGAGAGAATTTGGAAGGTTAATCACTTTAGAGAGAGAAAGTAAAATGGTAACCAACACCCTCTTCCACACATGGAAGAGGGTTTATATACCCTTGGCATATGAGACGTAGGTTTAGTATCCTTGGGCCGAGCTTGGCTTTGTCTTGGGCTTACTCCCCTAACTTATACAATATTAGCTTAAAGTCCAAGCCCGGTTTTCCCGACTAACCTATTACAATACAAGACCATTTACGACTAAGATGACCTATTACATTATTGTTCGACTATATAAAATATAGGGCTAACAATCTCCCCCAATGTATCGGTCATCTTTAAAATGCATAGGATGATTGAGTGTATACATTCTTGTGGAGGTGATCTTCCTTCTTTGGTATTGTATCTTGGTCTTGATCTTGTTTGTAACAGTTTTGTTCCTTCATGCCTTGTGATCTTTATCTTGAGCCTTTTTCTTTTGACTTTGAGTGCTTGAGATCTTCAGTCTATCATTGATAGTGTTCATCTTGTGCTCTTGTGACAAGATGACCTATTACATTCTTACATTCTTAAGTATCTTGATAATCGCCATCTTGTGCTCTTGTGACTTCTTAATCGACATCGGTTACACAACTACGTCACATTCTTGATATGCATCAACATATATAGACACAGACGAAATGCCTTTGAACATTTCACCCTTACTCGGTAGCGTTTTACCTCCGGTCGGTGAAGACCGTTAGACGGTATTAAATACCGTACCTGTGATTGGGTAGATTCGATTAAGAACCTCCTTGACAGGGTTTCCCGGCGGTAGTAGCCAGTTCTCTTTACTCGACCGTCTCAAAGCAGACTGCGAACGGAAAGAGTGAATCATAAGTATAAATTATCCGTCTGATTAGAGTCGTCAATTCAGATTTCCTGGAACACGTTTGATTCTAAAAGAATCGCACCATTGTTGCTTTCCAGTTTGTCACAAGCTTGATTCATAGAGAATCTTGCGAGTCACCTACCGCAGTGATGTTTGATGTTGACACGGAAGGATTTCCATTCGTCACTGTGAGCACTAAGGAGTGTCACTCTGAATGTTCTGACAAGATCACACGGATTTTGCGAAGAAATATTGAATCAAGTTTGAATCAATTAAGAATCCAAACTTAGTTGTTTTCCAGTTCTCACTAGTTTGATTCGTGTAGAATCACACAAGTTACCTACCATGAGCTTGTTTAATGCTGGCTCAAGCAGGATTTCCATCTTCATTGTGAATCGTATCACTCAGATGTTCTGGCAATATCACAAGGATAATGCGTAGGACTCGATTGTGTCCTAATGAGATGATAGAAAGATCTCGTTTGGCTCTAGACTCAATAAGTGCATTTTGGTAATCGGAGGCTGGAGCAGACTACCACCTTTTCAATATTAACTAACTCGGAGTGAGAAAGTCAATATATACGTGTTGATCTCCGTGACAATGAGACAAGTTTCTATTGAGAGAAACTCGAATGGCTGGGAGGGTTGTGCATTGCATCACTGGGTCCATGATGACTTGTCTTCAATAGATGTGTAGACCCGGTTTCTGCCTAAGTTGCATAGAATATTCAACTCCTTCAATGCTTACCAATATGTCATCACTAGCACCTTGTTGTGATTGTTCCAGTGCTAACTTACGTAATTGGTCCGCATTCATCTTCATTCATCTCCATCTTTCCTAAGGACAACTATTTCTAGCTATGGAATGTCCTTGGGTAGATCCCTCCAGTTCTGGTTGGATCATATGACTTAGTTTCCTATCCTAAACCACCTTTTGAATCTAACGTTTCGTCGTGGATAGTAGGTTATTTTGGGTATAGATCGTAACCATAAAACCATTAAAAACCATTCTAAGTGTTTGATAAAAATCAAAACTTTTAACACTTTGAAAGTTTTACATTTTCGGAAAGCTCCCCCTACACACATGCATCGATATACGAAATAGTTTAACATGTGAAGGAAAGAGTTGCACTTGAGTCTTTAAGATCACAGGTTGTGATATATTACATTTTAATCACATTTTCTCCCCCTATCTATAATATAAAAACATAATATTAGAGATACCAATTTATTAAAATGTGATAATTTCTGAAAAACCCGATTCGGAGAGAAACATGTGTGCACGCATGAATCATGGAACATTAAGTTGGGTTGCTCCCCCACAACAATATATGTGTGTCTTGAGACAAAATTTGACAAAATTTTGGAAAAACGACACCATAAAATATGTTGAGGTACGGAGATGAGATGCCTTTTCCGATATAATATATTACATTTAACATTTCATATCATTTTTGGAATGTGTTGGATACATAAAATATGACAATTTCAGAGATGTACCCCAACAACATTTAAGGCTTGATTTTAAAACGCTCCCCCTCATAAATTGATCAAAATATCATATGCCAATTTTGAGATATAAAAGCCACATATGAGGAAGGGAGTGTTGAACACACAATTTTGAATGATTTAGAAAAACCTTTTGAGAAATTCTTGAATAATTGTGTTCAGCGGTTTTAAAATAATCAGGATAGAAGACTTCTCTTCTATTGCTTAGGGAAAGCACACTGAAATGTACACTTCCCTGTCGGGTCCGTTTTTTCATGAGCTCAAAACTTGGATTGTTTTGTGACTAGCTCATGACCGAGAAAAATAAATTTCCCGTTGTGAAGGATAAGTTATCATCCGTGATAAACTTTCCTTAAGTTAAAGTTCGAGGTCTAAGTTGACATTTACTTAGAAATCGTTTTTCATGAGCTTAAAAACTTTGAATGTTTATATGAGAAGCTCATGACCGAGAAATATGAATTTCTCGTTGAAAAGGATAAGTTATCGTCCGAGATAAACGTTCCTTAGTTGAGGTCCGAGACCTAAGCTGTGATGCGCTTAGAAGTCATTATGAGAGAATATCAAGCAGCTTCGTTTGCTAAAACCTCCAAGTCTTCAGGAGTCATATACTTCATACCAAGATGGCCAACGAGATACTGAAACCTATTTTGAGATATGGATTTTTTAAACAAGTCTGGTATCTGGTACTCAGTTCTGACAAAGTATAATTCCACGATACCACGTTCCACTTGTTCCTTGATGAAGTGATATCTGACTGCGATGTGCTTGGTACGGGAGTGCTGAAACGGATTGTAAGAGATGGCTAGGGCCGACTTTGAGTCACAATACATAGGTATTTTATCAAAGTGGAAGCCATAATCCGTGTGTTGAGTTCTCATCCAGAGGACTTGAGCACAACACACGGATAGAGCCACATATTCTGCTTCAGCTGATGAGAGCGAAGTGCAATCTTGCTTCTTTGACGACCAACTCACAAGCTTGTCTTCCCTTAGAAATTGTACGCTACCAGAAGTGCTTTTTCGACTATCAAGGCAACCTGCACGATTAGAATATGAAAAAGCTGTTAGATGAAAACCGGTTTCCTTCGGATACCAGAGTCCCATGTGAATGGTATTCTTAAGGTACCGAAAGATCCGTTTAACCTCTTTGAGGTGCTTTTGAGTAGGTCTAGCTTAATATCGTGCACAATAGCATGTGGCATGATGAATATCAGGCCTGTTGGCTGAGAGGTACATAAGTGACCCGATCATACTGCGATATCGCGTTTGATCTACGGGATATGAGTACAAGTCAGCGTCTAGGGATTTGGTCGACAATGGTGTACCAACGCGAGCACATGAGGTCATACCATGCTTTTTAAGTGTCTCTTGAGCATACTTAGCTTGGTTAATGAAGATACCACGTGGGGATTGATGAATCTGGAGGCTTAAAAAGAATTTTAGCTCCCCCATCATTGACATTTCAAATCTGCTGTGAAGTAATTTTTCAAAACGTTTTGAAAGTTTTGGGTTCGTAGAACCAAAAATAATGTCATCAACATAAACTTGCACCAGCAGTATGTCATCCCCATTGATATGTGTGAAAACACACATCTTTTCTACCACTTAATTACAATAATAACCGGACCAAAACGTGTATTTTATGTCTTTTATGTCGGAATTATGCGTGGTTTGTGTTTTTGTTGTGATTTAGGACGAAAAGGTGAAAAGTGGAGAAAACACGGGAATTCACGGGCATTTACGGACTTTTATTGAAGAAAAAGATGAAAGACGAAGTCAAGAAGTCAAGAGTGCAAAAAGAACGGAATTCCAAGACCAATTCTGAAAATTTATCAAAGAAAAAGTCAAAAGACGGAAGTTTATCAAAAGCCGGAGAATTCAAGTCTATTTTATTGAAGAATTTAAAGACGAGTTCAAAGAAATCCCGAAGCCAAAAGTCCCTTAAGTCCAAGTTTAAAGAAGATTAGAAGAAAAGGACTAAGCATGCAATTAATGAAGATTAAAAGAAGGAGGCACTTAATCTCGCAATCGTCATTAGTTGTTAATCATTTTCCTTGTTGGCTAAGTGTGACAATTAGTCTTCCACCATTTACTTACCTTGCACCTTTAATTACCTTGTCATTTAAATACTTGTCAATTTAATTACCTTTTCTTGCACATTAAATTCCTTTAATTTCAAGTAAGTCTTCATTTAATTCTTGTCAATCTTTACTTTATCTTGTTAATCTCTCATCTACCTTTCTTAATCTTTGATTTTTATGTTTATGTTTGTGTTCATGTTCATGTTCTTATTTTGATCCAAGTGGTTTTTGATTATTATGGTTAAATTTGTTAGATTTGTTGATTTAAATTGTTTGTTTATGATTATTAGTTGCTTCGTTATTAGCTTAATCAAATCGTGTGTTTGATTTGGTTGAATCTGTGTTATATTATTGTTTCTGTGATTCCCTTGTTCTTCGGGAGTGTTTGTTTGTGTTTCTGTATTCCCAGGAAACTTCTGATCCAAGAGAAGAGAAAGGCTGTTCATTCGGAACTCCAATGTTCCGAACCAAGGGATTTTATCCGGAACATTCAAAGTTCCGGATCAAGAGTGTTCATTCGGAACTCAAAAGTTCCGAGTCAATACTTCCGAACTAAGTTCCGGACGAAAACTTCCGGATCAACAAAAGTTCCGGATCAACAAAAACTTCCGAGTCAAGACCTTCATTTGGAACTTAAAAATTTCCGGATCAAGCAATTCATTCGGAACTTTAAAAGTTCCGGATCAATACTTCCGGACGAACTTCCGACTCAATTCTTCCGAACGAACTTCCGGATCAACACCAAACTTCCGACTCAAGGTAGCTTCATTCGGAACTTTAAAAGTTCCGAATCAAGGCTTTTGGGGATTGGGAACTTCCGACTCAAGACTGCTTCATTCGGAACTCAAAAAGTTCCGAGTCAAGCCAGTTCATTCGGATGTTTTGAACTTCCAAATCAAGGGTTTCTTGTCAGGTTCTTTTTGGTTTTCTTTTTAAATTTCTGTCTTTGATTTTTAAAGCTTATTTTTCCCACCTTTTATTTTTAATTGCACTTTAAGATTATTTGTCTTAGCTTTATTTTAGCCTTGCCTTAGTTTAAGTTTTAGTCGCGTTTTAAGATTGCCTTAGATAGATTTAAATTTACGTCATTTACTTTAGTGCCTTTTAATTTTAGTCACGTTTTAAATACTTGCACCATTATTTTAATTAGACTTAGATTTACTTTAAGAGCACCTTTACTTCAATTGCTTTGCACTTTTATTTAAAAAACAACCAAAAAGATTTGTTTCACCAAAGAACAACTGAGTCACATAGAGAACCTAGATCAATTCGTTAAGATACCGAGAACAACAATTGAACCTAGCAAAATCTTAAACATTAAAATGACATTTGATATTTGCATTTTGTATGGGGTTCTCTAAATTCTCTCGATATCCTCTTGAATTGATCTTGGTTCAAAGTGGAATGATTTGTTTTTGGTGACAAATAGGGGGTTTGGATTTTTAATCTACTAAAAGTTTTAATGCATGAAAATGTAAACTTAAATTTAAAAGCAATTAAATTAATAACAATTAATAAAACTTGAATTAAAATTAAACTTAAAAATTAAAATATAAATATGAAATGAAGAAACAGTAAGGAACAGTAACACTTAAAAATACTCAAAGAAAATTGATTCGGAAGTAACCTTGATTCGGAACTATTCATCCGGAACTTTTCACTCGGAACCCTTGATCCGGAACTTTGTTCGGAAGTTCACTCGGAACCCTTTATCCGGAACTTTGTTCGGAAGTTCACCCGGAACTTCGTTCGGAAGTTTTTGATCCGGAACTTTCACTCGGAACTTTGTTCGGAACTTGATTCGGAAGTTTGGTTCGGAAGTCGTCCGGAACTTTTGGTCCGAAAGTTTTTTCGGAAGATTTTAAAAGAAATTTATTCGGAACTTTTAAAAAGCAAATTCATTCGGAACTTCTTAAACTCATGCGGAACTTTGTGTTCATCCGGAAGTTTAAGTTCATTCGGAACTTTTGAAAAGAAAACTCATTCGGAAGATTTTGTTCGTCCGGAACTTTTGGTTCATTCGGAAGATTTTGTTCATCCGGAACTTTTAGTTCATCCGGAAGTATTTGTTCATCCGGAAGTTCTGGGAATACACAAGAACAGTAACTTCAGAAAAAACAGGGTAAAGCGTTTTAATCCAAAATCAAGCTAAATAATCAAGAAGGTTTTACCAAATTAACCAATAATCATTTAACTACCATGAATAACAAATCCCAACAGTAAAAACACAAATCCAACAACTTTTTAAAGATCAAATCAATCAAATAAGAACTTAAGAACTTGAATAAAAAGAGGAAAGATGAACAAGATGAAATGAAATAGATTGATGTATTGAATGATCAAGGTTTTAACAATCACGAAACAAAGATTAAAATTACAAGATTGAAGAAAAACAAAGATAAAATCACCAAACACCCTAGTGGTGTTGGTGATGCTACGAACAGAAAGGGAGAAAAAGAAGGAGAGTGAAAAAAGCTTAAAAACTGAATGAAAAGTGTGAGGGGGATTACTTTTATAGGTGTCCCCTTTGGTTGGTGAGTGGGCTTTCTCCCGTTCTTCTTGTCTTCTCGTCTTTTCAGAAATGTTGACGTTTTCGATTCTGATTCGGGATTTGTCGTCGATTAAATTCAACTCGTCTTTTAATTTCTTCGTCTAATAGACTTGAGTTTCTTCGACTTATGTAAATCTTCCATCTTTGGTCCTTTTCTTCGATAAATCTTTGAATAGGCCCAGTGACTTCAAATCTTTTGCATGTCTTGGACAATAAACTCTGTCTTGAGTCTTTTTCTTCGATAAACCCCGTGCAATCCCATGTTTTCTTGAATATTCATCTGGTTGGCTCTGAAAACACAATAAACACAAAAACCACGCATAATTCCAAACAAATGATATTAAATACACGTTTTGGTCTCGTTTTAGCCAGAATTAAGTGGTAAAAGGATGGGTGTTTTCACACCTATCAAATCCCCTACACTAAACCATTGCCATGCCCTCATGCAATGCTTAGTGATAAAGCAAATTTACACTTTTCTCATAATCAATCAACCTTGGCCTTATTAAACAAAAATTAAAATACTAAGAGAAACTAAAACTTTAAAGTAAACAAAAGGATGGAAATAACTTGTAAAGAAACCAGTGACTTACATTAGCGCTTTGGTGCTGCGAATATTTATCACCCTCAAGTTTCACGTTCCCCAAACTAAGCTTAAAAACGAGATCATTGTTATTATAAGTTAGTAAATCAAACACTTACACACATGGCTTAATTAGATGCTTAAACTCCCTTATCCCTAGGTGTATCTCTTATATTTTATTTTTGTCTTAGAATGATCATGAAGATGCATTTTTGGACTTATTTTGATAGTTTCTTTAGGCTGAAAGCAAAGTAGGACGATTTGATCAATAGTTAGCTAAAGGACAAAATCTCTTAAAACTGCTTCTCGGGATATCAAAAAGTTCATATCTTGGCATAACTCTGTTCACGATTTGAGACCTTTCTCGGGCCGATATTTGGCATGTACTTCATACTTCATATCTTGAGAGACGTGCTTGAGATAATGGTCTTCTCATCGTTCATAGAGTTTCTTCACTTGGAGACTTTTGAGAGGTACTCCAAATTTGTTTACCACGACTTCATGATTATTTCTTCAATCTCTATTTGGGATTTTGAGATACAACGATCCGCCTCCTTTTCGGACTTGGATCTATTTATCCTCATACCTTGTTAGGGTCTTTTCGGATAGACTTCTCCATGATCTTTATGGGAGTTGATTGCTTTTCGTCGTGAGTCTTGATCCTTCATATTGACTTTGGGAATAATGCTTTTCACATCACCTTGGATCTTTAGCAATAAAATGGAATCCTCATGCCTTGTTAGGGCCTTTTCGGACTCGCCAATCTTCGCGCCCCGCTTAATAAGTTATGCCTTGGCTATGAACTCTTATCATTACCGAGCAACTTTTAAACGATCTTGGGCTAGAAGCTAAGTAACTTTTCAAATCGTACGACCTTACTTATTGCAGATAAATTATTAGCAAGTGATGGGAGAATAGGCAAATAATTACACCAAGTGAGCTTGTGCAAGAATACCGACTTATAATTGACTCTATCATTTCTCGTCCTCCACAATTTAAAATCTCAAGTAATGAGACTCGTGGATACTTAGCCTAATAAACCAATTAAGGTCTACATGGTTAAGGATACTAGCTAGAATAAACTTGGATAAGTCTATTTGGGTTGAGTCAAAATAAACGCAACGGGCCTAATATGTCAAAGACTTCTAAACTAGCTACACCACTTTATTAATATTTTTGACTTTATTGCGGGATATATACATATGAAAGTAAAGATAAAAATTTAAAAATTACGACTAAATGGCCAAAGTTAATAAAAAATGTGAAAAATGTTGAAAAATATGATTTTCCGGTTAAATGAAGGCATTTTCATGGAAAAATCCACTTAAAACTTTGATAGAAGTCCCCCCTACACTTAAGATAAACATTGTCCTCAATGTTTAAGCATGTGGGAAAAGTCTCCCCTACACTTATGACATTGTGCACGTTGGTTAACTCAAGTTAAGGAAGAGACGACTAAAGTGATCAATTTCAAATGTGAGTATGAAGAAAATTAAATCACGATAGTAGAGAGATAGAACCGGATTTCGGATAACACGAGAGCACGGTTCTTCAAAGATTCAAAGAGTGCACTTATCCCTGTAATCACATCACCACACAAATACAAACACCGATAGAAGTCCCCCTACACTTAGGAGGTTAAAACATAAAAGGATACATACTCGGGCTGCCTCTCGAGGAGGCTGGAGCAGACTGCCACCTTTTCAATATTAACTAACTCGGAGTGAGAAAGTCAATAGATACGTGTTGATCTCCGTGACAATGAGACAAGTTTCTATTGAGAGAAACTCGAATGGCTAGGAGGGTTGTGCATTGCATCAAAATAAACGCAACGGGCCTAATATGTCAAAGACTTCTAAACTAGCTACACCACTTTATTAATATTTTTGACTTTATTAATATTCGGGTTGAGTCAAAATAAACGCAACGGGCCTAATATGTCAAAGACTTCTAAACTAGCTACACCACTTTATTAATATTTTTGACTTTATTAATATTCGGGTTGAGTCAAAATAAACGCAACGGGCCTAATATGTCAAAGACTTCTAAACTAGATACACCACTTTATTAATATTTTTGACTTTATTACGGGATATATACATATGAAAGCAAAGATAAAAATTTAAAAATTACGACTAAATGGCCAAAGTTAATAAAAATGTGAAAAATGTTGAAAAATATGATTTTCCGGTTAAATGAAGGCATTTTCATGGAAAAATCCACTTAAAACTTTGATAGAAGTCCCCCCTACACTTAAGATAAACATTGTCCTCAATGTTTAAGCATGTGGGAAAAGTCTCCCCTACACTTATGACATTGTGCGCGTTGGTTAACTCAAGTTAAGGAAGAGACGACTAAAGTGATCAATTTCAAATGTGAGTATGAAGAAAATTAAATCACGATAGTAGAGAGATAGAACCGGATTTCGGATAACACGAGAGCACGGTTCTTCAAAGATTCCAAGAGTGCACTTATCCCTGTAATCACATCACCACACAAATACAAACACCGATAGAAGTCCCCCTACACTTAGGAGGTTAAAACATAAAAGGATACATACTCGGGCTGCCTCTCGAGGAGGCTGGAGCAAACTACCACCTTTTCAATATTAACTAACTCGGAGTGAGAAAGTCAATAGATACGTGTTGATCTCCGTGACAATGAGACAAGTTTCTATTGAGAGAAACTCGAATGGCTGGGAGGGTTGTGCATTGCATCACTGGGTCCATGATGACTTGTCTTCAATAGATGTGTAGACCCGGTTTCTGCCTAAGTTGCATAGAATATTCAACTCCTTCAATGCTTACCAATATGTCATCACTAGCACCTTGTTGTGATTGTTCCAGTGCTAACTTAAGTAATTGGTCCGCATTCATCTTCATTCATCTCCATCTTTCCTAAGGACAACTATTTCTAGCTATGGAATGTCCTTGGGTAGATCCCTCCAGTTCTGGTTGGATCATATGACTTAGTTTCCTATCCTAAACCACCTTTTGAATCTAATGTTTCGTCGTGGATAGTAGGTTATTTTGGGTATAGATCGTAACCATAAAACCATTAAAAACCATTCTAAGTGTTTGATAAAAATCAAAACTTTTAACACTTTGAAAGTTTTACATTTCCGGAAAGCTCCCCCTACACACATGCATCGATATACGAAATAGTTTAGCATGTGAAGGAAAGAGTAGCACTTGAGTATTTAAGATCACAGGTTGTGATATATTACATTTTAATCACATTTTCTCCCCCTATCTCTAATATAAAAACATAATATTAGAGATACCAATTTATTAAAATGTGACAATTTCTGAAAAACCCGATTCGGAGAGAAACATGTGTGCACGCATGAATCATGGAACATTAAGTTGGGTTGCTCCCCCACAACAATATATGTGTGTCTTGAGACAAAATTTGACAAAATTTTGGAAAAACGACACCATAAAATATGTTGAGGTACGGAGATGAGATGCCTTTTCAGATATAATATATTACATTTAACAATTTCATATCATTTTTGGAATGTGTTGGATACATAAAATATGACAATTTCAGAGATGTACCCCAACAACATTTAAGGCTTGATTTTAAAACGCTCCCCCTCATAAATTGATCAAATATCATATGCCAATTTTGAGATATAAAAGCCACATATGAGGAAAGGAGTGTTGAACACACAATTTTGAATGATTTAGAAAAACCTTTTGAGAAATTCTTGAATAATTGTGTTCAGCGGTTTTAAAATAATCAGGATAGAAGACTTCTCTTCTATTGCTTAGGGAAAGCACACTGAAATGTACACTTCCCTGTCGGGTCCGTTTTTTCATGAGCTCAAAACTTGGATTGTTTTGTGACTAGCTCATGACCGAGAAAAATAAATTTCCCGTTGTGAAGGATAAGTTATCATCCGTGATAAACTTTCCTTAAGTTAAAGTTCGAGGTCTAAGTTGACATTTACTTAGAAATCGTTTTTCATGAGCTTAAAAACTTTGAATGTTTTTATGAGAAGCTCATGACCGAGAAATATGAATTTCTCGTTGAAAAGGATAAGTTATCGTCCGAGATAAACGTTCCTTAGTTGAGGTCCGAGACCTAAGCTGTGATGCGCTTAGAAGTCATTATGAGAGAATATCAAGCAGCTTCGTTTGCTAAAACCTCCAAGTCTTCAGGAGTCATATACTTCATACCAAGACGGCCAACGAGATACTGAAACCTATTTTGAGATATGGATTTTTTAAACAAGTCTGGTATCTGGTACTCAGTTCTGACAAAGTATAATTCCACGATACCACGTTCCACTTGTTCCTTGATGAAGTGATATCTGACTGCGATGTGCTTGGTACGGGACTGCTGAAACGGACTGTAAGAGATGGCTAGGGCCGACTTTGAGTCACAATACATAGGTATTTTATCAAAGTGGAAGCCATAATTCGTGTGTTGAGTTCTCATCCAGAGGACTTGAGCACAACACACGGATAGAGCCATATATTCTGCTTCAGCTGATGAGAGCGAAGTGCAATCCTGCTTCTTTGACGACCAACTCACAAGCTTGTCTTCCCCTAGAAATTGTACGCTACCAGAAGTGCTTTTTCGACTATCAAAGGCAACCTGCGCGATTAGAATATGAAAAAGCTGTTAGATGAAAACCGGTTTCCTTCGGATACCAGAGTCCTATGTGAATGGTATTCTTAAGGTACCGAAAGATCCGTTTAACCTATTTGAGGTGATTTTGAGTAGGTCTAGCTTAATATCGTGCACAATAGCATGTGGCATGATGAATATCAGGCCTGTTGGCTGAGAGGTACATAAGTGACCCGATCATACTGCGATATCGCGTTTGATCTACGGGATATGAGTACAAGTCAGCGTCTAGGGATTTGGTCGACAATGGTGTACCAACGCGAGCACATGAGGTCATACCATGCTTTTTAAGTGTCTCTTGAGCATACTTAGCTTGGTTAATGAAGATACCACGTGGGGATTGATGAATCTGGAGGCTTAAAAAGAATTTTAGCTCCCCCATCATTGACATTTCAAATCTGCTGTGAAGTAATTTTTCAAAACGTTTTGAAAGTTTTGGGTTCGTAGAACCAAAAATAATGTCATCAACATAAACTTACACCAGCAGTATGTCATCCCCATTGATATGTGTGAAAACACACATCTTTTCTACCACTTAATTACAATAATAACTGGACCAAAACGTGTATTTTATGTCTTTTATGTCAGAATTATGCGTGGTTTGTGTTTTTGTTGTGATTTAGGACGAAAAGGTGAAAAGTGGAGAAAACACGGGAATTCACGGGCATTTACGGACTTTTATTGAAGAAAAAGATGAAAGACGAAGTCAAGAAGTCAAGAGTGCAAAAAGAACGGAATTCCAAGACCAATTCTGAAAATTTATCAAAGAAAAAGTCAAAAGACGGAAGTTTATCAAAAGCCGGAGAATTCAAGTCTATTTTATTGAAGAATTTAAAGACGAGTTCAAAGAAATCCCGAAGCCAAAAGTCCCTTAAGTCCAAGTTTAAAGAAGATTAGAAGAAAAGGACTAAGCATGCAATTAATGAAGATTAAAAGAAGGAGGGACTTAATCTCGCAATAGTCATTAGTTGTTAATCATTTTCCTTGTTGGCTAAGTGTGACAATTAGTCTTCCACCATTTACTTACCTTGCACCTTTAATTACCTTGTCATTTAAATACTTGTCAATTTAATTACCTTTTCTTGCACATTAAATTCCTTTAATTTCAAGTAAGTCTTCATTTAATTCTTGTCAATCTTTACTTTATCTTGTTAATCTCTCATCTACCTTTCTTAATCTTTGATTTTTATGTTTATGTTTGTGTTCATGTTCATGTTCTTATTTTGATCCAAGTGGTTTTTGATTATTATGGTTAAATTTGTTAGATTTGTTGATTTAAATTGTTTGTTTATGATTATTAGTTGCTTCGTTATTAGCTTAATCAAATCGTGTGTTTGATTTGGTTGAATCTGTGTTATATTATTGTTTCTGTGATTCCCTTGTTCTTCGGGAGTGTTTGTTTGTGTTTCTGTATTCCCAGGAAACTTCCGATCCAAGAGAAGAGAAAGGCTGTTCATTCAGAACTCCAATGTTCCGAACCAAGGGATTTTATCCGGAACATTCAAAGTTCCGGATCAAGAGTGTTCATTCGGAACTCAAAAGTTCCGAGTCAATACTTCCGAACTAAGTTCCGGACGAAAACTTCCGGATCAACAAAAGTTCCGGATCAGCAAAAACTTCTGAGTCAAGACCTTCATTCGGAACTTAAAAATTTCCGGATCAAGCAATTCATTCGGAACTTTAAAAGTTCCGGATCAATACTTCCGGATGAACTTCCGACTCAATTCTTCCGAACGAACTTCTGGATCAACACCAAACTCTCGACTCAAGGTAGCTTCATTCGGAACTTTAAAAGTTCCGAATCAAGGCTTTTGGGGATTGGGAACTTCCGACTCAAGACTGCTTCATTCGGAACTCAAAAAGTTCCGAGTCAAGCCAGTTCATTCGGAAGTTTTGAACTTCCGAATCAAGGGTTTCTTGTCAGGTTCTTTTTGGTTTTCTTTTTAAATTTTTGTCTTTGATTTTTAAAGCTTATTTTTCCCACCTTTTATTTTTAATTGCACTTTAAGATTATTTGTCTTAGCTTTATTTTAGCCTTGCCTTAGTTTAAGTTTTAGTCGCGTTTTAAGATTGCCTTAGATAGATTTAAATTTACGTCATTTACTTTAGTGCCTTTTAATTTTAGTCACGTTTTAAATACTTGCACCATTATTTTAATTAGACTTAGATTTACTTTAAGAGCACCTTTACTTCAATTGCTTTGCACTTTTATTTAAAAAACAACCAAAAAGATTTGTTTCACCAAAGAACAACTGAGTCAAATAGAGAACCTAGATCAATTCGTTAAGATACCGAGAACAACAATTGAACCTAGCAAAATCTTAAACATTAAAATGACATTTGATATTTGCATTTTGTATGGGATTCTCTAAATTCTCTCGATATCCTCTTGAATTGATCTTGGTTCTAAGTGGAATGATTTGTTTTTGGTGACAAATAGGGGGTTTGGATTTTTAATCTACTAAAAGTTTTAATGCATGAAAATGTAAACTTAAATTTAAAAGCAATTAAATTAATAACAATTAATGAAACTTGAATTAAAACTAAACTTAAAAATTAAAATATAAATATGAAATGAAGAAACAGTAAGGAACAGTAACACTTAAAAATACTCAAAGAAAATTGATTCGGAAGTAACCTTGATTCGGAACTATTCATCCGGAACTTTTCACTCGGAACCCTTGATCCGGAACTTTGTTCGGAAGTTCACTCGGAACCCTTTATCCGGAACTTTGTTCGGAAGTTCACCCGGAACTTCGTTGGGAAGTTGTTGATCCGGAACTTTCACTCGGAACTTTGTTCGGAACTTGATTCGGAAGTTTGGTTCGGAAGTCGTCCGGAACTTTTGGTCCGGAAGTTTATTCGGAAGATTTTAAAAGAAATTTATTCGGAACTTTTCAAAACTCATTCGGAACTTTTAAAAAGCAAATTCATTCGGAACTTCTTAAACTCATGCGGAACTTTGTGTTCATCCGGAAGTTTAAGTTCATTCGGAACTTTTGAAAAGAAAACTCATTCGGAAGATTTTGTTCGTCCGGAACTTTTGGTTCATTCGGAAGATTTTGTTCATCCGTAACTTTTAGTTCATCCGGAAGTATTTGTTCATCCGGAAGTTCTGGGAATACACAAGAACAGTAACTTCAGAAAAAACAGGGTAAAGCGTTTTAATCCAAAATCAAGCTAAATAATCAAGAAGGTTTTACCAAATTAACCAATAATCATTTAACTACCATGAATAACAAATCCCAACAGTAAAAACACAAATCCAACAACTTTTTAAAGATCAAATCAATCAAATAAGAACTTAAGAACTTGAATGAAAAGAGGAAAGATGAACAAGATAAAATGAAATAGATTGATGTATTGAATGATCAAGGTTTTAACAATCACGAAACAAACATTAAAATTACAAGATTGAAGAAAAACAAAGATTAAAATCACCAAACACCCTAGTGGTGTTGGTGATGCTACGAACAGAAAGGGAGAAAAAGAAGGAGAGTGAAAAAAAGCTTAAAAACTGAATGAAAAGTGTGAGGGGGATTACTTTTATAGGTGTCCCCTTTGGTTGGTGAGTGGGCTTTCTCCCGTTCTTCTTGTCTTCTCGTCTTTTCAGAAATGTTGACGTTTTCGATTCTGATTCGGGATTTGTCGTCGATTAAATTCAACTCGTCTTTTAATTTCTTCGTTTAATAGACTTGAGTTTCTTCGACTTATGTAAATCTTCCATCTTTGGTCCTTTTCTTCGATAAATCTTTGAATAGGCCCAGTGACTTCAAATCTTTTGCATCTCTTGGACAATAAACTCTGTCTTGAGTCTTTTTCTTCGATAAACCCCGTGCAATCCCATGTTTTCTTCAATATTCATCCGGTTGGCTCTGAAAACACAATAAACACAAAAACCACGCATAATTCCAAACAAATGATATTAAATACACGTTTTGGTCTCGTTTTAGCCAGAATTAAGTGGTAAAAGGATGGGTGTTTTCACACCTATCAAATCCCCTACACTAAACCATTGCCATGCCCTCATGCAATGCTTAGTGATAAAGCAAATTTACACTTTTCTCATAATCAATCAACCTTGGCCTTATTAAACAAAAATTAAAATACTAAGAGAAACTAAAACTTTAAAGTAAACAAAAGGATGGAAATAACTTGTAAAGAAACCAGTGACTTACATTAGCGCTTTGGTGCTGCGAATATTTATCACCCTCAAGTTTCACGTTCCCCAAACTAAGCTTAAAAACAAGATCATTGTTATTATAAGTTGGTAAATCAAACACTTACACACATGGCTTAATTAGATGCTTAAACTCCCTTATTCCTAGGTGTATCTCTTATATTTTATTTTTGTCTTAGAATGATCATGAAGATGCATTTTTGGACTTATTTCGATAGTTTCTTTAGGCTGAAAGCAAAGTAGGACGATTTGATCAATAGTTAGCTAAAGGACAAAATCTCTTAAAACTGCTTCTCGGGATATCAAAAAGTTCATATCTTGGCATAACTCTGTTCACGATTTGAGACCTTTCTCGTGCCGATATTTGGCATGTACTTCATACTTCATATCTTGAGAGACGTGCTTGAGATAATGGTCTTCTCATCGTTCATAGAGTTTCTTCACTTGGAGACTTTTGAGAGGTACTCCAAATTTGTTTACCACGACTTCATGATTATTTCTTCAATCTCTATTCGGGATTTTGAGATACAACGATCCGCCTCCTTTTCGGACTTGGATCTATTTATCCTCATACCTTGTTAGGGTCTTTTCGGATAGACTTCTCCATGATCTTTATGGGAGTTGATTGCTTTTCGTCGTGAGTCTTGATCCTTCATATTGACTTTGGGAATAATGCTTTTCACATCACCTTGGATCTTTAGCAATAAAATGGAATCCTCATGCCTTGTTAGGGCCTTTTCGGACTCGCCAATCTTCGCGCCCCGCTTCATAAGTTATGCCTTGGCTATGAACTCTTATCATTACCGAGCAACTTTTAAACGATCTTGGGCTAGAAGCTAAGTAACTTTTCAAATCGTACGACCTTACTTATTGCAGATAAATTATTAGCAAGTGATGGGAGAATAGGCAAATAATTACACCAAGTGAGCTTGTGCAAGAATACCGACTTATAATTGACTCTATCATTTCTCGTCCTCCACAATTTAAAATCTCAAGTAATGAGACTCGTGGATACTTAGCCTAATAAACCAATTAAGGTCTACATGGTTAAGGATACTAGCTAGAATAAACTTGGATAAGTCTATTCGGGTTGAGTCAAAATAAACGCAACGGGCCTAATATGTCAAAGACTTCTAAACTAGCTACACCACTTTATTAATATTTTTGACTTTATTGCGGGATATATACATATGAAAGCAAAGATAAAAATTTAAAAATTACGACTAAATGGCCAAAGTTAATAAAAAATGTGAAAAATGTTGAAAAATATGATTTTCCGGTTAAATGAAGGCATTTTCATGGAAAAATCCACTTAAAACTTTGATAGAAGTCCCCCCTACACTTAAGATAAACATTGTCCTCAATGTTTAAGCATGTGGGAAAAGTCTCCCCTACACTTATGACATTGTGCACGTTGGTTAACTCAAGTTAAGGAAGAGACGACTAAAGTGATCAATTTCAAATGTGAGTATGAAGAAAATTAAATCACGATAGTAGAGAGATAGAACCGGATTTCGGATAACACGAGAGCACGGTTCTTCAAAGATTCCAAGAGTGCACTTATCCCTGTAATCACATCACCACACAAATACAAACACCGATAGAAGTCCCCCTACACTTAGGAGGTTAAAACATAAAAGGATACATACTCGGGCTGCCTCTCGAGGAGCGCTTGTTTTTGATAACCAAGTCACGAGCCTGACTCGACCCAAAATTAGTACATGGGGAACGTGGTGAGGGATGGAATCATCTCCTGAGAGGTGTCCTCACCAAAGTACAACTTCACTCGTTGGCCATTCACCTTAAAATTAGGTCCATTAGGTTGAGCGAACTCGAGAGTACCATATGGAAAAATTTGGGCAATGGTGAATGGGCCGGACCAACGAGATTTCAGCTTGCCCGAAAAGATTTTAAACCGAGAGTTAAAGAGTAAAACTTTATCTCCAACTTGGAACTCTCGGTTCTTAATCTTAGAGTCGTGAATGAGCTTAGTCTTCTCCTTATAGATCAAAGAATTTTCATAAGCCTTATTACGGAGTTCATTCAGCTCATTGAGTTGGATCTTGTGTAGGTCACTGGCTTTGTTGATATCAAAATTAGCCCACTTCAAGGCCCAGTAAGCCTTGTACTCCAACTCAATGGGGAGGTGGCACGCTTTCCCGTACACGAGACGATATGGTGTACAACCAATCAGAGTCTTGTATGCAGTACGAAAAGCCCACAAAGCATCATCAAGTTTATCAGCCCATGAGGCACGATGCTCTCCCACGGTTCTTTCCAGAATTCGCTTTAATCTTCGGTTGGATATTTCAGCCTGGCCATTAGTTTGTGGGTGGTAGGCTGTGGAAAGACGATGATTTACACCATACTTAGCCATGACTCTTGCGAATTGGTCATTGCAAAAATGAGTCCCACGATCACTAATAATGGCACGAGGCACACCGAATCTAGCGAAAAGAGCTTTTAAAAAGTTACAAACCACGCTTGCGTCATTAGTAGGTAAAGCTTTGGCTTCAACCCACTTAGAAACGTAGTCAACGGCTACAAGGATGTATTTGTTTCCTTTAGAGGAAGGGAATGGCCCCATAAAGTCGATACCCCAAACATCAAAGATTTCACATTCTTGAATGAAATTCTGAGGCATCTCGTCTTTATGTGTGATCTTGCCTTGTCTTTGGCAAGCCTCACAACGTTTAACCATATTGTGAGCGTCACGATATATGGAGGGCCAATAAAATCCCGAATCAAACACTTTTTTGGCGGTGTAGTTGGGACCAAAGTGACCACCGGTGGGTCCTTTGTGGCAAGCATCAAGGATTTCGAAAGCTGCCGGTCCATCAACACATCGGCGAATAATCAAGTCGGCACATTGTTTGAATAGGTAAGGGTCATCCCAAAAGTAAGTCTTAATGTCTTTGAAGAACTTTTTCTTTTGCTGGGATGTTAACCCGTCAACGAGAATTCCACCCGCCAAGTAGTTTGCAAAGTCCGCAAACCACGGGGTTTCATCAGCAGTCGAGTTGATAGACATTAAGGTCTCCAAGGAAAAAGAATCATTGATGTCTTTGTTCGAATGATCCCCCTGGTATGGATCCTCAAGTCTACTGAGATGATCCGCGGCTAGGTTTTCAGCTCCTTTTTTATCGCGAATGTCGATTTTAAATTCTTGGAGTAGCAAAACCCAGCGAAGAAGTCTTGGTTTGGAATCTTGCTTTGTCAACAAGTACTTCAACGCGGAATGATCGGTGTAAACGATTGTGGTGGAAAGGACAAGATAGGGGCGGAATTTTTCAAAAGCATAGACAACAGCTAAAAGCTCTTTTTCGGTTGTCGTATAATGCAATTGTGCCCCCGTCATTGTCTTGCTAGCGTAATGGATCGATTGGAAGTGTTTGTTCACTCTTTGTCCCAGAACCGCTCCAATAGCAAAATCACTAGCATCGCACATCAACTCAAAGGGAAGCTCCCAATTAGGGGTAACCAAAACGGGTGCCTTAGTTAGCTTATCCTTAAGTGAGTTGAAGGCTTCAAGACACTCTTTGGAAAAGATAAAAGGAGCATCTTTTTCCAAGAGGTGGGTCATCGGGCGAGCGATTTGAGAAAAATCTTTGATGAATCGACGGTAGAAGCCCGCATGACCCAGAAAACTTCTCACACCCTTCACGGTTGAAGGTGGAGGCAACTTAGCGATAACATCGACTCTAGCACGGTCTACTTCAAGACCGGCTTTCGAGATCTTGTGTCCTAGCACGATGCCTTCTTTTACCATAAAATGGCATTTTTCCCAATTCAGAACAAGGCGAGTGTCTTCGCACCGCTTAAGCATACGTTCCAAATTGGCAAGGCAAGAAGAGAAAGAATTCCCGAAGACCGAGAAATCATCCATGAAGACTTCCATGGTTTGTTCAACCATGTCATGGAAGATAGCTAACATGCACCTTTGGAAAGTCCCGGGGGCATTGCATAAGCCAAAAGGCATTCTTTTGTAAGCAAATGTGCCATAGGGACAAAAGAATGTTGTCTTCTCTTGATCTTGGGGATCGATGGGTATTTGCAAATAAACCGAGAAACCATCAAGAAAGCAGTAATATTCATTACCCGCTAAACGTTCAAGCATTTGGTCCATAAAAGGTAGAGGGAAATGATCCTTTCTCGTGGCATCATTGAGTTTGCGGTAATCTATACAAACTCTCCACCCGGTAACGAGACGAGTGGAAATCAACTCGTTGTGTTCATTAGGAACACGGTTATTCCGCCCTTCTTGGGCACACAATGGATTGGACTAACCCATGATGAATCCGAAATAGGGTAAATCATACCCGCATCAAGAAGTTTGATAACCTCTGTTTTGATGACTTCATGTATTTTTGGATTCACCCTTCGTTGGCTTTGAATTATGGGCTTAAAGTCGTCCTCCATGAGAATTTTGTGTGTGCAGAAGTGAGGATCGATTCCGCGAATATCAGAAATTTTCCAAGCAATCGCCTTTTTGTGATCTTTAAGCACGGCGATGAGGCGAGATTTTTCTTCTTGCTTCAAGTCCTTCGCGATAATAACGGGCGACTTCTTCTCTTCTTCAAGGAACACGTACTCAAGATAAGGCGGCAACTCCTTAAGTTCTAAATCCGGAGGATTTTCGACGGGAGGCGTTTTCAAAGTCGGAGTATCGATAGCAATAACCGTGGGAGATGGTGGAGAAAGGTTGTCTTCGTTGAGAAGGTTATCAAAGAAATGCATGTCTTCATCCCCATCGGTGGGAGAATCATCATTAGCTAAGTTCACATCTCCCATGGTGGCTTCAAGATTGTTCCAAAACAAATCACTTTCTCCAAATAGAGACAGTGATAAATCAATAGAGGAAACGGTTTCAACATTGGGAAGAGAGGTAGGAATACTTTTACAAGCATCGTTGAAGTGTTCTTCACAAGCCTCATCAAGAACGTCAATACAATTAACACTCTCGTATGAATAAGGTTGTTTAGACAACTTTCCCATGTTGAAGACGATTTTATCGTCACCCACTCTCATGATAAGCTCACTGGCTTCAACATCGATAAGCTGTGGTCCGCTAACGCTAGTAGTGGGGATTACTCCTGTAGAAGAAGACACACGTTGATTAGTTTTCTTAATATTTTGAGGTAACCGCGATGTTCCAGTTTGAGTGGGCTTAGTTTTCGTCTTATATATTCCTGGTCCTATCACATTTGTGCTCTTATCATTTCCTATCTTAGGCAAAGTCTGTGGGGATTGTCCCAAAACAGATGGTTTAGGGAATTTAACCGCATTCGGTTGACGAACGGCGGATGGTTTACCCAATACAGACTTTCCTTTCATTTTCTCAATGAGTTTTTGAAACTCATTGATGGCTATGTCCCTTTCTTGTAGCTGAGCTTTCAAATCATTTATTTTGAAACCTTTTTCATTTAGTTGACTAAACGAAGAAGCCGCCACTTCTTGACACTTTTTATGATTTTGCGATTTATCACCTTTTTATAAAGCTAGTTCAAGAGAAATGGAGTGTTTCTCAAGTTGGGAAAAACTTTTCGAAAGTTTGTTATATGACTGAATTTGTTTTGAAAGCTCTACATCAAGATTGCGACATTTCTCGTCCGTTTCTGACACTAGACATGCTACATGACAATATTGATCAAGATCCGTATACACACCAACTATAGCATTCATATGGTCAGCATATAAATATTCCTTCGAAAGTCGATCAATTTCGTTAGAAATTTGGTGTTCTTGAGTCTTTAATTTAGTTTAAAGAAAATCAACTTCATCTTCAAGAGATTTAACATAACTTAAATCAGTTAACATTTCCTTAGTGAGAGCGTTATAAAACATTTCCACATTTTTTGAAAGATCATCAATGGTTGGAACAATACATTGTTGAATGACGACTTCTACTTGTGGGTTAGATTAAATATTCCAAACAGTATCCCTAGAAACTTTTTCATAGTCGACAACACCTTTGTACAAATTTAAAACCCCTTGTTTTATAAACTCAAATTTCTTAACACTTTTGCTTTTCTCATCCCATTTTCGTTTTTCATCCAAAATTCGCTTTTCTCACAAAATTGCTTGTTTTTTGAAACTCCATTTTAAAGAAACTTTTTTTGTGGTTCATCACTTGGTGGTGGAACACTATTATACATCTTTTGTTCTTTTGAAAGTTCTTTTGAGGAACAAACTTAATATAATGATCAGAATCAGAAAGGTTTATTAAATCACTTAAGTTTGATCGACCTTCTTCTTGATGACAAATGATTTCGTCGCAGTCGGGTGAGAGCATAAGAGCAAGATTATCAACATAACAACTGATATCATAGAGAGCAGGCTTGGTACTTTAAATTTTCTTGAGATATTCAGGCTTGACAAAACTCGTTTTCCATTTCTATTGAGCATATTCATGGTTTGAATGGACTGACCTGTTTTGTAAACAATGTTGTTTAACGTTTCGACTCTCTTTTCCAAATCAAGAATTTTTTAATATCCTTTTCTTCACGAGTTTTATAAAGCTCAGTTTGTTCTTTGTTAACCGACTCTAACTCGGTAATTTGGAGTTTATGTAGCAGCAGTTGTTCTTCAAGTTCCGATGTCTTCTGTTTTGACATATGAATTTCGTGTGTTACTTCAGAAGAATATTGTTCGTTGAGCACCTTACGTTCATATACCAAACCATTAGCTATTGCAACTCGTCGATCAGCTTCTATTACATAATCACACTCTTTAAGCCTGTCTATCTCCTCGGCTAAGGATGCGTTTACTTGCTTCAAACGTTTATTAGCCTCTTTGTTTTCATCAATTTCACGTTTTAAAGAGTCAATAATAGACGCAAGCAAATCACGGTCCTCATCCGAGTCAGTATCCTGAACATCTTTTCTGTCATCATTACACATATGCTGTGAATCCGTAGAGATATTGCTATCCCCCGTGTCCATTATATATGTGTCATTGATGCTTTCGGGTTGCTCAGGATGACATCGTTCATTGGCAAACACATTATAGTTATCGTATGATGGTACCTTTTCAAGTGGCTCAGTATCAAAGATAGGTCCAGAAGTATCAACAGTCTCTGGAAGCACTTCTTGAATCTTTGCCATGTAGACATAATGTGCCTCCAGCTCTTGATCATCGACTTCATCATCAGTGTCATCACGCCAGTTAACTTCATCTACTGTGAGTGGAATCCCTGCTTCTTCTTTCTTACACAACAACATCTTTTCCTTGTGATATCCAGAATCCTTAACCCGTTTTGGCTTCTTACATTCCCTAGCCATGTGCCCAAATCCCTTGCATTTGAAGCATTGAATCCCAGTCTTCTGTACAACCAGAGTGCCTATAGTATCTCTATCCCCAACTTGATTCGGTATCCTCTGATTATCATACCTAGCATCACGATCAATACCGAGGTGCATGATCAACTTCCCTATATCTAGCATTGGATGATGCTCTGAGGTTGTTGTTGGTAGGTTTATAGATCTTCTTATAAGTTGTGGTGAGTAAAGACATGAGTTCTTCAATCTTCTTGTCCCTTGAAGTTTGTTCATCATCACTGTCTCCATCTGACTCGGTGTCATACTTTGGAGGTGGAATGGGGACAATTGCTTTTGCTTTGTTTCTAGCAGTAGCTAGAGGTTTGGTGGATGAGCTTGATGACCTTGAGGAATGTGTAGCTGGTTGTTGACGGGAACGGGTTTTGTTGAAGTAGTAGCCACAAAAGCAATAGATTTCGCAGATCGTTCTGCTTTTTCAGCCCTAAGTTCATTCACTTCATTCTGATGTTGTTTCAATATATCATAAAGTTTATGGTAAGATATAGTCTTGATATCCTCCCTTTGTTTGACCAAAGTCACAAACCTTTGCCATTCTAGTTTGAGTTGAAGTAGAAACTGAACATTGGCATGATGATTGGAGATGGTGCACTGATTTTTGACAAGCTCATTCATCATTTTGTAGAATCTCGAGTAATATGAGTCAATGGATTCACCATCTTCGGATGTGAATTTTCCAAACTCCCAAAGCAGATTAGTCTCGAGATCTTGAACATTGATCGACTCACCTTGCTTCATTCGATGAATTTCATTCCACATTTCCATTGCATTAGGACATGCATCAACCGTGGAATAGATATCGTTATCAATCCCATTGAGTATGTAGTTGACGGCATCAACTTCATCTTGGAGGAGTTTTTTTTTTCTCTATAGGACTTGTGTCAAAATTCTCCATAGCTCGTGTAGTTGATGAAGTACCATCCTCTGCTTGTGTGGTAAAGGGTCTGAATTCAAAAACTTGAGGTGGGTTCTCAAGACAATGACGAAGAGCGGTTCGGTTCTCCTTAGTGTCGAGAAATCTAAGGAAGCGAGATCTCCACTGAACATAGCAACCGGCAGTGAGCACATGTGGATTTCTATTGCCACCTTGTTCTAGACGAATTTGATTGGCCGTTGCATTGTTGTTGTTGTTATTTGACATGGTGATTACTTGTGAGTGGATTAGGATCTTAGTGGATTTGTTGTGATGAGGTGTGGTTTAAAATTTCGAAGTGTTACGAAAATTTCAGTCCGACAATTAATTCCCCAGTCCGACAAAAAGGTAAGCCAAAAAATTTTGTATCGCCAAATTTGAAATTGAGTTAGAAATAGCCAAAAACTAGTAGGGAAAAAATTTGAATTTACTTGACCTAAATTTTTATTTTTTTAATCTTCGTATAAACTAAGTTCCGAGAATAGTCTAGATAGTGGCTAAGTCTAAAAAATGCTCAAACAAAATTTATATGTCCATCGGAATGTCACCCATCGCAATACCCATCGGAATGTCACACTTATCGCAATATCCCTTGTATCACAATATGCTTCTATCACAATGTGAAGTCTATCGCAATGTGAAGTCTGTCGCAATACCTATCGCAATGATACCTATCGGAATATGTGATCGCAATACCTATCACAATGTTCTATAAATTTTTACAGAGTAACGTCGCAATATGCCTTATACCCGATCGCAATGTACGATGCCAGGGGTTATCGCAATCCACGATCGGAATAAGTGATCGGAATGTATGATCGCAAAGTAAAACCCTAAGGTTATTGCGATCGAAATACCTGTCGGAATGATGTATCGCAATGTAAAACCCCAATGTTATTGCGATCGGAATATGCACCTATCTCGGACAACACACAACCAATTCGAGATTTTGAGCTAAAAAGTGATCCAAATACCCAAAAAGTTTGCGTTTTTAACCAAAGAAACAATATCAAATCACTACCAATAGTAGGTAGATGATTTGTATCAAGAATAGACCATAAAAACACAAAAAAAAAAATTGTGACGTGTGTTTTAGATCAAAATAGGCACGAAAAATCAAGAACACAACACACGAATCTTCAATCACCTATCCACTATAGGCTCTTGATAGCAAATGTTACTCGCATATCAATCCATAACACAAGATTTAGTTGATATTTAGAGAGAGAAAGAGAAGAAAGTAGAGAGAGAAACAAGAGAGAATTTGGAAGGTTAATCACTTTAGAGAGAGAAAGTAAAATGGTAACCAACACCCTCTTCCACACATGGAAGAGGGTTTATATACCCTTGGCATATGGGCCGTGGGTTTAGTATCCTTGGGCCGGGCTTGGCTTTGTCTTGGTCTTATGCCCCTAACTTATACAATATTAGCTTAAAGTCCAAGCCCGATTTTCCCGACTAACCTATTACAATACAAGACCATTTACAACTAAGATGAACTATTACATTATTGTTCGACTATATAAAATATAGGGTTTTCTCGACTATATAAGATGTTCTTGTCAAGAGTATGGTGGTTAAGAACACTCGGGAGCATCACCTGACAAGTACAATCAGAATCGCGAGATGTTCGTGTCTCAAGTAGAAATCTTTGTTGACATTTTGTAGCTCAAGTTGATCGTGAGAATTGTTTGCCGATCACATCTCCACTCTTGTACTCTTTGGCTAAACTTACCAACCTCGTATTCTTTCGGCTATCTGTAGTGACCACTGGTGAAGTAAACCTGATATTCAAAACTTGGAACTGAAGTACAATCTCCCAAATTTTTTACTTACGCTTATCACTTGAGTTGATTGACGAACGATGCAGAGAAACCTCTCTTAGTACCTTATACATAAAAGAAGAGAGAAGTATAAGATGTAAAACACCTCTTGAAATACCCACAAATACATAAAATAATATAAAATATAAAATAATGTAAAACTTGAGTTGTTCGACTATATAAAATATAGGGCTAACATAATTCCTTGCCGTGGTGTATGCTTTTGAGAAATTCCGACCTTACCTCGTATTGACTCGATGCATAGTGTATACGGATCACTCGGCAATCAAGTATCTCATGGCTAAACTAGATGCAAAGCCGAGATTACTTCGTTGGATTCTCCTCCTACAAGAATTTGATGTCGAAATCCTTGACAAAAAAGGAGCCGAGAATCTAGCGGCCGATCATCTTTCTCGTTTGGAAGATCCTCACCAAAGTGTTTACGAGCCAAAGGAAATTACCAAAACATTTCCTCTCGAGACACTTGGTGTAGTGAATTCTAAGGTTGATTCATCCACCACATGGTTTGCGGATATCGTAAATTACCATGCGGGCAACTTCATCATTAAGGGTATGACGACTCAACAAAAACGAAAATTCTTTCGTGACGTCAAGTTCTACTTTTGGAACGACCCTTATCTATTTCGGACTTGTGTGGATCAAATCATTCGACGTTGTGTTTTTTGCACCGAAGCTTCTAACATCCTTAGAGTTTGTCACGAGGGACCAACGGGTGGTCACCACGGTGCTAATCTCACGGCGAAGAAGGTCTTTGATGTCGGATTCTTTTGGCCTACTATTTACCGAGATGCACATGCACTTGTGAAGTCATGTGACTCATGCCAACGTCAAGGCAAAGCCTTACAAAATGATGAGATGCCACAAAACATCATCCAAGTGTGTGAGATCTTTGACGTTTGGTGAATTGATTTGATGGGGTCGTTCCCATCATTTCGTGGTAATAAGTATATCCTTGTCGTCGTTGACTACCTATCCAAGTGGATGGAAGCTAAGGCTTTGCCCACGAACGATGCTCGTGTGGTAGTCAAGTTTTTGAAAAGCTTGTTTTCTCGGTTTGGAACCCCTCGTGCGATCATAAGCGACCATGGAACTCATTTTTGTAAGGACCAATTCGAAAGGGTCCTAAGGAAATATGGGGTTACACATCGGCTTTATACGGCTTATCAACCACAACGAGTGGGAAAGTCGAGGTTTCAAACCGAGCATTGAAGAGGATCTTGGAGAGATCGATTGGAGAAAACCGACAATCTTTGTCGGATAAGTTAGACGATGCTTTATGGGCCTTTCGGACCGCTTATAAGACGGCCATTGGGTACACTCCTTATAAGCTTGTGTATGGGAAGAATTGTCACTTGCCAATTGAACTTGAACACAAAGCTTAGTGGGCCCTTAAGCATTGTAATGATGACATTGAGACCGCGGGAAAACACCAGAAAATGCAATTAAATGAATTAGATGAATTGAGAGATATTGCTTATGAAAATTCATTGATTTACAAAGAAAAGACTAAAAAGTTTCATGAATCAAAAATTAAAAACCGGGTTTTTAACATTGGAGATCAAGTGTTGCTTTTTAACTCACGTTTGAAAATCTTTTCCGGCAAGTTGAAATCCCGTTGGTCCGGTCCATTAACCGTTACCCAAGTTTTTCCATATGGGACCATCGAGCTAGCTCAAAATGATGGACCCAATTTCAAGGTGAATGGACATAGGTTGAAGCACTAGTTTGGTGGGGAAGTTCCCTCTTTGAACTACCTCGACCAAATCACCTTCCCCAATGATAATTAGTATTGAGGGGATCGGGGTCGAGCTCATGACTCGGTAATAAAAAAACAAGGTGCCTCGTGGGGGAGTCCCATATTTATCCATGTACATATTATCGCTTTCTAATGTAGTAACGTGATGGGATTTGTGCCCTTCCAACCTTTGTTCCATGGTTGTTTGTGCATTGTGGTTTTTAGATGTTCATGATCTTCACGATTGGAACCTCTCGTGTTCATTTTATGGGAGCACTCGATCGTATGCTTTGAAGAATTTCTCAATATCCATGATATATCCGTATTTGTTCTAACCTTAGGTTTTTAGCACACTTCATAAACGGCTATTAATTTAACGGTTACACCCTTTTCATGCTAGATTAAGCATTCGACTACGTCTTTAGTATGAGGTATCCTACCCTTAGACTCGAAACATTGAGGACAATGTTTAACATTAGTAAGGGGGGTGAATAGATACTTGCCTTGCCAAACCTTCACGCTTTCAAAAATTAATAAGGCTCAAAATGGCCAAATTTTAAATTTTTTTCTCATGTTTTATAAGTGTTTGAAGACACGAATGTAGATTTTCCGATGGCGAGAATAAGAGTAATTTTTGACTCGACCGTGTGTGTTGAGCACTTAGCTTCGATTCCTTAACTTTCTATTAGGCTAAGTCTCTTAAATGAGGACGAGAAATGATAGAGTTAATTATAAGTTACTATGCTAAACGTAGAGTACTCGTATTCTTTCAAAAACTCATGTGTTCTCGTTGTTTTCTTATTCTCCCTTCGCTTGTATATAAATTTTGCTTAATAAGTATTGGCTTAGCGGTTTAGTCTTGATTGTTGGTTTCTAGTCTTTTCTAGTAGCTTCCATGTAATTAAATTGGGAAGACATTAAGGTATCGCCAGAGTCACGGTTTTGAAGAATGGGAAACCCGAATAATCAAAAGCTTCACCTAATAATAAGATTTCAAGTGCTCACCTAAATCAAGCAAACAATTTGAAGCTCACAAGGCTGAAAAATCAATGCGAAATTGAAAGTGAATTATACCTTAATCTTTGAAGCTTTAAAGATCCAAAATTCTCTTTTAGCGTGAGGATATACGTATTTGGCCATAATAAAACCACCGATGAGGAGGATAATAAAAGGCAAGGCAAGACCGAATTCATAATAAAAGCTTCATGGCAAAGTTGAATAAAAGATGGAGGTAAACCTATGATATATAAGGCCCATCTATTAGGTGGCGTATAAAAGTCTTGGTAATAAGTCTCATGTTCAAAACCGTTATAAAACCGTGTTTATCGATCCTTCTTGTTGACTTAATTTTTTGACATCGTTGTCTATTAGGCGGGGTTATTAATTCGATGGTCTTGGTTACACCGTTATGACTCTATTTTTAGACCTAAATCTCTATTATTGCATAAATAAAAAATGTATCCTCGTGAACATTCAAGACAAAAATAAAATATAAGAGATACCACTTAGGAAAATGGGAGTCTAAGTACGTGATTAGGGCATATGAGTAGTGTTAGCATTACTAACTTATAATGAAAATGATCTCGTTGCACGCTTGGCATGGAATTGGGGTGAACATCGAGGACGGCGAAATTATTTCTAACGAAGCATTCACGTGTTCTTGTTCTATGAATCTAAACGTCCCATTTTGCGACGAAAATCATACATTATGTCTAAAACGCAAGTAGTAGTAATAGTAGTAGTGTAGTAAGTTTATCATTTAATGAAAGTGCATAAAAATAAATTTTGGAGATGCTTAGATACTTTATTCTAGCATTGCGTGAGGGCGCGACAATGATTTAGTATGGGGGAGTGATGAGACTGCTTTTATACATAGTCTCATCGTCCAGAATGGGCTTAAAATGCATTAAATATCATGAAATATGCCAAATATATGCTTGTGTTTTTTACATGTGTATTTTAGGTACGGATATTGAGAAAATGAAAAAAGATCACAAGAAACAAGCAAAAACGAACACGGGAAACGAAGCCGCACAATGAACCAAGCCCTAGTGTTGATTTTCCAAGAATAACCCTTGAAGAATTGAAGATTGTACAAGAAGGGTCCTCCAATATTGAAGAATTGACACTTTAAACCCTTGTTTATTCATAATTACAAGTTTGGTCCGTAAAGTTTGTCAAATTTACAAAAAGGACCCTCTACTTTGAAGAATTGGTAAGAATGGTCCCTCAAATTTGAAGACTTGTCATTATTATTCCTCCAAGAAGTCAACAATACAAGTCAACACCATGAAGAATGAAGTGAATTCCAAAACAACCCTTCAAGAATCATCAAATTACAAGAATTACCCCTGAAATTACTTTATAAAACTTTTTGGGGCAAAAGTGTGAAAACCAAAACTGGATTAACAAAGGAAAATCAGTTTTGCCATGTTTAAACTGAAATGAATGAAGAAAGGAAGATAAGGGGTGAAATCTGTCAAAACATAAACCTTACCTTAACCAACCATGGGATGCCATGTGTCTAACTCACACTCTCCTCCAATACAACATCCCATTTTGCCATGTCACAATCCACTAAGCCAATTTTATGAACTAATATTAATTAGTTATAAAACACGCGCTAAACACCCCTTTTAAACCTTAAAATGGATCAAACCCCATGTTCTTAGTGTTCTTCACAAAATTGGGCATTCACTAAATACATGAAATTAACCCCTAATTATTTCTAGATTTATGATTAATGGTCTCCTAATCATAACCAACCTTTAAACTTTCCACCTCACCACTCACAAGGTCACATGTAAAGTGCCCTGCACACGTTTTGGGGAAGAATCCAAAAGAGTGCCAGCCATCCAACGCCCCACAATCTGGCTTTCATATTAAGCTCACCATGGACTATTGATCAAATTCCAACAGCTAATACCTCCACAAACGTCCAAGATAACATCACATGAGTCCAAGGTTTTCAAATTCTACAAGGGCATATTTGGAAGAACAAGGCTTAGGCTTTTCACATTTTCAGCTTATTAGTTAATTGTACACCCTCTATATGTAGGGTATTAGGTCCAACATTTACATTTTCTCTTGGTTTTTCCTTTATTCACAAATCTGTAAATCCTTCTTTCAGTTTATGAAAAAGTGTTTAATATTGTTGAAGAAATGCAAGTGCCAACCTTAATCTTTGCTTGTTATTGTTATATGTTGATGATTGTTAAGTTCTAAAACCTGTTTTTAAACATTTTGCAAGAAATTGCATAATTTTCCAAAACTTGATATTTTGCTAAGTTCTTGGTCCAAGCCCTTGTAATTTTTGGATTGCAAGTGATCAGAGCTTGTGGTTTGGGGATAAGCAAGGAGTGGGAACAAGGTTGCATTAATCAAGCTTTCATTTTTCATTTTTCTGTTTTATATAAATTGTGCCTTTAACCTTGTTAAATCTTAGCAGGTGTTATTGGAAGCTTGTGTCTTGTTTAGCTAGATACACCAGCTCAAAAAATCGTAAGTGTGGATGTACATTCATGAGGTTTGAGTCTCTTTTCCCAAAAATCAGTTGAAAAAGTGATTTTTTATGATTTGGTGTTCTGCTGTTATAAGAGGTGTTCTTGTGGCTTGAATTTGCTTGATACTGCATCATATTGTTGTTATTATGCTAGATTAGGCTTGGGTAAAACTTAATCACACATTTTCTTTGTTAAATTTGGATTTAAAAAGTGAAAGGGGTGTTTCGGATTACTGCATGTTACAATTGTTTGCTTTGTATGCTTGTTTGAGTAGGAGTTTATTGTTTGTTTGAATTGATATCTGTTATACAAGTGCTTGTGTTCTGATAATTGCCAACTTTGCTCTTTAAAACATCAAATCTAAGATTGTGCTATATCTCACTTGATTTTGCAATTTTTGACCTAGTATTTTGGAAACACATAGATTGTACGCATGCTTAGGGCTAACAAGTGTTTAAATCAAGTTTGTATAACCTGTGAAAGAGATTTGAGTGTTTGAAATTGGATCTGTGGTCAAGTATATCAGCAACCTCATTTGTGTTCTTCATTTTGTTCATCAGTACTTTTTAAGCTTGAATCTTATTCTAAACATTGAATCAGTGTATGAAACCATTTGATTTATGTTCATTTGAATTAATCTAAGCTGTTGTGTGCATTTGGCTCAATTTGGTTGGCTTATTCTTGCTAAAACTGCTTATTTGTTGAAAACTGCTTATTGTTCATGTCTGTGTGATATCTGGGCAAAGATTGAATTAACTGTATCATTTGGCTTGTTGTTTTTCTGATTTTGTGATTGATATTGACTCCTTATAACCCTCTGGTTATAAGGGTGCCTTTGAGTGGCATGAATCCAATAAAAATCCATATAAGAAAAAAAGTAAAAGAAGTCAAGCAGTAGAAACTTTCCTCACTACTGGACACCCAACACTAGCCACTGCTAGTGTTAAATCTTAATCAGCTTATTCATAAGCCATTTTAGCTTTTCTAGACTTGCAACAACTTATTTTTTGTGATCAATCTTCCTTATTTGACCCATTGAACTAATCTGGAGCATATTAGGGTTTGACTTTTAGGTTTGACTATAAAACCAATTGACTTGACTTTATCATAAGTGCTTATTTCAGCTTATTCTTTGTGCTTATTTGAAAACTTTGTGTTCATTTTGCTTAATTAACTCATTTAAAACCTTTTGCAAGTTGAATCAGCACTTGAGGTGGCCTAGAACTCAAAAACGACTATTTTGTCATTTTCCGTAGAGAGCTTTTGCTTATTTCAGGCTTATTTCTTGGGCTTTTTCAAAATTTCTTTTCACAGATCTCTTTAGTATCCCAAAAGAAGCTTTTGTGTCAAATTACAGCTTATGGCATTAGCTTATGGCTTAATGGGACAAAAAAACCAATTAAGAATAAGTTGTTGACAATTAAGCTGTGATAAGCTCCTTTTCAGCTTGTGGGCCTATAGAGTTTTGTTCATAAAATCAAATTTTGAGCCAGATAGGTGATTTTGGGCTTATTTGGACAACTTTTTGCTTATTCGGCCAAAAAGCCTAATTTAGTAGACTGTTTTTCATTTCAGCCCATTTGGAGGCCCAATAGGGGTATTTTGGTAAAATCAAGTTCATTTTTGTGTTAATTAGGTTGAAATAAACTAGTTTGCAACTATTTAGAATTTTTTACAAATTTTAGATTTTTATTATTATTTTATTATTAAAAATTTAATTTAAGATTTTTGCATTATTTTCATTTTTCCTAGTTTAACTTCATTAAGTTAGGAATTTTAAATTTTTTAGATTAACTTTAGTGTCATTTGATTAATTTCTAGAATTATTTTAAGATTTTATAGTTTTTATTCATTTTTAAATAGTTTTAATTAACTTTAAATTTTTCAAAAATAGTTTTTAATTTAGTTAAGTCATTTTAGAGGTTTACAAAGTGAAAAATCTCATTTGGGCTTTTTGTTAATTAAATTGATTGCAAATTTTCTAAGAATTTTTAGGTTAATTTTTAAATTTCGTCACTTTTTACGATTTTACGTGTACGACTTCGTCTTAGTTTAACTTTAATCGTAACCGTCATCCTTTCCTACTTTTTCCTTTCTCATAATTATAATCACAAACACTTAATCATTTCTTACACAACACACTTGCCTCCTTGGGAAACGAACTTTTTCACCTAAGGGTCATTAGTGCTTGGTTTTCCTAAACCGACACTTAATACTGGCCACTCACATACGCTCTTTTATTTTTATAAACAAGAAGTGTATTTTTACTACCATCAATTTGCTATACCAAAATGGATTTCATGGTGACATATACTTACCCTAAACCCATTTATTTCACGACGATGAAGATTGTGCTGACATAAGGATGGTATGATAGGTTAAGTCCAATGATTCTTCCAAAACCGGAGGAATCTTCCCAAGGACATTCCATAGCTAGAAATAGTAGTACTTAGGAAATATGGAGAAAGATTGTGATTGTAGTTGAATGCCGACCAAGTACTTAAGTTAACACTAGTACAATCACAACAAGGTGCTAGTTATGACGTAATGGTAACCATTGAAGGGGTTGAAGAACGAAAAAGAATTGTAAAGATAAAGGGTCTAAAGAAAGAATCCCTCCTTACAACCTTAGGCAGAAACTGGGTCAACACATATGATATTGAGATCATTTTAATGATGCTCGATATTGAAGATAGATGTCATGGACCCAGTGATGCAATGCACAACCCATCCAGCTAACTGAGATATCTCTCAAAAGGTATTTGTTTTAATCACACAGAGACAACGCATTATCTATCGATTTATTCACTCCTAATATATTGATATTGAAATAGTGGCACTCCTCTCCAGCCTCCGATCACTAAAAATCCAAAATGCACGATCGAGTCTAGAGCCATTTGAGATCATCAAATATCTCATTAGGACACACTTCCATATTTCCTTGCTTCTTCACACACTTTGAAAAGTAAGAAAGATCTGAAGATTCCTACGATAAATCTTCATGATCTTGCCTGAACATCCGAGTAATACGAAAGTATTTACAATGAAGATGGAAATGCTTCTTGAGCAAATATCAAAAAGCTCATGGTAGGTGACTTGTGCGATTCTTTACAAATCAAACTAGTGATAACTAGAAAGCAACAGTTGTTTAATTCTTAACCAAGTATAAACACGTTCCAAGCCTCTATGCAATATCTCAGTGATCTTGCCAGAACACTCAGAGTGACACCTTAGTGTTCACAGTGATGAGTGGAAATCCTTCTAGTGTTAACCTCAAACAACACTTGGTAGGTAACTTGCAAGATTCATTATGAATCAAGCTCGTGACTTCTGGAAAGCAACGATGGTACGATTCTTAAATGAATCAAACTTGTTCCAGGTCTCGGAATTGAAGGCTTCAATCATGCGGATAATTTTATCCAAATGATTTACTCTTTACGTTCGCAGTCAGCTTTGGACGATCTAGTAAAGAGAACGGGTTTGAAGGTCTACGTAATTATCGGCCTATTCTATATGATGGATTTGATGGATTAAGATGGTTGATTGATTGATAAATAAAGAAGAAGATGAAGGAATGAGATGAGGGAGTAGAGAGAGAAAGGAGAGAAAAGGGGAAAATTAGAGAGAGAAAGTTAAGATGGAAATGATTAATGTGTCAAATGACAATCAACAACCCCTCCTAACATGCTAGGAGGGGATATATATAGCCCACCCTACATGTGGTCTATATGGACTATACATAAACTAAATGGATCACGAGCCCATTACATAATTATCGTTGGAGCGACCGATCCTTCATAAATACGTGAAACGTATTTCCAACAATCTCCTCCTAAGGGAGGTCGCTCCAAGAAACAAAGTTCTAAATAGTCTATAACTCGTGATCTATGCTAACTAAGATGTGACCGAGACTTTATTGGGAAAAACGTATTTCCAACAATCTCCCCCTAAGGGAGGTCACATCTTTTTACAAAATCTTAAACCTAGCATCTATGCTTGAGTCTTCGATCTTGTTCTCGTGAATATGCTTGATGTGATCTTTGACTTTAGTCTTGAGCATGTTTCCTTGCCTTGACCTTGTGCATTCTTCACTTGTGATATTTGCCTCTTCGTGACTTCATGTTCCACATACTTATACTTTTAAATTCTTGAAAGCTTCAGAGTTTGATACAGCGGAAGACTTGACCTTCAGGCTTTCTTGAATTTGTTGAAGTACTAATTGTATGTAGTATAAGCATGTGGTGACGACTTCTTCTGGATTGTACACCGCAATGCTACCTTCTTGTTACGCTGCATAAGACAGTTAGCAACAAACAATATACATGGATGAAATGGCTTTGAACATTTCATTCTAATTCGGTAGCATTTTACCTCCGGTCGGTGAAGACCGTTGGACGATATTAAATATCGTACTTGTGGCAGGTAGTTTCAATAAAGAACCTCCTTGACAAGATTTCGCGGGTAAACCCGTTCTCTTTACTCGACCGTCCAAAGCTGACTGCGAACGTAAAGAGTGAATCATTTGGATAAAATTATCCGCATGATTTGAAGCCGTCAATTCATGTTCCTGGAACAAGTGAAGTTCAATTAAGAACCGCACCATCGTTGCTTTCCAGTTGTCACTAGCTTGATTCATATAGAATCTTGCAAGTTACCTACCAAGTGCTGTTTGATGTTAACACTAGAAGGATTTCCATTCGTCACTGTAAATACTTAATAGTATTACTCTGAATGTTCTGGCAAGATCACTAAGATATTGCGTAGAGGCCTGGAACGTGTTTAAATTCATTTCAGAATTAATCCACTGCTACTTTCCAGTTATCACAAGTTTGATTCATAAAGAATCGCACAAGTCACCTACCATGAGCTTTTTGATATTCGCTCAAGAAGGATTTCCATCTTCATTGTAAATACTTTCGTATTACTCGGATGTTCAGGCAAGATCATGAAGATTTTGCGTAGGACTCTTAAGATCTTTCTTACTTTTCACAGTGTGTGAAGAAGCAAGGAAATATGAAAGTGTGTCCTAATGAGATATTTGATGATCTCAAATGGCTCTAGACTCGATCATGCATTTTGGATTTTTAGTGATCGGAGGCTGGAGAGGAGTGCCACCTTTTCAATACCAATTTATTCGGAGTGAATAAACCAATAGATAATGTGTTGATCTCCGTGTGATTAAAACAAATACCTTTTGAGAGATATTTGAGTTAGCTGGGAAGGGTTGTGCATTGCATCACTGGGTCCATGATGTCTTTCTTCAATATCGAGAATCATTAACAAAAATGATCTCAATAGCATATGTATTGACCTGTTTTCTGCCTAAAGTTGTAAGGAGGGCTTCTTTCTTTACACCCTTTATCTTTACAATTCTTTTTCATTCTTCAACCCCTTCAATGCTTAACAATACGTCATAACTAGCACCTTGTTGTGATTGTTCCAGTGCTAACTTAAGTACTTGGTCGGCATTCAGCTACGTTCACAATCTTTCTCCATCTTTCCTAAGGACTACTATTTCTAGATATGGAATGTCCTTGGGAAGATTCCTCCGGTTCTAGAGAAATCATTGGACTTTAACCTATCCTACCATCCTTATGTCACCACAATCTTCACCGTCGTGAATAGAGATGTTTTGGGTAAGTGTATGTCACCATGAAATCCATTTTGAAGTGCAAATCCATTTTGCTCCCCCTTAACATATGCCACGATATCCGAAAACATTTTGCACATGTCGGGATGAGCTATCACGTTAAGTCAAACCATTTATGATTGATCATATCCCATATTAAATCACATTTTCTCCCCCATATTAAAAATATTAACCCAATCGATGTTTTTAATATCAATTGATTTAATAGTATTTTAAGAAAATTTGGGAAGAAAAATGCAAGTCCAATTATCTTCATGAATTACACAAGCTCCCCCTCAAATTAATGAGGGTGTGCTAAAACGTAAATTAAATACCTTTTAAACACAAGTGTAAGGTATTTATTACGTGCAAAGATCATATATAATAATGAATTCACAAGATTAACAATTTACGAGGTAGGACCTGAATGATGGAGAACATCATATGAGAGATTCACATGGTTCTTGTTCACGAATGTTGGTCACCTCGTCACGTCCCCGAGAAAATTAATTCCCGTTGTTGAGTCAAAGCTTTCCGGTGAAATGCTTGACTTGATTATGAAAAGCGGGTTGCTATCTAAAATAATAGCAAACCATATGGAGCATGTTTTAAATCTTTTAAACTTCTGCTCGAACTTTATTTACAACCCCGTGTCATTATTGAATGACATTTCTAGGTTCGTAAATATTATCGATTCCAGAAGACATGCTCGTTTTATCAAAACATTTTTGAACACACAATTTTGAAAGATTTAGAAAAACCTTTTGAGAAATTCTCGAAAAATTGTATTCAAAGTTTTGAAAACCAATTACTTGAGCTTAAGATTTGGAATATCTTAGGAAAGCTCAAGTCCGAGAAGTTGTAAACGTCTCGTTGTTAAGGATAAGTTTATCATCGGCGATAAACTTTCCTTTTATCTGAAGAACGAGTCCTAAGCTGACATTTACTTAGAAGTCGTTTTTCATGAGCTTGAAAACTTTGACTGTTTTAACGGAAAGCTCATGACCGAGAAAGGTTAATTTCTCGTTATGAAGAGAAGTTCTCTTATTTAAAAGATACACTTTCCTTTCTGAGCTTAAAACTTCGAATGTTTTAATACAAGCTCATGACCGAGAAAGGTGAATTTCTCGTTAAGAGGATAAGTTATCATAAAAGATAATCTTTCCTTTATTTTAAGTTCGAGTTACAGTCTGACATTTAACTGTAAGTCATTGTGCATGAGCTTAAAAACCTCGAATGTTTTTAAGTTTAGCTCATGCCCGAGAAAACTTAATTTCTCGTTGTTAGGATAAGTTTATCATCGGCGATAAACTTTCCTTTCTTTGATGCATGGGTTACCATCTGATATTTAATGATAAACCATATACACGAGCTTAAAACCTTTGAATGGTATTAGGATAAGCTCGTGTCCAAGAAAACTTAATTTCTTGTTAAGAGGGTAAGTTATCGTTGCGTGGATAAACTTCCCTGTCTCTGAAGTCCGGGTCGTCGTCTGTCATTTAACGAGGAGCCATAGTGCATGAGCTTAAAAACTTGCAATGTTTTTGATATAAGCTCATGCCCGAGAAAAATTAATTTCTCGTTGTTAGGATAAGTTTACCATCGGCGATAAACTTTCCTTTCTTTGAAGATCGAGTTATAGTCTGTGATGTGACTATAAGTCCTTGTGCATGAGCTTAAAAACGTGGAATGTTTTTTAACATAAGCTCATGCCCGAGAAAAATGAATTTCTCGTTTTTAGGATAAGTCATCATCGGGATGAACTTTCCTGTCTTTGGAGATCGAGTTACAGTCTGTAATGTGACTGTAAGTCCTTGTAAGCTTTAACCATGAATCCCCTGAGATACTAGTTTCTCTGATATCTGCTTCTTCAGCAACCAAACTCTGAGAGTGTCCTTAGTTGAACGGTATACAACGATTGGACCGCTTCGTTCTTTTGGAACATCAACTTTGGTACCTGCATTCTCATTAGGAGTTTGTATACTTTTGCATGGATTAGCGATATCTATTTTAGAAGCACGTAGGGGTTCACGGTTTTCTGTTCTTGTGTCAGAGGTGGCCTGAAGGGATGATTCACTTGTCTTAGTTGGCAAACGTTTCCTTTTATAGAAAATCTTAAGTTCAGGCTTAAGTGATGTATCATCCTTTGCAATTTCCTCCCTAGTAGTCTTCGTAGAATCAGAGACTATCCTAGTTAAAGGGCACTCGTTTCCTACAAGAGTGAAAGTTCTACCAGTGGGGCACCACATATTGCCAACGGGTTTGATTTTTGCAACCCACTGGGGTTTAAGTCTAGCACGGGAGTTCACCTCATTAAGCAATTTTTGGATACAGGAGTCATGATTTGCCGTAAAGACACATTTTCTACATGTTTTACAAGTAGCATATTTAATGTCCGAGTAATTCCTAGATGATTGATCGACGCTCCTAGGAGATGACATGCTACGGTTAGCAATGTTGGGTAATCTAGAAGGCATGTGACTAGGATTGACATTGCTATCTCTTACATGTGTCTTTTGCATAACTTCCCTTAGACCAGATTTATGGCCAACGTCATTTGAACTAGTTCTAGACGTGGTCTTGGTATTTTTAGGGAAACTAGAGGCAATCATATGATTTGGTCTTGCTAAAGCTGGAGTGATCACATAGGGCCTAGTTGTTGGAGTGTCTAGTCTAGAAAGATGAACCAAATCAACTTGGGAGGCAAACCGCGGTCTCGAGGATTGTGGTCGCTCGGATCTAAAAGCAGTAGGTTGTCTGACAATCGGTTGTCTGACGAACTGATTTGTAGGCGGTTTCCCCAAGATTGATGGTTTTTCAAGCTTAGTGTCCACACTAGGTCCTTTACTTTTCCTTAACTCGTTTTTCAACGCAGCTATAGCAAAAACCTTTTCCTGTACTTGGGCCTTTAAAGTCTCATTCTCTTTGAGCAAGTTATCTTGGGATGCCAACTTAGATTCAAGCAGTTGAATTTGTTTAAGAAGATTATCCTTTTCAGCTTTAGAATCTAACACTTTTTGATCCAATTGTCTTTCAAGAACAACATTTGATTTTTCAAGTTTTTCAAAATATGTTTCAAATTTGTCCGTTTTCTTAGAAAATTCAAGTTTGGCATCCTCAAGATCTTTTGATTGCCGAGCTACGATCGTTTCGAGCTCTTTAATCTTGGAATCAGAAGCAGTCAATGAAGGAGTTATAGGATAATTATCATGATGTTTAGCATTCTGAACAATCTCTCCCCCATTATGACTTACATCGGATGAATCAGAAGTGGTATTGCTATCACTCTTTTCCATCCCATGTTTGTCATAATTAGGTTCAGAATGCTCAATATGCGGTATATCATCAGCATATACATCATAAACAACATTACATTGTACCATGTTTGCCGGCTCTTCGTCATAAACGGGTACGGTGTCAGCAAAAGAGATCTCGTGAACAGTTCCTGACGTGCCACTGGTATCATGTTGTCCTCCTGATTCCGTGCTCTTGGCATTGATAGGCTCCAAGTTTTCAACCGTATGACCATTCTCCTCTTGCATCTGCGGCATTGATTCTTGCACTCCATTATCATACGTTTGCTGAAGTTATGATTGTTGATAAATCGAAGACGAAACCGATGTCATGAGTTTCAATATTGTATCACGGAAAACTCGAAGCTCGGTATGTGTATCTCGAAGAAATGATTGGCAAATCACAGAACTTTCAGGCTTAATGATATTGAATTGGAGGAAAGGCGTGAGTTGTGTCACAAGATCCTTATAGGCAAGTGCCGATGCAGAGTGATTAAAGTTTCCATGGTTGAGTTGCTCGGCGAGTTGGGTCAAAGTGGTAAAAATTGAGTTGATGAATATATGACGATCTTGTCCAAAGATTGTCACAAATTCGCTCCCTCCTTGAATCCCCGAAAGAGTGACAAGATGAGACTGGAGCATTTGAAATGAATTTATACCACTTTCTCGAGCTTTGTCTTGCAATCGATGCAAGTCTCCCTCTTTAAGTGTCGAATTGAATGAATCCATTGAAAATCGAGGAAAGATAAAGAAAAAATGATGTGGATGATGTTGTTGTCGGGTTTTTACAATTCGACTCGGCTCAAAAATTGTTGTCGGCTCAAACGATTATGAATTAAACCCGATCAAAAATCCGTATTTGCTAAAAATATATCCCGTCACGTTGACTCGTCACTTTTGACTTTACAACCAGCCACAATAACTTTTAACCCGGCAAATGTTTTTCCATGTTAACTCTTTTCGAAATACCCGCCTCAATACAATGTACCAAAACTTAATAAACAAAAAATTTATTAAACTAAGATTTAAAAGTGAGAAAAAGACAAAATAAGTGAAACTAAAAAAAATAAAGATGCGATTTCTAAAAAAATATGAAATGGTGTAACGATTTTTTTATTTTTTTTTTAAATACGTAACCCCAATATTCCCAAAAGACAAAACGTGGCAAGTGTATATATGGAATGTTTAATACTCTTTACACTTGTTTTCTCCGTCCAAAAACGTGGCCACACACGTGGCCCAATCAAAAAGATTCCACCGCCCCACTCCTTTTTCCTTGTTATATCCGCCCAATAATATAAGCCTTCTTCTTAATCTCTCTCTCACAATCGATCGTCCTCTCTCTCTCTCCCAATGAAACGTCTTCTTTCCAATCCTCCCAAAACTAAACCAGTTATCTTCCAATCTATCTTGTTTCCTCCGCTTCAAATATTATATCCCAATCTCTTATACAATCATCAATTAAATAATAAACCCATTCAATCCTATGGTGTTAAGATCAGTGCCAAGTTAAATCACAATCACCATCTAAGATTATGAACAAACATCATTCAAATCATAAGAAAGAGCCAAGAAACAAAACGATTTCGTCTTCAAGATCTATCGAAGGTCTCGGGTAGGTGTTTCGTATTGCATGTTGTTTAATTGAGTCCCTCTCTCTTCTGTAGTGTCTTTCTTGTGAAGTGGGGGTCGTTTGAGATGATAGAGTTGTGATGGGTCGATGTAGCAGGAGAGTTGTTGTTGTTGAAAAGAGTGAGTCGGTTTGTGTTGAGAGTCTTGTGAGGGAGAGTGGTTTTGAGTCGAGAGGTGTGGGTGATGGTTGAGACGAGTGTGAGAGTATTCTGAAGGTGTGAGTTTTGGGTGTTGATCCCAAACTTAGATCGATTAAGCTTTGTGTATACGAGATTAGATCAAGTAATACACGTAGAGAAACCTTTGCTTATGAATAAAGTAACTAAGTGTTATGCGGAATTAACACTTAATCTAAAACACAAAGATGTTAAACAAACTTTCACTTGTATTAGAATGATCGAACTTGATTACAATGAAAGAAGTTTAACTTGTGAAAACTTATGATAACTGATGATTAATGATAGGTGTGTAAACACCCATCCTTTTACCACTTAATTCTGGCTAAAACAAGACCAAAACACGTAATTAATATCATTTGTTTGGAATTATGCGTGGTTTTTGTGTTTATTGTGATTTCAGAGCTAACCGGATGAATATTAAAGAAAACATGGGATTGCACGGGTTTTATCAAGGAAAAAGACTGAAGACGAAGTCTATTGTCCAAGAGATGCAAAAGATTTGATGTCACTAGGCCTATTCGAAGATTTATTGAAGAAAAGGACTAAAGACGGAAGATTTTCATAAGTCGAAGAAACTCGAGTCTATTTAACGAAGAAATTAAAAGACGAGTCGGATTTAATCGACAACAAATCCCGAATCAGAATCGAAATCGTCAACTTTTCTGAAAAGACGAGAAGACAAGAAGAAAGGGAAAAAGCCCACTCACCAACCAACCACTAGGAGTATAAATAGAAATTCCCTTCACACATTGGGGAGTTAGTTTTTCATTTTTTCTTTCCCAGGGTTTTGTAGTTCGTTCCATCACCAACTCCATTAGGGAGCTTGGTGATTTTCATCTTTTTCTTTTCATCTTGTAATCTTTAATCATTAAGCCTTGTTACTTTTTCATTAATCAATCCATTCCATCTTTTCATTCATCTTGTTCTTCATCATCTTCTAGTTCATGTTCTTAACTTTTTATTTGAATCAAGTTTGATTTTAAAAAGTTGTTGATTTAGTGTTTTTATTGGTGGGATTTATTTCTTATGGTATGTTAATGATTATTGGATAGTTTGGTAAAACCGTTTTGAGTATTGGAGTCGATTTAGATTAAAATTCGTGTCTCTCTTTTTCTTCTGTTACTGTTGCTGCCCAGAAAATTCCGAATAGGCAAGTTTCTATTTGTCTTATTCGGAACATTTCATACTTTCCGAATAGGGTTGTTCCTTATTCGGAACTTTTATAACTTTCCGCATAGTCAATTGTTGTTGTCCTATTCGGAACTTTCCTAATATTCCGAATAGGACCTTATATTCCGAATAGAGATTTTCATTTTTCTCTTACTCGGAATATTTTTGAATATTCCGAATAGCCAATCTTTGTTTCCCTATTCGGAACAATTTTCCGAATAGGCATTTTATTCCGCATAAGCATATTTTCCGAATAGAGCAATATTTTCCGCATAGAGATTTCTTTCCGAGTAACAAAACATTCCGAATAGAGCTGTTTTTCCGAATGGAGTTTTATTCCGCATAGGGTATTCTTCAGTAAGGGTTATTTTTCAGTTTTGCTTATTATTTGTTACCTGTTTTAAGTTTACTTCATTACCATTATACTCACTTATCTGTTTAGTAGATTAGAAAACCAAATCCACTTTTTGTCACCAAGAACAAATCATTCCACTTTTAACTGAGATCAATTCGAGAGGATTCCGAGAATTCTGAACCTAGCATAAATCTTAATATCAAATGGCGCCGCTGCCGGCTCCTCTCGTTAAGATCAAAAGTTTTTTGAAGAACTTGGATTTTGGGATCCGTTCCCCGTGAACGTTACTTTTTCATAAAATTTTCAAAAACACTAAAAAATATAAAAATTTCAAAAATCCTAAAAAGTAAAAAACAATAAAAACCAAAAATATTTTTGCTTTGTTTTTCTTTGTTCGTTCTTTTGCAGGTGTATGCGCACTCGATCCACGTCCTATCAAGAGCCCGAGCCTCTCGATAACTTAGACATGGCTGGTGTACAAAACAACAATAACATACCACCTTCGAACAACAATAATAACAACAACAATGAGCACCTTCCGGATAATCGCCCAATGATCGAATTGCTGCAAGCTCATGTTGATGGCAACACGGATCCAATTGTCATTCCTCCAATTGCCGCCAACAATTTCGAGCTCAAGTCAGGCTTTATCCAGATGGTCTCCGCTCAGCCATTCTTGGGACGCACCATTGATGACCCACATGACCATATCAAGAGATTTCTACAACTCACCAACACGGTCAAATTCAATGGAGTTCCACAGGAGGTTATAAGGTTACAACTTTTTCCCTTTTCTTTAGAGGGACAAGCCCGGCATTGGCTTGCTAAGGAACCGCCACAGAGTATTCTCTCGTGGACGGATTTGGAAACAAAGTTCATCAATTACTTTTTTCCACCCTCTCGTACTACCGCTTTGCGGAATGAGATTATAAACTTTGAACAAAAGTACGATGAGTCATTCAGTGAATCTTGGGATCGTTTTAAAGATCTTTTAAGAAAATGCCCACAACATGGTTTTACCAAAGTATATCAAATAAATACTTTTTACAATGGTTTAAGCATGAGTGATCAAGATTCACTGAATAGTGCCTCAGGGGGTAATTTATTGGCTAAGACTTCCAATGCTGCTTGGGATATCATTGAGAACAAGTCTCGTGTGCAAACCAAGAGCGTTAGGACCAATGTTGCTAGTGCTAGCACTAATGACAGCGACAAGCGATTAGACAAAATCACCACGCTTCTTGAATCGCTTGTCACACACACCGTCAGCAACAACAACAGCAACAACGCTAAGAACGCACAAGTCAACGCTGTCAGCCAACCTTGTGAGATATGCGGTGGTCCCCACTCTTACACAACTTGTACCGCCACCCAAGATTACCCTGCTGAGACTGTGAATGCGGCATATGGCACCTATCAACAACCCGCTTATCAAGCAAAACCCCAAGGTGACCGTAACTTGCTTAGCTATCGCAGCAACAACTATCTTTCCCCACCTGGTTTTCCTCCTACCAACCCAAACCAACAACAAAACCTTAATCGCCCTCCTCAACAACAACAACAACCTCGACAACCATACGTCCCACCTCACAAGCAGCAACAACCACCTCAAAGAAACAATCAAGTCTACCAACAACCTGCTTACCAACCACCTGCATACAATGTTCCTCCCAACCAACCCACCGCTCTTCACCAAGAAGTGGAAACTTATATGAGGACTAACGATGCGATAGTGGGAAATCTTCAGAGAGAAGTGCTCAACCTGAAAGCCGACTTGGTCAAGCAAGGAAATGATTTGAGAGCCGATATACGAAACACGTTGGATAGCCAGACGAATGATCTGAGGAACATGATGGCTAGTTTCTTCCAAAGTAGTCAACCCTCTTCTTCAGGTACTCTTCCGAGTAACACCGTTGCGAACCCAAGAGGGGAGATGAAAGCAATCACTACTAGAAGTGGTAAAGGTACCAAGGAACCCGAGCTTCCTATACCTCCACCGGTGATTGTGACTAATGAGAACGAGTCGCCTGCTCCTATTCCTCCTCCTTCTCCTTCCCCAATTTCTCCACCTCTTCATTCTACCCCTCCTCCACCCGTGGTTGTGAGTGATCCTATTCCTCTAAAGCCTTCCTCTTCTTCCAATATACCTTATCCTTCAAGGTTGAGGAAAGAGAAGCAAAAGAGCAAGGATGATATTCAGGTTTCTAACTTTCTTAAAATGTTTAAACAACTGAATTTCAATATCTCCTTCGCTGAGGCTCTCGCTCACATGCCCAAGTATGCTAAAATGTTTAAAGATCTTTTGAGCGACAAGGAAAAGCTCCTCGATATTGCCAACACCCAACTTAATGAGAACTGCTCTGCAGTGCTCTTAAGGAAATTGCCAACCAAGCTTGGTGATCCGGGTCGTTTTCTTATCCCTTGCAATTTCCCGGGAGTAGAGAATTGCATGGCCCTAGCCGATCTAGGTGCCAGTATTAATCTCATGCCTCTAAGTGTTTGGAAGCAATTATCTCTCCCAGAGCTTGTCCCCACTAAAATGACTTTGGAATTGGCCAACCGTACGGTTGCTTATCCAGTGGGGATAGCCGAAGATGTCATTGTAGGAGTCGACAAATTCACCTTCCCAGCTGATTTTGTTGTCGTCGACTACGAGATGGACCCCCGTGTGCCACTTATTGTTGGTCGTCCATTCCTTAGGACCGGTCGCACTCTCATCGATGTTGAAGCCGGAGAGCTTATCATGAGAGTGGGTGACGATAAAGTAGTCTTCAACATGGGTAAGTTGTCTAAACAGCCTTATTCATATGAGAGCGTTAATTGTATTGACGTTCTTGATGAGGCTTGTGAAGAACACTTTAATGATGCTTGCAAAAGTATTCCTACCTCTCTTCCCACTGTTGAGACCGTGTCCTCTATTGATTCATCGTTGTCTCTATTTGGAGATAGTGATTTATTCTGGAACAATCTTGAAGATACCATGGGAGATGCGAATTTAGCCACTAATGATTCTCCCACCGAGGGGGATGAAGACATGAGTTTCTTTGACAATCTTCTCACTGAAGACAATCCTTCGCCTCCATCTCCCACGGTTATTGCTATCGATGCCACGACTTTGAAAACGCCTCCCGTCGAAAATCCTCCGGATTTGGAACTTAAGGAGTTGCCGCCACATCTCGAGTACGTGTTCCTTGACGATAACAAGAAGTCGCCCGTCATTATTGCAAAGGATTTGAAAGATGAAGAGAAGACTCGCCTCGTTGCTGTATTGAAAGATCATAAGAAGGCTATTGCTTGGAAAATCTCGGATATTCGTGGAATTGATCCTCACTTCTGCACACATAAAATTCTCATGGAGGACGACTTCAAGCCCACTATTCAAAGCCAACGAAGGGTGAATCCAAAAATACATGAAGTCATCAAAACAGAGGTTATCAAACTTCTTGATGCGGGTATGATTTACCCTATTTCGGATTCCCCGTGGGTTAGTCCAATCCATTGTGTGCCCAAGAAGGGTGGAATAACCGTTGTTCCCAATGAACACAACGAGTTAATTCCTACTCGTCTCGTTACTGGGTGGAGAGTTTGTATAGACTACCGCAAACTCAATGATGCCACGAGAAAGGATCATTTCCCTCTACCTTTTATGGACCAAATGCTTGAACGATTAGCCGGTAATGAATATTACTGCTTTTTGGATGGTTTCTCGGGTTATTTTCAAATACCCATCGATCCCCAAGATCAAGAGAAGACTACATTCACTTGTCCCTATGGCACTTTCGCTTACAAAAGAATGCCTTTTGGCTTATGTAATGCGCCCGGGACGTTCCAAAGATGTATGTTAGCCATCTTCCATGACATGGTTGAACAAACCATGGAAGTCTTCATGGATGATTTCTCGGTCTTCGGAGATTCCTTCTCTGCTTGCCTTGCCAATTTAGAACGTATGCTAAAGAGGTGCGAAGACACTCGCCTAGTTCTAAATTGGGAAAAATGCCATTTTATGGTAAAAGAAGGCGTCGTGCTTGGACATAAGATTTCGAAAGCCGGTCTTGAAGTAGACCGTGCTAAAGTTGATGTTATAGCAAAGTTGCCTCCACCTTCCACTGTGAAGGGTGTAAGAAGTTTCTTGGGTCATGCGGGCTTCTACCGTCGATTTATCAAAGACTTTTCTCAAATCGCTCGCCCGATGACCCACCTCTTGGAAAAAGATACTCCTTTTATCTTTTCCAAAGAGTGCCTTGAAGCCTTTAACTCACTTAAGGATAAGCTAACTAAGGCACCCGTCTTGGTTTCCCCTAATTGGGAGCTTCCCTTTGAGTTGATGTGCGATGCTAGTGATTTTGCTATTGGAGCGGTTCTTGGACAAAGAGTGAACAAACACTTCCAACCGATCCATTACGCTAGCAAGACAATGACTGGGGCACAACTGCATTACACGACAACCGAAAAAGAGCTTTTAGCGGTTGTCTATGCTTTTGAAAAATTCCGCCCCTATCTTGTCCTTTCCACCACCATTGTGTACACCGATCATTCCGCGCTGAAGTACTTGTTGACAAAGCAAGATTCCAAACCAAGACTTCTTCGCTGGGTTTTGCTGCTCCAGGAATTTAAAATCGACATCCGCGATAAAAAAGGAGCAGAAAACCTAGCCGCAGACCATCTTAGTAGACTTGAGGATCCATACCAAGGGGATCATCCGACCAAAGAAATCAATGATTCTTTTCCCTTGGAGACCTTAATGTCTATAAACTCGAAGCCGAATGAAACCCCGTGGTTTGCGGACTTTGCAAATTACTTGGCGGGTGGAATTCTCAAGGAAGGGTTGACGTCCCAGCAAAAGAAGAAGTTCTTTACCGACATCAAGACTTACTTTTGGGACGACCCTTACCTATTCAAACAATGTGCTGATCTGATTATCCGCCGATGTGTTGATGGACCGGCAGCGTCGGACATCCTTGATGCGTGCCACAAAGGACCCACCGGTGGTCACTTTGGTCCCAACTACACCGCAAAGAAAGTGTTTGATTCGGGATTTTATTGGCCCTCCATATATCGTGATGCTCACAATATGGTTAAGCGATGTGATGTTTGCCAAAAGCAAGGCAAAATCACACATAAAGACGAGATGCCTCAGAATTTCATCCAAGAGTGTGAAATTTTTGATGTTTGGGGTATCGACTTTATGGGGCCATTTCCTTCATCTAAAGGAAACAAATACATCCTTGTAGCCGATGACTACGTTTCAAAGTGGGTTGAAGCCAAAGCTTTGCCTACTAATGACGCAAGGGTGGTTTGTAACTTTTTGAAAGCTCTATTCGCTAGATTCGGTGTGCCTCGCGCCATTATTAGTGATCGTGGGACTCATTTCTGCAATGACCAATTTGCTCGAGTCATGGCTAAGTACGGTGTAAATCATCGTCTTTCCACAGCCTACCACCCACAAACTAATGGCCAGGCCGAAATATCCAACCGAGGACTGAAGCGAATTCTGGAAAGAACCGTGGGAGAGCATCGTGCCTCATGGGCTGATAAACTTGATGATGCTTTGTGGGCTTTCCGTACTGCTTACAAGACCCCGATCGGCTGTACGCCTTATCGTCTTGTGTACGGGAAAGCGTGCCACCTCCCCATTGAGTTGGAGCACAAGGCTTATTGGGCCTTGAAGTGGGCTAATTTTGATATAAACAAAGCCGGTGACCTACGCAAGATCCAACTCAATGAGCTGAATGAACTCCGGAATGAGGCTTATGAAAATTCTTTGATCTATAAGGAAAGAACTAAGCTCATTCACGACTCCAAGATTAAAACTCGAGAGTTCCATGTTGGAGACAAAGTCTTACTTTTTAACTCTCGGTTGAAAATCTTTTCGGGCAAGCTCAAATCTCGTTGGTCCGGCCCATTCACCATCGCCCAAATTTTTCCATATGGTACTCTCGAGCTCGCTCAACCTAATGGACCAAATTTTAAGGTGAATGGCCAACGAGTGAAGTTGTACTTTGGTGAGGACACCTCTCACGAGGTGATTCCATCCCTCACCACGTTCCCCATGAACTAAATTTGGGTCAAGTCAGGCTCGTGACTCGGTTATCAAAAACAAGCGCTCCTCGGGAGGCAGCCCGAGTATCTATCCCTTTAACCCCCTAAGTGTAGGGGAGGACCTATTTTCGTCATTTGTGTTTGTGTGGTGATGTGCTTACAGGGATTACTGCAATCTTGGACATCTTTGAAGAACCGTGCTCCCGTGTAATCCGAAATCCGGTTCTATCTCTCAACTATCGTGATTCAATTTTCTTCATTCTCACATTTGAAATTGATCACTTTAGTCGTCTCTTCCTTAACGTGAGTTAACCAACGTGCACAATGTCATAAGTGTAGGGGAGACTTTTCCCACATGCTTAAACATTGAGGACAATGTTTATCTTAAGTGTAGGGGAGACTTCTATCGAAGTTTTAAGTGGACTTTTCCATGAAAATGCCTTCATTTAACCAGAAAATCCTATTTTTCAACATTTTTCAAATTTTTTATTAACTTTGGCCATTTAGTCGTAATTTTTAAATTTTTATCGTTGCTTTCATATGTATATATTCCGCAATAAAGTCAAAAATATTAATAAATTGGTGTAGCTAGTTTAGAAGTCTTTGACATATTAGGCCCGTTGCGTTTATTTTGACTCAACCCGAGTAGACTTATCCAAGTTTATTCTAGCTAGTATCCTTAACCGTGTAGGCCTTAATTGGTTTATTAGGCTAAGTGTCCACGAGTCTCATTATTTGAGATTTTAAATTGTGGAGGACGAGAAATGATAGAGTAATTATAAGTCGGTAATCTTGCGCAAGCTCACTTGGTGTAATTATTTGCCTATTCTCCCATCACTTGCTAATATTTATCTGTAATAAGTAAGGTCTTACGATTTGAAAAGTTACTTAGCTTTTAGCCCAAGATCGTTTAAAAGTTGCTCGGTAATGATAAGAGTTCATAGCCAAGGCATAACTTATGAAGCGGGGCGCGAAGATTGGCGAGTCCAAAAAGGCCCTAACAAGGCATGAGGATTCAATTTTATTGCTGAAGATCCAAAGTGATGTGAAAAGCATTATTCCCAAAATCAATATGAAGGATCAAGACTCACGACGAAAAGCAATCAACTCCCATAAAGATCATGGAGAAGTCTATCCGAAAAGACCCTAACAAGGTATGAGGATAAATAGATCCAAGTCCGAAAAGGAGGCGGATCGTTGTATCTCAAAATCCCAAATAGAGATTGAAGAAATAATCATGAAGTCGTGGTCAACAAAGTTGGAGTACCCCTCAAAAGTCTCCAAGTGAAGAAAGTCTATTATGATGAGAAGACCATTATCTCAAGAACGTCTCTCGAAGATATGAAGTATGAAGTACATGCCAAATATCGGCCCGAGAAAGGTCTCAAATCGTGAACCAAGTTATGCCAAGATATGAACTTTTTGATATCCCGAGAAGCAGTTTTAAGAGATTTTGTCCTTTAGCTAACTATTGATCAAATCGTCCTACTTTGCTTTCAGCCTTAATAAACTATCGAAATAAGTCCAAAAATGCATCTTCATGATCATTCTAAGACAAAAATAAAATATAAGAGATACAACTAGGAATAAGGGAGTTTAAGCATTTAATTAAGCCATGTGTGTAAGTGTTTGATTTACTAACTTATAATAACAATGATCTCGTTTTTAAGCTTAGTTTGGGGAACGTGAAACTTGAGGGTGATAAATCTTCGCAACACCAAAGCCCTAATGTAAGTCCTTGATTTCTTTACAAGTTATTTCCATTCTTTTGTTTATTTTAAAGTTTTAAGTTCTCTTAGTATTTTAATTGTTGTTTAGTAGAATTTAAATAAGGCCAAGGTTGATTTATTATGAGAAAAATGTAAAATTGCTTTATCACTAAGCATTGCATGAGGGCATGGCAATGGTTAAGTGTAGGGGATTTGATAGGTGTGTAAACACCCATCCTTTTACCACTTAATTCTGGCTAAAACAAGACCAAAACACGTAATTAATATCATTTGTTTGGAATTATGCGTGGTTTTTGTGTTTATTGTGATTTCAGAGCTAACCGGATGAATATTAAAGAAAACATGGGATTGCACGGGTTTTATCAAGGAAAAAGACTGAAGACGAAGTCTATTGTCCAAGAGATGCAAAAGATTTGAAGTCACTAGGCCTATTCGAAGATTTATTGAAGAAAAGGACTAAAGACGGAAGATTTTCATAAGTCGAAGAAACTCGAGTCTATTTAACGAAGAAATTAAAAGACGAGTCGGATTTAATCGACAACAAATCCCGAATCAGAATCGAAATCGTCAACTTTTCTGAAAAGACGAGAAGACAAGAAGAAAGGGAAAAAGCCCACTCACCAACCAACCACTAGGAGTATAAATAGAAATTCCCTTCACACATTGGGGAGTTAGTTTTTCATTTTTTCTTTCCCAGGGTTTTGTAGTTCGTTCCATCACCAACTCCATTAGGGAGCTTGGTGATTTTCATCTTTTTCTTTTCATCTTGTAATCTTTAATCATTAAGCCTTGTTACTTTTTCATTAATCAATCCATTCCATCTTTTCATTCATCTTGTTCTTCATCATCTTCTAGTTCATGTTCTTAACTTTTTATTTGAATCAAGTTTGATTTTAAAAAGTTGTTGATTTAGTGTTTTTATTGGTGGGATTTATTTCTTATGGTATGTTAATGATTATTGGATAGTTTGGTAAAACCGTTTTGAGTATTGGAGTCGATTTAGATTAAAATTCGTGTCTCTCTTTTTCTTCTGTTACTGTTGCTGCCCAGAAAATTCCGAATAGGCAAGTTTCTATTTGTCTTATTCGGAACATTTCATACTTTCCGAATAGGGTTGTTCCTTATTCGGAACTTTTATAACTTTCCGCATAGTCAATTGTTGTTGTCCTATTCGGAACTTTCCTAATATTCCGAATAGGACCTTATATTCCGAATAGAGATTTTCATTTTTCTCTTACTCGGAATATTTTTGAATATTCCGAATAGCCAATCTTTGTTTCCCTATTCGGAACAATTTTCCGAATAGGCATTTTATTCCGCATAAGCATATTTTCCGAATAGAGCAATATTTTCCGCATAGAGATTTCTTTCCGAGTAACAAAACATTCCGAATAGAGCTGTTTTTCCGAATGGAGTTTTATTCCGCATAGGGTATTCTTCAGTAAGGGTTATTTTTCAGTTTTGCTTATTATTTGTTACCTGTTTTAAGTTTACTTCATTACCATTATACTCACTTATCTGTTTAGTAGATTAGAAAACCAAATCCACTTTTTGTCACCAAGAACAAATCATTCCACTTTTAACTGAGATCAATTCGAGAGGATTCCGAGAATTCTGAACCTAGCATAAATCTTAATATCAAATAACATTAACCTAAAAGATCTTCTTTTATAGATTAAGAAGTCTTGTACAATAAGCTACGAATCAACTATTCTAGGTAAAGATAATAATGGAAAATACAATGTCGAGTTTATCTTTACCATACACAAATAAAGAAACAAATAAACAAAAAGATTCGTATGAAGATATATTCCATCAGTGCTAGTCTTCAAGGCTGTCAGCGTTGACTTCTTCAAATGTCAACGCTTGGCTGTCAGCGTCCAATGTCATCTTATCAGCGCTTGAATTCTTCTTATCAGCGTCTAGTGAACTGACCCATAATTCATTCCCAACAATCCTCCCCTAAACTTGATATCTATTCCAATGATCAAGTTTCTGAATAAAAACTTAAGGCTTAGGAGGAATCTTACAAAAACTTCTTATGTTGGTGATAAACATATCTAATTAATTCTTTGGCCACGTCACTAGTATAATCAATCTCCAAGGGTGTCTCCTTCATCTTCTCCAATACTTCTTTGGACAAGAAATAGTCAGCATCCACAAGTAGATACTCTGAAAACTTTGTAGAGCTCAAATGAAACACACCACAAGTAGAATAAAGCCTCCAATGAAGACCACTGAGGTCATCTTCAAGATCCTTCCATATGGCAGGATCTGCTTCCCTTGGACCACACAAAGTCAAAAATGTGTGCCATAGTCTTATTCCATTTGCTGAAGTAGGTGCTTCAGCTGTATACTTGGCCTCTATCAATCTCCATAGATGCACCAAGTCTTCTCTGTCTATGCTTGCAAAGATAGAAATAATTGAAGTGAAAGTGTGTACCTCCTTCCCAAACCTGCCAATCTTCCAAAATCCACACTCATCTTCATCAAAACTTATGATTGGATTTCTGCCATCTAGAGGTACTACATTAACCAAATCTGAAGCTTCCAATGGAGAAAGCTTGAGATGCTTCCTTATGACAGTTTCATTTGGATAATACACATCCATATCTTTGGGAAATTGAAGAGGATCTCCTTTCTTCACTGGTCTTTGAGCAATCCTCATCTCCTTTTCAATCTGTATTTCCTCAGCAAGCTCTTGTTTCCTTTCTTCTGAAAGAAACTGTAAGACATTATTTTCTTGCACATGCCTCCAAATAGGATGTGCCCTGTACTCTAGTTCCTCAAAAGATAAAGCCAGCAACTTCTTGTATGTCCATCTAGGTTGATGGCATCTAAGCAACTTGTAATACAATTGCCTTCTATCTCTTTTAAGCCAAGTCTTGACCTCTTGTACATTATACCTCAAAATCACCTTTATATCATCTTGTACCCTGAGAAGAATTTCCAACCCCCAAATTTGATCTGATAAGCTCATCCCTGGGTTGTCCATTACCTTATCTTCCCAAGCATGGTACATTCTGGTGATTTCTGGAAGGTCCCAATCAACCTGCTTCTTCAAATCACTCAATCTTTCTTTTGCCAACTCATCCCCATATTCAAGTCTTTCTGGATCTTCAATGATTTGAACACTTGAATCTGAGCTATCTCCTTCTTTTTCATCACCACTCTCTTCCTCACTCCCAGAAGTGGCAACAAATGGTGATCTACCACTCCTCTTCAAATCTTTTTCCAAAAGTTGTGCAGCCAACTGTTCATCAAATGCAATTTGTGCTGCATCTTTCTTTGGAACATCTTCTTCAACCATAATTCCTTTACCTTTGTGTTTTGGATCAATGATAGGGAAAGTAGATGAAGATACCTGTGTAAACACATCTTTGATGATTGTTGATGACTGGAATACATCAACACCACCTGCAACTTTGTCAGCGTTCAAGTTACCTTTATCAGCGCCCCGATTACCTTTGTCAGCGCTGGATGTGTCAGCGTTCAAACCTGTATCAGCGCCCATTGTTGCTGTGAAAGATCCTTCCAAGTTCAATGAAGTTACCTTGGATGTATCAATAATTGGGTACTTCTTCAAGTTGGTGAGTGCTTCAGCAACATTTAAAGATTCACTAAATTGTGAATTCTTCTCACTGGCTGTATGAATCAGCTCATCCTCTTCATCCTCTCCTTTGGAAGATTCCTCCATTCTACTCCTGCTACTAGGATTCTCCAAAACAGTTACCCGCTCCCTCAATACTTGGAGTTCACGGCCCTGATTATTGACAATTTGTACAAGGCTGACATTTTGCTTTTGCAAGCTAATGACAGCAGCCGTCAATTCATTCAATGTCATAGGTTCCAATCTGCCCTCAGCTAGAATGGGGATTTGACCTCCCAAAATAGAATCATAGGGCATGGATGAGGTCTTAATGATGTTGGGACTGTCTTGACCAGTGTCTAAGCCTGTGTCAATAGCCCCAGCGTCATCCATGTCACCAGCCACACTTATGGAGGTGGTTCTCTCTGCAACAAGGCTAGGACCACTAGAGGAGAACACTCCAGTAGTCCTTTGGCGTTTATTCAACCTAGATTGTAATGGGGTGGAAGATGAGGTAGATTGTGTGGGTGTTGGTTGCTTAAGGGGTGTTTGGGATTGTTCAGGGATGTCATCAGCGTTGGGATTGGCTGTGTCAGCGCCAACATTTTGAGTGTCAGCGTTGACATTGGGTTGGTCAACGTCCATGTGGTCAGGTGAAGGTAATGGTTCAAGGATAGGCTCAAGTTGAGGTGCAGGATCTGGTTGTGGTTGAGCAGCCTGAATTACTTCAAGCATGACTTGGGTGAGAGGTATAGATCTGTTTGTGGAGCTCATTTTTTCAAAAATGGTTTTCTTTTGCTTAGGGATCTCATAAAAAGTGTCATGATCCCTAGTACAATATTCTTGTAAATCAAACACCATTTGCAAAAATCTTGGGTAAGCCAAAGTCATTTTACTTCCCTTATTTTTACACATCCCTTCAAAAATCATTTTTGAAAAATTATACTTAAGCCCACGTGACATACAAACCAAAGCACTTGCAATGGACCTGTTTATTTCATTAAAAGCAGTACATTTTGGACTTAAGCATTGAAGAAGGAAATGTATCAAATATTTCCAATCCGAGGGAAATTCCTGCTTATGATATTTATTTAAAGGTTTACCAGCAGGAATAGGATAACCCAATTCCCTAAGACCTTGTTCTATTGTTGCAATGGCAAGGGTAGTCACACCATCAGCGTCATCAAGACGCAAAGCTTGGCGAACCAAGGCTTCAGTGACCACCCATGTTCTTCCATGAACAGTAGATGTTAATGTGGTCACTCCATTAGCTGTTGTGGAACTAACATTATTCCAAAACTGTCTAATGTGTGCGACAGGGACTAGTGGTTCATGAGAAAGTGCATACCTTATTGAGGATGCATTTAAAAATGCCACCATTTGTGAATACTGAGGGAACAAATCATTATCAGCGGCCAAGTAAGCTACCATATTATGTTGGCTCTTGAACTCCAATGTCAGATTGTTTGAGTTGAACTTTGGTGCCATGTTGAAAGCTGTTTAGGTTATGTGATATGGGAAAAATCTAGGAGAAAAATGTTAGACAAGAAAATATGAATACCTAGAATAAAAAGTTAGCCAAATTTATAGGAGAGATGCATGAGTTTGATTGGTCAAAAATGAGGCAGTTATATTCAAAGAGTAATGATGAAAATATTGAATCAAATATAACTTATCTCATGCATTAATTAAAAGTAACAACTCCCCAAAATTACGGCCAAAGATTAGTCAAAAATAACAACTGGGTAGGGCCCACTAGGTGTCAACGGTCAAAAATAGGCCATCAACGCCCAATGGCTATATTTTCTTGTCAGCGTTTGTCAGCGTCACGATTGGTCGTAACAGCGTTTAGAGAAAAACTTGTCAGCGTCTAAAAATAAAAATATTTAAAAAGAAAAAGACCTTAACAAAGTAATTTATCCTAAGAGAAATATCTTGTAAGTTGATAATAATTACTGGGCGGCAAGCACTATCCACTTATGCACACTTGCTTAAGCAAGATAGACACAAATGTCCTCAAGTGTCCCTTGCTAACCAAAATACTTACCAACAAAGTTATTTCATAAAATCCTTTGTAACTCCCAGGTAAACCCATAACAAAAATATTCCCAAGTCTCCCAACAGACCACAACCAATTCTAGGCCAAAAATGTCTTGGCAGCATGCATAGTTTGTCAACTTTGCATGCTACAGTGCCTCATGGTTTAGTAAAACTAACCCATACTCACCTGTGGACACAATCTAGAATTGTGATAAGAGTACTATAAGAATACCCAAGAGTCCTAAAGGTTCCTTAAACCTCCCCTTAAACTATGATACATGAGTTCTCAAAAATATATATGAACATTAAAAATTTATGTCAAGATAGGAATATAAATATTCCAACCATCATCCATAAACAAAAACATGTCCAAATAGCTCTTCAAAGATCCATAAGCAACTCTGTATCCAATGGCATAAAGCTAACACCACCTACACATTTAGATTGAAAACCACAAAACTAACATTTGTTGCTGACAGCGTCCCGACAACACTTATCAGCGTTGAAGGAACTCTTGTCAGCGTTAGACAATAATATCTCTAACAACGGCAAAATAACACTTGTCAGCGTTACATTTACCTTTGTCAGTGTTAGAAAAATAAAGTGGAAAAATCTAAATCATCACAAAGACCAATAACAATGCATTATCTTGTACATACTTTTACAAAAAGGTTCCAAAACACATATTAAGTGAGATTAACCATTCCAATATTTGTTACCAAATATTGAAATCTTCCAGCATCAAAAGGTTTAGTTAATAAATCAGCCACATTATCTTCTGTGTCTACCCTATCTGGTTGTATTAAACCTTTCTCAAAGCAATCTCTTATAAAATGATGTCTAATTTCTATGTGTTTGGTTTTAGAATGATGTACAGGATTTTTGATAATGCATAAAGTAGTGTTATTGTCTACAAAAATCTTGGTATGCATGAAATTATACCCATAATCCAACAGCTGGTTCTGAATCCATAAGACTTGTCCACAACAAGCAGCTGCAGCTACATATACTGCTTCAGTTGTAGAGTTTGCCACCACTGTTTGTTTCTTGCATTGCCAAGATATCAATCTACTCCCAAGAAATTGACATCCACCAGTTGTGGATTTCCTATCAAACTTGTCACCACCATAGTCACTGTCTGAATATGCAATAAGCTCCAATGGAGAATCTTTTGGGTACCATAAGCCAAGATCTGGATAACAGCTTAGGTACCTAAAAATTCTTTTCACAGCAAAAAGGTGACATTCTTTGGGAGTCACTTGATGGCGTGCACAAGCACACACAGCAAACATGATGTCAGGTCTTGAGGCTGTAAGATACATCAATGAACCAATCATTGATCTATAGTGCCTAACATCCACATCCTTTCCAGCTCCAATTTTTCCCCAACGGTGTTCCCTATCCATAGGAGTGGAAGCACTCTTTTCATGTGGAGAAAAACCAAATTTCTTCAAGATTTCAGCTACATACTTGTCTTGGGAGATGAAGATACCATCCTCTTTCTGTTGAACTTGTAATCCTAGAAAGAAGTTCATCTCACCCATTGCACTCATCTTGAATTTATCTGTCATAAGCTTGGAAAAGTCTTCACTCATCTTTGGATTAGTAGATCCAAAAATGATATCATCAACATAGACCTGAACAAGTAAGACATCCTTACCTTTCTTCTTTGTGAACAGTGTCTGATCTATGGTGCCCCTTTTAAAACCATTTTCCACCAAGTAGGTGGACAATGTACCATACCATGCTCTTGGGGCCTGATGAAGTCCATACATAGCTTTCTTCACTCTATAAACCTTGTCTGGATTCTCAGGATCTTCAAAACCAGGAGGTTGCATAACATATACCTCCTCAACAATTGTTCCATAGAGGAAAGCACTCTTCACATCCATTTGATAAACAGTGAAGTTCATACAAGAGGCATAAGCTAGGAAAATTCTTATAGCTTCAATTCTTGCAACAGGAGCAAAGACCTCTTCATAATCTATACCTTCCTCTTGTGTATATCCCTGAGCTACCAAACGTGCCTTGTTTCTGACCACAATACCTCTTTCATCTTTCTTGTTCCTTAGAACCCATCTTGTCCCAATTGGTCTCACATATCTAGGACAATCAACCAGCTCCCAAACATCCTGTATAGCAAATTGGTGAAGCTCATCCTACATTGCTTCCACCCAACTAGGTTCTTTGAGAGCATCAAAAATCTTCTTGGGTTCCTGTTGTGACAGAAAACAGGCAAACAAACATGTTTGTACAAGAGGGGTATCAACCTTCTTGTGGATATTAGCAATGAAGCTATCATGAGTCTGGTGAGATCTTCTAGTTTGAACAGGGGTCATGATATTCCCAATGATTTGAGAGGGAGGATGATTCTGCAAAGTAGATCTAGGAATTCCATTTTCAAGAATTTTGTTGTCTTCAATATCATCCTCCATGTTGCTAATATCTTCTTCAGACTTTCTTCCATCTTGAACCTCTTCATTTATTCTTGAAGGTTCACCTTGTTCAAAAGTGGAAGATACAAAATACTCATAAGTGTTGTCAACGTTGGATTTTTGCTTGTCAGCGCTGGAATTACTTTTGTCAGCGCCAGAATCATTGTTGTCAACGTTTGAGCCATCAGTGTCTGAAGTGGTCTTGTCAGCGCCAGAATTGTTCTTGTCAGCGTCTGAATGACCATGCTTGTTATCAACTGGTGGTATTGAAGAACCACCTTTATCCTTTCTAGCAGCAGCAGCAGCAGCATAATACTCATCTGTCCATATAGGAAGTGTAACATATTCTTGTGTGGGAGATGACTCAACTGCTGGTGGTCCATCCTTCTTAGCAACCTGTGTACCTGAAACATTACCAATTCTCTTTTCCAAAACACTTGAAGTTACCTTCACAATGTCTGGATTAGTAACAGGCATATAATTTAAAGCTCTAGATAAAGGTTCCAAGTCAAACAACCAATTTGGACCACTTTCAGGATCACTAGGTTTACTCTCTAAAAACCTAACATGTACTTTTTCAAGTATACGTTTTTCCTTTTTAATGTAAACCCTATATCCTTTGCTCTGCACTGAATAACCCATGAAATAGCCTTCATCACCTTTTGCATCAAATTTACCTAGGGCATCACTAGTTTCTAAAACAACTACATGACAACCAAAAGGCTTGAGAAAGCCAATATTTGGCTTCCTTCCCCAAAGTAACTCATAAGGTGTCTTATTGTGTATTTTGTTGACCAATACCCTATTTTGAACATAACAAGCTGTGTTAACAGCTTCAGCCCAAAAGGCTATTGGAAAGTGGGCATCAGCCAACATGGTTCTGGCTGCTTCAATTAGGGTTCTATTCTTTCTTTCAGCAATCCCATTTTGCTGTGGGGTTCTAGCTATGCTAAACTGCCTAGTAATCCCTTTCTTGGCACAAAAATCATCTAACAGCTGATTTCTAAACTCACCCCCATTGTCACTTCTAAGAATTTTGACCTCATTACCATTCTTCTTCTCAATCTGGGTAATGAAATTAATCAAACTTTTGGCAGTTTCACTTTTCTTGGCTAAAAAGAAAGTCCATGTAAACCTGGAAAAATCATCAGTGATGACAAAACAATATGATTTACCCTTCAAACTTTCTATATTAGTTGGACCAAAGAGGTCCATATGCAATAAGTGAAGTGGTTTAGAACTAGAGTGCACCTGTTTAGATTTGAATGAGACCTTGTGCTGCTTGCCCTTAAGACATGCAACACAAGTGTGGTCATTGTGGAAAGCCTTTTCAGGCAAACCATCAACTAAACCAAGTCTCACAAGTCTATTGATATTTTTAAAGTTTATGTGCCCTAATCTCCTGTGCCAAAGATTACTTTCATCTACTGAAGCTTTAGCATAAAAACATGACATCATTTTATTATTCATCTTAATTCCATTAAGATTCACATTATATATGTCTTTATGCCTTGGTGTTCTAAATTCTATGTATTTCTCCTCAGGGAGCTTGTAATCTTTGCTTAACACCAAGCACTCAGTATATGTGAAAAGAACCTTATTTTTGTTATCACACACTTGTGATACACTAAACAAGTTATAATCCAGTTCTTTTACCAGGAAGACATTCTCAAAACGTAGATTATTGGTGATAAGGGTTCCTTTTCCTGTGATGGTGCCGTAGCCCCCTCCAAAGTATACCTTATCACCATCTTGAATAGGAGTGAAGTTCGTCAGATAGTCTTCCTTTCCTGTCATGTGCCTTGAGCATCCACTATCCCAATATCCATAATCATTGATCTTCTTCTGAATGCCCTGCATATAAAGAAAACACATTAGTTTTCTTTGGGAACCCAAGTCTTGGAAGACTTGGATTCATCTGGTTGTTCAACAAGAACAGACTTGGTTCTCATAACAACCCCATTTTCATCCCTTTGTGGATGAAATGCCCAGTTAACCCCAATTGGTCTTGACATGACCTTTGAAATATAATGAAACCTGTTGCATGTCATAGAAAGACCAGTAGAATTAGGGTTTTGGTCCTGTTTTTGTCTCCATGTTAAGCTAGTAGAAGCTTTAGACCCATTTCCCTGTGGTTGCAAATACCTAGGTTTGGCAGTGTGTCTGTCAGCGCTGAAATTGCTCTTGTCAGCGCCCCGATTGCCTTTATCAGCGTTAAACCTAGGGTTTGCTACAGGAACCCATTGCCTATTGGACCAAGTGTTTGACTTTTGGAAAGGTCTTAGGCCATGTGTGTTAGACCCTTTAGAAAAGAATGGGGCTGGTCTAACAACTTGTGAACTTTTGTTCACAAAGGTATTGGGTCTGACAGTGTTTGACCTATGTTGACTTTTGTCAGCGCTGAAATGGTTCCTATTAGCGTTGACATTTGAAGCGTTGACACATTTGTATGCCAAATGTGAAAAGCTACCACAGGTGTAATAAGCTTTTCTAGACATAGTCTTAGGTCTAGAAGCAAAGAAGCCTGTTCCATGGTTACTAACTTGGCTTTTTGGTGACCTAGTATTCCTATACATCTCTGCATACTTAACACTAGATTTTCTAACAGTTTGTGAGCCAAGGTCAACAGCTTTGCCAGTGGTTGGGTGTGTGATTTTAATAGGTGTAGGATCATGGCTCGTGATTGGTGTGGGCTCATTTGGACTTTCACACAACAACCCTCCCTTAACCAACAAAGTGTGGTTAGCTTTCTTCCACTCATCTAGGTCAGTCAGTTTTTGTTTATATTCTTCAACTGGGGAAGTCACTCTAGGTGGAGGAATGAATTCCTTTTCTTGGAGTTCTGGCAAGCCAGTCCAAGATAAGTCCTTTGATTGGACACCATAGAAATCCCCAGCTGGTGGTGGAACACCAGTATAATCTTTCATCCCAATCCCACTCATGTCCTTAGAGTCTCTTTGTTTACTAACACACTCTCCTAGGGATTGTGTGGCCTTATCAAATCTCTGGATTTTAAGACTCACATTATCTTTATTTTTGTTAGCCTCATCTAACTTAGCTATCAAATCAAGATTAACCTTGTTTGTGATATCTTGAATATCTTTACTTTGATGTAACTCATGTTTTAAGATATTTATTTTATCCTTTAGATCAAACTCCATTTTCTTATACGCAGCTACTGTTTTTTCTGTTTGGGTGAGAGCAATTTGATAATTAGATACTTTGCATCTTTCAGCACTTGCCTCATCTAATAATTTTACTATCTCTTGATTTAGTTTTTCAGTACTTAAACGACAACCCTTAGAACAGAAAGCGTCATCATATACCTCATTATCTGATGAAGAGGAGGAGTGTGCCATGAGAGCATATTCAACATGCTCTTCTTTAACTTCAGCAACCAAAGCTCTGTCCTCTTCCTCATCCTTAGCCAAAAAGTTCCAGCTCCAGTCCCATCCTCCAACACCATCAATTTGTTGAACAGCTACCATGGCCTTGGAATCTTGGCTCTTAACCATTTTGCTTGAAGGCTTACCAGCATCAGATCTTCTTGGAGATCTACATTCCCTCATAAAGTGCCCCATCCGATGACAATTGTAGCACTCAACTTTGGATTTGTCAAATCCAGCAACATCCTTAGCATCAAAGGTCATCTTCTTCTTGAACCTTTTATTAAACCTGTTTGCTCTTAAACTTACAAGAGCCATAGTCCACTTGATGTCCATCTCTTCCAATTGCTCATCACTTATCTGCTCAAGATCTTCATATGTAATCCTTGAATCACTGGGCAAAGAAGCAATGAATGCACACACAGTATCTAGATCTAAACCAGCAGGTTTAATTCTATCAGCGCCAAAGTTGTGAGTGTCAACGCTTGAGTATGAGGCGTTGACAGGATATGATGCAGCGCTGACAGGATGTGTTCCAACGCTGATAGGATGTGATCCAGCGTTGACACATTGAGATCCAGTGACTGGATGTCCATAGGAGTTCATGGAATCAAATTGACCTTCACTTTGTGAGAAGAAGGCCATGTTGCTACTGGAAGATTTATTATCACTCTCCAAAAGCCATTCATTCTCCAACAGTCTTAGTTTGTTGAAGATGTCATCAAACCTAGAGGTCTTGTGGGTGTTATTGACAAGAATGGATCTTGCCTCAATCTTCCATACATCACCAAGGCTTTTGAGAAAAGTAGCATTCAAGTCAGGGTTATCAATCTGTGTTCCCATGAAGGAAAGTTGACTTGTAATGTCAAGCAGTCTACTTCTCACACTGCTGAGATTCTCATTGCCTTAAAGACAGCATACTCATGCATGAGTTGCTTCTTCTTTTCTTCTTTTGTGTCAGCACTGCCACCATGTGCTACTTCAAGAGCTTCCCAAAGCTCTTTTGCAGACTCAAAGCGTTTGTACTTGTGCTGATTCTCATGACCTAAGGCGTGTTTCATGATGTTCAAAATTTTCATGTCCACCCTTTTCTTGGCTATATCTTCAGCAGATACAGCTCTTCCATCTTCAGGCTTTTCCTTCTTATCAGCTTCAGGACAATTAGGAACAGCTATCCTTGTGGCAATAGCATTAGCAATCTTTTGAGCTTTGTTGAATGTGTTCCCATATTCAACAATCTCCCAAAGAGTGTAGTCATGGATGGCTACATATTGCTCAAAATTGGACTTCCAAAGCACGAAGTTCCTGGCATCAAACATGGGAATTTTGATACTAGGGTTTGTGGTGTTGTTTTGAAGCAAAACAGGAGCAGGAGGTTGTTCTGAGCCAGACATGATGTTTTTAGGGTTTTGAGAATTTTAAGGTTTTTAGGGTTTTTGGTGTTGTAGGGTTCTTGCGTTACTTAAAGATCAAAAGTTTCTCAACAAGCTCTGATACCACTTGTTGATCCCAAACTTAGATCGATTAAGCTTTGTGTATACGAGATTAGATCAAGTAATACACGTAGAGAAACCTTTGCTTATGAATAAAGTAACTAAGTGTTATGCGGAATTAACACTTAATCTAAAACACAAAGATGTTAAACAAACTTTCACTTGTATTAGAATGATCGAACTTGATTACAATGAAAGAAGTTTAACTTGTGAAAACTTATGATAACTGATGATTAACATTAACCTAAAAGATCTTCTTTTATAGATTAAGAAGTCTTGTACAATAAGCTACGAATCAACTATTCTAGGTAAAGATAATAATGGAAAATACAATGTCGAGTTTATCTTTACCATACACAAATAAAGAAACAAATAAACAAAAAGATTCGTATGAAGATATATTCCATCAGTGCTAGTCTTCAAGGCTGTCAGCGTTGACTTCTTCAAATGTCAACGCTTGGCTGTCAGCGTCCAATGTCATCTTATCAGCGCTTGAATTCTTCTTATCAGCGTCTAGTGAACTGACCCATAATTTATTCCCAACATTGGGTTTTTGTGAGATGGGTGAGTGGAGTCCGAGTGAGTCGAGGTTGTTGGTTTGTGGAGTCGAGTGGTCTGGTGTTTAATGGTGTCGAGTCTAGGTTAATGGTGTTTGTGTTGGAGTCGAAAATGGGTGTATTGGGTGGGTAATACGAGAGACGAGAGGGTTTGGATGGGTGTTTGTGTTTTCAGAATGAAGTCGAGTCAGTTTGGTGTCCGTTATGAGTGTTGAGGGTTGTGAGTGAGTCGAGAGATGTGTCGAGGATGGGTCGAGGGTCGAGAGTCTGGTTTGGTTTTAAGAGTTGAGGGAGAGACGAGAGGTGTATGAGGGGGTTGTGAGAGTTGTGTCTGAGTGTGAGTTGTCAGTCGAGAGTCTAGATGTCGAGAGAGTTTTCGAGGGTGGGAAACTTTTGATTTTGGTTTGTGGATAGAGTCCCGTTATGTTTGAATAAACATGCTTCGTTTGGAAGAGTCATTCGTTCGGAAGAGTTCTGAATCGGAAGATTTTGAATCGGAAGATTTCGAATCGGAAGATTTTGATTCGGAAGATTTTGATTCGGAAGATTTCGAATCGGAAGATTTCGAGACGGAAGATTTCGTTCGGAAGAGTTCCGAATCGGAAGTGTTTGGTTCGGAAGTTTTCGGTTTGATTCGGAACTTAGAGTTTGATTCGGAACAATGAGTTTGATTTTGAACTTTAGGATCAGTTTTGATGGGACTGAATTGACAGATGACCAAAAATTGACAGATGACCAAAAATTGACAGAAACCCAGGATTAAAAACAAAAAAAATTATATATAAAAACTGATAACAGATTCGATAGGACAGAAAAATATATAAAAAACTGATTATGTAAAAAAATAAAAAAATTATAGAAAACTGTATGAAAAACTGGATAAAAACGAAAATGGATAACCGATAACTGATAAGCGACACAACTGATTAAAAAATTTATATAAAAAAACTGATTAAAAAAATTAAAAAAAATAAAAGGAGAAAAAATTGATAAAAAATTTAGAAATTGATAAAATTGATAGATTTAAAAAAACAAGAAAAAAATACAAACTTTTTATAGAAATTGATGATTAAATTTGTGATTAAAAACAATAAAAAATACAAACTTTTTATAAAAACACAAACTTTTTATGAAAAATTGATACACTGATTTTGTGTGGGTTCAAAATATTTCTCGGAATCCTCTCGAATTGATCTCAGTTAAAAGTGGAATGATTTGTTCTTGGTGACAAAAAGTGGATTTGATTTTCTATTCTAAATAATTGAAGTGAATAAAGATTAAAGCCGAAAATAGTAGATAAAAACAATTAAATGCTAAAACACGAAAAATACTCTTACTGAAAATAATCCCTATGCGGAAAGATCTCCTATGCGGAAAACATTGGCCATTCGGAAAGATTGCTATGCGGAATAATCTGCTCAATTCGGAAAATTGGGCTATTCGGAAAAACACCCTTATGCGGAAAGGAAAGTCTATGCGGAATGCTATGCGGAAAAAATGCTCTACTCGGAATACAAGGGCTATTCGGAAAACATTGCCTATGCGGAAAGATAACACCTATGCGGAAAGTAAGGCTTATGCGGAAAATAACTTCTATTCGGAAAAATAAGGCCTATTCGGAATACATAAGATATTCCGAGTAAGGGAAAAGGTAAACTGGCTATGCGGAAAAATTCAGACCATTCGGAATATATAGAATATTCCGAATAAGAGACAAACCAAAAAGCTATTCGGAAAGTTGAAAAGATTCCGAATAAGGCAAACTGAACCTCACCTATTCGGAATATATGCTTTGTTCGGAAAATTCTGGGAATCAAGAACAGTAACAGTAACAGCAAGAACAAAGGTCACGATTTTAAATCCAAATCGACTCCAATACTCAAAAAGGTTTTACCAAACTAACCAATAATCATTAACATACCATAAGTATTAAATCCCACCAATAAAAAAACACTAAATCAACAACTTTTTGAAATCAAACTTGAATCAAATAAGAAACTTAGAAACTTGCAATAAAAATAATGAAGAACAAGATGAATGAAAAGATTGAAATGGATTAATTAATGGAAAAGTACAAGAGTACTGAATCAAACTTACAAGATTGAAAGAAAGAAGAAAAATCACCAAACTCCCTAATGGAGTTGGTTAAGGAACGAACCTAAGGTACTGGGGAAAAGAAAAAATGAACTAACTCCCTCAAATGTGGAGGGAGAGATCTATTTATACTCCTAATGGTTGGTTGGTGAGTGGGCTTTCTCCCTTTCTTCTTGTCTTCTCGTCTTTTCAGAAAAGTTGACGTTTTCGATTCTGATTCGGGATTTGTCGTCGATTAAATCCAACTCGTCTTTTAATTTCTTCGTTAAATAGACTCGAGTTTCTTCGACTTATGAAAATCTTCCGTCTTTAGTCCTTTTCTTCGATAAATCTTCGAATAGGCCTAGTGACTTCAAATCTTTTGCATCTCTTGGACAATAGACTTCGTCTTCAGTCTTTTTCCTTGATAAAACCCGTGCAATCCCATGTTTTCTTTAATATTCATCCGGTTTAGTTCTGAAATCACAATAAACACAAAAACCACGCATAATTCCAAACAAATGATATTAATTACGTGTTTTGGTCTTGTTTTAGCCAGAATTAAGTGGTAAAAGGATGGGTGTTTACACACCTATCAAATCCCCTACACTTAACCATTGCCATGCCCTCATGCAATGCTTAGTGATAAAGCAATTTTACATTTTTCTCATAATCAATCAACCTTGGCCTTATTCAAATACTACTAAATAAGAATCAAATTACTAAGAGAAATAAAAACTTTAAGATAAGCAAAAAGAATGGAAATAACTTGTAAAGGAATCAAGGACTTACATTAGGGCTATGGTGTTGCGAAGATTTATCACCCTCAAGTTTCACGTTCCCCAAACTAAGCTTAAAAACGAGATCATTGTTATTATAAGTTAGTAAATCAAACACTTACACACATGGCTTAATTAAATGCTTAAACTCCCTTATTCCTAGTTGTATCTCTTATATTTTATTTTTGTCTTAGAATGATCATGAAGACGCATTTTTGGACTTATTTCGATAGTTTATTAAGGCTGAAAGCAAAGTAGGACGATTTGATCAATAGTTAGCTAAAGGACAAAATCTCTTAAAACTGCTTCTCGGGATATCAAAAAGTTCATATCTTAGCATAACTTGGTTCACGATTTGAGACCTTTCTCGGGCCGATATTTGGCATGTACTTCATACTTCATATCTTCGAGAGACGTTCTTGAGATAATGGTCTTCTCATCATAATAGAGTTTCTTCACTTGGAGACTTTTGCGAGGTACTCCACTTTTGTTGACCACGACTTCATGATTATTTCTTCAATCTCTATTTGGGATTTTGAGATACAACGATCCGCCTCCTTTTCGGACTTGGATCTATTTATCCTCATACCTTGTTAGGGTCTTTACGGATAGACTTCTCCATGATCTTTATGGGAGTTGATTGCTTTTCGTCGTGAGTCTTGATCCTTCATATTGATTTTGGGAATAATGCTTTTCACATCACTTTGGATCTTCAGCAATAAAATTGAATCCTCATGCCTTGTTAGGGCATTTTCGGACTCGCCAATCTTCGCGCCCCGCTTCATAAGTTATGCCTTGGCTATGAACTCTTATCATTACCGAGCAACTTTTAAACGATCTTGGGCTAGAAGCTAAGTAACTTTTCAAATTGTACGACCTTACTTATTGCAGATAAATTATTAGCAAGTGACGGGAGAATAGGCAAATAATTACACTAAGTGAGCTTGCGCAAGAATACCGACTTATAATTGACTCTATCATTTCTCGTCCTCCACAATTTAAAATCTCAAGTAATGAGACTCGTGGACACTTAGCCTAATAAACCAATTAAGGTCTATATGGTTAAGGATACTAGCTAGAATAAACTTGGATAAGTCTATTCAGGTTGAGTCAAAATAAACGCAACGGGCCTAATATGTCAAAGACTACTAAACTAGCTACACCACTTTATTAATATTTTTGACTTTATTGTGGAATATATACTTATGAAAGCAACGATAAAAATTTAAAAATTACGACTAAATGGCCAAAGTTAATAAAAAATTTGAAAAATGTTGAAAAATAGGATTTTCCGGTTAAATGAAGGCATTTTCATGGAAAAGTCCACTTAAAACTTCGATAGAAGTCTCCCCTACACTTAAGATAAACATTGTCCTCAATGTTTAAGCATGTGGGAAAAGGTTCCCCTACACTTAGGACATTGTGCACGTTGGTTAACTCGAGTTAAGGAAGAGACGACTAAAGTGATCAATTTCAAATGTGAGTATGAAGAAAATTGAATCACGATAGTTGAGAGATAGAACCGGATTTCGGATAACACGGGAGCACGGTTCTTTCAAAGATTTCCAAGATTGCAGTTATCCCTGTAAGCACATTACCCCACAAACACAAACGACCAAAATAGGTCCTCCCCTACACTTAGGGGGTTAAAGGGATAGATACTCGGGCTGCCTCCCGAGGAGCGCTTGTTTTTGATAACCGAGTCACGAGCCTGACTCGACCCAAATTCAGTTCATGGGGAACGTGGTGAGGGATGGAATCACCTCCTGAGAGGTGTCCTCACCAAAGTACAACTTCACTCGTTGGCCATTCACCTTAAAATTTGGTCCATTAGGTTGAGCGAGCTCGAGAGTACCATATGGAAAAATTTGGGCGATGGTGAATGGGCCGGACCAACGAGATTTGAGCTTGCCCGAAAAGATTTTCAACCGAGAGTTAAAAAGTAAGACTTTGTCTCCAACATGGAACTCTCGGTTTTTGATCTTGGAGTCGTGAATGAGCTTAGTTCGTTCCTTATAGATCAAAGAATTTTCATAAGCCTCATTCCGAAGTTCATTCAGCTCATTGAGTTGGATCTTGTGTAGGTCACCGGCTTTGTTAATATCAAAATTAGCCCACTTCAAGGCCCAGTAAGCCTTGTGCTCCAACTCAATGGGGAGGTGGCACGCTTTCCCGTACACAAGACGATAAGGCGTACAGCCGATCGGGGTCTTGTAAGCAGTACGGAAAGCCCACAAAGCATCATCAAGTTTATCAGCCCATGAGGCACGATGCTCTCCCACGGTTCTTTCAAGAATTCGCTTCAGCCCTCGGTTTGATATTTCAGCCTGGCCATTAGTTTGTGGGTGGTAGGCTGTGGAAAGACGATGATTTACACCGTACTTAGCCATGACTCGAGCAAATTGGTCATTGCAGAAATGAGTCCCACGATCACTAATAATGGCGCGAGGCACACCGAATCTAGCGAATAAAGCTTTCAAAAAGTTACAAACCACCCTTGCGTCATTAGTAGGCAAAGCTTTGGCTTCAAACCACTTTGAAACGTAGTCAACGGCTACAAGGATGTATTTGTTTCCTTTAGAGGATGGGAATGGCCCCATAAAGTCGATACCCCAAACATCAAAAATTTCACACTCTTGAATGAAATTCTGAGGCATCTCGTCTTTATGTGTGATTTTGCCTTGCTTTTGGCAAACATCACATTTTTTAACCATATTGTGAGCATCACGATATATGGAGGGCCAATAAAATCCGGAATCAAACACTTTTTTAGCGGTGTAGTTGGGACCAAAGTGACCACCGGTGGGTCCTTTGTGGCAAGCATCAAGGATGTCCGACGCTGCCGGTCCATCAACACATCAGCGAATAATCAGGTCGGCACATTGTTTGAATAGGTAAGGGTCGTCCCAAAAGTAAGTCTTAATGTCGGTGAAGAACTTCTTCTTTTGTTGAGACGTCAACCCTTCCTTGAGAATTCCACCCGCCAAGTAGTTCGCAAAGTCTGCAAACCACGGGGTTTCATTCGGCTTCGAGTTTATAGACATTAAGGTCTCCAAGGGAAAAGAATCATTGATGTCTTTGGTCGGATGATCCCCTTGGTAAGGATCCTCAAGTCTGCTAAGATGGTCCGCGGCTAGGTTTTCTGCTCCTTTTTTATCGCGGATTTCGATTTTAAATTCCTGGAGCAGCAAAACCCAGCGAAGAAGTCTTGGTTTGGAATCTTGCTTTGTCAACAAGTACTTCAGCGCGGAATGATCGGTGTACACAATGGTGGTAGAAAGGACAAGATAGGGGCGGAATTTTTCAAAAGCATAGACAACGGCTAAAAGCTCTTTTTCGGTTGTCGTATAATGCAATTGTGCCCCTGTCATTGTCTTGCTAGCGTAATGGATCGGTTGGAAGTGTTTGTTCACTCTTTGTCTAAGAACCGCTCCAATAGCAAAATCGCTAGCATCGCACATCAACTCAAAGGGAAGCTCCCAATTAGGGGTAACCAAGACGGGTGCCTTAGTTAGCTTATCCTTAAGCGAGTTGAAGGCTTCAAGGCACTCTTTGGAAAAGATAAAAGGAGTATCTTTTTCCAAGAGGTGGGTCATCGGGCGAGCGATTTGAGAAAAATCTTTGATGAATCGACGATAGAAGCCCGCATGACCCAGAAAACTTCTCACACCCTTCACGGTTGAAGGTGGAGGCAACTTAGCGATAACATCGACTTTAGCACGGTCAACTTCAAGACCGGCTTTCGAGATCTTATGTCCAAGCACGACGCCTTCTTTTACCATAAAATGGCATTTTTCCCAATTCAGAACAAGGCGAGTGTCTTCGCACCGCTTTAGCATACGTTCTAAATTGGCAAGGCAAGCAGAGAAGGAATCCCCAAAGACCGAGAAATCATCCATGAAGACTTCCATGGTTTGTTCAACCATGTCATGGAAGATAGCTAACATACACCTTTGGAAAGTCCCGGGCGCATTACATAAGCCAAAAGGCATTATTTTGTAAGCGAAGGTGCCATAGGGACAAGTGAATGTAGTCTTCTCTTGATCTTGGGGATCGATGGGTATTTGAAAATAACCCGAGAAACCATCGAGAAAGCAGTAATATTCATTACCGGCTAATCGTTCAAGCATTTGGTCCATGAAAGGTAGAGGGAAATGATCCTTTCTCGTGGCATCATTGAGTTTGCGGTAGTCTATACAAACTCTCCACCCAGTAACGAGACGAGTGGGAATCAACTCGTTGTGTTCATTGGGAACAACGGTTATTCCGCCCTTCTTGGGCACACAATGGATTGGACTAACCCATGGTGAATCCGAAATAGGGTAAATCATACCCGCATCAAGAAGTTTGAGAACCTCTGTTTTGATGACTTCATGTATTTTTGGATTCACCCTTCGTTGGCTTTGAATAGTGGGCTTGAAGTCGTCCTCCATGAGAATTTTGTGTGTGCAGAAGTGAGGATCAATTCCACGAATATCCGAAATTTTCCAAGCAATAGCCTTCTTATGATCTTTCAATACAGCGACGAGGCGAGTCTTCTCTTCATCTTTCAAATCCTTCGCAATGATGACGGGCGACTTTTTGTTGTCGTCAAGGAACACGTACTCGAGATGTGGCGGCAACTCCTTAAGTTCCAAATCCGGAGGATTGTCGACGGGAGGCGTATTCGAAGTCGGAGTCTCGATAGCAATAACAGTGGGAGATGGAGGAGAAGGATTGTCTTCTCTGAGGAGGTTTGCAATGAAACTAAGATCGTCATCCCAATTGGCAGTAGAATCGTCATTTTCTTGCTTCACATCTTCCAAGGTGGCTTCCAAATCTTTCCAAAGGAAATCACTTTCTCCAAAGAGAGATAGTGATGAGTCGATAGAGGAAACGGTCTCAACATTGGGAAGAGAGGTAGGAATGTTTTTACAAGCATCCTTGAATTGTTCTTCACAAGCCTCATCAAGAACGTCAATACAATTAACACTCTCGGAAGAAGAAGGCTGTTTAGATAACTTTCCCATGTTGAAGACTACTTTATCGTCACCCACTCTCATGATAAGCTCACCGGCTTCAACATCAATGAGAGTGCGACCGGTCCTCAAGAATGCACGACCAACAATGAGTGGCACACGGGGGTCCATCTCGTAGTCGACGACAACAAAATCAGCAGGGAAGGTGAATTTGTCGACTCCTACAATGACGTCTTCGGCTATCCCCACTGGATAAGCAACCGTACGGTTAGCTAATTCCAAAGTCATTTTAGTGGGGACTAGCTCTGGGAGAGATAATTGCTTCCAAACACTTAGAGGCATGAGATTAATACTGGCACCTAGATCGGCTAGGGCCATGCAATTCTCTACTCCCGGGAAATTGCAAGGGATAAGAAAACGACCCGGATCACCAAGCTTGATTGGCAATTTCCTTAAGAGCACTGCAGAGCAATTCTCATTAAGTTGGGTGTTGGCAATATCGAGGAGCTTTTCCTTGTCGCTCAGAAGATCTTTAAACATTTTGGCATACTTGGGCATGTGAGCGAGAGCCTCAGCGAAGGAGATATTGAAATTCAGTTTTTTGAACATTTTAAGGAAATTCGAAACTTGAATATCATCCTTGCTGTTTTGCTTCTCTTTCCTCAACCTTGAAGGATAAGGTATATTGGAAGAAGAGGAAGGCTTTAGAGGAATAGGATCACTCACAACCACGGGTGGAGGAGGGGTAGAAAGAAGAGGTGGAGAAATTAGGGAAGGAGAAGGATGAGGAATAGGAGCAGGTGACTCGTTCTCCTTAGTCACAACCACCGGTGGAGGTATAGGAAGCTCGGGTTCCTTGGTACCTTTACCACTTCGAGTGGTGATTGCTTTCATCTCCCCTCTTGGGTTCGCAACGGTGTTACTCGGAAGACTACCCGAAGAAGAGGGTTGATTACCATTGAAGAAACTAGCCATCATGTTCCTCAGATCATTAGTTTAGGTATCCAACGTATTTCTCATATCGGCTCTCAAATCATTTCCTTGCTTTACCAAATCAGCCTTCAAATTGCGCACTTCCTATTGAAGATTGCCCACTATCACATCATTGGTTCTCATGTAGGTTGCGACCTCTTGGTGTAAAGCAGTGGTGGTTTGGTTGGAAGGAGCATTGTATGCAGGTGGTTGGTAAGCAGGTTGTTGATAGACTTGGTTATTTCGTTGAGGTGGTTGTTGCTGTTTGTGAGGTGGAATGTATGGTTGTCGAGGTTGTTGTTGTTGTTGATTTGGTCGATTAAGGTTTTGTTGTTGGTTTGGGTTGGCAGGAGGGAAACCAGGTGGTGAAAGATAGTTGTTGTTGCGGTAGCTAAGCAAGTTACAGTCACCTTGAGGTCTAGCTTGATAAGCAGGTTGTTGATAGGTGCCATATGCCGCATTCACATTCTCTGCAGGGTAATCTTGGTTGGCAGTGCAAGTGGTGTAAGAGTGAGGGCCACCGCATATCTCACAAGGTTGGCTGACAGCGTTGACTTGTGCGTTCTTAGCGTTGTTGCTGTTGTTGTTGCTGACGGTGTGGGTGACAAGCGATTCAAGAAGCGTAGTGAGTTTGTCTAATCGCTTGTCGCTGTCATTAGTGCTAGCACTAGCAACATTGGTCCTAACACTCTTGGTTTGCACACGAGATTTGTTCTCAATGATATCCCAAGCAGCATTGGAAGTCTTAGCCAATAAATTACCCCCCGAGGCACTATTCAGTGAATCTTGGTCATTCATGCTTAAACCATTGTAAAAAGTATTTATTTGATGAACTTTGGTAAAACCATGTTGTGGGCATTTTCTTAAAAGATCTTTAAAGCGATCCCAGGATTCACTGAATGACTCGTCGTACTTTTGTTCAAAGGTTATAATCTCATTCCGCAAAGCGGTAGTACGAGAGGGTGGAAAAAAGTAGTTGATAAACTTTGTTTCCAAATCCGTCCACGAGAGAATACTCTGTGGCGGTTCCTTAGCAAGCCAATGTCGGGCTTGTCCCTCTAAAGAAAAGGGAAAAAGTTGTAACCTTATCACTTCTTGTGGAACGCCATTGAACTTGACCGTGTTCGTGAGTTGTAGAAATCTCTTGATGTGATCGTGTGGGTCATCAATGGTTCGTCCAAAGAATGGTTGAGCTGAGACCATCTGGATAAAGCCTGACTTTAGCTCGAAATTGTTGGCGGCAATTGGTGGAATAACAATTGGATCCATGTTGCCATCGACATGAGCTTGCAGCAATTCAATCATTGGGCGGTTATCCGGAAGGTGCTCATTGTTGTTATTATTCATGTTGTTGAAAGGCGGGTTGTTGTTGTTATTATTGTTGTTCGGAGGTGGTATGTTATTGTTGTTTTGTACACCAGCCATGTCTAAGTTATCGAGAGGCGCGGGCTCTTGATAAGACGTGGATCGAGTGCGCATACACCTGCAAAAGAACGAACAAAGAAAAACAAAGCAAAAATATTTTTGGTTTTTATGTTTTTTTACTTTTTAGGATTTTTGAAAATTTTATATTTTTTAGTGTTTTTGAAAATTTTTATGAAAAAGTAACGTTCACGGGGAACGGATCCCAAAATCCAAGTTCTCACAAAAAACTTTTGATCTTAACGAGAGGAGCCGGCAGCGGCGCCATTTGATACAAGGTTTTTCTATGGGTTCAAAATATTTCTCGGAATCCTCTCGAATTGATCTCAGTTAAAAGTGGAATGATTTGTTCTTGGTGACAAAAAGTGGATTTGATTTTCTATTCTAAATAATTGAAGTGAATAAAGATTAAAGCCGAAAATAGTAGATAAAAACAATTAAATGCTAAAACACGAAAAATACTCTTACTGAAAATAATCCCTATGCGGAAAGATCTCCTATGCGGAAAACATTGGCCATTCGGAAAGATTGCTATGCGGAATAATCTGCTTAATTCGGAAAATTGGGCTATTCGGAAAAACACCCTTATGCGGAAAGGAAAGTCTATGCGGAATGCTATGCGGAAAAAATGCTCTACTCGGAATACAAGGGCTATTCGGAAAACATTGCCTATGCGGAAAGATAACACCTATGCGGAAAGTAAGGCTTATGCGGAAAATAACTTCTATTCGGAAAAATAAGGCCTATTCGGAATACATAAGATATTCCGAGTAAGGGAAAAGGTAAACTGGCTATGTGGAAAAATTCAGACCATTCGGAATATATAGAATATTCCGAATAAGAGACAAACCAAAAAGCTATTCGGAAAGTTGAAAAGATTCCGAATAAGGCAAACTGAACCTCACCTATTCGGAATATATGCTTTGTTCGGAAAATCCTGGGAATCAAGAACAGTAACAGTAACAGCAAGAACAAAGGTCACGGTTTTAAATCCAAATCGACTCCAATACTCAAAAAGGTTTTACCAGACTAACTAATAATCATTAACATACCATAAGTAATAAATTCCACCAATAAAAAAACACTAAATCAACAACTTTTTGAAATCAAACTTGAATCAAATAAGAAACTTAGAAACTTGCAATAAAAATGATGAAGAACAAGATGAATGAAAAGATTGAAATGGATTAATTAATGGAAAAGTACAAGAGTATTGAATCAAACTTACAAGATTGAAAGAAAGAAGAAAAATCACCAAACTCCCTAATGGAGTTGGTTTAGGAACGAACCTAAGGTACTGGGGAAAAGAAAAAATGAACTAACTCCCTCAAATGTGAAGGGAGAGATCTATTTATACTCCTAATGGTTGGTTGGTGAGTGGGCTTTCTCCCTTTCTTCTTGTCTTCTCGTCTTTTCAGAAAAGTTGACGTTTTCGATTCTGATTCGGGATTTGTCGTCGATTAAATCCAACTCGTCTTTTAATTTCTTCGTTAAATAGACTCGAGTTTCTTCGACTTACGAAAATCTTCCGTCTTTAGTCCTTTTCTTCGATAAATCTTCGAATAGGCCTAGTGACTTCAAATCTTTTGCATCTCTTGGACAATAGACTTCGTCTTCAGTCTTTTTCCTTGATAAAACCCGTGCAATCCCATGTTTTCTTTAATATTCATCCGGTTTAGTTCTGAAATCACAATAAACACAAAAACCACGCATAATTCCAAACAAATGATATTAATTACGTGTTTTGGTCTTGTTTTAGCCAGAATTAAGTGGTAAAAGGATGGGTGTTTACACACCTATCAAAAATACAAACTTTTTATGATCTAAAACATAAAAACACAAACTTTATATATAAAAAATACAAACTTTTTAATATAAAAGCATGATTAAATCAAAACCCACCAAAATCAAAAAAGAAATAAAAGTAAGAATAAACCAATCAAACCTTGGCTCTTGATACCAATTGAAGGTCTACGTAATTATTGGCCTATTCTATATGATGGATTTGATTGATTAAGATGGTTGATTGATTGATAAATAAAGAAGAAGATGAAGGAATGAGATGAGGGAGTAGAGAGAGAAAGGAGAGAAAAGAGGAAAATTAGAGAGAGAAAGTTAAGATGGAAATGATTAATGTGTCAAATGACAATCAACAACCCCTCCTAACATGCTAGGAGGGGATATATATAGCCCACCCTACATGTGGGCTATATGGACTATACATAAACTAAATGGATCACGAGCCCATTACATAATTATCGTTGGAGCGACCGATCCTTCATAAATACGTGAAACGTATTTCCAACAGGGTTTAACCGCGAAATCTTGTCAAGGAGATTTTTAATTAAATCTACCTATCACAAGTACGATATCTTATATCGTCTAACGGTCATCACCGACCCGGAGGTAAAATTCTACCGAATTAGAATGAAATGTTCAAATCAATTTCGTTCGCGTCTACTTATGTTGCGGCATTTGAAGACGATGGCGTTGCAGAATCCGAGAAGAAGTCGTCACCGCATGCTTATACTTTATGCACTTAATACTTTAACCAATTCTAGATAGCCTAAAAGTTAAGTCTTCTGCTATATCAAACTCTGAAGCTTTCAAGAATTACGAAGGTATAAGTATGTGGGACATGAAGTCACGAAGAGGTGAATATCACAAGTGATGGATGCACAAGACCAAGGCAAGAGATTAATGCTCATGATTGATATCAAAGATCACCTCAACATGTTCACCAGAAAAGAAAAAGAAGACGAAGACTACGAGCTCAAGACAAGCATAGTATGCTAGGTTTATTTTATTTATTGTAACTTGGGTAACGCCCTTGTTTGGAGTGACGTCTGATGACGTATAGTCCCCAGCCGGGTCATGAACCCGGCCCATGGGTACTGCCCGCATCCGGCCCATCACGAATGGGTTGGATTGGTCCGTTAAGCTTACGGGCTTGAATGAACAGTGGCCGCATAAAGTGTGTGCGGCCCACGGCCCGGTACAGCCGGGACAGGGTTAGACAGAATCACAATCCTATTAGGATTGGGATTTACCTTCAACTATAGGATATACACTAGCCATAATTAGAAGATAAAAATCAAGCTAATTATGGTGATTATCTTATGCTTGGGGCCGAAGTAAACAGTGAGCCCATTAGGGTTTCACTGCCTATATAAGGAACCCCTAAGGGTTCCACAAAGGTATTACATTTTACACACTCTAAACTCACATCCGATTCTTAACCCTAACTGATTACTTACTCTCACTCTGGAGTCTAATCGTGGGATACATTCCCACAGTAAGCCTAACGCGTGTTGTTTTAGTGTGTAGGATGTCAAGAAGACTATTAACTTGGTGCAAGAGCTGGAGCCCAACCAACCCGAATTAAGCCTAATTCGGGTCTAGCAAGGATCATCCAACTTTTATATCAACAAGTTGGCGCCATCCATGGGACCAATACACTAAGCTAGAGCAAATTTCATCTCGATCTCTTTCAATGACGAAAGGACATCCGCAAGGAAATCCCAGGAACACGAATCCTGTGAATCGGAAGTCCACAGGGGACGGGATACTGATCCCCACTCAATCCCCTGGCAACCAATCACGTAGACCGAATAACCGAAGTGTTTTTCAGTCCCTGGGTGGGACAGGCACTTCCGCTAATACCCCACCACGAACCATGATCCAGGGAGTGCGCCTAAGGCCCCTAACAAGGAGCCACGTAGGCCATCAACAGAAGAAGAGGTGGAAGTCGAACCACTTAGTGACGAAGACCTCCCTCGTGTTCTCACGCAGAACTTTGAGAGGATCGTCCCGGGTATCGCGTCAAGGCTAAACCTAGGTAGGAACCTCCAATCTAGGCTCAACTTTGGCAGGGTTGTGTCTGGCACCTCTCTTCAGACTCAAAAGAAGAAGAGGGCACGACCCCAGGAATGAAACCTCTTTGAGGAGAATCCTCAACCTCGGAATGTGTTCGAACGCATAGGGGATCGGGTTATGCAGGAACTACTACAATCTCGTGAAGAAGGAGATAGATCCGACGACTCAACCGAACGGCCGGACTAGGAATTAACTAGAAACAATCGCCGCACAAGCGTGTGGAATAGGGTGAATACCGGGAAGAAGTGATAGTTGTAAAATTACACTTGTTTAGGAAAACAAGGTATAATGGGGGCAAGTATTAAGTTGCACGTTTTAGGAAAAACGCGAAACCGAACAAATGCGGGTTCGTTCTCGAGGAGGTGTGTGGATTAATGTGCCAATATATAAAATCACAAGTTTAGGGTAGTGTCGTTTTTAGATGAGAAAAGAAAGAAAAACTAAGACGAACTACGATTACAATTAAACTACGACGAATGACGTAAAACGCGAACGTAAGTACGTAAAACGTGAAAATTTAAAAATTTTAAGATAAAAACAAATTAAAAATGAAAAAGTAGTTCATAATATAAATAAGGATAAAAATCCAATAAAAATATTTTAAAACCTTTTATTAATTAAATATTCAATTTTTAATGCTAATTAAAGCCCAAAAATTAAATATAATTAACAAAAAGCCCAAAATATTATTTTATTGGACGAATAACTCACTTATATTATTTAAAAACTAAAAAGTATTTTTCCTAAATTAAAAAAAAACTATTTTCCTATTTTTAAAACACTAAAAACTATTTTAAAACTAAAATAATTATAAAAAATAATAAAATAATGCTAAAACAATCTACCAATTTTAAAAATCCTAATTTACTCTAATGAACAGTTGAAAAATGAAAAAGATTGAAAAATATTAAATTTTTCACTAAAAGACAAAATCAGTTTAAAATAAAACCCTAATTATCTTAAATTAATTATAAAAAATAATAAAAAGATGAACAGTAAAATGTTTTTTTTAACCAAAAATCTTAAAATAATATTCTAAGTTCAGGAAAATTGATTAAACTAAAAAATATTACTTTTTGGCACTAAAAGACAAAAACAGAACTATTAAAGTTAATTAAAAATGCTAATAAAACTAAAAAAATAGAAAATGAACAGTAATAAAAAATCAAATTAATCAGAAAAATCCTAAAATAAATAAGAAAAATAACAAAACTGGTTTGAAGGTCTAACTCTCAAAATCACCCACTAAAGACAAAAAATTAAGAAATCAGATAATGACATGTGATCAAGTTTTGTCCTTATGCTTATGATGAGACGGCTTTTATACATGGTCTCATCGTTCTTTTTGGACTTAAAATGCATTAAATATCATCAAAATACCCAAATATATGCTTGTGTTTGTTGCTTGTGTAATTTAGGTACGGATATTGAGAAAATGACAAAAGATCACAAGAATCACGCAAAAACGAACACGGGAAACGAAGCCGCACGATGAACCAAGCCCTAGTGAGGAATTTTCCAAAGAAAACCCTTGAAGATTTGAAGAATATTGAAGATTGGTCCTCCAAGTTTGAAGAATTAACACTTTATACCCTTGTATCTTCATAATTACAAGTTTGGTCCCTAAAGTTTGTCAAAATTACAAAAAGGACCCTTAACTTTGAAGAATTGGCAAATTTAGTCCCTCATCAAATCTAAATTGTCAAATATGGTCCTCCAAGAAGTCAACCAACAAGTCAAAGCCTTGAAGTTTGAAGATATGGCAAATTCAGTCCTTGGAAAATGAAGAAATTGCATAAATGGTCCTTGTTTCAAGTTTACAAAACATTGTGCCAAAAATGTCAAGTGTTGAAAGTTAAAAACAAAGGATATGGGATTTATGAGCTGAAAATACAAAATGAAGATATGAAGATAAATGGGGGGCCTTTATTGACCAGACAACAAAACTGCTATCACCCACTAGCCACTTGACACGTCACATGGACTAGTCAAACCACCAATAAACCTCCTCCAATATGCCATGTCAGGAATCCACCATCTCTCATTTAACTTATTTAAAACCGGGTTATAACTTAAACTTGGTTTTGGTGGTAAACACTAAATTCAAACATTAAACCAGATTAAACTCACTGTTTATCATCACCCTCACCCATAAACCCTAATTACGCAAAGGGTTAATCCCTTAAAATGTCCAGAATGGTGATTAACCTAAGCCTAAACATAAACCCACTCTCACTTTTGTCCCCACTCAACCCATGTGGTCCCCTGGAGATTCCCTGCTCATGTCATTTTCACCCAAAACCCCAAAACGACAATCTCAACGGCTGAAAGTGTTTTCTTGCTCTCCAATGGTCCTCCAACGGCCAAGATCATCACAAGTACAACCAAGACAACTAGCCATCACTTTCCTTCCCATGTGAACCAAAAGTTGACTGAAAATTCAAAATTCGTCAAGGGGCATGATAGGAATTTGCTACATTAGGGTTTATTAGTCTAGAATCTTCCCTAGCATAGTATAAAAGGAGGTGCTGGTCTTGTAGCACCCCTTGTTCCAGTTTCTATGTATTTTTATTTTCTTTAAATTAATGAAAAGTTTTTACCCTACATTGAAACTGTGATCCAACATTTACTTTCCAGCATTTACGTTTTCAAGTTTGTTTTCCTTGAATCATTTTCAAATCCTCAAGTTTGTTTTTGATATTTCACTTGTTTTCAAAATTTTTCAGAAACTTATACTTAAGCTTACTGCTATAAGCCGTTCAATAAGCTTATTAAACCAAGCTTATTGAATAACTTATAGCTTGTTCTTCCTATCTTTGCTGTTTGTGGTCTGCAGGAAACAAGGACCCATCAAGTTCCATTCTAGCCATTTTATTGTCCTTTGCACTCAAACCAATCCAATCACACTTGATCTGCACAAGCCCGGGCTTGTAGGAGGTGGCTTATCAGCCACTGTTGGGCTTGGAAGTAAGCCCAACAAGGTAGCCCTTGTTATCTATTTCCATCTTTTTATGTTTCTGAAAAATATTTATGCTTTGTGTGATTCTTGAGTTAAGCTGTTAAAAGTCTGTTTAAGCTCTTGTATTTGCTTTATCTAGATGTCATATGCATGTTTAGATAGCCTTGAATCAGATTTGGGTAGCTTTGTTTAGGTTTGCTTGTTTAAATTTGTGTTTACTGTTTTAAAGGGGTGTTTGGATCTGCTAGTTTAGTAAAGATTTTAAAAGTGATTTGTGTTTAAAACCAGTTAGAAACAATCATTAGGGTATTTATATGTTATGCATTGTTTGTAGGATCAGTCTTGGTGAAGTATACACACAAATGCATGCTCAAGTTTAGCAATATTAGCTAAAAATCAGTTAAGGCTTTGTTCTTCCTTGTTTTGTGCTAACTGCTTACATGAGTTTGTTTGTGGCTAGATTATAGGAGCACTTAGGGTTATAGATTGGTTTTAAGTTGTTTGATTATCATTTGAGCAAGTTGTGACCTTCTAAAAATCGTCCTAGAACCAAGTGCACCAGCAAAGTTTATTCAGACCTGCATACATGCTTAATCAGATACTTTTGATGCCTATTGTGTGAATTTTTGTGAAAAGACTTGGTGATTTTTGTGCTTAATCTGACTCCTTGTGCTTCAAAGAGCACAAGGGTGCCTTATTGTCCCAAAAAAGCTATCAAGATAAGCTTTCCTAAGCTTATTGAAAATCAAATCAAAATTTTACACTGTCAGTGGGAACTCCTTTCCCACTGCTAGTGTCTTTTTTCCCACTGCTGCGCTAAAGGACAAAAGTCCAGCACATGTCACTATCTGTTTTCTTACTTTTTTGTCTTTAGTGCCCAAAAAGTGGAATTAGACCTTGAAACCAGTGCCATTATTTTTCTTATTTAATTTAGGATTTTTCTGATTAATAAAATTTTTATTTACTGTTCATTTAGTAATTTTTAGGTTATTTAGCTATTTTTAATTAATTTTAAAGTTTCTGTTTTTGTCTTTTAGTGCCAAAAAATAATATTTTTAGGTTTAATCAATTTTTCTGAACTTAGAATAATATTTTAAGGTTTTTGGTTTAAAATTTAGTTACTGTTCACCTTTTTAATTAATTTTTATAATTAATTTAAGTTAATTAGGGTTTTAATTAAACTAGTTTTGTCATTTAGTGGGAAATTTAATATTTTTCAAGATTTTTCATTTTTCTACTGTTCATTAGAGTAAAATAGGATTTTTAAAATTGGTAGATTATTTTTAGCATTATTTAATTATTTTTTTATAATTATTTTAATTTTAAAATAGTTTTTGGTAATTTAAAAATAGAAAAATAGTATTTAAAAATCATAAAAAATACTTTTTAGTCTTTAGATAATATAAGTAAGTTATTTGTTCAATAAAATCATATTTTGGACATTTTGATTAATTATATTTAATTTTAGGGCTTTAATTAGCATTTAAAATTGAATATTTAATTAATAAAAGGTTTTAAAATATTTTTATTGGATTTTATTCCTTATTTATATTATTTTAGACTTGTTTTAGCTTATAATTAATTCTTAGGTTGAAAATTTTTATTTTTGTCGTTTTTTACGATTTTATGTTTACGCCTTTTTCGTCGTAGTTTAATTAGTTTTCGTAACCGTCTTTTCTTTGCTAATCTCATTTCTTTCATAAATCTTCATAATCACAAACATCATATATCAACTCTTAACACAACGCACTTGCCTCCTTGGGAAACGAACTTGCTTGGTCATTGGTGCTCGGTTTTCCTAAACCGACACTTAACGCTTACCACTATTTATTGCTCTTTTCCTAAAGAGTAGTAAAACACTACATCATTTTGGCGCCGCTGCCGGGGAGGCGTGTTGTGTTTTGGTTGAACCATTGTTGTTTTCATATATAGCCATAAAAGTAATTGTATTAATAGCACTCTATTAATACGTATTATCGTTTTTCGATTTTTGTGAATATTATTACTATATTGTATACGTAGAACAATAAATTTACAAGTACTCCAAATACGTGAGCAATCACAACCTTGATTCGGGATTTCATCACTCGATCATTGTATTCGAATCTCAAACCAAAGAAAAAAGGCAAAAATAGAAAAATACTTTCGTGAAGCTTGATTTTGATAATACAAACTATAAGGTGGGTATAAGGCGGTTGTATTTCACGACCTAAAGGAAAAAGGCTCTTAAGTGCTTCGCGCCGCCTCGTTTCCTCCGCTTGCTTGTGCGTATTTGATTTTGAGAGTGAATCGAGGGTTTTGCCGCCCAAAGTATTACTACATATCATATATATTTTCTTGGTTTCATTTGATTAAACCCTCTTGAACGATTTGGTGTTCCACCATCGTTCTAAAGTCATCGAAGGCGTTCACTTCACGTGTTCGTTTTCATTCCTTGAGGCCTTTTTAATCAAGAGATTTGATTAAGGAGGAGATTTGTAGATTTTGGTCTACTTAATACATTCCAAAAAATCCAAAAAAGTTAAAAACAATCAAAAACCACAAAAAAAATTGAAAAGTAAAAATACCAAAAAGAATCTTCTTTGCTCGCCTCCTCGTTGTACGTGACGTTTATGCAAACTCGCTCTAAAGCTAGACGTGCTCGTAAACGAAGAAACAAATCACTCACTCCCACTAGTGAGGACTCTCCTATTGACGAACCCATTGTAGTGAAAGAAGCACCCATGGCTAATCGAACTATGATGGAGTTGCTTCAAGCACCCACCGAGGGTTATGGAGAAGCGATTGTGATTCCCGCTATCCTTGCGGAGAATTTTGAGGTTAAGACGGGTTTGTTGTCCATGATTCAAAACAACAAGTTTCGAGGGGATGAAAAGGACAACCCGCATAACCACATTCGCCAATTTAATCGTCTCACCGCCACGTGCAAGTTTAAGGATGTTTCAAACGACTCGATTAAGATGATGCTTTTTCCGTATTCCTTAGCGGGGCCCGCAAAAATTTGGTTAGAGAAAGAGCCACCCAATTCTATATTGACGTGGAAGGATCTCGTTTCAAAATTCGTGAACCAATTTTTTCCGCCCTCTAAGACTACGCACTTGAAAAACGAGATTTCAAAGTTTTCACAAGAGTATAATGAAAGTTTTTCAACGGCTTAGAATAGGTTTAAAGAAATGTTGCACGAATGTCCTCATCATGGTTTTTCCGACTTGCATCAAATAGACACGTTTTACAATGGCTTGAACGATCATGAGCGTGATTATCTTAATGCCGCCGCGGGTGGTAATTTCTGGTGTAAGACGGTCGAGGAAGCATTGGTAATTATTGAGAATAGGTCTAAGGTGTATAGTCCTCGTAGCACGTCGGGTGTTCGTAAGGCTTCGTCTTCATCTTCACCTAGTTTGTCACACAACGTTGATGCTTGCCAAATCGAGGCTAACTTGGAGAACAAGATTTTTGATAAGCTTAAAGGATTGTTAATTGAGTTTAAAGTTGGTGAACAACCCGCTCCCGCTACGATTAAAGCGGTTGAGGTTTCTTGTATGTATTGTGGTGGAGCTCACGATTATTCCGAGTGCATTACCAACGGTGGTAACACTTTGAGTGCCTTCGCGGCCGCGGGAACTTATAACCAAAACGGTCAAGTTCCTCGCACTAATCAATTGACTCCACCGGGTTTTTCACCAAATCAAAATGCTAACAATTATCGAAACAATCAAGTTGGTTACCAAAGCAATCAAAAGAACAATTATAAGGGTAATAGCAACTATGGGAATCAAGGGAGTAGTAGTAATAGCCAATTGCAAAATCAAAATCAAAACCGTAATTTTCAAAATGCAAGTCAAGGTCTTCAAAATAACAAAGAACTTCCATTGGACTTTTTGAATTACACTACTTCAAATGATAAGATTATGGAAAACATTCAAGAGCAAATGGCTAATCAAGCTAAGGAAACGGCTAAGAATGCAAAGGAGTTAGCTAATTTCATTAAGGAGAATCTAGCCATGAGGAATGAATTGAAAAATGATTTTGCTAACCAAATTCGAGGTCAAAACAACAAGATAGAGCAAAGTCATGCTAGGCTTGAACAAAGAATTGACCAAAAAGCCGCTATTCAAGATGTGAAGTTTAATAATTTTGATGCTAAGCTTAATGCAATTTTAGAAGCCGTAATGGTGAACAAAGCCTCTACTTCGGGTAGTTTGCCTAGTAACACCGTTTCAAACCCGAAGGGAGAGATGAAAGTGATTACCACACGTAGTGGTAAGGCACTTAAAGAACCGACTCCTCAACCAATTACTCCAACGGTGGAGGAAATTGAGGAAGAACCCGAGGTGGTGGTCGAAAAGGAGCATATTTCAAGCCCACAAAGTACCGCTCATGCCACACCTATGGTTGACCCATCACCCATTTTGGAACCCGAGATTCCAAAGGCTATGCCTATGCCCCAACCCACACCACCCTTGCCTTACCCATCGAGACTTAGGAAGGAGAAACGACAAGAGCGCGATAACTACCAATTTGAGCTTTTTATGAAAATGTTTCGTGATTTGCACTTTAATGTGAGTTTCGCCGATGCCTTGGTCATGATGCCTCGATTTGCCGCTAACTTTAAGAGTATGTTGAACAACAAGGAAAAATTACACCAAAAGTCTAGTTGTTCATCGGTTTATCTTAATCGCATACCTCAAAAAGTCGGTGATCCCGGTAAATTTTTGATCCCTTGTGCAATTCAAGATATGGAAGAATGCTATGCCTTGGCCGATCTTGGTGCTAGCATTAACTTGATGCCACTTGCAATCTACAAGTCGCTCAATCTTCCTAATCTTACTCCTTCACGAATGTCTATTGAGTTGGCCGACCATTCCACGATTCTTGCATGTGGTTTGGCGGAAGACGTTTTTGTGAAAGTGGGGAAGTTCTACTATCCCGTAGACTTTATTGTTGTTGACATCCCCACGGATCCTCAAGTTCCTCTTATTTTAGGTCGTTCGTTTTTAGATACGTCTATGGCTTTGATTGATGTGCATGCTAGAAAGATCACCTTACGTTTCAACGACGAGGAACTTGTTATAAACGCAACTCAAAATTCTCAACTTTCTCATGTTTATTCCGTTGCTACCATAAACCTCGTTGATATGATCGACGTGGTTTGCGAGGAAATTTCACAAGAAGTTTTAGGGTTTGGTGATGAAGAAACTAGTGGCAATCCCACTATGTTAGATCCAATTCTTGATAATTCGACACCAACCTTCACTCCTTTCGAAGGTGGTGGTTTTACGTTGGAAGAATTCGATGTTCCACGTACTTGTGACGAAGACCTCGACAACTATGAGGACTTCTCGATTATCAAGGATTTTCTCAACGATTTCCCATTTCCTCCACCCGAGGAGGTTATGAGTATCGAGCCCAAATCTTCACTTGAGGAACCACCTATCCTCGAGTTGAAAGATTTACCTCCTCACCTCGAGTATGTCTATTTGGAGGAGGACGACAAGTTGCCGGTTATTATTGCGAAGAAACTTTCGAATGATGAAAAAACCGCACTTGTCGATGTTCTTAAGGACCACAAAGGGGCGATTGCGTGGAAGTTATCCGACATTAAGGGAATCGATCCAAAATTTTGTACACACAAAATATTAATGGAGGAGGATTTCAAGCCAACAATCCAAAGTCAAAGGAGGGTGAACCCCAAAATTCACGACGTCATCAAAAAGGAGGTCCTTAAACTCCTTGACGCGGGAATGATTTACCCTATTTCCGATAGCCCTTGGGTGAGTCCTATTCATTGTGTCCCTAAAAAGGGAGGGATGACCGTTGTGCCAAACGATGCCAACGAGTTGATTCCCACTAGACTCGTGACCGGATGGAGAGTGTGCATTGACTATCGTAAGTTAAATGAAGCCACTCGAAAAGACCATTTTCCCTTGCCCTTCATGGACCAAATGTTGGAGCGTCTTGCGGGAAACGATTTCTATTGCTTTTTAGATGGTTTTTCCGGTTACTTCCAAATTCCCATCGATCCTCGTGATCAAGAAAAAACTACGTTTACGTGTCCATATGGAACGTTTGCCTATCGTAGAATGCCATTCGGACTTTGTAATGCATCGGGAACTTTTCAACGATGCATGATGGCTATTTTTCATGATATGATCGAGAAGACGATGGAAGTCTTCATGGATGACTTTTCTGTGTTTGGTGACTCCTTTACTTCGTGTTTGTCGAACCTTGAGAGAATGTTAAAACGTTGTGAGTAAACCAACCTTGTGCTCAATTGGGAAAAGTGTCATTTTATGGTTAAGAGTGGAATCGTCTTAGGGCACAAGGTCTCGAAAGCGGGGATTGAGGTAGATCAAGCTAAGGTAGACGTCATCGCCAAATTACCTCATCCCAAAACCGTCAAGGGAGTTAGGAGTTTCCTAGGCCACGCGGGCTTTTATCGACGATTCATCAAGGATTTCTCGAAGATTTCTCGACCCATTACACATCTTCTTGAAAAAGAAGCACGTTTTGTCTTTGACGAAGATTGTGTATGAGCCTTTGAGATCCTTAAAAGGAAACTTACCGAAGCTCCCATTCTTGTTGCTCCAAATTGGAACCTCCCCTTTGAACTTATGTGTGATGCAAGTGATTACGCTATTGGGGCCGTTTTGGGGCAACGTCATGATAAGCATTTCTTGCCTATTCACTATGCTAGCAAGACGATGACCGAGGCTCAACTTAAATACACTACAACGGAAAAGGAGTTCCTTGCCGTGGTGTATGCATTTGAGAAATTCCGACCTTATCTCGTCTTGACGAAATGCATAGTGTATACGGACCATTCGGCTATCAAGTATCTCATGGCTAAACAAGATGCAAAGCCGAGATTACTTCGTTGGATTCTCCTCCTTCAAGAATTTGATCACAAAATCGTTGACAAAAAAGGAGCCGAGAATCTAGCGGCCGATCATCTCTCTCGTTTGGAAATCCTCACCAAAGTGTTTACGAGCCTAAGGAAATCACCGAAACATTTCCGCTCGAGACACTTGGTGTAGTGAATTCCAAACTTGATTCTTCTACCCCATGGTTTGCGGATTTTGCAAATTACCATGCGGGTAACTTCATCATAAAGGGTATGACAACTCAAGAAAAACGAAAATTCTTTCGTGATGTCAAGTTCTATTTTTGGAACGACCCTTACTTGTTTCGAACGTGTGTGGATCAAATCATCCGCCGTTGTGTATTTGGCACCGAAGCTTCTAACATCCTTAGAGCTTGCCATGAGGGACCCACGGGTGGTCACCACGGTGCTAATCTCACGGCTAAAAAGGTGTTTGATGCCGGCTTCTTTTGGCCTACTATTTACCGAGATGCACAAGATCTTGTGAAGTCTTGTGATTCTTGCCAGCGACAAGGAAAAGCCTCACAAAAAGATGAAATGCCACAAAATATTATTCAAGTATGTGAGATCTTTGACGTTTGGGGCATAGACTTTATGGGGCCGTTCCCATCATCTCGTGGTAATAAGTATATTCTTGTTGCGGTTGACTACCTTTCTAAGTGGGTGGAGGCAAAGGCCTTACCCACCAATGATGCTCGTGTGGTAGTCAAGTTCTTGAAAAGTTTGTTTGCTAGGTTTGTAACCCCTCGTGCTATCATAAGCGATCGTGGAACCCATTTTTAGAATGACCAATTCGAAAGGGTTCTAAGGAAATATGGGGTTACACATCGTCTTTCTACGGCTTATCACCCACAAACGAGTGGGCAAGTCGAGGTTTCAAACCGAGCATTGAAGAGGATCTTGGAGAGATCCGTGGGGGAAAACCGACAATCTTGGTCGGATAAGTTAGACGATGCTTTATGGGCCTTTAGGACCGCTCATAAGACACCCATTGGGTGCACTCCCTATAAGCTTGTGTATGGAAAGAATTGTCATTTGCCTATCGAGTTAGAACACAAGGCTTATTGGGCCCTAAAGCATTGTAATGATGACATGGAGACCGCGGGAAAACACCGGAAAATGCAATTAAATGAATTGGATGAATTAAGAGACATTGCTTATGAAAATTCATTGATTTACAAAGAGAAAACTAAAAAGTTGCATGATTCAAAAATTAAAAACCGGGTTTTTAACATTGGGGATCAAGTTTTACTTTTTAATTCAAGATTGAAAATATTTTCCGGTAAATTGAAATCCCGTTGGTCCGGTCCATTCACCGTGACTCAAGTATTTCCGTATGGGACCATCGAGCTAGCTCAAGATGATGGTCCTAACTTCAAGGTAAATGGACATAGGTTGAAGCACTACTTTGGTGGGGAAGTTCCATCCTTGAACTACCTCGACCAAGTCACCTTCCCCAATGATAATTAGTATTGAGGGGATCGAGTCGAGCTCATGACTCGGTAATCAAAAACGAGGTGCCTCGTGGGGGAGTCCCATGCTTATCCTATGTACATATTATCGCTTTCTTAGTCTAATGTAGCTTACGTGTGGGGATTCGTGCCCTTCCAACCTTTGTTCTATGGTTGTTTGTGATATGTGGCTTTTAGATCATGATCTTCACGATTGGAGCCTCTCGTGTTCGTTTTATGGGAGCACTCGATCGTTTGCTTTGGAGACATTTCTCAATATCCATGATATATCCTTTATTGTTCTAACCTTAGGTTTTTAGCACACTTCATAAACGGCTATTAATTTAATGGTTACACCCTTTCCATGCTAGATTAGGCATTCGACTACGTCTCTAGTATGGGGGTGTTTGCACCCCTAGACTCGAAACATTGCGGACAATGTTTAACTTTAGTATGGGGGGGTGAATAGATACTTGCCTTGCCAAACCTTCACGCTTTCCAAAGTTTATCGTTTTGTTTATCGTTTTCTTGCAAAATAAGGCTAAAAATGGCCAAATTTTAAAATTTTTCTCATATTTTATAAGTGTTTGAAGACACGAATGTAGATTTTCCGATGGCGAGAATAACAGTAATTTTTGACTCGACCGTGCGTGTTGAGCACTTAGCTTTGATTCCTTAACTACACATTAGGCTAAGTCTCTTAAATGAGGACGAGAAATGATAGAGTTAATTATAAGTTACTATGCTAAACGTAGAGTACTCGTATTCTTTCAAAAACTCATGTGTTCTCGTTGTTTGCTTATTCTCCCTTCGCATGTAAATATTTTTTGCTTAATAAATATTGACTTAGCGGTTTAGTTAGGATTGTTGGGTTTCTAGTCTTTTCTAGTAGCTTCCGTGTAATTAAATTGGGAAGACATTAAGGTATCGCCAGCGTCACGGTTTTGAAGTATTGGCACCCGAATAATCGAAAGCTTCACCCAATAATAAGATTTCAAGTGCTCACCTAAATCTAGCAAACAATTTGAAGCCCCACAAGGCCTAAAATCTATGCAAAAATTGAAAGTGAATCAAGCCTTAATCTTCAAAGCTTTAAAGATCCAAAATTCGCTTTAGCGTGAGGATATACGTCTTTGGCTAATAAAACCACCGATGAGGCGGATAATGAAAGGCAAGGCAAGACCGAAGTCATAATAAAAGCTTCATGGCGAAGTTGAATAAAAGATGGAGGTAAACCAAAGATAATAAGGCCCTTCCGTTAGGGGGCGTATAAAAGTCTTGGTAATAAGTCTCATGTTCAAAACCGTTATAAAACCGTGTTTATCGATTCTTCTTGTCAACTTAATTTTTTAACATCGTTGTCTATTAGGAGGGGTTATTGATTTGATGGTCTTAGTTACACCGTTAGGACTCTATTTTTAGACCTAAATCTCTATTATCGCATAAGTCAAACAATGTATCCTCGTGAAACATTCAAGACAAAATAAAATATAAGAGATACAACTTAGGAATAATGGGAGAATAAGTACGTGATTAGGGCATATGAGTAGTGTTAGCATTACTAACTTATAATGACAATGATCTCGTTACACGCTTAGCATGGAATTGAAGTGAAAATCGAGGACGATGAAATTATTTCTAACGAAGCATTCACGTGTTCTTATTCTATGAACCTAAACGTCCCATTTTGCGATGAAAATCATACATTATGTCTATAACGCAAGTAGTAGTAATAGTAGTAGTGTAGCTAGTTTTTCATTCCAATAAAGTGAATAAAATGAATTTTGGAGATGCTACGATACTTTATTCTAGCATTGCGTGAGGGCACGGCAATGGTTTAGTATGGGGGAGTGATGAGACGGCTTTTATACATGGTCTCATCGTTCTTTTTGGACTTAAAATGCATTAAATATCATCAAAATACCCAAATATATGCTTGTGTTTGTTGCTTGTGTAATTTAGGTACGGATATTGAGAAAATGACAAAAGATCACAAGAATCACGCAAAAACGAACACGGGAAACGAAGCCGCACGATGAACCAAGCCCTAGTGAGGAATTTTCCAAAGAAAACCCTTGAAGATTTGAAGAATATTGAAGATTGGTCCTCCAAGTTTGAAGAATTGACACTTTATACCCTTGTATCTTCATAATTACAAGTTTGGTCCCTAAAGTTTGTCAAAATTACAAAAAGGACCCTTAACTTTGAAGAATTGGCAAATTTAGTCCCTCATCAAATCTAAATTGTCAAATATGGTCCTCCAAGAAGTCAACCAACAAGTCAAAGCCTTGAAGTTTGAAGATATGGCAAATTCAGTCCTTGGAAAATGAAGAAATTGCATAAATGGTCCTTGTTTCAAGTTTACAAAACATTGTGCCAAAAATGTCAAGTGTTGAAAGTTAAAAACAAAGGATATGGGATTTATGAGCTGAAAATACAAAATGAAGATATGAAGATAAATGGGGGGCCTTTATTGACCAGACAACAAAACTGCTATCACCCACTAGCCACTTGACACGTCACATGGACTAGTCAAACCACCAATAAACCTCCTCCAATATGCCATGTCAGGAATCCACCATCTCTCATTTAACTTATTTAAAACCGGGTTATAACTTAAACTTGGTTTTGGTGGTAAACACTAAATTCAAACATTAAACCAGATTAAACTCACTGTTTATCATCACCCTCACCCATAAACCCTAATTACCTAATTCACCCAAAGCAAAGGGTTAATCCCTTAAAATGTCCAGAATGGTGATTAACCTAAGCCTAAACATAAACCCACTCTCACTTTTGTCCCCACTCAACCCATGTGCTCCCCTGGAGATTCCCTGCTCATGTCATTTTCACCCAAAACCCCAAAACGACAATCTCAACGGCTGAAAGTGTTTTCTTTCTCTCCAATGGTCCTCCAACGGCCAAGATCATCACAAGTACAACCAAGACAACTAGCCATCACTTTCCTTCACATGTGAACCAAAAGTTGACTGAAAATTCAAAATTCATCAAGGGGCATGATAGGAATTTGCTACATTAGGGTTTCTTAGTCTAGAATCTTCCCTAGCATAGTATAAAAGGAGGTGCTGGTCTTGTAGCACCCCTTGTTCCAGTTTCTATGTATTTTTATTTTCTTTAAATTAATGAAAAGTTTTTACCCTACATTGAAACTGTGATCCAACATTTACTTTCCAGCATTTACGTTTTCAAGTTTGTTTTCCTTGAATCATTTTCAAATCCTCAAGTTTGTTTTTGGTATTTCACTTGTTTTCAAAATTTTTCAGAAACTTATACTTAAGCTTACTGCTATAAGCCGTTCAATAAGCTTATTAAACCAAGCTTATTGAATAACTTATAGCTTGTTCTTCCTATCTTTGCTGTTTGTGGTGTGCAGGAAACAAGGACCCATCAAGTTCCATTCTAGCCATTTTATTGTCCTTTGCACTCAAACCAATCCAATCACACTTGATCTGCACAAGCCCGGGCTTGTAGGAGGTGGCTTATCAGCCACTGTTGGGCTTGGAAGTAAGCCCAACAAGGTAGCCCTTGTTATCTATTTCCATCTTTTTATGTTTCTGAAAAATATTTATGCTTTGTGTGATTCTTGAGTTAAGCTGTTAAAAGTCTGTTTAAGCTCTTGTATTTGCTTTATCTAGATGTCATATGCATGTTTAGATAGCCTTGAATCAGATTTGGGTAGCTTTGTTTAGGTTTGCTTGTTTAAATTTGTGTTTACTGTTTTAAAGGGGTGTTTGGATCTGCTAGTTTAGTAAAGATTTTAAAAGAGATTTGTGTTTAAAACCAGTTAGAAACAATCATTAGGGTATTTATATGTTATGCATTGTTTGTAGGATCAGTCTTGGTGAAGTATACACACAAATGCATGCTCAAGTTTAGCAATATTAGCTAAAAATCAGTTAAGGCTTTGTTCTTCCTTGTTTTGTGCTAACTGCTTACATGAGTTTGTTTGTGGCTAGATTATAGGAGCACTTAGGGTTATAGATTGGTTTTAAGTTGTTTGATTATCATTTGAGCAAGTTGTGACCTTCTAAAAATCGTCCTAGAACCAAGTGCACCAGCAAAGTTTATTCAGACCTGCATACATGCTTAATCAGATACTTTTGATGCCTATTGTGTGAATTTTTGTGAAAAGACTTGGTGATTTTTGTGCTTAATCTGACTCCTTGTGCTTCAAAGAGCACAAGGGTGCCTTATTGTCCTAAAAAAGCTATCAAGATAAGCTTTCCTAAGCTTATTGAAAATCAAATCAAAATTTTACACTGTCAGTGGGAACTCCTTTCCCACTGCTAGTGTCTTTTTTCCCACTGCTGCGCTAAAGGACAAAAGTCCAGCACATGTCACTATCTGTTTTCTTACTTTTTTGTCTTTAGTGCCCAAAAAGTGGAATTAGACCTTGAAACCAGTGCCATTATTTTTCTTATTTAATTTAGGATTTTTCTGATTAATAAAATTTTTATTTACTGTTCATTTAGTAATTTTTAGGTTATTTAGCTATTTTTAATTAATTTTAAAGTTTCTGTTTTTGTCTTTTAGTGCCAAAAAATAATATTTTTAGGTTTAATCAATTTTTCTGAACTTAGAATAATATTTTAAGGTTTTTGGTTTAAAATTTAGTTACTGTTCACCTTTTTAATTAATTTTTATAATTAATTTAAGTTAATTAGGGTTTTAATTAAACTAGTTTTGTCATTTAGTGGGAAATTTAATATTTTTCAAGATTTTTCATTTTTCTACTGTTCATTAGAGTAAAATAGGATTTTTAAAATTGGTAGATTATTTTTAGCATTATTTAATTATTTTTTTATAATTATTTTAATTTTAAAATAGTTTTTGGTAATTTAAAAATAGAAAAATAGTATTTAAAAATCATAAAAAATACTTTTTTGTCTTTAGATAATATAAGTAAGTTATTTGTTCAATAAAATTATATTTTGGACATTTTGATTAATTATATTTAATTTTAGGGCTTTAATTAGCATTTAAAATTGAATATTTAATTAATAAAAGGTTTTAAAATATTTTTATATGATTTTATTCCTTATTTATATTATTTTAGACTTGTTTTAGCTTATAATTAATTCTTAGGTTGAAAATTTTTATTTTTGTCGTTTTTTACGGTTTTACGTTTACGCCTTTTTCGTCGTAGTTTAATTAGTTTTCGTAACCGTCTTTTCTTTGCTAATCTCATTTCTTTCATAAATCTTCATAATCACAAACATCATATATCAACTCTTAACACAACGCACTTGCCTCCTTGGGAAACGAACTTGCTTGGTCATTGGTGCTCGGTTTTCCTAAACCGACACTTAACGCTTACCACTATTTATTGCTCTTTTCCTAAAGAGTAGTAAAACACTACATCAGCTTAGCAGGGGGAACTTTTGTGTTAGCAGGGGAAACTTTCTTCCCACTGCTAGTGCAATTACTTTGGTCAGTTGACCTTTGAGCTTAGGAAAGCTCTTTGGAGAGCTTGTTTTTGGACAGCAAGGCACCCTTATACTCTTTGGAGTATAAGGAGTCAGATTAAGCACAAAAAACAAGCAATCACAACACAAAAAACTACTCAATAAGCATCAAAAGTTACTGATTAAGCCACAAAGGGTATCTGATGAACAGTAGGCACAATTATATGCACAAAAGTGGATTTTAAACCTCAATATCTTGTACACAAGTTTGCTAGCTAGCATGAAAGCAATTTCAAACCCTATCTAGAACCCTACCCTAACAGATTTAACAAACTTGAAGCACAAATTCAACAAAATCAGTTAAAATATGGCAAATTCAGATTTTTGCTATTCTTTCCAAAATTTATCATACAAAGTTGTTCAATACTCTACCAAATAGAGAACCAAAGGCACCTATTACTTACTAGTGTCCAAAGAAGTGTCTATGACTGGTTTTAACACAAGATTAACCTTAATCCCAGGTAAAACCTTATCCCAAACACTCCTTTAAATCTGGAAATCAACTTTTTACCAAGCAAATCACATCAAAACTTAACCAAACGAATTTCAATCAACCTCAGCATGCTTAATAACCTTAATGAAGCAATATCCAACCACATAAACAACACTTCATGCAGATTTCACAAATCTCATATAAATCACACAAAATGACCAAAAACTGAAAATTAAAATGGAAAAGAAGATTCTACCTTGAGGGACTTACATCCAAGCCCCTCAGTGACTGCTTGTCACCTCATATAGGCTGGGGCCTATGCTGGACCTTGGACAGCAACAAGCTCAAACCTGAGAAAATGAAAACAGGCACAAAACAACACTTTCTGATTTTTTCTTAAAACCTCTTCACAAACCTTGAAACCAATTGACACGTTTCAAAAACAAGACAATAGCAGAAAATGCAGGAATATGATCCACTTTCACTTCACAAATTCCTGGATTTTCTGAAAACAGAAACACTTTTTCAAAAACCTTTTGAAAATGATATAAACACCAAATGTTTATAACAGATTAATATGGAACTCATAATCTAAGCAATTCAATACCAAACTTTTAAAAAATAAAAGGAATTACAATTGACACATTCAAATACCAAACTTTATATTTCAAAAAGGCATTACATGAATTTTGCTTAAAAACTAGAACAAAGGGAATGAACATGCCTCATTCTCCTTTTATACTACACTAGAGAACTATCTAGAATAACTAAACCCTTGCAATGGAATGCCCTAAAATGCCCTTTGAAAATTTGACTGAGAATTGGTCAAATTCGTGCCCATGTGATGGAATGTGATGGCCAGTTGTCTTGTTTGATCTTGGACCCTTCATTTGTGCTTGGGGGACAAGTTGGAGTATATGGGACGTTGACCATGTCGGGTTTAGGGTTTTGAGGGGAAAGTGACGTGCAGGGGAGGCCCCCCACAGTCACATGGGTTGGTTGGAAAGGGAATCTGGGTGTGGGGTTTTGTTAATATGGTGGGTAATTATCATTCTGGAAATGATCAAACAAAAACCCTTTGTTTTTAAGTGAATTGAATCTGGGTTTAGCTAGGGTTCTTGGGGGATAAAGGGTTTAGTTTGATCTGATTTGGGATTAAATGGGTTTTAAATAAGTGTTTAGTGGGAAAATTAAATAAGATTTTTCAAATCTTATTTAAAAAACGGGTAGTGGAGGATGACTGGGATGGGGGAGGTGACGTGGGAGCATATGGTTGGTTGGAGGAGGTGAGGTGGAAGAGTGATTGGTGGGGAAAGTTTGGGATGTCTGGCAGAACTGCCCCCCAAGTTTCTCTCTTTTGTTCAAGTTGTAACAAATACCCATCAGCGCCCATTTAACACATGACAACTTTTGGCAAGTTGTCAAAAATGGCACAAGTTGTTTCAAAACTTTTAACAAGGGCTCCTTTTGTATTTCCTTCATTTTCCAAGGGCTGATCTTGTATAGTCTTCATTCCTTAAGGACCATAATTGTACAAATAACTATTGGAGGGTCATTTGTGACAAGTTCTTCAAAGATGAGGGACCAAAATTGCCAATCTTTAATTCTTCAAGGGTCTTTTTGCAAAATTCCAAACTTGGGCCCGGTTCATTGTGCGGCTTCGTTTCCCGTGTTCGTTTTTGATTGATTCTTGTTATCTTTTGCCATTTCCTCCATATCCGTACCTAAAGATACACAAGTAACAAACACAAGCATATATTTGGCAGTTTTAATGATATTTAATGCGTTTTAAGCCCGTTTTGGACGATGAGACCATGTATAAAAGAAGTCTCATCACTCCCCCATACTAAACCATTGATGTGCCTCACGCAAAGCTAGAATAAAGTATCATAGCATCTCCAAAATTCATTTTTATTCTTTTTTATTGAAATGATAACTAGCTACACTACACTATTGCTACTACTTGCGTTTTAGACATAATGTATGATTTTCATCGCAAAATGGGACGTTTAGGTTCATAGAACAAGAACACGTGAATGCTTCGTTAGAAATAATTTCATCGTCCTCGATTTTCACCCTAATTCCATGCCAAGCGTGCAACGAGATCATTGTCATTATAAGTTAGTAATGCTAACACTACTCATATGCCCTAATCACGTACTTATTCTCCCATTATTCCTAAGTTGTATCTCTTATATTTTGTTATGCCTTAATGATCACGAGGATACATTGTTGACTTATGCGATAATAGAGATTTAGGTCTAAAAATAGAGTCCTAACGGTGTAACTAAGACCATTAAATCAATAACCCCTCCTAATAGACAACGATGTTAAAAAATTAAGTTGACAAGAAGAATCGATAAACACGGTTTTATAACGGTTTTGAACATGAGACTTATTACCAAGACTTTTATACGCCCCCTAACGGAAGGGCCTTATTATCTTTGGTTTACCTCCATATTTTATTCAACTTCGCCATGAAGCTTTTATTATGAGTTCGGTATTGCCTTGCCTTTTATTATCCGCCTCATCGGTGGTTTTATTAGCCAAAGACGTATATCCTCACGCTAAAGCGAATTTTGGATCTTTAAAGCTTCGAAGATTAAGGCTTGATTCACTTTCAATTTTGCATAGATTTTTCGGCCTTGTGAGCTTCAAATTTTTGCTTAATTTAGGTGAGCACTTGAAATCTTATTATTGGGTGAAGCTTTCGATTATTCGGGTTGCCAATACTTCAAAACCGTGACGCTGGCGATACCTTAATGTCTTCCCAATTTAATTACACGGAAGCTACTAGAAAAGACTAGAAACCCAACAATCCTAACTAAACCGCTAAGTCAATATTTATTAAGCAAAAATATTTACAAGCGAAGGGAGAATAAGCAAATAACGAGAACACATGAGTTTTGAAAGAATACGAGCCCTCTACGTTTAGCATAGTAACTTATAATTAACTCTATCATTTCTCGTCCTCATTTAAGAGACTTAGCCTAATGTGTAGTTAAGGAATCAAAGCTAAGTGCTCAACACGCACGGTCGAGTCAAAAATTACTCTTATTCTCGCCATTGGAAAACCTACATTCGTGTCTTCAAACACTTATAAAACATGAGAAAAAATTTAAAATTTGGCCATTTTTAGCCTTATTTTGCAACAAAACGATAAACTTTGGAAAGCGTGAAGGTTTGGCAAGGCAAGTATCTATTCACCCCCCATACTAAAGTTAAACATTGTCCTCAATGTTTCGAGTCTAGGGGTGAAAACACCCCCATACTAGAGACGTAGTCGAATGCCTAATCTAGCATGGAAAGGGTGTAACCATTAAATTTAAAGCCGTTTATGAAGTGTGCTATAAACCTAAGGTTAGAACATCAAAGGATATATCATGGATATTGGGAAAGGCCTCCAAAGCAAACGATCGAGTGCTCCCATAAAACGAACACGAGAGGCTCCAATCGTGAAGATCATGATCTAAAAACCACAATTCACAAACAACCACGGAACAAAGGTTGGAAGGGCACAAATCCCCTCACATTACACTACATTAGAAAGCAATAATATGTACATGGATAAGCATGGGTCTCCCCCACGAGGCACCTTGTTTTTGATGGCCGAGTCAAAAGCTCGACTCGAATCCCCATAAATGTGATCATTTAGGGATATCATGGTATGGTCAATTTTTGGTGGGGCTTACATGATAAACAAGGCCCAAAAGCAACCGTGTATAAAGGCAAAACCTCTATACCGGGATCAAAGATCGTGTCTTCGTTTTCGGATGATAAACGAAACAACACGATTTCAAGTAACAACGTCCCAAAGGGACACAAGAAAATAGCATAAGAAGAGAAGGGTGGGACATTGGTTGGACACAAAAATCAAGTTACTCGAGGTAAACTCTCACCGTAAGTGTAGAAAGATTTCCTAGTGACTACTTCGGTGAAAGACCGAGATTTTATCTTAAACGTGATACCGGGGTCAAAAATTTCGTCCTCGGTGGAGAAGTGTGGGGGAACAAATGGGGCTTCCCCCATACTAGATCCACACAAAACGTCGTCAAAAGAAGTAGACGCGTTTGTAGCAAGCTCAATTAAGCGAGGTGATGACGGAGTTAACTTTGGAAAAAATTTCATATCAATTGTAAAATCTTTTCCTTTTTCATTTTTTAACTCTTTGTTACGAAAACCCAAGTCGATTAAATTGAAAATATTTGGTGTTTCTAAAATAAGTCTAGGCACACTTAAAATTTCCACATTTATCTTGAAGGCGGGAGGAGGATTTGAATTTTTAAAACGTGAATCGATTAACAAAACATCCCCCTCCGGGCTAACGCAACGATCCTCATCAAACTCGAAAATCGAAAGCGGGTTATCAAGAATACGTTTGATCTCGCAAAAATCTCCATCGGGATCAAAAACTTCTTCTCTTCCTCGTGGAAGAGGTCGAGCAATAAAGTTGTCGATAATCGAGTCGCTAGCTTCAACCGTCGTGAAACTAGGAAAAGAAGGCTCTTCGATTGAAGATTTTGCCTTTGTCGTTTCGACCTCGATATCGAAAAACGTATCAATGTGAGCAAGGCCATCGGCGGACTTCTCACATGATAAATCCAAAATCTCACTCGGTGTGGGATTAGGAGTAAAAGGCTCGTCTCGTGACGATTTTGCCTTGACGGTTTCAACTTTGTCCTTCGAAGGGATCGAACGTGGGTTTTCAAACATTTTAGCAAAATTACAAACATGTCCCTTCGGAATTAATTTTCGTTCATCTTGTAAAAACGAGGGTTCAATGCCTTCCTTAAAAACCTTTTTACATTTTTCTTTTTCAAAATCATTTAATGGAATTTCTTCGTCAAAATTAAGTGTATATTGATTTAGAAAATCCTCAATAATTTCATCCTCATTAGAAAAATTAGGTTCACAAGGTATTAGATTTAAAACTCCCAAGTATCCTACGAGTTTTTCTTTTGGTTTATCTTCACAAACATTTTTCAAAACTTCGTTGGATGACTTTTTCTTTTCCTCTATGGTTTTACAAGACGATGAAGGTTGCACGACTCTAAAATTCGAGAGATATGGATCAATACGAGACATACGAGTCTTAGGGTCGAAGTAACTTGAACCTCTCCCACGGGATTAGGATTGGTTACATTAGATAATGAATTAAATTTTTCCACTAAGCCCTCGAACATTAAAAGAATTTTATCTTTCTCATTGGCGTGATCATCCTTAATTTTATCCACATATTCTCTCCACATCACTTGACTTTGGTCATACAAACGTTGTTGCTCTTCAAAAAGGTTATCATAATCGTTTTCCATTTTTTTGAAAGTTTCCCCTTGGGTTGCCAATTTATCTTTGTAATACTTATCGAGATCTACCACGTGTTCTTGAAGTGACTCTATAAGTTTGTTATGACGGCTCATATAATCACAAAAAGATTCATCTTGATTCATTTCATTATTTTGATTTTCATCACAACTAAAAGACGAATAAGACGAATATGGTTGGTGATCTTGGTCGTTAGATTGAAAATTGTCATCATCACCATGTGGAGGAGAGTAATAGACATATCCCTCTCGACCTCCAATAATCTCACAATTAAAACAATTAGCCCCATCGGGTGGGCCTCCACAATATGGACACGAGTAATAGCCCTCATCATTTGACATGATGCAACGAGAATGGTGTTACGAGAATTAAACGTTATAAAGGGTGAAAGAAGAGAATTATGAAATTAGAGGGAATGTAGAAGATTATTTTTGTGCTTTTGATTGTTTTTTAATTTTTTTGGTATTTTGAATGTATTTCGTAGACAAAAATCTACAAATCTCTCCTCGAATCGATTTTCTCAATTAAAAGAGCCTCAAGGAATGAAAACGATCACGTGGAGTGAACGCCTTCGATGACTTTAGAACGTTGGTGGAACACCAAAACGTTCAAGAGGGTTTAATCTTGAAAACAAGCAAATATATATACTTAGATAATACTTTGGTTGGCAAACCCTCGATTAGCCCTTTTTCTCAAAACACGCACAAGCAAGTGGGGGAAACGAGGCGGCGCTAAGCACTTAAGAGCCTTTTTCCCTTAGGTCGTGAAATACAACCGCCTTATACCCACCTTATAGTTTGTGTTAATTGAAGTTAAGCATCACGAAAGTATTTATCTATTTTGCCTTTTACTTTTGCTTTGGATTCGAATACAATGATCGAGTGATGAAATCCCGAATCAAGGTTGTGATTTCTCACGTATTTGGAGTACTTGTATTTTTATTGTTATTCGTAAATACAATATATTAATAATATTCACAATAAAAACGAAAACCAATATATCTACAATATAGTAAAATGATGTTGTGTGTTTAATTTAGGAAAACTAAACACAATTTATTTGGATACTATAATATAATAAGGAAAAATAACAAAAATGAGTATGTACGATATTCACGCTTTTCAAAATGTGAAAAGCAAAAACGCACCACTCACAAAAACACGATACTAATAATGGCACACTAAAAACACCTCCCCGGCAGCGGCGCCATTTTGATAGTTGTAAAATTACACTTGTTTAGGAAAACAAGGTATATTGGGGGCAAGTATTAAGTTGCACGTTTTAGGAAAAACGCGAAACCGAACAAATGCGGGTTCGTTCTCGAGGAGGTGTGTGGATTAATGTGCCAATATATAAAATCACAAGTTTAGGGTAGTGTCGTTTTTAGATGAGAAAAGAAAGAAAAACTAAGACGAACTACGATTACAATTAAACTACGACGAATGACGTAAAACGCGAACGTAAGTACGTAAAACGTGAAAATTTAAAAATTTTAAGATAAAAACAAATTAAAAATGAAAAAGTAGTTAAAAATAATATAAATAAGGATAAAAATCCAATAAAAATATTTTAAAACCTTTTATTAATTAAATATTCAATTTTTAATGCTAATTAAAGCCCAAAAATTAAATATAATTAAGAAAAAGCCCAAAATATTATTTTATTGGACGAATAACTCACTTATATTATTTAAAAACTAAAAAGTATTTTTCCTAAATTTTAAAAAAACTATTTTCCTATTTTTAAAACATTAAAAACTATTTTAAAACTAAAATAATTATAAAAAATAATAAAATAATGCTAAAAAAAATCTACCAATTTTAAAAATCCTAATTTACTCTAATGAACAGTTGAAAAATGAAAAAGATTGAAAAATATTAAATTTTTCACTAAAAGACAAAATCAGTTTAAAATAAAACCCTAATTATCTTAAATTAATTATAAAAAATAATAAAAAGATGAACAGTAAAATCTTTTTTAACCAAAAATCTTAAAATAATATTCTAAGTTCAGGAAAATTGATTAAACTGAAAAATATTACTTTTTGGCACTAAAAGACAAAAACAGAACTATTAAAGTTAATTAAAAATGCTAATAAAACTAAAAAAATAGAAAATGAACAGTAATAAAAAATCTAATTAATCAGAAAAATCCTAAAATAAATAAGAAAAATAACAAAACTGGTTTGAAGGTCTAACTCTCAAAATCACCCACTAAAGACAAAAAATCAAGAAATCAGATAATGACATGTGATCAAGTTTTGTCCTTATGCTTAGCAGGGGGAACTTTTGTGTTAGCAGGGGAAACTTTCTTCCCACTGCTAGTGCAATTACTTTGGTCAGTTTACCTTTGAGCTTAGGAAAGCTCTTTGGAGAGCTTGTTTTTGGACAGCAAGGCACCCTTATACTCTTTGGAGTATAAGGAGTCAGATTAAGCACAAAAAACAAGCAATCACAACACAAAAAACTACTCAATAAGCATCAAAAGTTACTTATTAAGCCACAAAGGGTATCTGATGAACAGTAGGCACAATTATATGCACAAAAGTGGATTTTAAACCTCAATATCTTGTACACAAGTTTGCCAGCTAGCATGAAAGCAATTTCAAACCCTATCTAGAACCCTACCCTAACAGATTTAACAAACTTGAAGCACAAATTCAACAAAATCAGTTAAAATATGGCAGATTCAGATTTTTGCTATTCTTTCAAAAATTTATCATACAAAGTTGTTCAATACTCTACCAAATAGAGAACCAAAGGCACCTATTACTTACTAGTGTCCAAAGAAGTGTCTATGACTGGTTTTAACACAAGATTAACAACCTTAATCCCAGGTACAACCTTATCCCAAACACTCCTTTAAATCTGGAAATCAACTTTTTACCAAGCAAATCACATCAAAACTTAACCAAACGAATTTCAATCAACCTCAGCATGCTTAATAACCTTAATGAAGCAATATCCAACCACATAAACAACACTTCATGCAGATTTCACAAATCTCATATAAATCACACAAAATGACCAAAAACTGAAAATTAAAATGGAAAAGAAGATTCTACCTTGAGGGACTTACATCCAAGCCCCTCAGTGACTGCTTGTCACCTCCTATAGGCTGGGGCCTATGCTGGACCTTGGACAGCAACAAGCTCAAACCTGAGAAAATGAAAACAAGCACAAAACAACACTTTCTGATTTTTTCTTAAAACCTCTTCACAAACCTTGAAACCAATTGACACGTTTCAAAAACAAGACAATAGCAGAAAATGCAGGAATATGATCCACTTTCACTTCACAAGTTCCTGGATTTTCTGAAAACAGAAACACTTTTTCAAAAACCTTTTGAAAATGATATAAACACCAAATGTTTATAAGAGATTAATATGGAACTAATAATCTAAGCAATTCAATACCAAACTTTTAAAAAATAAAAGGAATTACAATTAACACATTCAAATACCAAACTTTATATTTCAAAAAGGCATTACATGAATTTTGCTTAAAAACTAGAACAAATGGAATGAACATGCCTCATTCTCCTTTTATACTACACTAGAGAACTATCTAGAATAACTAAACCCTAGCAATGGAATGCCCTAAAATGCCCTTTGAAAATTTGACTGAGAATTGGTCAAATTCGTGCCCATGTGATGGAAAGTGATGGCCAGTTGTCTTGTTTGATCTTGGACCCTTCATTTGTGCTTGGGGGACAAGTTGGGGTATATGGGACGTTGATCATGTCAGGTTTAGGGTTTTGAGGGGAAAGTGACGTGCAGGGGAGGCCCCCACAGTAACATGGGTTGGTTGGAAAGGGAATCTGGGTGTGGGGTTTTGTTAATATGGTGGGTAATTATCATTCTGGAAATGATCAAACAAAAACCCTTTGTTTTTAAGTGAATTGAATCTGGGTTTAGCTAGGGTTCTTGGGGGATAAAGGGTTTAGTTTAATCTGATTTGGGATTAAATGGGTTTTAAATAAGTGTTTAGTGGGAAAATTAAATAAGATTTTTCAAATCTTATTTAAAAAACGGGTAGTGGAGGATGACTGGGATGGGGGAGGTGACGTGGGAGCATATGGTTGGTTGGAGGAGGTGAGGTGGAAGAGTGATTGGTGGGGAAAGTTTGGGATGTCTGGCAGAACTGCCCCCCAAGTTTCTCTCTTTTGTTCAAGTTGTAACAAATACCCATCAGCGCCCATTTAACACATGACAACTTTTGGCAAGTTGTCAAAAATGGCACAAGTTGTTTCATAACTTTTAACAAGGGCTCCTTTTGTATTTCCTTCATTTTCCAAGGGCTGATCTTGTATAGTCTTCATTCCTTAAGGACCATACTTGTACAAATAACTATTGGAGGGTCATTTTTGACAAGTTCTTCAAAGATGAGGGACCAAAATTTCCAATCTTCAATTCTTCAAGGGTCTTTTTGCAAAATTCCAAACTTGGGCCCGGTTCATTGTGCGGCTTCGTTTCCCGTGTTCGTTTTTGATTGATTCTTGTGATCTTTTGCCATTTCCTCAATATCCGTACCTAAAGATACACAAGTAACAAACACAAGCATATATTTGGCAGTTTTAACGATATTTAATGCGTTTTATGCCCGTTTTGGACGATGAGACCATGTATAAAAGCAGTCTCATCAAGAAGGCTCCTAGCTCTTCTCATAAAAGTGATCCTCAGCCGAGAAGTGGGGCACCGCCCCCTTCCCCCGGTCCCTCAGGAGAAGATTCGGATGACCATCCACCCAAGCGTCGCCGACCTAGGCGTGCCCCTCCACTACCATCGGATGATGAGGGGTACTACGGTGGCCCTAACTATCGCGAGGTGGAAGGGGAACATCTCTCCAGCCTATGGTGTGACCCAATCTCTCCAGTCCATGGTGTGATCCTAGGAAAGATCCTTTTACCCTCCGCATACGGAATTACTCCGAGGATAAGAAGCGTCGCATGCCAGCGTGCGGCAAAACCTATGATGGGTCTGGTGATCCGGATGATCACCTAAAGATATTTGACGCGCAGGAAAAAATCGAACGATGGCCCATGCCTATATGGTGCCAGATGTTCAATTCAACCTTGATTGGCAGTGCCCATGATTGGTTTGAGGGACTCCCTCCCCGAAGCATCGATGGCTTCACTGAGTCGCGCACTGTGTTCAAAAACAATTATACTCAGTGGAAGAAGTATAATAGGGACCGGTCTCCTTAGCAACCGTCAAGAAACGGTCTGGAGAATCTACGGAGGACTTCATGGAACATTTCAATGACGAGTGCACGCGCACAAAAACGATGCCGGAGCTCCTAATAATTTCCGATTACATGCATGCCATAACAGACAAGGAATTAATTAGGCGCCTCAATGACATGCGACCGGAGAAGTATGACGACCTCGTGGAAAGGGTCAGGAACTTTGTAGAAGGAGAAACCGCGGTAGCCGCAGCCTATCCTACAAAGGGAAACCACAACTATCGATCGAACGATCAGTCCAGGAGACAGTCAGGTGGTCAAAGCAACCAAGGCAATGGAAAGGGCTCGGACTACAAGAGCCAAAACAAAGGAGGGGGTCGGATGACAAATTTACCCCCCTGAAGATGACTTACAAGGACATCTTGTTGACAGAAGGGGCGAACTTCCCAAGGCCTCCCCCAATGACAACTCCGGTGGACCGTCGTCAAGGAAATCGCTTTTGCGAATTCCACAACGACAAGGGCCACGACACGGAGGAATGCATCCAGCTCAAGAAGCACATTGAGTCACCGATCAAGTCAGGAAAACTCAAAAATTTGGTCAAGGATTGGAAGGATGGAAAGGTTAAAAAAAGCACGATAAGAAGGATCCCCAAAAGGACAAACCTTCGACTATATACATGATCCAATCTTGGCAGCGCCGCACAAAGCAGAAAATTAGTCAAAAATTTTCACGTGGCAGAGAAATGTCATTCCCTCCCATTACGGAAAGTGACGTGGCTGATGCACCTCTCACAATTGAGGTAAGCATTGGAACACACAATGTTCTCGTATGTATATGGATGGAGGGTCATCGGCGGAAGTACTTTACGAACACTGTTTCGTGCAGCTACGGCTAGAAATTAGAAGCCAATTAGTACCGGCCACGTCGCCGCTCATTGGCTTTAGCGGAGACACTATCTGGCCAATAGGACAACTGCGTCTACTAGTAACCATTGGTAATGAAGAGCATTCCACCACGGCGTGGATGAACTTTATGGTGATACACTCACACTCTCCATACAATGGGATTATTGGAAGGCCAGGCATCCTGGCCATACGGGCAGTTCCGTCCACGGCTCATGGTATGATCAAGTTCCATGTTGAGGGGGGGGGGATTGTTACTATTTACAATTCGATCATGCCAGCATCCGAATGCCATGCCGTGACGGCACCAGTCCAACCTCTTCCCATTAAGGAAGGATCACCGCCCCCCAATTGGAAGGTGGCAATCTATCCCGACTACCCGGAACAAGTGGTGTCCATAGGAGGAACGCTTTCGGATAACGGCAAGAGGGCCATGTGCTCTCTCCTAAAAGCAAACCTGGATATATTCGCATGGGAGCCTAAGCACATTACAGGCGTGCCGCGCTCAATAGCAGAACACAAACTTCAAATCCGCCAGGGATATCCTCCTGTTAAACAAAAGAAGAGTGGTCAAGCACAAGAGCGCAGTCAGGTAATACTGGATGAGGTACGGAAATTAGTAGACGCATGAATAATGCGCGAGGTATACTACCACGAGTGGTTATCCAACCCAGTCATGGTCAAGAAGCATGACGGGAGTTGGCGCATGTGTGTGGACTTCAAGGACTTGAATAAAGCTTGTCCGCAAGACTGCTATCTGTTACCAGAAATTGATTGGAAGGTGGAATCCTTATGTGGATACCCTCTCAAATGTTTTTTTGATGCATACAAAGGATACCATCAGATCTAGATGGCGGAAGAAGACGAGGAGAAAATGGCGTTTCATACTAGTCAGGGCGTGTATTGTTACACAAAAATGTCGTTCGGATTAAAGAACATCGGAGCGACATATCAGCGACTTGTTGATAAAGACTTGGATTCCCAGATAGGCCGCAACCTGGAGGTCTATGTTGACTATCTGGTCATCAAAAGTCATACGGAGGAAGCACTTCTCCGTGATATCTAGGAGACGTTCGACACGTTGAGGAGAATCAACATGAAACTGAATTCAAAAAAGTGCACGTTTGGGGCCACGGAAGGGATGTTCCTTGGATATATGATTGATCTAAACGGCATCAAGCCTTGTCCGGAAAAGACAAACGCGGTGATACAGTTACCATCCCCTCGGACACAAAAGGAGGTACAATCACTAAATGGAAAACTGGCCGGGCTAAATAGGTTCTTGTAGAAGTCCGCGGAGAAATCACTACCTCTATTCAAAACACTCACGAAGTGCATCAAGAAAGGAGACTTCCGTTGGACAAAGGAAGCAGAGGAAGCTTTTGATCAGCTTAAGCAACATCTCGCAGCCCTTCCCATTCCAGTGGCACCCCAACCTAAGGAAGAGCTCATTATGTATCTGTCGGCTACACATGGAGCAATAAGTGCAGTACTCATGACGGATAGGGATACAGTCCAGACTTCGGTCTACTTCATAAGTAGAACACTACAAGGGCCGGAGTTAAACTATTCCTCTATGGAGAAATTGGTTTTGTCATTGGTATACACCATGAAAAGGTTACGCCGGTACTTTCAGGCGCACCCAATTGTGGTTATTACTGATCAACCAATAAAACAAATCATCTCCAAGCCAGACGTGGCCGGTAGACTACATAAGTGGAGCATTCTACTAGGATAGCATAACATCTCCTATAGACCAAGGACAGCGGTCAAAGGCTAAATCTTGGTAGATTTCCTAATTGAGAAGCCAGAAGAGGACCGGCCAGTGATCCAACGAGAGGAAGTTCCAGCAGAACCATGGGTTTTGTTCACTGACGGATCCTCGTTCACGGACGGGTCAGGAGCTGGCCGTATCCTCACGAATCCGGAAGGAATGGAGTTTACCTATGCCCTGCGTTTTGAATTCACATCTACTAATAATGAGGCAGAATATGAAGCGTTGATTGCGGGTTTAAAAATCGACACCAGAATGGGAGTCCGCAACCTTGAGGCTTATGTAGACTCACGGCTTGTCGCGAACCACATTCTAGGAGGTTACATAGCCAAGGAGGATAACATGCTTCGATACCTGGAAAAAGTCAAGTCACTCATAGCTACTTTCGAGATGTTTTCTATCAAGCAGGTACCAAGAGGTGAAAACAAGAAGGCGGACGCTCTTAGCAAGATCGCGTCTACAAGTTTTTCCCACTTATCCAAGCAAGTCTTGGTAGAAATACTAAAGGAAAAATCTATAACCCAAGGGGAAATCGCAGCTATAGTTGAGGAAGATGGACCTACATGGATGACCCCGATCATCAGCTATTTAACTGATGAGACCCTTCCGGATGATGAAAAGGCGGCACAGCGTATCAGAAGAAAGTCGCAGCACTTTGAGCTCCGAGAAGGTATTCTGTACAAGCGCTCCTTCTTACAGCCGTGGTTGCGGTGTGTTGGACCACGCCAGGCTACCTATGTGATCAGTGAGATACATGAAGGGTCATGCGGTATGCACGCAGGTCCCCGATCCATAGTAGCACGAGCTTTACGCACAAGATATTATTGGCCTACTATGCATAGAGATGCATGTGACATGATTCGTAAATGTAGTGATTGCCAAGTGCACAGACCAGTACCACGATATTCGCAACAAGAACTAACACCCATCACATCCCCATGGCCATTCTATAAGTCGTGGATCGACATCGCAGGACCTTTTCCAGTTGCTGTAGGGGTAGTTAAGTTCTTAATCGTCACAATGGACTACTTTACACGTTGGATAGAAGCTAAGGCGGTCAAATCCATTACGGGAAAACAAGTTAAAAAGTTTGTTTAGGAAAATATTGTGTGTCACTTTGGCCTACCAGGAGAAATCATCTCGGATAACGGGAAGCATTTCGCGGATAATCCATTCAAGGATTGGTGCGCGGCATTGAACATCACACGGCGCTTCACATCTGTTAAGCACCCGCAGACTAACGGTCTTGTGGAGCGGGAAAACAGAAGCTTAGGCGAAGGCATCAAGGCACGCTTGGATGAGCGAAGTGTCAAGTGGGTGGACGAGTTTCCGCATGTTCTATGGGCGCATAGGACTATGATTAAAACAGCCAATGGGGACACTCCATTCATGCTGGCCTACGGGACCGAGGCTGTTATACCAGCAGAAATCGGAATGCCAACCATCCGCACGGCGGAGGTTAATGTCGTCACGAACGATGAGCAACTCCGGATTAGTCTGGACTTGTTGGAGGAGAAAAGAGAAATAGCGGCCATAAATGAGGCCAAGTCCAAGGCACGAATGAAGGCTTACTACGATGCCAAGGTTAAAGGTGTTTCCTTTCGACCGGGAGATTTTGTTTATCGTGTTAATGAGGCATGTCACGCGGAGAATACAGGAAATCTGGGCCCCAAGTGGGAAGGGTCGTATGAGGTTATGGAAGCCTTAGGACTGGGCGCGTACAAGTTGCGTGATATGGATGGCCGTGACCTAGAACGTACATGGAATATCTACAACCTTAAGAAATGTTATCTTTGAAAGGCTACGTCCTTCGCATGGACACTTCGCTATGGTTGGCTTCAATGAAGATCCATGTATTTTTTGTTTTCATGCTTTCTAGGTTCTATTTGTTCTAGGATTTTCATTCTTGTCAAAAAAAATCGTAAACGTTCTAATAAAATGTCGTGGTGCCTAGCTAGCTCCACGACCCGTTCTTGTGCAAATTATTGTCATGTCTTTTAGATTTCTTTTTTATTATTATAATATGCCATTTCTTATTCATATACATTCATTCAAACCGTACATGTACTATTCGCCTCCAGGCGGGGTAAGAGGATTAAGTGAACCTAATAATTCAACTTGTCGTATAAGAGGTGAAGGATATGTAAATCTTGCTTATGTTTTAGAGAGAGAAAGAGATAGAGAGATGGTGGAACTCACACAATTCTAGAGAGAGAAACAAAAGTTTATTATGTGTAAAAATGAAGAACCACACACCCTCTCCATCTAAGGAGAGGGTTTATATACCCAAGCCCTTGTCATGGGCTTGGGCTTACATTTGGGTCGTCCTACACATGTTGTAGGCTAGGCTTGGGTTTGTTTGTTAAATAAAGATAAGTAACTAAACTACGAGCTATTACATGGACTATTGTTGGAGTGACCGGTCCTTCTTAATACGTAAAACGTATTTCCAACAATCCCCCCCTAAGGGAGGTCACTCCAAACAAGGGCATTACCCAAGTTACAATAATAAGATAAACTTAGGATACTATGCTTGGCTTAAGCTCGTAGTCTTCGTCTTTCGTTTTCTTTTTTCTTTTTTGGTGAACATGCTGATGTGATCTTTGATATCAGTCTTGAGCATTAATCTCTTGCCTTGATCTCGTGCATCCATCACATGTGATTTTCGCCTCCTCGTGACACCATGTCCCGCATACTTATACCTTTGTAATTCTTGAAAGTTTTAGAGTTCGATACAGTGGAAGACTTAACTTTTAGGCTTTCTTGAATTAGATGAGGTATTAAGTGCATAAAGGATAAGCATACGGGGACGACTTCTTCTCGGATTCCGCAACGCCACCGTCTTCAAATGCCGCAACATAAGTAGACAAGAACAAAATGGATTTGAACATTTCATTCTAATTTGGTAGCATTTTACCTCTGGTCGGTGAAGACCGTTGGACGATATAAAATATCGTACTTGTGGCAGGTAGATTTAATTAAAAATCTCCTTGACAAGATTTCACGGGTAAACCCGTTCTCTTTACTCGACCGTCCAAAGCTGACTACGAACGTAAAGAGTGAATCATTTGTATAAAACTATCCGCATGATTGAAGCCGTCAATTCTGATTCCTGGAACAAGTTTGATTCATTAAAGAATCGCACCATCGTTTCTTTCCAGTTGTCACGAGCTTGATTCATATTGAATCTTTCAAGTTACCTACCAAGTGCTGTTTAAGGTTAACACTAAAAGGATTTCCACTCATTACTGTGAACACTAAGGTATCACTCTGAGTGTTCTGGCAAGATCACTTAGATATTGCGTAGAGGCCTGGAACGTGTTTATGTTCAGCTAAGAATTAAACCGCTGTTGCTTTCCAGTTATCACAAGTTTGATTCATAAAGAATCGCACAAGTCACCTACCATGAGCTTTTTGATATTCGCTCAAGAAGGATTTCCATCTTCATTGTAAATACTTTCTTATTACTCGGATGTTCAGGCAAGATCATGAAGATTTTGCGTAGGACTCTTAAGATCTTTCTTACTTTTCACAGTGTATGAAGAAGCAAGGAATTATGAAAGTGTGTCCTAATGAGATGTTTGATGATCTTAAATGGCTCTAGACTCGATCGTGCATTTTGGATTTAAGTGGTCGAATGCTGGAGAGGAGTGCCACCATTTCGATACCAATTTATTTGGAGTGAATAAATCGATAGATAACGGGTTGTCTCCGTGTGATTAAAATAAATATCTTTCAAGAGATATCTGAGTTAGCTGGGATGGGTTGTGCATTGCATCATTGGGTCCATGATGTCTATCTTCAATATCGAGCATCATTAAAATGATCTCAATAGCATATGTGTTGACCCAGTTTCTGCCTAAAGTTGTAAGGAGGGCTTCTTTCTTTACACCCTTTATCTTTACAATTATTTTTCATTCTTCAACCCCTTCAATGCTTACCAATACGTCATAACTAGCACCTTGTTGTGATTGTTCCAGTGCTAACTTAAGTACTTGGTCTGCATTCAGCTACGTTCATAATCTTTCTCCATCTTTCCTAAGGACTACTATTTCTAGCTATTGAATGTCCTTGGGAAGATTCCTCCAGTTCTAGAAGAATCATTGGACTTAACCTATCCTACCATCCTTATGTCACCACAATCTTCATCGTCGTGAAATAAATGGGTTTTGGGTAAGTATATGTCACCATGAAAATCCATTTTGATATGCAAATCCGTTTTGCTCCCCCTTAACATATGCCATGATATTCGAAAACATTTCGCATATGTCGGGATGAGCCAGCACATTAAGTCAAACCATTTGTGATAATATCCCATATTAAATCACATTTTCTCCCCATATTAAAAATATTAACCCAATCGATGTTTTTAATATCAATTGAGTTAATGAAGTTTTAACAAAGGTTTTGGGAAGAAAAATGCAAGTCCATTTTATCTTCATGATATCAAACGTATGAGATATGATACCGATTTGTAACATGATCACATATTCACCATATTAGAAAAGAGTTGACAAGGTTGGACCTGATAGATGAGAACATCATATGATAAGATCAAATGGTTCTTGTCAGCATATGTTGGTCGCCTCGTCACGTCTGAAGTCATCTCTTGACACCACATGTACGATTGGTATTGTTGTCTTGACACCAGTTAGTGAGCTTGGCACGTTCGGCATCAAAGATTCTGAATGCTTGACAATTGCTCCCCCTTAATTGTTGACCCGTGTTCTTTTGAAAGAGCTATAGTCGTCGTTTGAGTAGTGCATCGTTGAGTATGTAGATACCAATTGTAGATTGCTATGGTTGTAGAGATGATAGCTTCATAAAAACAAGACATCTCTTGTTTTAACAAATAAATGCACTGAAACGTACATAGATTTTTGTTAGACCAAGTTATAAAGTAAACTTGATCCCTTACAAGGTTTTAAAGTAAACCGTGCCCGAGAAAATTAATTCCCGTTGTGAGCCAAAGCTTTCATAAGAAATACTTGACTTTAATGTGAAAACCGGGTTGCAGTCAGAAATAACTACAAGCCATATATGTATGTTTTATGAAAAATTTACAACCTTTGTACGAACTCTATTTATGGCGCCGTGTCAATATTAATCAACATTTCTAAGGCCGTAAATATTATCGTACCAAAAGACATTCCTTTGAAAAATAAAGTAAAAATATTTTTGGATTTTTCTAGATTTTTTAATTTTTATGGTTTTTATATGGTTTTATATTTTTGTATTTTGCTTTTGTGGATAAAAATATAAACAATATATACAAATGATCACCAAGGATACAGAGAATAGTTTACCACCACTATTCTTCCGCTTCATCTGCTAGTTCCTTAAGTGTCTCAGGCGAGAAGGTTCTCATTCCTAGCTTGTCGGCCAAAAATTCAATTCGAGCGCGATCTAAAGCCTTCGTGAAAATATCCGCCAATTGATACTCAGACCGGACAAAGTAAAGCTCGATTACTCCATTTTCTGCTTGCTCCTTGATGAAATGGTAGCGAAGGTGAATATGCTTCGACCGGGAGAACTGAACATTGTTGCAGCATAAGGCAATTGAACTCTTGTTGTCACAATACATTGGAATTTTGTTGAAACCTAGACCATAGTCGGTTAATTGCGATCTCATCCAAAGAATTTGAGCACAGCAACCGGACATAGCTATGTATTCTGCTTCCGTACTTGAAATTGCAACGCTTTTCTGCCTTTTCGATGCCCAACTAATTAGTCGATCTCCTAGTAGTTACAAAGTTCCACTCGTGCTACGCCTTGTATCTTGACAACCCGCGTGATCCGCATCTGCATATGCCATAAGTGCAATCAAAGAGTCCTTTGAATACCAAAGTCCCCGATTAATGGTTCCTTTAAGATATCGAAAGATCCGTTTCACAGTGGCCAAGTGTAACTCAATAGGTCGAGTTTGATACCGAGCACACATACATATAGCAAACTGTAGATCAAGTCGACTAGCTGTGATATACAGAAGAGTACGGATCATTCCACGATATAGTGTCGGATAAACGACAATTCCATGTGGATCTGCATCAAGTTTAGTTCGTTCCACCATTGGAGTATCCACGGGGTCGCAAGATTCCATATTGTACTTCTTTAGTGATTCAAGGGAATACTTGGATTGATTGATAATGATGCCTCTGGGACTCTAAGATATCTGAAGACCTAAGAATAATGATACCTTGCCCATCATTGACATCTTAAACTTGGAAGACATAAGTGTCCCAAACTCATCGGATAAGGTTTGAGTCGAGGCTGCAAATATAATATCATCAACATATATTTGTACCATAATCATATCTTTACCTCGTTTCCAAATGAACATCGTGGGATCCACCTTGCCTTTAGCGAAGCCTTGCGTAATGAGGAATTGTGACAATAGATCATACCATGCACGTGGAGCTTGCTTCAACCCATAGAGAGCCTTCTTAAGCTTGAACACATGATTAGGATAATTAGGATTCACAAAACCATCCGGCTGTTGAACATAGACCTCTTCCTTGATTTCACCATTAAGAAATGCTGTCTTTACATCCATATGATAGACGATCATATTCATGTGGGCTGCAGGCGCAAAGGATTCCATAAAGTCGATGCCTAATAATTGCTTGTATCCACGAGCTACTAGTCTAGCTTTGTTCTTCAATATTCCGCCTAACTCGTCGAGTTTCACCGTGTAAACCCATTTCAAAGTGACTAACTGCACTTGATTCGGGCATGGGACAAGTTCCCAAACTTCAAGACGTATGAATTTGTTAAGTTCTTCTTGCATAGCTTCTATCCAACAGGATTGAGTAAAAGTTTGTTGCCATGTCTTAGGTTCAACTTTAGTGAGAAAAGCATCAAAATGACCAAAACATTGCATTTTCTTGTAGCTGACTTCGTGTGGATACCGGACGATTAGGGTCACCAATAATAGATTCTATAGTATGATCCTTTGTCCACTTGCTGTCATGTTCACGAATCCGTGGACTGGAGTAAACTGTAGTTGGAGCTTCCTCTGAGGTGGACGACCCGGCTTGATTAGGGTCGGGAATTGGTACACCAAAGAATGGAAGTTCACGCATTTGAGCGAATTCCAGATCGTGATCATCATCATCCTCTTCATCATCAATAGGCATGACGTGGGTAATTGATTCGGGTGTTGGTTGAGAATTACTAGATGATGGTATATCTTGACCAATTGTAGGTGCATATGTGTCTGATTGTGCTTCGGTTGCTGGAGTGACAACTTCGGTTACCAAAGCTATTACCTCAGGTTCTGGAGCAACAATATTTGGAGGAGTAAAGAATTCATCAAAGAACAGTTGAAACAACATATCCCATTCAGTCCTAGAAGGTGGTGTAAATGATGAAGTAGGGTTGTTTGGGACAAGACCAGAACAAATGTTACTGGGTCCCATTTCATGAAGTGCGGGTTCAGAGTTGCTTTGCTCAGAAGCCATTGCTATCAGCTCATCAAAATAACCATTCATAGTTTCGAGGATCTTACGAGACTCACGATTGTAGATTCGGTATGCCTTCTTTGCGGGTGCGTAACCAATGAAAATACCAATATCAGCCTTTGGTTGAAGTTTTCCCAAATTGTCACCATCATTATTTGGATAGCAAAGAGAACCTAATACAAGAAGATATGATAAATCTGGTACTTTACCATGGAGAAGCTCATAAGGTGTTTTACCATGACGTTTACGAATTAGTGACCGGTTTTGGGTGTACACTGTTGTAGATACTGCTTCTGCCCATAAAAACAATGGAGCCTTTGCGTAAATTAACATCGTTCGAGCAGCTTCCATAAGTGTGTGATTTCGCCTTTCAACGACACCGTTTTGTTGTGGAGTGCGTGCAACAGATGTTTCATGAGATATGCCAACTTCTTCATAATAGTCACGCAAGATTTGATTCACAAATTCGGTTCCATTATCTGTACGAATGCGTCGAACAGTAGTGTTGAGACGCACTTGAATCATCTTGAGAAATCCGATGATGAATTTCGGTGCCTCATTTTTTGTTGTAAGAAATTTCACCCATGTAAACCGAGAGTAATCATCGACAATGACGAGGATGTACTTTTTACCACTAAGACTTTCAACACGCATTGTCCCACAAAGATCCATATGCAACAGATAAAGTTTCTCTTGATTGGTGTCTTCCGTCTTGGGTTTGTAAGATTTCTTAGTGCTTTTCCCCATTGTACACGCGGAACACAAATGATCCTTATGAAATGAATGTTTAGGAAGACCACGAACAAGTTCATTTTTTTCCAAATGATTAAGAGCGTCAAAGTTAAGATGAGATAACCGTCGATGCCCTAACCATGACTTAGTCTTCGATGCTTTGGAGAGAAGACATACGGGAGAAGCGGCCATCATTTCTTGTAGAGACAAAGTATACAATTATTCCCTCTAGTACCTTTCAATAAATCAACTCCTTCCAAATTACAAATGAAGCAGGTATGCTCTCGAAAAGCAACTTCTAGGTTTGCATCACAAAATTGTCCCACATAAAATAAGTTGTGACCGAGACCTTCCACGTAATACACTCTTGAAATTATAACATTCCCACTATGATATTCACCATAACCCATTATCTTTGCAATATGATCATTCCCAAATCGAACCGTACCAAGAAACTTACTGACAAAATTTCTGAGCTGAGAGCGATCTCCGGTCATATGCTTGGAGCAACCAGAGTCAAAATACCAGAGAACAATTTGGACCACCTGTTTTCAATAACAACAGTAGACAATGCATTGGAAACTATTGGTTCCTGAGTGTTAGCAGAAACAGATATAAGATTATCAGAAGTGCTAACATTTGTGAGACCCTTAGATTTCCTACGTTTTCTAATGTGAGTTTTAGCACTAACAGGTTTTACTGTTCCAACTTTCTTAGGTTTTGGATTATTCGCGGGCACTACAGTGGGAGTAGACCTATTTAAAGTGCACTTGGTTCCTACAGTAGTGTCGGTGTTCCTGGTTAAAGGACACGCTTGTGTTTTTGTAGCCTTGGTACTCCTATTTAAAGGGCACGCTTTCTTCGTTGTAGTGGGAGTGATCCTAGTTAAAGGGCACATATTTCCTGCTATAGTGAAAGTTCTACCAGTGGGGCGCCAAAACCAACCAACTTGGGTTAACACTTTCCCAGTCGGTTTCCATTCTAATCTATTTTTACAGGCATGCATCTCATTCACATGGTCAATAAGGAAAGAATCATGACGACTAGAAAACATACATTCATTGCAATTCCAACATTTCAAATTAGAATTCACATTAGGCTTAGAACGCCGCACAACCGCAGAGCCTTTAGGTTTAGCTACATGATTCTATTTATTCAAAACAGAAATAGCATTCCTAGGATGGGCTTATACTTTCTTCTTCACTTGACTACTAGATGGGGGCAAGATCCTATCAGTCTTCTTGTTTCTTTTAAGCTTAGATCTTTGAGCCTTAGTAGTGGTGCTTACTCCTGTAGAAGGCAACACGGGAATATTATAAGCTGGTTTTGATTCCGCCTTATCTTTAGTGACCAAAGTTTGAGATGGTTTAGTACTAGGGCCCTTATTAAATGGTGTGACGGCTATAAGGTTCCTTTTGATTGCACTAGAGGACGATGCTGAGACAGTGGCTGCGTTATCCACAACATTCTTACCTTTTATAGTACGAAGTGTTTCCTTTAACTCAGCCAAGACCAGATTTTTATCACAAATTTGTTCCCTCAAATCAGATATTTCCACCGACTTTCGATTCAATTGTTCAATCAATGATTGATTCTGTGCAGTGGTATCAACACATGCGGGCTTTACTAAATCGAAGAGTCGTGCATCTTTCTGTTTTAAGTTGTCAAATTTGGACAAAATATTGGAAACTTGATTATCTAGATCAAGTTTAAAATTCTCAGCGGCCTCAAGTATGTTCATACAGTTAAGCTCCTTAGATTTCTCTATGTCTATCGGCAAAGATTTAGCAACTTTGTCACTTGGCTGACGCTGTTTTGATTGTAAATTCAATCGAAAATTCTTTTCAAAGTTTGCATCATCGATATTAACACCTTCGAATGACGTTTCAAAGATTTCTCGAATAAATTGTTGCTTGCATTCAAGCGAAATACAATGTGTTTGAATCTCATCAAAACGTTTTGAAAGCGAAGAATATGAATCTTGAAGCATTAAAAATTCAGCGTTAGATTCGTGACAAGTACTATCTACCATATTATCCACAAATTCAATATTATGCACAATAGAATCATTATCAACACTTTTATTCACACAGACGAAAACTATATCATGAGACATCACTTGCTTCAGAAGCTGATCATTTTGGCGTGAAACCCGTTCTATTTCAAGTAAACTTTTTCATAAGCATCATCCATTTCATTGAAAACACGTCTAACTTCTTCTATTTCCAAAAGCAAATCTTGATCAAGATTACTAAGACAAGCTTTAACCTTCTGTTATGGCCGAAGCCGTCGTACGTTCAAAAATGACCTTGTCAAAATCGGCTAAGTGTTGGTGTACCGCATTTAAGTTAACGGATGCCTTACTTACTGGTGGAATTAACTTCGTTAAATCCGTTTTGACAAGTGTAGGAGACGTACTATAAGGGTTTTGATTTGACAAACTTTGGGGCACAAGAACTATCAATTCACCTAATTCCTTTTGTAAGCAAATGCGGGTCTTTTTAGACAATTGATCTTTGTTATACTGATCATAATCAATCGTATGTAATTTTGAAAGCATTTTAGAATGAGTTTCTTCCGCAAGTGACTGTGTCTCCTCAGTACCCGCAAGTGACTGTGTCTCCTCAGTACTACGAGTAAAAGGTGCTTCTTTCGATTTGCTAATTAGGGTCATATCATAAAGACAGGGAATATATTCCTGAGCTTGTTTTGCATAACCGGGATTAGGTGGTAAATCTTGAAGACGCTTAAGTTCGAGTTCTTTAAATGATTTAGTTAAAAGATGAACCTTTTATGTGGAAGTGAATTGTTTTAAAAGCTGTTATTCTTTGAATTTAAGAAGTTTGGTAGCATTAATTTCCGATTCAAAATTTTTAGACTCGAGAGTTTCGAAATCCATTTTAAGTTTCTGAAAATCATTGACAACCGACTCTTTTGTTCATTGGAAATATTATCTTTTAATGATTCTATTTCTTTCAAGTGTTCAATCTTTTCAAAACGAAATTGGTCAAATTCAGAATAAGTTATTGTTTCAGCTTGAGGGACCAGTTCAAAAGCTTTGACCTTTTATTTATGCACCGCAAGCTCAGCAGTTAGGGTGGAATTGGTATCTACGGATTGTCTGAGGGCCATATGCATTTGATCAATAATATGTTTAGGTACCATGACCAAATCATGTTGAGCATAAGATTCCATACCCGTCGTAGCATTTGGTTGAGGTTGACTCAAATGTGTAAGATTGGGTACCACATCATTTGAGTTACTAGTTTCCGAATGCTGTTCTAGGTTGTTATTTTCATGCCCAACTTGATGTTGGTTATCATCATTACCAAGATTGGTTGTGGTGGGTACCTCACTGATGACATCAGAACTGTAGTGAGAGAGATTAGCAACGAGAGCATCTTGGGCAGAATGAATGTCATCACAATCCGAATCATATACGTCAAGATCATCTGCTTGATAAGCTGCATTAGAAGTGGAAACGACTGCAATGACTTCAGTATCTGTTGCCCCTGGGTTTGCAAGAAATGCTAACTCCTCTGAATCCAAAATCTTTCCCTTTGACTGAGCATCGACCAAATACATCTTCTCACGAAACCATGCATCATCCCTCCTCCTTTTCGGCTGAGTGCATTCCCTAGCCATATGAACTTGTCCTAGGCAATTGTAGCAAGTCACAACCTTTTTAGGACCAATGGGGCTTCCATTTCCATTAGCTTGAGAATTCACAGTCCTTGTAGGAGGTCCATATGAATTTTGCATTCCCTGAATAGGTTGCACTGTTACTTGATCATCTTGAATAGTAGCTTGTTGTCGAGGATTTGAAGAGGTGCGGAGCTGATTGTTTGTTGGTGGAAATCCTCTAGTTGCAACAAGTTTTGACAAGTAGGTAGTGAGATGGTTTAGAACATCAGCTGGCGTATCATTTGGAGTAAAGACCGGTGCTTGGATTGGTGGAAGTTCATTAGTGTAGAAAGATTGTGCTGGTTGTGCTTCTATTGGAAAATATCCTTGGAGAAGTGTTGGCTTGTGATGGTGATGTCTGATATGGTGGTTGCTGTGGAAAAGATTTTTGATGAACACTTTGTTGAAATTCTTGTTGTGGCATCATTGGTGGTTGATATGACGGTTGTTGTGGTTGCTGATAGGTGTGTGGTTGTGGCTGCTGCAAGTATGATGGTTGTTGATAAGTATAAGCCATGTTTTGTTGAGAAGCATACTTGGCAAGTGGATCATGAACTTGAGGTGTAGACAACCGAGCCTCAATCACATGGCATTCGTGTTGTTGAAGAAAAGCTTGAAGATGATCCATATTGGTGTTATGCAAGTCCTTAGCCAATTTAACATCCGTCACGTACTTTTTCCATTCTGAAGGAAGAGTGTTCAAATACTTGGTGTTCAATTGAAAGGTAGGAATCGCCATGCCATAGATATTGAGCTCATTCAACAATAGGGTAAATCTCAGATAGTAATCATTGAGAGTCTCCCATGGCACATAGGCAAACTTATCAAAAGTATCATAAAGCTTACACTCTCGTTCTTGTTTAGTTAACGAGGTGCCTTGCATGAGAACACGAATTCTATCCCATAACTCTTTGGCAACTTTATGTTTGCTGACGAGTTTGTAGACATCTGGAGGAAGGGCTTGGAGAATGATATTAGTAGCTTGTTTATCACACTTGTCTTGTATCTTAGCATCTCTTGTTAGTTCACCCGTTGTGCAAGGACGAGTAACAGCACCTTCCGTTACAGTACCATATACTGTAACACCCCCAATTTTATACAACTCAATACAGCGGAAGACTAGTTGGTGTTACGGGATAGCACATTACTCACATCATAGACAACGCATAAAAATCGCGTCGTTTATTAATAAAGCATTTCCATTTATAAATATCAAAGTTACATAGGTCCCAAGTCATTATATTTTACATAGGTTTTACAAAGTATTTGAATGGAAAGTATTATTTAGGTGCGGGCCATGAATCCTTGTTGTCTTCCCGAGAATTACCTTCAAGTACCTGAGATACAACATGTTAGAAGAAAAGGTCAGCGATAACGCCGAGTGAATTCATAGAGTTTAATAAATTCCATCAATATAACTTTGGTATAAAATTAGTACCAAAAATCAATTCGTACAAATCATTGTAATAGGCCGTAAAATAGCCAAAATCATTTTATTCAAATCTTTGTAATAGGCCATTAAATAGCCAAAGTCATTTTATACATATCCTTATAGAAAATCATAATATAGGCATTTGCCTTAAAAATCATTATACGAGCCAATGTCGTAAAAACATCATACAATACGTCTTATAACGTTGTATGAAAATAAAAACCGTTATATGAATATGGTTATAAAAACCAAAACACAAACATAATATCAATAGTATGACCCTGTATTGCTAGTCAGGCAATACATCGTAATTCGAAGCGTCTAATAGTATTTCGTTAGTTTTGGATTATTATAAGCCGCATGACATTGTTACCTTACTAAACCAACAACGGGTAGTTAACCCGATACCAATTTTGCCCATCTAAAGTAGTGTGTCGTCACAAAGGTCACGCTATGGAAATCTTCTCATACATAAATTCGCTTACCAATCGATGTGGCACGACGGGGATCAACCGTCAAGGCGCGAACTGGGGTGATCGTCCCCAAATAGTACTATTAAATGCATAAGCGTCTACCAAATCCCGGTAGTTCACAATTCATGATAATGGGACTTTTAGTGACATAACCTAACTTTAATAATCCATTTAATTTCATCTATCGGGTCCTTTAATCATTTATCGGGTCATACAATCGGGTCATTCAATCATTCGGGTCCAAATCAATAAACAAGCAATCGGGACAAATGGTGTCCAAACTTTTATAAAAACTAACATGTTATCTCCCTCGCGGGTTTATAAAACATTTATAAAAACATTTAAAAGAGTGCGAGGCTATGAACTCACGTTGATGTGGGAAGACGATTATCGGCGATTTGGATGTACGGTACGTGCTTCACTCACGGAAACCTTGACAAATAATACTCGGTCTTAGACTCATGTCCAATGACTTTATAAAAATAACAATTATGTATACATATGATGATTTTATATATATGATGATCAAGTGGGTTTACATATCCTCATTTACTCAGTGTCGATAACTTTTACACTAGTTTTCGCGTTTTACCTATTTACGTGTTTTAAGTCCAATAAGCTTATTATAAGTTATTTAACTTATTTTAAGCCATTTTGTACATATATTATCAGTATTTAAACTTTACAAGTTGGGCCCAAATGGGTTAAGCCCAATAAGTTCTTTTTATGAGTGTTTAACTTATTTAGTCCAATTATTAGCCCAATGTGTTTACTTAGCTCGTTAATGTCCGTTTGTCCTATAGTTCGAGTTTTTATCGGTTTTTACTTGTTATACATGTCTATATATCAGTATATACGTTTTATAAAGTTTTCATTAGACGGGTCCAACCATCTAAGTTTTATTTAACAAAAACGTTAATTCTACGGCAATAGCCGAAAAAGTCGTAAAAATTATGTTTATAGTTTTATATCTCATAAAACATAACAAGTTACCATTTTTATAAAATGTACACTTATTTAACCTTTTACATACTTATATAAATAAAATCCATAAGTTAGTGGGTTTTTATTTTATATTTTATACTATTAAATTTTGAGTGCTTATATAATAGTAATATACTTTATTTTCCAAAATCTGATTTTTATCTTCACATTCACCAAAATTGCCATATCTTGAGTTATATATGGAGATAGAAGCTCAAATTTTTATCACATAAACTACATGATATGTGATACATTTAACTCTTCTATAGCTACTGTTGAATCATCTTCTAAATATTTTCTAAAAATCGTCCAAAACAGTAACCTCAGATTTATACCCTAAACTTGTTTTGATCATATCTCACTCATTACAATGATTCCATTGCATGGCCAACTCTCACATGTGTACAAGACCCATAGCTTACTGTAAATCCATTCCACTTCATCATTTTATCAGTTTACCATATGGTTCTTTACTGTTTTATACAGCCATCAAATTTAACCAAGATTTTAACCTTGTTTCATATGGTTTTTCACCTTTTTAATCATGTTTATCAACAACAAATCCCCACATAACATTTTTATCATCATATAATCATCATATACATATACAATAGGAAATAAAATACATGTTTACATAATCAAAATAACAAGAAGATGAGGAGGACAATCTTTATACCACCAAGTTGATGTAGGTTATGGTTTGGACATGGTTTTTGATGGAGAAGCTTGTGAATAACCATGACCATCTTCAAGACCACCATTATTCATGTACTCCTTGTGGAAAATCAGCCTTAGTATTCCATTGAAACTCCTCCATGGATGTTATAATCACCACCATTCAAGAGAGCTTCAAAAGGGCTTCAACATGTATGTAAATAACAAGAGATTTCATGGTTAATTTTGATCAAGTGATGGTGGTTTATGGTGAAGAATGGGACGGCACATATGAGGTTAGAGAGAGAGATGTGTGTTGTTTGCATGTTGTAAATGAATGGTATGTGTTTAGCTAGTTGTTTTGTGGTGATAAAGCTTAACTTGTAAGCTTTGTTACAAGTGTAAGTGTATTGTTTACACTTTGACACCTCAAAGGGTGTTGTGGCTTACTTTGGCCGGTTTTGATGGGGGTGGGGCAAGTGTCCCACTTGTCTCATCCCCATTTATTTACGGGTACTCCTCGATTCTAGTTTCCTCGATTTACGTGCCCTCGGGTCGTTTTACGAAAAACGTTTTTATAAATTATGAATCAACGGCACAAAACGAATCTAATAAAAATTGTCTCATCAAAAACGGAGTTCGAAAATGTAAATACGTAATCCCAAGGTTTCCGGTTTAGTCGTAAAGGACGTTAAAATAAAATCGTAAGTCCTAATCTCTTCTCGTAAATTTGTGAGTTTATGAACTAACACAAATTTAAAACTCCAAAATAATATTCATGGACAAATTTATTTTCTGAAATGTCGGACTGTCACCAAAGACGGTGTATGTAAACGTAAGCACGTAACGTAGAATCCTCCGGTTTAAACGTAGTCGATGCTACTTCAAGATGTAAATCCAAATTTCTTCCTAAAAATAAGTGAGTTCATATTGTAACATTAAAATAATGTTTTCAAATAATATTTGAGAATAAAATATCAATCGTAAATTGACGGATTGTCAAAGCATTTACCCTTAAACAGGATCTTTGTCCTCAAAGATCATCTTACCTTACTACTCGCTTCTTATAGAGTTAAAGCCATGTGGGTATTTCCTCCGCATTCGGTCTTTTCTCACAAGTGCAATTACAATACGCGAGTTTCATCAAACATAACTACGGGAATAAGATCAGGCTTAATGTTGACTTACTTTCTCTATCCATGATGTTCACGGGTTTTTGATGAATGCAACTTTTCGCCAATCTAAACTTTACTAAGGAACAATCAGATTTTCACTTGATAGATACTCCATCAAGTTAGATATACGAAACATAACTCACGCATCTCTTGAAGTCCTTGGGTAGATCCAGCTTATATGCCTTTCAAACCAATCTTTCACATTATCTCAATGGTCCCATACAATGGGGACTTATATCCCATGATTTGTCAGATCATGAATTCATTTTTCCAAGGTTAAAAATTGTGGTATAACTTCGCTACCCATTTGGCACTTCAAGATCTACATTTCATATTCACATAACTTCTTGCCCACTATCGGCAATTAATAATCAAATCCTAATTTCAACAATCATTTCAGATTTCGCGGGTCGGGTATTTTGTAAGGTTAGGTTCGCCATTATAGGAAACCTTAAACCTAGATGACATGTCCAACTCACAATGAGTGTATGTCGGGTGTCTTCATCTCAACTCTTGCTTACAGATGCTCTAATTTCTAAATCTTAACAAGATTCGATCTCGGTCCTAACACGATGATTATCAATGATAATCTCTCCAAAGGAAAACGATTATACGGTCTATTACCAAAGGTCAATCATTCAAACATAAAACAACACTTACATTACTTTGTATCGTTACTTTACCTCGTCCCTTCGATTTGGGATGGTAAACAGTACTCTCATCAAGATTCGTTCTCAATGACTTCTGAGCAAATCTCTAGAAATTAGATGCGAAGCCGGGATCTTGATAAAGATGTTCGATACAGGCACACTATGTTTACATAACTCTTTTGCATTTATCATTAACGGGAATGATATTAGCAGATTTGGTCAGTCTGTCGACGATGACCCAAATCGAATCAAATTCAGATGATGACCTTTGCAATAGCTAGACGTTTACTAATGTATGAGGCGATGTCTGCCTTTATAATTTTCCATTAGTACAACTCTTCAGACAAAGATACTTTTAGTCATAAATGACATAAATAGAATACTTATACTTACAAATTCCAACATAACTATATCTCACTATCTCCATATTTATACAATCACAAGTGGTCTTTTATACATTTAACGCTATCGGCTTCTCAATCTTAATGATTCATATTAGTCACGAATCCCTTTTTTATTATCTATATTATCCTTTTTACAACCATTGTTTATTTTTATATCGTTCGGCAATTTATTTTGCACCTTCATTATTAAGGAACATGTTCTAACTGGTTCTTTATCTTTTCTACATAATGCGTCGGTATCTATATTCACCTCTCATGATGTTATAATTATCATGTCCAAAATTCACTCAGATATTCTTTCTATATTATGCGTCAGTAATTACGTTCACTTTCTCCTGATGAAATAAATATCATAACTGTATTTATTCAAAATTCTTTCTTCTTATCTTTTATGTTTCAGTTTTGTCTCAACTATTATTTTTATCAGTTTTTCTCACTCTGACGTCTAAAGCGTCGATAATTATTACATGTAAATTAACAGTAATTATTTAATTTTTGTGAAACGTAAACGTAAAAATTTTAAATTTCTTAGTTCGACCAATTATATAAAATGTTCAAAAATAAATTTGAATTTAATTAACAAGATTTTTGTTGATTTATCGAAAATATTTAGCAAGATCCGTAAATGTTCGAAAAAACCTTTGTTTATACTTTGGTCAAAGTTTTCTTAGTTGAAAAGCAAAAATTGTCGTTTTAAGTTTTCAGGTTATGGTATAAATGGTTTTCCTCAATCCTTTTTAAGTTATCTAGAGGTATACACAAACATTTACCCCTAAACAGAAGTTTAGTTAAATGGTTTGTGTATAAGGGAATAATCCCTTAAAATCCTTTGTTAAAACATTTGTCAAAACATATTTCCATTTCTTTTTGGTAATATCCAAAGTCTTAAAAGGGCTCTTAATTTTTGAAGAGTGTATATGCATACATCTTACCTTTATTAATCCAACGGTCATTTTATGTAACGGATTAAGTTTTTAATCCCTAAGCGTTAATGATTCTAATCTTTGAAAAGTCAATATAGCTTCCATTATCTATTAATCACACGGTTAAATCATGTAAAGAATTAAGTCCTTAATCACATGTTAAATATTTAAGGTATAGGTTTTCATTGTTTAGCCAATTCAGGGCAATCTATAACTAATTATTAACTCATTATTATTCTTATATACAAACAATTAGTCCTTAATGATCGCAAGCATGAATTTATCAAAATACAGCCTACACACGTGATTCACCGAATTTATAAATGCTACATGTGCATTAGTCAATCCAAACGACATCACGTGGAACTCATAATGTTCATTACAAGCACCGGATGTAGTGATTGGAATAGATAATCTCTTTCGCAGATGCGAAGTTGATGATAACCATGCTATGGATCAAATTTGCTAGAACCTTGTAAATGATCGAACAATTCTTCCATTTCGAGTTATGGATATCGTTTTCGATTGTCAATTTACTCAGTCACAGTAATCTATAAATATAAGGAAAGATAACACCATAGCTCTTCAGGATGACAGGCTTGGTATAATAAAATCTTTCTCCGACAACTTTCTCAGGTGTACGGTAATTCCTTAAATTCAGATGGTGCTGACGTACAGTGCACAAGTCACAAGTGCAGCACCGGAAATATAACCAATACCAAATTCAACTTGCCTTAATGGCAAAAGTCTAGGTAATTTATTAACAAATACTTCCTAAAGTTTAGATAACATAAACATCTTTTAATAAATTCATATTAGGTTCTTTCTAGATTATAATATCTATGACTAATTCACAATCCTTCACGGTATAATTTCAAGTCTAAATGTAGGATATGGTCATCCATCAAGAATTATTTAGATCACTTTTGATAATCAACATCTTATCATTTAGGGGAATTCTACTCGAGTTCCCATCAATTAAGACAATATCGTCATGTCATAATCAATCAATTTATTCTACTGGCACTATCAACTTTCCAGGTTCATTGCCGTCGATAAGATGTGAACTTCTCAAAAGACTAATAATAATTCATAATCCTTCACAAATTAAAAGATACATGAAGACACAACTATCCTCTAAAGAGTAAGGTCAACGCATAATTTATGCGAGAGAATTTCAAATCAGATACAGATGGAAACATTTAACGAATATGAATATATCCCATGTTTTCATAATTTGAGTACGCATTCGAAAGCTCCTCGGATCGTTACCCAGGTCATTCAAATGAAATCAAATCAAAATGATAGGAACGTCAATACATCCAGTCGGGTATCAACACTCAGTAATCAAATACTTTTCCTAAGAATCTCACTACGGGAGAATTGGACAAGAAGGGAATATCAATTTTCAAATAAGACAAATTCCGCAGATGAGTAAATTCGACTCAGAAGAATAGATGCTACAGGCACATATGTAGGTGTCCCTAACACTATGTCCTTGTTTTTCACTTCTTGCAGATCTCATAAAATTTAATCTTTCACAATCTTCAAAGAAAATGTAGTGTTTATTCATTAGTTTTATGGTGACTACTAATCAGCCTTGCATGGTCCATTCCAAATTGTATGTAGGCGCGCAACTATATACAATTTCAAGATTAACGATGCAATACTCAGTTCGTCAAAAATTTTATCATCATGTTTATAATAAAAACATTTACATGTTTAATTCTTAAATAAGAATCAAAATAAATTTACAAATATTTTCCTTGTTATGAAAGCAATTAGGTTTTCCAAAGTGTTTTATAAACAGCTTCATTTCAATAACAATCACTTATAAATCTCACTATGAATAATCCTTATAGTGATGAAAATTCAATTTTTCTCAAAGGATACCGTTTTAACTTTATAAAAACAATGTGTGATCTGCAAAAGAGTGATGAAGAGTTGTTCACCAAGATCTTAACTACAATATGATAGGAAATGAGCTTTAGCCAAATAATCATGAGGTTCATGATCTCAATGGCACTCAAAAAAGAATAATCCACAACGTAACTCAAATCGAGATGAGTACTTGTTCAATGGTTGCATCACTAATGCGATTAAGGATAGATAACATCGATACATGTAGAATTTAGCAATCAAAGGTAGTCTTTTCATTAATCACAAACAAGTCAAATTGTACCGTAACACATTACGTGTCACTATGTCATACAATTCTCAAAACTCATCCTACCAACTGATATCTCAGTTAAGTTAGGGATTTTTAAAAGATACCATAATGAATACTAATCTACAAGAGTCATTAGGTGTTCCACATGTCCCGGAAGATCCATCGGTCTCAATTCAGAAGAAGATTTCTTCAATTAATTTCTTGGACACTGGGCATCCTCATTAGTGGACAATGGCCTAGGAACAACCTTTAACACGAACCTACAATCATTTAAAACCTTATAATTCAATCACAGAACTTAACGACTTATATTAACAATCTCATATTCCATATAGGTTAAATTTTACTTTATTCAAGTTTCAATCAACTTATACTCAATGCGATATTCTACCTCATTCTCCAATACTTACAACCTTATTCTTCGGCCTTGTAAAGGCAATACAATCTCAATATGAATCAACACTTAATTTCCAATCCTATTAGCTCTTACAACAACAATTATCAAATGAGTCACTAGCATGAAATGACTCGATCATTCAGTTAAACTTCTCGGAAAGGTATTAGTGGCATGAGGCTTCTAGGTAATGGTTCCATTGACAGCCTCAAGTGCAACATTCACCCTTTCGATTTCAAATTTAAGAATTGGGTGACAACGAATCAGATGACATCCTTCCAGGTGGTAACGTTTTGTCAAACTCCACTCTATAAGGAAAGATCGTAATGACATCGATATCAGATTTAATCTTGCCAATTCTTCTTCAATATCGCAATCAACTAATATCTACACTTCTACGAATATCAACCATTTGTTGGGATCATAAATATCCACAACTTGGTTTAGATATAGGATAGCTAGAATTCCTATGAGAATAGCTTCGATTAATTTACTAGGGGATTTAGGGTTTCTTGTTACAATCTACGTCGTATAAATACCTCGTATAAATATCAAAATAATCATCAAACAATCATGTAATAAAATTACATCATATATATATATAATCCAAGTTATATATATATATATATATATATATTAAAATAACACTTCTCAGTCTGGCCTTGTCGGTAACTCGGGAATTCTTCGGCACCGTTATAGTCAAAAGATTTTTAAAATTTTTTAGAAAAATGTTTATAGTTAAAAGATTTTGAAATGTTTTATTCAAAACCTTGGTTTTAAAAATCTTTCGTTCTCTATAACGAGAGCTCTGATACCAAACTGTAACACCCCCAATTTTATACAACTCAATACAGCGGAAGACTAGTTGGTGTTACGAGATAGCACATTACTCATATCATAGACAACGCATAAAAATCGCGTCGTTTATTAATAAAGCATTTCCATTCATAAATATCAAAGTTACATAGGTCCCAAGTCATTATATTTTACACAGGTTTTACAAAGTATTAGAATGGAAAGTATTATTTAGGTGCGGGCCATGAATCCTTGTTGTCTTCCCGAGAATTACCTTCAAGTACCTGAGATAAAACATGTTAGAAGAAAAGGTCAGCGATAACGCCGAGTGAATTCATAGAGTTTAATAAATTCCATCAATATAACTTTGGTATAAAATTAGTACCAAAAATCAATTCGTACAAATCATTGTAATAGGCCGTAAAATAGCCAAAATCATTTTATACAAATCTTTGTAATAGGCCATTAAATAGCCAAAGTCATTTTATACAAATCCTTATCGAAAATCATAATATAGGCATTTGCCTTAAAAATCATTATACGAGCCAATGTCGTAAAAATATCATACAATACGTCTTATAACGTTGTATGAAAATAAAAACCGTTATATGAATATGGTTATAAAAACCAAAACACAAACATAATATCAATAGTATGACCCTGTATTGCTAGTCAGGCAATACATCGTAATTCGAAGCGTCTAATAGTATTTCGTTAGTTTTGGATTATTATAAGCCGCATGACATTGTTACCTTACTAAACCAACAACGGGTAGCTAACCCGATACCAATTTTGCCCATATAAAGTAGCGTGTCGTCACAAAGGTCACGCTATGGAAATCTTCTCATACATAAATTCGCTTACCAATCAATGTGGCACGACAGGGATCAACCGTCAAGGCGCGAACTGGGGTGATCGTCCCCAAATAGTACTATTAAATGCATAAGCGTCTACCAAATCCCAGTAGTTCACAATTCATGCTAATGGGACTTTTAGTGACATAACCTAACTTTAATAATCCATTTAATTTCATCTATCGGGTCATCATTTATCGGGTCATACAATCGGGTCATTCAATCATTCGGGTCCAAATCAATAAATAAGCAATCGGGACAAATGGTGTCCAAACTTTTATAAAAACTAACATGTTATCTCCCTCGCGGGTTTATAAAACATTTATAAAAACATTTAAAAGAGTGCGAGGCTATGAACTCACGTTGATGTGGGAAGACGATTATCGGCGATTTGGATGTACGGTACGTGCTTCAATCACGGAAACCTAGACAAATATTACTCGGTCTTAGACTCATGTCCAATGACTTTATAAAAATAACAATTATGTATACATATGATGATTTTATATATATGATGATCAAGTGGGTTTACATATCTTCATTTACTCAGTGTCGATAACTTTTACACTAGTTTTCTCGTTTTACCTATTTACGTGTTTTAAGTCCAATAAACTTATTATAAGTTATTTAAATTATTTTAAGCCATTTTGTACTTATATTATCAGTATTTAAACCTTACAAGTTGGGCCCAAATGGGTTAAGCCCAATAAGTTCTTTTTATGAGTGTTTAACTTATTTAGTCCAATTATTAGCCCAATGTGTTTACTTAGCTCGTTAATGTCCGTTTGTCCTATAGTTCGGGTTTTTATCGGTTTTTAATTGTTATACATGTCTATATATCAGTATATAAGTTTTATAAAGTTTTCATTAGACGGGTCCAACCATCTAAGTTTTATTTAACAAAAACGTTAATTTTACGGCAATAGCCGAAAAAGTCGTAAAAATCATGTTTATAGTTTTATATCGCATAAAACATAACAAGTTACCATTTTTATAAAATGTACACTTATTTAACCTTTTACATACTTATATAAATAAAATCCATAAGTTAGTGGGTTTTTATTTTATATTTTATACTATTAAATTTTGAGTGCTTATATAATAGTAATATACTTTATTTTCCAAAATCTGATTTTTATCTTCACATTCACCAAAATTGCCATATCTTGAGTTATATATGGAGATAGAAGCTCAAATTTTTATCACATAAACTACATGATATGTGCTACATTTAACTCTTCTATAGCTACTGTTGAATCATCTTCTAAATATTTTCTAAAAATCGTCCAAAACAGTAACCTCAGATTTATACCCTAAACTTGTTTTGATCATATCTCACTCATTACAATGATTCCATTGCATGGCCAACTCTCACATGTGTACAAGACCCATAGATTACTGTAAATCCATTCCACTTCATCATTTTATCAGTTTACCATATGTTTCTTTACTGTTTTATACAGCCATCAAATTTAACCAAGATTTTAACCCTGTTTCATATGGTTTTTCACCTTTTTAATCATGTTTATCAACAACAAATCCCCACATAACATTTTTATCATCATATAATCATCATATACATATACAATAGGAAATAAAATACATGTTTACATAATCAAAATAACAAGAAGATGAGGAGGACAATCTTTATACCACCAAGTTGATGTAGGTTATGGTTTGGACATGGTTTTTGATGGAGAAGCTTGTGAATAACCATGACCATCTTCAAGACCACCATTCTTCATGTACTCCTTGTGGAAAATCAGCCTTATTACTCCATGGAAACTCCTCCATGGATGTTATAATCACCACCATTCAAGAGAGCTTCAAAAGGGCTTCAACATGTATGTAAATAACAAGAGATTTCATGGTTAATTTTGATCAAGTGATGGTGGTTTATGGTGAAGAATGGGACGGCACATATGAGGTTAGAGAGAGAGATGTGTGTTGTTTGCATGTTGTGAATGAATGGTATGTGTTTAGCTAGTTGTTTTGTGGTGATAAAGCTTAACTTGTAAGCTTTGTTACAAGTGTAAGTGTAATGTTTACACTTTGACACCTCAAAGGGTATTGTGGCTTACTTTGGCCGGTTTTGATGGGGGTGGGGCAAGTGTCCCACTTGTCTCATCCCCATTTATTTACGGGTACTCCTCGATTCTAGTTTCCTCGATTTGCGTGCCCTCGGGTCGTTTTACGAAAAACATTTTTATAAATTATGAATCAACGACACAAAACGAATCTAATAAAAATTGTCTCATCAAAAACGGAGTTCGAAAACGTAAATACGTAATCCTAAGGTTTCCGGTTTAGTCGTAAAGGACGTTAAAATAAAATCGTAAGTCCTAATCTCTTCTCGTAAATTTGTGAGTTTATGAACTAACACAAATTTAAAACTCCAAAATAATATTCATGGACAAATTTATTTTCTGAAATGTCGGACTGTTACCAAAGACGGTGTATGTAAACGTAAGCACGTAACGTAGAATCCTCCGGTTTAAACGTAGTCGATGCTACTTCAAGACGTAAATCCAAATGTCTTCCCAAAAATAAGTGAGTTCATATTGTAACATTAAAATAATGTTTTCAAATAATATTTGAGAATAAAATATCAATCGTAAATTGGCGGATTGTCACAATATACCAATGGTCCATTGAGCACCGATGCCCAAATAAGATGTCCATTCTCCTTGTTCAACATATAAAGTTCCATTCGGGAAGCCCATTCCTCATACATAGTCTTCACCAACATTGGTGGACGATTATCCGTACCCGAGAGGATGGAGTTATCCGTAAGAGATGTGTACTCCATTTCAATAAGTAAAGATTTACAAACGTTGATCGATCAATGAGAGAAAGTTAATGTGTTTGTTGTTGTGTGTTAAAACCGAGAAATAATGTTGAAATCCCCTAAATTATGTTCTCGATAAACCAAAAAATCCAAGACTAAATTACACACCCCTGTCGGAATGATTGATCGCAATACCTGTCGGAATGCTTGATCGCAATACCTGTCGGAATGTATGATCGTAATACCTATCGGAATGTATGATCGCAATACCTGTCGGAATGTGTGATCGCAATATCTGTCGGAATATATGATCGCAATACATGTCAGAATGTATGATCGCAATACCTGTCGGAATGTCAGATCGCAATACCTATCGGAATGTCAGATCGCAATACCTGTCAGAATGTGGCTGAAGAAATTTTGGCAGAGTAACGTTTCAAAATGTCCTTATACCCGATTGCAATGTACGAAGCAAGGAGCTATCGCAATGTTTGATCAGAATAAGTGTCGAAATATGCTACGATCGCAATGTAGAAACCCTTGGTTATTGCGATGGATGCCAACTTTGCGATGGAGACCAAAATACCACGTTTCTCGGATAGTACACAACAGATTCAGAATTTCAAGCCAAGAAATGAATCAAACACCCAAAAATTTTGTGTTTTTAACCAAAATACCAATACCAAATCACTATAATAAGTAACTAGATGAAGTATATCAAGATTAAACCATAAAAACACAAAAAAAAATTTGGTACTTGTGAATTCGGATCAAAATAGCCGTATAAATCAAGAACACAAACACAAAAACCAAGCAATCAACCCATGACTCTGATACCATTTGAAGGATATGTAAATCTTGCTTATGTTTTAGAGAGAGAAAGAGATAGAGAGATGGTGGAACTCACACAATTCTAGAGAGAGAAACAAAAGTTTACTATGTGTAAAAATGAAGAACCACACACCCTCTCCATCTAAGGAGAGGGTTTATATACCCAAGCCCTTGTCATGGGCTTGGGCTTACATTTGGGCCGGCCTACACATGTTGTAGGCTAGGCTTGGGTTTGTTTGTTAAATAAAGACAAGTAACTAAACTACTAGCTATTACATGGACTATTGTTGGAGTGACCGATCCTTCATAATACGTAAAACGTATTTCCAACAATAGGGATGCAACCCTAGTGACGCGGATCATGTATCCTTTCTAGACACCTTATTTACAAGACGTTGTAATAAGTTTCCACATGCCGCACTTACATAGTGCCGGACATGATAAAGACGCACGTCGCACGTCTAGTAAAATATAGACTTAGTTTTTATTCTAAGTAAGACGTGACATGTCATGCGACGCAAATATATAATATCTAAAGGAATATAAGTAAGTTTCCAACTATCAAAATTGCCGTGACTACCACAGACTCATAAATATTGTTCTAAATGTTAAGATAGTATTACAAAATATAAAGTTCCATGGACATCCACGGACGAATGTTTTGTTACAGAAAAAATTGTTCAGAAATTACATCAATACGGGAACGCCCTGCATGAGGGGAGAAACTTACCTATCTCCAGCTGCTCTTCGGCTACTGGAGGAAATGCCTCACCATGATCTTTCCGGTCCAGAGCCCGAACCGTGTTCACTTCCAGTACTTCACTTAATAGTTGCTCACCAACTACGATCCTGGTGACGTCCTCATAAATGGGAAGTGTGAGTTGGCTGGGGGAGGGTGTGAAGTGAGTCCGGGAGTGTCCCTCGTCCTGTGAGAAGGCACCAAGGCTTAGCTTCTCCATGATCTCCTTGTTGGACGCATCCTTTGTAGCCTCGAGCCCAGCCAAGAAGGGGTACCCCAGATCCCGCATGGCAGCCATGGATGCGGTCATCTTCTCTGTGGCTCTAGTGTTAAAGTAAGCATGTTTAGTAAAATTTTGCTTCTTACTTATTAACTCTGCGGCCATAACCATCCCCTCTTGACGGCCGTAGTCGATGCCATCCGATACAAGATCTGCAAATTGCTGCACGATATGAGGGGCCTCCAACACTTTTGTGACAGCCAGGCGCGTCCCATGACCCACCATCCACCTGCGACCGGTAATGGCTGCTAGCAGTTGGGGGTACAATACTTCATCGCGGTCTGCGGTAAGGGCATTCAGCAACATATCTTTATGTGTGGAAGCCTCCATTAACTGTTTCACCACGGCCCTTTCATTGGCAAGCTCCTCTTTCAGCAATGCCTCACCCTGGATCAATGCATGTGCGTCTTCAAGATCTTTTGTAAGGGTGGACACTTGGTCAGAAGAGGTCTTCGCCAAGGCTTTTTCCGCGGTCACCTATGTGCGATACCTTAAGGATTAGAGTACAGAATAATGTGGACGTGGGTATGATGCTGTACGGATACATACCTTAGTTGTTGCAGTCTCAAGTTGAGCTTCAAGCTCGGCCACACGTTGATCATGAGCATTGGCATGTACGGCTTTTTCTTTGATGGTGGCCTTAGCAGTAACAAGTTGGGACTGGAGGGAAGAAATCTGGGATTCATTGTCTTCAATCATCTTCTCCCTCCGGCCATTCTTACTCTTTAAAGAATCAACATGGTCTAAGGCGGCCTCAAATCTTACCCGCATGGAAGTACCCATACCCATCTGATGAACCAAGGCACCGTTATATTCATCCACTAAGTCTACATGACTTTGTGAATTTATATCCTTTACCAGGCCGGGTGGAATGCAATTGTTCAGATAGTCCCGACATTCTTCAGCTTCCCTCATTCTAGAAGCGGTGGTTATCTTCCAATCAGGGTTGAAGTGTGTATGGGGGCCGGACACCGGTATCTCTTGTGAAGCCGTGGGAGTACCTTCCTCAAAGGCTGGGCCAGATTTGGTCGTTGTAGCATGCAGGACATGTTCCTTCTCCTTCCTTGTCCCTTGGACAGGTGCGGCACCAACTTGTTCATCCCTGCAACAAAAATTGGAATACACATTAAATATTGTTTACGGAAGGATGTACCTTTTACTTGGATGAGAGAAATAAGGACAAGCATGTGACGGAGACTTACATGTTGGTTTTCTCCGGCTCTGACGTAGTGGGGGGCACCTGAGTGACTGTCTTGACATCTGGTAACGGCTCGTCCTGAGCTGTGGGAGCACCATGCGCCGTCCCTGAGGCTTGGTTTGTGCTCTCCCTAGATTGGTAGAGAGGGTGGTCCTCACGTAGTCTTTTTACGGGGGCGTTGTGTTCCCCTATCACGGCCTCATTAGCTCTCCTTACCCGTTTACTCTTTCTGCGGGTGCGCTTTGGGACAATTTGGGGTCCTTCCTCCTCCTCTTCTACGCGTTGAACCTCTTCTTCATCATCACCCAGCATTTGGCGAAGGCTGGAGGTGGTTCTCTCTATGTTATCACCCAGCTCCTCCTCATGGGTAGGGGTGGCAGTCTTAGGCGGAGAGGAGGGCCCGACTTTATTCTACAGCATCAAATTATCCCCATCTTCATTGGTAAAGTCTTCGGGAGACTTTAGAATTGTTGTCTCTTCTTCATCAGATTGGGGGTCAGGTACGACCGCTAGGGCAATGGTCACATCTCTGGTGTGCTCAAGAAAGGGGTAGTTCGTTTTCTCGTCTGGGGCGTGCTCCCTCCGGTATGGTCGTGGGATCTCCCTGGCGAAGGGCTCCAAAGAAGTTCATTTCTGTAAAAGCAAAGAAGTGTGTTAATTATGGACAATGGATTTATATATGTTTAGGAGTGGGAAACTATACCTACCTTCACCACGCCTCCTCCAAAATACAGGGTATCTGTTGGACGGGCCAAAGTAGTTGCGGCTAATCCCTAGCAGGCAAAGGAACGACTCGGGTAGATTCCTATGACACCCTGTTCTATTCTTATCTATTTCTTGGGAATGTTGGGCATTATATGTACCAGCTCGTGGAGGAGGGTTAGGAGATACTCTATGTTTAAATGAAAAATTAGTCGGCCAAACTACTGCGTCAATGAAAAAGTAGTGGTCGTACCAATTTTTCAGCGAGTCCATGGCCTTATTGTGTGTTGTGGGGATGTTTGAGGATCGTTTCTTAAAGGAAAGCCACCCGTTCACTAAGTTGGGGGTATAAAACAGCCTAAATAACACTACGATTGGGGGAATGCTTCTTGCACGGCATAGGATTTCAAACTGGCTAATCTTGCATGCGCCTATATAGTGTAACTGGGTGATATGTACATCATAGTAGCCTAGGAGATATACGAGGAATCGGGTAAAAGGAATGCAGTAATTGGCCGCGTCAAAGAGACGAGTGTATAAGCCAATTTTTCCCTGGGGTGCCTCAGTTATTAGGTCCCCTGCACCAGGGAGAGAGGGATGAAGGTTGCTAGGAATGAAGAAATCAGAGCAAAAGTGCCTTAGTTTCTCCTCCATCATAACGTTTAGCATGGATCCAATGGAAGGATTATTTCTTGGAGCCATTATTAATAAAATTAAGATGAAGGTGTGGTATTCTAACCTGTGTAAGGAAGGATCCGTGCGAAAGAAGGTGGTGATAAGGAAGAAAGCGTTAATGGCAGAAATGAGAAAAAGATTGTGTGTCACACATAGCCGTATGGGCAACCTATTTATAGGGTTTCCTCGTTGGTCATGGTTCATTAGATTCATGACACGTGTCTTCCACTCACCAGAATCGTGTGGTTCTGACTGTTGTACTTTGTCAGTCAAGATGGCAGATGAACAGTCAATTGTGTCGGGATATACGGTCATACGTAAGACCATGTTCAATGTTTAATTTAATTTGTCTCGGTCGTCACATGCGGCTGGGTTACTATAGGAATAAATTCCTAACAAGGTTTCCATGCGCGGCCGAAACATGGTTTTCAAAATTCAGCATTTCAAAATGTTCTTTCTTGATACGTCCGGGGAGCATTTTGTTAGTCTAGATATTCCGCCTACGGCTGTAACAACTAGACTGGGGGGACATGATGACGTATAGTCCCCAGCCGAGTCATGAACCCGGCCCATTAGTACTACCCGCATCCGGCCCATCACGAATGGGTTGGATTGGTCAGTTAATCTTACGGGCTTGAATGAACAGTGGCCGCATAAAGTGTGTGCATCCCACGGCCCGGTATAGTCGGGACATGGTTAGACAGAATCATAATCCTATTAGGATTGGGATTTACCTTCAAGTATAGGATATACACTATTCATAATTAGAAGATAACAATCAAGCTAATTATGGTGATTATCTTATGCTTGGGGCCGAAGTAAACAGTGAGCACATTAGGGTTTCACTGCCTATATAAGGAACCCCCAAGGGTTCCACAAAGGTATTACATTCTACACACTCTAAACTCACATCCGATTCTTAACCCTAATTGATTACTTACTCTCACACCGAAGTCTAACCGTGGGATACATTCCTACGGTAAGCCTAACGCGTGTTTCTTTAGTGTGCATGATCTCAACAAGACTATTCACTTGGTGCAAGAGCCGGAGCCTAGCCAACCAGAATTAAGCCTAATTCGGGTCTAGCAAGGATCATCCAACTTTTGTATCAACAACCTCCCTTAGGGGGAGATTGTTGGAAATACGTTTTACGTATTAGAAAGGATCAGTCACTTCAACATTAGTCTAAGTAATAGCTCGTGGTTTAGTTTTACTTCATTATTCAAACAAGGCCAAGCCAAGCCCACAACTTGTGTGAGGCCGGTGACCCACTGTAAGCCCAAGCCCATCTCATGGGCTTGGGTATATAAACCCTCTCCTTAGTTGTAGAGAGTGTGCTTCACTTTCATTTTACACATAGTAAAGTGTGTTTTCTACACTTTCTCTCTCTAAGTGTGTGTGTGTTCTCACCATCTTTCTATCTCTTTCTCTCTCTAGATTAAGCATAGATTTACAATATCTTACATAAGTGTTTTTTAGGTCATTAATCCTAATGAATTTCTATCTTGGGTAATTAGGGTTTATATCCTTATGTACACTTATTATAGGGCTTATATGATATGTTTATGACTTCTATGCTTTCTACATTCTTGGTTTATAAGTTTATATAGGTTTACCATATTCTCAGGATAATTATGAGAGCTTAAGATCCTATGCTTTGATAACTTGTACCTTATTCTTTATTAACTTGTAACTTAACTTGAAATAAATGTATAAACTTAATATGATACTTAGTTGAGTTTTATAATTAGTTGCAAAAGATTAGTCTCTAATTCATCATAGAATGTACTTTATATGCTAATCTTGGTTATAGGTCATTTACTTGTAATTAGATTGTGATTAGTGAATATTAGTGTTTTGTGATTGTTTACCTTTCCTTTATATGATAGATTATAATTAGTATAGTGTATTTGATTATAGAACATAGATATTATGTTGTTATATTGCTTGAAACATTGTTTACTAAGGGTTTCTAGGTGATGATCTAGACTATTATATACATTTATTTGTACTTAGCTTTGTATGGTTTGTTCTTACTATTATTAGGCATTATTACGTCTTTAAAGTATAGTTTATAAATTTTTTATGATCATTAATGACTTATTCAAATGTACTTTCCATTCATAGTTTATCATTCTTGAGTTTACAACTCATTTAAAGGGATTCTAGGGTTTCTAACGGAATTTAGGGCATCATAGTTATATTTGAGATGTTATTATCAATATTGAACTTATAAGATTACTTTTAGATCTTAGAATTGACATATACATTATGTTTACAAAATATAGGAATATGTTGTAGTGGTAGTTCAAGTTGTGAGAAGTAGTTCATCTTACCAAGTAAGGTATAAAAAGAAACAATTTCCAGCCAAATTTTCATATTGAGATAATTATAGCACATAATACATATGTGAAATTTGAGGATTGTCACTGTCTCTCCCCTTAAATAAATCTCTTCCCGAGATTTAAATAAAGAGCGATGTCATAAGACAAAGAAGAGCACAATCCTCGCATTTCCAAACATATTCATACCCTCTCTCAGGGTTTCAATAATTCAATAATTAGAAATATAACACTATATGATGTTCGTTTGCAAGTCTTAAATTTATATTACAAGGTTTAGAGAAAACAAGGGACTAGAAGACCAACACGGGCAAGTGTACCCTTTCGTTCGTAATATAGCTTTGTAGTGGTAAGCCAGGATTGTTCGCTGAGACTTAGTTTCGTTTTGGTAATCAAGATAACAATTGAAGAAATAAATGGTTGAAGTAATATAAATAATAACAAATATGACTAATATGGGATAGTTCGTATAAGTTCGTGATGATGATAATAATGATCGAGATATGTTTATGTAGGTAAATGTGATAATCCTTTTTCGTCAAAATGGCGTTTACACAATTTACTTGGGTTGATTCAAGACTTATGTTTATTTAAGCGATTAAGCTCAAAACAAGTTGCCAACAAGTTCAATATTTTATCAAGTTTCTAAGCGGATTTCTCCAACCAAAGATTCATGACCATAGACAAGTTCTAGAAAATTTATTATAACAATTTGCATTTCTCAACGCCAGACTATCGTAACAAATCAACTTAGATAAAATATGGTTTGTAGGACTAGGAGGTAAAATAGTTCTACAACATTAGCTTGAAATCATTTATAAAGGATCATATCATATCATCATCACTGATTATATTCACATACCCATATAGTCACAAATAGCTTAGCCTAACATAGTAATCAAAATAACAATTGGAAAAGAGTAAGAAAACATCATACTTAGATTGGATTGAATAAACGAGTACACAAGTGTCACGATTGTATCGTTCCTCCAAGAATAAAAGAGTGGAATACTCTCGTTACAAGTATCTCCCAAAAGTTGATAATACATAACATTCACTAGAAAGACTAAAATAATCGAGCTATGGAGTATTGAGAGAGAGAGAGAGGTGTCTTTAAAATGGATGCAAAAGGCCTCTATTTATAGTGTTGTTTGGGGTCAAATGTGCGTCGCACTTCTCCTCAAGTGCGACGCACTTTGGAGATACGAATATGTGTCGCACTTATATCTTTGTGTGCCGCACTTCTGGGCGATTCATAATCTTCTTTTAATAACTTTGTCTTTATTACATATTGAGGCCCCTTCTTTGTATATCTTGACTTTGCTCCTTCATACTTTACATCTCATATAAAAACACAATATATTAAGTATCGGAAGCTCTTATTTATACTACAAAGTGGCATTATAATAATAGGTTGAATATGTATAATTAGGTCGTTATCAAATTCCTCCACACTTAGATATTTCTTGCCCTCAAGCAATTAAAGCGAGAAAACAAATTGAATTTCAAAAAGGCTTTTAAGTGTTGTGAAGTATGATAGGAAAATGATTTAATTTTTATGAATAGCAAAAGCAAATGACAAAATAACTTTAGCACCTCACATGGATAGTGTTTAGATTTTAAGTTCACACAAGTGTCACTCACAAAAGGGTAAAATGTAAGGAAGCACTCAATTAGCTCGGTCATAAAATAGATAGCTACCATTGGTTTGTACAAGACACATAAACTTAACCGTTGCGGCATGAGCACCAGATAAATTTTTAAAAGAAGCAAAACATGATAAATGATGTGGGTGTAGGATCAGAAAGTATATGTCTTTGTCAAAATTATAGAACAATCTATACTAGAATACTTGACTATATTTTTTCTTTCTTTTTCATACATTTTTTTAAGAGAGTACATCATAAACTTATAACTTGACAAGTGGTTAGGCATAACATATAAGGATATTGGCACAATGGATAATATAACATATGCGTATGAGTGCCACATATTTTAGTAAGCCAGTGTAGCTTAACTAAAATGATATAAGGGTGATTTTATTTTGCTTCCTTTCGAAAATATCTATAAATTAACCTCACTGCGGTTTAGTAAATGATGATCAAGCAAAAATTCTGAAGCATACTAGATTATCGGCTTTCACACAAAATAGAGAAATATAAGGCTATGTTTTTCTCACATAATTGGGAAATGGGTTTTTGTGCTAAATTATAATGTCAATCAATGAGATTTTTGCTTTGCTAAAAACTTATTTATTTACAAAACATATATATTTTTATTGTTTTTCAAAAAGGTTTTCGTGTGGAGAAATTTTATTATATTTTTTATTATTTCATTTTTTTCTATTTGACACCTCCTCCACACTTAAGTTGAACATCATCCTCGAGGTAATAACTGATAAAAATATTAAACATAGGAAAAATGCAAAGGGAAATGAGAACTTCCCGGGGCTTAGTAGAAAATTGTGGGACTTCGATAGATAAGTCCCGCTTAGAGCTCCAATTTGCTATTTTCCTGCATGCTACAAAACAAAACAAAACACATGCAATATATACAAGGACGATTTTATTTATTTACAAGTCCTCCTCCACACTTAAGTTGAAATGTGGGGAAAAAATATATATTGCCTTCCGAATAGCGCTAAGTTTAGAGTCTTCAGCCAGACTCGGCTACTCGGATCTATTTTAAGAAGAAAGGAATTTCTTCTCCTTCGATTTCGTCACAGTGTTCTTCTTCATGATAGAGCTTAAGTCTATGCCCATTGACTATAAAGGTGGTATTTTTTAGACCGTGTAATTCAACATATCCGGATGGATATTGGTGTTTCACTAGATAAGGTCCAGTCCATCTCGAAGTAAGCTTAGGTTGCTTGAATTTATATTTCGAGATAAAGAGAAGTACTTTGTCTCCTTTTTTGAATTATTATCTTTGTCGTAATTTACGATCATGCCAAACTTTGGTTCGTTCTTTATATAATCGTGAACTTTTATAAGCGTGATGTCGAAATTCATCTAACTCGTGAAGTTGAAAGTTACGTTTTTCACCGGCTACAATAAGATCTGGGTTGCAGTTTTTAAGTACCCAATATGCACGGTGTTCAATTTCTATAGGCAGATGGCATGTCTTTTCCATACAACAGTTTGTACGGTGTGGTTCCAGTTGGTGTTTTGAATGCGGTACGAAAGGCCCATAGAGCATCGTCTTATTTTTTAGACCAACAAGTAGGGTTGTTCTTAACGGTCTTTTCAAGTATATGTTTGAGAGCTCTATTAGTGTTGTCAACTTGGCCACTCGTTTGAGGGTGGTAATATGTGGAAAATCGGTGGTTCACTCCATATCTTTTCATAACCTTTTCCATGAGTTTGTTACAGAAATGAGTTCCTCCATCGCTTATTAGTGCTTTTGGCATTCCAAAACGACAGAATAATTTATTTAAGAATGTGATAACAACTCTGGCATCGTTTGTTTGTAAAGCTTGAGCTTCGGCTCATATCGATACATAGTCGACGACGACTAAAATGTATTCACATTTGTAAGATTTAGGAAATGGTCCCATGAAGTCGATACCCCACACGTCAAAGATTTCGTAGACTTAGATGTTATTTAGAGGCATTTCATCTCTTTTAGAAATATTTCCAGTCCTTTGACATGCTTCGCATAGTTGTACTAAGGTATAAGCTTCACGCATAATAGTTGGCCAATAAAAGCCAGTGTCGAACACTTTTTTAGCGGTGGTGTTCGCGGTGTAATGTCCTCTGGTCGGTCGGTAGTGACATTCATCGAGAATTTTTCGAGATTCGAATCTGGAAATACAACATCGGATTATTCCATCAGGGCAGATTCTAAATAAGTAAGGATCGTCCCAGAAGTATTTTTTTAGTTCAGAGAAAAATCTTTTCTTTTCTTGGTGCGTCATTCCCTTTCGTAAAATACCTACAGCCAAATAGTTTGCAAAGTCTGTGAACCATGGTGTTTTGTTAGTACTTACTTGCATTATATGTTCATCGGGAAAATCGTCGATTTCATCAACGCTAGAATCATCATTCACTATGCGAGATAAATGATCGGCAAAAACATTTTCAGCTCCTTTTTTATCTTTAATTTCCAAATCAAATTCTTGTAAAAGCAATATCCATCGTATTATACGAGGTTTGGCGTCTTGCTTTTTGAACAAGTATTTCAAAGCTGAATGATCGGTTTAAACTATCGTTTTTGACAACACGAGGTAGGAACGAAATTTTCAAACACGTAAACTACAGCCATGAGTTCTGTTTCCTTAAATGTATAATTTTATTGGGCTGCATTAAGAGTTCTACTTGCAAAATAGATGGGATGAAATTTTTTACCATCTTTTTGTCCAAGGACGGCTCCAAGGGCATGTTCACTAGCATCACATATAAGCACAAATGGAAGGTTCCAATTAGGGCTTGTAATAATGGGTGTGCATGTAAGGTTTTCTTTAAGTGTTTTGAATGCTGAATAACATTCGTCGGTAAAATCGAATGTTCTTTCTTTTTCTAGAAGTTGGGTTAAAGGACTTGCGATTTTCGCAAAGTCTTTGATAAATCGTCGGTAAAAACCGGCATGAACTAAGAAACTTCTAATGCCTCTAACATTAGTAGGTGGTGGGAGTTTCGCGATTACGTCTATTTTTGCTTTGTCAACTTCAAGGCCAGCTCCAGACACCTTGTGTCCAAGCACAATTCCTTCTTTAACCATAAAGTGAAATTTTTCCCAGTTTACCACAAGATTTTCTTCTTCACATCGTGCTAAAATTTTATCGAGATTGTTTAGACATGTGCCGAAATAATTTCCAAAGATGTAGAAATCGTCCATTAAGACTTTGACTGATTATTCAATCATATCGTGAAAGATTGCAATCATACACCTCTGAAAAGTAGTAGATGCATTGCATAGGCCAAAAGGCATGCGCCTATAAGCATAAGTTCCAAATGGACAAGTAAACGTAGTTTTCTCTTGATCCATAGGGTCGATTGGGATTTGAATGTATCCAGAAAAACCATCGAGGAAACAAAAGTATTCATTTCCTGTGAGTCTTTCTAACATTTTATCCATAAAGGGTAAAAGGAAATGATCTTTCGTGGTTGCATCATTTAGTTTTTGATAATAAATACTAACTCGCCATCCGGTGATGGTTCGTGTTGGTACTAATTCGTTGTTTTCGTTGGTTACTACAGTGATACCTCCTTTTTTAGGTACACAATGTATAGGATTAACCCATGGGCTATCAGCGATTGGGTAGATTATTCCAGAGTCTAAGAGTTTAAGGGTTTATTTTTTTAACAAAATCCTTCATGTTAGGATTTAATCTTCGTTGTTTTCCAACAATTGGGTTCTTGTTATCCAAAAGTTGGATTTTGTGTTTACAGAACGATGGACATATGCCAAGAGTGTCAGAAGTTTTCCAAGCAAAGGCTTGTTTGTGCTTCTTGAGAATGTAAATTAGATCGTCTTTGTGTTCTTCCGAAAGTTGGGATGAGATCATTAAAGGGAGTAATTTTTCTTCGTGAAGAAACGCATATTCCAGATGTTCAGGAAGAGGTTTAAGTTCTAAATCTGTAGGAGGTTCTTCAACAGATTTCTTAACTTTGAAATCGGTTTTGAAAGTTATGGTTTCAAATGAGGTTTCGATTTCTTCTTCGATTTTTATGATTGGTTCATCATTGGTATGGTCGGCTATGAAGGCATCAAATTCAGCAAAAAGATCTTCTTCGATTATAGTTCCTTCGAGACAATGCAAAATTTCGCATCCTTCGTCAAGAAGATCGTCGAAATCGGCTTCAACGATTTCTTCAACGACATCGATACTAAAACAAGTATCGTCATTAGAGTACGAGTGTTTCATAGCTTCGTCGATAGAGAAAGAAATTCTATCTTCTCCAACTCCAAGGTTGAGTTGTTTTTGCTTTACTTTAATTATAGCATCAGCTGTGTGTAGGAAAGGTCTACCAAGGATAAGGGGTACCTTGCTATCTTCTTCCATTTCTAAGATTACAAAGTCAACAGGAAAAACAAATTTTCTGACTTCTATGAGCATGTTTTCAGCTATCCCCATTGGGTATTAGAAAGAACGGTCCGCGAGTCGAACACTCATTTTTGTGGGTTTTAAAACGTTTTTATAGAGTTTAGCATACAAAGAGTATGGCATGAGGTTGATACTTGCGCCAAGATCGGCCAAGGCGTTGCAAGAGTATGAGTGAGGAAAAGTACATGGGATTAGGAAACTTCCAGGATCTCCAAGTTTCGGTGGTACTTTGTTTTTGATAATGGCTGAACATTCATCGTTTAGAAAAGTTGAAGAGACTTCTTCAAACTTATGCTTGCTCTTGATAAGTTCTTTGATAAATTTACCATAATTTGGCATTCCAGCCAGAACATCGACTAAAGGCATGTTAATTCTAACTTCTTGTATTATTTCGAGGAATTTACCATACTTAGCTTGAATCTTTTGCTTGCGTAAGCGTTGTGGATATGGCACTTTTGGTTTATATGGTTTGGGTGTTGGGTTTTCAGTTGGTTTGGTATGGGTTGGTTGGGCTTCATCCTCATTATCACTATCGAATAGAATTTCGATTAGTGTATCTTGAGTAGGTTTGGTAGGTGATTCGTAAGATAAACCGCTCCGCGTGAATACGGCATTCACTTGCTCGTTACGAGCTTGTGAGGGTTGATATTTGCTGTTGTTCTTGGTATTTGGGTTGGTATTGCTCGGTAAAGATCCAGAAGCGCGACTCGATTGTTTATCGGCCAAACGATCAAATTTAGCTTCAAGGTTTTGAATGGAAGCTTGGTGGTTTTTGGTTGTGGTTTCGAACTTGGTTTTGAAGTCAGTGAATGTTTCTCGAACAAAAATGTTGGTTTTTCTTTGAGATTCTATAAAGTTGTCGATTTTGCTTTCGATGTTCTTTTTGTCTTCTGTTTGAGTGGGTTTCTTGTCGTCTCGAACATAACTTGGTTTATCATTGATCTCCAATTATCGCGGTCGTGATTACGATAATCGTTATAAAATCGAGTTCGAGGAAAGGTATTCATAAAGTTGGCTTCTTCTTCCTTCTTCATGGGTGTGTCATCGTCATCACATTCACTAGAAGGATGGTTTCCTCCATAGTGTTTGCAGGTTTTTTGTTTAATCTCTTCAATCTTAAGAGACATGGCATCCATTCGAGCCATAATTTTCTCGGTGTCGGTTGGGTTGTTGCTTCCTTCGGCAAAGATATGGTTTTTCGCGAGTTTTTGTTTTTGTGATTTTTGGACCAATCAAGCTTAAGTAGGACTTTGTCATCCAATAATTGGTAAGCTTGGTTAGGGGTTTTGCAAAGGAAAATTCCGCCCGCTGCGGCGTTCAATGCATCTTGGGTAACATCATCAAGACCATGATAGAAAATTTTGATTATTCCTTTAAGTCCATGACCATTGCAATTCCTGAGTAGTTCTTTCATTCTTAACCATGCGCCAGTGAGAGTTTCTCGTTCTTGTTGAAAAAAACTTCAGATTTCTCCAAGGAGTTTTTCAAATAGGGCAGGAGGAAAGAATCGGCTAATGAAAGCAGTTCTAAGACCTTCCCATGTTCTAATGGTTCCTTCGTTAAGTTCATCGAGCCATGACTTGGATTTTCCAGTCAGAGATGATGGAAACATCATGAGTTGGAAGGCTTCGGCTTTTCCTTCCCCATAGTTGAACATTTTACAAATTCCGATGAATTCGTGGATGTGTTTGTGAGGATCATCTTTGATTCATCCTTCAAATTGGTTATTATTTACAAGGGTTAAGTGGTTCCCTTTGATTGCAAAATCGTTTGCAATTTCAGGTAAAACAATTGCAGAGCCAGGAGTTGGTGCGACAACTCTATCGTCTGACCACATAGGTTCATCATCAGTGTCCGACATTGGATCGTAACGGTTGATGAGTTTGGTGAGAAATAGGATTTTTGAAAGATTGTTAAAAGGTTGGTTAATTAGACGAGGTTGAGTTTGTTCGTGTCTCCTAGATAAAGGTACCCGGCGATGGAGTATACGTAACCTTCGATTAAGGGTACGTTCAGGTTCAGGTAACGATGATGTTGGTGGTGTTCCGGATGAACGGGTGTGCATCCAATAAGGTTTTAGGTGTTTTTAGTAGAAATGTGCATTTGGTTTTGTGTGGCGCACTTAGGTTCGTTACAGGAAGTGCGGCGTACTTTTTGTACTGCATAAAAAATTTTGGTTTAAAATTAGTAGCAATGGTTAAATTTCTTCAAGGATTATACTAATTTGGTTACAAAACAGGATTATAAGTCCCCGGCAGCGGCGCCAAAAACTTGATGTTCGTTTGTAAGTCTTAAATTTATATTACAAGGTTTAGACAAAACAAGGACTAGAAGACAAACACGGGCAAGTATACCCTTTCGTTCATAATATAGCTTTGTAGTGGTAAGCCAGGATCGTTCTCTTGGACTTAGTTTTGTTTTGGTAATCAAGATAACAATTTAAAAAATAAATGGTTGAAGTAATATCAATAATAACAAATATGACTAATATGGGATAGTTCGTATAAGTTCAGGATGATGATAATAATGATCGAGATATGTTTATGTAGGTAAAGTGTGATAATCCTTTTTCGTCAAAATGGCGTTTATACAATTTACTTGGGTTGATTCAAGACTTATGTTTATTTAAGCGATTAAGTTCAAAACAAGTTGCCAAAAAGTTCAATATTTTATCAAGCTTCTAAGCGGATTTCTCCAACCAAAGATTCATGACCATAGACAAGTTCTAGAAAACTTATTATAACAATTTGCGTTTCTCAACGCCAAACTATCGTAACAAATCAACTTAGATAAAATATGGTTTGTAGAACTAGGAGGTAAAATGGTTCTACAACATTAGCTTGAAATCATTTATAATGGATCATATCATAGCATCATCACCAATTATATTCACATACCCATATAGTCACAAATAGCTTAGCCTAACATAGTAATCAAATTAAGAATTGGAAAAGAGTAAGAGAACATCATACTTAGATTGGATTAAATAAACGAGTACACAAGTGTCACAGTTGTATCGTTCCTCCAAGAATCGAAGAGTGGAATACTCTCGTTTCAAGTATCTCCCAAAAGTGGATAATACTGAAAATTCACTAGAAAGACTAAAATACTCGAGCTATGGAGTATTGAGAGAGAGAGAGGTGTCTTTAAAATGGATGGAAATGGCCTCTATTTATAGTGTTGTCTGGGGTCAAATGTGCGCCGCACTTCTCCTCAAGTGCGCCGCACTTTGGAGATGCGAATGTGCGCCGCACTTATAACTTTGTGCGCCGCACTTCTGGGCGATTCAGAATCTTCTTTTAATAACATTGTCTTTATTGCATATTGAGGCCCCTTCTTTGTATATCTTCACTTTGCTCCTTCATACTTTACATCTGCATATAAAACACAATATATTAAGTATCGGAAGCTTTTATTTATACTACAAAGTGGCATTATAATAATAGGTTGAATATGTATAATTAGGTCGTTATCACTATACCACATAATTTAGTTTATAATTGGAAACTCTTAACTTGGGATTATAAGAAATTCATCAGATAAACATTTATTTAGATTCGCAATGCAAAAAGTATTATGAATATTACTGAGTTCTTTGGGAAACTCAAGTCAATATGTCACTACTCAATTCAAAATCTTGGATTAATTATCGCATTTTTCAAAATCAATTTGGGTAATTGATAGAGAAGAGATCCTTTTCAACTAGATATTGTTTCATATGGTGTAGTTTCTTATTTATAGTGAGAAAAAGGATTGTGATCATTCTCACAATTCACCATTTTAATCCAGCAGATTCTTAGCTATCACAATTTAACGTTCTACGAAGCTCTATTCTAATATAATCTTTTCCAACAGTCTCATGAATTATCTTGGGTCTCGTAAGTTGAAAATCTCCAACTTTAGCCCAGTAGATATGTAAATGTCACTTTTTTCCATAGATTGCTTCAAATAGTACTGCTTTAATTCTAGTATGAGAACTATCGTTATACGGAAAACTATACCAATGTTAAGTGTCCTTCCAAAATTTATAGCACATACATGGAGTATGTAGTTTAGCATTTAGATAGTTTTTCCATTTAATACATTAATATACTTATGTTTTCTTAATGGAATAAGTATAATATATTACCGTCGGGTATTTTGTATATACATTTAAGATTAAGATGTGGAACACTCGTCACGATCTTAGATGATTGATATTGATTCTCTATGTCGACATATTATTCCTTGTATAACCTTGTCAGAGTTTCTATATCATTGTTTTCCTTGATAGGAATTAATCCTACAGATTTAGTAAGAAAATCGACAATGACCAGATGGCACCATGTCTATTTGAAGTAACAAAATCCTCATTGTTCTTTTCTATTTCCATGGAGGAAATTCAGGTTGAACTAGTAAGTCGGATGACTTTCAACATTCTTCTTCTTTTGTTAGAGCATAATATAAGGATTTCAATGTTTCTTCGAGTTAAATGGAATACTTCACATTCCAATTCTTCACAAATTCTAAGTCTTTATAATTTTCAAGTCTTATGTGTGATATGATAAGACGAATATTCCAGCATTTTGGCGTATTCGTGATGTCCTTATCATAATTCACATAGGATTTAGATCTTATTTATAATTCCATAGAGGTATAAAACTTATAGGAGACATGAATAAGACGTTTCTACATATAAAATCTAAGAACACTATAGAGATGGATAACGCTTGAATAGAAGTCGGTATTTTATTTCCTATAAAATACAGGATAATTGTACCAAACATATGACTTATAAGACCATTTTTCTTTACAAATCCTAGTCCAATGTCCTACTATATTGAAATCCTACACCAGATGGTGCAAATTTCTGTGTGATGCATGGTGCATTTCTTACACAGGAGAAAATTTTCATCGTATTCACCGTAGGTTGGATTAGTAACTTAAGTTATGGTAGTTTCTTATTTATTAGATTTACAAATGTTCTTTCCTAACTGAATTCACGCATAAGATTTTTCCTTTTTTTGCACAATATTGTGCTAAATTACCTTGTTCATCAACTTTTGGGATATGTTGATGATTGTTTCGAATATATTGGGATTTTTGAAGTGGTAATATTTAAAAATATTTGATAAAATCCCTTGATTAATTTTTCTAGCAAAATCTTCTGATAAAATTCCCTGATGAAGTTTTATGACAGAATTTTCTGATGAAATTCCATGACAAAATCTTTATCATTATATGGAATAAGATATAACTCTAGTAACTCTTGAAATCTCCTCGTGTATGTCTCGAGGTTAATTCCTTTTATCATTAGAAAGCGGAGTTCTTCTTTCATCTTATTGAAAATATTTGAAATTTAATCAATCGATCCTATGTACTTCTTTATCTCAATGGATTGAGCATAAAGAATTTACCAAGATAACTGATGAAGTGCTATCTTCTCATAGCAAACTTCATTTTATAATTTCAAATATGATTACTACGATAGAAAGCTGGATTGGCTTTCTTAATCCAACGAGTGATACTAATAGCATCTTGTATTCCTTGGATATCAAAAACTAACTAGTCATCAATTCTTCTTCCGAATAATACTTCTTATTGACAATTGGCATTTTCAAGATTGCAGCCACATCATCGTCAATTCTTCTTCAAATAATTTTAGGGTTTAGAATGAATGGGAAAGAATAGAAATGATTCAGACTTCAATGTATACTCATATCAGAAAACATCTGTCACATATGTATATTATACATATAAATGCTTATCAAACACAAGGTATATCTTTTAGGTTTATATAGGAAACTTACTATGTTGATTATGATTCATATAAATCCAACTATGAGAATGAATTTTAGAGTTTTGCACGGATTTATAGAGATATGACTCATACATAATAGTAACATAAATTTTCTATGATATGGAATGGAGGAATATAACGAAAAATGTAAAACTCATTTTAAGCTTCTCTTTTACATATAAAATATTCTATAGGAGAATGTTTTTTAGACAAAAGTCAAGAATAAAATATTTCTAGAAAAGTTGGGAAGTTTCCTTACTCTTTCTTCAAACTTGCGGGTTACATTCAATTGATAATTTGTATTATCATAGAAGATAACAGAAATTCCAAGCATATATACTTTATCAAGCATATGCTTTTCCCAGAAGTAACGCATTTTTATTCATAATTATTTTTTAGAAAACCAAGAAATAGGGGTTTCTTACTCCTCATAAATAAATATGAAACGACAAGATGAGAAACACAACTTTTATTTATTAACAACTTGTCTATTTAAACTTACAAGACAAGCTTCACTATTAACATAAAAGTAAAGACATAAAGTTGAAAGTATTTAAAACTTAATAGTCTAATGTCTTCATCTCTTCCTCTTGAGTTCATTGATGGAATTAAAAAGACTTCGTATATTGGCTCGATGTCTAATTTGAATGTCCTCAATGACTAACTCGAGAGTAGAAATCATCAGTCGAGCTTGAACAATTTCTTCATCGTATATCATCTGTCTTTTTCAGCAACATGGCTTTAGCTTCTTCACGATCTCCTTCTAACTTCTCAAAATCTCGTTGTATAATTCTTCGGCCTTTCCTAAGTCCTTCAACTTTATCTTCAAGATCTTCAATACGCTCGGGAGGAAATTCTTTCATATTGGGAAGGATATCTTTAATTTGTTGTTCATAGGTATTTTTAGGTGAATCTTCAAATATCAGTGGAAAGAATATGAATAGGGTAAGGTTATGGATAATGTTGGGTCAGTATTTACTGACCTTGAAGCAACTCTAGGATTTGAATATAAAATCCCCCTAAGTGTTTCATGCTTAGTAGTAAGACCAGTCTGCTGAAGGATGACCAGAGGAACAAAGTTCCTACTAAAGACTTTATAGTTGAAGAAAGTTCAGCACTCACCTTCCAGTGAACTTAGAAGACAAAGGAGTCTTTGCTTCAAATACTAGGTGTCTAGTTGCTGAAGAACAAGGACTGAAGAAGGGCTTTCAGTTTAGTTTGGCTTGACAATACCAAACTGAATGATGTCGATCTCCTCTAGGATAATGAAGACTCTTCAGTATTCTGGTGGTTTATATTAGGCGGGAAAAGATAACTTTAAGTCAAAGTGGGTTGCTTGTATACTTAGATATAAGTACAACCTTTATCTTTTCTAGAATAGTTTAATATGTACTTTGTACTATTTATCCAGCATGGGCATCAACCACCCACTGCATAAACCCATGCATTGGTACATGAAAAATGCAAACCCTAATTTACACTATCTATATAAGGAGTGTACATTGGGAGAGAAAGGGTTAACCAATACATGAGCTTAAACTCCGGAAAACCTTTCTCTCTCGATACCAACTAAACCATATAGCCAAGATGCATATGAACGTTTAGATTGGAGCTTAGACTTTAACTTTGGTTAGACGTATAAGTAGAGGAGATCAAACCCCATTGTCATTCAACCACTTTGTTATTCCGCAAACAAAGTGGGTTATAGATTCTTTATTTGATTCTAATAAAAGTATATACGTTGAAAAGTATATTGGTATTGTTGTTTTAATCTTTCATAGTTTTTATCTATTGTTAAAACAACTCACTTGAGTCGAAGTAAGAGTTATTACTTAAGTTAATAAGTAATAACGAATTACTAAGGACCAACAAGTGGTATCAGAGCAGTTTTATTAGTTAAACTCTTATTTTATTAAACTGCTCATTTAAAAGTTTTCAAATCAAGATCCAAAATGGCTCAAGTTATACCACAAACCCTAGAATATAGGGGTGGCCAACTCAATGCTGCTCCTGTACTAGAGGTAGCCAACTTTACAAATTGGAAGAAGAGGTTTCTTGTCCACATGGTTGGAATTAAACCTCAATTCCTTGGAATCATTGAAATGGTCCTTTTGTTCTAATGGTTGGGGACAATATATAACTTGAAGTACAATGGATTGCTGATGAGAGAAAAGCTGCTAACCTAGATCAACGTCTCAAAAGTCTCATCATGTCTGTACTCCCAGATGACCAAATGAATTCTGTTGTAAATTATAAAGCAGCCAAAGCAACATGGGAGTACCTTATTCTTTACCATGAGGGACCCTCTGATGTAAAAGAAACCAGAATCATGGATCTAAAGCTTCAATACAACACCTTCAAGCACAAAGAAGGAAAAACCCTCACACAGACATTCACCAGATACAAAGCACTGATGAATGAACTTGTGAATGATGTTGTTGAGATTTCAAAACTTGAAATCAACACAGTTTTTGTTAATGCATTGCCAAAGAAGTGGCTCAGTTTCTGCCAAAGCTTGAGAAATGCTAATCACATTAAAGATTATGATCTAGCCTCTCTTTTTGGGAAACTGAAATATGAAGACAACCTAGTTGATAGGATTTATGAAGGCTCAAGCAAGAGTAAAGAATTAACCATTGCTACACCCTTGTCCACAGCCTTCTTCAGTGAGGCTGTCATTCAAGACTACCAAGATAGTCCTGATGTTGAGGAAGATACTAGATCTAGTGAGGAATATCTGAATGACCTCAAAGAGGAATTTCATGAAAGAGCACTTCTGTCCAAGTCTAGAAGGTTCTTTAAGAAAGGAGGCAAGTTCTCCAGCTCCACAAAAGCTTCAGTTGACAATGATTGCTACAAATGTGGGAAGACTGGTCACTATGCTAGGGATTGTCATTCAAAAACATCTCTCCCTTCATATTCCTCACCAGCTCAATCAAGACCATCTGGTCAATCATCATTTCAACCAAAACAAATTGCTTTTACTCCATTTCAACAAAGCAGGTTTGAACTCATACCAACAAAAGATTTTGAGGCCATATATAGAGAAATCAAGGCAAGATTGGCCTTAATGAGTACTGAAAGATCCTCATCTAACACTCCCAAGCAAGACAAGAACAAAGGGATTGTTGCTGAAGCCTATGAATGGGATGAAGAAGATGTTTCTTCAGATTATGATGAAATGGTAAATGTGAAAGTGCTGATGGCACTTGTTGATGATGAAGGGGCCAACTCAAATGTTGTCACCAGAGAAAGTGCCAAAAAAGGTGAATTGGTCAATGTCACAATCAAAAAGGTACAAACTCTTCTTGAATTAGAAGATAAAGATGACATTAAATTTGTCTTTGATTAATTGTGCATTGATATAAAATTTGTTGAAGAGTAAAGAAACAATTTGCTTGAAAAAATTGACAAACTTGTTCTACAACTCGAAGATTTTGAAAGTAAGCAGATAGAGCTAAAAGAAGCTAAACTTTATATTCTTAATTTTCAACAATTGAACAAAGAAATTTTGGAGGAAAATTACTCTCTTAGAATGGAACTAATAGAAGCAAAAGACATTGTTAAATCTTGGCTTAGAAACTCTGATAGGGTAAATCAATGCATAAGTGAACAAATACCTGCTCAAAAGAGGAAAATGCTTGGTGCTCAAGGATCCTCCAGCACCAAACCTATCGTCTTTGTCAAGACCTCAAATGAGGATGGTAGCTCGATCCCTGACACTGAAAGGTCAGGTGAAGAGAATTTACCCAATCATGACACTTGACGAATCCTTCTTCCCGAGTTTCAAGCATGTGTTGACACTTCAACACTAGTTGAGTCCTCAGTTACTGAGGATGACTCAGATGATGATATAGAGAATGAAGTAAGTACCCACTTCCTCCTTTGGAGAAGCTGGCTGGTGCTGAACCCTCTACTGGACCCAATACTATCCAGTCTATCATCAAGTCACACACCACACACAAAGGTAGTTCTTCCAAGCATGTCAAAATGGACACTTCAAAGAACTCTTTAGCTCCTGCTGAAGGTTCATATATGGAAACTACCTCTTCATTTTCAACAAATAAACTGAAAAATGCTAGATCTGAGGAAGATGAGAGAATGTCTCTTGTCATGCAAGAGATCAATGATCTTAAATTGCAACTCAGGCATCAGCAAACACCAACGCGATTCAGAGATGAACCTTCAGACTCTCCTCATCTCAAGTACAAGACACAATTTAAAAGGGCTTGTGATTTATGTGGTCTAAATAACCATCTCACTGAAACTTGCCTAAAATTGATTTATTGTACCAAATGTGAAAGGACTGACCATCGCACTTGTGAAAACACTCAGTATATGCTGGCCAAAACAAGTGTTGATGTTCACAAATCTGAAGCATCTCATTCCAGGCGAAATATACCTTTCCCACCATGCATTCATTGTGGTATGGGCAATCATCACTCAAATGACTTCCACTATTACCCTGTCTATAATATTTGTGGAAGTTATGACCATGACACTCTTAGACATAATCATATCATCCCACTCAGAAGAGGTATTAAACCAAGAAACCCAAACTCTATTACCAAATTTTGAGAGACTTGTGGAAGCGATGTCCACACTACATCTGATCACAACCATATAGAGTGGTTCAGAAGAGGTGAAGCCCTCCAGACTAAGAAAGCTAAAGCTATTCAGACCTCTTCTTCTTTTGAGCAATCACACATACCCTCTACAAGAGGACCCTTAAGATCTAGAACACTTTCTAGATCTAAAACCCCCACCTATCAAAGGTGGGTTTCAGAGCAAAACTTACCATTTCCTTAACTTGTGCAGTGTGATCTCATGAAGCCTATTTTGTACCTAGATAGTGGCTGCTCAAGGCACATGACTGGCACCAAAAGTTATTTGCACAAGTATAAGGAGGAACAAGGTCCCAAAGTTGTTTTTGGTGATAACTCATCAGCTACTATTGAAGGATTTGGTTCAGTAAATTGCAAAGGTATAGTTTTCTCAAGGGTAGCATATGTCAATGGATTTAAGCACAACCTTATCAGCATAAGTCAACTTTTTGATGAAAAGTATCTTGTGTTGTTTGATGACAAAAAAGGTACAATCTTCAATTCCAATCATGAAATTGTGATGATTGCTCCAAGAGTCAAAGATGTTTATTTCATGAACATGAACTCTACTCAGGAGACATGCTTCTTTGCTAAAGCCTCCAATATTACCAATTGGCTTAGGCATAAGAGGCTATCACATCTTAATTTCAAAACAATAACTCTGCTGGCAAAACAAAATCTTGTTATTGGTCTTCCTTCACTTGTCTATTCCAAGGACAAACCATGCTCAACATGTGAAAAAGGGAAGCACCATAGGGTCAGTTTCAAAACAGAGCAAACTTTCTTAATCGAAGAAAGTCTTCATTTGCTTCACATGGACTTATTTGGCCCAGTATCACCTAGGGCCATTTGTCATGAAAAATATACACTTGTCATTGTTTATGAGTACTCTAGGTACACCTGGGTATATTTTCTAACAAAGAAAATCCATGCACCAGATACCATTATGTCATTCATCAAAAGAGTTGAAAATCAAAATGACACTCATGTCAAACAACTCAGAACTGACAATGGCACTAAATTTAGAAATCACTCACTGATCAAATTCTGTGATGACAAAAGAATTTCTCAAAATTTCTCATCTCCTTACACACCTGAACAAAATCGTGTGGCTGAAAGAAGGAACAAAACTTTGATTGAAGCAGCAAGGACAATGCTTGCTGGATCTGCTCTCTCTAAGTATTTTTGGACTGATGTTGTAGCCACTGCTTGCTACACTCAAAATAGATCCATCATTGTGAAGAGTCACATGAAGACTCCCTATGAAGTATTGAGGGGGATAATTCCAAACATTACATTCCTACATGTGTTTGGGTGTCCAGTATTCATTCAAAATCACAAGGATCACCTTGGAAAGTTTGATGAAAAATCTGATGATGGTTACTTTCTTGGATACTCCCTAGTATCTAAAGCATACTGAGTCTTCAACACAAGAAGACAATTGATATGAGTGATTTTACTCATATCATTTATATCTAAAAACGAACAATAAATGCATAAAAACAATGAATATGGCCTTGTATATGTTTGTTTGTCGTTTCATGTGTGTAAGTACCGATGATCACGAAAACCGGCAAAATTGACACGAGTTTGATGGAAAGATCGACAAAGCTAAAGTCAAAGAATGATTTTAGTGGAGTTTAACTTAAATGAAGACAAATGGGCTTGTGGTTCCCACATTTGGGTATTGGGCCCAAAAGCCCAATAAGGATGCTAATGGTTCTTAACTTGTGTTCAAAAGTTCATACAAAGCCCAAATTTATATACCACATATGACGGATTGGATCAACAGGCCTAAAAGCCCATTGATTTTGGCAAGAGATTTAACAATCATGGGTTTTTGGAAAAATTCGTTTGGCCTTGATCAGTTAAAGAGACGAAAGTTATATTCACACAACGTTTATTTTATTCATCACCACAAGTTTTCGATAAAAACAAAGCCTCATCTATCTCTCATCCTCACAACCCCAAATAACCAGGGAATACACTATTACCAAAAAACCATAATTTACAAAATAATTGGGGCTTTTATCTTTCATCATTCAAGCACAAGTGAATCACACGCTTGGGAAATAAATTCCCAAGTTTATAGGAAGAGAAGGAGTTGCCACCAAACTGCCTACGTGGACCATGTACACATCATCCCTCAATTTTGATTGGTTAATATACCTGCCACCAATCGTTAAAGCCAATGGTAACAAGCCACATCACTTGTAAACAAGCACAAGAAGCACATCCCTTGTACACTCTGGCAATCTGAGTGAAAGAAGGTAATTTTCCACCCTTGGATGATTAACTAACAAGAAAGAAAAAGGGGGAGATGATCCAATGGTTATGAATCGATCTTCTTCAACAACCCACACCCTCGGGTCCAACTATAAATACACCCTCTTAATCTGTAATCACGCATCCTTTATTTTTCTGTATCGTTATAATGTTAGATTTAGTTTAGAATTTTGTATTTTTTTATAAAAGTGTAATTTTACTTTGAATTAATAAAAACTAATTTTCAGATTTATTTACTTCCAGTTTCTTGAATTATTTTTGTGTTAAAATAAATGCTTCTAAAGTATAAATCTGATATTATAATTTTTATTGTTTATAAAAGCTTGTACCATAGCTTTTATGAATGATTTTGAGTGGGAATAGATGTATTATCCTCTATTTCACTCAAAATCATTAATAAAAGCTATGGTACAAGCTTTTATAAACAATAACAATTATAATATCATATTTAAACTTTAGAAGCAATTATTTTAACACAAAAATAATTCAAGAAATTGGAAGTAAATAAATCTGAAAATTGATTTTTATTAATTAAAAGTAAAATTACACTTTTATAAAAAATACAAAATTCTAAACTAAATCTAACATTATAACGATACAGAAAAATAAAGGATGCCTGATTACAGATTAAGAGGGGGTATTTATAGTTGGACCCGAGGGTGTGGGTTGTTGATGAAGATCGATTCATAACCATTGGATCATCTTTCCCCTTTCTCTTTCTTGTCAGTTAATCATCCAAGGGTGGAAAATTACCTTCTTTCACTCGGATTGCCAGAGTGTACAAGGGATGTGCTTCTTGTGCTTGTTTACAAGTGATGTGGCTTGTTTCCATTGGCTTTAGTGATTGGTGGCAGGTATATTAACCAATCAAAATTGAGGGATGATGTGTACATGGTCCACGTAGGCAGCTTGGTGGCAACTCCTTCTCTTCTTATAAACTTGGGAATTTATTTCCCAAGCGTGTGATTCACTTGTGCTTGAATGATGAAAGATAAAAGCCCCAATTATTTTGTAAATTAGGGTTTTTTTTGGTAATAGTGTGTTCCCTGGTTATTTGGGGTTGTGAGGATGAGAGATAGATGAGGCTTTGTTTTTATCGAAAACTTGTGGTGACGAATAAAATAAACGTTGTGTTAATATAACTTTCGTCTCTTTAACTGATCAAGCCCAAACGAATTTTTCCAAAAACCCCTGATTGTTAAATCTCTTACAAAAATCAATGGGCTTTTAGGCCTATTGATCCGTTCCGTCATATGTGGTATATAAACTTGGGCTTTGTATGGACTTTTGAACACAAGTTAAGAACCATTAGCATCCTTATTGAGCTTTTGTGCCCAATACCTAAATGTGGGACCCACAAGCCCATTTGTCTTCATTTAAGTTAAACTCTACTAAAATCGTTCTTTGACTTTGGATTTGTTGATCTTTCCATCAAACTCGTGTCAAATTTGCCGGTTTTCGTGATCATTGGTACTTACACACATGAAACGACAAACAAACATATACAAGGCCATATTCATTGTTTTTATGCATTTATTGTTCGTTTTTAGATATAAATGTATGAGTAAAATCACTCATATCAAACTCCCCCTTGCTAAGCAATTGCCGTGTCCTCACAAAATGATAAAGTAAAACACTAACTACACTTTTATTCAATTTTTGAAACTTTATTTTGCAAAGACAAAATGTATTGCTTTCATTATTTGAAAAATAACTTTTAGGTTCATAAAACTCAAATAGATTCATCGTCCTCGACTTTTCCCTTTTCCGTGCCAAGTTTAAAAACAAGATCATTGTCAATCATAAGCCCCAAAATTAAAACAACTCATACAAGTAATTTGTTTTAAACTCAATCTCCTATTATTCCTAATTGTATCTCTAGATTTTATTTGTCATTCACCCAAAGGCTCATTTGACTTTATTTGATATTTATTAGTCCAAAATGAAGGCAAAACGGCGTAAACTCAACACTCAAAACCTAACCTCGACTTCAAAAACCGTTGTCACTATAGAGAGCCCACATCAAGGATAACTTAACATGATTTGAGGGATAAATCCCCGGACCCAAAATTTGGCTAATAGGACTACTTAAAAGCAACAATATAAACCTCCAAAGTCAATTATGACTTTATTAATGGAGTTAGCAACAATTACATCATATCACCTTGTGGCTCTTTAAGATGCAATTGTGCTCCTTATTTAAAATCCACACCCGAAGGCTCCTTGGACAAAAATAAGGGAATTGACATTCACCATCCCACCTTATGGCTCATGATGATGAAGCAATTTTTATTAAACACGTCCCCTTGCCATACACCCTAAGGCTCTAATGACAAGGTTAGTGCTACATGACTCCCACCCGAAGGCTCCTAGAGAACATGTTTTTATTTATTCTTCTTAATAATATGTTATTTATAGTAAGCCAAATTTCCGCAATCCCATGATCAAAAGTCCATGACGCTGACACCCTTAATGTGTTCTCACTTTAATTACAAGGGAAGAAAAACAAGGAGTTACGAGTTAAGATATCAAGCCTAAACCGCTAAAAACTTCATTTATTAAGCAATTATTATTCAAGCGTGGAAAATAAATATGAGGAGATTAAATCAAACACAAAAATACTTACACAAAGAAGAGTTAATTTTAGAAACTTATGATTAAACTCTATCATTTCTTGTTCTCCATATTATAAAATTCAAAAATGTGAAATGAATGGATACTTAGCCTATTAAAAAAGTTTTGGGTTTTCAAGTCATCTATAGGATCTTGCATCTTCTTATACTTTTTCAAGTTTTAGAATTTGCGTTTTAAAGTTCGCTTGATAAATAACTTTCTAGGATCAATTATAGGAACTTGCGAAAAGTTCTTGTTCTTAACCCGTATGAGTTAAGACTTTCGCGTTTTAAAGTTCCCTATATAAAAGCCTAGCTAAACTTAATTCAAACACGGTAAGGAAAAGCTAAGGTAAAAACCGAGTCGAGTCAAAAACTATTTTTATTTTCACCAACGGAAAGCCTACAATTGTGTCAAAAACACTTATTTTATTTATTAAAACTTAAAAATAACACTAAAAATTTAAATATTTTAAGAAAGACGAGAAAAACGATTACGTTTAGACACGACAAAAGCAATTGCAAGCGGTTATATCGACTGACTCCCCCATGCTAAAACCAAACATTGTCCTCAATGTTTCTTAGCTCAAGAGTGACACCCCCTTGCTAAAATACGAAGAGTCTAATGCAAAATCCTAACATGGAAAGAGCACGCAAATCTATAAGCCGTTTATTAATTATGCCTCAAGATAAAACGTTAGTTGATAAAAATCAAAGGATAATGAGTGTGCCCCTTTATGTAATTCAAAGGATGGAAGATCAAGTGGACCGGCAAAAACTGAACACGAGAGTCTTCAATGATTAGGGTCATACCTAAGATTCACAACACAACAAAACACGAGCACGAGCTTGAAAGATCAAGCCTTATTAGTGTAAGAAAATAGAAAGAAGATAGAATGTATGGGACTCCCCCACAAGGCACCTCATTTTTGTTAACCGAGTCATGAGCTCGACTCGATCCCCGCATTCATTGGTCCTTAGGGAAAGTGGTGAAAACCGGCATAATAGAATAAAATCCAACATAAAGCACGATGCTGAGGTCAAAGATTACATCCTCGTTGTCGGATGACAAATGAAACGATAAAACTCCAACACAAATCTCCAAAAAGAGATGGTGGTCAATGTCATGAATAATGAGATGAATATAGCATGATCCCCGAGATAAACTCGCACCAAGATGATCAAAAAATATTCCAATTATTGCATCGGTGAAAGGCCGAGATTTCCCTAAATCAAAGATTTCGGGATCGAATACCTCGTCTTCGGGAGAGAAAGGAATAGAAAACACGGTGTCGTCCCCCATGCTAATCCAAGATTATATAAAGCACATGGTAATGGTGGAATAAAGGTTTCATCCATAATGGAATCAACATTCTTAGCTTTAACGACCATTTCACCCTTAGAAATGTGATCAATCGGGTCATGGTACTCAATATGAGTCACATGAAAAACCCGCACATTAAGGTCAAAGTGGGTGGGAGGAGGACTTGGGACGAAATCATCATCAAGTAAATTCTCTAAAAAGATAGACCCCCCTCCGGGTCAATATCATCAACACCCGGTGGTATCGAATCATTAGAAGCAAGAAAAGTGTCAATTTCCTCCATAAGCGGATCAGTATCCTCAATGGGAATAGGAGATGGAGAGAAATACTTGGCATTAGGCTTAGAATTCAAAGTCTCGATCTTAGAAATGAGAAGATAGACGTTGGATAATTTTTCACGAAGAACAACGTCTTCCACATCTAAATGAGTAAATTCATCGGAGAACTTCTCAAGGATCGTAATATTCAAATCAACCTCATTTCACGGTGGAAATGGGTCTAAAGGAGCAAGTTCAAAAGTGAACCTCTCAAGTATCGGATCACTGTCATCCTCATTTCCCGGTGGAAATAGGTGAAGAAGAGTAGGTTCATCGGGAAACCCCTCAAAATCCGACTTGTGAATATCATCTTTATAAGAAAGTTCATCGGAGAACTCCTCATTAGAAAATTCACTAGAAGTCGAATCATTCTCAAAATCTTCATTTCCATCACAATTTTCATCATTAGAATTAGAGAAAACCTCAAAGTGAATGGAAGAAGTAGAATTATCACAATGTGGCAAATCACACGTTTCATTGGAAATACCATCGAACTCTCTCGGGTTATGGACAAGGATCTCAACACTAGACTTTATTACTTCGTCCGATTACGTGTCCGGAATAGTGCTAAAATGCTCGTCCCCCCTTGCTTAGAGAATTTTCGGGTTCCACGGTGGAAGATTCATGAATAGAAGTGGTGATGTCATGAGATTGAGTGAGATCAAAGATATCCTCATCATCTAAGATGGGTGAATTCTCAGGCTCCATATCCGGCAAGACATGAAAAGGAAGTACGATTGCACTAGACGAAGGATGTAGAGCAATAAGATCTCTCAAAGAAATAGTACTATCATTGTCATCATCAATAAGAAGAGAACGCTCGAGTTCACGAGTATTAAGATATTTTGCTTCCTCTTGAGCTTGTTCTTTCATTCGAATTTCAATGCTTAATCCATTATAATCTTGAGAAATTTGTCTAATTTTAATTTCACACTCTCGTTTAAATCCCTCATCAATTATTTCTCCATGAAACCTACGACTTCCCAATTCGTTAGTTATATAATTAATCTCTTGATTGATTTGTCTCTTTTCTAGCAACATATCTTCAATGCTTTTTTCAACAACTTCAACATTTCTTTGATTCATTATTTATTGGAACATTGTTTCAAGTCGTTTAAAATTCTCACTCACGAGAGAAAATTGTGAGATTGGTCAAAATCGGAGGGAATAGAACTATAGCAAGGACTAGGCTCATAAAATATTTTATCTCTTGATTGACAACAAAAACTCTTGTGAGGACCTCCACAATACTCACAACAAAGATATTGTTGTGATAAATCCGGTAAATCTTGTGGATAACATATATCATTAAAGTTTTGATTGTATCCCGGTTCTTGCTCGTAATTAAGCGAGAATCGTTGCGAACAATTAATTCCAAAATGAGAATTATTTCCACAAAACTCACACGAGGGTGTCTCGTATGTGGGGTGTGGAGGTGGGTAAAAATCGAGAGAATTATTCGAAAAATTCTGTTTTCCACATGAAGTAATCTCATTACAAGAAGGAGAAAATCCAACTCGTAAATCATGACGTAAGTCATTTCCACAACGCTCACATGTACACCACCGACATGGTAAAAAAAACATATAACGGTTCTCCACACCCTACACAATTGACGAAGGAATTCATGGAAGAATTAAAAAATGGAGGGTGAGGAGAAAAAGAATTAAACATGATAGAGGATTAAGAAGATTATTTTTGGTATTTTTAATAAATCAATCAAAGATTGACAAAAACAAGTAATAAGGATAATTACTATGGAAGTAAATTACCCTCGGTCGACTTTGAAACGATAGGTGAAAACCTAAACGTCTCGAGGTTCAATAAGTAAACAACAAAAATAAGATTTAATACTACTTGAGTTGGCAAACCAATAATCGGTCGTCCCTCTCAATATACGCACAAGCAAGCGGGGAAACGAGGTGGCACAAAGCACTTAAAAACCTTTTTCCTTAGACGGCCTTTTATAGCACGTCGCCTTATACCCACCTTATAGTTTGTATAAATCGAGTTCAAACTTTTTATTAGTATTTATCTATTTTGCCTTTTTTTCATTTTGGATTCGAATACAATAGCTAGGTGATGAAATCCCAACTAAGGTCTTATTTGGAAGTAGGTAAATTTATTGTTCTACGTAATACAATATAGTAATCACAAAAAAAACACGAAAAACGATACATACTATAATAATAGAAAAATAACAAAACATTCCGAGGACGGAAAGGGTCTTCAAATCAACGATCAACAAGTCTCCACGAAACGAATCGTACACAAGATCCCCGACAGCGGCGCCAAAATTTTATGATGTGATGAGGAATGTCGATATTAATTAGATACGTTATAGGGTAAAATAGAAAATTACCTTTAGGAAAAAGTAATAGACTAAAATTACCAAAGACGGATTTAATTAAACACGATGATGAACCAAGTTCGCTGTACACGAAGATTGAGTGAATTTGAGACGTTTTGTTTCGATTTGGACAATTGATTCAAATGGTTTTTCGGTTTTTAATCTAAAATTAATCCTACAAATTAAACCTAAGTGCATGAATCGTTTCCCATTATTAAATCTAAAGGACGAATTTTAAACTAAATTACTTTTTACTTTTTATTGGAACAAACTATTTAAACAATACTATTAAAACAAAATTTATTTAAAACAAAATTATTTAAAACTATATTAATTTTAAAAGTAATAAAATATATATATATATATATATATATATATATATATATATATATATATATTTAAACTATTAATTTATTTAAACTATTAATTTTTGCTAAAAATTAAATGAACTTTTAATCTAAAAGAAATTAAACTTTTTATTTAATTCAACTTTTTAAAATAACATTTTAAATAAAACGTTTATTAGTAAAATGACATTTCATAAACATGTACTATAAGACTGTCCAAAAGTAGTATTTAACCAAAACAAGTAATCAGACCAACTGGTTGGGTCGTTGGACTGTTAAGGGTAAGGTCACGAGGTCGAGACCCATGAGAGACATATTTTTGATATTATTTATTTTAAATATTAAACTGATTTTACTCTACTGTATTAAAATTTTGACACAGCTAACACTTATAGGTAATATATAGAAACGAAAAAAAAGTAACACTACATAAATCAAACACAGAAAATTAAGCAAGCAAAAATAACAAAGCAAAAGCTGTCAATCTAAACAAAAGGAAACAAACAAACAATAATTAAGGAAAGAAAAAATCAATCCAAAAAAATCAGCAATAAAGATATGATAACTATAGCCTCTATATCACAAGAAATCTTACAACTAAAATTGGATAGCAGACTTAAAAAACATTCAGGAAAAATCAATAAAAATGAACAACAGTAGAATCTAAAGATTAGATTAATAACAAAAATCATTAAGCAAAACACCCTCGTAATCCAAATCAAACAAAAACAAAGTCAGACAAAGCTATAATCAAATCGAGCCTCAAAGCTAACTCAATTTTAACAATACTGATTAACATTCAGTAACATTAAATTCAGTAACGAACAGTATACGAATACAGTAATAACTATGAAATTAATTATCAGAAGTAACAAAATCAAACACTCCAACTAACTGCAACTACAGATAAGCTTAAAGCTAAAATTACTACGATAAACTCTCTATGGCAGCAGAAGTTTATAGCGTCGAAAATTAGCGGCATTCATCAAATAAACGCAACAACAACAATATTATCAAATGCGACAACAAACCAGATAGATGCAAGTGAACTCACGATGCATAGAACACACTGAAAATAAATCAGCAACAAATGAGAACATTAAGAGCAAATACTCTTCACAATCCAACTACAACAAAGCAAACATCACAGCAGAACTTATCTATAGCAAACTACAAAGATTTCTAATAACGCAACAAATTCCCAATCACTTAATGAGCTAGACAACTATATTACCAAACATCAAACATTCACCTCATTAGATATATAACATACTAAGAAAATCCAATAGATCATAAACAAATTACAAATTAATCCATTAACTAATATAAAAAATCAGACTATAAGCAGTTTAATACTAAGAACCTGGAAAGTTAAACGAGCTTAACCATTTAATGGAGGTAACCGTTGAGTATAAGTCACGCGCTGAGCGGACTTTGGAATCTAGAAAAACATCAACTATCAATACCACCATGAATCACCACAAGACCCCAACAAGTTGTTCAATATTAGTAGCTTATAGCTCGAACCGAGCAAACCATGAACTATTCTCGATTCATTACATAAATCGACCCAATAGTACTTTTTCTCGATTAATCAGTAGGTTGAATCAAATTCCCAAACTTAGTTAAAATCAAGCTAATAAGCTACCATGAAGCTTACAAGTCCAGATTTATTATTATTATAAGAAAAAGCAGTAGAAGATATATTTTGCTGTAGAATAACTCGAGAACAAAAAGAAGATAACACACGATTTATATGAAAATGAAATTAACTTTATTAATTAAACTGAGAATCAAAACATTACATTATTTAAAAAAGAAAATTTTCTACAACTAATTTTACATTATAACACTAACTAAAGAAAGGGACGATCAATACACATTTTTCTTCGTGTTTTTATAGGCTAACCGAATGGGGTGTTTGTTGATGAAGATTTGATCTTGGCCATTCAAGTAGCATATTTCTTCTCTTTCTTCCATCTATCTTGATCCAAGGGCTGTAAATCTTCCTTGTGCACACGGATCGCCAACGTGGATAGAATTTGTGCTACTTGTGCTTCTTTGGAGTTGACTTGGCAGATGATGATTGGTGGAATGGAATGATATGATGTGTATCATCCAATCAGATGATAGATAGGAGTCAACTCACTTGATTGAGTCCATCATCCAACTCCTATTTTCTTGGCCATTTATTTACAGTGCATGGATTACACGTACTTGGAAACCCCCAATTTTAATTAGGAACTAGGGTTTGGGTGTCTGGTTATTTGGGTGTGAAAAGCTGGGTTTATTATTTTTGGGAGATGAGAGAGATGGAAGCTTTGGAAATATTGAAGGTTATTGTGTGGTGAAAAAATGGTTTGACCTAGTAAAAAGCTATAAATATTACGTTTCTTTGTTTAATAAGTATAATGGGATTTGAACAATCCTTGGACCCAAGACTGTTAACCAAAGGGGAAATAAACATTCACCATTCGTTGCATTTTATCTATTATTGGGCTTTCCTAAAATTGTTGACCAAAAATAAACGTCCCATATTTTTGTTATTGGGCTTTTGATTTGGCCTTCATTCCAAAATGATAACATAACTAATTTAATGTGCTTTCAGGCCCATTAAACTCAAATGGGACCCACCAAGGCCCAATTAACTTATTAAATATTAAATCCTCTAAAATCGAATTTGATTTTCGGCTTCCTCGATTTTTCTTCAATCTCGTGTCGTTTTTGCTGGTTTTCGTGAACTTGGTACCTACACACACGAAACAAACAAAACATGCATATACATGGCTATTTTCATACAATTTATGCATTTATTGATTGTTTTATGATATAATTGATATGTGTAAAATTACTCATATCAACAATGTATTGAAGAAACCTATCACATCACATTCAATGAAAGTTCTGAAGCTCTCACTTTTACAAATCCATCAGATGATGAAATTCATATACATGAATCTCAAAATTATCCATCTGATGAATTTAATCACTATGAGCCTTCTCAGAAATATCAAAAAAGAAACTCAGTCCCTCATATTGATCCATTTGAAGATATGACAAGTCCTATAAAAGCTAATCCTTCAATATCACATACTAATGGATGTCAGTCAAATAATGATCAATCTCAAAATGATCAAAATGATCAGCAAGGAAACACAAATGAACAAAATGGTCAGTCTCAAAACAATTAGCACGCTGACACACATGATCAAAATGATCGATCATATGCAGCTGCTGAAGAACAATCTGAGCCCCTTGCTCAAAGTTGTTATATCATCTCTAGGGAATTAGGCCTTGGATATGATGCTTCTGACCAAGAAGGAAGCCCTCCAATGATTGAACCCTTGTCCACAGAATATCCTTCAGTAGACACTAGAGACATTCCAAGTTTAAGTCCATGTTATGGACTTCCAAGCTCTAGCTCTAATCATGATACCAGTACCTATTCTCCAGCTCCACAAAAATCTTGGACTCAAAATAGTCACATACAGCTGGTGAACATAATAGGTAATCCTGGTGATGGTAGAGTCACTAGATCTATGGAAAAGAAACTGAGTGCTACTTCATCTAGAGAATGCCTCTATGCAAATTTTCTCTTAGAAATTGAACCTACAAAGGTTTCTAAAGCACTCACACACCCTGGATGGGTGGATGCCATGCAAGAGGAACTCAATCAATTTGAAAGAAACGAAGTTTGGAAATTGCTTCCTCTTCTATATGGTAAATCAACCACTGGCACCAAATGGGTTTACAAGCTCAAAAGAGATGAAACCAATGCAGTGACCAAAAATAAAGCTAGGCTGGTGGCCCAAGTATTCAATCAAGAGCCTGGTGTTGATTTTGATCAAACCTTTGCTCTAGTTGCACGTATGGAAGCCATATGGATCTTCCTTGCATATGCCACTTACATGAACTTCATCATCTACCAAATGGATGTCAAAAGTGCATTCCTAAATGGTGACCTAAAAGAAGAAGTTTATGTTACTCAGCCTCCTGGCTTTGAGAGTAGTAAATACCCAAATCATGTCTACAAGGTTTACAAAGCTTTGTATGGACTAAAGCAAGCTCCAAGAGCATGGTATGAAACTCTCTAAACATTTCTCATTGAACATAAATTTGTCAGAAAAAAAATATATAGCACCTTGTTTATCTATAAATCTAAAACTGACACCATTCTGGTACAAATTTATGTGGATGACATAATCTTTGGTTCTACAAGCTTGAAACTTTGCAAACAATTTGCCAAGCTTATGACCAGCAAGTTTGAGATGAGTATGATGGGAGAACTCACATAATTCCTTGGTCTTCAGATTAAACAATCTGACCAAGGCATCTCCATCAATCAAGAAAAATATGTCAAGGATCCGCTGAAGAAGTATGATATCAAATGTGCTTCAGTGAAGACTCCAATGGTACCTCCTAACAACTTAGGACCTGATCTCACTGGAAAATCAGTCAATGAGACTCAGTATAGAGGTATGATTGGGTTACTCATGTACTTAACTGCAAGCAGGCCTGACATTCAATTCTCTACATGCCTTTGTGCAAGATACCAAGCAGATCCAAAGGAAACACACCTTACTACTGTAAAGAGAATCTTTGGATACCTAAAAGGCATACCAAGTCTAGGTCTTTGGTACCCCAAATCCTTAGGATTTGATCTAAAGGGGTATTCAGATTCTGACTGTGCTGGATGCAATTTGGAAAGAAAAATCACTTCTGGTGCCTGCCAATTGCTAGGTGGCAAACTTGTGTGTTGGAGTGCTAAAAAGCAACAAACAGTTTCCATGTCTTCAGTAGAAGCTGAATATGTGGCAGCTGCTGGATGTTGTGCCAATGTTCTTTGGATGAAAAGTGTGACAATCTGTCAATTTATGGTTGATATTTTATTCTCAATATTTATTTGAAAACATTATTTTAATGTTTTAATATGAACTCACTTATTTTTGGGAAGAAATTTGGATTTATGTCTTGAAGTAGCATCGACTACGTCTAAACCGGAGGATTCTACGTTACGTGCTTACGTTTACATACACCGTTTTGGTGACAGTCCGACATTTCAAGAAATAAATTTATCCGTGAATATTATTTTGGGATTTTAATTTTGAGTTGGTTCATAAACTCACAAATTTACGAGAAGAGATTAGGACTTACGATTTTAATTTAACGTCCTTTATGACTAAACCGGAAACCTTAGGATTACGTATTTACGTTTTCGAACTCCGTTTTTTATGAGACAATTTTTATTAGATTCGTTTTGTGCCGTTGATTCATAATTTATAAAAACGTTTTTCGTAAAACGACCCAAGGGCACACAAATCGAGGAAACTAGAATCGAGGAGTACCCGTAAATTAGTGGGATGAGACAAAACAAGTTTTGCCTCACCCCACACATGGGACGGCCAAGTATGCACCACCTCAAATAAAATAGATGTTTTCCTATTTTGATTACTAGTTTTACTAAAATTATATCTTTTTAGCTCGTTTATATTTTATTTATATTTGTAAAAAAAAAGAAAAAACTTCAAGAATAGTCCCTATCGTTTGCACTGAAAATCAACTTTCATCTCTATCTCAAAATAACTCCACCAGTCGTACCTATCGTTTACGGCTTGGATCAAAAATCGTCCCTATCTTAGATGGTAGTTAGTTTTGGCTGTTATCTTTTAAAAATAGAGGGGTATTTTTGTCTTTTCATTACCACTCATTTTTCACATACACCAACACCACCACATCCACCAACACCTAGGCCTTTCACATGAGCAACTTGTGTTTCATCAATAATAGCAAGATTACTCACATGCTTCTTTAAGAACAATAAATCACAAGTTGTTCGTCCTTTCAACATTCATGAACCACGTGTACACTATACCAAATTCCAATTCATTTATTCACGTGAATTTTCTTTTTGTTACTTTTGCAATACCACAGATTCATTAACCACCGCCATCATCAAATATCCTTCTATAATCACCACCATATCAGTTATATTTTCCCCCACCAATCAAGACGATTTTTGTGTCGTGATTTCTTGATTGTTTATAACCAGTGACGAAACCTCATCGAATCCTATCTATATGGATGGAGCTAGTGGGGGGCTTGATGGTGCTCGCTCCCCCCCCCCCCTGACAATGGCGGGTTTACTGTATGACCAGGTGGTTCCTTAAAACTTCCTTAAAAATGATAGCTTTTTCAAAGGTATGTATTAGAAAGGTTAGGAGGTACTGATAGGGAACCACCTTATATTTTGAAAGGAATATGCAACCTTCTAGTTTTAATGGAGTTTTTGGCTTTTGAGGTCTTATGTTCTTACGAGGAAGATAATCAGGAACAAAAGAAAAAGTACTGTTGTAAAACCCGTAAAAATAAGGTCATAATTCTTTTCTCGGGTTTTTATTAAATCTTATTTTCATTATTTCATATACTTATTGAAAATGATTTGCTCGTATTTATAGAAATTTTTAATTATTTTCCGAATTTATTTAAGTCATGAAAATTGATTTATATGCTCTCTCGCATAAATTTTATAAAAACGTGAAGAATCGATGGAACGGGAACCGAAGGCGATATATTTCGACTTTATTTAGTCAAAAATATTATTTTTATAAATTTTGTATTTACATAAACAAATTTGCACCGAATAGGATTTATTAGCGATTTTTACAAATCGAGTCGAGCTAGGAGTATTTTAATCTTTGGGCTTAAGTTAGTAATAATAAGGAACCCATTAGTGGGATAAATCCCACTTCTCCCCTTTTTCTTTTGCTGCCCGTCGAACACCAACATACACAACACAACAGTCATTTTTTTATACCAAAAATACTCCATCTCCTTCCCCTTTTTCTCCCTGGTTCGACTAACAACAACCAAATTCAGGCTCCATCATCAATTTCCTTCATTAATCTTACAATTAAAGCATACCACAATTATCCTTGGTAAATCCTAAACACAAACCCATGTCCTATTTGCACATGCAATTGATTTTTATAAAATCATTAAATTCAAGCATTTGTGTTCTTGCTTGTTTGATCAATGGATTAGACATGCATCATGTTTATTAAGGTGTAGGCATATTATAATTGGTAAGAATTTTGACCATGATCACCCATGATAGGTTAGTAGTGTCGCGCCTAGGCATGATCCCATAGGGATCATGTTGTTGATTTCTAGTGTTTGATTATGGTGACTAGCATATTTGATTTAACATCTATCTTAAATGGGTTTTGATTTTGACCATGCATAATATTGATTTATGGTATTTTGATCTATCTAGGTTAATATAAGATGTGTTTTTTATTGTTGGGATTGAATTAGAGGTAGTTTGGTATAGATGTTATGATGCCTTCGGACACCAGGTATGTGAGCCCAAAACTCACATATTTTCTACTGTGACTAATAACTTGGTTTTTACTCACTGAAAATTTGTTCTTGTATGTCAAATCGAATTTATTTCCGGTTAACGTGCGACTCATCTGTCTTTTGGTGAAAAAAAATATTTTTGGTCGTTGTTTAAAATTAAAGTGCAAGACTTTAAAGTAAATGACAAGGTAAATAAAGCTAAAACTGATTAAAACGTAAATGGTGCAAAATTAAAACTTTTAAAAATGAATTAATTAAATGACAAAAATTAAAGCTTGACGAAAAGTAAATTTGACAATTTAATAAAAATGAAAACTTGAAATTTAAAATAAAGTGAAACACTTAAAATAAAACTTTAAGAAAAATGGCGGGAAAAATAAAGATTTAAAACTAAAACAGTAAATAAATAAAACAAGTCGGAATCCCAAAATCCTGTCACAATTCGGAATCCACAATCTTAACCTAATTAGGAATCTAAAAATCTCACCTAGTTCGGAATACGAAATTTCAAAGTAGTTTGGAATCCTGAGTCCTCACCTAGTTCGGAAAGTGGTAGTTCCAACCTAATTCGGAATAAGCTATGCAGTACCCAGTTCGGAATAGATGATCTCTATGTAACTCGGAATCCAGATGAATAACCTAGTTCGGAATATACATTAAGTATCTAATTCGGAATGTATATGCATGAAGTAGTTCGGAATCCTGGTTGTCATGACCTAATTCGGAATGCTGTGTTAAACATGCAATTCGGGAAAACATAATCCTCACACAGTTCGGAATCCAGATTCTGAAGGCAACTTGGAATACTTGTTAAGCAGCTAGTTCGGAATAAGATATATAGCAACTAATTCGGGAAAACAATTTGTGCAAGCAATTCGGGATAGGTAAAACATTCAATAGTTCAGAATATAAGGGTTTGTGAACTCGAATTACAACAAAATTAAACAAAATCTAAAAATAAGCTAAAACCAATTAAGCACTTAACTAAAAACTTAACCAAATCAACTTTAAGAAAAATTAATAAACCAAAATTTAAAAACTTTTAAAAACACTAAATAATCAAAATATTTAAAATCAACTTTTTATAAAATAACTTTTAAAAACACTTAATTAAATTTAATAAAAGCGCACAATAAGCTATAAAATCAATAAGCTAACACAATCAAACACATAAAAACATAACAAACAATCAAATAAACATAACAATAAGCAAATAAGCATAAAGATCAAGCAAAAAAAGAAAGGTAGAATGAGAGATTAACTAAAAAGTTGTTTAAAAATAACATTCAACAACAAAATTAAACTTACTTGAAATTAACGGCAAGAATTTAAATGACAATTAAGAAAATTACAATAGGAAAGTGCAAGTAATTAAAAATGGAAGAACTATGTGTCAAATAGTCAACACCTCCTAATGTGTCATTGGGAGGGTATTTATAGGAGGATTAGTAAGTGTTGATCTTTTCTTCTTTTTCTCGTCTTTTCATCTTTATAAATTCTTCGACTTTTTCGACTTTGTCAAGGGATTCTCTGAACTCGTCTTATAATTTCTTCATTGATTAGACTTGAGTTCTTCGAATTCATTAAACCTCCGTCTTTAGACTTTTTCTTCGATAAATATTTAGAATAGGCCTTGGACTTCCGTTCTTTTTGCACTCTTGATCTTTTGACTTCGTCTTTTGTCTTTTTCTTCGATAAAAGCCCGTGAAAGCCCGTGTTTTCTTCTCCTTTTCACATTTTGATCCTAAATCACAACAAAAACACAAACCACGCATAATTCCGACATTTATGACATAAAATACACGTTTTGGCTTGGTTATTATTATAATTAAGTGGTAAAAGGATAAGTGTTTTCACACTTATTAAATCCCCTACACTTGACCATTGCAATGTCCTCATGCAATGCATTAATTACAAAGCAAGTTTTACATTTTCCATCATAATCAATCCACCTTGGCCTTTATTAAACACACGACATTAAAGAGATAGAAAATTATACAATATTCAAAGGAAGAAAAATAGGTAAAAAGATCAAAAAACTTACCTTAGGGTTTTGGAATGTCATGAATGTTTATCACCCTCAAGTTTCACGTTCCTCAAACCAAGCTTAAAAACGCGATCATTGTTATTATAAGTTATCAAACTAACACAAACTCATGTGGCCCAATTATTTACTTAGACTCCCTTATTCCTAGGTGTATCTCTTATATTTCATTGATGTCTTGAATGATCACGAGGATGCATTGTTTGACTTATTTTGATAATTTATTAAGGTCGAAAATAAAGTAGGACGATTTAATCAATAGTTAGCTAAAGGACAAAATCTTTTAAAACTGCTTCTCGGGATCTCATAAAGTTCATATCTTGGCATAACTCGCTTCACGATTTGAGACCTTTCTCGGATCGATATTTGGCATTGACTTTATACTTCAAATCTTGAGAGACGTTCATGAAATAATGGTCTTCTCTTCATTATAGGAATTTCTTCACTTGAACTTTTTGAGAGATTCTTCATATTTGGACCACGACTTCTTCATTTTTCTCCAATCTTTATTTGAGATTTTGATATACAACGATCCGCCTCCTTTTAGGACTTGGATCTGTTTATCCTCGTACCTTGTTAGGGTCTTTTTGGATAGACTTCTCCATGATATTTAGGGGAGTATTTGCTTTTCGTCGTGTGTCTCGATCCTTCATATTTATTTTTGATAACTGATTCTTCACATCACTTTGGATCTTTAGCAACAAAATATAGCCCTCATGTCTTGTTAGGACCTTTTCGGACTCGCCAATCATCGCATCCCGCTTCAATAAGTTATGCCTTGGCTATGAAATCTAATTAATACCGAGCAACTTTTAAACGATCTTGGGCTAGAAGCTAAGTAACTTTTCAAATCGTATAACCTTACTTATTGCAATAAATGTTATTAACAAACGATGGGAGAAAAAGCTTATAATCAACTCACATAAATTCATGAAAGAATACCAAACTTATAATTGACTCTATTATCTCTCGTTCTCAACAATTTAAAATCTCATGGAATGAGACTCGTGGATGCTTAGCCAATTAAATCAAAGTTCCGGGTTTTCTAGTCATCTATAGGATCTTGCAACTTCTTCGACTTTTTCAAGTTTAGAATTCGCATTTTAAAGTTCCCTTGATAAACGACTTTCTAGGATCAATTATAGGAACTTGCGAAAAGTTCTCGTTCTTAACCCGTAAGAGTTAAGACTTTCACATTTTAAAGTTCCTTATATAAAAGCCTAACAAAACTTGACTTAAACACGTTAAGGATACTAGCTAGAGTAAACTTGGATAAGTAAACTCGGGTTGAGTCAAAAGATTCACAACGTTTAAAAATTAAAACCACTTTATTAAAATTTATTCTAGCAACGAAATTAAATAACTATAACAAAGGAAAAACTACAAGGCCAAAATAGATCAAAATTTTTGAAAAATGTCGAAAAATCAGTTTTCCTGTTAAAATGAGGAAAAATACAAGGAAAAGCCCACTTAACTTCGATAGAAGTCCCCCCTACACTTAATATAAACATTGTCCTCAATGTTTAAGCATGTAGGAATAAACTCCCCTACACTTAGGAAATTGTTCACTTTGTTTAATATTGAAGAATATAAAATAGATAATCAAAAGAGTTTAGGATAGAACCGGGAAAACGGGAACACGGAATCACGGGTCGTCAAAAGTCATCAAGAATGTATCTTTGACAGCTCGAATCCCTGCAGATGATAAGAAAGAAAACAACAAATACATACTAGGGTCTCCCCCTACACTTATTATAAAAGTAAAGAAAAAGGATAGATACTGCGGGTTGCCTCCCGAGAAGCGCTTGTTTTTGTTCACCGAGTCGTGAGCCTGACTCGACCTTGATTACCATGGTAAGAAGCTTAAAAAATATCCACCGGGATCAAATACATGATTTTCGTCCATCAAATAGCACAAACTTAAGGCGAACAAGGAAAGCCAAATAAGAGTAGGCAAGGTTCCCTTAAGCAATGATTGAGCACGGTAGTAGACAGTATGATGCAGTGCAAGCATATCTACATAAGTTCCAAAAATTTTTCCTTTTATTTCATCAGATGGATACTGAGATGGCTTAAAAGTTGCAATACCTGGATCGAACACCTTTTCCTTTAGGGGAAAATAACACTCCGGCTCAGTAGACCTTGAAGAGGATCCGCTCATAAATCTCACAATCTCATCTAACAAAGTTGGATAGAGAGGTGTCAAAACATAGGTACTACGGATATTTGTGTCTTTCGGCTTCTTCTCCTTTGAAACGGGTTTCTTTCATATCCAAAGGAGGATAAAGAGCATCATCAAAGTCTAAATGAGGAGAATCATTCTCATTTGGGAAGTAAGTGTTAAGAAAGGTAGCAAAGTCTTCCTCAAATGAGTAGTCATCCAAAGTAGGATCAAGTATTGTTGGCGGAGGATCTTCATCAAAAGTAGGTGCAAGGCCATCATGTGAAGAATCACTCGAGAGATTATCAACATCATCAAAATCATCATAGGTTGGCATGTCTTTATACTCTGAAGTAAAATCATTAGAATCATCCATATCAGAACTAGAATCATCATCATAGTCATCATAGATTGGTGGAGACTCAAATATTGGTGGATGATCCAAATTGGAGAGAGAATCATCCACATCATCTTGAAAAAGTGGATTATAATAGCAAGAATCGAAATGAGGACTGTTGTAGACGACAAAATCATCAAGCACATTAATCATATTCGCTGATTCTCTTTTATTGGATTTGTTTGTGATCTTCCCCATTTTAAACACTTGAGCATCATTCCCGACTCTTAAGATTAGCTCACCTTCGGCAACATCGACTAAGGCTTTTCCGGTTCTCAAGAATGGCCGACCAAGTATTAACGGAATACGAGGGTCCATTTCATAGTCAACAACAACAAAATCGACCGGGAAAGTGAAGGTACCAACTTTAATAAAGACATCTTTGGCAATACCAATGGGGTAAGCGAGAGTGCGATTTGCTAGCTCAAGAGTCATCTTTGTTGGCGTAAGGTCGGGTAATGATAGTGCTTTCCAAACACTTAAAGGCATCAGATTTATACTTGCCCCGAGATCGGCTAAGGCAGTAAATTCTTCGGTTTGGTTAAAAATACAAGGCAACACAAAACGACTGGGATCTCCAAGTTTATCCAGAAGTTATTTAAGAATGACTGCAGAACAGTTTTCATTTAAGCGTGTGTTGACAAACTCAGCCATCTTTTCCTTCTTGTTAAGAAATTCCTTGAATGCTTTGACGAATTTCGGCATTTGGACAAGTGCTTCAACGAGGCTAATGGTGTAGGTGTACCAGGTAAAGGTTGAGATGTTGAAGGTTTAAAGGTGGAAGGTGGGGTTGGTGAAGGGTGTTTCTTGGGTACTTCGTCATTAAGAGGTGGAGACGGTAATGGAGAACTAGTACTAGGCGTGGAAGTAGGCGGGATAAATGGTGGTGGAGGAAGTGTTGATGGAGTAACTGGAGGAGGGGTAGATGGTCCTACTAAGGTAGCTCCACTGCGTGTAGTAATAGCACTCACATTCTCTCTTGGGTTGGTGACAGTATTTGAAGGAAGAGAACCCAAAGTAGAAGGTTGAGTACTTGGGAGGAAACTAGCCAGCATAATCTTCAAATCATTTGTTTGATTGCTAAAAGAGGTTTGCATATCATGTCGAAGCTTGGTTCTAATATCAATCCCTTGCTTAGTGATATCTCCTTTCAAGTTGATGATTTGGCTTTGCAGATTCTTAACTAGCTCTCTTTGGGTCCTCATGAAAGTTTCAACATCTTGATTAATGGGTAGTGCTTGTTGAGCGGGTGGGTGATAAGGATTAGAAGCTCGAGGTAGGTTTGGATTGCTTCTATTGAAGTTGTTGGGGTTGTGGTTTTGAGGAGAAAAACCGGGTGAAAGAAAGTTGTTAGAACGATAACTTAGCAAGTTACGATCACCTTGAGGTCGGGCTTGATAGCTTTCCGTTGAATAGTTACCATGAGCCGCATACACGTTTTCCGGATTGTCATGAGTAGAAGGACAATCAGTGTATTAATGAGGACCGCCGCAGATCTCACAAGAAAGTGCTACAGCTTTAACTTGTTGTTGTTGATTTGTAACCAAGAGTTGGATACTTTTGTTCATTTCGACCATCATGCAGGTGAATTCGGTCATCTCGGTGTGTGATAAGGTAGAAGACACATTTAATCTCGGGTTATTCGTTGAAGATGCGGATGAATCCCAATTTTTGTGAAGAGTAGTCATGTTCTCTATAAGCTCTCTACACTCCTCGGGTCTTCTTTTTATAAATGTGCCACCGGCGGATGCATTAATCGTATCACGATCACGAAAAGTTAAAACATTGTAGAAAGTATCAATTAAGGTAACGGAGAGCATGTTGTGGTTTGGACATCGATCGATCAAAACATTATATCGTTCCCAAGCATCAAAAAGTGATTCATCAGGTTCTTGTGTAAATTCACTAATTTGATTCCGAAGGCTCGTGACCATGGATGGTGGAAAGTAGCGCGACAAAAATCGTTGAGTCATCTCGTCCCATGTATGAATTGAATTCTTCGGAAGACGATCAAACCATTTTTTGGCATGGTGGGATAAGGTGTGTGGAAATAGGTGAAGGTGAAGAAAATCCATAGTAACCCCGGGCAACTTCATGCTTTGAGTAACAGTAATGAATTTGTCGAGATGTTTGTTGGCATCATCATCCGGTAATCCCCGAAATGGACAAGTGTTTTGAACTTGTTGGATCATGTGATGCTTCAACGAAAACTCTAGAGCCGTGATTTGCATCGGCGCAATCGGTCCTCCGCGTCCATTCATCGTAGGTTGACACAGCTCCTCCATCATTCGAAGGTGTGGTGGGGGAACATTGTTGTTGTTATTCATGTTGGGGTGAGGTGGGTTATTGTTGTTGTGCACACCAGCCATATCTAAATATTCACGAGTCACGGGCTCAGAATAAGATGAAGATCTAGTACGCATACACCTGCAAAAGAAAAATAAAAAGATACCAAAGAAATAGAAAAATATATGTACTTGTAAAAATAAAATCTTTTTGGTGAAAAACTTTGAAAAAGAAATGCTTTTTATGATTTTTAGATGTTTTTGTATTTTTGAAAATTTTTAATTTTTATGGATTTTTGAAAAAAATTTAAGCAAGAAAAATAACGTTCACGAGTGAACGGATACCAAAATACAACACGTCTCTCACAGAAAACCGTTAATCTTCACGAAAAGAGCCGGCAGCGGCGCCATTTTAATAACTTAGTTTTTACTCACTGAAAATTTGTTCTTGTATGTCAAATCGAATTGATTCCCGGTTAACGTGCGATTCATCTGTCTTTTGATGAAAAGAAATATTTTTGGTCGTTGTTTAAAATTAAAGTGCAAGACTTTAGAGTAAATGACAAGGTAAATAAAGCTAAAACTGATTAAAACGTAAATGGTGCAAAATTAAAACTTTTAAAAATGAATTAATTAAATGACAAAAATTAAAGCTTGACGAAAAGTAAATTTGACAATTTAATAAAAATGACAACTTGAAATTTAAAATAAAGTGAAACACTTAAAATAAAACTTTAAGAAAAATGACGGGAAAATAAATATTTAAAACCTAAAAAGTAAATAAATAAAACAAGTCGGAATCCCAAAATCCTGTCACAATTCGGAATCCACAATCTTAACCTAATTAGGAATCTAAAAATCTCACCTAGTTACGAAATTCCAAAGTAGTTCGGAATCCTGAGTCCTCACCTAGTTCGGAAAGTGGTAGTTCCAACCTAATTCGGAATAAGCTATGCAATACCTAGTTCGGAATAGATGATCTTAATGTAACTCGGATTCCAGATGAATAACCTAGTTCGGAATATACATTAAGTATCTAATTCGGAATGTATATGCATGAAGTAGTTCAGAATCCTGGCTGTCATGACCTAATTCGGAATGTTGTGTTAAACATGCAATTCGGGAAAACATAATCCTCACACAGTTCGGAATCCCGATTCTGAAGGCAACTCGGAATACTTGTTAAGCAGCTAGTTCGGAATAAGATATATAGCAACTAATTCGGGAAAACAAGTTGTGCAAGCAATTCGGGATAGGTAAAACATTCAACAGTTCGGAATATAAGGGTTTGTGAACCCGCATTAGAACAAAATTAAACAAAATCTAAAAATAATCTAAAACCAATTAAGCACTTAAGTAAAAACTTAACCAAATCAACTTTAAGAAAAAGCTAATAAACCAAAATTTAAAAACTTATAAAAACACTAAATAATCAAAATATTTAAAATCAACTTTTTATAAAATAACTTTTAAAAACACTTAATTAAATTTAAGAAAAGCGCACAATAAGCTATAAAATCAGTAAGCTAACACAATCAAACACATAAAAACATAACAAACAATCAAATAAACATAACAATAAGAAAATAAACATAAAGATTAAGCAAAACAAGAAAGGTAAATGAGAGATTAATTAAAAACTTGATTATAAATAAGATTCAACAACAAAATTAAACGTACTTGAAATTAAAGGCATGAAATTAAATGACAATTAAGAAAATTACAATATGAAAGTGCAAGTAATTAAAAATGGAAGAACTATGTGTCAAATAGTCAACACCTCCTAATGTGTCATTAGAAGGGTATTTATAGGAGGATTAGTAAGTGTTGATCTTTTCTTCCTTTTCTCGTCTTTTCGTCTTTATAAATTCTTCGACTTTTTCGACTTTGTCTCGGGATTATTTGAACTCTTCTTATAATTTCTTCATTTATTAGACTTAAGTTCTTAAAATTCATTAAACTTCTGTCTTTATACTTTTTCTTCGATAAATCTTCAGAATAGGCCTTGGACTTCTGTTCTTTTTGCACTCTTGATCTTTTGATTTCGTCTTTAGTCTTTTTCTTCGATAAAAGCTCGTGAAAGCCCGTGTTTTCTTCCCTTTTCACATTTTGATCCTAAATCACAACAAAAACATAAACCACACATTATTTCGACATTTACGACATTAGATACACGTTTTGGCTAGGTTATTATTATAATTAAGTGGTAAAAGGATAAGTGTTTTCACACTTATTAAATCCCCTACACTTGACCATTGCAGTGTCATCATGCAATGCATTAATTACAAAGCAAGTTTTACATTTTCCATCATAATCAATCCACCTTGGCCTTTATTAAACACACGACATTAAAGAGATACAAAATTATAAAATATTCAAAGGAAGAAAAACAAGTAAAAAGATCAAAAAACTTACCTTAGGATTTTGGAATGTCATGAATGTTTATCACCCTCAAGTTTCACGTTCCCCAAACCAAGCTTAAAAACGAGATCATTGTTATAATAAGTTAGCAAACTAACACAAATTCATGTGGCCCAATTATTCACTATGACTTATTTTGATAACTTATTAAGGTCGAAAATAAAGTAGGACGATTTAATCAATAGTTAGCTAAAGGACAAAATCTTTTAAAACTGCTTCTTGGGATCTCATAAAGTTCATATCTTGGCATAACTCGCTTCACGATTTGAGACCTTTCTCGGATCGATATTTGGCATTGACTTCATACTTCAAATCTTGAGAGACGTTCATGAAATAATGGTCTTCTCTTCGTAATAGAAATTTCTTCACTTGAACTTTTTGAGAGATTTTTCATATTTGGACCACGACTTCTTCATTTTTCTCCAATCTTTATTTGGGTTTTTGATATAACGATCCGCCTCCTTTTAGGACTTGGATCTATTTATCCTCATACCTTGTTAGGGTCTTTTTGGATAGACTTCTCCATGATCTTTAGGGGAGTATTTTCATTTCGTCGTATGTCTCGATCCTTCAAATTTATTTTTGATAACTGATTCTTCACAACACTTTGGATCTTTAGCAACAAAATGTAGCCCTCATGTCTTGTTTGAACCTTTTCGGACTCGCCAATCTTCGCATCCCGCTTCAATAAGTTATGCCTTGGTTTTGAACTCTAATTAATACTGAGCAACTTTTAAACGATCTTAGGCTAGAAGCTAAGTAACTTTTCAAATCGTACAACCTTACTTACTGCAATAAAAGTTATTAACAAGCGATGGGAGAAAAAGCTTATAATCAACTCACATAAATTCATGAAAGAATACCAAACTTATAATTGACTCTATCATCTCTCATTCTCCACAATTTAAAATCTCAAAGAATGACACTCGTGGATGCTTAGCGAATTAAATCAAAGTTTCGGGTTTTCAAGTCATCTATAGGATCTTGCAACTTCTTAGACTTTTTCAAGTTTAGAATTCGCATTTTAAAGTTCCCTTGATAAACGACTTTCTAGGATCAATTATTGGAACTTGCAAAAAGTTCTCGTTCTTAACCCGTAAAGTTAAGACTTTCGCGTTTTAAAGGTCCCTATATAAAAGCCTAGCAAAACTTGACTTAAACACGTTAAGGATACTAGCTAGCGTAAACTTGGATAAGTAAACTCGGGTTGAGTCAAAAGATTAACAACGTTTAAAAATTAAAACCACTTTATTAAAATTTATTCTATCAACGAAATAAAATAACTATAAAAAGGAAAAACTACAAGGCCAAAATAGATCAAAATATTTGAAAAATATCGAAAAATCAGTTTTCCGGTTAAAATGAGGACAAATACAAGGAAAAGCCCACTAACTTATAATAACAATGATCTCGTTTTTTAACTTGGTTTGGGGAACGAGAAACTTGAGGGTGATAAACATTCATGACATTATAAAACCCTAAGGTAAGTTTTTTGATCTTTTTACTTGTTTTTCTTCCTTTGAAAATTTTATAATTTTATGTCTCTTTAATGTCGTGTGTTTAATAAAGGCCAAGGTGGATTGATTATGATGGAAAATGTAAAACGTGCTTTGTAGTTAATGCATTGCATGAGGACATTGCAATGGTCAAGTGTAGGGGATTTAATAAGTGTGAAAACACTTATCCTTTTACCACTTAATTATAATAATAACCAAGCCAAAACGTGTATTTTATGTCGTAAATGTCGGAATTATGCGTGGTTTGTGTTTTTGTTGTGATTTAGGATCAAAATATGAAAAGGGAAGAAAACACGGGCTTTCACGGGCTTTTATCGAAGAAAAAGACAAAAGACGAAGTCAAAAGATCAAGAGTGCAAAAAGAACGGAAGTCCAATGCCTATTCTGAAGATTTATCAAAGAAAAAGTCTAAAGACGGAAGTTTAATGAAGTCAAAGAACTCAAGTCTAATAAATGAAGAAATTATAAGACGAGTTCAAATAATCCCGAGACAAAGTCGAAAAAGTCAAAGAATTTATAAAGACAAAAAAACGAGAAAAGGGAGAAAAGATCAACACTTACTAATCCTCCTATAAATACCCTCCTAATGACACATTAGGAGGTGTTGACTATTTGACACATAGTTCTTCCATTTTTAATTACTTGCACTTTCATATTGTAATTTTCTTAATTGTCATTTAAATTCTTGCCTTTTATTTCAAGTAAATTTAATTTTGTTGTTGAATCTTATTTTTAATAAAGTTTTTAATTAATCTCTCATTCTACCTTTCTTGTTTTATTTAATCTTTATGCTTATTTGCTTATTGTTATGTTTATTTGATTGTTTGTTATGTTTTTATGTGTTTGATTGTGTTAGCTTATTGTGCACTTTTTTTTAATTTAATTAAGTGTTTTTAAAAGTTATTTTATAAAAAGTTGATTTTAAATATTTTGATTATTTAGTGTTTTAAAAAGTTTTAAAATTTTGGTTTATTAGCTTTTTCTTAAAGTTGATTTGGTTAAGTTTTTAGTTAAGTGCTTAATTGGTTTTAGCTTATTTTTAGATTTTGTTTAATTTTGTTCTAATTCGGGTTCACAAACCCTTATATTCCGAACTGTTGAATGTTTTACCTATCCCGAATTGCTTGCACAACTTGTTTTCTCGAATTTGTTTCTACATATCTTATTCCGAACTAGCTGCTTAACAAGTATTCCGAGTTGCCTTCAGAATCTGGATTCTGAACTGTGTGAGGATTATGTTTTCACGAATTTCATGTTTAACACAACATTCCGAATTAGGTCATGACAGCCAGGATTCCGAACTACTTCATGCATATACATTCCGAATTAGATACTTAATGTATATTCTGAACTAGGTTATTCATCTGGATTCCAAGTTACATCAAGATCATCTATTCCGAACTGGGTACTGCATAGCTTATTCTGAATGAGGTTGGAACTACCACTTTCCGAACTAGGTGAGGAATCAGGATTCTGAACTACTTTGGAATTTCGTATTCCGAACTAGGTGAGATTTTGAGATTCCTAATTAGGTTAAGATTGTGGATTCCGAACTGTGACAGGATTTTGGGATTCCGACTTGTTTTATTTATTTACTGTTTTAGTTTTAAATCTTTATTTTAAGTGTTTCACTTTATTTTAAATTTCAAGTTTTCATTTTTATTAAATTGTCAAATTTACTTTTCGTCAAGCTTTAATTTTTTTCATTTAATTATTTCATTTTTAAAAGTTTTAATTTTGCACCATTTACGTTTTAATCAGTTTTAGCTTTATTTACCTTGTCATTTACTTTAAAGTCTTGCACTTTAATTTTAAACAACGACCAAAAAAATTTCTTTCACCCAAAGACAGATGAGTCGCACGTTAACCGGAAATCAATTCGATTTGACATACAAGAACAAATTTTCAGTGAGTAAAAACCAAGTTATTAAAATGAAAAAAAATAAAATAAAAAAAAAATAATAATATATATATATATATATATATATATATATATATATATATATATATATATATATATATATATATATATATATATATATATATATATATATATATATATATATATATATATATATATATATATATATATATATATATATATATATATATATATATATATATATATATATACATATATATATATATATATATATATATATATAAAAGATATATATAAAAATTATAAAAAAGAAAAAAAGAAGAAAAATAATAAATAAATAAATAGAATAAATAAAAATAAAAAAATAAAAAAATAGAATAAAAATAAATAAAAATAAATAAAAAAAGAAAAAAGAAAAAAATAATAAGCATTTTTTACAGCTTAAATGGGTTCCTTAGGCCTTTTACATATTAGTGGTGAGTTGGATAGGCACTCAAATCCTCCGGATGAGGAAGTTATGACATATTTAAGGTCGAAGGCCTATTCTGAGACAGCAGGTTTGCATAGCTTGTGGCTACAGGTTATTGACTCCCATTAGTATATTTTAAGGTTTGATACAGTAGTAGGGATCATATGTGAAATCCTCCCACTGACCTCATGTTAATAGCTATCACAAAATAATTTTTATGACTAAAACGGTAAACCTAAGTTTGAAAATCAAATTCTGATTTTGTAACCTTTCAAAGAATGTAACTTTCCCGCTAATTGGTAGTAGCTATTTACTCGTGGTTGGTATGGGCCGAAAGTACAATCATGAGGCTTCCCAATGGTGGAAATCTCAGTTCCTTAAACCTTATAGGTTAACGGGTTATTTTGTCCCAAGTTTGACTAGTGCACTTTGACCATTAAGTTCTTACGGTAGAGCTGTTAGTGTTTTGGACTTTCAGAAAGTTTCATAGACCCTTAGATCGAATGGTTGGACATTTCGGGAACTAGGTTCCAAGATTGTTCCAGGGGTTTATATCCCATAGCCATTGGATTTATGGTTTGAGAGGGACACTCTTCCCAAGACAGCTTTACCGGAACTTTTTGACTTTTACGTCTTTTGTTATGTAAACTTGAGGCGTTTTGCGTGAAAACCGTATTGGATACTTGGTTTAACACTTAGAACATTTATAATATATAATTCCAACAGGTTGTAAGTTTTTTTTATCCTTGGTTCACTTTAACTTAGGTGTCGGTGCAAGTTTTTACCTGTAATACATTTTTATCGAATTATTTTCGTATAATTATTTTATAAGCATATAAAACGCGTACTTAAGGGTCGTGATCACTTTTGTAGGTCACTAATAGCCTTGGAGTGCTACTATCTACTCTTCTACAGCCCAATTCCATTTTTCATCCGTCATCCGTTCCGTTAACTTAAAGGTGAGTCTATAGTCTCGCTTTTTATACTTGTTATAAATGATTTTAACCCGCGAGGGGGAATACATGCTGTTTTATAAAGTGAACACAAGTTTATTTGGTATGCTGGACCCTAATACGATGATAAATGCCTAAGTACCATTGTCTTATGAAGTCCCTGAAATTCATGAACTGTTAATTACCTTGCGAGGTAAACGCTAATACATATTATAGATCTATTTGGTTTGACAGCCTTATCCTAGGGTATGTATCCTTGTGAACACCTGAAAGGGATATTATGTATAAGAGTTCGTTGGTATATGACAATATTATCTGTTGTAGGGGCGTCGTAAGTGACTCGGTTGATGTGTTGGTTAACGTTCAGTTGAATGAGCTTAAGGCATTTATCGATATATATATATATATATATATATATATATATATATATATATATATATATATATATATATATATATATATATATATATATATATATATATATATATATATATATATATATATATATATATATATATATATATATATATATATATATATATATATATATATATATATATATATATATATATATATATATATATATATATATATATATATATATATATATATATATATATATATATATATATATATATATATATATATATATATATATAAATGACTTGTCTGTGTGACAAGCTTGAGATGATTAAAATTCTTGTGTTCAAATGATGATTTGCAAAACCTATAGACTTGCTCAACCGTTTTGTTGATGATTTTAAGCATGTATTTCAGGTAATCAAGATGGATAGCAGCGGAGTATGCGAGGAGGAAGTTGGTGCTTACTTGTCTAAAGTTTATATTATTTATCCCCATTGAAGTGAATAAAAGACTTTTAAGTCATTGATAAATTTATTGTGATTGGTAACGGTTTTTGGGACTAAACGCTACTCTGATTTATATATGTTGGGATCGAAAACTTTTTAGACAAGATTGTATAATATTTTTAACGTCTCTTTTGAGGTCGTTTTCTATGATTGTGTGTGATGTAATATTAGTAGCGCCCCAAAGTGGTATTCCGCTCCGTGGTAATTTAGGGGTGTTACAAAATGGTAATCAGAGCCACAACTTATAGAGAACTAGGTCGATTTTGAAAAACCTAAACTATAACTTTGGCGTGTTCTAAAAATTTTTAAGCACGCAACTACTCCGCATGGCTCCGGTAAGGCTATTCTTGCATTACTTTATGATTGATTGTGATTATGTGAACTTATGCGTATGTAGGAATGGTATTATGTATATGTAAGAATATACTATGGTATTTAAAGGCATTGTGCGTGAAGCAATGGTCCTTGAATGATTGTCGTACCTTTTATAATGCGGTTTTGTATATGATTTGGCATCACCGCCTATCATCGATCTTGATGATTATGTATTATTTGAATACGAGTGTGAAACTCGTTTGATACTTTGAGTATGTAAATATTGTTTCGTAATCTATCGCATATCAACTTTTTTAATTCCGATTGTTATCATTGTATCATGATGTGCCATTTTAGGACATCTCCTTTCGAAACGTAGTTGATTGATGTGATTTTCGTGTTCCGAATACTGCTTATGATTTTGAAGAATCATTTATCCGAGGCGACATCTTCTATGTAATGTGACGTGTGATTTGATTTAATATGACTACGTTATTTGACGAAAAGGAGGATGCCAATGTTGGACTTAAGATATATATATCCTAATCAAATATATATAGTTCGGGTACAACAAAGATATGCTCGTAGTAGTCATTCGGTTGAGTGACTTAATACCTTGTATCTAAATGGAATGAGACATTTAGATATAGATATTTTAACTCGCAAAACTATGAGTTGTTTAAGGTTGTCTTATTGAAATGGGTTGGGACATTTGAATAAGAAACTTTTAAACCACTAGACCTTAGATTGTCATGTTTTCCTTATTCAGATGGAATGGGACGTTTGAATACGGAAATCATGATGTAAGTTTATTGACACCTTGTATTTACTATGGTATTTGGATATGATATCGTGTTGAGAGGTAGTAATACTTGAGTAGGATGACTTATAATCGTCTTGTTGAAATGGATTGGGACGCCTTTACATTTGAACAAGAAAGCTATAAGTTCCCGAACCGTAACTTTATAAACTCTTATATACATGAAAGGGGACTCCTTTTTATGTAGACAAGGAGTTATAAATGAGTGGCCCCAATTATGTCTGGCTCGATTTGTGAATGTTTGGTGTGCGCACGTCATTCTTCGAATCATGTTTCGTTGATATGAATCGTTCCGTGTTGTCGTCATTATGATGATCGTCGATTATCATCTATGTACGAGTAAACCGTTGGACTCCTCTCGAGTTGTGATTTGTTTTGATGGACCATTTCTAATGTGTCTCGATGATCGCGAGCTTTTTAAGCTAATTGTTAAGAACCGTTGACCTTTCCGAGAATAGACGACTTGTTCAAGTGATATGAGTGATTCTACTCATATCAATTATATCATAAAATGAACAATAAATGCATATCAATTAAAATTCCTTGTATATGTTTGTTTGTCGTTTCATGTGTGTAGGTACCGATAATCACGAAAACCGGCAAATTCGGCACGAGTTTGAAGAAAAGATTGACAAAGCCAAATACAAGCTCGTTTTGTAGCGGATTTAATCTTAAATGAAGTTTATTGGGCTTGTGGGTCCCACTTATGATTAATTGGCCCAAAATCCCATTTAAGGCCCAAGTCCAATATCACAAACGGAAGTAATAAACATTTGGGCCAAAAGCCCAACAATTTATGAGACGGATGGAATAAGTTAAGCAAGGCCCAAGATTGAATATTTATGTGATGTTGGGAGGTAAATATGGACTTCAAGCCCATTAGGGTTTTCACAAATTGAAACGGAAGATTACTTAAAGTGAAAGTTTATTCACTTTTCATTCTAGTCAAACCCACTCACGTTTATTAAACTTCACCAACTCTCAAAACTCACACATATCCACCACATACAAATAATTACCCTTCGATATTTCCCATGTCTTCATCTATTTCACCTTCCCCAAATAACCTGTAAAAAAATTACTATTCACAAAAACCCTAAAGTTATTAACTTTTGGGGATTTTTTTAGGAGCATGTGAATCATACGCTTGTGAAATAAATCCCCCTTTTTACCGGATGTTGAAGATGGATAAAACCACGGTGACGTGGCCCCATTCTCGCCTCTGATTGGATGAAACAGCTCATACACCTTCATCCACCAATAAAAGAAGGCTATCTCAGCATTGAAGAAACACAACTAGCACAGTCGGTTGACAAGCTGGTGATCCGTGTGCTAGTTGGTGTATTTACAACCGTTGGATCAAAAGAAAGAAAGAGAAAGATGCATTGGACGGTAGAGATCAAAGATTCGTCTCAACAAACTTCTCAGCAAAGGGATAGGGGTTTGCCTATAAAAACCCCCTCTTCTCAGTGTATTATTCATCCCATTTTTATTTTACTGTTACTATGTAGATATAGTTTTAGGAATTATTATAATCTTTTTACTTTAAAAGTATTGTAATCTTTATGATATTAATAAAAGTTAATTTTAAGTTATTTTGTTCTGATTTAATTTCTGTTAAAAAAGTTATTACAATATTTTCTTCTATTTAAAGCTATTTAGGAATAATCAGAGAAATTATTTGGTCAAATTAATCAAATAATTTGATTTAAATAATTAAAATAAACATTGGGGAGAAACTTTCCCCACTGGAAAGTTCCTTAAAAATTTGTTTGAATATATGTTCAATTAATATGATGGTTCGTGATGATACTGGATCGAATGATGTGGACGGTTCGAGTAAAGGCGTATGGTGGTGTTGATTTCGTTTAGAAAAGGGGGCTCAGCGCTCTCCCTTCTTCTCAAAGGGTTCTTCAAAAGGTTTTATTTCCTTTTAATTTTTATTTTTCGTTATATAGTTTAAAAGCCTATGGAATCTTGATGTTGCTGTTTAGATTTTTGATTTAATTTGCTTATATGTTTAATGTTTAATGAACTGTTTAGATTTTATGTCGTAATTCATTTGAATCTGTTATAAATAGTAGTTTAATCTGATCTTCAGGGTAATTGTAAGATTGATTGAGGGTTTAGTTTGGGTAATGGATTGAGTTTATTAAGCTGTTAAAATTACAAAGTGTTCTGCAAAAGTTTCTAAGTTATCTGTTTAAAAGAGGCTTGGATATATCTGATTATCTGATAAGTGAGCTTATATGGTGATGCTGTTTTATATGAAAGTGTATAAACCTGTTTAGATCTTAATTTTTTGAGTTTGCTAACTTATAGCTTTACTGGTTCAGATTTGCTGATAACTTAATGTTCAATACAGTTTAGTTTAAGCTGATATATTTAAGTGTTATGTTATAGTTTGCTTGGACTGTGAGATTGTAATTTTCTGATGATCTGCTTTCATTTCCAAAAGTTTAAGCTGTTAGATTGTGAACCTGTGTGGTCTGCTGATTTAATCAGTTTTATTTCAGTTTACGGTTAAAATTTGTAGTTAATTTACACTTTGATAACTGGTTTTGCAATTATTAGTTTAACTTGCTGTTAAGATGAAGCTTGCCTGATTGTTCGTTTTCTTTTATATATTTGCCTATTATTTGTTGATATAGTGTTTGTTTTGCTTATTGTTCATTTTGCTGATTACTCATAAGCTAACAGATTCCACTAATCTGTTAGCCCACGACTGATAAACTTATCAGCTTTCAAAACTACACAAAAGTCACCTCCTGTGACTTGTCTTTACACTTTATCTGTAAAAAAAACCATCCAAAAATAATGTTCATTACGGGATTCGAACATGTGACCTCCTCGTCACAGGCCAAACGTGTTATCCACTTGTTCTAGATCTCTTTTATCTTTAAATACTGTTCTTTTAATTAATATAGTCTTATTTAGTGGCTGTCAGTTTTTGTATTAGACTAAATACATAGCTTTAATTTTAGTTAAATTTATAAAATTTAATTTACTTTTGCAAGTTTTTAAAAATAAATATATAAAAACAAAATAAAAAAGTTTTATTAATTTTAGAAATTTAGTTAATTTTAAATAATAAGTTTGTAAAATAAGTAGATTTACATTAATTTAGTTTTTAAATAAATAGTTTTTAAGAAGAAAATAGGTTTTGCTTAGTTTAATAGTAAAAATTAATTTTTATAGATTTAATTCATTTTTAGATTTAAAATTGTTATTAAATTTGTTTTAATTTAGCTTTTAAATTATTTTATTAAATAGATTAAGATTTTAATAATTTTAAATAGTTTAATTTTTAAATAGTTCAAAAGTTATAATTAATAGTTTATTTGAATTTAATTTTTAATAATTGCTTTTACTTAAAATAATGGGGACGATTCATGCACTTAGGATTAAGTTAGTTTTAAAATTTGTAGGAGTAATTTTAGTTTATAAACCGATAACCCATTCAAATCAATTGTCCAAATCAAAACAAAACGTCTCAAATTCACTCGATCTTCGTGTACAACGAAATTGGTTCATCATCGTGTTTAATTAAATCCGTCTTTGGTAAATTTTAGTCTATTACTTTTTCCTAAAGGTAATTTTCTATTTTACCCTATAACGTATCTAATTAATATACATTCCACGATACATAAAAAAATTTGGCGCCGCTGCCGGGGATCTTGTGTACGATTCATCTTTGTGCGATTTATTGATCGTTGATTTGAAGACCCTTTCCGTCCTCGGAAAGTTTTGTTATTTTTCTATTATTATAATATGTATCGTTTTTCGTGTTTTTTGTGATTACTATATTATATTACGTAGAACAATAAATTTACCTATTTCCAAATAAGACCTTAGGTGAGATTTCATCACCTAGATATTGTATTCGAATCCAAAACGAAAAAAAGGCAAAATAGATAAATACTAATAAAAAGTTTGAACTCGATTTATACAAACCATAAGGTGGGTATAAGGCGACGAGCTATAAAGGCCGTCTAAGGAAAAAGGTTTTTAAGTGCTTTGTGCCACCTCGTTTCCCCGCTTGCTTGTGCGTATATTGAGAGGGACGACCGATTATTGGTTTGCCAACTCAAGTAGTATTATATATTATTTTTGTAGTTTACTTTGTAGAATTGTAAATCTATGCTTATGTTTTAGAGAGAGAATGAGATAGAAAGATGGTGGATTTCACACTTCTAGAGAGAGAAAGTTTAAGAGAACTATGTGTTATTCAAATGAAATCACTACCCTCTCCATCAATGGAGAGGGTTTATATACCAAGCCCATAAGATGGGCTTAGGCTTACATTTGGGCCGGCTATACAAGCATGGACCGGGCTTTTCCTTGTTTAGTTAATTAAAAGATATCTAGACTACGAGCTACAACTTAATATATTGTCGGAGTGACCGAATCTTCCTAAATACGTAAAAACGTATTTCCAACAATCTCCCCTAAGGTAGGTCACTCCAAACAAGGGCGTCACCCGAGTTACAATAATAAAATAAACCTAGCATTCTATGCTTGTCTTGAGCTCGTAGTCTTCGTCTTTCTTTTTTCTTTTTTTTTTCTTTTCTGGTGAACATGCTGATGTGATCTTTGATATCAATCTTTAGCATTAATCTCTTGCCTTGATCTCGTGCATCCATCACTTTTGATCTTCGGCTCTTCGTGACCTCACGTCCCACATACTTATACCTTAATAATTCTTGAAAGCTTCAGAGTTCGATACAGCGGAAGACTTAACTTTTAGGCTTTCTTGAATTAGATGAGGTATTAAGTGCATAAAGTATAAGCATGCGAGGACAACTTCTTCTCGGATTCCGCAACGCCACCGTCTTCAAATGCCGCAACATAAGTAGACACGAACGAAATAGCTTTGAACATTTCATTCTAATTCGGTAGCATTTTACCTCCGGTCGGTGAAGACCGTTGGACGATATAAAATATCGTACTTGTGGCAGGTAGATTTAATTAAAAATCTCCTTGACAAGATTTCGCGGGTAAACCCGTTCTCTTTACTCGATCGTCCAAAGCTGACTGCGAACGTAAAGAGTGAATCATTTGGATAAAACTATCCGCATGATTGAAGCCGTCAATTCTGATTCCTGGAACAAGTTTGATTCATTAAAGAATCGCACCATCGTTGCTTTCCAGTTTTCACGAGCTTGATTCATATTGAATCTTGCAAGTTACCTACCAAGTGCTGTTTGAGGTTAACACTAGAAGGATTTTCACTCATTACTGTGAACACTGAGGTATACTTCTCAGTGTTCTGGCAAGATCACTAAGATATTGCGTAGAGGCCTGGAACGTGTTTAAATTTAGTTAAGAATTAAACCACTGTTGCTTTCCAGTTATCACAAGTTTGATTCATTAGGAATCGCACAAGTCACCTACCATGAGCTTTTTGATATTCGCTCAAGAAGGATTTCCATCTTCATTGTAAATACCTTCGTATTACTCGGATGTTCAGGGAAGACCATGAAGATTTTACGTAGGACTCTTAAAATCTTTCTTACTTTTCACAGTGTGTGAAGAAGTAAGGAAATATGGAAGTGTGTCCTAATGAGATATTTGATGATCTCAAATGGCTCTAGACTCGATCGTGTACTTTGGATTTTAGTGATCGGAGGCTGGAGAGGAGTGCCACCATTTCAATACCAATTTATTCGGAGTGAATAAATCGATAGATAACGTGTTGTTTCCGTGTGATTAAAACAAATACCTTTTAAGAGATATCTGAGTTAGCTGGGATGGGTTGTGCATTGCATCATTGGGTCCATGATGTCTATCTTCAATATCGAGCAACATTAAAATGATCTCAATAGCATATGTGTTGACCCGGTTTCTGCCTAAAGTTGTAAGGAGGGCTTCTTTCTTTACACCCTTTATCTTTACAATTCTTTTTCATTCTTCAACCCCTTCAATGCTTACCAATACGTCATAACTAGCACCTTGTTGTGATTGTTCCAGTGCTAACTTAAGTACTTGGTCGGCATTCAGCTACGTTCACAATCTTTCTCCATCTTTTCTAAGGACTACTATTTATAGCTATGGAATGTCCTTGGGAAGATTCCTCCGGTGCTGGAAGAATCATAGGACTTAACCTATCCTACCATCCTTATGTCACCACAATCTTCATCGTCGTGAAATAAATGGGTTGTGGGTAAGTATAAATCACCATGAAATCCATTCTTGATGTGCAAATCCGTTTTTCTCCCCCTTAACATATGCCACGATATTCGAAAAAATTTCGCACATGTCGGGATGAGCCAGCACATTAAGTCAAACAATTTGTGATAATATCCCATATTAAATCAAATTTACTCCCCCATATTAAAAATATTAACCCAATCGATGTTTTTAATATCAATTGATTTAATGAAGTTTTAACAAAGGTTTTGGGAAGAAAAATGCAAGTCCATTTTATCTTCATGATATCAAACGTATGAGCTATGATACCGATTTGTAACATGATCACATACTCACCGTATTATAAAAGAATTGACAAGGTTGGACCTGATAGATGAGAACATCATATGATAAGATCAAATGGTTCTTGTCAGCATATGTTGGTAGCCTCGTCACGTCTGAAGTCATCTCCTGACACCACGTGTACGATTGGTATTGTTGTCTTGACACCAATTAGTGAGCTTGGCACTTTCGGCATCGAAGATTCTGAATGCTTGACAATTGCTCCCCCTCAATTGTTGACCCGTGTTCTATTGAAAGAGCTGTAGTCGTCGGTTGAGTAGTCGCATCGTCGAGTAAGTAGATACCAATTGTAGATTGCTATGGTTGTAGAGATGATAGCGTCATAAAAACAAGACTTCTCTTGTTTTAACAAATAAATGCACTGAAACGTACATAGATTTGTGTTAGATCAAGTTATAAAGTAAACTTGATCCCTTACAAGGTTTTAAAGTAAAACCTTGCCCGAGAAAATTAATTCCTGTTGTGAGCCAAAGATTTCATAAGAAATACTTGACTTTAATGTGAAAACCGGGTTGCAGTCAGAAATAACTACAAGCCATTTAGGCATGTTTTATGAAATATTTACAACTTTTGTACGAACTCTATTTATGGCGCCGTGTCTATATTAATCGACATTTCTAAGGCCGTAAATATTATCGTACCAAAAGACATGCCTTTGAAAAATAAAGTAAAAATGTTTTTGGATTTTTCTAGATTTTTCAATTTTTATGGTTTTTATATGGTTTTATATTTTTGTATTTTGCTTTTGTGGATAAAAATATAAACAATATATACAGATGGTCACCAAGGATACGGAGAATAGTTTACCACCACTATTATTTCGCTTCATCTGCCAGTTCCTTTACGCTCTGTTGTCGAGTTTATTTTTAAAGTAATAAAAGGGGAAGGGATGGGAAGGGCAAAGTGGGGGTTGACATTATAAAGACACAGGTTATTAAAATTTATGTTCTTGAGTTATTATCTTTAGTAGAAAGGAAAGGATGTATAAAATAATGAATTTACCAATATACCCTCAAAACAGACAATGTTTTATTCCTAAACTTGTAAAACACACTATAGATTTTTAGAAATATAACCTATTAGCATCGGAATCACGAAGATATATCTATGTATTTTGCAACTGTTAATACATAAAAACTATGGTTAGTCAACTGAGTGCAGCGACATATATTTTCATAAAAGTAGACAGTGCACCATCCTAAGAACATGATAAGTAGTCGCCAACATCAAAAAAGAGAAATAGGCAAGAAGATTAATCACATTGTTTAAAACATTCAAAAATAATGTTTTAACTGAACGTATATATGTGTATATAAGCTTGAAAATAGCACATGTAATGAGGTGCTATAATGATCACCTGCACTTTGCAATCAAAAAATGGAACATCATTGATATTAGTTAACGCTTTCTTGTGATTTAGCAACTGTTCTAATCATGCGAAATATATAGGACAAGTGCAAATTTGCCAAAAAAAGTTAATACCAGTATATATTTTTGATATTATCCTATCTCTCACCTGGATATAAAACACATATTGTATCTGATAAGGCCAAGTTGTTTGGACCAAGTTTACTTGATAATGTATTGTCGTAGAACCAAGTTTATCATCTACCATCAATGTCATATAAAAACACAAAAACAGAAAAGAGGCTGATAATGAGGATATAAATGTAATTGCGTACAAGCCCAACCCCTTTCCCTTCCTAATCCTCCCAAAATTGGGCGGAACAGATATACACCAAAAACCTCACACTTTTCTTTCCTTCATCCTTCCTGTCCCCTATCTTTCCTTCTAAAAAAAACTTAAGAACACCATTTTTTTTAGATTTCCCTTTCCATCCTCTTCAATTCCTTTAAAAAAACTCGAGAACAGAGCGTTAGAGTCTCAGGCGAGAAAGTTCTCATTCCTAGCTTGTCGGCCAAAAATTCAATTCGAGCGCGATCTAAAGCCTTCGTGAAAATATCCGCCAATTGATACTCAGATCGGACAAAGTAAAGCTGGATTACTCCATTTTCCACTTGCTCCTTGATGAAGTGGTAGCGAATGTCAATGTGCTTCGACCGGGAGAATTGAACGTTGTTGCAGCATAAAGCAATTGCACTCTTGTTGTCACAGTACATCGGAATCTTGTTGAAACCTAGACCGTAGTTGGTTAATTGTGATCTCATCCAAAGAATTTGAGCACAGCAACCGGACATAGCTATGTATTCTGCTTCCGTACTTGAAATTACAGCGCTTTTCTGCCTTTTCGATGCCCAACTGATTAGTCGATCTCCTAGTAGTTGCAAAGTTCCACTCGTGCTACGCCTTGTATCTTGACAACCCGCGTGATCCGCATCTACATATGACATTAGTGCAATAGAAGAGTCCTTCGAATACCAAAGTCCTCGATTAATGGTTCCTTTAAGATATCGAAAGATCCTTTTAACAGTAGCTAAGTGTAACTCAGTAGGCCTAGTTTGATACCTAGCACACATACATATAGCAAACTGAAGATCAGGTCGACTGGCTGTGATATACAGAAGAGTACCGATCATTCCACGATAAAGTATCGGATCAACGGCAGCTCCATGTGGATCTGCATCAAGCTTAGATTTTTCCACCATTGGAGTATCCACAGGGTCGCAAGATTCCATCTTATATTTCTTTAGCGTTTCAAGGGCATACTTGGACTGATTGATAAAGATGCCTCTGGGACTCTGAGATATCTGAAGACCTAAGAAGAATGATACCTTTCCCATCATTGACATCTTAAACTTGGAAGACATGAGTGTCCCAAACTCATCCGATAAGGTTTGGGTCGAGGCTGCAAATATAATATCATCAACATATATTTCTTCCATAATCATATCTTTACCTCGTTTCTGAATGAACATCGTGGGATCCACCTTGCCTTTAGCGAAGCCTTGCGTAATGAGGAATTGTGATAATAGATCATACCATGCGCGTGGAGCTTGCTTCAACCCATAGAGAGCCTTCTTAAGCTTGTACACATGATTAGGATATTTAGGATTCACAAAACCATCCGGCTGTTAAACATAGACCTCTTCCTTGATTTCACCATTAAGAAATGCCGTCTTCACATCCATCTGATAGACGATCATATTCATATGGGCTGCATAAGCGAGGAATAGTCTAATAGCTTCCAAACGGGCAACAGGTGCAAAGGATTCCATAAAGTCGATGCCCAATAATTGTTTGTATCCACGAGCTACTAGACGAGCTTTGTTCTTCAATATTCCGCCTAACTCATCGAGTTTCACCTTGTAAACCCATTTCAAAGTGAGTAAGTGCACTTGATCCGGGCATGGGACAAGTTCCCATACTTCAAGACGTATAAATTCATTAATTTCTTCTTGCATAGCTTCTATCCAACATGATTGAGTAAAAGCTTGATGCTATGTCTTAGGTTCAACTTCAGTGAGAAAAGCATCAAAGTGACAAAACATTGCACTTTCTTGTAACTGACTTCGTGTGGATACCGGACGATTAGGGTCACCAATAATAGAATCTATAGGATGATCCTTTGTCTACTTGCTGTCATGTTCACGAATCCGTGGATTGGAGTAAACTGTAGAAGGAGATTCCTCTGAGGTAGACGACCCGACTTGATTAGGGTCGAGAATTGGTACACCAAAGAATGGAAGTTCACGTATTTGAGCGAATTCCAAATCGTCATCATCATCATCCTCTTCATCATCAATAGGCATGACATGGGTAGTTGAAACAGGTGTTGGTTGAGAATTACTTGTTGATGGTATATCTTGACCAATTGTAGGTGCAGATGTATCTGATTGTGCTTTGGTTGCTGGAGCGACAACTTCGGTTATCGGAGCTATTACCTCAGGTTCTGGAGCAACAATAGTTGGAGGAGTAAAGAATTCATTAAAGAACGGTTGAAACAATGTATCCCATTCAGTCCTAGAAGGTGGTGTAAATGATGATGAAGTAGGGTTATTTGGGACAAGACCAGAGCTAATGTTACTGGGTCCCATTTCATGAAGTGCGGGTTCAGAGCTGCTTTGCTCAAAAGCCATTGCTTTCAGCTCATCAAAATCAACATTCATAGTTTCGAGGATCTTTCGAGAGTTACGGTTGTAGATTCGGTATGCCTTCTTTGCGGGTGCGTAACCAATGAAAATACCAATATCAGCCTTTGGTTGAAGTTTTCCCAAATTGTCACCATCATTATTTGGATAGCAAAGAGAACCAAATTGTAGGATCGTGTTTATCTAAGGATTAGGCATTGTATGATTTACCTATTGAGATAGAAGGAGAAGTGGAAGAACTAGAGAGAGAAAGAAGAGAGAGAAAGGAGAGAATGAAGAGAAAGATGGAATGTGTTGAATGAAAGTGTTCAACCCCTCCTAACATGCTAGGAGGGGGTTTATATAGCCCACCCTACATGTGGGATATATGGGCTATATTGGATCACGAGCCCAATATCATTGGAGTGACCGATCCTTTCTAAATACGTAAAAACGTATTTCCAACAATCTCCCCCCAAAGGGAGGTCACTCCAAGTTACAATGTCCTAAATAGTCTATAGCTCGTGATCTATGCAAACAATGATGTGACCGAGACTTTCCTTGGAAAAACGTATTTCCAACAATCTCCCCCAAAGGGAGGTCACACCATTTTACAAAATCTTAAACCTAGCATACTATGCTTGAGTCTTCGATCTTGTTCTTGTGAATATGCTGAGGAGATCTTTGACTTTAGTCTTTAGCATGTTCTCTTACCTTGACCTTGTGCATTCATCACTTGTGATATTTGCCTCCTTGTGACTTCATGTTCCACATACTTATACCTTCATAATTCTTGAAAGCTTCAGAGTTTGATACAGCGGAAGACTTGACTTTTACTTTCTAGAATTTGATGAAGTATTAAGTGCATATAGTATTAGCATGTGGTGACGACTTCTTCTGGATTGTACACCGCAATGCCACCTTTTTGTTACGCTGCATAAGACAGTTAGCAACAAAACATATACACGGATGAAATGGGCTAGAACATTTCATTCTAAATCGGTAGCATTTTACCTTCGGTCGGTGAAGACCGTTGGACGATATTAACTATCATACTTGTGGCAGGTAGTTTCAATTAAGAACCTCCTTGACAAGATTTCGCGGGTAAACCCGTTCTCTTTATTCGACCGTCCAAAGCTGACTGCGAACATAAAGAGTGAATCATTTGGATAATAATATCCGCATGATTTGAAGCCGTCAATTCATGTTCCTGGAACAAGTGAAGTTCAATTAAGAACCACACCATCGTTGCTTTCCAGTTGTCACGAGCTTGATTCGTATAGAATCTTGCAAGTTACCTACCAAGTGCTGTTTGAGGTTAACACTAGAAGGACTTCTACTCATCACTGTGAACACTAAGGTATCACTCTGAGTGTTCTGGCAAGATCACTAAGATATTGCGTAGAGGCCTGGAACGTGTTTAAATTCATTTAAGAAATAAACCACTATTGCTTTCCAGTTATCACAAGTTTGATTCATAAAGAATCGCACAAGTCACCTACCATGAGCTTTTTGATATTCGCTCAAGAAGGATTTCCATCTTCATTGTAAATACTTTCGTATTACTCGGATGTTAAGGCAAGATCATGAAGATTTTGCGTAGGACTCTTAAGATCTTTCTTACTTTTCACAGTGTGTGAAGAAGCAAGGAAATATGAAAGTGTGTCCTAATGAGATATTTGATGATCTCAAATGGCTCTAGACTCAATCGTGCATTTTGGATTTTTATTGATCGGACGCTGGAGAGGAGTGCCACCATTTCAATACCAATTTATTCGGAGTGAATAAATCAATAGATAATATGTTGTCTCCGTGTGATTAAAACACATATCTTTTAAGAGATATCTGAGTTAGCTGGGATGGGTTGTGCCTTGCATCACTGGGTCCATGATGTCTGTCTTCAATATCAAGAATCATTAAACAATGATCTTAATATCATATGTATTGACCCGGTTTCTTCCTAAGTTGTAAGGAGGGCTTCTTTCTTTACACCCTTTATCTTTAAAATTCTTTTTCATTCTTCAACCCCTTCAACGCTTACCAATACGTCATCACTAGCACCTTTTTGTGATTGTTCCAGTGCTAACTTAAGTACTTGGTCGGCATTCAGCTACGTTCACAATCTTTCTCCATCTTTCCTAAGGACTACTATTTCTAGCTATGGAATGTCCTTGGGAAGATTCATCCGGTTCTAGAGGAATCATTGGACTTTAACCTATCCTACCATCCTTATGTCACCACAATCTTCACCGTCGTGAATAGAGATGTTTTGGGTAAGTATATGTCACCATGTAATCCATTTTGAAGTGCAAATCCATTTTTCTCCCCCTTAACATATGCCACGATATCTGAAAACATTTCGCACATGTCGGGATGAGCTATCACGTTAAGTCAAACCATTTATGATTAATCATATCCCATATTAAATCACATTTTCTCCCCCATATTAAAAATATTAACCCAATCGATGTTTTTAATATCAATTGATTTAATAGCATTTTAAGAAAATTTGGGAAGAAAAATGCAAATCCAATTATCTTCATGAATTTCACAAGCTCCCCCTCAAATTAATGAGGGTGTGCTGAAACGTAAATTAAATACCTTTTAAACACAAGTGTAAGGTATTTATCACGTGCAAAGATCATATATGATAATGTATTCACAAGATTAGCAATTTACGAGGTTGGACCTGAATGATGGAGAACAACATATGAAAGATTCACATGGTTCTTGTTCACGAATGTTGGTCACCTCGTCACGTCTGAAGTTATCTCTTGACTCCATGTGTGTGATTGATATCGTTGTCTTGACAGAATTCTGAATGCTGGACAATTGCTCCCCCTCAATTGTTGACCTGTGTTCTATTGAAAGAGTTGTAGTCACCGTTTGAGTAGTCGCATCGTCGAGTATGTAGATATCAATTGTAAATTGCTACGGTTGGTGGAGATGATAACTTCATAAAAACAAGATTTCTCTTGTTTTAACAAATAAATGCACTGACACGTACATAAATTTGTGTTAGATTGTGTTATTACGTAAACACAATCCCTTACATGGTTATAAAGTAAACCATGCCCGAGAAAATGAATTCCCGTTGTTGAGTCAAAGCTTTCCGGTGAAATACTTGACTTGAGTATGAAAAGCGGGTTACTATCTGAAATAATAGCAAACCATTTTGAGCATGTTTTAAAACATTTGAACTTCTGCTCGAACTTTATTTACAACCCCGTGTCATTATTGAATGACATTTCTAGTATCGTAAATATTATCGATTCCAGAAGACATGCTCTTTTTATCAAAACATTTTTTGAACACACAATTTTGAAAGATATAGAAAACCTTGTGAGAAATTCTCGAAAAATTGTGTTCAAAGTTTGAGAACCAATTACTTGAGCTTAAGATGTTGTATATCTTACTTAACGAGCTCAAGTCCGAGAAGTTGTAAACTTCCCGTTGTTAAGGATAAGTTTATCATCGGCGATAAACTTTCCTTTTAACTGAGGAACGAGTCCTAAGTTAACATTTACTTAGAAGTCGTGTTCATGAGTTTGAAAACTTTGAATGTTTTAACGGAAAGCTCATGACCGAGAAAGATGAATTTCTCGTTATGAGGAAAAGTTCTCTTATTTAAAAGATACAATTTCCTTTCTGAGCTTAAAACTTGGAATGTTTTAATACAAGCTCATGACCGAGAAAATTTAATTTCCCGTTACGAGGATAAGCTATCTTTAAAGATAAGCTTTTCTAAAATTGAAGTCCGACTTACAGTCTGATATTTAACTGTAAGTCATTGTGCATGAGCTTAAAAAACTTCGAATGTTTTTAAATTTAGCTCATGCCCGAGAAAACTTAATTTCTCGTTAAGAGGGTAAGTTATTGATAGGTGTGTAAACACCCATCTTTTCTACCACTTAATTACAATAATAACCGGACCAAAACGTGTATTTTATGTCTTTTATGTCAGAATTATGCGTGGTTTGTGTTTTTATTGTGATTTAGGACGAAAAGGTTAAAAGTGGAGAAAACACGGACATTTCACGGGCATTTACGGACTTTTATTGAAGAAAAAGATGAAAGACGAAGTCGAGAAGTCAAGAGTGCAAAAAGAACGGAAGTCCACGACCAATTCTGAAGATTTATCGAAGAAAAAGTCAAAAGACGGAAGTTTATCAAAAGCCGAAGAATTCAAGTCTATTTTATTGAAGAAATTAAAGACGAGTTCAAAAGAAATCCTGAAGCCAAAAGTCCCTTAAGTCCAAGTTTAAAGAAGATTAGAAGGAAAAAGGACAAATGGTGCAATTAATGAAGACTATATGCTTAAGGGCTTAATCTTGCAATTAACAAGAAATGAAGGAGGGGAGGAAGCTTCCTTAATCCTCCCCTATATATAGATTAGGATTGTTATTCATTTTTTCTTGTTGGCTAAGTGTGACAATTAGCTCTTCCACCATTTACTTACCTTGTCATTTAATTTCTTGTCAAATTTAAATACCTTGTCTTGCACCTTAAATTCATTTAATTTCAAGTAAGTTTTCATTTAATTATTGTCAATCTTTACTTTATCTTGTCAATCTCTTATCTACCTTTCTTAATCTTTGATTTATGTGTTTATGTTTATGTTCATGTTCATGCTTTAATTTTGATCCAAGTGATTTTTGATTATTGTGGTTAAAGTTGTTTATTTTATTGATTTTAATTGTTTGTTGATGTTTACTGTTGATTCGTTATTAGTATGATAAATTCGTGTGTTTGATTTTGGTTAATTTGTGTTTAAATCTTCTGTTACTGTATTCCCTTGTTCTTCGGGAAAGTTGTTCTTGTTTCTGATCTTTCCAGGTAAAAAGTTCCGAGCCAAGGCAAGGAGAGGAGTGTTCATTCGGAAGTCCAAAGTTCTGAGCCAAGGGGTTTCATCCGGAACTTCAAAGTTCCGGATCATGAGTGTTCATTCGGAACTCCAAAAGTTCCGAATAAAATACTTCCGAACGAAAGTCCGACTCAAGCATTAGTTCATTCGGAACTTGAAAGTTCCGGATCAATTCACTTCATTCGGAACTCAAAAAGTTCTGGATCAAGGGGCTTTATTCGGAACTTCTCAAAAGTTCCGAACCAACTTCCGGATCAAGGGGAAGTTCCGATTCAAGAAGTGTTCATTCGGAAGTCTGAAACTTCCGAATCAAGGAAGCTTCATTCGGAATCTTCCGAATCAAGGGTGACCAAAAACTTCCGAATCAAGGCAAAATTTAGAAGTTCCGAATCAGTAAAGTTCCGAACGAATGATTGTTTTGGATAAGTGACATATTCAGATCAATTTGTTCCGGATCAAGGATTTTGGTAATATTCCGAGCAAAGAAGAATCATTCCAACCGAAGGTGACATTCCGGACGAGTGATTGTTCCAAACGAAGGATAATTCCGAATGAGCTGTATTCAGGTTCTTATTAGCTTTTGTCTTTGAATTTTATTTTCAAGCTTTATTTTTCCTGCCTTTTATTTAATTGCACTTTAAGATTATTTGCCTTAGCTTTATTTTAGTTTTGCCTTAGTTTAAGTTTTAGTCGCGCTTTAAGTATGCCTTAGTTAGATTTAAGTTTGCGTCATTTACTTTAGTGCCCCTTAATTTCAGTCACGTTTTTAAATACCTGCACCTTTACTTTTATTAGACTTAGATTTACTTTAAGAGCACCTTTACTTTAATAGTCTTGCACCTTTTATTTTAAACACTACAACGACACATCTTTGTTCCACCAAAAACAATAGAGTCACATAGAGAACCTAGATCAATTCGATTAGACATACTTAAACGAATCTTTTAATTAGGTAAAAGCCTAGTTATCAAATGGCGCTGCTGCCGGCTCTTTTCGTAAAGATCAACAGTTTTCTGTGAGAGACACGTTGCTTTTTGGGATCCGTTCACTTGTGAGCGTTATTTTTCTTGCATTAAAAATTCAAAAAAAAAATCATAAAAATTAAAAAAAATTCAAAAAAATCCATAAAAATTAAAAATTTTAAAAATCCAAAAAGATTTTATCTTTATTGTGTATATATATTGTCTTTGTGTTTGGTTTTGTTTTCTTTTGCATTTTCAGGTGTATGCGTACTAGATCTTCTAATTATCAAGAGCCCGAGCCTCAAGAAGATTTAAGTATGGCAGGTGTTAACAACAACAACATTCCACCGCACCTCAATAATAATAATAATAACAACAATGCTCTTCCACAGCCTGATCTTCGGACCATGGATGAACTTTGTCAACCAACAATGTTTGGATGAGGAGGACCGATTGCGCCGATGCAAATCAACGCTCCTGAGTTTTCGTTGAAGCACCACATGATTCAGCAAGTACAAACAAACCCATTTAGAGGATTGCCTGATGATGATGCCAACAAACACCTCGACAAGTTCATTACAATCACCCAAAGCATGAAGTTTCCTGGGGCCACAATGGATGTACTTCGCCTACAACTCTTCTCACATACTTTATCGCATCATGCCGAGAAATGGTTTGATCGTCTCCCGAAGAATTCTATTCACACTTGGGATGATATGACTCAACGATTTTTATCGCGCTACTTTCCACCATCCATGGTCACAAGCCTTCGCAATCAGATCAGCGGTTTCATGCAAGATCCCGATGAATCTCTTTTTGACGCTTGGGAGAGATATAATGTCTTGATCGATAGATGTCCAAACCACAACATGCTCCCTGTGACCTTAATCGATACTTTCTACAACGGATTGACTTTTCGAGATCGTGATACGATAAATGCAGCCGCCGGTGGCACATTCATGAAAAGGAGACCCGAGGAGTGTAGAGAGCTTTTGAGAACATGACTACTCACCACAAAAACTGGGATTCCTCTGCTTCTTCTAGGAACAACCCGAGAGTCAATGTTTCTTCTACCTCAGCAAACCCTGAGATGACCGAACTCACCCGCATGATGGCCGAAATGAGCAAAAGTATTACGCTTCTCGCTTCAAACCAACAACAACAACAAGTTAAAGCGGTTGCTAATCCTTGTGAAACATGTGGCGGTCCTCACTCATACACCGATTGTCCTTCGACACAAGGAAATCCGGAAAATGTGTATGCAGCTTACGGTAATTATTCACCAGAAAATTACCAAGCTAGACAACAAGGGGATAGAAATCTGTTGAGCTACCGTTCCTGTGACACCCCCAAATCAGGTTTGCAGCGGAATAGTAATTGGGTGTCAGTAAGTGGATCACAGAACAAATGGCATACAAAGCATTGATCATAATTACATGATTTGAAATACAATTGATACAAATATGGTTTTAGTACAATCAGTTGAAGTGTTAAATATCAGTTGTTACAAATATCCCAGTGAAAACAGATCCCCTAATATTATGATGCTCCTATATGATGCTCAGTCCATGCTCAAATAATCCAGCTTAATTTCCTGAGAAAAACATGCTTAAAACAGTCAACATAAAGTTGGTGAATTCATAGAGTTTTGTAAAATCATAGGTTAGGACTGCAAATTGTCCTGCATAGTGTTGTACAAAGTTTGATATAAAAATCAAGTGTAGGATCTCAAATATCCCATATAGTATTTCATAAAGTTTGATAAAAATCAAGTTCATATATATCAAGATGTTCCATATTGTACTGCATAATGTCTGATAAAAGTCCAGTTCAAAGGTCTCAGTATGTTCTATGTATTAATATACCAATTAATATTAGGTCAAGTTTAGAATCGCAAACATCACAAATATAGTATCGCACAAAGCCAAATACTATAAGCTAATTACATGCCATATTGCCCGAAACTGAAACTTGACAGTTAAGTCCTCGGTTAATTAGGACCCTTCGCCTTATCATTATCAAAGCACCCATAACAAAAATAAGTTCTCAAATGTGAAACATCTGTTGTCCTGGCCTAGGCACAGTGAGCATGACTCACCCAGATGGGGACGGTCAATCCCAAATAGATCTATTTATAACATTCAGGCAATTCAAAAATTCTAACAGTTTCGGATGCACGGGTCATGCGGGTTCATCTACAATAGGCAATGTAATTAAGGGTAACAGTTCAGTTTGCGTTCTATAAAATATATTACCAGTTTTCTCCACAGTATTAATAAACAGTTTATTAATATAAGTATAGGGCCATGTTCTCATGATATTAAAATCATATAGTCAAAACAAGTTATAGCATGTCTCCCCCTCGCGGGATAGTAAAAACATAAATAGTAGTGAAAAGCGAGGCTATGAACTCACCTCAGTAGTACATCAATAAGTGAACAGATAATCTGATAAGATGCTCACGATACAATCAACGACCTAAATAATTATAAGGTCTCAGTAAATGCATAACATAATGCATAAAAGTTTCAGACCAAGTCTGTGCATGCTTATACTGGTTTTAAGCATTTTATTGTGATATCTATTTTTAGTTCATCGTTATACAAGTTGTAGTATTATTTATTTTAAGTATACCATAAATAATATCATTGAATTAATTACCCAGTTTAATTAATATTCTTATACTTGTATCGTTTGTAAAGTTGTTTAAATATAAATAAAGTTTTATATATATTTAAAGTGATAGAAAATAAATATAATTAATATATTTATTTTTATAAGTTAATCATATTTTATTTATATCTCAAATATAAATAGCGCTTATAAAATGTATACCATTTTAATTTAATTCAACGTTTCCGAGTCTTGTATAATTAAATTATAATTTTGGGAACGATATAACAAGTGTTGAACTTTTATAATTATTTAAGTTTTAAGTTTTAAATATAAAAAAAAAATATATATATATATATAATTAGGGCTTAATAAAGTTTCACAAGTTGGCAGTTTTAGTCCTTCAATATTCGGCTATATTTAAGTTTATTATTAAGTTACACAAATGCCCCCTAGGGCTTGTATAACTTTCGGCTAATGGCAAAAATAGCCCCTAGGGTTTATATTAAGTTTCGGAAATTGGCAAAGGAGATCCATAGGTTTTCTAAAGTTTACACAAATTACCCTAACGCCATATTAATTCCATTTAAGTCCTTTTTATCACCTTCAAGTTTCGGATAGTGTTCAAAACACACCCTCAACTCACGGCATTTTACAAAAGTGGTCCTATAGTTTATATTTTTGGAAAATAAGTTTCTATACTTGTCATTTAGATCCTTATACTTTGTAAAATTACAAATCCACCCGAAAGTATTTTATTTGCTATTTTCAATCCGAAAAATTATAGATCTACTATTTTAACCCAAAGTTTCATAGATCTTTCATTTTAACACAAAATATTTATAGATCTATTATTTTAAATCCAAAACTTCTTAGATTTATTAATTTAGTCCAAAATACTTATAGATCTATATTTTTAACACAAAACTTTATAAAGTTAAATTTTGACACTAAAAGTTTTATAAAACATTATTTAGTAATAATGGGGCTTATTTAGGCTAGCTTATTATAGTGAGCTAAACTAAATCTCAATAGGCAAAAATAGTGAGCTTATAGATCTAAGGCAACTAGTTATAGATCTAGGGTTTTATATTTTTGTTTCAACATCAAGTTTTTGTAGTAATAATCATGTGTATGTTCATGTGTATGAAAAATGATATATATTGAAAAGATAAGTTTTAGGTTACTTACTTGTTTAGATAGATCTAGTAATGAACAAATGAATGAGTAGTGATTAGAGCTTGGTTTCAACAATGGAGACTCTTGTGAATCAACACTAGCCGTGACCTTCAATGGTGTTTTTAGGGCTTTCTTGTTGTCTTGAAGATCAAGATACTTGTAGGAGTAACCAATGATTACTATTTATGATGCATGAGGCATGATTTAAGGTTAACAAGTGAAGTAGTAATGGAGTTTTGGTGAAGAATAAAAATAAAGCCGAGAGGTTTGAGGAGAGAGTGAGGGATTTGTGATGTTGTTGTGTGTATATGTGTGTGAAAATACACGGCTAAATATACAATAGGTGTGATAGTATGAGATCTTAGGAGATCTAGGAAGAATATTTGGTAGATTACATATGATATGATAATATCTTGGAAGATACATATTAGATATGTTAGGATATGCAAGTATTAGGCACATGCTCAAACTAGAATGCTCATTCCCTTCCTATTTTTGGTGTTGTCGTGGGTTTTAAGAAGCTAAAGGAGATTTAGGAGATCAAATGGGGATTGTATGAGATCTAGCATAAGATTTGGTAGGATTGTGTAAGATTTAGGAAAAATATCTTAGGTTTACTTGTTTAGATAGTCTAAATATAGCAAAGCATGGTTCCTTGTAAGTATAGTGTGCATTTGTTGAGTTATAGGTATTATTTTTTTTTTTGTTGAAGCTTTAGGTAAGATAGTGAAAGTATATAATGAATATATCATTATAATATTTTACTTGAAGAAAGTAAATAAATGCCAATGTGAAAATAGTGTACATTGTTTTAATGAGTTCTCATTAAATGTCTTGTAAGTTATTACAATAAGAAAATTAAATAATTTAATTAATCTTTTTATCGAATAATTCTGAATAATTAAATATAATTTAATTATGAATCTAGTTATAAGTCGTAATTTAAATATGACGATATTCATTAAGGTAAAAGTGTGTATATAATATTAAGTTAAAATACTTCACTATTTTTATATACTAAAATCATGATTTTTGTACGAAATAAGTCTTGTGTTGATATATTGTAAATGTGATCCGTAAAATATTAAATAATGAACGATAATAATAATGAGGTCGGTGACGTGTCAAAAGCCCAAATTTTGGGGTTTTACAGCACCTACCCGTTATTTTAGCTTTGTCCTCAAAGCTTAAGATGAAGTTACTCGTCTAGGGATCAAGTGAGGACACTTTTTCTTGAACGTGTAATCTTGTGAACTCAAGTTTAGACTCCTAGGTGATATTTAGAATGTAGTTGTTGATCGTATGCCTTCGGTGAGTATATTTTTGATGCACAAAGTAACTTGTCTTTTATGTTTTTGATAGTTTACACATTTGGTCCTTCTATTTTTGTAATGTGGCTCTTAGGGCACGAAAAGTTTCTAATGAAAAATAATTTAGGGCTCAAAATAAGTTTCAAAAGTAGCAAAATCAACCTCTAGGGTTTTTAATCCGTGTTAAATCAACTAGGGATTGTTTCAGGTTTGTTAATGTCTACGTCTTAGCCCTTAAAACTTTCGTCTCAATATTCTAGGGCTTATAATATGTTTCACAAAGGGCAAAATAAGTCTCCGATAGCTCTAAAATTCAAGTTTAGCCCAAAAGAATTAGTAAAAGGTTCATTAAATCATATTCGAGTTCTAATAAGTTTACAAGGTTGGATAGAGAAGGACATGTTCGTTTTAAGTCTTAGTTTTTATTTAAATGAGCTTCATGGGCCCTATTGGGCCTCGAATGCATAGATAAGGCTTGTTAGACATTGGTACTGTCAAACTAATTGGATCCAAAGAGGAAGGAGATTGTCCAAAAGTATGGGACATCAATTACCTCTTTCTGGAGGTGACAAACATAACCCTACAATATACACCCATTGTGAGTTGGGCACGTCTTTTATGCTTGGGTTTGTTTTCCTCGTCGATTTGAGAAATGTGAGCTTAGAAGATAAGGCATCCTCTTACCAAGTATTTCGGGGCTTCGATACAAGAGGTGACACTAAGTCTAGTGTCGATAAGGTCTGTGTTACCGTCGCCTCGAATGATCGAGGTTTCATTTCCTCATGGTAGATGAAACAGCTTAAATTCTCTGTGACACCCCAAAGGGGTCAATTGAAACGGAAGTCGGCACCCCAAAAAGGGTTTAAAATGCAGCGGAAATAGACACTCCCAATGGAGTCAAATGAAACAGAAGTGGACATCCCCTAAATGGGGTCGAATGCAGCGGAAGTGGTATTTGGGGTTAAGGATAAGCCAAAAGTCAAGAGCACGATGCTTTGATCTAAAAGAGATGAACACGAATCTTCCTATGTTTTTGGGTGAGGATGTAATGACATCAGATATAAGTTATCTTAATGATAAGATATTATTGGAGGAAATGTGAGTCAAAAAGGATTACATCCCATAACTGGATAAATAAAATAACATCAATTATGAGTCATGTCGAATATATTTAAGCCCACTTGTTTATAAATTTTTATTTACATCGATAAGCGTCCTCATCCATGTAAAGTAAAATTTATAACTTCATGGTTCGGTGACCTATGATTTCTTTATTCAAACGAAAAAGCGTCCTAATTCGTTTCAATAAGGATTTCATAGCCCAACCTACTTAAATATTCCCGGCAAAACTAACCATCAAAACGAATATAATATCCAAAAAAAAAAAAAAATAGGTATTACTAAGAGAGTTTACAGTCGGTTTATTTATAGCTTTCGTCTTTAGACGTGCCATAACATCTTAATACGAAACTATAAACAACCTCTGGTCCGGTGGCTCATGATCAAGAGACTTACGTCCCATATTTAAACGTCATCTAAATATAGAGTCATACTTTGGTTTTGGTCCCACCGTACCATTTAAACATGCAAACTTATCCCAATAATATCACATAAAGTTACCAAAAACAAAACGTATGAGTCGTCAATAATTGTGTTCCGTAAGTAGATGTTCAAATCACGCGTGTTAAAATATGTATCAAACAGGGATCTTCAGTATATAATATAATCATATATTATAATAGTTATTCAATAGGTATAAGGAACTATCAGCGTATAAGCTTAAATAGATACGACAATCAGTCATGAGGGTTTTGAAAATCTTGGTATAAGATTTTAGGACTTATTTGGATATTATTACAATATCGAGTATATTTGTCAGTTGGTACTGTGGTGCAAGGTTTAACCAAATAGAGAGTAAATTTCAAACACTGGCTAGTAATATCAGCCGTAAACTTTGATATGAGATTCAAATGATTTTGTTAGTTTTCCAAAGATAAGATTTCTCAAGATAATAAAAAAAAATCTAATTTAAATTTTTCCAAAATTTAATTAAATTCTTCCAAAATACAATTCTTCAAGAAAAGATTTCCAAAATCCTTTTTAGGTTTTTCTAAGATATATGAAAATCTATTTAAGGTTTTTCCAAGATTTTCCAAAATCTATTTTAGATTTTACAAGATTTTCCGAAAATCTATTTTCGATTTTCCAAGATTTTTCCAAGATTTTTCCAAGATTTTCAAAATCTATTTTAGATTTACAAGATTTATAAAAATCTGTTTAGATTTACCAAGATTTATAAAAATCTATTTTTATATCTTCCAAAGATTTCCATTTTCATATTTCCAAGGGTTTGTTATGTGTTATGTTGTTTGTGGTTATAATGCATTGTTCGGGCCATCATACTTTAGAAGCCATTCTATAAACGTTTGAGAAGCGAGGGCACTTTAAATCGTAAACCCAACCACTCAGTCAAAACGTAATATCGAGATGGAACATCTTTTAGTATGAAGCTCCTTACTATCATGGCATGTTTATATTAAATACCTTAAGTATTTAAATAGCTTCATAAAGATATTAAATAATCGCAATACGTAAGCACGTAAAAGGTTAGCATCTAATACTATCATAAGTATAAATGCATAGGATAATGAATTGCATTTAAATCACATAGTTATGCATGCTCTCTATGCTATATGCTCTCTAAATATGTCCCCGTCAAAAACCCAATTTTTGAAATCTAAGTTTTTGAAAATTTTATCCGGTTATAGTTCAGTTAATAAAATAGAAAAACGATTTTATTTTCGATCTGATTCTCTATAACCATCGCTCTGATACCATTCTGTGACACCCCCAAATCAGGTTTGCAGCGGAATAGTAATTGGGTGTCAGTAAGTGGATCACAGAACAAATGGCATACAAAGCATTGATCATAATTACATGATTTGAAATACAATTGATACAAATATGGTTTTAGTACAATCAGTTGAAGTGTTAAATATCAGTTGTTACAAATATCCCAGTGAAAACAGATCCCCTAATATTATGATGCTCCTATATGATGCTCAGTCCATGCTCAAATAATCCAGCTTAATTTCCTGAGAAAAACATGCTTAAAACAGTCAACATAAAGTTGGTGAATTCATAGAGTTTTGTAAAATCATAGGTTAGGACTGCAAATTGTCCTGCATAGTGTTGTACAAAGTTTGATATAAAAATCAAGTGTAGGATCTCAAATATCCCATATAGTATTTCATAAAGTTTGATAAAAATCAAGTTCATATATATCAAGATGTTCCATATTGTACTGCATAATGTCTGATAAAAGTCCAGTTCAAAGGTCTCAGTATGTTCTATGTATTAATATACCAATTAATATTAGGTCAAGTTTAGAATCGCAAACATCACAAATATAGTATCGCACAAAGCCAAATACTATAAGCTAATTACATGCCATATTGCCCGAAACTGAAACTTGACAGTTAAGTCCTCGGTTAATTAGGACCCTTCGCCTTATCATTATCAAAGCACCCATAACAAAAATAAGTTCTCAAATGTGAAACATCTGTTGTCCTGGCCTAGGCACAGTGAGCATGACTCACCCAGATGGGGACGGTCAATCCCAAATAGATCTATTTATAACATTCAGGCAATTCAAAAATTCTAACAGTTTCGGATGCACGGGTCATGCGGGTTCATCTACAATAGGCAATGTAATTAAGGGTAACAGTTCAGTTTGCGTTCTATAAAATATATTACCAGTTTTCTCCACAGTATTAATAAACAGTTTATTAATATAAGTATAGGGCCATGTTCTCATGATATTAAAATCATATAGTCAAAACAAGTTATAGCATGTCTCCCCCTCGCGGGATAGTAAAAACATAAATAGTAGTGAAAAGCGAGGCTATGAACTCACCTCAGTAGTACATCAATAAGTGAACAGATAATCTGATAAGATGCTCACGATACAATCAACGACCTAAATAATTATAAGGTCTCAGTAAATGCATAACATAATGCATAAAAGTTTCAGACCAAGTCTGTGCATGCTTATACTGGTTTTAAGCATTTTATTGTGATATCTATTTTTAGTTCATCGTTATACAAGTTGTAGTATTATTTATTTTAAGTATACCATAAATAATATCATTGAATTAATTACCCAGTTTAATTAATATTCTTATACTTGTATCGTTTGTAAAGTTGTTTAAATATAAATAAAGTTTTATATATATTTAAAGTGATAGAAAATAAATATAATTAATATATTTATTTTTATAAGTTAATCATATTTTATTTATATCTCAAATATAAATAGCGCTTATAAAATGTATACCATTTTAATTTAATTCAACGTTTCCGAGTCTTGTATAATTAAATTATAATTTTGGGAACGATATAACAAGTGTTGAACTTTTATAATTATTTAAGTTTTAAGTTTTAAATATAAAAAAAAAATATATATATATATATAATTAGGGCTTAATAAAGTTTCACAAGTTGGCAGTTTTAGTCCTTCAATATTCGGCTATATTTAAGTTTATTATTAAGTTACACAAATGCCCCCTAGGGCTTGTATAACTTTCGGCTAATGGCAAAAATAGCCCCTAGGGTTTATATTAAGTTTCGGAAATTGGCAAAGGAGATCCATAGGTTTTCTAAAGTTTACACAAATTACCCTAACGCCATATTAATTCCATTTAAGTCCTTTTTATCACCTTCAAGTTTCGGATAGTGTTCAAAACACACCCTCAACTCACGGCATTTTACAAAAGTGGTCCTATAGTTTATATTTTTGGAAAAATAAGTTTCTATACTTGTCATTTAGATCCTTATACTTTGTAAAATTACAAATCCACCCGAAAGTATTTTATTTGCTATTTTCAATCCGAAAAATTATAGATCTACTATTTTAACCCAAAGTTTCATAGATCTTTCATTTTAACACAAAATATTTATAGATCTATTATTTTAAATCCAAAACTTCTTAGATTTATTAATTTAGTCCAAAATACTTATAGATCTATATTTTTAACACAAAACTTTATAAAGTTAAATTTTGACACTAAAAGTTTTATAAAACATTATTTAGTAATAATGGGGCTTATTTAGGCTAGCTTATTATAGTGAGCTAAACTAAATCTCAATAGGCAAAAATAGTGAGCTTATAGATCTAAGGCAACTAGTTATAGATCTAGGGTTTTATATTTTTGTTTCAACATCAAGTTTTTGTAGTAATAATCATGTGTATGTTCATGTGTATGAAAAATGATATATATTGAAAAGATAAGTTTTAGGTTACTTACTTGTTTAGATAGATCTAGTAATGAACAAATGAATGAGTAGTGATTAGAGCTTGGTTTCAACAATGGAGACTCTTGTGAATCAACACTAGCCGTGACCTTCAATGGTGTTTTTAGGGCTTTCTTGTTGTCTTGAAGATCAAGATACTTGTAGGAGTAACCAATGATTACTATTTATGATGCATGAGGCATGATTTAAGGTTAACAAGTGAAGTAGTAATGGAGTTTTGGTGAAGAATAAAAATAAAGCCGAGAGGTTTGAGGAGAGAGTGAGGGATTTGTGATGTTGTTGTGTGTATATGTGTGTGAAAATACACGGCTAAATATACAATAGGTGTGATAGTATGAGATCTTAGGAGATCTAGGAAGAATATTTGGTAGATTACATATGATATGATAATATCTTGGAAGATACATATTAGATATGTTAGGATATGCAAGTATTAGGCACATGCTCAAACTAGAATGCTCATTCCCTTCCTATTTTTGGTGTTGTCGTGGGTTTTAAGAAGCTAAAGGAGATTTAGGAGATCAAATGGGGATTGTATGAGATCTAGCATAAGATTTGGTAGGATTGTGTAAGATTTAGGAAAAATATCTTAGGTTTACTTGTTTAGATAGTCTAAATATAGCAAAGCATGGTTCCTTGTAAGTATAGTGTGCATTTGTTGAGTTATAGGTATTATTTTTTTTTTTGTTGAAGCTTTAGGTAAGATAGTGAAAGTATATAATGAATATATCATTATAATATTTTACTTGAAGAAAGTAAATAAATGCCAATGTGAAAATAGTGTACATTGTTTTAATGAGTTCTCATTAAATGTCTTGTAAGTTATTACAATAAGAAAATTAAATAATTTAATTAATCTTTTTATCGAATAATTCTGAATAATTAAATATAATTTAATTATGAATCTAGTTATAAGTCGTAATTTAAATATGACGATATTCATTAAGGTAAAAGTGTGTATATAATATTAAGTTAAAATACTTCACTATTTTTATATACTAAAATCATGATTTTTGTACGAAATAAGTCTTGTGTTGATATATTGTAAATGTGATCCGTAAAATATTAAATAATGAACGATAATAATAATGAGGTCGGTGACGTGTCAAAAGCCCAAATTTTGGGGTTTTACAGTTCCAACAATTACCTTTCACGCGGTTTTTCTCCTCAAAACCAAAACCCCGCCAACAACTACAATAGAAGCAACCAAATCCCACCAAGAGCTTCTAACCCTTATCAACCACCCACCCAAGAACACCCACCCATAAACACCGATGTTGAAGCCACAATGAGAACTCAAGGTGAGCAAATCAAGAATCTACAGAGCCAAATAATCAATTTGAAAGGAGATATCCTGAAGCAAGGAAATGAGATTAGAACCGAAGTTCGTGATAATATTCAATCCTCCTTCATCACTCAAACGACTGAATTAAAGAATCTGTTGGCTAGTTTCTTGCCCGAAGCTTAACCTTCTTCGAGTTCTCTACCTTCAAACACCGTCCCCAATCCGCGAGCTAATGTGAGTGCTATTACTACTCGTAGTGGAGTCACCATCGTAGGACCACCAATCCCACCCCCATCATCTACACCTCCTCCACCACCATGTATCCCCACTCCTCCTACACCTAGTATTAGTACACCATTACCGTCTCCGCCTCGTCATGACGATGTATCTCGGAAGGACCCTTCAACATCCCAACCTTTACCGACTACACCTTCCCCTTCCACCTATAAACCTAGAATTCCATACCCTTCTCGCATAGGCAAGACCAATGATCTAACCAAGAATGACTGTCAAGTATCGAAATATGTGGATATGCTATCTAACATGACCATCAACATTAGCCTTGTTGAAGCACTTTGCCACATGCCGAAATTTGTCAAAGCATTCAAGGAATTGCTTAGCAAGAAGGAGAAGCTGATTGAACTCGCCAACACACGCTTAAATGAAAACTGCTCCGCAGTTATTCTTAAAGAAATTCCGGAAAAGCTTGGAGATCCCGGTCGTTTTGTGTTGCCTTGCGTGTTCAACAAAACTGAAGAATTTACTGCCCTTGCTGATCTCGGGGCTAGTATTAATCTTATTCCTTTGAGTGTTTGGAAAACACTATCATTACCCGACCTCATTCCAACAAAGATTACTCTCGAACTTGCAAACCGCACTCTCGCTTACCCCGTTGGTATAGCCGAAGACGTGTTCATCAAAGTTGGCACATTTACTTTCCCGGTCAATTTTGTCGTAGTTGATTATGAAATGGACCCTCGTATTCCCTTAATACTTGGTCGGCCATTCTTGAGAACCGGACGAGCTTTAGTAGATGTGGCCGAAGGTGAGTTAATCTTACGAGTCGGGGATGATTCAAAAGTTTTTAAAATGGGGAAGCTTACAGGCCAATCTTTTGGAAGCCGAGAATCAGTGAATATGATTAATGTGCTCGATGACTTTACCGTCTATGACAATCCTCTATTCGTTTCTTCCATCGATAATCCACTCTTTGACGATGATGTAGATGATTCTCGCTCTACTTTGGAAGCTCCTCCCATTTATGATTCTCCACCGGTCTTTGATGCTTATGATGATGATGATTCTAGCTCAGATTCGGATGATTTTGATTGTACTTCTGAGTATCCCGAGCTGCCCACTTTCGATGATTTCGATGAGGCTGATACTCTTTCGAGCGATTCTTCACATAATGAAGATCCTCCGCCATCACTCGGTCCTACTTTGGACGATTATTCATTTGAGGAAGATTTCTCTAAATTTCTCAACACATACTTCCCTCATGAGAGTGATGCTCCTCCTTATGACTTTGAAGATTATCGTCTTGATCCTACTTTGGATTTGAAGAACATTTTGTCAAAGGAAAAGAAACCGGTCGACACCGAAATCCGTTGCACATATGATTTGACACCTCTTTGTCCCCCTTCTGAGGACGAGGTTGTGCTTCTTTGCGGATCTTCTTCACACTCGGCTGAGACTGAGTGCTATTTTCCCTTAAAGGAAAAGGTGTTCGACCCCGGTATTGAAGTCTTTAAGCCATCTCAGTATCCACCTGATGAAATAAAAGGAAAAATCTTTGGAAATTTTGAAGACATGCTTGCACCGCTTCCTACTTGCTTCCACCGTGCTCCATCGCTGCTTAAGGGAACCTTGCCTACTCTTCTTTGGCTTGCCTTGTTTGCCTTAAGCTTGTGCTTATTGATGGATGAAAACTATGTCTTTGATCCTGGTGGATATGTTTCATGCTTCTTCCGTTGATGATCAAGGTCGAGTCAGGCTCACGACTCGGTAAACAAAAACCAAGCGCTTCTTGGGAGGCAACCCATGTATCTATCTTTTCGCTTTCTTTATCATATGTGTAGGGGAGACCCTTTTGGTTTGCTATTTCCTCTCCTCACTTCTTAATCAGGGATTCGAGCTTCAATGATCCACTCTTGATGATTCTTGACGACCCGTGATTCCGTGTTCCATTATTCCCGGTTCTATCCTAAACTCTTTTCGATTCACTATTTTTCATTTTCTCAATATTAAAATAGGAATCTCTTTAGTTGTCCTTTCCTTAGCAAGATTTAAACAACGTGCACAATGTCCTAAGTGTAGGGGATTTTACTCCCACATGCTTAAACATTGAGGACAATGTTTATCTTAAGTGTAGGGGGACTTCTATCGAAGTTAAGTGGTCTTTTCCTTGTATTTGTCCTCATTTTAACCGGAAAATCAATTTTTCGACATTTTTCAAAATTTTTGATCTATTTTGGCCTATTAGTTTTCCCCTTTGTATAGTTATTTTCTTTCCTTATTAGAATAAATGTTTAATAAGTGGTTTTAATTTTCAAACGTTGTGAATCTTTTGACTCAATCCGAGTTTACTCTAGCTAGTATCCTTAACGTGGTCAAGTTTTGCTAGGCTTTTATATAGGGAGCTATAAAACGCGAAAGTCTTAACTCTCACGGGTTAAGAACAAGAACTTTTCGCAAGTTCCTATAATTAATCCTAGAGAGTCGTTTATCAAGGGAACTTTAAAATGCGATTTCTAAACTTGAAAGAGTCTAAGAATTTGCAAGATCCTATAGGCGACTCGAAAACCCAAAACTTTGATTTAATAGACTAAGTATCCACGAATCTCATTACTTGAGATTTTAAATTGTTGAGAACGAGAGATGATAGAGCCAATTATAAGTTCGTTATTCTTTCGTGAATTTATGTGAGTTAATTATGAGCCTATTCTCCCATCGCTTGCTAATAATTTATCTGCTAATAAATAAGGTTGTACGATTTGAAAAGTTACTTAGCTTCTAGCCCAAGATCGTTTAAAAGTTGCTCGGTATGGATTAGAGTTCATAGCCAAGGCATAACTTATTGAAGCGGGATGCGAAGATTGGCGAGTCCGAAAAGGCCCTAACAAGGCATGAGGGCTATATTTTGTTGCTAAAGATCCAAAGTGATGTGAATAATCATTTATCAAAGATCAATATGAAGGATCGAGACACACGACGAAAGGCAAATACTCCCCAAAAGTCAGGGAGAAGTGTATCCGAAAAGACCCTAACAAGGTATGAGGATAAATAGATCCAAGTCATAAAAGTAGGCGGATCGTTGTATATCAAAGTCCAAAATAAAGATTGGAGAAAAATGAAGAAGTCGTGGTCCAAGTATGAATCTCTCAAAACTTCAATTGAAGAAATTCCATTATGAAGAGAAGACCATAATTTCATGAACGTCTCTCAAGGTTTGAAGTATGAAGTCGCTGCCAAATATCGGTCCGAGAAAGGTCTCAAATCGCGAAGCGAGTTATGCCAAGATATGAACTTTATGAGGTCCCGAGAAGCAGTTTTAAAAGATCTTGTTCTTTAGCTAACTATTGATTAAATCGTTCACTTTATTTTCAGACTTAATAACTATCGAAATAAGTCAAAAATGCATCATCATGATCATTCAAGACAATAATAAAATATAAGAGATACACCTAGGAATAAGGGAGTCTAAGTGAGTAATTAGCCCACATGAGTTCGGGATAGTTTACTAACTTATAATAACAATGATCTCGTTTTTAAGCTTGGTTTGGAGAAAGTGAAAACTTGAGGATGATGATTATTCATGACATTTTCAAAACCCAAGGTATGCTTTTGATTTCTTTATTTTGTATGTTTTTAATTTTCTATTTCTTTAATAAAGGCCAACGTGGATTGATTATGATGAAAAGTGTAATCTTGCTTTGTAACTAATGCATTGCATGAGGACATTGCAATGGTCAAGTGTAGGGGATTTGATAGGTGTGTAAACACCCATCTTTTCTACCACTTAATTACAATAATAACCGGACCAAAACATGTATTTTATGTCTTTTATGTCGGAATTATGCGTGGTTTGTGTTTTTGTTGTGATTTAGGACGAAAAGGTTAAAAGTGGAGAAAACACGGACATTCACGGTCATTTACGGACTTTTATTGAAGAAAAAGATGAAAGACGAAGTCGAGAAGTCAAGAGTGCAAAAAGAACGGAAGTCCACGACCAATTCTGAAGATTTATCGAAGAAAAAGTCAAAAGACGGTAGTTTATCAAAAGACGAAGAATTCAAGTCTATTATATTGAAGAAATTAAAGACGAGTTCAAAAGAAATCCCGAAGCCAAAAGTCCCTTAAGTCCAAGTTTAAAGAAGATTAGAAGGAAAAAGGATTAATGGTGCAATTAATGAAGACTATATGCTTAAGGGCTTAATCTTGCAATTAACAAGAAATGAAGGAGGGGAGGAAGCTTCCTTAATCCTCCCCTATATATAGATTAGGATTGTTATTCATTTTTTCTTGTTGGCTAAGTGTGACAATTAGCTCTTCCACCATTTACTTACCTTGTCATTTAATTTCTTGTCAAATTTAAATACCTTGTCTTGCACCTTAAATTCATTTAATTTCAAGTAAGTTTTCATTTAATTATTGTCAGTCTTTACTTTATCTTGTCAATCTCTTATCTACCTTTCTTAATCTTTGATTTATGTGTTTATGTTTATGTTCATGTTCATGCTTTTATTTTGATCCAAGTGATTTTTGATTATTGTGGTTAAAGTTGTTTATTTTATTGATTTTAATTGTTTGTTGATGTTTACTGTTGATTCGTTATTAGTATGATAAATTCGTGTTTTTGATTTTGGTTAATTTGTGTTTAAATCTGCCGTTACTGTATTCCCTTGTTCTTCGGGAAAGTTGTTCTTGTTTCTGATCTTTCCAGGTAAAAAGTTCCGAGCCAAGGCAAGGAGAGGAGTGTTCATTCGGAAGTCCAAAGTTCTGAGCCAAGGGGTTTCATCCGGAACTTCAAAGTTCCGGATCAAGAGTGTTCATTCGGAACTCCAAAAGTTCCGAATCAAATACTTCCGAACAAAAGTCCGACTCAAGCATTAGTTCATTCTGAACTTGAAAGTTCCGGATCAATTCACTTCATTCGGAACTCAAAAAGTTCCGGATCAAGGGGCTTCATTCGGAACTTCTCAAAAGTTCCGAACCAACTTCCGGATCAAGGGGAAGTTCCGATTCAAGAAGTGTTCATTCGGAAGTCTGAAACTTCCGAATCAAGGAAGCTTCATTCGGAATCTTCCGAATCAAGGGTGACCAAAAACTTCCGAATCAAGGCAAAATTTAGAAGTTCCGAATCAGTAAAGTTCCGAACGAAGGATTGTTTTGGATAAATGACATATTCAGATCAATTTGTTCCGGATCAAGGATTTTGGTAATATTCCGAGCGAAGAAGAATCATTCCAACTGAAGGTAACATTCCGGACGAGTGATTGTTCCAAACGAAGGATAATTCCGAATGAGCTGTATTCAGGTTCTTATTAGCTTTTGTCTTTGATTTTTATTTTCAAGCTTTATTTTTCCTACCTTTTATTTAATTGCACTTTAAGATTATTTGCCTTAGCTTTATTTTAGTTTTGCCTTAGTTTAAGTTTTAGTCGCGCTTTAAGTTTGCCTTAGTTAGATTAAGTTTGCGTCATTTACTTTAGTGCCCCTTAATTTCAGTCACGTTTTTAAATACCTGCACCTTTACTTTTATTAGACTTAGATTTACTTTAAGAGCACCTTTACTTTAATAGTCTTGCAACTTTTATTTTAAACACTACAACGACACATCTTTGTTCCACCAAAAACAATAGAGTCACATAGAGAACCTAGATCAATTCGATTAGACATACTTAAACGAATCTTTTAATTAGGTAAAAGCCTAGTTATCAGTTATCGTTGCGTAGATAAACTTCCCTGTCTCTGAAGTTCGGGTCATCGTCTGTCATTTAACGAGGAGCCATAGTGCATGAGCTTAAGAACTTCGAATGTTTTTAATATAAGCTCATGCCCGAGAAAACTTAATTTCTCGTTTTTAGGATAAGTTTATCATCGGCGATAAACTTTCCTTTCTTTGAAGATCGAGTTATAGTCTGTGATGTGACTATAAGTCCTTGTGCACTGTAAGCTTAACTGCAAATCCCCTGAGACACTTGTTTCTTAGATATCAGCTTCTTCAGCAACCAAACTATGAGAGTGTCCTTAATTGAATGGTATACAATGATTGGACCGCTTCGTTCTTTTGGAACATCCTCTTTGGTACCTGCATTCTCATTTGGAATTTGCATGCTTTGATATGGATAGTGATATCTATCTTAGAAGCAAGTGGGGGTTCACAGTCAGCCTTCCTTGTGCCTGAGGTGACCTGAGGAGATGATTCACTTGTCTTAGTTGGCAAACGTTTCCTTTTATAGAAAACCTTAAGTTCAGGCTTAAGTGATGTGTCATCCTCTTCAATTTCCTCCCTAGTAGTCTTAGTAGAATCGGAGACTATCCTAGTTAAAGGGCACTCGTTTCCTACAAGAGTGAAAGTTCTACCATTGGGGCGCCACATTTTACCAACGGCTTTGATTTTAGCTACCCACTGGGATTTAAGCCTAGCACGGGAGTTCACCTCATTAAGTAATTTTTTGATACAAAAATCATGATTGGCTTTAAAGACACATTTCCTACATGTTTTACAAGTAGCATATTTAACGTCCGAGTAAGATCTAGAATTCCTAGATGATTGATTGATGCTCCTAGGATGTGACATGCTACGGTTAGCAGTGTTGGGTAAACTAGAAGGCATCTGACTAGGTTTGAAGTTCCTATCTCATACATGTGTCTTTTGCTTAGCTTCCCTTAGACCAGATTATAGGCAAACGTCATTTGAACTAGTTCTAGATGTGGTCTTGGTATTTTTAGAGAAACTAGAGGCAATCATCTGATTAGATCTTGCTAACGCTGTTTTGATCACATTGGGCCTAGTTGCTGGAGTGACTGGTCTAGGAAAATAAACCAAATCAACTTGGGAGGCAAACCGCGGTCTCGAGGATTGAGGTCGCTCGGATCTAAATGCAGTAGGTTGTCTCACAGACGGTTGTCTGAGGAACTGATTTGTAGGCGGTTTCCCCAAGATTGATGGTCTTTCAAGCTTAGTGTCCACACTAGGTCCTTTGGTTTTCCTCAATTCGTTTTTCAACGCAGCTATAGAAAAGACCTTTTCCTGTACTTGAGCTTTTAATGTCTCATTCTCTTTGAGCAATTCATCTTGGGATGCCAACTTAGATTCAAGCAACTTAATTTATTTACAAAGATTATCCTTTTCAGCTTTAGAATCTAGAACAGTTTGATCCAATTTTTGTTCAAGAATAACGTTTGAATTTTCAAGTTTTTCAAAATAATTTTCAAATTTCTCCGTTTTCTTTGAAAATTCAATTTTGGCATCCTCAAGCTCTTTGGATTACTGAGCTAAAATCGTTTCAAGCTCTTTAATCATAGAATCAGAATTATTTAAAGAAGCAGTCATAAGACACTTATCATGATGTTTAGCATTTTGAACACTTTCTCCCCCATTATGACTCACATCGGATGAATCAGAAGTGGTATTTCTATCACTCTTTTCCAGCCCATGTTTGTCATAGTTAGGTTCAGAATGCTCAATATGCGGTATTTCATCAGCATATACATCATCAACAACATTACATTGTACCATGTCCACAGGCTCTTCGTCATTAACGGGTAAGGTGTCATCAAAAGAGATCTCGTGAACAGTGCCTGACGTGCCACTGGTATCATGTTGTCCTCCTGATTCCGTGCTCTTGCCATCGTTAGGTTCCAAGTTGTCAACCATATGACCATTCTCCTGTTGCATCTGCGTCACTGATTCTTGCACTCCATTATCATACGCTTGCTGAAGTCGTGATCTTTGATAAATCGAAGACGAGACCGATGTCATGAGTTTCAATAGTGTATCACGGAAAGTTCGAAGCTCGGTATGTGTATCTCGAAGAAATGACTGGCAAATCACTGAACTTTCAGACTTGATGATATTGAATTGGAGGAAAGGTGAGAGTTGTGTCACAAGAGCCTTATATGCAAGTATTGATGCAGAATGATTAAATTCTTTATGGTGGAGTTGCTCTGCTAGTTGGTTCAAGATGTTGAACAACGATTCCATGAATATATGACGTTCTTGACCAAAGATGGTCACAAATTCGCTCCCTCTTTGAAGCCATGAAAGAGTAACTAGATGATATTGAAGCATTTGAAATGAAGTGATGCCACTTTTTCTAACTTTGTTTTGCATTGAATGCGACTCTCCCTCATGAGATGGCATATTCAATGACTTCATTGAATGTCGATGAAGGAAAAAGAATTGTAGTCGTGGTTGATTTCGGGATATTAGAGTTCGCGAAGAAACGTCGAAAGATCCGTAAAAAACTTTTAAAAATCCACGATTGATGAGATCACACTTTTCTCAACGATGAAATATCTCGTTTGGGATGATATTGCTCGGCTCAATAAATTCTTTATCGACTCAACCGTTGATGAAATAAAACGGAGTCCAATTCAACAATACATTGACCCACTAATACTAAATACGACCTAAAAACGTCTAAAAAACTTTCCACAACTTGGTAAAAAACTTTGAGGACAATTTGGTGAAAGCTAATCTAATTCAGTTTTTCTTGGAACGTTATATTTGGGAGAAAATTCGTTTTCAAATACAACTTGGTGAATAAGTTGGAGAATCTAGACGTGGCCTAAGAAAAAAAAACTCTCAATGGTGCCAAAAACACGTATAACACGTAGCAAAAACGTGGCAGTCACAAAAATGCACAGTCTTTCATAAATATCACTCACCTTGGAACTTCCGTCCCACTAACAATCAAAACAAATCCCACCTTGTAACCAATACTATAATCCTAAATACTCTCACTATTATTTGCTATCTTGTTTACTCCGTCTATTTATCTCTCCCAACTCTTCACAGACCATTAAATCATCTAAACCCATCAATCAGAAATCAAACTCATCACCATGAAATAAAACTAACCACAAAGAATCGAAAATCGAATTCATCCTAAGAAACAAGTATCTTCGAAAGTCAACGACAGCAGGATCTTATTGTCAAGGTCTCGGGTAGGTTTATGATTAATAGATCTGTGATGATCAATTTAAACGCAAAAAAATCTTTTGAAAGATTAGAAAAAAAACGTTTTAGAAAATCAGAAATCCTTTGGATTTTGATTGTTGCATGTCGGGTCTGAGATGGTCAATGATGGTATAAGATTCGAGTTTGGTCAATGAGGATACTATGTTAAACGAAAAAATATTTTCAGATTAACAAAAACATTTAACAAAATCCGAGATCTTGTTAGATAAAAGATTCGAGGTCTAGATGATGGATTTTTAAAAAAGTAGAGTCGGTTAAGATGGGTTAAGATTGGTTTTGAGGTGCAAATTGGTTTTGGGTGATAATGATTATGTATGTCGATGATAAAACATTTGGTTTGGATTACAGATTTTGACAAAAGATGTTTTGTTGGGTATTAGCTGATGGGTATTCATTAAAAGTTGTTCTGTTTGTTTAGATAAGAAGGTGTGTGGTGTGTTGTGGTCAAGAGTCGAGCGAGTGATAGGTGAGAGGTTGAGTCGAGTCTAATGTCGAGAGGTTTGGGTCGAGAGTCGAGTGATGTTGGTTCGAGTCGTGTGTCGAAAGACTTGTGTTTGGTTTTAGTATCGTCTAGAGTTTGAGGGTGTGTTTAGTCTGTTGTGGTTTGAGTCAAAGTGGTTAAAACGTAAGAAAAAGTCATCGCAAGATTGAAAAAATTTTCTATCGCAATGTTAACAAAACTCCCATCGTAATTATAACAAACTCCATCGCAGTCTTTCCTCGCAACTAGTCATCGAAGTCACCGATCGTATTGGTGATCGTACTCCCCTATCGTGTCCACTGATCGTACTCCTCGATCGTATTGGTGATCGTAGGCAGTGATCATAACAGTGATAGTACTTAGGATCGTACTCACTTGATCGTAACTGCGATCGTACTTGGGATCGCAGTTGTGATCGAAGAATGTGATCGTGACTTTGGATCGCAAGTAAAACCCCTCGGGGTTTATGCGATCACAAAAGATCAGATCGAAGCCAAAAATATGTGAAGGATCGCAACGAGGAAACTAATACTCAAAACTCAGATCGTAACAAACCAGTTTCTTGATGAAGACAACACAAAAGTTGATGACTATATCAATTTTTAAAACTAAAAATCCAAAAATTGATGAAGTGGATAAAGACAAAAGTTAATGCACTGATAGAAATAGTATATTCTGATATGAGACAAAAATGATAAAGAAAAGTATTATATTGATATCAATTTGGACACAAGTTGTTGAATATGAATTTGGACAAAGTTGATATGACCAGAAAAGTATAATACTAAAACAAACACGCACGACACAGCAAAAGTTTGTTTGGATTCGAGACAAAAATTATGAAAGAAAGAAAAAATTTTTAACCAACAAATCAATAGCTAAAAACAAACACGCCACACCAAAAGTAAAGAAATAGTGAAAGAGGAAAATTATTACCACCAAATCAAAAGATAAAAACACATTAATCCGAAGAATCAACCATGCTCTTGATACCAATTGTAGGATCGTGTTTTTTTAAGGATTAGGCATAGTATGATTTACCTATTGAGATGGAAGGAGAAGTGGAAGAACTAGAGAGAGAAAGAAGAGATAGAAAGGAGAGAATGAAAAGAAAGATGGAATGTGTTGAATGAAAGTGTTCAACCCCTCCTAACATGCTAGGAGGGGGGTTTATATAGCCCACCCTACATGTGGGTTATATGGGCTATATTGGATCACGAGCCCAATATCATTGGAGTGACCGATCCTTTCTAAATACGTAAAAACGTATTTCCAACACAAATACATAAAGATATGATAAATCTAGTGCTTTTCCATGGAGAAGCTCATAAGGTGTTTTACCATGGCGTTTACGAATTAGTGACCGGTTTTGGGTGTACACTGCGGTAGATACTGCTTTTGCCCATAAAAACAATGGAGCCTTTGCGTAAATTAACATCGTTCGAGCAGCTTCCATAAGTGTGCGATTTCGCCTTTCAACGACACCGTCTTGTTGTGGAGTGCGAGCAACGGATGTTTCATGAGAAATGCCAATTTCTTCATAATAATCACGCAAAATTTGATACACACATTCGGTTCCATTATCTGTACGAATGCGTCGGACAGTAGTGTTGATACGCACTTGAATCATCTTGAGAAATCCGATGAATAATTTAGGTGCCCCATTTTTTGCTTTAAGAAATTTCACCCATGTAAACCGAGAGTAATCATCGACAATGACGAGGATGTACTTTTTACCACTAAGACTTTCAACACACATTGGCCCACAAAGATCCATATGCAACAGATAAAGTTTCTCTTGGTTGGTGTCTTCAGTCTTGGGTTTGTAAGACTTCTTAGTGCTTTTCCCCATTGTACACGCGGAACACAAATGATCCTTGTGAAATGAAAGTTTAGGAAGACTACGAACAAGTTCGTTTTTCGCCAAATGATTAATAGCGTCAAAGTTAAGATGAGATAACCGTCGATGCCATAACCATGACTTAGTCTTCGATGCTTTGGAGAGAAGACATACGGGAGAAGCGGCCATCATGTCTTGTAGAGACAAAGTATACAAATTATTCCCTCGAGTACCTTTCAATAAATCAACCCCTTCCAAATTACGAATGAAGCAGGTATGCTCTCGAAAAGCAACTTCTAGGTTTGCATCACAAAATTGTCCCACAGAAAATAAGTTGTGACCGAGACCTTCCACGTAATACACTCTCGAAATTATAACATTCCCAATATGATATTCACCATAACCCATTATTTTTGCAATATGATCATTTCCAATCTAACCGTACTAAGAAACTTGCTGACGAAATTTCTGAGCTGAGAGCGATCTCCGGTCATATGCTTGGAGCAACCAGAGTCCAAAGACCAGAGAAAAATTTGGACCACCTGTTTTCAACAACAATAGTAGACAATGCATTGGAAACTATTGGTTCCGGAGTGTTAGCAGATACAGATAAAGTATTATCAGAATTGCTAACATTTTTGTGACCCTTAGATTTCTTGCGTTTTCTAATGTGATTCTTAGCACTAACAGGTTTTACTGTTCCAACTTTCTTAGGTTTTGGATTATTCGCGGGGACTACAATGGGAGTAGACCTATTTAAAGGGCACTTGGTTCCTACAGTAGTGTCGGTGTTCCTAGTTAAAGGACACGCTTGTGTTTTGGTAGCCTTGTTACTCCTAGTTAAAGGGCACGCTTTCTTCGCTTTAGTGGGAGTGATCCTAGTCAAAGGGCACATATTTCCTACTATAGTGAAAGTTCTACCAATGGGGCGCCACATCCAACCAACTTGGGTTAACACTTTCCCAGTCGGTTTCCATTCTAATCCATTTTTCCGGGCATACATCTCATTCACATGGTCAATAAGGCAAGAATCATGACGACTAGAAAACATACATTCATTGCAATTCCAACATTTCAAATTAGAATTCACACTAGGCTTAGTACACTGCACAACCGCAGAGCCTTTAGGTTTAGCTACATGATTCTTTTTATTCAAAACAGAAATAACATTCCTAGGATAGGCTTCTACTTTCTTCTTCACTTGACTACTAGATGGGGGCAAGATCCTATCATTCTTCTTGTTTCTTTTAAGCTTAGATCTTTGAGCCTTAGTAGTGGTGCTTACTCTTGTAGAAGGCAACACGGGAATATTAGAAGCTGGTTTTGATTCCGCCTTATCTTTAGTGACCAAATTTTGATATGGTTTAGTCCTAGGGCCCTTATTATATGGTGTGACGTCTATAAGGTTCCTTTTGATTGCACTAGAGGACGATGCTGAGACAGTGGCTGCGCTATCGACAACGTTCTTACCTTTTAGAGTACGAAGTGTTTCCTTTAACTCAGCCAAGACCAGATTTTTATCACAAATTTGTTCCCTCAAATCAGATATTTCCACCGACTTTCGATTCAATTGTTCAATCACCGATTGATTCTGTGCAGTGGTATTAGCACATGCGGGCTTTACTGAATCGAAGAGTCGTGTATTTTTCTCTTTTAAGTTATCAACTTTGGACAAAATCTTGGAAACTCGATTATCTAGATCAAGTTTAAAATTCTCAGTGGCCTCAAGTACGTTCACACAGTTAAGCTCCTTAGATTTCTCTATGTCTATCGGCAAAGATTGAGCAACCTTGTCACTTGGCTGACGCTGTTTTGATTGTAAATTCAATCGAAAATTCTTTTCAAAGTTTGCATCATCGATATTAACACCTTCGAATGACGTTTCAAAGATTTCTTGAATAAATTGTTGCTTGCATTCAAGCGAAATACAATGTGTTTGAATCTCATCAAAACGTTTTGAAAGCGAAGAATATGAATCTTGAAGCTTTAAAAATTCAGCGTCAGATTTGTGACAAGTACTATCTACCACATTATCCACAGATTCAACATTATGCACAATAGAATCATTATCAACACTTGTATTCACACAGACAGAAACTATATCATGAGACATCACTTGCTTCAGAAGCAGATCATTTTGGCGTGAAACCCGTTCTATTTCAAGTAAACTATTTTCATAAGCATCATCCATTTCATTGAAAACACGTCTAACTTCTTCTATTTCCAAAAGCAAATCTTGATCAAGATTACTAAGACAAGCTTTAACATTCTTTACAAACGGAAAAATTTCATCTCGAAACGCAGCTCTAGTGTGCTCAAACTTCCATTCACCTTCCGTTATGGTCGTGGCCGTCGTACGTTCCAAAATGACCTTGTCAAAATCGGCTAAGTGTTGGTGAACCGCATTTAAGTTAACGGACGCCTTACTTACCGGTGGAATTAACTTCGTTAAATCCATTTTGACAAGTGTAGGAGACGTACTAGGAGGGTTTTCATTTGACAAACTTTGGGGCACAAGAACTGTCAATTCAGCTAATTCCTTTTGTAAGCGAATGCGGGTCTTTTTAGAAAATTGATCTTTGTTATGTTGATCATAAGCAATTGTATGGAATTTTGAAAGCATTTTAGAAGGAGTTTCATCCGCAAGTGACTGTGTCTCCTCAGAACTACGAACAAAGGGCGCTTCTTTCGATTTGCCAATAGGGTCATATCATAAAGACCGAGAATATGTTCCTGAGCTTGTTTTGCATAACCGGGATTAGGTGGTAAATTTTGAAGACGCTTGAGTTCGAGTTCTTTAAATGATTCAGTTAAAAGATGAACCTTTTCTGTGGAAGCGTATTGTTTTAAAAGCTGTTGTTCTTTGAATTTAAGAAGTTTGGTAGCATTAATTTCCGATTCAAACTTTTTAGACTCGAGAGTTTCGAAATCCATTTTAAGTTTCTAAAAATCATTGACAACCGACTCTTTTGCTTTTAATTCATTAGAAAGATTAGCATTTAATGATTCTATTTCTTTCAAGTGTTCAATCTTTTCAAAACGAAATTGGTCAAATTCAGAACATGTTATTTTCTCTGCTTGAGGGACCATTTCAAGAGTTTTGACCTTTTCTTTATGCAACGCAAGCTCAGTAGTTAGGGTGGAATTGGTATCTACGGATTGTCTGAGGGCCATATGCATTTGATCAATAATATCTTTAAGTACCATGACCAAATCATGTTGAGCATAAGATTCCATACCCGTCGTAGCATTTGGTTGAGGTTCACTCAAATGTGTAGAATTGGGTACCACATCATTTGAGTTACTAGTTCCCGAATGTTGTTCGAGGTTGTCATTTTCATGCTCAACTTGATGTTGGTTATCATCAAAATTATTAGATGTGGTTGGTACCTCACTGACGACATCAGAACCGTAGTGAGAGAGATTAGCAACGAGAGCAGCTTGGGCAGAGTGAATATCATCACAATCCGAATCATATGCGTCAAGATCATCTGCTTGATAAGCTTCATTAGAAGTGGAAACGACTGCAATGCCTTCAGTATCTGCTGCCCCTGGGTCTGCAAGAAATGCTAACTCCTCTGAATCCAAAATCTTCCCCTTAGACTGAGCATCAACCAAATACATCTTCTCACGAAACCATGCATCATCCCTCCTCCTTTTCGGCTGAGTGCATTCCCTAGCCATATGACCTTGTCCTTGGAAATTGTAGCAAGTCACAACCTTTTTAGGACCAATAGGACTCCCATTTCCACTAGCTTGAGAATTCACAGCTTGATTGTTCCCAGTCCTTGTAGGAGATCCATATGAATTTTGTCTTCCCTATATAGGTTGCACCGTCACTTGACCATCTTGAACAGTGGCTTGTTGTCTAGGATTTGATGAGGTGCGGAGCTGATTGTTTGTTGGTGGAAATCCTCTAGTTGCAACAAGTTTTGACAAGTAGGCAGTGAGATGGTTTAGAACATCAGCTGGCGTATCATTTGGAGTAAAGACCGGTGCTTGGATTGGTGGAAGTTCATTAGAGTAGAAGGCTTGTGCTGGTTGTGCTTCAATAGGAAAGTATCCTTGCTGAGGGGTATAGCCCATTGGAGAGGTGTTGGCTTGTAATGGTGATGTCTGATATGGTGGTTGCTGTGGAAAAGATTGTTGATGAACACTTTGTTGAAATGCTTGCTGTGGCATCATTGGTGGTTGATAAGATGGTTGCTGATAGGTGTGTGGTGGTGGTTGCTGCAAGTATGATGGTTGTTGATAAGTATAAGCCATGTTTTGTTGAGAAGCATACATTGCAAGTAGATTATGAACTTGAGGTGTAGACAACCGAGCCTCGATCACATGGCATTCGTGTTGTTGAAGAAAAGCTTGAAGTTGATCCACATTGGTGTTATGCAAGTCCTTAGCCAATTTAACATCCGTCACGTACTTTTTCCATTCTGAACGAAGAGTATTCAAATACTTGGTGTTCAATTGGAACGTAGGAATTGCCATGCCATAGATATTGAGCTCATTCAACAATAGGGTAAATCTCAGATAGTAGTCATTGAGAGTCTCCCCTGGCACATAGGCAAACTTATCAAAAGTATCATAAAGCTTACACTCTCATTCTTGTTTAGTTAACGAGGTGCCTTGCATGAGAACATGAATTCTATCCCATGATTCTTTGGCAACTTTATGTTTGCTGACGAGTTTGTAGACATCTGGAGGAAGGGCTTGGAGAATGATGTTTGTAGCATACTTATCACATTTGTCTTGAATCTTCATATCTCCAGTCAATTCACCCGTTGTGCGAGGACGAGTAGTTGTACCTTCCGTCACTGTACCATAATCTAATGGTCCATTGAGCACCGATGCCCAAATGAGATGTCCATTCTCCTTGTTCAACATATAAAGTTCCATTCGGGAAGCCCATTCCTCATACATAGTCTTCACTAACATTGGTGGACGATTATCCGTACCCGAGAGGATGGACTTATCCGTAAGAGATGTGTACTCCATTTCAATAAGTTAAGATTTACAAACGTTGATCGATCAATGAAAGAAAGTAAATGTGTTTGTTGTTGTGAGTTGAAGTCGAGAAACAATGTTAAAATCCCCTAAAATATGTCCTCGATAAACCAAAAATTCCAAGTCAAAATTACACACGATTGTTCGAAATTTTTTATGGAATAATTTTTGATTATCGGAATGTTGATCTAAATAGTGATCGGAATAGTGATCGGAATATCAGTCGGAAAGCCGTCGGAATAAACACTATCGGAATAACCTTGATCGGAATGTCCCTAATCGGAATAAACCAAATCGGAATGTCCCTTTTCGGAATGTGCCAAATCGGAATGCCTAATCAGAATACCTAATCGGAATACCTAATCGGAATGTACCAAAATCGGAATCCCTAAACCCTATTCCGATTACACTGATCGGAATGTCCTATAAACCCTTTTCCGATGACCTGATCAGAATAATTCCCACTTTTCTCGGACAAAACTCAACCAATTCGTGATTTTAAGCCAAAAAATGATCAAAACACCCAAAAATTTTGTGTTTTTAGCCAAAGTAACTATACCAAATCCCTACCGCAACTATGTAGAAGATTTGTATCAAGAAAAAACCATAAAAAAACATAAAAAAAATTTGGTTCGTGTAAAAATGGATCAAAATAGGCGTATGAATCAAGAACACAAACACATAAACAATGCAATCATCCCATGGCTCTTGATACCATTTGTAGAATTGTAAACCTATGCTTATGTTTTAGAGAGAGAAAGAGATAGAAAGATGGTGGATTTCACACTTCTAGAGAGAGAAATTTTAAGAGAACTATGTGTTATTCAAATGAAATCACCACCCTCTCCATCAATGGAGAGGGTTTATATACCAAGCCTATAAGATGGGCTTGGGCTTACATTTGGGCCGGCCATACAAGCATGGACCGGCTTTTCCTTGTTTAGTTAATTAAAAGATATCTAGACTACGAGATACAACTTAATATATTTTCGGAGTGACCGAATCTTCCTAAATACGTAAAAACGTATTTCCAACATACTTATTGAACCTCAAGACGTTTAGGTTTTCACCTATCGTTTCAAAGTTGACCGAGGGTAATTTACATCCATAGTAATTATCCTTATTCCTTGTTTTTTATCAATCTTTTTGATTGAGCAATACAAAATTAAAAATACCAAAAATAATCTTCTTCTTGTCTAATTTCTGTTCTTCAACCCTCTAAAATTCTCGTCACTTTGGTTTATGCAATTACGATCTTCTCGACTTTTGATTGATTACAATAGGCTTGAAAGCATTCCTCGTAGAAATAGAATCGTCAACAACGAATAGTGGAACCCGAGCTTCCACCTATTGTTGTAGAGATGGCCGATAACCGAACAATAGAGGAATTGCTCCGTGCACCCACTGAAGGGTATGGGGAAGCAATCGTTGTGCCGGCTATTTTGGCGGATCATTTTGAGATTAAGACGGGTCTTTTATCGCTCATTCGTGCCGACAAATTTCGTGGCAATGAGACCGATAACCCGCATTCTCACATTCGGAATTTTCTTCGTATTACCTCGACTCTCAAGTTTAGAGATGTGCCGAATGACGCGATTAAGCTCATGCGTTTTCCGTACTCGCTCAAGGGTAACGCTAAGATTTGGTATGAGAAAGAACCACCGGGTTCGATTTTGACATGGGATGATTTAGTATCTAAGTTCATGAATTACTTCTTTCCACCATCCAAAACAACACGCTTTAAGAACGAGATCACTAGATTTGAACAAAAAGCGCATGAATCGTTTGGGGTTGCTTGGGAAAGGTTTAAAGATTTTTTAAGACAATGTCCATGCCACGATTTCTCGGAATTGCATCAAATCAATACTTTTTATAATGGACTTAATATGGTTGAACAAGATTCTTTAAATGCCGCCGCGGGTGGTAATCTTTTAAGAAAAACTCCGAGAGAAGCGTGGGGTATAATTGAGAATAATTCTAGAGTGATATATTCACGAAACACGCTGGTTGTTTCCAATGTGAAATCCTCTAATACCGAGATTGCTAGATTGGACTCTAACATTGATAATTGATTTCCTACATTGTTGAATGAGCTTAGGAAGAATCCTCATTGATCGATTAATATGGTTGAGAATTTTTGTGTATCATGTGGTGGAGCACATCCTAATTATGCTTGTTCAACCATGGGGTTTGATCAAGCTAGTGCTTTTGCCGCAACGAGAACTTATGGCCCTAACGGTCAAGTTCCTCGTCAAAATCATGTTGCTCCACCGGGTTTTCCACCGGTTCCAAATAGGTACAACAATGGAAACAATGGGAATAATTTTAACCGTGGTAACCAAGGGAATTTCAATCAAGGAAATGGGTTTAATGCTAATCAAAACAATCAAGTTTTTCACAATAACCAAAATGATTTGTCAAGCTACATTAAAACGAATGAGGCAAATTTGAAAGCTTTTCAAAGCAATATTCAAGGACAAATGGCAACTTTGAAAAATGAGTTTCAAAATACGATTAAAGGGCCAAATAACAAGATTGAGCTTAATCAACAAAGACTTGAACAAAACCAAAACCTTTTTGAGCAAATATTAGAGCAAAGTCAAAATCGTATGCAACAAAGTTTGGAACAAGGTCAAAATAAATTGCTTTTAATGTTTGAAGGATTTATGTCTAAACAATCCTCTTCTTCGGGTTGCTTATCTAGCAATACCATTCCAAACCCGAGGGGAGAGCTTAAGGCTATCACCGCTTATGATGATGATAATGTAGAAAGAGTGATTGTGCTTTATGTTCCACCTAGAGAAAATTTTCTTAATGTTACCAAGGCTTTTTTAATTATTAGTTCCTCGGTTTTCTTTGATTTCTATCCCGAGAAATATAAAGATCCGGGTCAATTTTTAATACCTTGCGTTTTTTATGAGCTTGGGGAATGCAAAGCTCTAGCCGATCTAGGAGCTAGCATTAACGTAATGCCCCTAGACTTTTGGAAGAATCTTGAATATGAACCACTTAATCCCACTCGAATGATCATTGAGCTTGCTAATGGTACCACCACCCATTCGGTTAGTATAGCGGAAAATATCGTTGTTAAAGTGGGAGAGTTCATTTACCTTGCCGATTTTGCAATCATTGATTATGAGACCAATCCTCGTGTGCCTATAATTCTAGGACGACCAGTTTTGTACACGGCTAAAGTTATAGTTGATATAAGGGAAGAGGAGATAAAATTGTTTTATGGGGATAAACATATGATTTTCAAACCGGAAAAAATCCAAGATTTGTTTCTAAGAAAGTGTAAAGTGTGAAACTTGTTAAACCTATTGAAAGTAACACAAACAAGGAATCTCTCGTTTACAAAGGTGTTTTGCCAACTATGGAACCCTCATTTTGTGAAGAAGAAAAGTTAATTTCAAAGAACGTTTCTTGTTTTGATGAATCATGTTGTAATATTACCTCATCTCCACTCACTTCACACGAGGATGATAGTTCTAAGATTGAAAAGGAAATTGATGATTACCTTAGTGCTCCATTTGATGCTAGTGAGTTTGATTGTGAGAATTTTGATCCCGAGAGATATATTGCTTTAATTGAAAAATCATTGAAAATGGATTCATTTTCACTCTCTTCGAAGGACCAAATTGATGATCCTAAGGCACAATCTTCATTTGAAGAGCCTTTGATTCCGAACTTCACATCGAGTGAGGTTAGTGACTATTCATTCGATAAGTTTGCCGATGAACTTTTTGATCCACTTCCACTGTGAAGTGAAGACCTTTCCGAATTAGAGATCGAGTGTGATTCTCATGTTTTACCTACCATTCTCGAGGAATTCTCCGATGAATTTCCTTCTAATGAGAATGATGAACTTCTTGATACTTTATCGGATATTCCTTGTGATAACAAGATTGATGTCACTTTTGTGACCTACTCAAATCCTCTCTTTGAAGCTTCATTGAACAATAATCCATTGTTTCAAGAGGATTTTGAGAGTATCATACCTCCTTCATCTCACAACCTTTATGATGATGAGCTCTTCATTAAGGAGTTTGATAAGTTACTTTCCATAGACACACCTTCGGAATTTAAGGAAGAGTCTAATGACGGTGTTGAAAACCCTTGGTTTGATCACCCAATTTATGATGATGATAATGTTGATCCGGAGGGAGAAATTACTTTTACTCCAATTCTCTTTCCTACTCGCTTGGATCTTAATGTACGAGTTTTTCATGCGACTCATTTTGAGTACCATGACCCCTTTGTTCACATTCACAAGAGTGATAAGGTCAACAATGTCATGCAAGTTGATACCACTATTGTTGATACTTTTAACCCACCATTACCATGTGCTTCATATGATTTTGGATTAGCATGGGGGGACGACACCGTGTTGTCTATTCCTGTCTCTCCCGAGGACGAGGTATTCGACCCCGGAATCATTGATTTAGGGAAATCTCGGCCTTTCACCGATGCAATAATTGAAAGACTTTTCAATCATCTTGGTGCATGTTTATCTCGGGGAGCATGCTTTATCCATAACATGATTTACGACTACCATCTCTTTTTAGAGATTTATGTTGGAGTTTTATCCTTTCGTTTGTCATCCGACAACGAGGATGTGATCTTTGACCCCGACATCATGCTTTATGATGGATTTTATTCCAATATGCCGGTTTTCACCATTTTCCCTAAGGACCAATGAATGTGGGTATCGAGTCGACCTCATGACTCGGTTAACAAAAACGAGGTGCCTTGTGGGGAAGTCCCATACATTCTATCTTCTTTCTATTTTCTAACATTAATAAGGCAAGATCTTTCAAGCTCGTGCTTGTGTTTTGTTGTGTTGTGAATCTTAGGTATGACCCTAATCATTGAAGACTTTCGTCTTTGGTTTTTGCCGGTCCACTTGATCTTCCATACTTTGATTGTCAAAAGGGGCACACTCTTTATCCTTTGATTTTTATCGACTAACGTTTTATCTTGAGGCATAATTAATAAACGGCTTATAGATTTGCGTGCTCTTTCTTCTTAGGATTTTGCATTAGACTCTTCGTGTTTTAGAAAGGGGGTGTTAATCTTGAGCTAAGAAACATTGGGGACAATGTTTGGTTTTAGCATGGGGGAGTCAATCGATATAATCGCTTGTAATTGCTTTTGTCGTGTCTAAACGTAATTGTTTTTCTCGTTTTCATAAAAATTTTAAATTTTTAGTGTTATTTTAAGTTTTAATAAAGAAAATAAGTGCTTTTGACACAACTGTAGTCTTTCCGTTGGTGAAAATAAAAATAGTTTTTGACTCGACTCAGTTTTTTTAGCTTTTCCTTAACGTGTTTAAATTAAGTTTTGCTAGGCTTTTATATAGGGAACTTTAAAACGCGAAAGTCTTATCTCATACGGGTTTAAGAACAAGAACTATTCGCAAGTTCCTATAATTGATCCTAGAAAGTCGTTTATCAAGGGAACTTTAAAACGCAAATTCTAAAACTTGAAAAAGTATAAGAAGATGCAAGATCCTATAGATGACTTGAAAACCCAAAACTTTGATTTAATAGGCTATGTATCCATTGATTTCACATTTTTGAAAACTTTTACAATATGGAGAACAAGAAATGATAGAGTTTTATCATAAGTTACTAAAGTTAATTCTTCTTTGTATAAGTATTTTTGTGTTTGATTTAATCTCCTCGTATTTATTTTTTACGCTTGAATAATAATTGCTTAATAAATGAAGTTTTTACGGTTTAGGCTTGATATCTTAACTCGTAACTCCTTCTTTTTCTTCCCTTGTAATTAAAGTGAGAACACATTAAAGGTGTCAGCGTCATGGACTTTTGATCATGGGATTGCGGAAATTTGGCTTACTATACATATAATAATAATAAGAAGAATAAATAAAAACAAGTTCTCTATGAGCCTTCGGGTGGGAGTCATGTAGCATTAACCTTTTCATTTGAGCCTTAGGGTGTATGGCAAGGGGACGTGTTGAATAAAAATTGCTTCATCATCATGAGCCATAAGGTGGGATGGTGAATGTTAATTCCCTTATTTTTGTCCAAGGAGCCTTCGGGTGTGGATTTTAAATAAGGAGCACAATTGCATCTTAAAGAGCCACAAGGTGATATGATGTAGTTGTTGATAACTCCATTAATAAGGTCATAATTGACTTTGGAGGTTTTATTGTTGCTTTTAAGTAGTCCTATTAGCCAAATTTCGGGTCTGGGGATTTATCCCTCAAATCGTGTTAAGTTATCCTTGATGTGGGCTTTCTTTAGTGACAACGGTTTTTGAAGTCGAGGTTAGGTTTTGACTGTTGAGTTTACACCGTTTTTGCCTTCATTTTTGGACTAATAAATATCAAATAAGTCAAAAGATCCTTTGGGTGAATGACAAATAAAATCTAGAGATACAGTTAGGAATAATAGGAGATTGATTTTAACACGAATTACTTGTATGAGTTGTTTTAATTTTGGGGCTTATGATTGACAATGATGTTGTTTTTACACTTGGCATGGAAAAGTGAAAAGTCGAGGACGATGAATATATTTGAGTTTTATGATCCTAAAAGTTATTTTTCAAATAATGAAAGCATTACATTATTTCCTTGCAAAATAAAGTTACAAAAGTTGAATAAAAGTGTAGTTAGAGTTTTATTTTATCAATATGTGAAGACACGGAAATTGCTTATCAAGGGGGAGTTTGATATGAGTTATTTTACTCATATCAATTATATCATAAAACGAACAATAAATGCATATAATCAATGAAAATGCCTTGTATATGTTTGTTTGTCGTTTCATGTGTGTAGGTACCGATCATCACGAAAAGCGGCAAATTCGGCACGAGTTTGAAGAAAAGATTGACAAAGCCAAATACAAGCTCGTTTTTAGCGGATTTAATCTTAAATGAAGTTTATTTGGCTTGTGGGTCCCACTTATGATTAATGGGCCCAAAAACCCATTTAAGGCCCAAGTCCAATATCACAAACGGAAGTAATAAACATTTGGGCCAAAAGCCCAACAATTTATGAGACGGATGAAATAAGTTAACAAGGCCTAAGATTGAAAATTTATGTGACGTTGGGAGGTAAATATGGACTTCAAGCCCATTAGGGTTTTCACAAATTGAAACGGTTACAAAGATTACTTAAAGTGAAAGTTTATTCACTTTTCATTCTAGTCAAACCCACTCACGTTTATTAAACTTCACCAACTCTCAAAACTCACACATATCCACCACCCACAAATAAGTACCCTTCGATATTTCCCATGTCTTCATCTCTTCCACCTTCCCCAAATAACCTGTAAAAAAAATTACGATTCACAAAAACCCTAAAGTTATTAACTTTTGGGGCTTTTTTGAGGAGCATGTGAATCACACGCTTGGGAAATAAATCCCCCTTTTTACCGGATGTTGAAGATGGAGAAAACCAGGGTGACGTGGCCCCATTCTCGCTTCTGATTGGATGAAACAGCTCATACATCTACATCTACCAATAAAAAAAGGCCATCTCAGTATTGAAGAAACACAACTAGCACACTTGGTTGCCAAGCTGACGATCCGTGTGCTAGTTGGTGTATTTACAACCGTTGGATCAAAAGAAAGAAAGAGAAAGATGCATTGGACGGTAGAGATCAAAGATCCGTCTCAACAAACTTCTTAGCAAAGGGCTAGGGGTTTGCTTATAAAAACCCCCTCTTCTCAATGTATTATTCATCCTATTTTTATTTTACTGTTATTATGTAGAAATAGTTTTAGGAACTATTGTAATCTTTTTACTTTAAAAGTATTGTAATCTTTATGATATTAATAAAAGTTAATTTAAAGTTATTATGTTCTAATTTAAGTTCTGTTAAAAAAGTTATTATAATATTTCTTCTATTTAAAGCTATTCAGTAATAATCAGAGAAATTATTTGGTCAAATTAATCCAATAATTTGATTTAAATAATTAAAATAAACATTAGGGAGAAACTTTCCCCACTGGAAAGTTCCTTAAAAATTTGTTCGAATATATGTTCGATTGATATGATGGTTCGTGATGATACTCGATCGAATGATGTGGAAAGTTCGAGTAAAGGCGTATGGTGGTGTTGATTTCGTTTAGAAAAGGGGGCTCAACGCTCTCCCTTCTTCTAAAAGGGTTCTTCAAAAGGTTTTATTTCCTTTTAATTTTTATTTTTCGTTATATAGTTTTAAAGCCTGTGGAATCTTGATGTTGCTGTTTGGATTTTTGATTTAATTTGCTGATATGTTTAATGTTTAATGAATTGTTTAGATTTTATGTCGTAATTCATTTGAATCTGTAAATAGTAGTTTAATCTGATCTTCTGGGTAATTGTAAGATTGATTGAGGGTGTAGTTTGGGTAATGGATTGAGTTTATTAAGCTGTTAAAATTACAAAGTGTTCTGCAAAAGTATCTAAGTTATCTGTTTAAAAGAGGCTTGAATATATTCTATTATCTGATAAGTGATCTTATATGGTGATGCTGTTTTATATAAAAGGGTATAAACATGTTTAGATCTTAATTGTTTGAGTTTGTTGACTTATAGCTTTACTGGTTCATATTTGCTGATAACTTAATGTTCAATACATTTCAGTTTAAGCTGATATATTTGAGTATTATGTTATAGTTTGCTTGGACTGTGAGTTTGTAATTTGCTTATGATATGCTTTCATTTCCAATATTTTAAGCTGTTAGATTGTGAACCTGTGTGGTCTGCTGATTTAATCAGTTTTATTTGAGTTTATGGTTAAAATTTATAGTTAATTTAAACTTTGATAACTGGTTTTGTTGTTATTAGCTTAACTTGTTGTTAAGATGCAGCTTGCCTGATTGTTCGTTTTTATTTTATATATTTGTCTCATGTGACTGTTCTTTACACTTTATCTGTTAAAAATAAACCATCCAAAAATAATGTTCATTACAGGATTCGAACCTGTGACCTCTTGGTCATAGGCCAAACGTGTTATCCACTTGTTCTAGATCTCTTCTGTGTTTAAATACTGTTCTTTTAATTAATATAGTCTTATTTAGTGGTTGTCAGTTTTTGTATTAGACTAAATACATAGCTTTAATTTTAGTTAAATTCATAAAATTTAATTTACTTTTGTAAGTTTTTAAAAATAAATATATAAAAACAAAATAAAAAAGTTTTATTAATTTTAGAATTTTAGTTAATTTTAAATAATAAGTTTTTAAAATAAGTAGATTTAAATTAATTTATTTTTTAAATAAATAGTTTTTAAGAAGAAAATAGATTTTGTTTAGTTTAATAGTAAAAATTAATTTTTATAGATATAATTCATTTTTAGATTTAAAATTGTTTTTAAATTAGTTTTAATTTAGCTTTTAAATAATTTTATTAAATAGATTAAGATTTAATTAATTTTGAATAGTTTAATTTTTAAATAGTTCAAAAGTTTTAATTATTTGTTTATTTGATTTTATTTTTAATAATTGTTTTTACTTAAAATAATGGGGAACGATTCATGCACTTAGGATTAAGTTAGTTTTAAAATTTGTAGAAGTAATTTTAGTTTATAAACCGATAACCCATTCAAATCAATTGTCTAAATCAAAACAAAACGTCTCAAATTCACTCGATCTTCGTGTACAACAAACTTGGTTCATCATCGTGTTTAATTAAATATATCTTTGGTAAATTTTAGTCTATTACTTTATCCTAAAGGTAATTTTCTATTTTACCCTATAACGTATCTAATTAATATACATTCCACGATACATCATCAAGCGTCACCAGGGTTTATGTGCTTATTTGTAGATTGACTAAGGATCGAGTTATCAACGATAACTTATCACGGATGTGAAGATTTTATAATTTTACTTGCTACTATTGGAGAGTCATCGAAGACTTTTCTTGATGACGAACCCGTGGGGCTAATATGACGAGCAAACGAAGAATATGATGCATCATCTTGAGCATTGAAGTATAAATTATTGGGATGCTTTGTATGATGAATGATGAAGCAGAAGTTAGTGGGACGCTTTTGTATGTTGAAGACTGGAGCAGAAGTTAATGGTACGCTCGATATGCTGTGAATCTTCGCCAATGGACCGAATTTCTTAATGATTAGAATTATTAAATTCGTTATCACCTTGAGGAGTATGTTGTAGCCAACACCACAAGTGGAAAGACTCTGGAGATCAAGTTTTATTATCAAGTGTTCGTTCAAGGTTTTCTTAATGATCAACGGTGGTGATCTGTATTTGATGTTTACGTTCTACCTTTTCTTTTTATGTACTTATATGGTATGTCTCTAGTCGAACGATCGTAAGTTGTGCGAACTTGAGACAGAATTGTCCAATGACGTCCGATCATGTAGAACACGTATCATGTAATATCTTTTTGACCTTCAACGACGATGTTTATTGAGACTTTGATGCGTGTGGGAGGAAGTGAGATGGTGTTCTTGTATTATCTTTTGTGTATAGATCCGAGTGTGAGCCCTCCAATGACGAAAATACTTTCTTATTATTTCTTCTCAATATACGTCCGTGGCTATCTGGCTAGTGGATATCCTTTAACTTGCAATCTTCCAATTGATTGGACTTACCCGAAGTTCTTGTCAAGTATTCTTATTTATCATGGCTTGGCTATTTAGCAAGCATGAGCTAACACGATTGAATTTATTGATTGGCATGGTTTGGTTATTTTGCAAACATGTCGTGACTTGATTTTACGTCCCTAGTGGTGTCTTTTTGTGTTTTGATTTAGATCGTAATGCGTCCGATAGAGTAATGTATGTGGCGAATTATGTCCGTATCGATGAACTCGCTTTTGACGAAATATAAAATTGGAGTCGTCGGATGAGCTTCGTGCAATTCGCGTAATTCACGTGTGTCGAGCTTGAAGAAGTTTTTATGGAATTCGAGACGTAGATCAAGATTCACGTGGGAACGTGAGGACTTCCTTAGAAAGAAGTGCCTTCATCCTTCCGAGTAGTGCACAATACGAGTATGAAATGAGTCGAGCCCCGGGACGGTGCTCCCTTAACGTGGTGATGATGTAAAACCTGTAAAAATAAGGTCATAATTCTTTTTTCGAGTTTTTATTAAATCTTATTTTTATTATTTCATTTACTTTTTGAAAATGATTTATTCGGATTTATAGAAATTTTTAATTATTTTTCCGAATTTATTTAAGTCTTGAAACTTGATTTATATGCTCTCTCGCATAAATTTTATAAAAACGTGAGGAATCGATGGAACGGGAACCGAAGGCGATATATTTCGACTTTATTTAGTCAAAAATATTATTTTTATAAATTTTGTATTTACGTAAACAAATTTGCACCGAATAGGATTTATTAGCGATTTTTAGAAATCGAGTCGGGCTAGGAGTATTTTAATCTTTGGGCTTAAGTTAGTAATAATAAGGAACCCATTATTGGGCTAAAGCCCATTTCTCCCCTTTTTCTTTTGCTGCCCGTCGAACACCAACATACACAACACAACAACCATTTTTTTATACAAAAAATACTCCATCTCCTTCCCCTTTTTCTCCCTGGTTCGACTAACAACAACGAAATTCAGCCTCCACCATCAATTTTCTTCATCAATCTTACAATTAAAACATACCACAATTATCCTTGGCAAATCCTAAACACAAACCCATGTCTTATTTGCACATGCAATTGATTTTTATAAAATCATAAAATTTAAGAATTTGCGTTCTTGGTTGTTTGATCAAGGGATTAGACATGCATCATGTTTATTAAGGTGTAAGCATTATAATTGGTAAGAATTTTAACTATGATCGCCCATGGTGGGTTAGTGGTGCCGCGGCCTAGGCATGATCCCATAGGGATCATGTTATTGATATCTAGTGTTTGATTATGGTGACTAGCATATTTCATTTAACCTTTCTCTTAGATGGGTTTTGATTTTGACCATGCATAATATTGATTTATGGTATTTTGATTTATCTAGGTTAATATAAGATGTGTTTTTGATTGTTGGGATTGAATTAGAGGTTGTTTGGTATAGATGTTATGAAGCCTAAATTCGGACAGCAGGTATGTGAGCCTAAAACTCACATATTTTCTACTGTGACCTGCATTTTTTACAGCTTAAATGGGTTCCTTAGGCCTTTTACATGTTAGTGGTGAGTTGGATAGGCACTCAACTCCTCCGGATGAGGAAATTATGACCTATTCAAGGTCGAAGGCCTATTCTGGGACAACAGGTTTGCATAGTTTATGGCTACAGGTTATTGACCCCCATTTGTGCATTTTAAGGTTTGATATAGTAGTAAGGATCATATGTGAATTCCTCCCACTGACCTCATGTTAATAGCTATCACCAAATAATTTTTATGACTAAAACGGTAAACCTGAGTTTGAAAACCAAATTCCGATTTTGTAACCTTTCAAAGATTGTAACTTTCCCGTTAATTGGTAGTAGATATTTACTCGTGGTTGGTATGGGCTGAAAGTAGAATCATGAGGCTTTCCAATGGGGGAAATCTCAGTTCCTTAAATATTATAGGTTAACGGGTTATTTTGTCCCAAGTTTGACTAGTGAAGCTTGACCATTAAGTTCTTACGATGGGGCTGTTAGTGTTTTGGACTTTTATAAAGTTTCGTAGACTCTTAGATCGATTGGTTGGACATTTCGGAAACTAGGTTCCAATATCGTTCCAGGGGTTTATATCCCATAGCCATTGGATTTATGGTTTGGGAGAGACACTCTTCCCAAGACAACCTTACCAGAACTTTTTGACTTTTACGTCTTTTGTTATGTAAACTTGAGGCGTTTTGTGTGAAAACCGTATTGGTGATAGTTGAGTTTTACTACTCTTTAGGAAAAGAGAGCAAAAGTGGCAAGTATTGACGAGTAGTTTAGGAAAACCACAAGTTATGACCCTAAGTGGGGATCGTTCTCAAGGAGGCTAGTGTGCTATGTGTGTAATGATTTGGATTAGATTTGTGATTATATTGTTGAGAAAGAAAAATAGAAATGAGATTAGAAGAGAAAGACGGTTACGAAGACGGATTAAAGTAAGTCGCAAAAGGTATACACGTAAAATCGTAAAAAGTACCAAAATTAAAATTTTACCCTAAAAATTCCTAAAAATTTCCAAAAATCCACAATAATATTCTAAGAGTTTACAAAAAATCAAAACTTGCCAAAACCTTTTAATTAATTAGATAATGACTTTTTAATGCTAATTAAAGCCCTAAAAATCAAAATTAATTATTAAAAAGTCCCCAACAAGATTTTAAAGTTTGTAAACCTCAAAAATAACCTAATTAAGCTAAAAAGTATTTTTCAAAATTTTAAAACCAATAAAAACTATTTTTAAACAATTAAAAACTACTAAAATCAATTAAAACTTAAATTAATTCTAGAAAATAATTAAAAGACTCTAAAAATATTTGGAAAGTTGCAAAAATCCTAATTAAGTGTTTAGAACCTAAGAAAAATGTAAAAACTTAGAAAATCAGACTTTAATTTTTAATAATAAAATAATATTAAAATAATATTAAAAATCCAAAAATCAAAAAAAATTCTAAAAACTTGTAAACTAGCTTAATTTAACCTAAATAACTCAGAAATGAAAGTGAAATTACCTAAATACCCTAAATGGGCCTAGAAAATGGGCTAAACCCAAAACAGACCCTTATTGGGCCAAATTTGGGCCCAATAACAAAAAGTGTTCAAAATAAGCCCAAGGAATAAGCCTGAAAATGCAATAAGCAATCTACAGAAAACGACAAAATAGTCGTTTTTGAGTTCTAGGCCACCCCAAGTGTTGATTCAATTTCCTAAAGCTTTTAAATGACTTAATTAAGCAAAATCAACAAAGAGTTTTCAAATAAGCTGACTCAATAAGCTAGAAAAAGCAAATAAGCACTTATGTAAAAGTCAAATAAGTTGGTTTTCTAGTAAAAAGTCAAAGTCAAAGTCCAATAAGCTCCAGTCTACTTAAATGGGTCAAATAATGAAGACCTATCATAAAAAATAAGTTGTTGCAAGTCTGGATAAGCTAGAATAGCTTATTGATAAGCTGACTTCAAAATTACACTAGCAGGGGCTAGTTTTGGGTGTTGAGCAGTGGAAACTTTTTCCACTGCTTGACTTGTTTGACTTTTTGTCTTTAGTGACTTTTTTGGAGATTCAGATTACACAAAGGCACCCAAATGATCTTTGGATCAAAAGGAGTCAAGAACAATCAAAATATCACAATCACAAACACCCAATTGATACAGTTTAATCAATCAATCACCAGATATGATACAGACATGAACACTTAAGCAGTTAAGCACTTATGAGCAGTTTTAGCACAAATCAGCCAGCCAAATTCAACCAAATGCATACACAAGCTATTATAAACTCCAATAAGCAAGTCTAAACAGGTTTCATGCAATGGTTCAAAGAATTAAGCAAGATTTAAGCCAATGAAAGTTACTGATGAACACTAACACATGTAGTTTTACACTTTGCTGATGTATTTGACACTTAAGCCAGATTCAACACCTCAAATCTTTCAAACAGGTTACAATGACTTTGTTTAAACCACTTTTAGCCCTACGCATGCATACACACTAAGTGTTCCCAAAATCCTAGGTCAAAACAGGCAATAACAAAGTTTTTATAGCAGATTGTTTGATTCAAGGCTTCAAACCCAAAAACTTGTAGTAAAACACTCTCAACCAAGCATATACCAGATATAGAACACAAACTCAAACTTTCCTCAACACAATAACAAGTTACAATCACAAACAGATAGACCCAAACACCCCTTAATCTTTTCAAAATCAATTTTTTCAAAGGCAAAGTGAGATTTAAGGCCACCCAAGCATCAATTAACACAATAACAAGTAAGATTAACAGATTCAAGCAGTTTTAAGCCACAAAATTCACAAGAACACAAGCCACATACAAATATCACCAAAAATCAAGAATTTAGGCAGATTTTAGGATTGAGTATGCAAACCTCATGGATGTACATCCACACCCACAAATTTATGAGCTTATGTACTAGCAAGAACAAGTACAAGCTTCCAATAACACCCCTTCTAAGAATCAACAAGGTTAGAAGCACAAGTATAAAAAATCGGAAACTTGGAAAATCTTGATTAATGCAACCTTGTTACCCCACACTTGATTATCCCCAAGTTATAAGCCTCACCACACCTTAATCAACTCAATTAGGATGCTATGATCAGCCCTATAACCCAAGAATTCCAAGATAGAAACAAGAACTTAGCAAAATATCAAGAAAATGAGAAAATGTGCAAACTTTTGCACACTCCTCTTTTGAAAACAGGTTTTAAACTTCAAAATCAGTAAACTAAGAACATAAACAAGCAGAAATAAGATGGAACTTGGTCTTTCTTCAAAACACTTAACTCAAATTCATAAAACTGAAAAGGGATTTACAAGTGCTTGAACAAAGGAAAAACCAAAAGCAAGAGCAAATGTTGGACCCTAAGCCTTTATATAGGCATACATGTTGTCTAGGAAAGTTGAAAAAAACGTAACCCTAGCTACTGAAGTCCCCTTTTTGCCCTTGTAGAATTTGAATGTCTTGGAGTCTTGTGAAGAATCTTTTGGCTTTTTGTTGAAGCTGGCAAAGGGAAAATGCATCCAAGGGTGTAGATGAAGCTTGAAAAGTAAGCCAAGTTCTTGAGCGTTAGATTTGCTGGCCTGTTTTGTTTGGACGTGAAGAGTGGGTCAGGGGAGGGTTGGCAATGTCACATGCATGAGAGTGATGGGAGTTTAGGGGTTGGGTTTTGATTAAGAGGCCATTAATCAATATTCTGGAGGTTATTATGGCTTAATTACAAGTAATTAAGAAATCCCTAATTTTATCAAGAACATGAAGAACAGGTTGTTTGATCTTGTTTGGTATTTAAATATGTGTTTAGGCGCGAGTTAAACTTAATTAATAATTAAGTTTAAACCGGTGGTGAGTGGATTGGTGAGGTGGCGGAATGGAGAGAGGGGATTGGTGGAAATTGTGAGTGGGGTGAGGTGGCAGCTTATGATTGGTTAAGGTTACTAGGTTGTCTGGCCAGCTTTGAACCTCCATCTTTTAGCAACTTGTCATTTCCATTCCAAACCTTGTCAACGCCCATTTTAGTTATAACAACTTTTGCAACTTTGCATTTTTGCCCCAAAAACTTTTACAAAGTGAATTCAGGGGTATTTCTTGCCATTTTTGAATTCTTCAAGGACTGATTTAGCATTTTGATTGATGGATAATGGTCTTGACTTGTATAATTGATGTTTTGGAGGACTGAATTTGCCAAGTCATGTTTTATGAGGGACCATTTTTGCCAAATGTTGAAAGTTGAGGGTCCTTTTGGTAATTTTGGAATTTTCAAGGGACCAAACTTGTAATTTCTTGTACTTTGAAGGACTTAATGATGTATTTGACTTTGTGGAGGATATTGGTTGACAATTTAGCTTTGATGAGGGGCTAAACTTGCTAATTCTTCAAAGTAGAGGGCCCTTTTTGTAATTTTGACAAACTTTAGGGACCAAACTTGTAATTATGAGGATACAAGGGTATAAAGTGTCAATTCTTCCATATTGGAGGACCCTTCTTCATAATTCTTCAAATATTCAAAGGTAAATCTTGGGAAAGTCTTCATTAGGGCTTGGTTCATTGTGCGACTTCGTTTCCCGTGTTCGTTTTTGTATGATTCTTGTGATCTTTTGTCATTTTCTCAATATCCGTACCTAAAATACACAAGCAACAAACACAAGCATATATATGGGTATTTTGATTATATTTAATGCATTTTAAGCCCTATTTGGACGATGAGACTATGTATAAAAGCAGTCTCATCACTCCCCCATACTAAACCATTGTCGTGCCCTCACGCAATTCTAGAATAAAGTATCGTAGCATCTCCAAAACTCATTTTATTCACTTTATTGAACGATAAACTAGCTACACTACTACTATTGCTATAACTACTTGCGTTTTAGACATAATGTATGATTTTTATCGCAAAATGGGACGTTTAGGTTCATAGAATAAGAACACGTGAATGCTTCGTTAGAAATAATTTCATCGTCCTCGATTTTCACCCCAATTTCATGCCAAGCGTGCAACGAGATCATTGTCATTATAAGTTAGTAATGCTAACACTACTCATATGCTCTAATCACGTACTTTTCCTCCCATTATTCCTAAGTTGTATCTCTTATATTTTATGTTTTCTTGAATGTTTCACGAGGATACATTGTTTGACTTATGCGATAATAGAGATTTAGGTCTAAAAATAGAGTCCTAACGGTGTAACCAAGACCATCAAATCAATAACCCCTCCCAATAGACAACGATGTCAAAAAATTAAGTTGACAAGAAGAATCGATAAACACGGTTTTATAACGGTTTTGAAGATGAGACTTATTACCAAGACTTTTATACGCCCCCTAACGGAAGGGCCTTATTATCTTTGGTGTACCTCCATCTTTTATTCAACTTCGCCATGAAGCTTTTATTATGACTTCGGTCTTGCCTTGCCTTTTATTATCCACCTCATCGGTAGTTTTATTAGCCAAAGACGTATATCCTCACGCTAAGGCGAATTTTGGATCTTTAAAGCTTCGAAGATTAAGGCTTGATTCACTTTCAATTTTGCATAGATTTTTCGGCCTTGTGGGGCTTCAAATTGTTTGCTTGATTTAGGTGAGCACTTGAAATCTTATTATTGGGTGAAACTTTTGATTATTTGGGTGCCAATACTTCAAAACCATGGCGTTGGCGATACCTTAATGTCTTCCCAGTTTAATTACACGGAAGCTACTAGAAATGACTAGAAACCCAACAATCCAACTAAACCGCTAAGTCAATATTTATTAAGCAAAAAATCTTTACATGCGAAGGGAGAATAAGCAAACAACGAGAACACATGAGTTTTTGAAAGAATACGAGTATTCTACGTTTAGCATAGTAACTTATAATTAACCCTATCATTTCTCTTCCTCAGTTAAGAGACTTAGCCTAATGTGTAGTTAAGGAACCAAAGCTAAGTGCTCAACACGCACGGTCGAGTCAAAAATTACTCTTATTCTCGCCATCGGAAAACCTACATTCATGTCTTCAAACACTTATAAAGCATGAGAACAATTTTAAATTTTGGCCATTTTTAGCCTTATTTTGCAAGAAAACGATAAACAAAAGGATAAACTTTGGAAAGCATGAAGGTTTGGCAAGGCAAGTATCTATTCACCCCCCCCCCCATACTAAAGTTAAACATTGTCCTCAATGTTTCGAGTCTAGGGGTGCAAACAACCCCATACTAGAGACGTAGTCGAATGCCTAATCTAGCATGGAAAGGGTGTAACCAATAAATTAATAGCCGTTTATGAAGTGTGCTAATAACCTAAGGTTAGAACATCAAAATGATATATCATGGATATTGAGAAAGTCTTCAAAGCAAACGGTCGAGTGCTCCCATAAAACGAACACGAGAGGCTCCAATCGTGAAGATCATGATCATCTAAAGTCCACAATTCACAAACAACCACGGAACAAAGGTTGGAAGGGCACAAATCCCCACACGTTAACTACATTAGAAAGCGATAATATGTACATAGGATAAGCATGGGACTCCCCCACGAGGCTCCTCGTTTTTGATTACCGAGTCATGAGCTCGACTCGATCCCCTCAATATTAATTATCATTGGGGAAGGTGACTTGGTCGAGGTAGTTCAAGGATGGAACTTCCCCGCCAAAGTAGTGCTTCAACCTATGTCCATTCACCTTGAAGTTAGGACCATCATCTTGAGCTAGCTCGATGGTCTCAAGCTCGATGGTCCCATACGGAAACACTTGAGTCACGGTGAATGGACCGGACCAACGGGATTTCAACTTACCGGAAAAGATATTTAAGCGAGAATAAAAAGCAAAACTTGATCCCCAATGTTAAAAACCCGGTTTTTAATTTTAGAATCATGCAACTTTTTTGTTTTTTCCTTATAAATCAATGAATTTCATAAGCAATGTCCCTCAATTCATCCAATTCATTTAATTGCATTTTCCGGTGTTTTTCCCGTGGTCTCCATATCATCATTACAATGCTTTAGGGCCCAATAAGCCTTGTGTTCTAACTCGATAGGCAAATGACAATTCTTTCCATACACAAGCTTATAGGGAGTGCACCCAATGGGCGTCTTATGAGCGGTCCTAAAGGCCCATAAAGCATCGTCCAAGTTATCCGACCAAGATTGTCGGTTTTCCCCACCGGATCTCTCCAAGATCCTCTTCAAAGCTCGGTTTGAAACCTCGACTTGTCCACTCGTTTGTGGGTGATAATTCGTAGAAAGCCGAGGTGTAACCCCATATTTGCTTAGGACCCTTTCAAATTGGTCGTTACAAAAATGGGTTCCACGATCGCTTATGATCGCACGAGGGGTTCCAAACCGAAAAAACAAGATTTTCAAAAACTTAACTACCACACGAGCATCATTGGTGGGCAAGGCTTTGGCCTCCACCCACTTAGATAGGTAGTCAACCGCAACGAGAATGTACTTATTACCACGAGATGATGGGAATGGCCCCATAAAGTCTATACCCCAAACATCAAAGATCTCACACACTTGGAAGATATTTTGTGGCATTTCATCTTTTTGTGAGGCTTTTCCTTGTCGTTGGCATGAATCACATGACTTCACAAGATCTTGTGCATCTCGGTAAATAGTAGGCCAAAACAAGCCGGCATCAAACACCTTCTTAGCCGTGAGATTAGCACCATGGTGACCACCCGTGGGTCCCTCATGGCAAGCTCTAAGGATGTTAGAAGCTTCGGTGCCAAATACACAACGTCGGATAATTTGATCCGCACAAGTTCGAAACAAGTAAGGGTCGTTCCAAAAGTAGAACTTGACATCACGAAAGAATTTTTGTTTTTCTTGAGTCGTCATACCCTTAATGATGAAGTTACCCGCATGGTAAATTGCAAAGTCCGCAAACCATGGGGTGGAAGAATCAAGCTTAGAATTCACTACACCAAGTGTCTCGAGCGGAAATGTTTCGGTGATTTCCTTGGGCTCGTAAACACTTTGGTGAGGATCTTCCAAACGAGAAAGATGGTCGGCTGCTAGATTCTCGGCTCCTTTTTTGTCAACGATGGTGTGATCAAATTCTTGAAGGAGGAGAATCCAACGAAGTAATCTAGGCTTAGCATCTTGCTTTGCCATGAGCTACTTGATAGCCGAATGGTCCGTATACACTATGCATTTAGCTAAGACGAGATAAGGTCGGAACTTCTCAAATGCATACACCACGGCAAGGAACTCCTTTTCCGTTGTAGTGTATTTTAGTTGAGCTTCGGTCATCATCTTGGTAGCATAGTGAATAGGCAAGAAGTGCTTATCATGACGTTGCCCCAAAACGGCCCCAATAGCGTAATCACTAGCATCACACATGAGTTCAAAGGGGAGGTTCCAATTGGGAGCAACAAGAATGGGAGCTTCGGTAAGTTTCCTCTTAAGGATTTCAAAGGCTCGTACACAATCTTCGTCAAAGACAAAACGTGCCTCTTTTTCAAGAAGATGTGTAATGGGTCAAGAAATCTTCGAAAAATCCTTGATGAATCGACGATAAAAGCCCGCGTGGCCTAGGAAACTCCTAACTCCCTTAACGGTTTTGGGATGAGGTAATTTGGCGATGACGTCTACCTTAGCTTGATCTAACTCAATCCCCGCTTTCGAGACCTTGTGCCCTAAGACGATTCCACTCTTAACCATAAAATGACATTTTTCCCAATTGAGCACAAGGTTGGTTTCCTCACAACGTTTCAACATTCTCTCAAGGTTCGACAAACACGAAGTGAACGAATTACCAAACACGGAAAAGTCATCCATGAAGACTTCCATCGTCTTCTCGATCATATCATGAAAAATAGCCATCATGCACCTTTGGAAGGTTCTCGGTGCATTGCAAAGTCCGAATGGCATTCTACGATAGGCAAACGTTCCATATGGACACGTAAACGTAGTCTTTTCTTGATCACGAGGGTCGATGGGAATTTGGAAGTAACCGGAAAAACCATCTAAAAAGCAATAGAAATCGTTTCCCGCAAGACGCTCTAACATTTGGTCCATGAAGGGCAAGGGAAAATGGTCTTTTCGAGTGGCTTCATTCAACTTACGATAGTCAATGCACACTCTCCATCTGATCACGAGTCTAGTGGGAATTAACTCGTTGGCATCGTTTGGCACAACGGTCATTCCTCCCTTTTTAGGGACACAATGAATAGTACTCACCCAAGGGCTATCGGAAATAGGGTAAATCATTCCCGCGTCAAGGAGTTTAAGGACCTCCTTTTTTATGACCTCGTGAATTTTGGGGTTCACCCTCCTTTGACTTTGGATTGCGGGCTTGTAATCCTCCTCTATTAAGATTTTGTGGGTACAAAACTTGGGATCGATTCCCTTAATTTCGGATAACTTCCACGCAATTTCCCTCTTGTGGTCCTTTAGAACATCGACAAGTGCGGTTTTTTCATCATTCGAAAGTTCCTTCGCAATAATAACAGGCAACTTGTCGTCCTCCTCCAAATAGACATATTCGAGATGAGGAGGTAAATCTTTCAACTCAAGGATAGGTGGTTCCTCAAGTGAAGATTTGGGCTCGATACTCATAACCTCCTCGGGTGGAGGAAATGGGAAATCGTTAAGAAAATCCTTGATAATCGAGAAGTCCTCATCGTTGTCGAGGTCTTCGTTACAAGTACGTGGAACATCAAATTCTTCCAACGTAAAACCACCACCTTCAAATGGAGTGAAGGTTGGTGTCGAATTATCAAGAATTGGATCTAACATAGTGGGATTGCCACTAGTTTCTTCATCACCAAAACCTAGAACTTCTTGTGAAAATTCCTTGCAAACCACGTCGATCATATCAACGAGGTTTATGGTTGCAACGGAATAAACATGAGAAATTTGAGAGTTTTGAGTTGCGTTTATAACAAGTTCCTCGTCGTTGAAACGTAAGGTGATCTTTCTAGCATGAACATCGATCAAAGCCATAGACGTATCTAAAAACGAACGACCTAAAATGAGAGGAACTTGAGGATCCGTGGGGATATCAACAACGATAAAGTCTACGGGATAGTAGAACTTCCCCACTTTCACAAAAACATCTTCCGCCAAACCACATGCGGGAATCGTGGAATGGTCGGCCAACTCGATAGACATTAGTAAAGGAGTAAGATTAGGAAGATTGAGTGACTTGAAGATTGCAAGTGGCATCAAGTTAATGCTATCACCAAGATCGGCCAAGGCGAAGCATTCCTCCATATCTTGGATTGCACATGGAATCAAGAATTTACCGGGATCACCGACTTTTTGAGGTATGCGATTAAGATAAACCGACGAACAACTAGACAATTGGTGCAATTTCTCCTTGTTGTTCAACATACTCTTAAAGTTAGCAGCAAATCGAGCCATCATGACCAAAGCATCGGCGAAACTCACATTAAAGTGCAAATCACGAAACATTTTCATAAAAAAGCTCAAATTGATAATTGTCGAGCTCTTGACATTTCTCCTTCCTAAGTCTCGATGGATAGGGAAAAGGTGGTGTGGGTTGAGGCATAGTAGGCATAGCCTTTGGAATCTCGGGTTCCAATGATGGTAATGGGTCAACCGTAGGTGTGGCATGAGCGGTACTTCGTAGGATTGGAACATGCTCCTTTTGGACCACCACCTCGGGTTCTTCCTCAATTGCTTCCTCCGTAGGAGCAATTGGTTGAGGAGTCGGTTCCTTAAGTGTCTTACCACTACGTGTGGTAATCACTTTCATCTCACCCTTAGGGTTGGATATAGTGTTGCTAGGAAGACTACTCGAAGACGGTTTACACATTATTGCCTCAAACATAGACGAGATTTTATCTTCAAAATTGGATTGCCTCAATACGGCCTCAGCTTTCCTTTTCTCGGCCTTAATCATCTCTTGTTTAATCTCATGTTGCCCTTGTTTCATTTTTGTTGGTTTTGTTGCAACCTAGTGACATTTCCTTCCATCTTGTTGGTGTGGATTTTAAGTTCATTAGCTAACTCATTTTTCAACTCTTTCTTCAAGTCGTTCTTAAACTCGGATCTTAGGCTAATGATTTCTCTTTGCATATTGTCAAACCTAGCATCATTCCCACTAGCGTATTCAACAAACTCACTTGGAAGATCTTTCAATATTTGCAAACCCTTGTTGTTATTTTGAAAATCATTTTGATTCTTGTTTGTAACTTGATTATTAGCCCCTTGATTCCCATAGTTTCCCTTGTTGTAATTTTTTTGAAACCAACTTGATTGTTGTGATAGTTGTTGTTAGCATTTTGATTTGAACCAAAACCCGGTGGAGTCAATTGATTAGAGCGGGAAACTTGACCGTTTTGGTTGTAATTTCCCGTGGCCGCGAAGGCACTCGAAGTGTTACCACCGTTGGTAATGCATTCGGAGAAATCATGACCTCCACCACAATACATGCAAGAAACCTCAACCGCTTTAGCTGTAGCGGGAGCATTTTGTTCACCAACTTTAAACTCAATCAAAAGTCCTTTTAGCTTATCAAAAATCTTGTTTTCCATGTTCGCCTCAATTTGGCAAGCATCGATGGTAGTAGACAAAGAAGGTGAAGCCGAAGAAAAAGCCTTACGAACACTAGACGTGCTACGAGGACTATACACCTTAGATCTATTCTCAATTATCACCAAAGCTTCCTCAACCGTTTTACACAAAAAATTACCACCCGCGGCGGCATTCAAATAATCCCTTTCATGATCATTAAGTCCATTGTAAAACGTGTCAATTTGATGCAAGTCGGAAAAACCTTGATGAGGACATTCATGTAACAATTTCTTAAACCTATTCCAAGCCGTCGAAAAACTTTCATTAAACTCTTGTGAAAATTTTGAAATCTCGTTTTTTAAGTGCGTAGTCTTAGAGGGCGGAAAAAATTGGTTCACAAACTTAGACACGAGATCCTTCCACGTCAATATAGAATTGGGTGGCTCTTTCTCTAACCAAATTTTAGCGGGCCCCGCTAAGGAATACGGAAAAAGCATCATCTTAATCGAGTCATTCGAGACATCCTTAAACATGCAAGTGGCGGTAAGACGATTGAATTGGCGGATATGGTTGTGTGGATTGTCCTTCTCATCACCACAGAATTTGTTGTTTTGGATCATCGACAACAAACCCGTTTTCACCTCAAAATTCTCCGCAAGGATAGCGGGAATCACAATAGCCTCTCCATAACCCTCGGTGGGTGCTTGAAGTAACTCCATCATAGTTCGATTCGCCATGGTTGGTGCTTCTTTAACAATGGGTTCGTCAATAGGAGACTCCTCACTAGAAAGATTGGGAGTGGGAGTTTTGTTTTTTCGTTTACGTGAACGTCTTGCTGATTACGAGTTAGCATAAACGTCACATACAACGAGGGGACGAGCAAAGAAGATTCTTTTTAGTGTTTTGTATTTTTCAATTTTTTTGTGGTTTTTGATTGTATTAACCTTTTTGGATCTTGTGGAATGTATTAAGTAGACACAAATCTACAAATCTCCTCCTTAATCAAATCTCTCGATTAAAGAAGCCTCAAGGAATGAAAACGATCACGTGAAGTGAACGCCTTCGATGACTTTAGACCGTTGGTGGAACACCAAAACGTTCAAGAGGGTTTAATCAAAGGAAACCAAGAAAATATATATGGTACTTAGTAATACTTTGGGCGGCAAAACCCTCGATTAGCTCTCAAAATCAAATACTCACAAGCAAGCGGGGAAACGAGGCGGCGCAAAGCACTTAAGAGCCTTTTTCCTTAGGATATATTTTATAATATCCGCCTTATACCCACCTTATAGTTTGTATTTTTCAAGATTGAGCTTCACGAAAGTATTTATCTATTTTTGCCTTTTCCTTTGGTTTGAGATTTGAATACAATGATTGGGTAATGACCTCCCAAGTCAAGGTTGTGATTTCTCACGTATTTGGAGTACTTGTGAATTCATTGTTCTACGTATACACTATAGTAATAGTATTCACACAAAAACCGAAAACCGATAATACGTATTAGTAGAGTGCTACTAATACAAATACTATTTATGGTTAGTATATAAAAACAACAATGTTAAATCAAAACACAACACGCCTCCCCGGAAGCGGCGCCAAAATGATAGTTGAGTTTTACTACTCTTTAGGAAAAGAGAGCAAAAGTGGCAAGTATTGACTAGTAGTTTAGGAAAACCACAAGTTATGACCCTAAGTGGGGATCTCTCTCAAGGAGGCTAGTGTGCTATGTGTGTAATGATTTGGATTAGATTTGTGATTATATTTTTGAGAAAGAAAAATAGAAATGAGATTAGAAGAGAAAGACGGTTACGAAGACGGATTAAACTAAGTCGAAAAAGGTATACACGTAAAATCGTAAAAAGTACCAAAATTAAACTTTTACCCTAAAAATTCCTAAAAGTTACCAAAAATCCACAATAATATTCTAAGAGTTTACAAAAAATCAAAACTTGCCAAAACCTTTTAATTAATTAGATAATGACTTTTTAATGCTAATTAAAGCCCTAAAAATCAAAATTAATTATTAAAAAGTCCCCAACAAGATTTTAAAGTTTGTAAACCTCAAAAATAACCTAATTAAGCTAAAACGTATTTTTAAAAATTTTAAAACCAATAAAAACTATTTTTAAACAATTAAAAACTACTAAAATCAATTAAAACTTAAATTAATTCTAGAAAATAGTTAAAAGACTCTAAAAATATTTGGAAAGTTGCAAAAATCCTAATTAAGGGTTTAGAACCTAAGAAAAATGTAAAAACTTAGAAATCAGACTTTTAATTTTTAATAATAAAATAATATTAAAATAATATTAAAAATCCAAAAATCATAAAAAATTCTAAAAACTTGCAAACTAGCTTAATTTAACCTAAATAACTCAGAAATGAAAGTGAAATTACCTAAATACCCTTAATGGGCCTCGAAAATGGGCTAAACCCAAAACAGACCCTTATTGGGCCAAATTTGGGCCCAATAACAAAAAGTGTTCAAAATAAGCCCAAGGAATAAGCCTGAAAATGCAATAAGCAATCTACAGAAAACGACAAAATAGTCGTTTTTGAGTTCTAGGCCACCCCCAAGTGCTGATTCAAGTTCCTAAAGCTTTTAAATGACTTAATTAAGCAAAATCAACAAAGAGTTTTCAAATAAGCTGACTCAATAAGCTGGAAAAAGCAAATAAGCACTTATGTAAAAGTCAAATAAGTTGGTATTCTAGTAAAAAGTCAAAGTCAAAGTCCAATAAGCTCCAGTCTACTTAAATGGGTCAAATAATGAAGACCTATCACAAAAAATAAGTTGTTGCAAGTCTGGATAAGCTAGAATAGCTTATTGATAAGCTGAGTTCAAAATTACACTAGCAGGGGCTAGTTTTGGGTGTTGAGCAGTGGAAACTTTTTCCATTGCTTGACTTGTTTGACTTTTTGTCTTTAGTGACTTTTTTGGAGATTCATATTACATAAAGGCACCCAAATGATCTTTGGATCAAAAGGAGTCAAGAACAATCAAAATATCACAATCACAAACACCCAATTGATACAGTTTAATCAATCAATCACCAGATATGATACAGACATGAACACTTAAGCAGTTAAGCACTTATGAGCAGTTTTAGCACAAATCAGCCAGCCAAATTCAACCAAATGCATACACAAGCTATTATAAACTCCAATAAGTAAGTCTAAACAGGTTTCATGCAATGGTTCAAAGAATTAAGCAAGATTCAAGCCAATGAAAGTTACTGATGAACACTAACACATGCAGTTTTACACTTTGCTGATGTATTTGACACTTAAACCAGATTCAACACCTCAAATCTTTCAAACAGGTTACAATGACTTTGTTTAAACCACTTTTAGCCCTAAGCATGCATACACACTAAGTGTTCCCAAAATCCTAGGTCAAAACAGGCAATAACAAAGTTTTTATAGCAGATTGTTTGATTCAAGGCTTCAAACCCAAAAACTTGCAGTAAAACACTCTCAACCAAGCATATATCAGATATAGAACACAAACTCAAACTTTCCTCAACACAATAACAAGTTACAATCACAAACAGATAAACCCAAACACCCCTTAATCTTTTCAAAATCAAATTTTTCAAAGGCAAAGTGAGATTTAAGGCCACCCAAGCATCAATTAACACAATAACAAGTAAGATTAACAGATTCAAGCAGATTTAAGCCACAAAATTCACAAGAACACAAGCCACATACAAATATCACCAAAAATCAAGAATTTAGGCAGATTTTAGGATTGAGTATGCAAACCTCATGGATGTACATCCACACCCAAGAATTTATGAGCTTATGTACTAGCAAGAACAAGTACAAGCTTCCAATAACACCCCTGCTAAGAATCAACAAGGTTAGAAGCACAAGTATAAAAAAATCAGAAACTTGGAAAATCTTGATTAATGCAACCTTGTTACCCCACACTTGATTATCCCCAAGTTATAAGCCTCACCACACCTTAATCAACTCAATTAGGATGCTATGATCAGCCCTATAACCCAAGAATTCCAAGATAGAAACAAGAACTTAGCAAAATATCAAGAAAATGAGAAAATGTGCAAACTTTTGCACACTCCTCTTTTGAAACGGGTTTTAAACTTCAAAATCAGTAAACTAAGAACATAAACAAGCAGAAATAAGATGGCACTTGGTCTTTCTTCAAAACACTTAACTCAAATTCATAAAACTGAAAAGGTATTTACAAGTGCTTGAACAAAGGAAAAACCAAAAGCAAGAGCAAATGTTGGACCCTAAGCCTTTATATAGGCATACATGTTGTCTAGGAAAGTTGAAAAAAACGTAACCCTAGCTACTGAAGTCCCCTTTTTGCCCTTGTAGAATTTGAATGTCTTGGAGTCTTGTGAAGAATCTTTTGGCTTTTTGTTGAAGCTAGCAAAGGGAAAATGCATCCAAGGGTGTAGATGAAGCTTGAAAAGTAAGCCAAGTTCTTGAGCGTTGGATTTGCTGGCCTGTTTTGTTTGGACGTGAAGAGTGGGTCAGGGGAGGGTTGGCAATGTCACATGCATGAGAGTGATGGGAGTTTAAGGGTTGGGTTTTGATTAAGAGGCCATTAATCAATATTCTGGAGGTTATTAGGGTTTAATTACAAGTAATTAAGAAATCCCTAATTTTATCAAGAACATGAAGAACAGGTTGTTTGATCTTGTTTGGGATTTACATATGTGTTTAGGCGCGAGTTAAACTTAATTAATAATTAAGTTTAAACCGGTGGTGAGTGGATTGGTGAGGTGGCAGAATGGAGAGAGGGGATTGGTGGAAATTGTGAGTGGGGTGAGGTGGCAGCTTATGATTGGTTAAGGTTACTAGGTTGTTTGGCCAGCTTTGAACCTCCATCTTTTAGCAACTTGTCATTTCCATTCCAAACCTTGTCAACGCCCATTTTAGTTATAACAACTTTTGCAACTGTGCATTTTTGCCCCAAAAACTTTTACAAAGTGAATTCAGGGGTATTACTTGCCATTTTTGAATTCTTCAAGGACTGATTTGGCATTTTGATTGATGGATAATGGTCTTGACTTGTATAATTGATGTTTTGGAGGACTGAATTTGCCAAGTCATGTTTTATCAGGGACCATTTTTGCCAAATGTTGAAAGTTGAGGGTCCTTTTTGTAATTTTTGAATTTTCAAAGGACCAAACTTGTAATTTCTTGTACTTTGAAGGACTTCATGATGTATTTGACTTTGTGGAGGATATTGGTTGACAATTTAGCTTTATTGAGGGGCTAAACTTGCCAATTCTTCAAAGTGGAGGGCCTTTTTGTAATTTTGACAAACTTTAGGGACCAAACTTGTAATTATGAGGATACAAGGGTATAAAGTGTCAATTATTCCATATTGGAGGACCCTTCTTCATAATTCTTCAAATCTTCAAAGGTAAATCTTGGGAAAGTCTTCATTAGGGCTTGGTTCATTGTGCGGCTTCATTTCCCGTGTTCGTTTTTGTATGATTCTTGTGATCTTTTGTCATTTTCTCAATATCCGTACCTAAAATACACAAGCAACAAACACAAGCATATATATGGGTATTTTGATGATATTTAATGCATTTTAAGCCCTATTTGGACGATGAGACTATGTATAAAAGCAGTCTCATCAATTGGATACTTGGTTTAACACTTAGAACATGTGTAATACAAAATTCCCACAGGTTTTAAGTTTTGTTTATCCTTGGTTCACTTTGACTTAGGTGTCGGTGCAACTTTTTACCCGTAATACATTTTTATCGAATTATTTTCGTATAATTGTTTTATAAGCATATAAAACGCGTACTTAAGGGTCGTGATCACTTTTGTAGGTCAAAAATAGCCTTGGAGTGCTACTATATACTCCTCTACAGCCCGGTTCTTATGGAAAACTAAGATTCACGGATCTTTTAGCTACTAGGAATGATCATTGTTCATATGGTTAACATAATCAAAGCGGAATTAGAACAATAACCATTGACAAGGTGTTTGGGCACAATAACACAAGAATTAAACAAATTGATTGCTAATTATATTAATAATCCACAATCACTAGGTGTGTATACATTGAATCCCACACCTAGTCGACACACGCTTTAGGTTTACATCTTGTATGAATGATATGAATAAAAACCTAAGAACCTTGTTCCTTTTATAGACTAAGGATTTGGGTTTATGATGTGTCGTGGATAGTATAGTGATAATTTGAGATTATGTTATAGGGTAAATTAGAAAATTACCTTTAGGAAAAAGTAATAGACTAATAATACCAATGACGAATTCAATTAAACACGTGAGTGAATCAAGTTCGTTGTACACGAAGATCTTATGAATTTGAGACGTTTTGTTTCGTTTTGGACAATTGATTTGAATTGTTTTTCGGTTTTTAAACTACAATTAAAATCTACCAATTTTAAGCTATTTAAAATAAACCTAAAGTGCATGAATCGTAAACCCCGCTATATTTAAAATCTAAAAGCACAATTAATTACTTAAAAATAAAAACTATTTAAAATTACACTAATTTAATAATCTATAAAAATATAATCTATTTAATATCTAAAACTTTTAATCTATTTAAGAATCTAATTAAACTTTTTTTAAAACTAATTTACTTTATTAAAAATTACTTAAAACAAATTTATATATTTTTATTTAAACTAAATTAATTTAAAATATAAAGTTATATAAAATCTAATTGTAAAAATAAACTAATAAAACTTTTTAATTAATAAAAACATTTTTATTTTTTTATTTTTATTTTTTTATTTATTTAACAAACTGATTAATATTTTTTTTTTTGAAACTTAAAATTTACTTTTAAAGAAAAATATTATTAATACTTATATAAAGCTAAAAATTAGTAAAACTAAAATAGATCAAAAACTGCCAGATTTATATGTCCTATATCAATGAACAAACAGGATATAAAATCAAAAATGCATGTAGCACAATTGGCTAACACTCAGGGTAGTCAAACAGGAGGTCTCGAGTTCGAAACCCATAATGACAATTTTTTGGATTTAATTCTTTTTGACAGTTCAAACAATTGAGTACACAGGAGTGACCCTTGGTAAGCTTATTATGAATAAGCTGATAGTAATCAGCTTAATGAGCTTATACAATCAGTTGGACTTGATAAGCTAAATTAAACACAACTAATCTAACCGACTAAAACAGTAAACAATTTAAACAGATAAATCAACTATAAAATACAAACATTAAACAGATAAGTTAGCTATTAATCAGTAACATGCAATAGCACAAGTAAGCTATAACAACCGATTCAAAACAGTGAAAACAACTAATTAAGCTACTCAAATAAGATCAGCAGACATAGAAAAAAAAATACATTCAGCAACATATTGGAACTTGGTAATCAGAAGAAAAACAATTCTCACAAACTAAGCAGTTTAAACTTACCAAATAAGTAGCAATTCTATCTATAACAGCATACTTAATCACCATATTCAAACATTTATCCTAAAAACTTGAAAAGAACTCATATATCAGATTCATTTTCCTGATACTAAACTTACTAGATTCATTAAAAATCAGCAACTAAACAGTAAAACATTGAACATCCAAGAAATAAGATTATATCAGCAAATCGTACCAAACCGAACTTGTTCTAATCATGGGCACAACATCATCACATAATTCATAAGTGTCAAATCAGGCCTAACAGTAAACAATATAACCTTATAAAGATGCAAATCTAAATCAGTCACAATCTCATACTTTCAACTACTAAATCAGCTAACATAAAGCAATCTAAATCAAATGAAATCACTCAAACAATCAAAAGCATAATAATATTCAAATAAAGTTTAATCTACTAGACATGTAAAATAAAAGGAATTAGCACCTTTTGACGAAACCATTGGGACGTAGACCTGCGCTGAGCAGTCTAGATGAACCGGACCACCACCATCATCCACCATTCTCCATCAACCGAACCACCATAGTAATCAAACGAACCGTCATCACAACCGAACCAAGCAGATTTATATATTAAAATTATCTAGTAGGGATAATTTTTGATCCAATTTTTACTTATAACATTAAACTAAAACTATTAATTAGTTTAAGTTTAACATCTCAAACATTATTGTGTTAAACAGTTAATTAAAGTTAATTCGTATATCAATTTACTCAATGAAAACAGGACACGAATTTAAATAAATTGACTGAAACTTTCATTAATCTCCAGAAATATTACAAAGCTTAATAAAAAAGAAATACAAGATTTAACCCTAACACTATTTTAACAGAATAACTTTAAAGTAAGAAAAAGGATGATTTTTTACAAGATAATTGGGGGTTTTTATAGCCTCCCCAAAGGCTTTGCTGAGAGGATATCCGAATCTTCTAAGGAATATTCCTTTTGATTCTTGGCCCTTGATCTTCATTCTTCTTTCTCTCTCTTTGATTGCCTTTGATCGGATAGATGAGAAAACACCACTAGCACACGGATTGCCAACATGGCATCCGTGTGTGCTAGTTGTGCTTCTTTTGAGGCTCTTGATTGGTGGGATTGGAGGAATGATGTGTATCTTCCACTGAAAAACAGCCACGTAGCCTCTTCTTTCCTCTCATTCTCTTCCTATAACCATGGGGCTATTATTCCCCTTGTTATGAATTAATTATTTAATCAAAAAGCCCCATGTAAAACTGTTGATTTCTTGGATTAGGGTTTTAAAACAGTAACTTTAAAGTTACTGCTTTTATTGTGTTTTGGGGATGAAGATGATAACATAGATATCATCGAAGGAATTATTAATTTGTGTGAGTGGGACTGAATAAGGAAAACGAGTGGGTGGGGATTTATTTATGTGTGATGAAACGTGTGGATGAAAATAGGTTGGTAAATGGAACGTGAAAGTTTATGAGTGGGTAGAATAAAAGTGACGTGTGAGGGGAATAAAAAACGATTGGGTTTATTTATTGAATGTGTAAAACACGTTTTCAACAAACGTGCAAAGTTGTGGAACCAAAAAAAAACCCTAAAGGCCCATTTTGATATATAGAAACCGTTTAATCTCAGTGAGCATTGGCTTGAGGCCCAATAAACAGATTCCCATCCGTTTATAATTTCATTTTGGGCCTAATGGACTTTCAAAACACCTCAATAATTTAACTTGAAACTTAAATGGGCTTTTGAGCCCATTTACCCCATTGTGGGACCCACTTGGCCATAAACTTGCAAAATTATTAAATCCACTCAAGTCGAGCTCGATTTTGGCTTCTTCAATCTTTTTCTTCAAACTTGTGCCGGTTTTTTGCCGATTTTCGTGATCTTGGTACCTACACACATTCAAACAAGAAACAAGCATATACAAGGCATATTTGATACATATCATGCATAATTTCATTGTTTTAAGCTACAAATGATACGAGTATTTAAGCTCATATCAAATTCCCCAATGCTAAGCAATTGCCGTATCCTCACGCAATGATAAAATAAAACTATATCTACACCATTATTCAACTTTTGACATTTTATTTTGCAAAGACATAATATATTGCTTTCATTATTGAAAAATAACTTTAAGGATCATAAAAGCTCAAATAGATTCATCGTCCTCGACTTTTCACTTTTCTATGCCAAGTGCAAAAACAAGATCATTGTTATTATAAGTTGGTAGACTAACACGAACTCATGTCGGCCAATTATTCACTTAGACTCCCTTATTCCTATGTGTATCTCTTATATTTTATTGTTGTCTTGAATGATCACGAGGATGCATTGTTGACTTATTTCGATAATTTATTAGGCCGAAAATAAAGTGAACGATTTAATCAATAGTTAGCTAAAGGACAAAATCTTTTAAAACTGCTTCTCGGGACCTCATAAAGTTCATATCTTGGCATAACTTGCTTCGCGATTTGAGACCTTTCTCGGACCGATATTTTGCAGTGACTTTATACTTTAAACCTTGAGAGACGTTCATGAAATAATGGTCTTCTCTTCATATAGGAATTTCTTCACTTGAAGTTTTGAGAGATTCATACTTGGACTACGACTTCTTCATTTTTTCTCCAATCTTTATTTGGGATTTTGATATACAACGATCCGCCTCCTTTTTGGACTTGGCTTCATTTATCCTCATACCTTGTTATGGTCTTTTTGGATAGACTTCTCCATGACTTTTGGGGAGTATTTGCTTTTCGTCGTCTGTCTCAATCCTTCATATTGATTTTTGATAAATGATTCTTCACATCACTTGAGATCTTTAGCAATAAAACATAGCCCTCATGTCTTGATAGGACCTTTTTGGACTTGCCAATCTTCGCATCCCGCTTCAATAAGTTATGCCTTTGCTATGAACTCTAATCCATACCGAGCAACTTTTAAACGATCTTGGGCTAGAAGCTAAGTAACTTTTCAAATCATTCAACCTTATTTATTGCAATTAAATTTATTAGCAAGCGATGGGAGAACAGGCTTATAATTAACTCACATAAATTCCCGAAAGAATACCAAACTTATAATTGGCTCTATCATCTCTTGTTCTCCATATTTTAAAATTTCAAGACTGTGAAATCAATGGATACTTAGCCTATTAAATCAAAGTTTTGGGTTTTCAAGTCATCTATAGGATCTTGCATCTTCTTATACTTTTTCAAGTTTTAGAATTTGCATTTTAAAGTTCCCTTGATAGACGACTTTCTAGGATCAATTATAGGAGCTTGCGAAAAGTTCTTGTTCTTAACTCGTATGAATTAAGACTTTCGCGTTTTAAAGCTCCCTATATAATAGCCTAGCAAAACTTAATTCAAATACGTTAATGAAAAGCTAAGGTTAAAAACCGAGTCGAGTCAAAAACTATTCTTATTTTCACCAACGGAAAGCCTACATTCGTGTCAAAAGCACTTATTTTATTTATTAAAACTTAAAAATAACACTAAAAATTTAAAATTTTATTGAAAAATGAGAAAAACAATACGTTTGGACACGACAAGAGCAATTGCAAGCGATTATATCGATTGACTCCCCCCATGCTAAAACCAAACATTGTCCTTAATGTTTCTTAGCTCAAGAGTAACACCCCTTGCTAAAATACGAAGAGTCTAATGCAAATTCCTAGCATGGAAAGAGCACGCAAATCTATAAGCCGTTTATTAATGATGCCTCAAGATAAAACGTTAGTTGATAAAAATCAAGGGTAAAGAGTGTGTGCCCCTTTTTGGCATTCAAAGAATGGAAGATCAAGTGGACCGGCAAAAACTGAACACGAGAGTCTTCAAATATTAGGGTCATACCTAAGATTCACAACACAACAAAACACGAGCACGAGCTTGATAGATCAAGCCTTATTAGATGTTAGAAAATAGAAAGAAGATAGAATGTATGGGACTCCCCCACAAGGCACCTCGTTTTTAATAACCGAGTCATGAGCTCGACTCGATCCCCGCATTCATTGGTCCTTAGGGAAAAAGGTAAAAACCGGCATATTGGAGTAAAAACCAACATAAAGCACGATGTCGGGGTCAAATACCTCGTCTTCGGTGGAGAAAGGAATAGACAACAAGGTGTCGTCCCCCCATGCTAATCCTAAGTCATATGAAGCACATGGTAATTGTGGTACAAAAGTCTCAACACTAGTGGTTTCAACTTGCATGACTTTGTCGACCTTTTCACTCTTAGGAATGTGAACAAAGGGGTCATGGTACTCAATATGAGTCACATGAAAAACCCGCACATTAAGATCAACGCGAGTGGGAGGGAGATTGGGAATAAAGAAAGTTTCTCCATCCGGGTCGACATACTCATCATCACAAAAGGTATGAGATGGAGGAGGTATGATGTTCTCAAAATCCTCTTGAAACAATGGATTATTGTTCATTGAAGCTTCAAAGAGAGGATTTGAGTAAGTCACAAAAGTGTCGTCATTCTCGTCACCATAAGAAATTTCCGACAAAGTATCGAGTGTATCACACTCGGATACAAGATCATCATTCTCATTAGAAGGCAATTCATCGGCGAATTCCTCGAGAATGGTAGGTAAAACACGAGAATCACGCTCGATCTCGAGATCGGAAACGTCTTCACTTCCCCGTGGAAGTGGATCAAAGATAGCAAAAAGTTCATCGACGAACTTATCCAACGAATAGTCACTAACCTCACTCGGTGTGAAGCTAGGAATCAAAGGCTCTTAAATTGAAGATTGTGCCTTAGGAACATCAACATAATCCTTAGAAGAGAGTGAAAATGAGTCCATTTTCAAAGATTGTTCAATTAAAGCAATATTACTCTCGGGATCAAAATTCTCACTATCAAACTCATTAGCATCAAATGGCTCACTTAAGTAATCATCAATTTGTTTTTCAATCTTATCATCCTCGTGTGAAGTGAGTATAGATGAGGTAACATTACAACATGATTCAACAAAATTAGGTTTATCAATTTCTACACTTTCCAATTTCTTAGGAACCAATCTTGGAATTTTTTCCGGTTTGAAAATCATATGTTTATCCCCATGAAACAATTTAAGCTCCCCTTCTTTCATATCAACTAAAACACCGGCCGCACACAAAAATGGTCGTCCTAAAATTATAGGCACACGAGGATTTGGCTCATAATCAATGATAGCAAAATCGGCTAGGTAAACGAACTCTCCCACTTAACAATGACATCTTCCGCTATACCAACCGGACGGGTGGTAGTACCATTAGCAAGCTCAATGATCATTCGAGTGGGCATAAGTCGCAAATAGTCAAGAGTTTTCCAAATGGACAAGGGAATTACGTTAATACTAGCTCCTAGATCGGCTAGAGCTTTGTATTCCCCAAGCTCATAAAAAACACAAGGTATCAAGAATTGACCCGGATCATTATATTTCTTAGGAAAGAGATCAATGAAATCCGAGGTACTAATCACATTTAAAGTAGCCTTGGTGACATTCCAAAAGGTTTCTTTAGGTGGCACATAAAGCTCAAGCTTTCTTTCCAAATTATCATAAGCGGTAATAGCCTTAAGCTCTCCCCTCGGGTTTGGAATGGTATTACTAGGTAAGCAACCCGAAGAAGTAGATGGTTTAGAAATAAGTCCCTCAAACATCGAAAGCAATTTATTTTGACTTTGTTCCAAATTTTGTTGCATACGATTTTGACCTTGCTCGAACATTTGCTCAAATATTTGTTCCATTCTTTGTTGATTAAGCTCAATCTTGTTATTTTGCCCCATAATCGTATTTTGAAACTCGTTTTTCAAAGTTGCCATTTGTCCTTGAATATTATTTTGAAAAGCTTTTAAATTTGCCTCATTTGATTTAATGTAGCTTGACAAATCATTTTGATTATTCCCTTGAAAACCTTGATTGTTTTGATTAGCATTAAACCCATTTCCTTGATTATAATTCCCTTGGTTACCATGGTTAAAATTATTCCCATTGTTTCCATTGTTGTACCTATTTTGAACCGGTGGAAAACCCGGTGGAGCAACATGATTTTGACGAGGAACTTGACTGTTGGAGCCATAAGTTCCCGTCGCGGCAAAAGCACCAGCTTGATCAAAACCCGTGTTTAAACAAGCATAATTAGGATGAGCTCCACCACATGATACACAAACATTCTCAACCATATTAATGGATCCATGAGGATTCTTCCTAATCTCACTCAATAAAGTCGCAAATCCACTATCAATCTTAGAGTCCAATCTAGCAATCTCGGTGTTCACCTTAGAAACACTCGGTGTGTTTCGTGAATATTGTGCTCTAGACTTATCCTCAATTATTCTCCACGCGTCTCTCGGAGTTTTTCTTAAAAGATTACCACCCGCGACGGCATTTAAAGAATCTTGTTCAATCATATTAAGCCCATTATAAAAAGTATTTATTTGATGCAATTCCGAGAAACCGTGGTGTGGACATTGTCTCAACAAATCTTTAAATCTCTCCCATGCAACCCCAAACGATTCATGCACTTTTTGTTCAAATCTAGTGATCGCATTCTTAAAGTTTGTTGTCTTAGAAGGTGGAAAGAAATAATTCATGAATTTAGACACTAAATCATCCCATGTTAAGATCGAACCCGGTGGTTCTTTCTCATACCAAAGCTTAGCATTACCCTCTAGCAAGTACGGAAAAAGCATGAGCTTAATCACGTCATTCGGCACGTCTCTAAACTTGAGAGTCGAGGTAATTTAATTAAAATTCCGTATGTGAGAATGCGGGCTATCGGTCTCATTGCCTCGAAATTGGTCGGCACGAATGAGCGATAAAAGACCCGTCTTAATCTCAAAATGATCCGCCAAAATAGCCGGCACAACGATTGCTTCCCCATACCCTTCGGTGGGTTCACGGAGCAATTCCTCCATTGTTCGGTTATCGGCCATCTCTACAACAATAAGTGGAAGCTCGGGTTCCACTATTCGTTGTTGACGATTCCAATTTCTACGAGGAATATTTTCAAGCCTATTAAAATCAATCACAAGACGAGAAGAACGTAATTGCATACACTACAAAGACGAGAATTTAGAGGATTGAAGAAAAGAAACTAGACAAGAAGAAGATTATTTTTGGTATTTTATTTGGTATTGCTTAATCAATAATGATCGATAAAAAACAAGGAATAAGGATAACTACTATGGAAGTAAATTACCCTCGGTCGACTTTGAAACGATAGGTGAAAACCTAAACGTCTCGAGGTTCAATAAGTAAACAACAAAAATAAGATTTATTACTACTTGAGTCGGCAAACCAATAATAGGTTGTCCCTCTCAATATACGCACAAGCAAGCGGGGAAACGAGGTGGCACAAAGCACTTAAAAACCTTTTTCCTTAGACGGCCTTTTATAGCACGTCTCCTTATACCCACCTTATAGTTTGTATAAATAGAGTTCAAACTTCTTATTAGTATTTATCTATTTTGCCTTTTATTTTTGTTTTGGATTCGAATACAATAGCTAGGTGATGAAATCCCAACTAAGGCTTATTTGAAAAGTATGTAAAATTATTGTTCTACGTAATACAATATATTATTCACAAAAAACGAGAAAAACGATACATACTATATAATAGGAAAATAACAAAACTTTTCGAGGACGGAAGGGTCTTCAAATCAACGATCAACAAATCTCCACAAAAGCGAATCGTACACAAGGTCCCCGGCAGCGGCGCCAAAATTTTTGATGTGTCGTGGATAGTATAGTGATAATTTGAGATTACGTTATAGGGTAAATTAGAAAATTACCTTTAGGAAAAAGTAATAGACTAATAATACCAATGACGAATTCAATTAAACACGTGAGTGAATCAAGTTCGTTGTACACGAAGATCTTATGAATTTGAGACGTTTTGTTTCGTTTTGGACAATTGATTTGAATTGTTTTTCGGTTTTTAAACTACAATTAAAATCTACCAATTTTAAGCTATTTAAAATAAACCTAAAGTGCATGAATCGTAAACCCCGCTATATTTAAAATCTAAAAGCACAATTAATTACTTAAAAATAAAAACTATTTAAAATTACACTAATTTAATAATCTATAAAAATATAATCTATTTAATATCTAAAACTTTTAATCTATTTAAAAATCTAATTAAACTTTTTTTAAAACTAATTTACTTTATTAAAAATTACTTAAAACAAATTTATATATTTTTATTTAAACTAAATTAATTTAAAATCTAAAGTTATATAAAATCTAATTGTAAAAATAAACTAATAAAACTTTTTAATTAATAAAAACATTTTTATTTTTTAATTTTTTAATTTTTTAATTTTTTTATTTATTAAAGAAACTGATTAATATATTTTATTTTTTTTTGAAACTTAAAATTTACTTTTAAAGAAAAATATTATTAAAACTTATATAAAGCTAAAACTTAGTAAAACTAAAATAGATCAAAAACTGCCAGATTTATATGTCCTATATCAATGAACAAACAGGATATAAAATCAAAAATGCATGTAGCACAATTGGCTAACACGCAGGGTAGTCAAACAGGAGGTCTCGAGTTCGAAATCCATAAATGACAATTTTTTGTATTTAAATCTTTTTGACAGTTCAAACAATTGAGTACACAGGAGTGACCCTTGGTAAGCTTATTATGAATAAGCTGATAGTAATCAGCTTAATGAGCTTATACAATCAGTTGGACTTGATAAGTTAAATTAAACACAACTAATCTAACCGACTAAAACAGTAAACGATTTAAACAGATAAATCAGCTACAAATACAAACATTAAACAGATAAGTTAGCTATTAATCAGTAACATGCAATAGCACAAGTAAGCTATAACAACCGATTCAAAACAGTGAAAACAACTAATTAAGCTACTCAAATAAGATCAGCAGACATAGAAAAAAAATACATTCAGCAACATATTGGAACTTGGTAATCAGAAGAAAAACAATTCTCACAAACTAAGCAATTTAAACTTACCAAATAAGTTGCAATTCTATCTATAACAGCATACTTAATCACCAGATTCAAACATTTATCCTAAAAACTTGAAAAGAACTCATATATCAGATTCATTTTCCTGATACTAAACTTACTAGATTCATTAAAAATCAGCAACTAAACAGTAAAACATTGAACATCCAAGAAATAAGATTATATCAGCAAATCGTACCAAACCGAACTTGTTCTAATCATGGGCACAACATCATCACATAATTCATAAGTGTCAAATCAGGCCTAATAGCAAACAATATAACCTTATAAAGATGCAAATCTAAATCAGTCACAATCTCATACTTTCAACTACTAAATCAGCTAACATAAAGCAATCTAAATCAAATGAAATCACTCAAACAATCAAAAGCATAATAATAATCAAATAAAGTTTAATCTACTAGACATGTAAAATAAAAGGAATTAGCACCTTTTGACGAAACCATTGGGACGTAGACCTGCGCTGAGCAGTCTAGATGAACCGGACCACCACCATCATCCACCATTCTCCATCAACCGAACCATCATAGTAATCAAACGAACCGTCATCACAACCGAACCAAGCAGATTTATATATTAAAATTATCCAGTAGGGATAATTTTTGATCCAATTTTTACTTATAACATTAAACTAAAACTATTAATTAGTTTAAGTTTAACATCTCAAACATTATTGTGTGAAACAGTTAATTAAAGTTAATTCGTATATCAATTTACTCAATGAAAACAGGACACGAATTTAAATAAATTGACTAAAACTTTCATTAATCTCCAGAAATATTACAAAGCTTAATAAAAAAGAAATACAAGATTTAACCCTAACACTATTTTAACAGAATAACTTTAAAGTAAGAAAAAGGATGGTTTTTTACAAGATAATTGGGGGTTTTTATAGCCTCCCCAAAGGCTTTGCTGAGAGGATATCCTAATCTTCTAAGGAATATTCCTTTTGATTCTTGGCCCTTGATCTTCATTCTTCTTTCTCTCTCTTTGATTGCCTTTGATCGGATGCATGAGAAAACACCACTAGCACACGGATTGCCAACGTGGCATCCGTGTGTGCTAGTTGTGCTTCTTTTGAGGCTCTTGATTGGTGGGATTGGAGGAATGATGTGTATCTTCCACTGAAAAATAGCCACGTAGCCTCTTCTTTCCTCTCATTCTCTTCCTATAACCATGGGGCTTTTATTCCCCTTGGTATGAATTAATTATTTAATCAAAAAGCCCCATGTAAAACTGTTGATTTCTTGGATTAGGGTTTTAAAACAGTAACTTTAAAGTTACTGGTTTTATTGTGTTTTGGGGATGAAGATGATAACATAGATATCATCGAAGGAATTATTAATTTGTGTGAGTGGGACTGAATAAGGAAAACGAGTGGGTGGGGATTTATTTATGTGTGATGAAACGTGTGGATGAAAATAGGTTGGTAAATGGAACGTGAAAGTTTATGAGTGGGTGGAATGAAAGTGACGTGTGAGGGGAATAAAAAACGATTGGGTTTATTTATTGAATGTGTAAAACACGTTTTCAACAAACGTGCAAAGTTGTGGAACCAAAAAAAAACCCTAAAGACCCATTTTGATATATAGAAACCGTTTAATCTCAGTGAGCATTGGGCTTGAGGCCCAATAAACAAATTCCCATCCGTTTATAATTTCATTTTGGGCCTAATGGACTTTCAAAACACCTCAATAATTTAACTTGAAACTTAAATGGGCTTTTGAGCCCATTTACCCCATTGTGGGACCCACTTGGCCATAAACTTTCAAAATTATTAAATCGACTCAAGTCGAGCTCGATTTTGGCTTCTTCAATCTTTTTCTTCAAACTCGTGCCGGTTTTTTGCCGATTTTCGCGATCTTGGTACCTACACACATTCAAACAAGAAACAATAATATACAAGGCATATTTGATACATATCATGCATAATTTCATTGTTTTAAGCTACAAATGATATGAGTATTTAAGCTCATATCAAATTCCCCCATGCTAAGCAATTGTCGTGTCCTCACGCAATGATAAAATAAAACTATATCTACACCATTATTCAACTTTTGACATTTTATTTTGTAAAGACATAATATATTGCTTTCATTATTGAAAAATAACTTTAAGGATCATAAAAGCTCAAATAGATTCATCGTCCTCAACTTTTCACTTTTCCATGCCAAGTGCAAAAACAAGATCATTGTTATTATAAGTTGGTAGACTAACACGAACTCATGTGAGCCAATTATTCACATAGACTCCCTTATTCCTATGTGTATCTCTTATATTTTATTGTTGTCTTGAGTGATCACGAGGATGCATTGTTGACTTATTTCGATAATTTATTAGGCCGAAAATAAAGTGAACGATTTAATCAATAGTTAGCTAAAGGACAAAATCTTTTAAAACTGCCTCTCGGGACCTCATAAAGTTCATATCTTGGCATAACTTGCTTCGCGATTTGAGACCTTTCTCGGACCGATATTTGGCAGTGACTTTATACTTCAAACCTTGAGAGACGTTCATGAAATAATGGTCTTCTCTTCATATAGGAATTTCTTCACTTGAAGTTTTGAGAGATTCATACTTGGACCACGACTTTCCAAACACCTCAATAATTTAACTTGAAAATTAAATGGGCTTTTGAGCCCATTTACCCTATTGTGGGACCCACTTGGCCATAAACTTGCAAAATTATTAAATCCACTCAAGTCGAGCTCGATTTTGGCTTCTTCAATCTTTTTCTTCAAACTCGTGCCGGTTTTTTGCCGATTTTCGCGATCTTGGTACCTACACACATTCAAACAAGAAACAAGCATATACAAGGCATATTTGATACATATCATGCATAGTTCCATTGTTTTAAGCTACAAATGATATGAGTATTTAAGCTCATATCAGTTTACAAGAGATAACTATTAATAAACATGTAAATCTTTTATTTAAAAAACTAATACAGAATAATATTCTGAATACTTATCCTAAATAGATTTTCCAACAACGTTTGACTTCTGTTGACTTCTGACAATGCCTAAATTACACTTGTCAACGCTTAGACACAACGTGTCAACGCTTGAACAAATGCCGTCATGTTTTTATCGTTTTGAGTTTCTGCCACATCAACTTTTTGACCCAACAATCTTCCCTTAGTTGATGTCGGCAAAACTCTATGTGTATCTCTTGTAAGTTGTACATCATCTTCAAATTGCTTCTCCTCAATTGTAGCATGTATGTCTTCCCCTTTTTGTCACATCAACAGGGAAGTAAAAAATGTACGCAATCTTGAAGATTCTCCAAAAGTAGGCTTTATCTAATGATTTTGAAGAAAAATATATATAATATTCTTGATGTAGAAGTAGAATAACCCAACCTTGTGTTCCATGTCTTGCACTTTCCATGTAAATGAAGAACTTATACCGATGATTAAATATAAGTAGACCTCGATCCCGTTGTCAATATTCTCATCCTTTGTGAGACACTAAGCACGATAATGTAACTCCTTCAAGTGTTATGACAATTCTTCGTCACTAACTGTGTAAGCATGAACAAGTTATCTTTAAAAGTAATGTTGACTAGGCGCAACTTTTAAAAATATGATAGAACACAAACTCGCGAAAATCTTCTTCGAACATCAACCTTACCATAAGAATTCTTCCCCTTAAGCCAACACCTCTTCATGACGAATCTTAATCTTCATATCATATGTAAAAGCCTTAAGACGAATAACTCTTTTACAAGGCTACCCGATTACATAATCAAGTCCAATAAATTACCTCACGAATTGTTGCTAACTCACATTAAAATCATTAATCCCTTTAAAAACTATCCGAGCCATAAATATGAACTTGATATTCTGTATAAAAATGGAGATCCCATGTACCTTCGTGTGTAAATACCTCTTTTTGTGTGCCAAAATCGTATCAATTTTTCAAACAGCAGCTATTCCTTTTGGCGTCCAATATCCTCTTTATCCAAGAAATCGTCACTGTGTGTTGTCCAATATCGGACAACACTTGTCAGCGTTTGAAAATTTATATATCGGACAACAAGTGTCAGCGCTTCCCAACAGCGGTTAACTTATTCTTGTCAGCGTCGAACCAAAAACCTTGTCAACAGCAACGAGCCTCCAATCAGTGACTAAAAGATTTATGTTAGTGGCCAGAAACATACCCTTTGTTACACGATCATATGAAATCCTGCCCATATGCCATCTATGTTTCCCATAAAAAGAGTCATATATTAACTCCTAAAAGTTAGGAAGTCTTCATCCAAACTCTTAAATTAAATCCATGAAACTAGGATACCATGCAGAGTATATCCCGTCCAAAATATAAACCAATCCTAAAGATTAGGGATGCATATAAATGACATAAATATATTCCTACAAATTAGCCAACTTCGTATTATGACTAATTCATATATATCGCAATTCAGAGATTATTACCAAAACTGAAAAACCCATAAATCAAGAGAAAACATGTGAATAATATCGTTGCAGCCATAAATTTTAAGTGCCACGTCTTTTAGATCAAATAAACCACAGAGTACCAGAAAATCTCTTCCCACGTAATATGCAATAAACAACTACATTGATTATAACTTCTGCGATCTATGAGCACACCTTCTGATCATGATCATGAAAACGTACTTCCTGCTTGCTGTTGACTGCCTTTAAAATCATTTGATCTAGGGTTTTTTTGTTGAAACCCTAACATCTTAACAGATTTGAATCCCTAAATCTTTCATAATACCGAAACCCTAACTAGGGTTTTAAGAACTAACGGATTCGAATCATACACCATTATGCATTATAACAGCCTTCAAACCTCCAACTTTACTGCCTTAAGTTGATTTAAGGTTTATAGAAACCCTAATCATTATTTTATGTAAAAGCAAAAAATTGAGTACCTTTTTCATCAGCCAACTTCGACCGATAATATCTCTTTCAGAAGACCTTAGATCGAAGATCCCTCTGGTGAGATCCTAGACACAAGTGCCAAGAAACTACAGTTTAAATTTCACGATGATCCAACGGTTAACGAACGAGAAATCATGTTTTTACTACGGCTATTCACAAAAAACTGCGCCCATTCTGCTGTTGACTTCGACTTGCTATAACTTTTTCTTGGAGATAGATCTCGACAATCCCTCTGGTGGATATCTAGATATATTTGTGTAGAACACACACAAAATATTTCGTGGCGATCCAACGGTTCAATAAAAAGTTATGACCTTCTGAATACTGCTGCGCACACAAAAACATCCAGAAAAACCCTAGACGGATTTTTCTTTTCTTCTCAATACACGAACACCTTGTTGGTCCTATCATCACGAGCCACGAGGTTCTAATACCAACTGTGGAAACCTAAGATTCACGGATCTTTTAGCTACTAGGAATGATCATTGTTCATATGATTAACATAATCAAAGCAGAATTAGAACAATAACCATTGACAAGGTGTTTGGGCACAATAACACAAGAATTAAACAATTGGATTGCTAATTATATTAATAATCAACAATCACTAGGTGTGTATACATTAAATCCCACACCTAGTCGACATACGCTTTAGGTTTACATCGTGTATGAATGATATGAATAAAAACCTTAGACCCTTGTTCCTTTTATTGACTAAGGATTAGGGTTTACAAGAGATAACTATGAATAAACATGTAAATCTTCTATTTAAATAACTAATAAAGAATAATATTCTGAATACTTATCCTAAATAGATTTTCCAACAGCGTGTTCTGTTGACATGTGACAACGCCTAAATTACACTTGTCAACGCTTAGACACAACGTGTCAACGCTTGAACAAATGCCTTCATGTTTTCTTCGCTTTTGAGTTTCTGCCACGTCAACTTTTTGACCCAACAATTCTATTGTTCATCTGTCATCCGTTCTGTTAACTTAAAGGTGAGTCTGTAGCCTCGCTTTTTATACTTGTTATGAATGATTTTAACCCGCGAGGGGGAATACATGCTGTTTTATAAAGTGAACACAAGTTTTTTTTGGTATGTCGGACCCTAATACAATGATAAATGCCTGAGTACCATTGTCTTATGAAGTCCCTGAAATTCATGAACTGTTAATTACCTTGCGAGGTAAACGCTAATACATATTATAGATCTATTTGGTTTGAAAGCCTTATCTTAGGGTATGTATCCTTGTGAACACCTGAAAGGGATATTATGTATAAGAGGTCGTTGGTATATGACAATATCACCTGTTTTAGGGGCGTCGTAAGTGAATCGGTTGATGTGTTGGTTAACGTTCAGTTGCATGAGCTTAAGGTATTTATCGATATATATATATGACTTGTCTGTGTGACAAGCTTGAGATGATTAAAATTTTTGTGTTCAAATGATGATTTGCAAAACTTATAGACTTGCTCAACCGTTGTGTTGATGATTTTAAGCATGTATTTTAGGTAATCAAGATGGATAGCAGTGGAGCATGCGAGGAGGAAGTTGGTGCTTACTTGTCTAAAGTTTATATTATTTTCCATCCTTTGATATGAATAAAAGACTTTTAAGTCATTGATAAATGTATTGTGATTGGTAACGGTTTTTGGGACTAAACGCTACTCTGATTTATATATGTTGGGATGGAAAATTTTTTAGACAAGATTGTATAATATTTTTAACGTCTCTTTTAAGATCGTTTTCTATGATTGTGTGTGATGTGCTATGAGTAGCGCCCCAAAGTGGTATTCCGGTGTGTGGTAATTTGGGGGTGTTACAACTGTCCTTTTTTATATTTTATTGACTTTGTGATGAACATATTAATAAGTTTACTTTTAACCCTCTCAATTTTTAACTTATCACTTTAGCCATGTAAATATTACATTAAACCTCTTGCAAAGAAAAAACCATTAGACCAGTCTGTATTATATTACAGTAAAAAAAATTTCTTAAGCCCCCCTTAACATAAATTTCTAACTCCGTCTCTGTCTATATCCCAACAACATAGCCAACACATATCCGGATTGACTAATCATATGAAGTGCTTCCACAATCACAACCTCCTTCGCATCCATGAATCGGATTTTTCGATAAGGGTTTTCTAAATCGTGATTTGGATGTTTGATTTATCTAGGTTTCGATTATAAGGAATGATGTTGGTGGAAATCGATGTGACTGAGTGATTGATGATTTTGTACTGGATAAGATTTTTTCTGGTGGGTGATTACAACAAATCTGGGTTTCATCTTTTTGATGTGGTATTGAGTTGAAACAAATCTTGTTCGAATGGATTTGAGTGATGATTTTTTATGGAGAGTGATAGACTTTTATATGTTGGATTTGTTGTAAACAAGATTGCTCAGGGACAAGAGAGTATGTTGAAGTCTTGAGAGATGAGAGCATCAGGTCCTGAGTTTCAAGTCGTGACCTTCGGGATTTTGGAGTTCTGAGCATTTTTAGCTTCAGGTTGTGCCGTGACGGATCTGGATTCAGTTTTTTTTGTTATAGATGATAGTAACTGATTTCTTGTGGGAAGTGATTTTTATGATTTGGTGGATGTGGGTGTCGGATAATGAAGGCAGTAGTTAAATTTGGTTTTTCTTCCCCTCAAAAACTACACTACCAGCATTAGCAATCTGGGTTTTGATTTGAGAGAGAGAGATCTTGTTTTGATGGATTTGAGAGAGAGAGAGAGAGAGAGAGAGAGAGAGAGAGAGAGAGAGAGAGAGAGAGAGAGATAAGAAAGAAAAGAAAAACATTAAAAAGAAAAAAAGAAATAATATGATTTGTTAAGTTTTTATTTAATAAAAATGAAAAGAAAAAAATACCCCTCTATTTTTAAAAGATAACAGCCAAAACTAACTACCATCCAAGATAGGGATGATTTTTGATCCAAGTTGTAAACGATAGGGACGACTGGTGGAGTTGTTTTAAGATAGGGATGAAAGTTGATGTTCAGTGCAAATGATAAGGAATATTCTTGGAATTTTTTCTAAAAAAAATTGCACTTGATTACTTAGAGGCTTTTGAACCCAACAATGTTACCTAAGTGACCAAACACAAACCTACCCGACCCATCAAGAGAGCAAACGAAAGCCCAATATCTAAACCCACCTTACATTGAGTCCAATATCAGCTGATTTATGGCCCAATTCTCCAAATCAAAACCAATGAAGTGGATTGAATTTTTGTGTAAGGCTTGAATATTCTAGTGCACACGCTAATTCCATAAAAAACATGACGGACAAAGCTAAAACCTCGAGAATATTCATAACAAGTGAACGACATAGAGGACTGAGATACTACCATGAATATCATGGAAACCCACATTACTCTATCCATCTATCATATACTGTCAGTGGATTTCGAATATGTTTAACCAAAATGTTATTTTAAGTTACAAGCATATTAAACGTGGTACGTGTGTTTGAATCTTACAATCCAGTGATACATGATGGTACATTCTAAATTAACACTAGCAATTTCTATTAGTGTATATTTGTATATCAGGCCAACTAACATATGTAAGGCTTGGCCCATGTAGTTCTGTAACCCTGGCATATACGTGTATATATATGTGGTTCATTATAATGAGATAGACACACAATATTTACCAAATCATATTCTGTTATATGGTATCACAGCCTTGAATAACCTTCCTTTTCTTTCTCCATTCATCCCGTCTTCTTCTCCCCGCCTCCCTCTAAAACCTAGATCTGCCTCCATGGCCATCGAAGACATAAATGAAAACAACACCCATCCCAAACCCACAACCACCAATGAAAGCCCATACCGCATCACCAAGATTAAGACCTATATCCCTCTGGTTCTTGACCTCAACGAGCTCAACTATGACTCGTGGAGTGAATTATTTACTTTTCGCTACAACATTTTTGGTGTCCTGAACATCATCAACGGCACGTCTTCTAGTGATGAACAAGCTACCGAGGAGTAGGGAAAGCTTGACTCACTGGTTAAGCTTTGGATCTTCGGCACCATCAGCAAGCCTCTCCTCCAACGTGTGCTCAATAAGAACGTCTCTGCTCATGACGTATGGACGAACCTCAAAAATGTCTTTCATGACAACAAGAATGCCCGTGCAATGCAACTGCACAACGATCTCCGTACCATGGAACTCGGTACTCTCTCTATCACCGAGTATTTCCATAATATCAACCGCATCGCGAACCTCCTGGTAAACATCGACTCACCCGTCGATGAAAAGAACCTTGTTACGTATGCCATTAACGGCTTAACGGAAAAATATGAAGGGGTGGCGGGCATTATCCGTCATCGCGACCCTCCACCGTCGTTCGCTCAAACGCAGTCCATGGTTCTTTTGGAGGAAAGTCGTCTTGACCGCAAGACGAGTCGTCAAAGTTCTCGAGACTCCTTGTCATCATCCTCGGTCTTTGTTGCCACCAACAATCCCAATCGAAAACACGGTACTCGCGACTCCTCTAACAACAATCAGGTATGTCGTATCTTTCAAAAGGGTGTTTGCAACTTTGGTGAAAGGTGCCGTTACATACATGTGCATCTGAATGGCACCCGAAATGGAGAAAACCACCGTGCTTCGGCTTCTCAATTTGTCTCCAATTGGTCACACTATGCATGGTTCTAATCCATGTTTGCATGGTGCTGGTCAAAACCCACATGGTCAGAAAGTTAGCAAACTAGCTTATGCACCTGATGTCATGCATGGTCCCACTCCCACTTCATATATTCAACAAAGGCCCACTCCACCACAGCCTATTGGATCACGTGGAGTACTTGGGCCTGCACCTGGTACTATGGCATTTGGCCAAACTATTGCTTCTGGGTCAACTGGTCCACGAATTCCAGCTAACTATAATGGTGGCCAACTATAGGGGACTTATTGGGGACCTCATATTGCTTACAGCCCATACACTGATCAAGCCACCGCCCTTCCTCAAGCTTTTAATGCAATGATGCTTCAGGACTACGGTGATTCAGGATGGTATATGGACACCGACGCCACCTCGCATCTTGCATTGGACAGAGGTAAACTCACATCCATTTATAATAATAGTACTATTTTATCTTTTTTGGTTGGTAATAGTAATTCCATTCCCGTTACTAAATCCGGACATAGCATGTTGCCTACTCTTAATAGACCACTCCACCTTCATAACGTCATTGTTACATCAAACATAATTAAAAATATTATATTTGTTCGCCAATTTACTCGCGATAACAATTGTTCAATTTAATTTGACCCATTTGGTTTTTCTATGAAGGACCTTTGGACCCACCACCTGCTCCTCCGATGTAACAGCAATGGAGATCTCTACCCCTTCTTGCCTCCCACGTCGTCACCTTCCGCTTTTATGTCAACCAATTAATCTACGTGGCATCAACGACTCGGTCATCTGGGAAATGAATTGTTGCGTTTTTTACTTTCCAATAAAATGATTGATTGTAATAAAACTAAGTCTGCAACATTGTGCCATGCTTGTCAACTTGGAAAACATGTTAGGCTTCCCTTTTCCATTTCCAATTCTTGTGTCGAGAATATGCTTGACATTGTACACTCGGACCTTTGGACCTCACCCATCCCGAGTGCAAGTAGTTTTAAATACTATATGCTTTTCTTAGATCATTTCCCTCACTTTCTTTGGATTTATCCATTATGTAAGAAATCAGATGTGTTTGATAAATTCTTGCACTTCCGTATGTATGTGCACACCCAATTTAAAGTTGAAATAAAATCGTTCCAATGTCACCATGGTGGTGAATTTGACAATCACCAATTCCAATCAGTCTTTGACAAACATGGAATACAATTTAGATTCTCATGCCCCAAAACATCCCAACAGAGCGGCAAATCAGGAAGAATGATACGAACCATAAACAATTTAATATGAACCCTTCTGTTTCAAGAAAAACTCCCACCATAATATTGGGTCGAAGCTCTAAATATGGCCATCCATCTCTTAAACATCTTACCATCTACTGCTATAAATAATGAGGTCCCTAATAACTAGATTTTAGCCAGTTAAAAATTAAGTTCTTTGTCGTATGTCTAATCGAATTGACTATTGGTTTAAAGTGCGACTCAGTCGTCATTTGGTAAAAAGAAATAATTTGGTCGTTGTTTAAAATTAAATTGCAAAACTTAAAGTAAATGACAGGTAATTAAATGACGTAAAATTAAAGCGTGACTAAAAGTAAATTTGACAATTAAACAAAAATGCAAAACGTAATTAAAAAAGGCTAAAAGCACAACGAGAAAAACTGTCACTTTTTCTCTAAAAATTAAAACTAGAAAAACTTTGAAATCTTAAAACTAAAACTAAGACAAGAAATTAAAACAAGCAAGCAGGCACCACAATTATTTCGGAAAAGCTAGTACATTTCGGAGATTGCATTTGTTCGGAAAAATGACTTTTTCGGAATAATTGTTGTCAGAGAAATCTTTGGAAAAGCAATGAATTCAGAGAAAAGGAGAATTTCGGAAAAATGACTTTTTCGGAATAATAACTTTTTCAGAATAAATGTTTTCAGAGAAATCTTCGGAAAAGCAGCAAATTCAGAGAAATGAAAATTTCGGAAAAATGATCTTTTCAGTAAAAAGGGTTTCTTCGAAAAAAAGGACTTTTCAGAAAAAGTGATTTTTTCGGAATAGTTAACTTTTCAAAGAAATGATGAATTCATAGAAACACAAATTCAGAGAAAAGAAGAATTTTGGAATAATTGCAATTTCAGAAAAAGGATGAATTCAGAGTTTAAAACCCTTTTCCGAAAAGATAACAACACAGATACAGATAAACAGTAACTTCAAAATTTAAAGAAATAAGCCACGAATAAGCTAAAATCACATAAGCAATCTACTAAAACTTAATCTAAAACACTTTTAAGAAAAACAAATTCAACCACAAATCAAAAACTAGAAAAACACTAATAAAATTAAACATTAAAAATCAACTTTTAATAAAATAAACTAATAAAAACACTTAACTAAAATCAAATCAAACACACAATAAGCTATCAAATCAATAAGCTAACACAATCAAACACATAAAAACATAACCATTAATCAAATAAGCATGACAATAAGATAATAAGCATAAAGATTAACAAAAATAAGAAAGGTAGAAGGAGAGATTAAAATAAAACTTGATTAAAATTAAAGATTCAACAATAAAAGTAAAGATTAAACTTACTTGGAATTAAAGAAATTAAGGTGTAAGACAAGGTCATTAAAGGTGCAATAAAGTAAATGACATGAAATTAAGGTGGAAAGACTAATGTGTCAAATTAGCTAACAACTCCTAATGACACATTAGGAGTCTATTTATAGGTGATTAGGAAAGACTAAGCATGTGTTGGTTATTCTTCTTCTTCACGTCTTTTCGTCTTCTTAATTCTTCGACTTTTTCGACTTTGTCTCGGGATTAATTAAACTCGTCTTGTAATTTCTTCATTAATTTAGACTTGAGTTCTTCGGCTTTTATTAAACTTCCGTCTTTAGACTTTTGTTTCGATAAATCTTCATAATTGGCCTTGGACTTCCGTTCTTTTGGCACTCTTGATCTTTTGACTTCGTCTTTTGTCTTTTTCTTCCATAAAAGCCCGTGAAAGCCCGTGTTTTCCTCCCTTTTCACATTTTGATCCTAAATCACAACAAAAACACAAACCACGCATAATTCCGACATTTACGACATAAAATACACGTTTTGGCTTGGTTATTATTGTAGTTAAGTGGTAAAAGGATGGGTGTTTACACACCTATCAAATCCCCTACACTTGACCATTGTAATGTCCTCATGCAATGCATTTATTACAAAGCAAGATTACACTTTCCATCATAATCAATCCACATTGGCCTTTATTAAAGAGATAGAAAATAACAAAACAAGTAAAGAAATCAGAGACTTACCTTAGGGTTTTGGAATGTCATGAATGATTATCATCCTCAAGTTTCACGTTCCCCATACCAAGCTTATAAAAGAGATCATTGTTATTATAAGTTAGCAAACTAACACAAACTCATGTGGGCCAATTATTTACTTAGACTCCCTTATGCCTAGGTGTATCTCTTATATTTTATTGTTGTCTTGAATGATCACGAGGATGCATTGTTGACTTATTTCGATAGTTATTTAGGCTGAAAATAAAGTGGGACGATTTAATCAATTGTTAGCTACAGGACAAAATCTTTTAAAACTGCTTCTTGGGACCTCATAAAGTTTATATCTTGGCATAACTTGCTTCACGATTTGAGACCTTTCTCGGACTGATATTTGTTAGCGACTTCATACTTCAAATCTTTGAGAGACGTTCTTGAAATTATGGTCTTTTCTTCATAATAGGAATTTCTTCTCTTGAACTTTTGGAGAGATTCTTCATATTTGGACCACGACTTCTTCATTTTTCTCCAATCTTTATTTGGGATTTTGTTACAACGATCCGCCTCCTTTTAGGACTTGGATTTATTTATCCTCATACCTTGTTAGGGCCTTTTTGGATAGATTTCTCCATGATCTTTACGGGAGTATTTGCTTTTCGTCGTGTGTCTCGATCCTTCATATTGATTTTTGATAAATGATTCTTCACATCACTTTGGATCTTTAGCAACAAAATGTAGCCCTCATGCCTTGTTAGGCCCTTTTCGGACTCGCCAATCTTCGCATCCCGCTTCAATAAGTTATGCCTTGGCTATGAACTCTAATTAATACCGAGCAACTTTTAAACGATCTTGGGCTAAAAGCTAAGTAACTTTTCAAATCGTACGACCTTACTTATTGCAGATAAATTTATTAACAAGCGATGGGAGAATAGGCTTATAATCAACTCACATAAATTCACGAAAGAATACCAAACTTATAATTGACTCTATCATCTCTCGTTCTCCACAATTTAAAATCTCAAGGAATGAGACTCGTGGATGCTTAGCCAATTAAATCAAAGTTTTGGGTTTTCGAGTCATCTATAGGATCTTGCAAACTCTTAGACTTTTTCAAGTTTAGAAATCGCATTTTAAAGTTCCCTTGATAAACAACTCTCTAGGATCAATTATACGAACTTGCGAAAAGTCTTGTTCTTAACCCGTGAGAGTTAAGACCTTCGCGTTTTAAAGTTCCCTATATAAAAGCCTAGCAAAACTTGACTTAAACACGTTAAGGATACTAGCTAGAGTAAACTTAGATAAGTAAACTCGGGTTGAGTCAAAAGATTCACAACGTTTGAAAATTAAAACCACTTTATTAAAATTTATTCTAGTAAAGAAAGAAAATAACTATACAAAGGTAAAACTACTAGGCCAAAATAGATCAAAAATTTTGAAAAATGTCGAAAAATCAATTTTTCGGTTAAAATGAGGACAAATACAAGGAAAAGGCCACTTAACTTCGATAGAAGTCCCCCTACACTTGATATGAACATTGTCCTCAATGTTTAAGCATGTGGGAGTAAACTCCCCTACACTTAGGACATTGTGCACGTTGATTAAATCTTGCTAAGAAAGAGACAACTAAAGAGATTCCTATTTTAATATTGAGAAATATAAAATAGTGAATCGAAAAGAGTTTAGGATAGAACCGGGAAGACAGAAACACGGAATCACGGGTCGTCAAAAGTTATTAAGAATGGATCTTTGAAAGCTCGAATCCCTGTACATGATTAGAAAGAAGACAACAAAACAACATACTAGGGTCTCCCCCTACACTTATTATAAAAATAGGAGAAAAAGGATAGATACTGTGGGTTGCCTCCCGAGAAGAGCTTGTTTTTGTTAACCGAGTCGTGAGCCTGACTCGACCTTGATTAGCATAGGAAGAAGCTTGAAAAACATCCACCGGGATCAAATACATGGTTTTCGTCCATCAAGTAACATAAGCTTAAGGCGAACAAGGCAAGCCAAAGAAGAGTAGGCAAGGTTCCCTTAAGCAAAGATGGAGCACGGTAGGAGCAAGGGTGAAGAGGTGCAAGCATATCTCCATAAGTTCCAAAAATCTTTTCTTTTATTTCATCAGATGGATACTGAGATGGCTTAAAAAATGCAATACCAGGGTCGAACACCTTTTCCTTTAGGGGAAAATAACACTTAGGCTCAGCAGACCTTGAAGAAGATCCGATCATAATCTCACAATCTCATTCTCAGAAGGTGGATATAGAGGTGTCAAGACATAAGTGCTGCGGATATCGGTGTCGGCCGGATGTTTCTCCTTTGAAGCGGGTTTCTTCATATCCAAAGTAGGATAAAGTCCATAATCATCAAAGTACAAAGGAGGAGCATCACTCTCATTTGGGAAGTATGTGTTTAGAAAAGTAGCAAAGTCTTCCTCAAATGAGTAGTCATCCAAAGTAGGATCAAGTGTTGTTGGCGGAGGATCTTCATCATGTGAAGAATCACTCGAGAGAGTATCAGCCTCATCAAAATCATCATAAGTGGGCATGTCGGGATACTCAGAAGTAAAATCATCATAATCATCTCCATCGGAACTAGAATCGTCATCATAAGCATCAAAGATCGGTGGAGAATCATAAATTGGTGGAGGATCGGAATTGGACAGAGAATCATCCACATCATCTTGGAACAGTGGATTATCATAGCAAGAATCGAATAGAGGATTGTTGTAGACGACAAAATCATCAAGCACATTAATCATATTCGCTGATTCTCTTCCATAGGATTTTTTTGTGATATTCCCCATTTTGAACACTTGTTGTTCATTCCCGACCCTTAAAATTAACTCACCTTCGGCAACATCAACTAAACCTTTTCCGGTTCTCAAGAATGGCCGACCAAGTGTTAACAGAATACGAGGGTCCATTTCATAATCAACAACAACAAAGTCGACCGGAAAAGTGAAGGTGCCAACTTTAATGAACACATCTTCGGCAATACCAACGAGGTAAGAAAGAGTGCGATTTGCAAGCTCAAGAGTCATCTTTGTTGGTGTAAGGTCGGGTAATGATAGTGTTGTCCAAACACTTAAAGGCATCAAATTAATACTTACCCCGAGATCAGCTAGGGTAGTAAATTCTTCGGTTTTGTTAAAAATTCAAGGCAACACAAAATGACCGGGATCTCCAAGTTTCTTCGGAAGTTCTTTAAGAATAACCGCATAACAGTTTTCATTCAAGCGTGTGTTGACAAGCTCAACTAGCTTTTCCTTCTTATTAAGCAATTCCTTGAATGCTTTAACAAATTTCGGCATATGGACAAGTGCTTCAACAAGGCTAATGTTGAAATTCATTTGAGAGATCATCTTCAAATAGTTCGACACTTGAATGTCATCCTTAGTTAGCAAGTTAGGCTTGTCCAAGCGAGAAGGATATGGGATGTTGGGTTTATAGGTGGAAGGTGGGGTTGGTGAAGGGTTCTTCTTCTTGGGTACTTCCATAAGAGGTAGAGACGGTAATGGAGGACTAATACGTGGCGTTGGAGTAGGAGGGATAAATGGTGGTGGAGGAGGTGTAGATGGAGTAACTGGGGGAGGGATAGATGGTCCTACTACGGTTGCTCCACTGCGTGTAGTAATAGCACTCACTTGGGTTGGTGACGGTGTTTGAAGGTAGAGAGCCCGAAGTAGAGGGTTGAGTGGTTGGTAAGAAACTAGCCAGCATATTCTTCAAATCATTCGTTTGAGTGCTGAAGGAGGTTTGTATATCATTTCGAAGCTCAGATCTAATGTCATGCCCTTGCTTAGTGATATCCCCTTTCAAGTTGATAATTTGGCTTTGTAGATTCTTAATTTGCTCTCCTTGGGTTCTCATTAAAGCTTCAACATCTTGATTAATGGTTGGGACTTGTTGAGCGGGTGGGTGATAAGGATTAGAAGCTTGAGGTGGGATTTGGTTGCTTCTATTGTAATTGTTGTTGGGGTTGTGGTTTTGAGGAGAAAAACCGGGTGAAAGATAGTTGTTCGACCGGTAACTTAGCAAATTTCGATCCCCTTGAGGTCGGGCTTGGTAATTTTCCGGTGAATAGTTACCATAAGCCGCATACACGTTTTCCGGATTGCCTTGAGTAGAAGGACATTCAGTGTAAGAGTGAGGACCGTCGCATGTCTCACAAGAAATTGCTACAGCTTTAACTTGTTGTTGTTGGTTTGTAGCGATGAGCAAGATATTTTTGTTCATTTCGGCCATCATGCGGGTGAATTCGGTCATGTCGGGGTTTGCTGTAGTAGAAGAAACATTGACTCTCGGGTTGTTCCTTGAAGAAGCGGAGGAATCCCAATTTTTGTGATGAGTAGTCATGTTCTCAATAAGCTCTCTACACTCCTCAGGTCTTCTTTTCATAAATGTGCCACCGGCGGCTGCATTAATCGTATCACGATCACGAAAAGTCAAACCGTTGTAGAAAGTATCAGTTAAGGTAACGGGGAGCATGTTGTGTTTTGGACATCGATCGATCAAAACATTATATCTTTCCCAAGCATCAAAGAGAGATTCATCGGGTTCTTGCATGAAACCGCTAATTTGATTTCGAAGGCTCGTGACCATGGATGGTGGAAAGTAGCGCGACAAAAATCGTTGAGTCATGTCGTCCCAAGTATGAATGGAATTCTTCGGGAGACGATCAAACCATTTTTTGGCGTGGTGTGATAAAGTATGTGGAAAGTGCTGTAGGCGAAGGACATCCATAGTAACACCGGGCAACTTCATGCTTTGAGTAATATTAATGAATTTGTCGAGGTGCTTGTTGGCATCATCATCAGGCAATCCGCGAAATGGATTAGTTTGCACTTGTTGGATCATGTGATGCTTCAACAAAAACTCCGGAGCCGTGATTTGCATCGGCGCAATCGGTCCTCCTCGTCCAAACATTGTTGGTTGACAAAGCTCCTCCATTGTCCGAAGATCGGGCTGTGGAAGAACATTGTTGTTGTTATTGTTGAGGTGCGGTGGATTATTGTTGTTGTTCACACCTGCCATAGCTAAATCTTCACGAGTCTCGGGCTCTAGGTAAGTTGAAGATCTAGTACGCATACACCTGCGAAAGCAAAAGAAAAAGATACCAAAGCAATAGACAATATATATACACTATGAAAATAAAAATAAAATCTTTTTGGATTTTTGAAATTTTTTTAATTTTTATGGATTTTTGGAAATTTTTAAGCAAGAAAAATAACGTTCACGAGTGCTATAAATAATGAGGTCCCTAATAACTAGATTTTAGCCAGTTAAAAATTAAGTTCTTTGTCGTATGTCTAATCGAATTGACTATTGTTTTAAAGTGCGACTCAGTCGTCTTTTGGTAAAAAGAAATAATTTGGTCGTTGTTTAAAATTAAATTGCAAAACTTAAAGTAAATGACAGGTAATTAAATGACGTAAAATTAAAGCGTGACTAAAAGTAAATTTGACAATTAAATAAAAATGCAAAACGTAATTAAAAAAGCTAAAAGCACAACGAGAAAAACTGTCACTTTTTCTCTACAAATAAAAACTAGAAAAACTTTGAAATCTTAAAACTAAAACTAAGACAAGAAATTAAGACAAGCAAGCAGGCACCATAATTATTTCGGAAAAGCTACAGTACATTTCAGAGAATGACTTTTTCGGAATAACTTTTTCGGAATAATTGTTGTCAGAGAAATCTTCGGAAAAGCAAAAAATTCAGAGAAAAGGAGAATTTCGGAAAAATGACTTTTTCAGAATAATAACTTTTTCGGAATAAATGTTTTCAGAGAAATCTTCAGAAAAGCAGCAAATTCAGAGAAATGAAAATTTCGGAAAAATGATCTTTTCAGTAAAAAGGATTTCTTCGGAAGAAAGGACTTTTCAGAAAAAGTGATTTTTTCGGAATAGTTAACTTTTCAAAGAAATGATGAATTCATAGAAACACAAATTCAGAGAAAAGAAGAATTTCGGAATAATTGCTATTTCAGAAAAAGGATGAATTCAGAGTTTAAAACCCTTTTCCGAAAAGATAACAACACAGATACAGATAAACAGTAACATCAAAATTTAAAGAAATTAGCCACGAATAAGCTAAAATCACATAAGCAATCTACCAAAACTTAATCTAAAACACTTTTAAGAAAAACTAATTCAACCACAAATCAAAAACTTGAAAAACACTAATAAAATTAAACATTAAAAATCAACTTTTAATAAAATAAACTAATAAAAACACTTAACTAAAATCAAATCAAACACACAATAAGCTATCAAATCAATAAGCTAACACATAAAAACATAACCATTAATCAAATAAGCATGACAATAAGATAATAAGCATAAATATTAACAAAAATAAGAAAGGTAGAAGGAGAGATTAAAATAAAACTTGATTAAAATTAAAGATTCAACAATAAAAGTAAAGATTAAACTTACTTGGAATTAAAGGAATTAAGGTGCAAGACAAGGTAATTAAAGGTGCAATAAAGTAAATGACATGAAATTAAGGTGGAAAGACTAATGTGTCAAATTAGCTAACTCCTAATGACACATTAGGAGTCTATTTATAGGTGATTGGGAAAGACTAAGCATGTGTTGGTTATTCTTCTTCTTCACGTCTTTTCGTCTTCTTAATTCTTCGACTTTTTCGACTTTGTCTCGGGATTAATTAAACTCGTCTGGGAATTTCTTCATTAATTTAGACTTGAGTTCTTCGGCTTTTATTAAACTTCCGTCTTTAGACTTTTTCTTTGATAAATTTTCAGAATTGGCCTTGGACTTCCGTTCTTTTGGCACTCTTGATCTTTTGACTTCGTCTTTTGTCTTTTTCTTCGATAAAAGCCCGTGAAAGCCCGTGTTTTCCTCCCTTTTCACATTTTGATCCTAAATCACAACAAAAACACAAACCACGCATAATTCCGACATTTACGACATAAAATACACATTTTAGCTTGGTTATTATTGTAGTTAAGTGGTAAAAGGATGGGTGTTTACACACCTATCAGTCCCATTCACAAAATTATTTAACAAAACCCCTAAATACAACAACCTTCGCGTCTTTGGTTGTTTATGTTATCCACATCTTTACACCTCTCACAAACTCGAACCTCGATCTACTCGATGCATATTCCTCGTTTACCCATCCAATCACCGTGTTTTTAGATCTCTTGACCTCTCCACCAACAAAGTTATCACCTCTAGTCACGTAATCTTTGACGAACACATCTTTCCATACCAAACACCTATCACCAATCAACCCAACTCATGTACCTTTTTAGACACCCCAGATGATCCCTCCCAAATATCACTTCGATTATTAACCACGCTAACTCACCAACAACCCTCTACCGAATTACCACCCATTTCTCCTCAACCTACATTGACCCGATCCACTCCCTCACCTATGACAACTCAATTCAACCAAACAACAAATGAGCTTCAACTAACCACTATCGAACCTCAAACCACTAACATCAAAAACTAACCCCCGATCCAGACCACAAACAAACAACACCAGCCCAACTAACACACTACTCTTGAACAACAAACGCCTTAATTCAATACGCCTTCAGCCACAACCCACCCCATGGTCACTAGATTAAAATTCGGTACGGTAAAAAAGAATCCTGATATGAGTGAAATCTTATATCAATTATATCATATTTAACCCTAAAACATAAAGTAAAATACATGATTTTAATGTGAAAAGGCAATATTATGGGTATTCTTTGTTGTTTGTGCTTGTGAAGGTAAAAAGATACAAATGTGAAGCAAACATAGAATTCAAGCCAATATTGATGAAGAAAGACAAAAGAAGGACAAAAATGACAAGTCAAACAAAGTCAAAGGACCTTTCTTGACAACTTTCAAAGATAAGGGACTAAAAGTGACAATTTGGAAAAGTCAAGAACCAAGTAAAATCTGGTCAGAGTCAAAGTCAATAAGTCAAGGGATCATTCTTGCTCAAGATTAAAGTCAAAAGGGCCAAATGTGACAAGCTTGTGAAGTTCCTAGCTCAAATAAGGAATCTGCTAACTAGAAGGACCAAAGCTGCCAACTTTGAAAGTTCAATACATGTTCAATCCGTGTGAAGTTTGAAGAACCAATCAGAGGGAAGTATTTGTTTGACTTGGATTACCATATCAGCCATATTAAATGAAGAAAGAGAGATTCCAACCAATCATTTCCCACTCAGCCTTTCACCAATCATATTTCATTAAACGGATAACGATCCATGTGAATATTTCCTCTCCAAGCCAAGAAAGCCACGTGGCAAGTTTATTTGTAGATTGAATCAAGAGTTAGAGACACTTTCAGAAAAAGTTTCCAATATGAAAGATGATCGTTTGGATGAGACGAACCCAACCCAGTCACTCAATTAGACCCAAGATCACTCAATTATAAAACCCCAAATGCCACCAAGAACAGATTATGAACATTTGGCAGGATTGGACACTTGGCACTCTCCTATTGGATACAACACGTCACAACATTTCACCACATATCATCTTAACTCTATAAATACCTCTGTATTCATTTCATTTGATGTATGTAGCTAAAGTGTGAAATTCACACACACTTTAATTATCTCTCATTCTTTTAGTAGCTAGTCAGTTATAAATCTCTCAAAGTGATTGACAACCATTTTGAGAGAGTTTGTTAGTTTGTTGGAGTAGTTTTACCTACCTTTACACCATTAATAAATATCATGTTTATTCATTCACTCTATAACTCTCATACCTTACTGCATTATTTCCATACTCACTATTCCAGTTCATTCCATTGATCACACTTGATCAATGGAGTGTGTTTAATGATTTGGAGTGCCTAGTTTGTTATCAGAAGCTGTCCAGTTCACTTCCTTTCTAGTTATAGCCAGAAGTTCAGAAATTAGTGCAGACAGATCAGACTTTTGTATTGGTGATGATTTGTTGATTGTAGAGTGTTGATGGTGGGTTATGGTGGTGTGATTAGTGAGCTCAGCGCTTCACTACTCCTACAATGGAGGCCTTATGCTAAAAAGTACTTGTTCCTCATTTACAATTCCTCTAAACTGTACTTGCTATGCTACTTTGTTATTCCCTAGTGTACTACTACTTGATTCTGCATGATTTGTGCTTAGTTTGAAGTTACTGTTATGATTTGGTAGTTTATAGCTTGATTCTTGAGTTTAATCTCTTAGTAGCTTTGTTAATTTTGCTATTCAGTGGTTAAAAAGTAGTATACAAGCTAGTTCCTTGTTTCTGTAGTGTAAGTGCCTATTCTTGCTTACTTTGTGATTCATTTGATGAATATGTTATAGTTTGATAATTGTTGATTGATTCCATAAGCTGTAGCTCATTAGTCCTTTGATAAATTTCCAAGTCTACATTGTAACTAGTTTTTGGATTAGGCTGTTAATTGAGATTTAGCAAATGCTTTTGAGTCAAAGTAGTTTACATTCATTTACCAGCCTTTGTAAGTGAGTTTTACAAGTTTTTGTAGTCAAACATAAAGTCAAAAAGGTAATTAGTCCTAAAACACTTTGGGTCAGTTTCAACAAGCTTAAACATGCCTATTTCAAGTGCTTGCCAAATCTTCAATACTTAAAGATAGGAAGTCATTTTTGTTTCTGAGCATAGCTTATCATCCTAGCTTTCCATAGGTATAAGGTAGATAATAGAGTATTCAATAATAAGCTAGAGAATTACCATAGAATAAGCACTAGAGCAAATGCAAGTTTCTATGACACTTATCAGAATTTCATTTCTAGCTTATTTCTTTCATAAAGTTGTGATTTTCTTCCACATATCAGTTGTATAATCTAGGAAAATAAGTTTTAACCAAGATCAAACTTGGTCAACATTGGTCAACTTTTGGTCAACATAAGCCAATACAGCTTATTTGATTTTCCAGCTTATTCTTTAAGGCTTTTTGAGATTTTCTTAGATAGGTCTTCTTTATTTGGCCTTTAGATCATATTATGATAAATTCAGCTTAAATGCTTAATCCAATAAGTTGTTCTCTTAAAAAGTACTTATTCAAAAATAGCTTATTTGGCTTTTAGACCATTTCAGCTAAATTCCTTAGAACTGACTAGGTATTATTGCATTTGAAGCTTTTTAGAAGTTGTTTCAGCTTATTTGGTGGATTATAGCTTAAGTTCTAGCTTATTGAAACACTTATGCCTGTTTTTACTTAACTAGTCACATTAATTGCATTCAGGTCCCTAGATTTTAGGACTTGTTGTAATCTGCTTTTAATAGTTTAGCTCTTTAGGGTTTGCACTTAGGTCCCTGGAATTAGTTATTTGTTACATTTCAGTTAGGGGAGTTTGCAAGTTTGTTATATTTTAGTTACAAGTTTGTTATTGTTACAATTTCAGTCCTTTAAGTTTCTGAATTCACAATTTTAGTCCTTGTACTTTTATATACTTTACATTTTGAGCAATTTTATACTTTGTGCATTGATTACTTGTACATTTGGCATTATGTGTGGTATGTGCACTTTGTTTTAGCGTAGTACGGATACGTAGAGATCATATTTTTATATTTTTACGTGCTTTGTGATAATTAGATCTAGAATACCAAAATTCTATAAAATCTAACACCAAAAACAACTGGTTAACTTGATTTGGACAATCAATTCGTATTGAGTTGGGAATAGCGAACTTAAAAAGACAAATATTGAACCAAAAAAATAAAAAATCAAAAAGTAATCTTTTTCCTAAAAGATTACACCAAAAATATATTGTATGTATTCGTTTCACTCATTTTTACGTACATACTATACTTTTATAAAAAAAATACAAAAATATTTTTGATATATTATTATATGTAGATACATATACGTAGATACGAACAACCAATCCACCTACTTCCATAAGTATTGCTTTTGCAATACACCGTACTTGGGGGTGTTCCTGTCCTAAGTACGTGTATCGATCAAAGTTAATTAAGGCAAAATACATAAATACTACAATCTACTTGAACTTGAGAAAGAGGCCACTGTGTGTGTGTGGGGGGGGTATAAGGCGAGTGTATTACACATTCTAAAGAAGCAGGCTCTTAAGTTGCTACGCACCGCCTCATTTCTTCGCTTCCTTGTAGGTCTTTCAAGGGTAATAGTAGTGAGTGGTGTGCCACCGAATTAGTACTACATATATATATATATATATATATATATATATATATATATATATATATATATATATATATATATATATATATATATATATATATATATATATATATATATATATATATATTTTCTTGTGGATATTAATTATTGCACCTCGAGAGAGATAATCTCTTCTCTCTAAAAAGTCGACCGAGAGCTCTTCTCTCATTCTTCGAGTTGAGTTGCATGCGCACTCGAGCGCGTGCACATATACCTATTGGTGTACAACCCCTTCCTCCCAAAAGGAAGAAAAAGAACAAGAACAACACCGTCCATCAAGCTGATCCCGAGCATCGTGCTTTGAACAACTCACAAGAAGTCATGGCCGCCGTTGATAATAGACCATTGATTGAGATCCTCCAGTCAAATATGGAAGGGAATGCGGATGCTATTGTTATACCCGAGATACCTGCAAACACTTTTGAGCTTAAGACATGCATGATTAATATGGTTTCTTCTATCCCCTTCCTAGGGAGACCCATGGATGACCCCCACGACCATATCAAAAGATTTTTGTCACTTTGAAATACACTTAAGTATAATAGGGTCCCTCATGATGCTATTAAGATGATCTTATTCCCTTTCTCCTTATAGGGTAATGCTTGAATTGGTTATACAAGCAACCTTCTATGAGCATTTTCACTGGGGAGGATTTAAAGAAGAAATTTGTGAATAAGTTCTTTCCTCCTTCACGAACCACCGCCTTGAGAAACCAAATCATAGGTTTTCAACAAAAGCAAGACCAAAACTTTAATGAGGCTTGGGAAGAGTTCAAAGAGTTGTTGAGAAAGTACCCAAACCATGGTTTTATCCAAGTTCACCAAATAAACACCTTCTATAATGCTTTGAAACCTCACCATCAAGATTCCCTTAACACGGCCGCGGGTGGGAACATTCTTTCTATATCCATACTAGATGCATGGGATATCATTAAAACAAAACCCATGGTTCAAACAAATAATCAAAGAGATGAGGTGTTCCATGTTGTTCAAGAGAGTGCTCATACATCAATTGATAATCAACTCCTCAAGAATAAAAATGAGATACTTCAAGCACTTAACAAGACTCAAAAGATGAATCAAGAGATGTTTCAAGCCTTTATGAAAGTTTCCTTGAACTATTCTTCTCCCAATGATGTTAATGCCATTACCCTATGTTGTGAGATTTGTGAAGGACCTCACTAATATTTGCAATGTGATCAAGTTCAAAACATTCAAGGTGAATGATATGCTTATCAAGATGAACAAAGAGAGCACTTTAAACACAACATCAACCCTAATCACCTCTCTTACAAGTGCAACAATTACCTTGCTCCACCCGATTTCCCTCCCCATCAACCCACTCAAATCCAAACAAATCCTCCACAATTGCTTAATAGAAACCAAGGGCTAAAGGGAAATTACCAAGGGAACAATAATAATAGAGGGCCTAATAACTTTCACAATCAAGGGAACAATTTTCATGCAAATAACCAAGGGTTTCACCAACCACCTCCACCTTTCCACAACCAAGGATATAATCAAGGGTATGGGCAAAATGAAACTATTTAGCTTCTTCACAAGATGAATCAAGATAATGAAAGTAGGTTTCAAGAAAATGAGAAGAGAATGAGGGAAATGCTAGAGGAGACAAACAAGAGATTTATGTTACTCTTAAACCAAAGACCACAAGGTGCTTTACCCTCCAACACTCAAACCAATCCAAGGGCAAATGTAAATTCAATTACTACAAGGAGTGGGAAAACAACCATTGATCCTTCAATTCCTCCTATACCTCCTTTGGTAACTCCTACTACGGTTCCTCCTTGTGATAAGCCTACACCTTTAAAGCCTACACCTTCTAGTTCTACAACTTCAAAGCCTACACCTTCCACTCCTACACCTACTACTCCTTTACCTTCCACACCTATCAATGAAGAAACCAACAAAGAGAGTCCTTCAACAACTACCACTCAACCTTCACCAAAACCAAGTCTTCCATATCCTTCTAGATTGAGAAAGGAGAAGCTTAAGAACAAGGATGACATTCAAGTGTCCAACTTTTTGAGGATGTTTACGCAATTAAATATCAACATATCCTTTGCGGAAGCTCTAGCTTACATGCCCAAGTTTGCCAAAATGTTCAAAGACCTTCTCTCAAATAAAGAAAAGTTGGTTGATATGCCTAACACTTCATTGAACAAAAATTGTTCCGCGGTGTTGTTGAAGACTTTACCAACTAAACTTGGAGATCCGGGACGGTTTTTGATCCCTTGTAATTTCCCAGGGGTGGAGAATTGCATGGCACTTGCGGATCTTAGGGCAAGCATAAATTTGATTCCTTTGTCGGGTTGGAAACAACTCTCTCTTCCCGAGCTCACTCCTAGTAGGATGACCCTTGAGTTAGCAAACCGTTCAATAGCTTATCCGGTGGGGATTGCGGAAGATGTGTTTGTAGGAGTTGATAAATTCACATTCCCCACGGATTTTGTAGTTGTTGACTATGACATGGACCCTATAGTTCCTCTCATTGTAGGAAGGCCTTTCTTGAGGACGGGTCGTACTCTTATTGATGTGGCGGAAGGAGAACTAATTATGAGGGTAGAGGAAGAGAAAGTAGTGTTTAAGTTGGGGAAAGTAACTAAGAAGTCTCAAAGTTGTGAAACCGTAAACATTGTGGATGTTCTTGATGAGGTTTGTAATGAACATTTTCATGAAGCTTGCAAGAATGATAATGAGAAAATTCCACATGTAGAAACCGTGGCCTCAATTGCTCCCTCTTTAACACCATTTGGAGAGAGTGATTTTCTCTTAGAGGAATTTGAGTCTAGCTTTCTTGGAAATGATGATTCTCCCATCAATTGGGAAGAAGACATTCTTACTATCCAAAAGTTACTCAATGAGGATCCCATTCCTTCACCTACTCCACAAGAGGTTACTAATGATGATCCATCATTAGTGAAACCTTCTATTGAGAGTCCACCTTCCCTAAAGCTTAAGGATCTTCCATCACACCTTGAATATGCTTTCTTAGAGGGAGAGGACAAATTACCCGTTATCATTGCCAAAGACATGAAAGATGATGAGAAGGAAAAGCTTATAGAGGTTCTTAAGAAGCATAAGAAAGCTATAGCTTAGAAAATATCCGACATAAGGGGGATTGATCCAAATTTTTATACACACAAAATCCTTATGGAGGATGATTACAAACCTGCCATCCAAAACCAAAGAAGGGTTAACCCTAAAATCCATGAAGTCATCAAAAAGGAAGTTATCAAACTCCTTGATGCGGGTATGATTTACCCAATTTTCGACTCACCATGGGTAAGCCCGGTGCATTGTGTGCCTGATAGGTGTGAAAACACCCATCCTTTTACCACTTAATTATACTAATAACCAAGCTAAAACTTATATTTAATGTCGTAAAAGTCAGAATTATGTATGGTTTGTGTTTTTGTTGTGATTTAGGACCAAAATGTGAAAAGGGAAGAAAACACGGGCTTTCACGGACTTTTATCAAAGAAAAGACAAAAGACGAAGTCAAAAGATCAAGAGTGCAAAAAGAACGTAAGTCAAAGGTTTATTCTGAAGATTTATCGAAGAAAAAGACTAAAGACGGAAGTTTAATGAAGTCAAAGAACCAAATCTAATAAAAGAAGAACATTTGTAGACGAGTTCATTTCATATCGACAAATCCTGAGACAACGTCGAGAAAGAAAGAAATTAAAAGACTAGAAAGACAAAGAAAGAAAGAAAGAAGGAACAATCATTTCCTCCTCCTATAAATACCTTCCTTATGTCATTAGGAAGGGAGTTAGCTAGTTGTTCATTTTTCCTTAAGGTAAGTAGGAGTAGGAGTATTTACTTTCTCTCTCTAGTTTTAATTTCTCTCTCTAAATTTTCTTTCAATTTTGCTTAAACCTTTCATCTTTAAATCTTGTAATCTTGAATCTTTAATCTTTAATTTTAATTTTAAGCTTTTTAATCATCTCATTCTACCTTTCTTATTTGTTCAATCTTCATCTTTTTCATCATCTTTGTTCGTGTTGATTTCGTGTTCTTATTCTTCATCCATTTCGTCATCTTTTTACATAAATTTTATAGCTTTTCGCGTTTCTTGGTTCGTGTTTAAAAGTTTTACAAGTTTTATTATTCATCTAGAATTCGTGGTTAACTTCTTGGTGTTTTTATTGGCTTATTCTCCTTAAAAAGTTGCGAGAAAAGTGCTTAAATTCGTCCTTTCTCGAGATCCTTCATTTTCGGAAAAAGCCGCCATAATTCCGCAATATTTTTAATATTGCGGAATTGTATCTTCCAAATATTGTGAAATCGAATTCATTTTTGGCTTTGCGGAATTGTAACATTTATACATTGCGAAATCATTGATTTCGCATTATTGCGAAATCATTCCTTTGTCATTATTGCGGAATCTTCACTTTTATTACATTGCGGAATCATTCCATCTTGATATTGCGGAATTGTTCATCTTGGTTATTGCGGATTTGAAAGATTTTCGTTTATTGCGGATTTGATTCATTTTACATTGCGGATTTGTTTAATTTCACATTGCGGAATTGTTTAATTTTACATATTGCGGAATTGATAACTTTCAAACTTTGCGGAATTGTGGTTTATTACATATTGCGGAATTGTGCAAGTTTTGAAGGATTGCGGAATTGTTACTTTGCGAAATTGTGTAAATGCGAAATCATATCGTTTTCGTTCCAATTTAATTTTCAAATTTATTTTTCCCGCCAATTTCTTAAGTCTTATTTTTAATTGTTTTGTCTTATTTTTCTTAAGCTTTATTTTTATTTGTTTTGTCTTAGATATTTTTAAAGTTTCCATTTTTATAAAGTTTTAATTTTTAAAGTTTATTTTTAATTAAGTTTTAAATTGCTTTATTTCTTTTATATTTTGTTGATTTCAATTAAGTATTTTATTTTTAGTTTAATCTTTTCAAGTTTGTATTTTTTATTTAGTTACTCAACGACAACCTTTTATTTTTTCACCACGAACGACTGAGTCGCACATTCAACCGTGGTCAATTCGATTAGACCGATTTCAACAAACTTTTTAACTAAGTTAATATCTAGTTATTAAAATGGCGCCGCTACCGGCTCTTTTCGTGAAGATTAACGGTTTATTGTGAGAGACGCGTTGGATTTTGGGATCCGTTCACTTTTGAACGTTATTTTTCTTGCTCAAAAATTTTCAAAAATCCATAAAAATTAAAAATTTCAAAAAAAATCAAAAACATTTCAAAAAATCATAAAAAGCATTTCTTTTTCGAAGTTTTACACTAAAAATATTTTCTTTTCCCGTTAACTTTATTTCTTCTATCTCTTTGCTATTCTTTTCTTTTGTAGGTGTATGCGTACTCGGGCACGCAACAGGAAGTCCATTCAAGCCGCTACTATTGATCCTCCTATTGTAGAGCCTCCCGTTCTCAACACAATGGAGAATCGTCCAATGATCGAGCTCTTGCAATCACACGTCGAAGGCAACGATGATGCGATTGTGGTGCCGGCTATTGACGCCAACAACTTCGAGCTCCTGTCCGGTTTCATTCAAATGGTTTCCGCAACACCTTTCTTAGGTCACACTCATGATGATCCACACAATCACATTAAAAGGTTTGTACACTTATCCAATACTGTTAAATACAATGGGGTTTCACAAGAGGCAATTCATTTGCTCCTCTTTCCTTTCTCCCTCAAGGGACAAGCCCGGACATGGCTTGATAAGGAACCACCCCAGAGTATTGTCACATGGACGGACCTTGAGACCAAGTTTATCAATTACTTTTTCCCACCCTCACGTACTACCGCTTTGCGGAATGACATTATCAACTTTGAACAAAATTACGGTGAGACATTTAGTGAATCTTGGGATCTGATAACGACCTAATTCTACATATTCAACCTATTATTATAATGCCACTTTGTAGTTTAAATAAGAGCTTCCGATACTTAATATGTTGTGATTTATATGCAGATGTAAAGTATGAAGGAGCAAAGTGAAGATATACGAAGAAGGGGCCTCAATATGCAATAAAGTCAAAGTTATTAAAAGAAGATTATGAATCGCCCAGAAGTGCGGCGCGCAAAGTTGCAAGTGCGGCGCACATTCGCATTTCTAAAGTGCGGCGCACTTGAGGATAAGTGCGGCGCACATTTGACCCTAGACGGCACTATAGATAGAGGTCATTTCCATCCATTTTACACACACCACTCTCTCTCAATACTCCATAGCTCGAGTATATTAGTCCTTTCAGTAAATTTTCAGTATTATCCACTTTTGGGAGATACTTGTAACGAGAGTATTCCACTCTTTGATTCTTGGAGGAACAATACAATCATGACACTTGTGTACTCGTTTATTCAATCCAATCTAAGTATGATGTTCTCTTACTCTTTTCCAATTGTTACTTTGATTACTATGTTAGGCTAAGCTATTTGTGACTATATGGGTATGTGACTATAATTAGTGATGATGCTATGATATGATCCTTTATAAATGATCTCAAGCTAATGTTGTAGAACCATTTTACCTCCTAGTTCTACAAACCATATTTTATCTAAGTTGATTTGTTATGATAGTTAGGCGTTGAGAAACGCAAATTGTTATAATAAGTTTTCTAGAACTTGTCTATGGTCATGAATCTTTGGTTGGAGAAATCCTCTTAGAAGCTTGATAGAATATTAAACTTGTTGGAAACTTGTTTTGAGCTTAATCGCTTAAATAAACATAAGTCTTTAATCAACCTAAGTAAATTGTGTAAACACCGTTTTGACGAAAAAGGATTATCACACTTTATCTACATAAACATATCCCGATCATTAGTATCATCATCACGAACTTATACGAACTATCCCATATTAGTCATATTTATTATTATTGATATTACTTCAACCATTTATTTCTTCAATTGTTATCTTGATTACCAAAACGAAACTAAGTCTCAGCGAACGATCATGGCTTACCACTACAAAGCTATATTACGAAAGAAAGGGTATACTTGCCCGTGTTTGTCTTCTAGTCCCTTGTTTTGTCTAAACCTTGTAATATAAATTTAGCTTTAAAATACTTGTTCAAAAAACAAGACACCAAACCTCGTCTAATACGATGGATATTGTTTTTACAAGAATTTGATTTGGAAATTAAAGATAAAAAAGGAGCTGAAAATGTTGTTGCCGATCATTTATCTCGCATAGTGAATGATGATTCTAGCGATGATGAAATCGACGATTTTCCCGATGAGCATATAATGCAAGTAAGTAGGGGTGTCAATATTTCTGACCCGACCCGAACCCGACACGACCCGAACCCGACCCGAGCATATTCGGTTCGGGTTACTCGGGTTGAAATTTCAATTCAGGTTAGTCGGGTCAACCCGACTAACCCGAATTCGAAATCGGGTCGGACATCGGGTAAAATATTTATGTCTAATTCGGGTTCGGGTCAACCCGATTGACCTGAATAAGAATTTTTTTTATTTTCTTTATTTTTAAAATGTAAATTAAATATAAATTCTATTAAAAAATTTTAAAAAAAGTTTTTTTTTATATTTTACCCGTAGTCGGGTTGACCCGAACCCGAATAGACCCGACCCGAGTAGACCCGACCCGAATAGACCTGAACCCGACTAACCCGAGTTCAACTCGGGTCGGGTTCGAGTAAAATATTTTTACCCTCAACCCGAATTCAACCCGACCCGAATAACCCGAACCCGACCCGATTCCCACCCCTACAAGTAAGTACTGACAAAACACCATGGTTCGCAAACTTTGAAAACTATTTGGATGTAGGTATTTTACGAAAGGGAATGACGCACCAACAAAAGAAAAAAAATTTCTCTGAACTAAAAAAATAATTTTGGGACGATCCTTACTTATTTCGAATCTGCCCTGATGGAATAATCCGACGTTGTATTTTCGGATTTAAATCTAGAAAAATTCTCGATGAATGTCACTACGGACCGACCTAAGGACATTACGCCGCGAACACCACCGCTAAAAAAGTGTTGGACGCTGGCTTTTATTGGCCAACTATTATGCGTGAAGCTCATACCTTAGTACGATTATGCGAAGCATGTCAAAGGATTGGAAATATTTCTAATAGAGATGAAATGCCTCTAAATAACATCCAAGTCTGCGAAATCTTTGACGTGTAGGGTATCGACTTCATGGGACCATTTCCTAAATCTTACAAATGTTAATACATTTTAGTCGTCGTCGACTATGTATCGAAATGAGCCGAAGCTCAAGCTTTACAAATGAACGATGCTAGAGTTGTTATCACATTCTTAGAGAAATTATTCTGTCGTTTTGGAATGCCAAAAGCACTAATAAGCAATAGAGGAACTCATTTTGTAACAAACTCATGGAAAATGTTATGAAAAGATATGGAGTAAACCACCGATTTTCCACATCTTACCACCCTTAAACGAGTGGCCAAGTTGAAAACACTAATAGAGCTCTCAAACGTATACTTGAAAAGACCGTTCAAAACAACCTTGCTTGTTGGTCTAAAAAAATTAGAAGATGCTCTATGGGCCTTTCGTACCGCATTCAAAACACCAACTAGAACCACACCGTACAAACTGTTGTATGGAAAGACATGCAATCTGCCTATAGAAATTGAACACTGTGCATATTGGGCACTTAAAAACTGCAACCCAGATCTTATTTGCAGCTGGTGAAAAACGTAACTTTTAACTTCACGAGTTAGATGAATTTCGACATCACGCTTATGAAAGTTCACGATTATATAAAGAACGAACCAAAGTTTGGCATGATCGTAAATTACGACAAAGAAAAGAATTCAAAAAAGGAGACAAAGTACTTCTCTTTATCTCGAAATATAAATTCAAGAAACCTAAGCTTACTTCGAGATGGACTGGACCTTATCTAGTGAAACACCAATATCCATCCGGATATGTTGAATTACACGGTTTAAATAATACCAACTTTATAGTCAATGGACATAGACTTAAGCTCTATCATGAAGAAGAATACTATAGTGAAATCGAAAGAGAAGAAATTCCTTTCTTCTTAAAATAGATCCGAGTAGCCGAGTCTGGTGGAAGACTCTAAACTTAGCGCTATTCGGAAGGCAATCCGTATTTTATCCCCACCTTTTAACTTAAGTGTGGAGGAGGACCTGTAAACAAATAAAACCATCCTTGTATATATTGTATGTGTTTTGTTTTGTTTTACAGCATGCATGAAAATAGCAAATTGGAGCTCTAGCTGGATTCATCTCTCGAAGTCCCACAATTTTCTACTAAGCCCCGGGAAGTCCTCGTTTCCTTTTGCATTTTTCCTATTTTTAATATTTTATCAGTTATTACCTCAAGGACGATGTTCAACTTAAGTGTGGAGGAGGTGACAAATTGAAAAAATGAAATAATAAAAAAATATAATAAAATTTCTCCACATGAAAACCTTCTTGAAAAATAATAAAAATATATATGTTTTGTAAATAAATAAGTTTTTAGCAAAGCAAAAATCTCATTGATTGACATTATAATTTAACACAAAAACCCATTTCCCAAATATGTGAGAAAAACTTAGCCTTATATTTCTCTATTTTGTGTGAAAGCTGATAATCTAGTATGCTTCAGAATTTGTGCTTGATCATCATTTACTAAACCGCAGTAAGGTTAATTTATAGATATTTTCGAAAGGAAGCAAAATAAAATCACCCTTATATCATTTTTAGTTAAGCTACACTGGCTTACTAAAATATGTGGCACTCATACTCATATGTTATATTATCCATTGTGCCAATATCCTTATATGTTATGCCTAACTACTTGTCAAGTTATAAAGTTTATGATGTTCTCTTTAAAAAAAGAAACAAAGAAAATATGTATGAAAAAGAAAAAAATATAGTCAAGTATTCTAGTATAGTTTGTTCTATCACTTTGACAAAGGCATATACTTTTTGATCCTACACCCACATCATTTATCACGTTTTGCTTCTTTTAAAAATATATCTGGTGCTCACGCCGCAACGGTTATGATTATGTGTCTTGTACAAACCTATGGTAGCTATCTATTTTATGACCGAGCTAATTGAGTGCTTCCTTACATTTTACCCTTTTGTGAGTGACACTTGTGTGAACTTAAAATCCAAACACTATCCATGTGAGGTGCTAAAGTTATTTTGTCATTTGATTTTGCTATTCATAAAAATTAAATCATTTTCCTATCATACTTCACAACACTTGAAAGCATTTTTAAAATTTAAATTGTTTTCTCGCTTTGATTGATTGAGGGCAAGCAATAGCTAAGTGTGGAGGAATTTGATAACGACCTAATTATACATATTCAACCTATTATTATAATGCCACTTTGTAGTTTAAATAAGAGCTTCCGATACTTAATATGTTGTGTTTTATATACAGATGTAAAGTATGAAGGAGCAAAGTGAAGATATACAAAGAAGGGGCCTCAATATGCAATAAAGTCAAAGTTATTAAAAGAAGATTATGAATCGCCCAGAAGTGCGGCGCACAAAGTTGCAAGTGCGGCGCACATTTGCATTTCCAGAGTGCGACGCACTTGAGGATAAGTGTCGCACACATTTGACCCCAGACAGCACTATAAATAGAGGCCATTTCCATCCATTTTACACACACCTCTCTCTCTCAATACTCCATAGCTCGAGTATTTTAGTCCTTTTAGTAAATTTTCAATATTATCCACTTTTGGGAGATACTTGTAACGAGAGTATTCCACTCTTCGATTCTTGGAGGAACGATACAATCGTGACACTTGTGTACTCGTTTATTCTATCCAATCTAAGTATGATGTTCTCTTACTCTTTTCCAATTGTTACTTTGATTACTATGTTAGGCTAAGCTATTTGTGACTATATGGGTATGTGACTATAATTAGTGATGATGCTATGATATGATCCTTTATAAATGATTTCAAGCTAATGTTGTAGAACCATTTTACCTCCTAGTTCTACAAACCATATTTTATCTAAGTTGATTTGTTACGATAGTTTGGCGTTGAGAAACCCAAATTGTTATAATACGTTTTCTAGAACTAGTCTATGGTCATGAATCTTTGGTAGGGGAAATACGCTTAGAAGCTTGATAAAATATGAACTTGTTGGCAACTTGTTTTGAGCTTAATCGCTTAAATAAACATAAGTCTTCAATCAACCCAAGTAAATTGTGTAAACGTCGTTTTGACGAAAATGGATTATCACACTTTATCTACATAAACACATCTCGATCATTATTATCATCATCACGAACTTATACGAACTATCCCATATTATTCATATTTGTTATTATTGATATTACTTCAACCATTTATTTCTTCAATTGTTATCTTGATTACAAAAACGAAACTAAGTCTCAGCGAACGATCCTGGCTTACCACTACAAAGCTATATTACGAACGAAAGGGTATACTTGCCCGTGTTTTTCTTCTTGTCCCTTGTTTTGTCTAAACCTTGTAATATAAATTTAAGACTTGCAAACGAACATCAGGATCGTTTTAAGGAACTTTTAAGAAAGTGGCCACAATACGGTTTTACAAAGGTACATCAAATTAATACTTTTTATAATGGATTAACTTTGACTGACCAAGATTCACTAAATAGTGCCTCGGGGGGTAATATTCTTGTCAAAACTATGAATGTGGCTTGGACTATTATTGAGAACAAAGCCAAAGTCCAAACCAAGAGTGTTAGGGCTACTATGGCTAGTGCTAGTGATAGTGAGACGGCTACTCAACTGAAGGAACTTACTTCAGCAATAAAACAACTTGTTTTAAGAGATAACCATCCTAATCAACATGCACATGCTCTCAATATTACTTGCGAAACTTGTGGTGGGCCACACTCTTATGCTAATTGTGATAAAGCGTATGATCAATCTCACGGGGAAGTGTATGCTTACAATAACACCGAGAGAGTTCATTTCAAGCCTAATTTCGATGTTAATCACTTGTGTTATAACTCGACGAATTACTTGGCTCCACCCGGTTTTCAACAAAGACCTCACCCACCCACCCATAACAACCAAGGGCCACCTAGAGCAAATGTTCAGCAAAATGCAAATGTGAGGGGCTACAATGTAAATCAAGGAGATTATCCAATGCAAAACCAAGGCTTTCAAAACCAAGGTTTCAATCCTCAAGGTTTTCTTTGACAATCCGTCAATTTATGGTTGATATTTTATTCTCAATATTTATTTGAAAACATTATTTTAATGTTATAATATGAACTCACTTATTTTTGGGAAATAATTTGGATTTACGTCTTGAAGTAGCATCAACTACGTCTAAACCTGAGGATTCTACGTTACGTGCTTACGTTTACATACACCGTCTTTGGTGACAGTCCGACATTTCAGGAAATAAATTTATCAGTGAAATATTATTTTGGGATTTTAATTTTGAATTGGTTCATAAACTCACAAATTTACGAGAAGAGATTAGGACTTACGATTATAATTTAGCTTCCTTTACGACTAAACCGAAAACCCTAGGTTTACGTATTTACGTGTTTGAACTCCGTTTTTGATGAGACAATTTTTATTAGATTCGTTTTGTGCCGTTGATTCATAATTTATAAAAACGTTTTTCGTAAAACGACCCGAGGGCACGTAAATCGAGGAAACTAGAATCGAGGAGTACCCGTAAATTGATGGGGATGAAACAAGTATACACTTGTCTCACCCCCACTATGGGTGGCAAGATTTTACAAGCATGAGGGACACTTATCCTCAAAGCTTACTAAACCACCAAACTACTACCTCAAAACCATTTTCTTACTTTTCTTACATGCAATACTAGCTTAAACCTTTGCCAATCTCACTCTCTCTCTTTCTTTGGACGTTCATAACCCTCCCACAATCACCATCCTCATCAACTTTTCACCACCACAAAACACCATCATTTGATCAAGTTTCTACCACAAATCTTGTGTTTAAACTTGATCAAGATGAAAACCTTTTGAAGACTTGTAGATTGGAGGTGATCTTAACAACTAGCAAGGAGATTTCATGAAGATAAAGGGCTGATTTTTCAAGGAGTCTACAAATACTTGGTGATCCTAGAGGTGGTGTTGATATCTCATAAGACTGGTTACCCAAAACCAAGTCTTGTTCATCCAAAAACTCGTCATTTCATCACTTTGGTGGTACAGAGATTGTTTCTTCCTATCCTCTTTTTATTTTGATTATGTAATCATGTATTTTCTTTCCTATTGTATATTTATATGATGAATATATGATGATAAAAATATTGTGTGGGGATTTGGTGTTGATAAACATGCTTAAAAAGATGAAAATCTATAAGAAACAAGGTTAAAATCTTGCTTAATTTAGATGGCTGTATAAAACAGTAAAGACTCATATGATAAACTGATAAAATGACTTGAATAAATTGATATACAGTAAGCTATGGGTCTTGTACACATGTGAGAGTTGGCCATGTAATGGAATCATTGTAATGAGTGAGATATGATCAAAACAAGTTTAAGGTACAAATCTGAGTTCACTGTTTTGGGCGATTTTTAGAAAATACTTAGAGGATGAGTCAACAGTAGCTATAGAAGAGTTAAATGGAGCACATATCATTTAGTTTATGTGATAAAAATTTTAGCTTTTATCTCCATATATAACTCTAGATATGGCAGTTTTGGTGAACATGAAAATAAAAATCAGATTTTGAGAATTAATGTTTATTATTATTATATAAGCACTCAAAATTATATGGTATAAAATGTAAAATAAAAACCCACTAACTTATGGATTTTATTTATATAAATATTTAAAAGGTTAAATAAGTGTTTAAATTATAAAAATGGTAGTGGAATAATACATATAAGTTATAAAACTATAAACACGATTTTTACGACTTTTTCGGCTATTACCGTAAAATTAACGTTTTTGTTAAATAAAACTTAGACGGTTGGACCCGTCTAATGTAAACTTTTATAAACTCATATACTGATGTATAGACATGTATAACAAGTAAAAACCGATAAAAACCCAAACTATAGGACATACGGACATTAACGAGCTAAGTAAACATATTGGACTAATAATTGGACTAAATAAGTTAAACTCTTATAAAAAGAACTTATTGGGCTTAACCCATTTGGGCCCAACTTGTAAAGTTTAAATACTGATAATATAAGTATAAAATGGATTAAAACAAGTTAAAGAACTTATAATAAGTTTATTGAACCTAAAACACGTAAATAGGTAAAACTAGTAAACTAGTATAAAAGTTATCGACACATAACACTAAAATGAGTAAACGAGAATATGTAAACCCACTTGATCATCATATATATATAATCATCATATGTATACATAATTGTTATTTTATAAAGTCATTGGACAAGAGTCTAAGACGAGTATTATTTGTCTAGGTTTCCGTGATTGAAGCACGTACCGTACGTCCGAATTGCCGATAACCCGCCTTCCCACATCAACGTGAGTTCATAGCCTCGCACTCTTTTAAATGTTTTTATAAATGTTTTATAAACCCGTGAGGGAGATAACATGTTAGTTTTTATAAAATAGGACACCATTTGTCCCGATTGTTTGTTTATTGATTTAGACCCGAATGATTGAATGACCTGATTGTATGACCCGATAAATGATTAAAGGACCCGATAGATGAAATTAAATGGATTATTAAAGTTAGGTTATGTCACTAAAAGTTCCATTAGCATGAATTGTGAACTACCGGGATTGGGTAGACGCTTGTGCATATAATAGTACTATTTGGGGACGATCAGCCCAGTTCGCGCCTTGACGGTTGATCCCCGTCGTGCCACATTGATTGGTAAGCGAATTTATGTATGAGAAGATTTCCATAGCGTGACCTTTGTGACGACACGCTACTTTAGATGGGAAAATTGAGTATCGGGTTAGCTACCCGTTGTTTGTTTAGTAAGGTAACAATGTCATGCGGCTTATAATAATCCAAAACTAACGAAATACTACTAGACGCTCCGAATTACGATGTATTGCCTGACTAGCAATACAGGGTCATACTATTATGTTCGTGTTTTGGTTTTCATAACCATATTCATATAACGGTTTTTATTTAACTTTATACAACGTCGTAAGACGTATTGTATGATGTGTTTACGACATTGGCTCGTATAATGATTTTTAAGGCAAATGCCTATATTATGATTTTCGATAAGGATTTGTATAAAATGACTTTGGCTATTTTATGGCCTATTAAAATGATTTGTACAAAATGATTTTCGGTAATTATTTTATACCGATATTATATTGATGTATTTTATTAAACTCTATGAATTCACTCGGCGTTATCGCTGACCTTTTCTTTTAACATGTTTTATCTCATGTACTTGAAGGTAATTCTCGGGAAGACGACAAGAATTCATGGCCCGCACTTAAACAATATTTTCCATTCAAATACTTTGTAAAACTTTGTATGAAATATAATGACTTGGGACCGATGTAACTTTGATATTTATGAATGGAAATGCTTTATTAATAAACGACGCGATTTTTATGCGTTGTCTATGATGTGAGTAATGTGCTAACCCGTAACACCAACTAGTCTTCCGCTGTATTGAGTTGTATAAATTTGGGGGTGTTACAGTTTGGTACCAGAGCTCTCGTTATAGAGAACGAAAGATTTTTAAAACCAAGGTTTTGAATAAAACATTTCAAAATCTTTTAACTATAAACATTTTTCTAAAAATGTCTAAAAAAAAATCTTTTGACTATAACGGTGCCGAAGAATTCCTGAGTTACCGACAAGACCAAGACTAAGAAGGGTTATTTTAATATATATATATAACTTGGATTAAATATATATATATGATGTAATTTTATAACATGATTGTTTGATGATTATTTTGATTTTTATACGAGGTATTTATATGACATAGATTGTCACAAGTAATCCTAAATCCCCTAGTAAATTAATCAAAGCTATTCTCGTAGGAATTCTAGCTATCCTAGATCTAAGCCAAGTTGTGGATATTTATGATCCCAACAAATGGTTGGTACTCGTAGAAATGTAGATATTAGTTGATTGCGATATTGAAGAAGAATTGGCGAGATTAACACTAATATCGATGTCATGACGATCTTTTCTTATAGAGTGGAGTTTGACAAAACGTTACTGATAGGTGTGTAAAAACCCATCCTTTTACCACTTAATTCTAGCTAAAACGAGACCAAAACACGTATTTAATATCATTTGTTTGGAATTATGCGTGGTTTTTGTGTTATTGTGTTTTCAGAGCCAACCGAATGAATATTGAAGAAAACATGGGATTGTACGGGTTTTACTGAAGAAAAGGACTCAAGATAAAGTCTATTGTCCAAGAGATGCAAAAGATTTGAAGTCACTGGGCCTATTCGAAGATTTATCGAAGAAAAGGACCAAAGATGGAAGATTTACATAAGTCGAAGAAACTCAAGTCTATTAAACGAAGAAATTAAAAGACGAGTTGAATTTAATCGACGACAAATCCCGAATCAGAATCGAAAACGTCAACTTTTCTGAAAAGACGAGAAGACAAGAAGAACGGGAGAAAGCCCACTCACCAACCAAAAGACAAGCCTATAAATAGTCCACCCCTCACACATAGTGCCAGTTAGTTTTTAGTTTTTCTTTCCTCCCCTTTTTCTCCCTTTTTAGTTCGGATCATCACCAACACCAATAGGGTGTTTGGTGATCTTGATCTTTGTTTATTTTCAATCTTGTAATTTTAATCCTTGCTTTGTTATTGTTAAAACATCTATCATCAATACAAGTTCTTGTTTAATCTTTCCATTTCATCTTGTTCATCATCATTTTTCTTTTCTAGTTCTTAAGTTCTTATTTTCTTGATTTGATCTTCAAAAGTTGTTGGGTTTTGTGTTTTTGTTGATGGGATTTGTAGTTATTTGTTAGTAAATCATTTGTGTTAAGTTGTATTTAAGTTTTTGGTGAAAAACTTGGTGATTTTTAGATTAAAATCGTCTTCCTTGTTCTTCGGGGTAAAGTACTGTATCTGAGTGTTCCTAGGTTCCGGATGAGTAAATCTTCCGGATGAACACAAAAGTTCCGAGTGAACCAAAAAGTTCCGGATGAGCGTCATCTTCCGAATGAACTAAGAAGTTCCGGATGAATCTGTTTTCCAAAAAGTTCCGAATGAGTTTCTTTTTCAAAAGTTCCGAGTCAATCTAAAGTTCCGAATGAATATGTTTTTGAAAATTTCCGATTGAGTTTTCCTTTAAAAGTTCCGAATCAGTTGAAAACTTCCGAACGAACTGAATGTTCCGGATGAACCTAATATTCCGAATGAACCAAAGTTCCGGATGAGTCAAAAGTTCCGAATGAATGTTTGTTGTTTAAGTTCTGAATGAGTATAAAGTTCCGGATGAACCAAACTTTCGAATAAACTTCCGATTAAAGTTCCGAATCAAGGTGTTCCGAGTGAAAGGTTCCGGATGAACAAAGTTCCGAATCAAGGGTAAACTTCCGAATCAGTTTTCCTTTGAGCATTTTTAATTGTTACTGTTTCTTTAGTATTTCTGTTTCTTCATTTTCATCTTTTAACTGTGATTTCAATTTTAATTTCAAATCTTAATTATAATCTTAATTTTAATTCAAGTTTTTATTAATTATCATTAAATTAATTGTCTTTGATTCAAGTTTTCATTTTAAGTATATTTTAACATTTAGTAGATTAGAAAACCAAATCTTTTTTTAGTACCAAGAACAATTATTCCACTTAAGGCCGAGATCAATTCGAGAGGACTGAGAGACAAATCTGAACCCAATGAAAACACATGTATCAAATGGCGCCGCTGCCGGCTCTTCTCGTTAAGATCAAAAGTTTTTTGTGAGAACTTGGATTTTGGGATCCGTTCCCCGTGAACGTTACTTTTTCATAAAAAATTTCAAAAATCCTAAAAAATATAAAATTTTCAAAAATACAAAAAAAAATTAAAAAAAAACATAAAAACCAAAAATATTTTTGCTTTGTTTTTCTTTGTTCATTCTTTTGCAGGTGTATGCGCACTCGATCCACGTCTTATCAAGAGCCCGAGTCTCTCGATAACTTAGACATGGCCGGTGTACAAAACAACAACAACATACCACCTCCAAACAATAATAATAACAACAACAACCCGCCTTTCAACAACATGAATAACAACAACAATGAGCCTCAACCAGATAATCGCCCGATGATTGAATTGCTGCAAGCTCATGTAGATGGCAACACTGATCCAATTGTCATACCTCCAATTCCCGCCAACAACTTTGAGCTAAAATCAGGCTTTATCCAGATGGTCTCCGCTCAACCATTCTTGGGACGTACCATTGATGATCCACATGACCATATCAAGAGATTCTTGCAACTCACCAACACAGTCAAATTCAATGGTGTTCCACAAGAGGTTATCAGGTTACAACTTTTTCCCTTTTCTTTAGAGGGAAAAGCCCGGCATTGGCTTGCTAAGGAACCGCCACAGAGTATTCTCTCGTGGACGGATTTGAAAACTAAGTTTATCAATTACTTTTTTCCACCCTCTCGTACTACCGCTTTGCGGAATGAAATCATAAATTTTGAACAAAAGTACGATGAGTCGTTCAGTGAATCTTGGGATCGCTTTAAAGATCTTTTAAGAAAATGCCCACAACATGGTTTTACCAAAGTACATAAAATTAATACTTTTTACAATGGTTTAAGCATGAGTGACCAAGATTCACTAAACAGTGCCTCGGGGGGGGGTAATCTTTTGGCTAAGATTTCCAATGCTGCTTGGGACATCATTGAGAATAAGTCTCGTGTGCAAACCAAGAGTGTTCGGACCAATGTCGCTAGTGCTATCACTAATGACAGCGACAAGCGACTTGACAAAATCACTACGCTTCTTGAATCGCTTGTCACCCACACTGTCAACAACAACAACAGCAACAACGTTAAAAACGCTCAAGTTAACGCTGTCAGCCAACCTTGTGAGATATGCGGTGGTCCTCACTCTTACACCACTTGTACCGCCACCCAAGACTACCCTGCTGAGAATGTGAATGCGGCATATGGCACCTATCCTCAACCTGCTTATCAAGTTAGACCTCAAGGTGACCGTAATTTGCTTAGCTACCGCTCCAACAATTATCTTTCCCCACCCGGTTTTCCCCCAAACAACCCAAACCAACAACAAAACCTCAACCGCCCTACTCAACAACAACAACAACCTCGTACACCATACATCCCTCCTCACAAGCAGCAACAACCACCTCAACGTAACAACCAAGTTTACCAACAACCTGCTTATCAACCACCCGCATACAATGCTCCTCCAAACCAACCCACTGCATTACACCAAGAGGTTGCAACCTACATGAGGACCAATGATGTGATCATAGAAAATCTCCAACGAGAAGTGCGCAACTTGAAAGCAGACTTGGTCAAACAAGGGAATGATTTGAGAGCCGACATGAGAAACACGTTGGATAGCCAAACTAATGATTTACGAAACATGATGGCTAGTTTCTTCCAAGGTAATCAACCCTCTTCTTCGGGTACTCTTCCGAGTAACACCGTTGCGAATCCAAGAGGGGAGATGAAAGCAATCACCACTTGAAGTGGTAAAGGTACCAAGGAACCCGAGCTTCCTATACCTCCACCGGTGGTTGTGACTAAGGAAAACGAGTCACCTGCTCCTATTCCTCATCCTTCTCCTTCCCCAATTTCTCCACATCTTCCTTCTACCCCCATTTCCCCACCACCCGTGGTTGTGAGTGATCCTATTCCCCTAAAGCCTTCCTCTTCATCCAATATACCTTATCCTTCAAGGTTGAGGAAAGAGAAGCTCAAAAGCAAGGACGATATTCAGGTTTCGAACTTTCTTAAAATGTTTAAACAACTGAATTTCAATATCTCCTTCGTTGAGGCTCTCGCTCACATGCCTAAATATGGGAAAATGTTTAAAGATCTTCTGAGCGACAAGGAAAAGCTTCTCGATATTTCCAACACCCAACTTAATGAGAATTGCTCTGCAGTGCTCTTAAGGAAATTGCCAACCAATCTTGGTGATCCGGGTCGTTTCTTAATCCCTTGCAATTTCCTGGGAGTAGAGAATTGCATGGCCCTAGCCGATCTAGGTGCCAGTATTAATCTTATGCCTCTAAGCGTTTGGAAGCAATTATCTCTCCCTGAGCTAGTCCCCACCAAAATGACTTTGGAATTAGCTAACCGTACGGTTGCTTATCCAGTGGGGATAGCCGAAGACGTCATTGTAGGAGTCGACAAATTCACCTTCCCTGCTGATTTTGTTGTCGTCGACTACGAGATGGACCCCCGTGTGCCACTAATTGTTGGTCGTCCATTCTTGAGGACCGGTCGCACTCTTATTGATGTTGAAGCCGGTGAGCTTATCATGAGAGTGGGTGACGATAAAGTAGTCTTCAACATGGGAAAGTTGTCTAAACAGCCTTATTCATATGAGAGTGTTAATTGTATTGACGTTCTTGATGAGGCTTGTGATGAACACTTTAATGATGCTTGCAAAAGTATTCCTACCTCTCTTCCCAATGTTGAGACCGTGTCCTCTATTGATTCATCATTGTCTCTATTTGGAGATAGTGATTTGTTTTGGAAAGATCTTGAAGACACCATGGGAGATGTGAATTTAGCTACTAATGATTCTCCCACTGATGGGGATGAAGACATGCATTTCTTTGACAATCTTCTCAACGAAGACAATCTTTCGCCTCCATCACCCACGGTTATTGCTATCGATACTCCGACTTTGAAACCGCCTCCCGTCGAAAATCCTCCGGATTTAGAACTTAAGGAGTTGCCGCCCCATCTTGAGTATGTATTCCTTGAAGAAGAGAAGAAGTCGCCAGTCATCATTGCTAAGGACCTAAAGGAAGAAGAAAAAGCCCGACTTATCACCGTGTTGAAAGATCACAAGAAGGCTATTGCTTGGAAAATCTCGGATATTCGTGGAATTGATCCTCACTTCTGCACACACAAAATTCTCATGGAGGACGACTTTAAGCCCACAATTCAAAGCCAACGAAGGGTGAATCCAAAAATACATGAAGTCATCAAAACAGAGGTTATCAAACTTCTTGATGCGGGTATGATTAACCCTATTTCGGATTCACCATGGGTTAGTCCAATCCATTGTGTGCCCAAGAAGGGCGGAATAACCGTTGTTCCCAATGAACACAACGAGTTGATTTCCACTCGTCTCGTTACTGGGTGGAGAGTTTGTATAGACTACCGCAAACTAAATGATGCCACGAGAAAGGATCATTTCCCTCTACCTTTTATGGACCAAATGCTTGAACGTTTAGCGGGTAATGAATATTACTGCTTTCTTGATGGTTTCTTGGGTTATTTCCAAATACCCATCGATCCCCAAGATCAAGAGAAGACTACATTCACTTGTCCCTATAGCACTTTTTCTTACAAAAGAATGCCTTTTGGCTTATGCAATGCCCCCGGGACTTTCCAAAGGTGTATGTTAGCTATCTTCCATGACATGGTTGAACAAACCATGGAAGTCTTCATGGATGATTTCTCGGTCTTTGGGGATTCCTTCTCTTCTTGCCTTACCAATTTGGAACGTATGCTTAAGCGGTGCGAAGACACTCGCCTTGTTCTGAATTGGGAAAAATTCCATTTTATGGTAAAAGAAGGCATCGTGCTGGGACACAAGATTTCCAAAGCCGGTCTTGAAGTAGACCGTGCTAAAGTCGATGTTATCGCACAGTTGCCTCCACCTTCAACCGTGAAGGGTGTGAGAAGTTTTCTGGGTCATGCGGGCTTCTACCGTCGATTCATCAAAGATTTTTCTCAAATCGCTCGCCCGATGACCCACCTCTTGGAAAAAGATACTCCTTTTATCTTTTCCGAAGAGTGCCTTGAAGCCTTCAACTCGCTTAAGGATAAGCTAACTAAGGCACCCGTCTTGGTTTCCCCTAATTGGGAGCTGCCCTTTGAGTTGATGTGCGATGCTAGTGATTTTGCTATTGGAGCGGTTCTGGGACAAAGAGTGAACAAACACTTCCAACCAATCCATTACGCTAGCAAGACAATGACTGGGGCTCAATTGCATTACACGACAACCGAAAAAGAGCTTTTAGCGGTTGTCTATGCCTTTGAAATATTTCGCCCCTATCTTGTCCTCTCCACCACAATCGTGTATACCGATCATTCCGCATTGAAGTACTTGTTGACAAAGCAAGATTCCAAACCAAGACTTCTTCGCTGGTTTTTGCTGCTCCAGGAATTTAAAATCGAAATTCGCGATAAAAAAGGAGCTGAAAACCTAGCCGCGGATCATCTCAGCAGACTTGAGGATCCTTACCAAGGAGATCATCCGAACAAAGAAATCAATGATTCTTTTCCCTTGGAGACCTTAATGTCTATAAATTCGAATTCTGATAAAACCCCGTGGTTTGCGGACTTTGCAAACTATTTGGCGGGTGGAATTCTCAATGAAGGGTTGACGTCCCAACAAAAGAAAAAGTTCTTCACCGACATTATGACTTACTTTTGGGACGACCCTTACCTATTCAAACAATGTGCCGACCTGATTATCCGCCGATGTGTTGCTGGACCGGCAGCTTCAGAAATCCTTGATGCTTGCCACAAAGGACCCACCGGTGGTCACTTTGGTCCCAACTACACCGCCAAAAAAGTGTTTGATTCGGGATTTTATTGGCCCTCCATATATCGTGACGCTCACAATATGGTTAAACGATGTGATGTTTGCCAAAAACAAGGCACGATCACACATAAAGACGAGATGCCTCAGAATTTCATTCAAGAGTGTGAAATCTTTGATGTTTGGGGTATCGACTTTATGGGGCCATTCCCTTCTTCTAAAGGAAACAAATACATTCTTGTAGCCGTTGACTACGTCTCCAAATGGGTTGAAGCCAAAGCTTTACCCACTAGTGACGCAAGGGTGGTTTGTAACTTTTTGAAAGCTCTATTCGCTAGAGTCGGTGTGCCTCGTGCCATTATTAGTGATCGTGGGACTCATTTTTGCAATGACCAATTCGCAAGAGTCATGGCTAAGTACGGTGTAAATCATCGTCTTTCCATAGCCTACCACCCACAAACTAATGGCCAGGCTGAAATATCCAACCGAGGACTGAAGCGAATTCTGGAAAGAACCGTGGGAGAGCATCGTGCCTCATGGGCTGATAAACTTGATGATGCTTTGTGGGCTTTTCGTACTGCATACAAGACTCCGATTGGTTGCACACCATATCGTCTCGTGTACGGGAAAGCGTTCCACCTCCCCATTGAGTTGGAGCACAAGGCTTATTGGGCCTTGAAGTGGGCTAATTTTGATATTAACAAAGCCGGTGACCTACGCAAGCTCCAACTCAATGAGCTCAATGAACTCCGTAATGAGGCTTATGAAAATTCTTTGATCTATAAGGAAAGGACTAAGCTCATTCACGATTCCAAGATCAAAAACCGAGAATTCCATGTTGGAGACAAAGTCTTACTTTTTAACTCTCGGTTGAAAATCTTTTCGGGAAAGCTCAAATCTCGTTGGTTCGGCCCATTCACCATTGCCCAAATTTTTCCATATGGTACTCTCGAGCTCGCTCAACCTAATGGATCTAATTTTAAGGTGAATGGCCAACGAGTGAAGTTGTACTTTGGTGAGGACACCTCTCAGGAGGTGATTCCATCCCTCACCACGTTTCCCATGAACTAATTTTGGGTCGAGTCAGGCTCGTGACTCGGTTATCAAAAACAAGCGCTCCTCGGGAGGCAGCCCGAGTATCTATCCTTTTATGTTTTAACCTCCTAAGTGTAGGGGGACCTCTATAGGGTGTTTGTCTTTTTGTGGTGATGTGATTACAGGGATAAGTGCACTCTTGGAATCTCTGAAGAACCGTGCTCCTGTGTTATCCGAAATCCGGTTCTATCTCTCAACTATCGTGATTCAATTTTCTTCATACTCACATTTGAAATTGATCACGTTAGTCGTCTCTTCCTTAACTTGAGTTAACCAACGTGCACAATGTCATAAGTGTAGGGGAGACTTTTCCCACATGCTTAAACATTGAGGACAATGTTTATCTTAAGTGTAGGGGGGACTTCTATCGAAGTTTTAAGTGGACTTTTCCATGAAAATGCCTTCATTTAACCAGAAAATCATCTTTTTCAACATTTTTCAAATTTTTTATTAACTTTGGCCATTTAGTCGTAATTTTTAAATTTTTATCGTTGCTTTCATATGTATATATCCTGTATAAAAGTCAAAAATAAATAAATAAATAAAGTGGTGTAGCTAGTTTAGAAGTCTTTGACATATTAGGCCCGTTGCGTTTATTTTGACTCAACCCGAATAGACTTATTCAAGTTTATTCTATCTAGTATCCTTAACCATGTAGACCTTAATTGGTTTATTAGGCTAAGTATCCACGAGTCTCATTACTTGAGATTTTAAAGTTTGGAGGACGAGAAATGATAGAGTCAATTATAAGTCGGTATTCTTGCGCAAGCTCACTTGGTATAATTATTTGCCTATCCTCCCATCACTAGCTAATAATTTATCTGCAATAAGTAAGGTCGTACGATTTGAAAAGTTACTTAGCTTCTAGCCCAAGATCGTTTAAAAGTTGCTCGGTAATGATAAGAGTTCATAGCCAAGGCATAACTTATGAAGCGGGGCGCGAAGATTGGCGAGTCCGAAAAGGCCCTAACAAGGCATGAGGATTCCATTTTATTGCTAAAGATCCAAGGTGATGTGAAAAGCATTATTCCCAAAGTCAATATGAAGGATCAAGACTCACGACGAAAAGCAATCAACTCCCATAAAGATCATGGAGAAGTCTATCCGAAAAGACCCTAACAAGGTATGAGGATAAATAGATCCAAGTCCGAAAAGGAGGCGGATCGTTGTATCTCAAAATCCCAAATAGAGATTGAAGAAATAATCATGAAGTCGTGGTTAACAAAGTTGGAGTACCCCTCAAAAGTCTCCAAGTGAAGAAACTCTATTAACGATCAGAAGACCATTATCTCAAGCACGTCTCTCAAGATATGAAGTATGAAGTACATGCCTAATATCGGCCCGAGAAAGGTCTCAAATCGTGAACCAAGTTATGCCAAGATATGAACTTTTTGATATCCCGAGAAGCAGTTTTAAGAGATTTTGTCCTTTAGCTAACTATTGATCAAATCGTCCTACTTTGCTTTCAGCCTAAAGAAACTATCGAAATAAGTCCAAAAATGCATCTTCATGATCATTCTGAGACAAAAATAAAATATAAGAGATACACCTAGGAATAAGGGAGTTTAAGCATATAATTAAGCCATGTGTGTAAGTGTTTGAATTGCTAACTTATAATAACAATGATCTCGTTTTAAAGCTTAGTTTGGGGAACGTGAAACTTGAGGGTGATAAATCTTTGCAGCACCAAATTCCCTAATGTAAGTCATTGATCTCTTTGCAAGTTATTTCCATCCTTTTGTTTACTTTAAAGTTTTAATTTCTCTCAGTATTTTTATTTTTGTTTAAGTAGTATTTTAATAAGGCCAAGGTTGATTGATTATGAGAAAAGTGTAAATTTGCGTTATCACTAAGCATTGCATGAGGGCATGGCAATGGTTAAGTGTAGGGGATTTGATAGGTGTGTAAACACCCATCCTTTTACCACTTAATTCTAGCTAAAACGAGACCAAAACACGTATTTAATATCATTTGTTTGGAATTATGCGTGGTTTTTGTGTTATTGTGTTTTCAGAGCCAACCGGATGAATATTGAAGAAAACATGGGATTGTACGGGTTTTACTGAAGAAAAGGACTCAAGATAAAGTCTATTGTCCAAGAGATGCAAAAGATTTGAAGTCACTGGGCCTATTCGAAGATTTATCGAAGAAAAGGACCAAAGATGGAAGATTTACATAAGTCGAAGAAACTCAAGTCTATTAAACGAAGAAATTAAAAGACGAGTTGAATTTAATCGACAACAAATCCCGAATCAGAATCGAAAACGTCAACTTTTCTGAAAAGACGAGAAGACAAGAAGAACGGGAGAAATCCCACTCACCAACCAAAAGACAAGCCTATAAATAGTCCACCCCTCACACATAGTGCCAGTTAGTTTTTAGTTTTTCTTTCCTCCCCTTTTTCTCCCTTTTTAGTTCGGATCATCACCAACACCAATAGGGTGTTTGGTGATCTTGATCTTTGTTTATTTTCAATCTTGTAATTTTAATCCTTGCTTTGTTATTGTTAAAACATCTATCATCAATACAAGTTCTTGTTTAATCTTTCCATTTCATCTTGTTCATCATCATTTTTCATTTCTAGTTCTTAAGTTCTTATTTTCTTGATTTGATCTTCAAAAGTTGTTGGGTTTTGTGTTTTTGTTGATGGGATTTGTAGTTATTGGTTAGTAAATTATTTGTGTTAAGTTGTATTTAAGTTTTTGGTGAAAAACTTGGTGATTTTTAGATTAAAATCGTCTTCCTTGTTCTTCGGGGTAAAGTACTGTATCTGAGTGTTCCCAGGTTCCGGATGAGTAAATCTTCCGGATGAACACAAAAGTTCCGAGTGAACCAAAAAGTTCCGGATGAGCGTCATCTTCCGAATGAACTAAGAAGTTCCGGATGAATCTGTTTTCCAAAAAGTTCCGAATGAGTTTCTTTTTCAAAAGTTCCGAGTCAATCTAAAGTTCCGAATGAATATGTTTTTGAAAAGTTCCGATTGAGTTTTCCTTTAAAAGTTCTGAATCAGTTGAAAACTTCCGAACGAACTGAAAGTTCCGGATGAACCTAATCTTCTGAATGAACCAAAGTTCCGGATGAGTCAAAAGTTCCGAATGAATGTTTGTTGTTTAAGTTCCGAATGAGTATAAAGTTCCGGATGAACCAAACTTCCGAATAAACTTCCGATTAAAGTTCCGAATCAATGTGTTCCGAGTGAAAGGTTCCGAATGAACAAAGTTCCGAATCAAGGGTAAACTTCTGAATCAGTTTTCTTTTGAGCATTTTTAATTGTTACTGTTTCTTTAGAATTTCTGTTTCTTCATTTTCATCTTTTAACTATGATTTCAATTTTAATTTCAAATCTTAATTTTAATCTTAATTTTAATTCAAGTTTTTATTAATTATCATTAAATTAATTGTCTTTGATTCAAGTTTTCATTTTAAGTATATTTTAACATTTAGTAGATTAGAAAACCAAATCTTTTTTTTGTACCAAGAACAATTATTCCACTTAAGGCCAAGATCAATTCGAGAGGACTGAGAGACAAATCTGAACCCAATGAAAACACATGTATCAGTTACCACCTAGAAAGATGTCATATGATTCGTTGTCATCCAATTCTTAAATTGAAATCGAAAGGGTGAATGTTGCACTTGAGGCTATCATTGGAACCATTACCCAAACGCCTCATGCCACTAGTACCTTTCCGAGAAATCTAGTTGAATGATCAAGTCATTTCATGCTAGTGACTCATTTGATAACTATTGTTGTAAGATCTATAGGATTGGAAATTAAGTGTTGATCATATCGAGCTTTTATTGCCCTTTTAAGGTTTATGAATAAGGTTGAAAATATTGAAAAATGAGGTAGGATATTACCTTGAGTATAAGTTGATTGAAACTTGAATAAAGTAAAAATTTAACCCGTATGAAATATGAGATTGTTAAGAGGAAGTTGTTGAGTCCTGTGATTGAATTATAAGGTTTTAATTGATTTTTGATTCGTGTTAAGGGTTGTTCCTAGGCCATTGTCCACTGACGAGGATGCCCAGTGTCCAATAAATAAATTGAAGAAATCTTCTTCTGAATTGAGACCGATGGATCTTCTGGGACATGTGGAACACCTAAATGACTCTTGTAGATTAGTATTCATTGTGTTATCTTTTAAAAATCCCTAACTTAACTGAGACATCAGTTGGTAGGATGATTTCTTGGAATTGTATGACATAGTGACACGTAATGTGTTACAGTACAATTTTGACTTGTTTGTGATTAATGAAAAGACTACCTTTGATTGCTAAATCCTACATGTATCGATGTTATCTATCTTTTCTTGCTTCTTTCTAATGCTCGCATTAGTGATGAAACCATTGAACAAGTACTCATCTTGATTTGAGTTACGTTGTGGATTATTCTTTTTGAGCGCCATCGAGGTCATGAACCTCTTGATTATTTGGCAAAAGCTCATTTCCTATCATATTGTAGTTAGTTCTTGGTGAACAACTTTCCATCACTCTTTTGCAGATCACTCATTGTTTTTCTAAGATAAAACAGTATCCCTTGAGAAAAATTGAATTTTCATCACTATAAGGATTATTCAAAGTAAGATTTATAAGTGATTGTTATCGAAATGAGGTTGTTTATAAAACACCTTGGAAAACTTAATTGTTTTCAGAACAAAGAAAATATTTGTAAATTTATTATTGATTCTTATTTAAGAATTAAGCATGAAAATGTTTTTATTATAAACATGATGATAAAATTTTGACGAACTGAGTATTGCATCGTTAATCTTGAAATTGTATATAGTTGCGCGCCTACATACAATTTGGAATAGACCATGCAAGACTGATTAGTAGTCACCATAAAACTAATGAGTAAACACTACATTTTCTTTAAAGATTGTGAAAGATTAAATTTTATGAGATCTGCAAGAAGTGAAAAATAAGGACATAATGTTAGGGACACCTACATATGTGCCTGTAGCATCTATTCTTCTGAGTTGAATTTACTCATCTGTGGAAATTGTCTTATCTGACAATTGACAATCCTTTCTTGTCCAATTCTTCCGTAGTGAGATTCTTAGGAAAAGTATCTGATTACCGAGTGTTGATACCCGACTGGATGTACTGACGTTCTTATCATTTCTTATGATTTGATTTCATTTGAATGACCTGGGTAACGATCCGAGGAGCTTTCGAATGCGTACTCAAATTCTGAAAACATTGGGATATATTCATATTCGTTAAATGTTTTCGTCTGTATCTGATTTGAAATTATCTCGCGTAGATTATGCGTTGACCTTACTCTTTTAATAGTAGTTGTGTCTCCAGATATCTTTGAATTTGTGAAGGATTATGAGTTATTATTAGTCTTTTGAGAAGTTCATATCTTATCGACGGCAATGCAACTGGAAAGTTGATAGTGCCCGTAGAATGGATTGATTGATTATGACATGACGACATTGTCTTAATTGATGGGAACTCGAGTAGAATTCCCCTAAATGATAAGATGTTGATTATCAAAAGTGATCTAAATAATTCTTGATGGATGATTTTATCCTTCATTTAGACTTGAAATTATACCATGAATGGATGTGAACTAGTTATAGATATTGTAATCTAGAAGAACCTAATATGAATTTATTAAAAGATATTTCTGTTATATGAAACCTTAGTAAGTATTTATTGATGACTTACCTAGACTTTCGCCATTAAGGCAAGTTGAATTTGGTATTTATTATATTCTCGGTGTTGCACCTGTGGCTTGTGCACTGCACCTCAGCACCATCTAAATTAAAGGAATTACCGTACAACTAAGAGAGTTGTCGGAGAAAGATTTTATTATACCAAGCCTGTCATCATGAAGAGCTATGGTGTTATCATTCCTTATATTTATAGATTACTATAAACTGAGTAAATTGACAATCGAAAACAATATCCATAACTCGAAATGGAAGATTCGTTCGATCATTTACAAGGTTCTAGCGTATGTTTTAAAGATTTGATCCATGGCATGGTTATCATCAACTTCGCATCTGCGAAAAAGATTATCTATTCCAATCATTACATCCAGAACTTGTGATGAACATTATGAGTTTCACGTGATGTCGTTTGGATTGACCGATGCACATGTAGCATTCATAAATTTGGTGAATCACGTGTGTAGGCTGTAATTTGATAAATTCATGCTCGTGATCATTAAGGACTATATGTTTGTTTATAAGAATAAGAATGAGTTAAAAATTAATTATAGATTGCCCTGAATTGGCCGAACAATTAAAACTTGTACCTTGAATATTTAACATAAGACTTAAGACTTAATCCTTTACATGATTTAACCGTGTGATTAATAGATAATGGAATATATATTGACTCTCCAAAATTTAGAAGTCATTTAAAACTTTGAGTTATACTAAAAGAGAGTGCAAATATATTTTGACAAATGTTTTAACAAAGAACTTTTGAGGGTATTCCCTTATACCCAAACCATTTAACTAAACTTTTGTTTAGGGGTAAATGTTTGTGTATACCTCAAGATAACCTAAAAGGGATTGAGGAAACCATTTGAACCATGACTTGAAATCTGAAACGATAATTTTTGCTTTTCAAATTAAGAAAACTTTGACCAAAGTATAAACAAAGGTTTTTTTTCTTCGAACATTTACGGATCTTACTAATTATTTTCGATAAATCAACAAAAATCTTGTTAATTAAATTCAAATTTATTTTGAACATTTTATATAATTGGTCGAACTAAGAAATTTAAATTTTTTACGTTTACGTTTCATAAAAATTAAATAATTATTGTTAATTTACGTGTAATAATTATCGACGCTTTAGACGTCGGATTGAGTAAAACAGGTAAAGATATTAGTAAAAAAAAACGAAACTGAAACATAGAAGATATGAAGAAAGAATTTTGAATAAATACGGTTATGATATTTATTTCATCAGGAAAGTGAACGTAATCACTGACACATTATGTATAAAAGATAAAGAACTAATTAGGACACGTTCCTTAGTAATAACTGTGTAAAATAAATTGCCGAACAATATAAAAAAATAGCTGATACTTGTAAAAAGGATAATATAGATAATAAAAAGGGGATTCACGGCTAATGTGAACCATTAGAATTGAGAAGCCGATGGCGTTAGATGTATAAAAGGGCCGTTTATGGTTGCCTAAATATGGAAGATTGTGAGATGTATTTAAATTGGAAATCTTGTAAGTATAAGTATTATATGTATGTCATTTTTGACTAAAAGTATCTTTGTCTGAAGAAGTTGAACTAATGGCAAATTATGAAGGCAGACATCGCCTCATACATTAGTAAACGTCTAGCTATTGCAAAGGTCATCATCTGAATTTGATTCGATTTGGGTCATCGTCGACAGACTGACCAAATCTGCTAATATCATTCTCGTTAATGATAAATTCTTGATGAAGAAATTGGCTTCTTTTGTATTTAAAGGAGTTATGTAAACATAGTGTGCCTGTATCAAACATCTTTATCAAGATCCTCGCTTCGCATCGAATTTCTAGAGATTTGCTCAGAAGTCATTGAGAACGAATCTTGATGAGAATACTGTGTACCACCCCAATCGAAGGGATGAGGTAAAGTAACAATACAAAACACTAGAAGTCTTGTTTTATGTTTGAATGATTGACCTTTGGTAATAGGCCGTATATTCGTTTTCCTTTGAAAAGATTATCATTGATAACCATCATGTTAGGATTAACATCAAATCTTGTTAGGATCTAAATATTAGAGCATCTGTAAGCAGGAGTTGAGATGAAGACACCCGACATACACCCATTGTGAGTTGGACATGTCTTTTTGGTTTAAAGTTTCCTATGATGGCGAACCTAACCTCGCAAAATACCCGACCCGCGAGATCTGAAATGATTGTTGAAATTAGGATCTGATTATTGATAGCCGGTAGTGGGCAAGAGGTTATGTGAATGTGAAATGTAGATCTTGAAGTGTCAAATGGGTAGCGAAGTTATGCCACAATTTTTAACCTTGGAAAAAAAAATGAATTCATGATCTGACAAATCATGGGATATAAGTCCCCGTTGTATGGGACCATTGAGATGATGTAAAAGATTGGTTTGAAAGGCATATAAGCTGGATCTACCCTAGGACTTCAAGAGTTGCGTGAAATATGTTTCGTATATCGAACTTGATGGAATATCTATCATGTTAAAATATGAATTCTTCTTGATAAAGCTTAGATCAGCGAAAAGTTGCATTCATCAAAAACCCGTGAACATCATGGATAGAGAAAGTAAGTCAACATTTAGCCTGATCTTATTCCCATTAGTTATGTTTGATGAAACTCGCGTATTGTAATGAATTACACTTGTGAGAAAAGACCGAATATGGAGAAAATACCCACATGGCCTTAAATCTATAAGAAGCGAGTAGTAAGATGATCTTTGAGGACAAAGATCCTGTTTAGGGGTAAATGCTGTGACAATCCGTCAATTTATGGTTGATATTTTATTCTCAATATTTATTTGAAAACATTATTTTAATGTTATAATATGAACTCACTTATTTTTGGGAAATAATTTGGATTTACGTCTTGAAGTAGCATCGACTACGTCTAAACCTGAGGATTCTACGTTACGTGCTTACGTTTACATACACCGTCTTTGGTGACAGTCCGACATTTCAGGAAATAAATTTATCCGTGAAATATTATTTTGGGATTTTAATTTTGAATTGGCTCATAAACTCACAAATTTACGAGAAGAGATTAGGACTTAAGATTATAATTTAGCTTCCTTTACGACTAAACCGAAAACCCTAGGTTTACGTATTTACGTGTTTGAACTCCGTTTTTGATGAGACAATTTTTATTAGATTTGTTTTGTGTCGTTGATTCATAATTTATAAAAACGTTTTTCGTAAAACGACCCGAGGGCACGTAAATCGAGGAAACTAGAATCGAGGAGTACCCGTAAATTGGTGGGGATGAAACGAGTATACACTTGTCTCACCCCCACTATGGGTGGCAAGATTTTACAAGCATGAGGGACAATTGTCCTCAAAGCATACTAAACCACCAAACTACTACCTCAAAACCATTTTCTTACTTTTCTTACATGCAATACTAGCTTAAACCTTTCCCAATCTCACTCTCTCTCTTTCTTTGGACGTTCATAACCCTCCCACAATCACCATCCTCATCAACTTTTCACCTCCACAAAACACCATTATTTGATCAAGTTTCTACAACAAATCTTGTGTTTAAACTTGATCAAGATGAAAACCTTTTGAAGACTTGTAGATTGGAGGTGATCTTAACAACTAGCAAGGAGATTTCATGAAGATAAAGGGCTTATTTTTCAAGGAGTCTACAAATACTTGGTGATCCTAGAGGTGGTGTTGATATCGCATAAGATTGGTTACCCAAAACCAAGTCTTGTTCATCCAAAAACTCGTCATTTCATCACTTTGGTGGTATAGAGATTGTTTCTTCCTATCCTCTTTTTATTTTGATTATGTAATCATGTATTTTCTTTCCTATTGTATATGTATATGATGATAAAAATATTTTGTGGGGATTTGGTGTTGATAAACATGCTTAAAAAGATGAAAATCTATAAGAAACAAGGTTAAAATCTTGCTTAATTTAGATGGCTGTATAAAACAGTAAAGACTCATATGATAAACTGATAAAATGACTTGAATAAATTGATATACAGTAAGCTATGGGTCTTGTACACATGTGAGAGTTGGCCATGCAATGGAATCATTGTAATGAGTGAGATATGATCAAAACAAGTTTAAGGTACAAATCTGAGTTCACTGTTTTGGACGATTTTTAGAAAATACTTAGAGGATGATTCAACAGTAGCTATAGAAGAGTTAAATGGAGCACATATCATTTAGTTTATGTGATAAAAATTTAGCTTCTATCTCCATATATAACTCTAGATATGGCAGTTTTGGTGAACATGAAAATAAAAATCAGATTTTGAGAATTAATGTTTATTATTATTATATAAGCACTCAAAATTATATGGTATAAAATGTAAAATAAAAACCCACTAACTTATGGATTTTATTTATATAAATTGTAAAAGGTTAAATAAGTGTATAAATTATAAAAATGGTAGTGGAATAATACTTATAAGTTATAAAACTATAAACACGATTTTTACGACTTTTTCGGCTATTGCCGTAAAATTAACGTTTTTGTTAAATAAAACTTAGACGGGTGGACCCGTCTAATGTAAACTTTTATAAACTCATATATTGATGTATAGACATGTATAACAAGTAAAAACCGATAAAAACCCAAACTATAGGACATACGGACATTAACGAGCTAAGTAAACATATTGGACTAATAATTGGACTAAATAAGTTAAACTCTTATAAAAAGAACTTATTGGGCTTAACCCATTTGGGCCCAACTTGTAAAGTTTAAATACTGATAATATAAGTATAAAATGGATTAAAACAAGTTAAAGAATTTATAATAAGTTTATTGAACCTAAAACACGTAAATAGGTAAAACTAGTAAACTAGTATAAAAGTTATCGACACATAACACTAAATGAGTAAACGAGAATATGTAAACCCACTTGATCATCATATATATATAATCATCATATGTATACATAATTGTTATTTTTATAAATTCATTGGACAAGAGTCTAAGACGAGTATTATTTGTCTAGGTTTCCGTGATTGAAGCACGTACCGTACGTCCGAATTGTCGATAACCCGCCTTCCCACATCAACGTGAGTTCATAGCCTCGCACTCTTTTAAATGTTTTTATAAATGTTTTATAAACCCGCGAGGGAGATAACATGTTAGTTTTTATAAAATAGGACACCATTTGTCCCGATTGTTTGTTTATTGATTTGGACCCGAATGATTGAATGACCCGATTGTATGACCCGATAAATGATTAAAGGACCCGATAGATGAAATTAAATGGATTATTAAAGTTAGGTTATGTCACTAAAAGTCCCATTAGCATGAATTGTGAACTACCGGGATTTGGTAGACGCTTGTGCATATAATAGTACTATTTGGGGACGATCACCCCAGTTCACGCCTTGACAGTTGATCCCCGTCGTGCCACATTGATTGGTAAGCGAATTTATGTATGAGAAGATTTCCATAGCGTGACCTTTGTGACGACACACTACTTTAGATGGGCAATTTGAGTATCGGGTTAGCTACCCGTTGTTTGTTTAGTAAGGTAACAATTTCATGCGGCTTATAATAATCCAAAACTAACGAAATACTACTAGACGCTCCGAATTACGATGTATTGCCTGACTAGCAATACAGGGTCATACTATTGATATTATGTTCGTGTTTTGGTTTTCATAACCATATTCATATAACGGTTTTTATTTAACTTTATACAACGTCGTAAGACGTATTGTATGATGTGTTTACGACATTGGCTCGTATAATGATTTTTAAGGCAAATGCCTATATTATGATTTTCGATAAGGATTTGTATAAAATGACTTTGGCTATTTTATGGCCTATTAAAATGATTTGTACAAAATGATTTTCGGTAATTATTTTATACCGATATTATATTGATGGATTTTATTAAACTCTATGAATTCACTCGGCGTTATCGCTGACCTTTTCTTTTAACATGTTTTATCTCAGGTACTTGGAGGTAATTCTCGGGAAGACGACAAGAATTCATGGCCCGCACTTAAACAATATTTTCCATTCAAATACTTTGTAAAACTTTGTATGAAATATAATGACTTGGGACCGATGTAACTTTGATATTTATGAATGGAAATGCTTTATTAATAAACGACGCGATTTTTATGCGTTGTCTATGATGTGAGTAATGTGCTAACCCGTAACACCAACTAGTCTTCCGCTGTATTGAGTTGTATAAATTTGGGGGTGTTACATTTTCAACGATATAACAAATACCCAAACCAAGGTTTTCAACAACAAGGGTTCAATTTACCTCATCCGCACATGGACTTGATTTTACAAAAATTAACCGATCATGAGAAAACCATGAAGGAAATGCAAGAGTCCACAAATAGGAAATTCGTTCAAATGTTTCAAACCCTTCGTCCCCAAGGTGTTCTTCCTTCTACAACCGAAACAAACCCTAGAGCTAATGTGAGTTCTATTACTACACGCAGTGGAGCAACTTTAGTATGACCATATATCCCTTCCCCAGTTACTCCATTTACACCTCCTTCAACCCCATTTATCCCTACTAATACCACTCCGAGTACTAGTTCTCCATTACCGTCCCCACCTCTCACAGAAGAAGTACCCAAGAAAAACCCTTCACCAACCCCACCTTCCACCTCTAAACCTTCTACTTCTCAACCATCAACATCTCAACCTTCAACTTCTAAACCTAAACCACCTAAACCCAACATCCCTTATCCTTCTTGGTTAGACAAGTGCAAATTGCTCACTAAAGAGGATGCTCAAGTTACTTTTTATTTGAAGATGATCTCCCAAATGAATTTCAACATTAGCCTTGTTGAAGCACTTGTCCAAATGCCGAAATTTGTCAAAGCATTCAAGGAATTGCTTAGTAAGAAGGAGAAGATGGCTGAGTTTGTTAATACTAGATTGAACGAGAACTGTTATGCTGTCATTCTTAAAGAACTTCCGGAAAAACTTGGAAATCCCGGTCGTTTTGTGCTACCTTGCATTTTAAACAAAGTTGAAGACTTTACTGCCTTAGCCGATCTCGGGGAAAGTATTAATTTAATGCCATTAAGTGTTTGGAAAAAGTTATCAGTGCCTGACCTTACACCAACAAAGATGACTCTTGAGCTAGCAAATCAAACTCTCGCTTACCCCGTTTGTATTGCCGAAGATGTTTTCGTTAAAGTTGGTACCTTCACTTTTCCGGTCCATTTTGTTGTTGTTGATTATGAAATGGACCCTCGTATTCCGTTAGTACTTGGACGACCATTCTTGAGAACCGGAAAAACTTTAGTCGATGTTGCCGAAGGTGAACTAATCTTAAGGGTCGAGAATGATGCACAAGTTTTAAAGATGGGGAAAATTACAAGTAAATCTAATGGAAAAGAATCGGCGAATATATTTGATGTGCTTCAAGAAGAGCTTGATACACCTTCTTTGGAAAGTATAAAGTTCGATGATTTTGTGCTACTTGAAAATCCTCTTTTCGAGACTTGCTATGATAATCCACTTTTTCAAGACCACGTGGATGATTCTGATGATCCCCCACCAATTTATGATTCTCCACCAATCTATGATGATTATTATGATGATTCTAGTTCCGATGTGGATGATTATGATGATTTTTCTTCAGAGTATAAAGACATGCCAACTTATGATGACTATGATGATGTTGACACTCTTTCGAGTGATTCTTCAAATGATATGTCTCCTAATGATGATTATGCTCCTATTTTTGATGAAGATCCTCCGCCAACAATGCTTGATACTATTTTGGATGATTATTCATTTGAGGAAGATTTTGCTACTTTTCTTAATACATACTTTCCTAATGAGCATGATTATCCTCCTGTAGACTTTGCTTATGGTCTTTATCCTCCTTCGGATATTAAGAAACCCATTTCAAAGGAGAAGAAACCGGACGACACCAACATCCATAGTACCTATGTATTGACACCTCTCTTTCCACCTTCTTCGGATGACATTGTGCGGTTTATGGGCGAATCTTTAAGGTCTACTGAGTCTAAGTCTTATTTTCCCCTAAAGGAAAAGGTGTTCGATCTGGTATCGGATTTTTTAAGCCATCTGAGTATCCATCTGATGAAATAAAAGAAAAGATTTTTGGAACTTACAGAGCTATGCTTTCACTTCATCATACCTTCTACCACCGTGCTCAACAATTGCTTAAGGGAACCTCGCCTACTCTTCTTAGGCTTGTCTTGTTCACCTTAAGCTTGTGCTACTTGATGGATGAAAACCATGTATTTGATCCTGGTGGATGTTCTTCAAAGTTCTTACCATTTTAATCAAGGTCGAGTCAGGATCACGACTCGATGAACAAACACAAGCGCTTCTCGGGGGGCAACCCGAGTATCTATCCTTTTTATCCGTTTTTATAATAAGTGAAGGGGGATACCCTAGTATGTGTTTGTTGTTTTCTTTCTTATTATGTGCAGGGATTCGAGCTATCAAAGATCCATTCTTGATGACTTTTGACGATCCATGATTCCATGTACCCGTCTTCCCGGTTCTATCCTAAACTCTTTTGATTCTCTATTTTATATTCTTCAATATTAAAATAGGAATCACTTTAGTTGTCTCTTCCTTAGCAAGATTTAAACAACGTGCACAACGTCCTAAGTGGGCTTTTCCATGAATTTGTCCTCATTTTAACCGGAAATTTGATTTTTCGACATTTTTCAAAATTTTTGATCTATTTTGGCCTAGTTGTATTTCCCTTTGTTATCTTTATTTTCTTTCATGGCTAAAATAAATTTTAATAAAATGGTTTTGGTAAGTTTAGATGTCTTTTATGTATTAGGCTCGTCGTGAATCTTTTGACTCAACCCGAGTTTACTTACTTGTGTTTACTCTAGCTAGTATCCTTAGCGTGTTTAAATCATGTTTTGCTAGGCTTTTATATAGGGAACTTTAAAATGTGAAAGTCTTAACTCTTACGGGTTAAGAACAAGAACTTTTCACAGGTTCCTATAATTGATCCAAGAAAGTCGTTTATCAAGGGAACTTTAAAATGCAAATTCTAAACTTGAGAAAGTCTAAGAAGATGCAAGATCATATAGATGACTTAAAAACCCAAAACTTTGATTTAGTTGGCTAAGCATCCACGAGTCTCATTCCTTGAGATTTTAAATTTTGGAGAACGAGAGACTATAGAGTCAATTATAAGTTTGGTATTCTTTCCTGAATTTATGTGAGTTAATTATGAGCTTCTTCTCCCATCGCTTGTTAATAATATAATTGCAATAAGTAAGGTCGTACGATTTGAAAAGTTACTTAGCTTCTAGCACAAGATTATTTAAAAGTTGCTCGGGATTGAAGCAGGATGTGAAGATTGGCGAGTCCAAAAAGGCCCTAACAAGGCATGAGGGCTACATTTTGTTGCTAAAGATCCAAAGTTATGTGAAGAATCATTTATCAAAATCAATATGAAGGATCAAGACACACGACGAAAAGCAAATACTCACCTAAAGATCACTGAGAAGTCTATCCGAAAAGACCCTAGCAAGGTATGAGGATAAATAGATCCAAGTCCTAAAAAGGAGGCGGATCGTTGTATATAAAAATCCCAAATAAAGATTGGAGAAAAATGAAGAAGTCGTGGTCCAAGTATGAAGAATCTCTCAAAAATTTCAAGTGAAGAAATTCCTATTATGAAGAGAAGAACATTATTTCAAGATCATCTCTCAAGATTCGAAGTATGAAGTCACTGCCAAATATCGATCCGAGAAAGGTCTCAAATCGTGAAGCGAGTTATGCCAAGATATGAACTTTATGAGGTCTCGAGAAGCAGTTTTAAAAGAATTCGTCCTTTATCTAACTACTGATTAAATCGTCCAACTTTATCTTTAGCTTAAATAACTAGGAAAATAAGTCAACAATGCATCCTCGTGATCATTCAAGACAACAATAAAATATAAGAGATACACCTAGAAATAAGGGAGTCTAAGCGAATAATTGAGCCACATGAGTTTGTGTTAGCTTGCTAACTTATAACAACAATGATCTCGTTTTTTAGCTTGGTGTGGGGAACGTGAAACTTGAGGGTGATAAACCTTTAAGACATCCAAAGCCCTAATGTAAGTCTTCGATCTCTTTACTTGTTCTCCTTTAAATATTTTGTAATTTTCTATCTTTTTAAGTTTCCTTAATGTCTTGTGTTTAATAAAGGCCAAGGTGGGTTAATTATGATGGAGAATGTAAATATTGCTTTATAATTAATGCATTGCATGAGGCCATTGCAATGGTCAAGTGTAGGAGATTTGATAGGTGTGAAAACACCCATCCTTTTACCACTTAATTATAATCATAACCAAGCCAAAACGTATTATTTAATGTCGTAAAAGTTGGGATTATGCATGGTTTGTGTTTTTGTTGTGATTTAGGACCAAAATGTGAAAAGGGAAGAAAACACGGGCTTTCACAGACTTTTATCGAAGAAAAGACAAAAGAAAAAGTCAAAAGATCAAGAGTACAAAAAGAACGGAAATCAAAGGTTTTTTTGAAGATTTATCGAAGGAAAAGACTAAAGACGGAAGTTTAATGAAGTCGAAGAACCAAATCTAATAAAAGAAGAAAATTAGAAGACGAGTTCATTTCATATCGACAAATCCCGAGCCAACGTCGAGAAAGACAAAGAAATTAAAAGACGAGAAAGACAAAGAAAGAAAGAAAGAAGCGACAAACATTTCTTCCTCCTATAAATACCTTCCTTATGTCATTAGGAAGGGGGTTGGCTATTTTTTCATTTTTCGTAGTTTTCCTTAAGGTAAGTAGGAGTAGGAGTTTTTACTTTCTCTCTCTAGTTTTAGTTTCTCTCTCTAAATTTTCTTTCAAGTTTGCTTAAATCTTTCATCTTTAAATCTTGTAATCTTGAATCTTTAATCTTTAATTTTAATTTCAAGCTTTTTAATCATCTCATTCTACCTTTCTTATTTGTTCAATCTTCATCTTTTTCATCATCTTTGTTCGTGTTGATTTTGTGTTCTTATTCTTCATCCATTTCGTCATCTTTTTACATAAAGTTTATAGTTTTTGCTTCTCTTGGTTCATGTTTAAAAGTTTTACAAGTTTTATTATTCATCTAGAATTCGTGGTTAACTTCTTGGTGTTTTTATAGGCTTAATCTCCATAAAAAGTTGCGATAAAAGTTCTTAAATTCGTCCTTTCCCGAGATCCTTCATTTTCGGAAAAATCCGCCATAATTCCGCAATATTTTTAATATTGCGGAATTGTATCCTCCAAATATTGCGAAATCGAATTCATTTTTGGCTTTGCGGAATTGTAACTTTCATACATTGCGAAATCATTGATTTCGCATTATTGCGAAATCATTCCTTTGTCATTATTACGGAATCTTCACATTTATTACATTGTAGAATCATTCCATCTTGATATTGTGGAATTGTTCATCTTGGTTATTGAGGATTTGAAAGATTTTTATTTATTGCGGATTTGATTCATTTTACATTACGGAATTGTTTAATTTCACATTGCGGAATTATTTAATTTTACATATTGCGGAATTGATAACTTTCAAACTTTGCGGAACTGTGGTTTATTACATATTGCGGAATTGTGCAAGCTTTGAAGGATCGCGGAATTGTTACTTTGCGAAATTGTGTCATTGCGGAATCATATCGTTTTTGTTCCAATTTATTTTTCAAATTTATTTTTCCCGCCAATTTCTTATGTCTTATTTTTAATTGTTTTGTCTTATTGTTCTTAAGCTTTATTTTTACTTGTTTTTCTTATATATTTTTAAAGTTTCCATTTTTATAAAGTTTTAAATTTTAAAGTTTACTTTTAATTAAGTTTTAAATTGCTTTATTTCTTTTATATTTTGTCGATTTCAATTAAGTCTTTTATTTTTATTTTAATCTTTTCAAGTTTGTATTTTTTATTTAGTTACTCAACGACAACCTTTTATTTTATTTACCAAGAACGACTGAGTCGCACATTCAACCGTGGTCAATTCGATTAGACCGATTTCAACGAACTTTTTTACTAAGTTAAAATCTAGTTATTAGTGCCTAAAAAGGGTGGAATCACCGTTGTGCCAAATGAAAACAATGAGTTGATTTCCACTAGACTTGTCACGGGTTGGAGAAGTTGTATTGACTATAGGAAGCTTAATGATGCTACTAGGAAAGACCATTTCCCATTACCTTTCATGGACCAGGAAATGAGTACTATTGCTTTCTAGATGGATTTTCGGGTTATTTCCAAATACCCATTGATCTAAAAGATCAAGAAAAGACCACATTCACTTGTCCCTGTGGCACATTTGCTTATAAGAGAATGCTTTTGGCTTGTGCAATGCCCCGGGGACATTTCAAAGGTGTATGATGGCAATTTTTCATGACATGATAGAGCACACCATGGAAGTATTCATGGATGATTTCTCGGTCATTGGAGATTCATGTACTTCTTGTCTCTCTCATTTATAATGTATGCTTAAAAGGTGTGAAGAAATGCGTCTTGTTCTAAATTGGGAGAAGTGCCATTTCATGGTCAAAGAAGGGATAGTTTTGGGCATAAGATATCAAACAAAGGTTTAGAAGTGGATCGTGCTTAGATAGATGTTATTGCCAAACTTCCCTCACCTACCACGGTAAAAGGAGTTAGGAGTTTTTTGGGACATGCGGGTTTCTATAGACGTTTTATCCAAGATTTCTCTAAGATAGCAAGACCCATGACCCACCTCTTAGAAAAACAGGCTCCTTTCATATTCACACAAGAGTGTTTAGAGTCTTTTGAGATTCTTAAAGAAAAGTTGACTAAGGATCCGTTTTGGTATCACCAAATTGGGATTTACCTTTTGAACTCATGTGTGATGCTAGTGATTATGCCGTGTGGTCCGTTTTGAGACAAAGAGTTAATAAGCCTTCTCAAACTATACACTATGCGAGTAAGACAATGACGGGTTCTTAACTACATTACACCACTACGGACAAAGAGTTGCTTGCTATTGTTTATGCTTTTGAGAAATTTAGACCCTATATTGTGCTTTCGAAGACCGTAGTGTATACGGACCATTCCGCTCTCAAATACCTTATGACCAAACAAGATGCTAAGCCTAGACTTTTGAGATGAGTTTTGTTGCTACAAGAGTTTTCCATAGAAATTCGTGATAAGAAAGGAGCCAAGAATTTAGCGGTGGATCATTTGAGTAGACTTGAGCATCCTTTCCAAGGAGAACTACCTCATAAGGAAATCAATGAATCCTTTCCACTTGAGTAACTCATGTCCATCTTTTCACAAGAGGATGCCACCCCTTGGTTTGCGGACATTGCAAACTATCTTATGGGGGATGTGCTTATTGAGGGTCTAACTTCCCAACAAAAGAAAAAGTTTCTCAAGGAAGCTAAATATTACTTTTGGGATGACCCTTACCTCTTTAGGCAATGTGCGGACCAAATCATAAGACGTTGTGTAGATGGGCCCGAAGCATTTAAGATCTTAGAAGCTTGCCATAAGGGACCCATGGGGAGGCCATTTTGGGCCTAACTACACGGCTAAAAAAGTCTTTGATTCGGGTTACTATTGGCCTTCCATTTACAAAGATGCCCAAGAAATGGTGAAATATTTGTCAAAGACAAGGAATGATTAATCAAAGAGATGACATGCCACAAACTTTTATTTAAGAATGTGAGATATTTAATGTATGGGGCATAGATTTTATGGGACCTTTTCCATCATCAAAGGGCAATAAATACATACTCGTAGCAGTGGATTATGTTTCTCTGTGGGTTGAGGCTAAAGCATTTCCTACCAATGATGCTAGAGTTGTAGTCAAGTTCTTGAAGCAATTATTTGCTAGATTTGGTGTACCTCGTGCCATCATAAGTGATCGTGGGACTCATTTTTGTAATGATCAATTTACAAGATTCATGAAGAAGTATGGTGTTAAGCATAGACTTTCTACCGCGTATCACCCTCAAACCAATGGGTACACTGAGGTCACAAATCGTGGTTTAAAGAGGATTTTAGAAAGAACGGTGGGAGAGCATCGAGCTTCTTGGTCGGACAAGCTTGATGATGCTTTGTGGGCTTTTAGAGCCGCTTTTAAGAGACCAACTGGTTGTACACCTTATAGACTTTTCTAGGGAAAAGCATGCCACCTCCCATTCGATTTAGAACATAAGGCTTCATGGGCTCTCAAATGGGCTAATTTTGATCTAAACCAAGCCGGTTCACATAGGAAAGACCAACTTAACGAGATGAATGAGCTAAGAACCGATGCCTATGAAAACTCATTGCTTTATAAGGAAAATACTAAGCAATTGCATGATGCTAAGATCAAGAACCGTGAGTTAAAAGTTGGAGAGTCGGTTTTACTCTTTAACTCACGATTGAAGCTTTTTGCGATGGTCCGGTCCATTAACTATGGCTCAAGTATTTCCATATGGGACTATTGAGTTGTCACAACCAAATGGCCCAAATTTCAAAGTGAACGGTCACCGTGTTAAGCAATACTTTGGGGAGGACATTTCCGTTGAAATGGTCCAAGAGATCCCCATTTTCCCCCATGAATTAACTCATTGTTGGAAGAGTCGAGCTAGAGACTCCAAATATCAAGCTTGAATAACTAGGATTAAATCATTTAGTCTAGAGTGTGGTAGGATAGGAATAAAGGGTATATAGATGAGATCAAGTGTAGGGGGTGCCTATCTTTTGTCTTCTTGATGTTTTTAGGGTTGCTCTCTCTCATTTCATGCATTGGAGCTTGATAAGTGTGAAAACACTCATCAATAATGATCCTAAAACCACTTAAAACACAATCAAATACATTATATTTAACTAAAAAATATCATAATTACGTGGGTATTTGTGTTTTTGTGTTTTCCGGTAAACAAGATGCATTTTGGAGCAAACACACATTCTCAAGGGATTTTTATGATAAAAGACGAAGAAAAGGACGAAAGAGCTTTCAAGGACCTTACTTGTCATTATTTCAAATATCGAGGACTTAAAGTGTAACTTTCACAAAGACGAAGGATAAAAAGGGATTTTACTTAAAAGTGATTAACATATTTGATAAAAGATGGAAAGATGAAGGATAAAAAAGGAAATAGATTAAAGTGATTTAACTTTCATTTATATTCGGTCAAAGCTTCCACCAAAAGAGTCAATACACACACGCGTCTTTCTTCTTCAAATGTCAAGAGAAAGAAAGGGAAAAGTTTATCAGATAACTTCATCAGTTCCACCATATACCCGCAATTCATTTTCAATAAGGATACAAGGAGTTTCAGGCAAAGCTTCTAACTACAAAAATCATCATCATCATCATCTCCTCTACATGATGATATGATTTAATTAGATCAAAAGTAGAAGACGAAGAAACCCCCAATTTGATATGAAGAACCCTAACCTCGTATTTTCCACGTGGCACAACCTGATTAGAGGAAACACGTCATCAGCACCTCACCTCCCATCTTCGACGGCTATAAATACAAGATGAAGACCCTCATTTTCAGTGCTTAGCATAGGAGTAGTTTCACATAGTCAGGTTAGATAGGATTAGTTAGTTTGATTCTTTCTCAAAGTATTATGAATCTCAGTTAATAATTCACTTACATTTAGTTCGATTATGTTAATCTTGTTGTAACCGGTCACTTTTTCCGCCATTAATAAAACATCAAAGCCTTCTCATCTTCTTTTCTTTTATATATTGTTTCGATTAATAACAAGCTTCCTAAGTTTCTGTTTACACCGTAGCTAAGCTTCGATAATTTTTAGTTTTCGATACAATTCATTAAACTGCTAAGAGTTCTGTGTTCCATTGCTGATTTTAGAAGTTTACAGTTAATTCAATTTAGTTTCAGTTAAATCAGTGTAACTGATTCCGTTTTCAGTTGCAACTAGTTTCTTTTATCACCATTAATGAAAGTTTCAGTTTTTCTATATTCTTCTTTTCTTCTCCTTCGTCTAATGTTCATACTAAACCGAAAGTTACGTTAGCATTACTGTTACAGCTTGAAATCATGTTTTGTTTTCGTCTTTTATTTTGTTTTTAAAGATTGTTTAAAACCTTTAATTATTTTGATATATTCAGTTACATAATCTGAATAGTTGTTATATGAAGTTACAGATTTGTTACAGCCATCAATCAGTTAGGAGTTTTACATAATCGATTCATCAATAAGCTGCCAGCTTATTCTGTTTAGCTCAACAAAGTTTTGAAATCAGTTTAGTTTGAGACTTGGATGCGATTTAGTTCGTCGTGTTTATTTTTGTTTGCTAACACTATATACAGATTCGATTTGGTTTCGCATATGGAGTATGAGTAGATCTGTTCAGACAGTGGAGGTGTGTTCAGGATTTAAGCGAGCTCAGCGCTCCGCTTCGCCAATAAAGGAGGCCTGTATACAAATGGTTATGCGCAATTTTGATTTCTGCAAATTTATAGATTGGTTTACTGTTTGGTGTGTAGTGTAAATTTCATCTCGCAATATGCTGGTATTCATTGGTTAATTGCTACTTGTAATTTGTTATAGCTTTGTGCTTTCATTCAGGTTGTTTAGCTTTGCAATATTCCTTGACTTCCTGTTAATTAGTGTTCAGATGTATTAAAAAATCTACTAGCTGTGGATTATAAAGTGTAAAAGAGATATTGGATAATAATTGTAAGTTGATTAGACCAGTAACTAAGATAGTGTAAAGTCTCATATTAAGTCAATCATAGTTGTGCATTTGAGTAGTAAAATAGGGACAGTGATGTGAATCCATTTGTAGACATAGTTTAGAATAAGCTAGGTGAGTATTTTCCATTAGAAAATTAATAGCAGTAAAGTTTACTCGTAGAATTTTAAAGCTACTGTTAAGAATTGATAAATTTTGTTTCAGAATATTAAGTTTAGGAAATTTGCACATTAGGTCCATCATTGTGATAGTAGTAGTTACGCTCACAGTCTAGTTCTGTTAAGTTTAGTTAACCCGTTAGTCCAGATTAGTTAGGCTCGTTAGATTGTTATTTGGCTACACCATTATATTGTTGGGCTGCACCATTAAGTTAGAATTTGTAATATAGTTAGGCTTGTATTTGTAATTCTTTTATTTTCTGTAATCTACTTGCTTGAATTGGATTTAATTGTTTGCTTTTACCATTTCAATACTAGTATAATATTAGTATAATAATTGTCGAGTATTATATCAGTAAAATTTCTCGTTTTGCGTGCATTTATAATTCACGTTTTATATTTTGTTAAAATTTGTATTTTGTGCATTTAAATGTCGTAATTGCAATATGGCTTTAGATAGTACGTATATATAGTAATAGATATTATTTTGACTTTTTACAGGCTTTGTGCAAATTAGACATAGATACCAATCAAGCCTTTTATAACCAAAAACTAAAGTCTTTGCTTGAAAAGTTATATCAATTCGATTAGATACCGAGAACAACTACACTAAAAACGATTTATTAAATGGCGCCGCTGCCGGTTCTTTTCGTGAAGATTAACGGTATCGAGTGAGACGCATTGGATTTTGGGATTCGTTCACTTTGTGAACGTTATTTTGACGTATTATAAATCAAAAACATAAAAAAATCAATATAAAAAAATATAAAAATAAGAAAAAATACAAAATCAATTCTTTTCCTAAACAATTGAACCAAAAAAATAAAAAAATCCAAAATTAATCTTTTTCCTAAAAGATTACACAAAAAAATATATATTATATCGGTTTTCATCGTTTTTACGTACATATAATATTTTTCTTAAAAAAATAAATAAATACAAAAATATTTTTGATATATTATTATATGTAAATAAGTATACGTAGATACGAACACTTAGTCCATCTACTTCCATAGGTATTGCCGAGGCAATACACCGTGCTTGGGGTGTTCCGGTCCTAAGTTCGTGTATCGATCCAATTTAATTAAGGCACAATAGATAAATACTTCAATCTTCTTGATCTTGAGAAAGAGGCCACTGTGTGGGGGTATAAGGCGAGTGTATTTCACATTCTAAAGAAGCAGGCTCTTAAGTGCTACGCGCCGCCTCGTTTCTCCGCTTCCTTGTGGGTCTTTCAAGAGTGATAGTGGTGAGTAGTGTGCCACCCAATTATTATTTACATATATTATATTTTCTTGTAGATATTAATTATCGAACCTCGAGGGAGATAATCTCTTCTCCTTCAAAAGTCGACCGAGAGCTCATGTCTCACTCCTTGAGTTTATTTACACGTGTACTCGCACTCGTGTAACCATACCACCTTTTGTGTATTACTTCCTTTCCCGAGGAAGCTTTTAAACGTCATTTCACTTGTATATACATTCGGCCACTTTGTTACACATGGATACTCGTTCCATGTTGCAGATTTTGCAACAACGATCCGCCAACGCTAATTATTCGCCTTGTTCGAATTGTGGTGGTCCACACGATACTTATTTATGTGATCAAAACAATGGCTATTATGGGGAGGGATATGCTTATAATGGAACCGAGAATTCTAATTTTCAACCTAACCCTCAAATGGAATACACTTGTAATGACTATATGGGATATTCTGTTTTTTCATCACAAAATCCACCATCATTTCATGATCAACCCTTTAATGTGTCATACCAAAACCAAGGATTTTCAAACAATGAAGGTTTTCAAAATAATGATAATTTTCAAGGCTATAATCAAGAAATCTTTCAAAACCAAGGATTTTCCAACAATGAAGGTTTTCAAAATAATGAGAATTTTCAAGGCTATAATCAAGAACCTTTCATAATCAAGGATTTTCATACAATGAAGGCTTTCAAATGATGAAAATTTTCCATGCTATAATCAAGATACTTTTCAAAATCAAGGATTTTCACATTATGAGGGTTTTCAAAATGGAGGAAATTTGCAAGGTTATAATCATGAGAACTTTCATAATCAAGACTCTTTTCAAATCTATGATCCACCTAATTATGAAAATCCACCTCCACCATATTCTTCGACTTTTTCATGTGAGTTTGTGGAAACGCTCCCCATTATGGTTATGATTGTAGACCGAGGGATCCGCCATCCTATGCCCCTAATGTTGTCAAGGAGTTTCATTCTTTACTTGAGACAATAAACAAGTCGAACGATGACGTTTATAAGATGCTTGATAATATGAAAGACATAAGCCTCAAGGAAATGAAAGACACGCATCGGTGGTTAAAGTAAAAATTTAAGTCTAATGAGGAAGAGGAAATTAAGTCTTGGCAATATAATGACAAGGAATTCGGTGATATGTATCGTGAATCATTGAACAAATTTTCTGGTCGCCTAAGGAATTATTTAAATGATTTATTCTTTAAGATTGTTATAATCGAGGAAGAAGAACCATATTTTGCTACTCGTGCTCGTATGCTTGGTTTAAAATTGCACGCATCATTGCGTAAATTGCGCGCATCAATGCGTTGCATTCAAAATTTCGCATCAAGGTGCCTAATGTAGTGTCATCTTAAAATGCGTTCGCATTAAACCGTAATTTACCGCAATTGTGTAATGCTAGCAACGGTAGAAATTGTCGCAATCTAATACTTAGGCCATTTTTGTCAAATTTTAACCGTTTTAAATAGACCTACATATTTTAAAGGCTTTTTAAAAATAAGCCTTGTTAGAAAAACATCTAAAATAAACACAATAACAAAAATATAGTATCTTTCATATTGCGAAGTGTTTTTTTTTCAAGATTTACTGTTAGTTTATTTGTTTTACAAGTGACTATAGGCCTAATTTCAATATGCTAATTATTTATTTTGTAACTTTATTGCATTTAGTTGGTATTTAACTAATTTTTGTACTTTTTTATACTAAACGCATCGCGTCTAAATTGCTCTCGCAATCGCATCACACATCACGCAATGGCTTTTGAGACCTTTAGCCCAATGGATCGTAAAACACATTTTTAAACCAAGATCGTATGCTTAATCAATGCTTATATGACGATGATGAGGGACCTCCCATTTGCATGACACTTAATGATGACACACCTTCATCACCTTTACCTCACATGGAACCCATCACCTCTTTAACCAAGGGGGACGAGCCTCTTAGCACTAATACAAAAACCGATTTGGATGAATTAACCTTTTCTAGCGTTGAGAACCTTATCCCAATCCAAATAGAGCTTGAGAGTGCTTAAAATGAACCATGTGAAGAGCTTTGTATTGATACCTCTTCTCCTCATGATCACATTGAGATTTCTTCATACGTTGACCTTCATGCTAACTAGTGATTTTGGTGACTTTGATCTTGATGATTTGTTTAAAGAAAAGGATAATGAGATTGAGGAAGAGTTTATGTAAGATGTTAGAAATACGTTTTTACATATATTAGAAGTGTCGGTCACTCCACAATATTATTTATGTTGTAATAGCTCGTAGTTAACAAATACTTATTTAGTTAAGTAAGAAACCGGCCCATGGGCTTGTCATGGGTCGGCCCAAGTCCATTAGTGGCTTGGAAGTATAAATACCCCTTTCCTCCTTGGAAAGGGGTTGGTTGTTGTTCACTTTCTAGTTTCATTGAATAAAATATCACATAGTTCTCTCTCACTTTCTCTCTCTAGTTTCTCTCTCTAGAAAACATCAACCCACTTTATAGATTCATAGGTTATCAAGATTCTACATTTGGTTCAAGAGCTATGGGTGATTTAAGGTAATGATTTGTGTGGTTTTTTAGTTTTTGATTGTATTAGTGTTCTTTAAGAAAATCCATCTTAATTCTTGGAGTTTTTGGTGTTTTTGTGATTGGGATTAGTAGATAAGTATTGGTTTTTACTTATTATTGTTGAAATCACAAAACTTTTTGGGTAACTTGGTAAAAAATCTGGGTTTTATCATCTTTTTGTGATCGACTGTTACTTCGAACAAACCTTCTGTTTACCCAGCAAAAGTTCCGAACCAAAAAGTTCCGGATCAAAAAGTTCCGGATCAACCAAAGTTCCGGATCAAAAAGTTCCGAACGAAAAGTTCCGGATCAAGGAAAGTTCCGGATCAAGGAAAGTTCCGAACCAAAAGTTCCGGATCAAGAAATGTTCCGGATCAAGGAAAAAGTTCCGGATCAAGGGAAAGTTCCGGATCAAGGAAAAGTTCCGGATCAAAGGAAAGTTCCGGATCAAAGGAAAACTTCCGGATCAAGACAAAAGTTCCGGATCAAGGCAAAAGTTCCAAATCAAGGTATTCCAAGCCAAAATCTTCCGAATCAACACTTCCGAATCAACAAAAAGTTCCGAATCAAGGGTTATTTTACTTGTTTTTTCGACGATTTTTTAGAGGATTTAATCTTGGTTTCTTACAACAAAAACTCAACACAATTCACAAGCTTTAGTTCACTGCTCGATCAACCGATAATCTTTGTCTCTTTGAAGTGAACAAAATGAATCCGAATTCAGTAATGCCTCAGATGACATCACTTACGGATATTTCGGTCATTACGGGAACAAATAATCGCCCTCCAATGCTCATCAAAGAAGTTTTTGAAGCATGGCAAGGCCGGATGATGTCTTACCTTAAGGGAAAACCGGTATATGGGAGGCTTATGGTTAAGTCAATTTTAAATGGTCCACTTGACTATGGTACCATCGTGGTGAACAATGTGACTCGACCAAGGGAGTTTGAAGAACTTACACCAGCTCAACAACTTGTTTCCGATGCAGACGAAAAGGCTCTTCAAACAATTCTCCAAGCTCTTCCACATGATGTCTATCGGATGGTAAGTCAGTATACGGTTGCAAAGGACTTACGGGAACGTCTAAAGGTGTTGCTACAAGGTACGTCTCTTACCAAACAGGAGAGGGAATGTCAGTTGTATGATCTGTTTGATAGATTCACGTACAACCCAGGGGAAACGCTTCACGACTATTACTTCAGATTCACTACTCTCATGAATGATCTTAATGTATACAATCTCGTGATTGCTCCATTCCAGGTTAACACCAAATTTTTGAATACTTTACCTCAAGCTGAATGGGGTGAGTATATTACCGATGTTAAGTTAACCAGGGATTTGCATAAGTGCAATTTGGATCAACTATATGTTTTTCTTCAGCAGCATGAAAAACATGTGATTATGCACCGTTCGCCTCGAGGTCTGTACCCTGATTCCTTAGCTTTGATGGCGAATCAACCAAGCTTGTCTCACAACAACACTCCTTATATCTTGGGACATCAAGCCTATCATCCATCACCTTACATGACACCAACCTTTCCCCAATACTCGATTCTACCACAACCACCCACCTCACATCAGCAACAATATCGGTTTAATGCACCTTCATCACAGTATGGCTCACAACCTCACCCAGCAAGCATTGCACCTTATGCTCAGCCTTCATATTCTTCTTATCAAGAGAATGCAGCATATCCATCAAGCTACTCTGATCACATGAGTATTCCTTCTAGTGATTATGCAGCTCAACAAGACCAAGCAATGTATTGTGATGATGAGGAAGTCCCCATTCCTGTATTCAAACAAGGAGCTGACCCAGTTGAAGTGTTAACCACTATGTCTGCTTATCTCACAAGGACATTAAGCAAACGAGGATTTAGAGGATCAGCTCTAACTAACAATCAGTTGAGGAATTCATCTAATTCTCGCCAACAAGCTACTATTAAGAATTGCAGGGTAATGGTTCAACCTATTCAACCTTATCAGGGGAGACCTACTACATCAACCACCAATGCTCGCACGGTCAATCCTGCTCCAATGGTCAACAATCCTCCACGGGCTAATTCCACAGGCAAGTTGCGAATGATTACATGCTACAATTGCAAGGAAGAAGGTCACATGTCCAGGGATTGCAAGAAACCCAACAGGAGAAGGGATGGTCAATGGTTTGCCGAGAAGATTTATCTGGTGAATGCTCAGGCACAAGGAAGGGAACTTGATGAAGAGGAGCTTGCATTTCTTGCTGATCCAGGGATTGCTGAACAAGACGTTGTCACCACACAGAATGCAGCATACCAAGCAGATGATCTTGATGCGTATGACTCAGACTGTGATGAATTTCAATCTGCAAAGGCAGCACTTATGGCAACTATCTCCAGCTTAGGGCCAGAAAAGAGATCTGAGGTACTTATTAATACCACTGATAATACCATTGATGCTAGTATTCAACCACATCAAGTTGTGCAAGAGAGTGCTGATTCGAATGAGTCTTCGGTGGTGAGTCTTTCAAATGAGGAGACAATCAATGATAGTAATATCAATGTGAGTCCCCAGACTTTGAGTGAATTACAACCGGGAGCCATTTCGCATACGCATACCCCTGCTCAACACGATTTGGTCATGGTTTCTGCTACATTACTTAGCCAAATGAATGCTGCACTCTTAGAAACCCTAGCCAAGTAATATTTCGTTTTTAGTTTAGTTGTCTTCTCAGCTCGATTCGAATTGATATAACGTTTTCTAACAAAGACTTAATTGTTTTTGGTTATACAAATTTGTTTGGAATTTATGTCTAATTGGCAAGAAGCAAGTAGAAAAGTAAAAATATTAACTAGTCTACATATACATACTACACTAAAACATTTAGCAAACACAACAAATAAATGCACAAAATTAAAAAAAATGTAAAATACAATTTTATTCTACAAATTTAAAATGAAAAATACAAGGGAAAAAAAAAACTAAAAAGTATTTTTTTTATAAAACTAAAATGAAAATTTAAATCATAATACTCTAATCTTTACTTTTACCAAATATTAAACTAGCTAGTTAATAAACTAGTCCATTTAGTAAATCCAAAGCCCATCAATTCTAGACTAAGCCCAAGAGAAAATTAGCCGTTATTTCTAACTAACTGCTCGTTAACTCTAACAAATTGGACCGTAACTGTAACGAAGAGAGACAAAGTGAAGGACCTAATGTGTTTATTATCCAAACTTTTGCAAGTGAGATTATTGCTGTGAATTACCCTACTGACTAAACTCCTTGAATTTCTATATGTCAAGATCAATTAAAAACTATCACATCTAAACACTCAATATCATGCAGAAGTCAAAAATCGAACATCTTCAAATACAAGAATCAAGTAATAGCCTAAAACAGATAAGGAGCATGTATCAAATAAGAAAGTAAGCAGTTTGCACGTAAATCTATACTACAACAAGTAACCAGTAGATTATACTAAACGTATGCAGAAAATAAACGCGCTTAACCATGACTTCCGTCGTCTAGTCCACTGATGTCGAAGCGGAGCGCTGAGCTCGCTTAAAAAAAACGCTCAACTTCTACACTAAACCTGCTGAAATGCGATTGTACCAAACCTGCAATGTAACAGAATCTAAAAGAAACTAGTTATAGCTCATAAGCTATGAGCTTATGAACTGACAAGTAGAATTAAGTAAGCAAAAAGAATATAGCCGGGCTCAAAAGGATTCAAATCTATACTAAAATCAGTACTTCACCACTAGTTCAGGCAGAAACTTCAATAAGCTGAGATCAAGTTTCTTGTACATGCTAATCCAAAACAGTAACCTTCTCGAAAATAGAACAAACTGCAGCTACAGGAACTGAACCTAACAGCTATGCTCATCGGAATCTCAAACATCAACTGTGCAACTAGACCTCAAAGACTCCATGTTCTGTTTTTGATCTTTGAATTATGTTACACTACGATTCTCTTGCAAAGCTTGAAGTCATCCATGGACTGAATAGGCTACGAACAACAACTTTAATCTTGCAAAAATCCGATGCAATGAACAGTAACTTCGAACAATCTCTACTCCTAAAACAGCTTATCCAAATTCAATAACTGAAACAAGAACTGATCTCCAGGCCTATCCTTTGTGAGCGACGCTGCTATATTACTGAACTCGAGTGAATCAATAATGAATCTACTTGCTTCTATGAAATCAACACATCTACTCGACACTACAATGGCTCGAACTCAGTAGGCTACAACTCATGAAACCAACAATCCCGAGCAGTACTTTCTGTTCTGAAACTACAATGAGTCAACTTACTACAGCAATGTCTATAAATTTGCAGAACTAACGCAATCCAAAAATATCAAATCAGAAACTTTAATACACCATCACCAATCACTTTCATCGTTGATAACACCTAATTTGATCAGAAGAGCATAAGATGAGGAAACTTGTAGAATCTTGAAAAGATATGATAAGAATTGAACTGATAATGAAAGCTTGATCTGTATTAATAGAAAATGTGGTGGTTACAACTGTAAAGCAAGTTCCAACAAACTCGTAACTAAATCGAAATGTAACGAACTAATTAACTACTATGTGAATTTTACACTACTCCTAATCCTACACCTAGACTACTATGTGTAAGCTACACCTAGGCTAACTATGAAAAATGAAGCCTTCGTCTTCAATATATAGCCGCTGAAAGGAGGTGATGTGACGTGGTCTATCCAATGAGTAATTGCCACGTGTTTAATACGAGGTTAGCTCGTTCTTCATCTTCAATCCAAAATTGGGCGTTTCTTTGTCCTTGAGTCTTGATCTAATTCACTTATTCCATCATGTAGAGGAGAAAAAGCTGATCATCTTTGTAGTTTATGTCTTCACTTGATTCTTCATGGATCGTCCGTAAATGTGGATTGCAGGTTATGGAGGAAAAAAGATGAAACCGTCTCTCTCTCTCTTGAAGGTTGAAGAAGACGCGTGTGTTTTTTTGTGCTTTGACCGACTCTTGGTCTTTTGACCAAGTAAATAAAACTTCTTTCCATGAATTTCCTTTTTGGTCCCTTCTCTTTCAACTCTTTTCAAATGATATATAAACTTTGAGCAAATCTATCTTTCATCCTTCATCTTTGTAGAAAACTGCAAGTTAAGCCCTCCATCTTGGTGAATAATGGCAAATATGTTCCTTGAAGCATCTTTCGTCTTTTTCTTCGTCTTTTGATCAAATAAGTCCTTGAAAACTCGTGTTTGTCTCAAATGTACCTATATTACCTGAAAATACACAAACATAAAGTACACACGTAATTCTGATAATTTACAGTTAAATATAAGGTATTTGACTGTGTTTTGAGTGGTATTTAGATCATTATTGATGAGTGTTTTCACACTTATCAACTCCCCTCCACTTGACCATTGCCATGTCCTCATGCAATGCAGCATTTTAAAGCACCAAGTTACACTTTTCTCATAATTAACCAACCTTGGCCATTTTATGATTTAATAAACTATACTATACTACATGATGAATGATTTTGAATATTTACAATGCAATGCAAAGAAAACAATTCTATTTTTATATTTTTATATTTTTCACAAATGGTTTTGATGGAAATAACTCATAAAGAATTCAATGGCTTAGATTAGGGCTTGGGTACCATGGACATTTATCACCCTCAAGTTTCACTTTCCCCATACCAAGCTTAAAAATGGGATCATTGTATTCACAAGTAAAAAGTGCATCAACTTATTCATGACAATTAAATGTGGAACCTGTTATTATTTGAGCAAATTGCTTGTGGGCAAATTTGTCATTTATTCAAGTGTGAAGTATAAGAAGTGTAAAATCCAAAAATAAGGAAGCACGGTTTTAATCCTAAGTAATCCTCTCATCCATTACTTGAAAAACCGCTCACAATTAATATAAGTCCGTTTCAAGAGTAATAAGTCATTCGCCTTATGTGTAAAATCCTCATGTCATGCTTTCATAAGTAGCTACACACTCGCTAAGGAAAGAAAAATAAAACTCACGCAATAATTTACATCCGCCATCTTTTTGAGACTTTGGATCTTCAATCCCGCAACCCGTCAAGGTAATATTGGATTGGAGCAATCTATTGAATCCCCGCAACCCGTCAAGGTAATATTGGAACTCAATAGTCACTATAGTTAACACCACACTGCCCCTCTTGGGAGTCTTACATTATATTTTTTTTTTCTTTTCTTTTTCTTTCTTTTTTTTTCTAGCCACTCATCATTTTTTTTATAAGCCGCTCTTATTATTTCTTTATTCCTCACAAAGAAATTTGAAAAGAAGAAAAGGAAAAAACACCCGCTAAGTATGGAGCATGACATAAGTCTAGTACACATAAAACGTGCTAACTTAGAATCTTAAGACGTACTCATATCAACCATAAATGATTAGCCAAAAATGCATAAGAGATTACAAACCAATTAAAACCGTACTTGATTATTTATTAACAATTATATACATGCGAAGAAAGTAGAGATAAAGAAGAGAAGGGTTTAGCCACAAGTAATTATCATGAAGTTTATCTAGCCCTTTTACACTTGCTTCAACTCTATCCTTTCCCATTCTCCACAAATTTAAAATCTCAAAGAATGAGATTGGTGGATGCTTAGCCTAATAGACCAATGAAGGACTACATGGTTAAGGATACTAGCTAGAGAATGCTAAAATAAGCAAACTCGGGTTGAGTCAAAATATCCATGGCGGGCCTAATATGTCAAAGAAGTCTAAACTTGTTAAAACCATGTTTTATTATATTTTTTTTTCTTTTCATATATTTTTGATGAAAAATAAGAGAAGAAATATATACAATGCAAATGTGTTATGCAAATAAAAAAAATGATTGATGCAAAAATTATGAATGCATATTTTTGCTGGCCAAAGTAGATCAAAAATTTGAAAAATGTTGAAAAATCAATTTTCCATGTTATCACGAAGTTAAGGCAATGGTCTAGGTAAAGTCACTTCGATAGAAGACTCCCCTACACTTAAGATAAACATTGTCCTCAATGTTTAAGAGTATTGGAGTGAACTCCCCTACACTTATGACATTGATTACTTTGCTTAACCCAAGTTAAGGAAGAGACAACTAAAGGGTATTCATTTTAAGCACAAGTGTTTTGAAAATCACAATAGCAAAAACTAATCGAAGTGAACCAGATACACGGGCCTCCTCCTTAAGCTCCAAGCATGAAATGAGAGAGAGCAACCCTTGAAACAAACACCAAAAGACGAAGAAAGGCACCCCTCCACTTCAACTCTACTATAACATCCTTTTAATTAAACCTAACCTATTGAAAATCTACTCTACGTTTTCTAACCTAGTTATTCAATACTAAGGGTGAAAAGTCATGCCCATAAAGGGAAACCTCGAATAAAGTCCACCAGGATCAAATACATGATTTTCATACCAATAATAGCTCAATCCCAAGGTGGGAATCACAAACCAGGGTAAAATAGTCGAGGTTCCCTTAAGCAAACAATGGTCACAATGAAAGGTATGATAAGCAGGTAAGGATCCCATTTTTCTAAAGAGTTCTCCTTTTATAGCAGATAGCTCAAAAATGTTTATACCAGGATCAAAAACCTTTTCCTTTTGGGGAAAATGACAAGTCAAAGAAGTGTTTCCTTTAGAAGACTCCCCCTTATAAAAATTCACATCATTAGACATCGAAGGTCGAAAAAGAGGTGTTAAAACACAAGTAGTATGAACCTTCGGGTCTTCCTTTTCTTTTCCTTTTGAAAAATTTTCATTAAGGTCCAAATAGGGATAAAAGTCATCATCTAAGTCCAAAGTAGGAGAGTCGTCCTCATCCAAACTCAATGAAGAGACAAATGAATCATTGGAATCATTGGAATCATGGGAAAACTCATCCTCAAGAGGAAAGTAGGTATCTAGAAACTTGTCTAACTCCTCATCAAAAGTAATATCCTCTACAGTAATATCACTCTCTAAAGGTTGAGGATCCTCCTCAAGAATAACCAAATCCACCGGCGGATAGGTAGGACAATAAGAGTCAATATGAGGCTCAAGTATAGGAGGATCACTCGTAGAGATGATATGAGTCATAGACCTTAAGGATATAGAAAGCTCATCACTATAATCATCATTAACTTCCTCATTGTCATTGAAAAGTGGGTTATCAAGTGAGGTTTGAAAAATAGGGTTTGAATAAATCACAAAATCATCAATGTTAAACTCTTGAGTTTCAAAAACATTCAATGAGGAAGTAATGGAGGCTATGGTCTCAACATGGGGAATCTCATAATTCCCACTTTGACAAGCTTCATGAAAGTATTCATGACAAACTTCATCAAGAATATCATTGTTATTTATCCCTACATCATCACTAGGATTTACCACCTCGTCAAGAACATCAATATGATTAACGGTTTCATAACCTTGAGGTTTCTTAATGACTTTTCCCATCTTAAACGCAACTTTCTCATCCTCAACTCTCATAATTAATTCTCCTTCCGCCACATCAATAAGAGTACGACCCGTCCTCAAGAAAGGTCTACCAACAATAAGAGGAACTCTCGGGTCCATATCATAATCAACCACTACAAAGTCGGCTGGAAAGGTAAACTTATCCACACCTACAAACACATCCTCCGCAATACCTACAGGGTAAGCTATGGTACGATTGGCTAACTCAAGGGTCATCCTAGTTGGAGTGAGCTCAGGAAGAGAGAGTTTTTGCCAAACCGATAAAGGCATGAGATTTATGCTTGCCCCTAGATCCGCCAATGCCATGCAATTTTCCACCCCAGGAAAATTACAAGGGATCAAAAAGCGCCCTGGATCTCCAAGTTTTGTAGGTAAGGTTTTGAGCAACACGGCGGAACAATTTTCATTAAGGGATGTGTTAGGCAAGTCCACCAATTTTTCCTTGTTGGAAAGGAGATCTTTGAACATCTTAGCAAATTTTGGCATATATGCAAGAGCTTCCGCAAAGGAGATGTTTATGTTAAGTTGCTTGAACATCCTCAAAAAATTGGAGACTTGTATATCATCCTTGTTTTTCAATTTGTCCTTTCTCAGTCTTGAAGGGTAAGGAAGGTTTGGTTTTGGTGTAGGTGGGGTAAGTGTTGTAGTGGAAGATTTGTCTTTGTTAGCTTCTTCATTAGGAGTTGTGGAAGGTAAAGGAGAAGTGGGAATAGGTTGAGAAGGTATGTTTGATTGGATAGGAGCATTTGGAGATGGTGAAGTAGATGTAGAAGGCTTGTCACAAGTAGGAACACAAGTGGGTTGAACAATAGGAGGTTTAGGAGGTGAAGGATCCTTTGTTGTCTTTCCACTTCTTGTTGTAATAGCATTGACATTTCCCCTTGGATTTGTTTGTGTGTTAGAATGTAAAGCCCCTTGTGGTCTTTGATTATAAAGCATCATAAACTTCTTATTTGTGTCTTCATGCATTTCTCTCATTCTTCGCTCATGAGCTTCATTCATTTCTCTTAATCTCTTCTCATTAAGTTGAAACCTCCTTTCATTCTCTTGATTCATTTTGTGAAAAAGCTCAATTGTGTTATAATCTTGTGGAAAATTTCCTTGAAAACCTTGGGGTTGGAAAGGTGGTGGTTGAAATCCTTGATTAGGTGGATGAAAATTATTTCCTTGATCTTGAAAGGTGTTGGGTACTTTGTAATTGTTCCCTTGGTAAGCATAACACTCCCCTTGATAGCCTTGAACTTTATCACATTGTTGGTAGGAATGGGGACCTCCACAAGTCTCATATGAAAGAGCAATATTATTCACATCATTGGTGGAATTCTTGTTCAAAAGGAGTTCACAAAATTTCATGAGTGTGTTGGTCATAGTATCAAGCTTTTGAGAGATCATTTTTTCTATTTGAGGAGTAACACTTTCTTGCACCACATGGACTTTCTCATCAAATTGTGTGTTAGCTTGCACCATCGATTTGTTCTCAATAATGTCCCAAGCTTCTTGAAAGGATTTGGAGAAAATATTTCCACCCGCGGAAGAGTTGAGTGAATCTTGGTGGTATGGTCTTAATCCATTATAGAAAGTGTTGATTTGGTGAACCTCATTGAATCCATGATTTGGACATTTCCTCAATAACTCCTTGAAATCCTCCCAAGCCTCACTAAGTGTTTGATCATTCCTTTGTTGAAAACCAATAATTAATTTTCTCAAAGCCGTCGTTCTTGATGGAGGAAAAAACTGGTTCAAAAACTTCTTCCTTAAATCCTCCCAAGTGAAAATGCTCTTAGATGGTTGCTAATACTTGGTTTTTGACACCTAAGTATCAAAGTTCGTTATAGTTCCGAATCTTTTCGAATTGAAAACCGGTCTTAAGTGCGACTCAATCGTCTTTTGGTGGATCAAGAGAATGGTTTGGTTTGTTTTAAACTAATTGCAAGTAATTAAAGTGTCGTTTAGTAAAGTGGAAGTTAAAAGATTAATTTGAATGACGAGTAAAAATAAATGCATAAAAACGTAAAGGTGACAGTGGAAAAATACTAACTCACTAAATAAAATAAACACTCCGAAAATTTCCGGAAAATAAAAAGTACTATAAGAAGGTTATATCGAAAGAAATCAAAACAAGCCAAATAGGCGACTGATCGGAATGTTTTCCGATCAGTAGATCGGAATATGGCAACGGGAATCAATCGGAAAGATACTAGTAGGTCAATCGGAATAATTGTCAAAGGAGATGGATCGGAATGTGGATAATGGCTACAATCGGAATATGCAAGTTTGATCCAATCGGAATACAATGAAACAACCTCAATCGGAAAGTGACTCAAAGTCCCGATCGGAAAATGGGACAAACCCCAATCGGAACAAGAAAAATCCTTACTGTCGGAATATTAGCTAGGCCTGATCGGAAAGGAGCAAAGTAATACGGTCGGAATACTTGGAGAACAATCCAATCGGAAAACGGGGCAATTGCCAATCGGAAAAGGGTTTTAAGCCCTTTCCGAAATTCAAGGAATCGGTTAGATGGTGCCCCCTGGTCGGAAAAATGCCAATCGGAAAGGGGTTAACCACCCTTCCGAAATTTGTGGAATTCGAGTGAAAAGCTAGAAAATAAGCTATTAGGTTGAGCTTATTCCCAAAACTAAATCGAATCAACTAAATGGAATCAAATAAGCACTCTAATCAACTTATCTAACTCGAAATCAAGCAACTTTTTAGATCAAACAATAAAAACATAAACTTTTTAATAAAACTTTTTAATGATAAAAATAAGCTAATCATAAAAGTAAGCCAATAAGCACAAAAGTCTTAAAGCTTAATCAAATGAAAACTTATAAAATGATCAAAAGATTAACTTTTTAGCATGAAATCAATTAGAACAACACGGATCACATGATAATCACACCAAAATCAATCTTAAATCAAAGAAAAGTAGAATGAGATTAAGAGATAAAAGCTTAAAATGGAACTTGATTAATAAAAATAAGCAATACAAAGAGTTAATCTTGAAAGATTAAAAGAAAAAGATGAACTAGTGAGAGAAAGTTTAAGACTTTCTCTCTCTAAAAACTAAAAAGTGAAAAAATTAACTAAAAACTCTAACCCCCCTCCTAATGACTATTAGGAGGGTATTTATAGGGAAGGTGGAAGGAGTGCATGTGTTGCATCTTCTTTCTTGCTTTCTTCACGTTTTCTCGACTCGACTTTAATTCTTCGTCTTTGTCGTCTCGGGATTTGAACTTGTCTTTTAATTTTCTTCTTCTATTAGACTTAAGTTCTTCGACTTCGTTAAACTTCCGTCTTTTGACTTTTTCTTCGATAAATCTTCAGAATAGGTCTTGGACTTCCGTTCTTTTTGCACTCTTGATCTTTTGACTTCGTCTTTTTCCTGTTTTCTTCAGTAAAAGCCCGTGAAAGCCCGTGTTTTCTTCCTTTTTCATATTTAGGTCCTAAAACACAACAAAAACACAAACCACGCATAATTCCGACTTTTACGACATAAATCACACGTTTTGGTCTTGTTATTATTGGAAATAAGTGGTAAAAGGATAAATGTTTTTACACTTATTAAATCCCCTACACTTGACCATTGCAATGCATTAATTTTAAAGCACGGTTTACAATTTCCATCATAGATAACCCACCTTGGCCTTTATTAAATACTAAACATAAAAGATAGAAATAAGTAAAGAAATTAAAAACTTACATTGGTTTTGGCGGCCATGAACGTTTATCATCCTCAAGTTTCACGTTCCCCATACCAAGCTTAAAAACGAGATCATTGTTATTATAAGTTAGCAAACTATCACGAACTCATGTGGGCCAATTATTCACTTAGACTCCCTTATTCCTAGGTGTATCTCTTATATTTTATTTTTGTCTTGAATGATCACGAGGATGCATTGTTTGACTTATTTCGATAGTTATTTAGTCTGAAAATAAAGTGCACGATTTAATCAATAGTTAGCTAAAGGACCAAATCTTTTAAAACTGCTTCTCGGGATATCAGAAAGTTCATATCTTGGCATAACTTGGTTCGCGATTTGAGACCTTTCTCGGGCCGATATTTGGCAGCGACTTCATACTTCGAATCTTTGAGAGACGTTCTTGAAATTATGGTCTTCTCTTCATATTAGGAATTTCTTCACTTGAAGTTTTTGAGAGATTCTTCATCTTTGGACCACGACTTCTTCATTTTTCTCCAATCTTTATTTTTGACTTTGATATACAACGATCCGCCTCCTTTTAGGACTTGGATCTATTTATCCTCATACCTTGTTAGGGTCTTTTCGGATAGACTTCTCCATGATCTTTATGGGAGTTGATTGCTTTTCGTCGTGAGTCTTGATCCTTCATATTGATTTTGGGAATAATGCTTTTCACATCACTTTGGATCTTCAGCAATAAAATGGAATCCTCATGCCTTGTTAGGGCCTTTTCGGACTCGCCAATCTTCGCGCCCCGCTTCATAAGTTATGCCTTGTCTATGAACTCTCGTCATTACCGAGCAACTTTTAAACGATCTGGGGCTAGAAGCTAAGTAACCTTTTAAATCGTACAACCTTATTTATTAGCAGATAAATTATTTAGCAGGCGGAGGAAGAATAAGCTCATAATTAACTCACATAAATTCACGAAAGAATACCGAACTTATAATTGACTCTATCATCTCTCGTTCTCCACAGTTTAAAATCTCAAGGAATGAGACTCGTGGATGCTTAGCCTAATAAATCAAAGTTTTGGGTTTTCGAGTCGCCTATAGGATCTTGCAAATTCTTAGACTTTTTCAAGTTTAGAAATCGCATTTTAAAGTTCCCTTGATAAATGACTCTCTAGGATCAATTATAGGAGCTTGCGAAAAGTTCTTGTTCTTAACCCGTGAGAGTTAAGACTTTCGCGTTTTAAAGCTCCCTATATAAAAGCCTAGCAAAACTTGACTTAAACACGTTAAGGATACTAGCTAGAGTAGACTTAGGCAAGTAAACTCGGGTTGAGTCAAAATATTCACGACTAAGAAAAATTTAAAACCACTTTATTGGAAATTTATTCTAGCAACGGAAACATAACAAAGGTAAATACAACTATATAACTAGGCCAAAATAAATTAAAAATTTTGAAAAATGTCGAAAAATCAAATTTTCCGGTTAAAATGAGGGCAAATTCATGGAAAAGACCACTTACTTCGATAGAAGTCCCCCCTACACTTGAGATAAACATTGTCCTCAATGTTTAAGCATGTGGGAGTAAACTCCCCTACACTTAGGACATTGTGCACTTTGTTTAAATCTTGCTAAGGAAGGGACAACTAAAGTGAATTCAATGTGAACATATAGAATATGAAATATTGAATCACAAGAGTTTAGGATAGAACCGGGAAGATGGAAAACATGGTATCACGGTTCGTCAAAAGTCATCAAGATGCTTTCTGAAGCTTTAATCCCTGCACAGCACAAGAAACAAGACAACAAACATATGCGGGGCTCCCCCGACACTTATTATGAAAGCAGTAAGGGATAGAACACGGGTTGCCTCCCGAGAAGCGCTTGTTTTTGTTCACCGAGTCATGAGCCTAAATCGACCCAATTTTAGTTCATGGGGAACGTGGTGAGGGATGGAATCATCTCCTGAGAGATGTCCTCACCAAAGTACAGCTTCAAACGCTGGCCATTCACCTTGAAATTGGGCCCATTCGGCTGAGAAAGCTCAATGGTCCCATATGGAAAGACTTTGGCGACGGTGAATGGACCAGTCCAGCGGCTTTTCAACTTGCCAGAGAAGATCTTCAACCGAGAGTTAAAGAGTAGAACTTGATCTCCAACGTGGAACTCTCGGTTCTTGATTTTAGCATCGTGGATCATCTTCGTCTTCTCCTTGTAGATCAGCGAGTTCTCATAAGCTTCATTCCTCAGTTCATTTAGCTCGTTGAGTTGAACTTTGCGATGATCACCGGCTTTGATGATGTCGAAGTTAGCCCACTTCAAGGCCCAATGCGCCTTATGTTCCAGCTCGATAGGTAGGTGGCAGGCTTTCCCGTACACAAGACGATAAGGTGTACAACCGATCGGGGTCTTGTAAGCAGTACGGAAAGCCCACAGAGCATCATCTAATTTATCGGCCCACGCGGCGTGATGCTCTCCTACAGTTCGCTCCAAAATTATCTTCAAGCCACGATTGGAAATTTCGGCTTGCCCATTGGTTTGGGGATGATAGGCGGTGGAAAGACGGTGAGTGACACCATACTTTGCCATGACTCTTGCAAATTGATCGTTGCAAAAATGAGTCCCGCGGTCACTGATGATAGCACGAGGAACGCCAAATCGAGCGAAAAGCTGCTTCAAAAAGTTCACAACCACCCTCGCATCATTAGTAGGAAGAGCCTTAGCTTCAACCCATTTAGAGACGTAGTCGACGGCGACGAGGATGTACTTGTTCCCTTTGGATGATGGAAATGGCCCCATAAAGTCGATGCCCCATACATCAAAGATTTCACATTCCTGTATGAAATTTTGAGGCATCTCATCCTTATGTGTGATCTTGCCTTGACGTTGGCAAGCATCACAATGCTTAACCATTTCGTGAGCGTCACGATAAATGGTGGGCCAGTAGAATCCAGAATCAAACACTTTCTTAGCGGTGTAGTTGGGACCAAAGTGACCACCGGTGGGTCCTTTGTGGCAAGCTTGGAGGATATCGAAAGCTGCCGGTCCGTCAACACATCGACGAATAATCAGATCAGCACACTGTTTGAATAGATAAGGGTCATCCCAAAAGTAAGTCTTAACATCGTTCAAGAACTTCTTCTTTTGTTGGGATGTTAACCCTTGGATGAGAATACCACCCGCTAAGTAGTTTGCAATGTCTGCAAACCACGGGGTGCCATCAAGATTGAGATTTATAGACATTAGAGTCTCCAGGGGGAAAGAGTCATTGATCTCTTTGTTCGGATGATCTCCCTGATATGGATCCTCGAGTCGACTCAGATGATCCGCGGCCAGGTTTTCGGCTCCCTTCTTATCACGAATTTCAATGTTGAATTCTTGAAGGAGCAAAACCCAGCGAAGAAGTCTTGGCTTAGAATCGTTCTTAGTCATCAAGTACTTCAATGCGGAATGGTCCGTGTATACGATGGTGGTGGATAAAACAAGATAGGGGCGAAATTTCTCAAAAGCATAGACAACAGCTAAAAGCTCTTTTTCGGTTGTCGTATAATGCAATTGAGCCCCCGTCATTGTTTTGCTAGCGTAGTGGATTGGTTGGAAGTGTTTATTCACACGTTGGTCCAAAACCGCACCAATAGCAAAGTCGCTAGCATCGCACATCAATTCAAAAGGCAGCTCCCAATTAGGGGTAACCAAGACCGGTGCCTTAGTTAGCTTGTCCTTGAGAAGATTGAAGGCTTCGAGACACTCTTTAGAAAAGATAAAAGGAGTATCCTTTTCCAAGAGGTGGGTCATCGGGCGAGCGATTTTAGAGAAATCCTGAATGAATCTACGATAGAAACCCGCATGACCCAGAAAGCTTCTCACACCCTTCACAGTTGAAGGTGGAGGTAATTTGGCTATGACATCAACTTTAGCGCGGTCGACTTCAAGACCGGCTTTAGAGATTTTGTGTCCTAGCACAATGCCTTCTTTTACCATAAAATGGAATTTTTCCCAATTCAGAACAAGGCGAGTGTCTTCGCACCGCTTAAGCATACGTTCCAAATTGGCAAGGCAAGCAGAGAAGGAATCTCCGAAGACCGAGAAATCATCCATGAAGACTTCCATGGTTTGTTCAACCATATCATGGAAGATAGCCAACATGCACCTTTAGAAAGTCCCGGGGGAATTGCATAAGCCAAAAGGCATTCGTTTGTAAGCAAATGTGCCGTAGGGACAAGTGAATGTTGTCTTCTCTTGATCTTGGGGATCGATGGGTATTTGAAAATAACCCGAGAAACCATCCAGAAAGCAGTAATATTCATTACCCGCTAGACGTTCAAGCATTTGGTCCATAAAAGGTAGAGGGAAATGATCCTTTCTCGTGGCATCATTGAGTTTGCGGTAGTCTATACAAACTCTCCACCCAGTAACGAGACGGGTAGGAATTAACTCGTTGTTTGCATTGGGCACAACGGTGATTCCGCCTTTCTTAGGCACACAATGGACTGGACTAACCCATGGTGAATCCGAAATAGGGTAAATCATACCCGCATCAAGGAGTTTGATAACCTCTTTTTTGATGACTTCATGGATTTTAGGATTCACCCTTCGTTGACTTTGAATTGTGGGCTTAAAGTCGTCCTCCATGAGAATTTTATGTGTGCAAAAGTGAGGATCAATTCCACGGATGTCAGAGATTCTCCAAGCGATAGCTCGTTTATGCTTCTTCAAAACAGCGACAAGGCGGGCTTTTTCGTCTTCCTTCAGATCCTTTGCGATGATGACCGGTAGCTTCTCGTCGTCTTCCAGAAAAACGTACTCAAGATGAGGAGGTAGGTCCTTAAGCTCAAGAGTGGGAGGATTCTCGATAGATGGTGAAACTAACGATGGATCATCATTAGTCACCTCTTTAGGAGCAGGAGGAGAGAACGGGTCCTCATTGAGAAGTCTCTCAATAGTACGAATGTCTTCATCCCAATTGGTGGATAAATTATCATACTTAATATCGAGAGGACCCAAACTAGCTTCGAAATCATCCAAGTCACTTTCTCCAAAAGGCGTCAATGCTGGAGCAATTGAGGCAACGGTCTCAACATTGGGTAGAGAAGAGAGAGTACTTTTGCAAGCATCATTGATATCGCTCATTTATACGAGTTTTTCATAGCGATATTTGTTATGTTTTGTGCCCTAAACGTAATGGATAGACCCCATATTGCTTATATTTTGTGAAAAGTGTGTTTTATAGGTTCTCAACTCACCATGTCTTACCGACAAGAAAGAGTTGATTCACCTTGAGGGTACGGCTCTTGGTGTGACACATCAAATCCGTTGATGGTTGCCAGGTTACCCAAAACTGGATGGTTTTCACTTGCCATGGTCCTAGACTGAAAAGTGGCTAATCCAAGGGGGTACGGCTCTTGGTAAAGATTTTATCAAATCCGTTGATAGCTGTAATAGCTTGCTTAAAGCTATAGGGTGTTCAATTCACCGATGCTTCATTGCTAAGAATTGGCGAGTCCAGAAGGGTACGGCTTCTGGTAAAGACATATCAAATCCGTTGACGGCTGTGATGGTTTGCCTAAAATCATCAGGGTACCCCCACTCACCATTGATTCACGTTCTAAGAGTTGGGCTGGGTTCTAGTCTCCCAGGGTGATGCTTATTCCACCAGAAAGACTGGCTAGCCCAAGAGCGAGCAGCTACTTGGTAAAGGCTCATCAAATCTGCTCATGTTGCTGTAAAGATTTGGGACCAAAAGGGGCAAAGCAAAAGTTTTACATCCAAATCAGTTCAGCCTCGGATCAAGAGTTGCGCCGCAGGGCATACCTGTTGCGGCGCAACAGAAGTTGCTACAGTTCATGGTTTCTCGGATCACCAATTGCGGCGCAAGACTAAAGAGTTGCGGCGCAACTAAAGAAGCTACAGGACTTGGCACTTGTGGAACAAGAGTTGCGGCGCAAGACCATTCAGTTGCGGCGCAACTGGTCTTTTTGCAGTTACAAACTCTGTTTTTATTCTTCATTAAGGGGGAAGCTAAAGAGTTAGTGGACATCATGGGACATTATTGCTAGACGTTTTTTGATGTCCCAGGAGGAGTATTTAAGGAACACAACATCTACACAAAAGAATCCATTCATATCATCATACACTCAACATCCATATTACACACATCCATTCTTGAAGATATAATTCAAGAATCATCATCATCAAGCTTTAGCATAATTTGCATTATCATCATAAATTTCTATTGAACAATTGTTACTTCAAGTTTTTACTTTGCTACTTTGAAGATCATTGGAACCTCTTTCTCAATTTGGTATTCATTTTCTATCATTTTAATAGCAAGATTAAAGTATGTCTTTTACATATTCAATTGTGTTTGTTACAATCATGAGTAGCTAATTTCTTTATACGTTTGCTTGGATTATGTGATGTTTATGTGTTAGATTTTGGGTTGGAAATTCGATTGATTTGTTGAGATTAATTGGGGATCCGTTTGGGTTAATAACTTAATTATCTTGTCAAAATTGTTTATACTCTTGTTTGGTAATCTAAAAACGGGTATTCGAAAGGAATCCGTAATTTTTACTAAAATAGGAACGAATTAATCGGCCTGTCTTTAGTTGATTATAAGTGAATGATATTCGAAAGGAGTCATTAACAACAATTTTCATAAGTAGATATTCACACAAACGCTAGCTACTAAATTAAGAGAAATCGGTTTAGGAGTTAGTAAGCTATTCGAAAGGAAGCTTATAAATTAATTCTCACTTATCAGCTTGAAACTTTATGCACTATTACTTGAGGTGTTAACGGTATTCGAAAGGAATCGTTGCATGGTTAGGTAATTGGAGAAATCCGGTATTCGAAAGGAACTTAGGATTTTACATTAGAAGATTATCGATATTTTCATACCTAAGGAATAACTCATAGTCATTCACGATCCAAGCAAGCGTATCTTTTATCCATATTTGAAATCTTGAATATTTTCACTGTTTTTATAAGCAAGTCTTCACTAAGACTAAAACCAATTTGTTACTAGTTACGCATTTTTACTAACTAATATTTCAACTATAAATAGTCCCTGTGTTCGAACCCGATATTTGCTAATACTATTTTACAATTGACAAGGGTACACTGCCCGTGTTATAATCTAGTAAAGGTTAATTTTGGGAAAACTAGATTGTACGCATCAAGTTTTTGGCGCCGCTGCCGGGGAATTGATTTAGTTGAAGTTTTTAGTTTATTGTTTGATTACTTGTTTGAATATTTTTCACGGGTGTTTTTGTTTGTGTTGTGATTTTCAGGATTATTGATTGTGTATGTACACGAGATCCCAAGGGAAACAAGTGCAAAGTCCTTCGTCGGATCCGGAAAAACTTTTGAGGAATCGGGGTTTAGGAGCAGCCGCTTCGGTAGTTTATAGTGAAAGCATATCCTCCGAGGAGGAAGTTGAACAAGTTTTTGAAGAAGAAATGGCAGAAAACGAAGATGATGATATTAGACTAGAAAACCAACCCAATCCTTTTGACATACCGATGATCGATAGGAATAGGATGCTACCACAGACGAATGGGTCGGCTATTGTGGCACCGGATTTGGGGGATGACTTTTCCGTTAAAGGTCATCACTTAAAGATGATTCAAGATAGCACTTTTGACGGACATTTCAAGTCCGACCCACACAAGCATGTGGCGAGTTTCATAGAGACATGTAGAATGTTTCGATATGGAGAGGGTCAAGAGGAAAGCGTTATGCTAAGTTTGTTTCCATTGTCTCTCACGGGAGAGGCGAAAACGTGGTTTAATGAATTAGAGCCAGGTACGATTAGAACTTGGGAAGAAATGAGGGAGCTTTTTGTAACAAGATTTTTTCCACCTATTTTGCGCAGGAAGCTATTGAATCAAATCCGTTCTTTTCAACAATGGGACAACGAGTCCATAACAAGTGCTTGGATTAGGCTTAAGGAATTGTTAAGGAACTGCCATGGGCACGATTTAGATAAGGATGAAGTTATTGATATCTTCTACTACGGTTTGGATAGTCGTTCTCAACATGACTTGGATTTGGCGGGTGGTGGCAGTTTCTTATACAAGTCACCAAACGAGGCTCACCGAATGATGGAAGATCAAGTTCAAGCTCATATTGCTAGGGATCGGATTAATAGGAATAGGAGAACCAGAGGAACGGTAAACCAAGTTGAAGAAGGAGGTAGTAGTGGTAGCAACAAAGAAGTGGTGAACGAGATTAAAGCCTTGGGTAAGGAAATGAAAAGCCGAATGGATCGTTTGGAGAAAGATGTACACTTAGTGAAAAACGGTTGTGGGAAATGCGGGGGACCTCACTACACGGATGATTGTGAGCCGAAATCTGAGGAGGCTAACTATGCCAACTATGGGTATCAAAACCGTGGAAATAGTGGGTATGGAAATAAGAATCAGGGAAACAGAAATGAGGCGAGATTTCAACCCAACCAATCGAAACAAAAGGAGGAGCATACCGAACAGAATTTTGAGGAAATGATGAAAGATTTTGTCTACTCCCAAAAGGCAGCTAATGATATGATGGCTAACTCCATGAAAGGATTCACCGCAAAATGGGAGCAAAACCAACGGAACACCCAAGCTAACATGCAAGACTTGGAGCGAAAATTTGAAAGATTAAGTGAAAAGTTCTCGAACCGACCAACGGGTCAAATGCCAAGTTCAACCCAACCAAATCCGAGGCAAAATCAAAACAACACCGGAGGATCATCGAACCAAGGGTCGAAGTATGTAACACCAAATAATCGTGATGAGCAAGTGAACGTTGTGGAGACTAGGTCTGGACCTAAGTATGGGGGGGACCAAAAAATGGTGCTGAACAAAGACAAAACAGGAAAAACAGCTGAAACAGACAAGTTGCGCCGCAATAACAGGGACTTGCGCCGCAACTCGTCATCCGAAGGAAACCCAATTGTCAATGACCAACCACTTGCGCCGCAAGAGGATGGAGTTGCGCCGCAACTGGTGGTCCGAGATTTCAAAATGAGCCAGGAACCCATAGATAGTGATTCGGACAACGAGGAAGAGATAGAAATGGAGTCGAGACCTGGGAAGGAACCAAAGGGTGATAATAAAGGAAAAGAGCCGGAAATCGAACAAAAAGGGCCATATAAGCCACATATCCCATATCCGCATAGACTTCGAAAAGAAAAGAAAAAGGAACAATACGGGAAATTCATCGAGTTAATGAAGACTGTTAAGATTAATGTTCCTTTAGTTGATCTTATTGCGGGTATGCCAAATTATGCAAAGTTCATGAAGGAACTTGTGAGTGGGAAAGGTGATTACATGGAGAAAACCACCGCGTTCTTAAATGCCGAATGTTCAGCAATTGTGAAGAGATCTATTCCACCGAAACTTGAAGATCCCGGAAGTTTTCTCTTAACTTGCACTTTTAATGATAAACTTACTTTTAGTGCATTAGCGGATTTAGGGGCAAGCATTAACTTAATGCCCTACTCTATTTACACTAAATTGTCTTCAAGTGTTTTAACCCCAACACGTATGAGTATAAGATTGGCCGATCGATCTTATCAATATCCATTGGGTATTGCCGAAAATATGCTCATACGGGTCGGAGAATTTTTATATCCCGTGGATTTTGTTATTCTTGAAATGGAGGAGGATGAAAAAGTTCCTCTCATTTTGGGTAGACCATTTTTAAACACCGCGGATGCTATCATACGGGTTCGGGATACCGAAATTTCTTTGGGTTTGGGTAATGAAAGGGCAACATTTTCTTTGAAGCAAGCAATGAAACATTCATATTCTACAGATGAATCTTGTTTTAGAATAGATGTTCTAGATGAAGCAGCTTATGACCTTGATTGGGAAGGCATTTTGGAAGCAGAGGCGGAAATGGAAAGGCTGAATTCCATTGTTAAAGAAGAGGCGAATGAAGAGGGAAGCTCGGATGAAGTGAAGGAGTTGGTGGTTAACGACGGGGAGAGGATCAAGACTTATATTGAGGATCCTCCGAAGGATTTGGAACTTAAGCAATTGCCAGCACATCTCGAGTATGCATTCTTAGATGGTATAATTTACCCGATAGCGGATAGCCCCTGGGTTAGTCCGGTACATTGTGTGCCCAAGAAAGGTGGAATGACTGTGGTGTTGAACGAAAAGAATGAATTGGTACCGACAAGAACAGTGACGGGCTGGAGGGTTTGTATCGATTATAGGAAGTTAAATGAGGCGACTCGAAAGGATCATTTTCCATTGCCATTTATGGATCAAATGATAGAAAGGTTGGCGGGGAACGAGTTTTATTGTTTCCTTGATGGTTTCTCGGGTTATTTTCAAATTCCAATTGACCCCGAGGACCAAGAGAAAACAACATTTACTTGTCCTTTCGGCACCTTTGCTTATAGACGGATGCCATTTGGGTTATGTAATGCACCGGGAACATTTCAGAGGTGTATGATGGCGATTTTTCAGAATATGATTGAGAATTCCATGGAGGTTTTTATGGACGATTTTTCGGTTTATGGGAGTTCATTTGATGGTTGTTTAGAAAGTTTAGATAAGATGCTAGCACGGTGTGAAGAAACAAATTTGGTGCTTAATTGGGAAAAATGCCATTTCATGGTGAAAGAAGGAATAGTGTTGGGGCACAAAATTTCTAAGGCGGGAATTGAGGTTGATAGAGCAAAGATTGAGGTTATAGCAAAGTTACCACCTCCAACGAACGAGAAATCAGTTAGAAGCTTTCTAGGACACGCGGGGTTTTATAGGCGGTTTATTAAGGATTTTTCAAAGATAACTAGGCCGATGACTCGTTTGTTAGAGAAAGATACAAAGTTCGAATTTTCGGAGGATTGTATGAAGGCATTTGAATTGTTGAAGGAAAGATTAACGAACACACCCATTCTAATCTCGCCAAATTGGGATTTACCTTTTGAGTTGATGTGTGACGTGAGCAATTTTGCGGTAGGGGCGGTATTGGGTCAAAGGATTGAGAAACATTTTAGGCCGATTTATTTTGCAAGCAAGACATTAAACGAAGCTCAGCAAAATTATACCACTACCGAGAAGGAATTACTAGCTGTTGTGTTCGCATTCGATAAATTTCGGTCTTATTTGGTATTGAGTAAAACGGTAGTGTTCACGGATCACTCGGCCTTGAAGTTTTTGTTTTCAAAGTTAGATGCGAAGCCGAGATTGATTAGGTGGATCTTACTTTTGCAAGAATTTGATGTGGAGATCCAAGATAAGCGGGGTAGAGAAAATGTGGCGGCAGATCATTTGAGCCGTTTGGAGAATCCGAGTCTTGGAGCTTTGAATGAGGAGGATATTCGAGACACCTTTCCGGATGAAAGATTGGCATTTGTTGGAAAAGCAGTTGGTGAACAGGGTCCTTGGTACGCCGACATAGCCAATTATTTAGCGGGTGGAGTCGTTAGTAGATTGCTTACTTATCAACAACGGAAAAAGCTATACTCGGATGCCAAGTATTACTTTTGGGAGGAGCCGTTTCTATTTAGAATGTGTGCCGATGGAATGGTGAGAAGGTGTGTTTCTGGAGCCGACACAAGGCGAATTCTCGATGAATGTCACCATGGTCCAACGGGAGGGCATTATGGTCCAACCGTGACGGGAAAGAAGGTGTTTGATGCAGGTTTCTATTGGCCTACTATTTTTCAGGAAGCACGCACCTTAGTGAGGACATGTGATTCGTGTCAAAGGCAAGGAACGGTTACAAAACGAGACGAGATGCCGCAACAAAGTATACAAGTGTGCGAAGTGTTTGATATTTGGGGAATTGATTTCATGGGGCCGTTTAAACCGTCAAACAAAAATGTCTACATCTTGGTGGCGGTGGATTATGTATCAAAATGGGTCGAGGCAAAGGCACTACCTACTAATAATGCTAACGTTGTTATTGAATTTTTGCGAAGCTTGTTTTGTAGGTTTGGCATGCCAAAAGCTTTGATAAGTGATCGGGGAACCCATTTTGCAAACACCCAAATGGAAAAAGTTTTGAAGAAATATGGGGTACAACACCGGTTTTCGACTTCCTACCACCCTCAAACAAGTGGGCAAGTCGAAAACACCAATCGGGCGATTAAACGGATTTTGGAAAAGACGGTCAACAATAACCCGTCTTTATGGTCAAAGAAATTGGATGAAGCATTATGGGCATTTAGGACAGCTTACAAGACTCCGATTGGGACCACCCCGTTCAAGATGCTATATGGGAAAACGTGTCATTTACCCATGGAGATAGAGCATAAGGCGTATTGGGCGCTTAAAGAATGTAGCATGGATTTACTAGCTAGTGGCGAAACTAGATTTTTACAACTCCATGAGCTAGACGAGTTAAGATGGAACGCATACGAGAATTCCGCTCTTTATAAGGCAAGAACTAAGATGGTCCATGATTTGAAAATTAGGCGGAAAGAGTTTAAGGAAGGGGACAAGGTGCTTTTGTTTCAATCGAAATACAAATTTAAAGCACCTAAGTTGAGATCAAAGTGGACGGGTCCGTATTTGGTGAGACGGGTCTTTTCGAGTGGATATGTGGAGTTAGAAACAGATGAGGGCGGATCATTTATTGTTAATGGTCAAAGAGTCAAGCTATATCATGAGGAAGATGAGGAGAATGGTATGACGATGGAGGATGGGTTTTACCCGTTCTAGATTCGCGGCACAACGAGGAGTCAAGCTCATGACTCGAGGAAAAAAACGAGCATTTCCGGATTAAACCCCGGTTTGTTGTATCATTTCTCTTTTAGTTAGATTTTCTTTTGATGGAACACATTAGGGACAATGTGTTAGTCAAGTATGGGGGGGTGAGTCGGGAAATTAGTTAGTTTTGTCCCCTATAACGTTTATTTTAGTCCCATTTGAGTCATTTAGAGTCTTACAAAAAAAAAAAAAAAAAAAAAAAAAAAACATTACGGTTTGAGTCGGATTTGCTTAGGGACAAGCAAATGCCTAAGTATGGGGGGGTTTGATATCGCTCATTTATACGAGTTTTTCATAGCGATATTTGTTATGTTTTGTGCCCTAAACGTAATGGATAGACCCCATATTGCTTATATTTTGTGAAAAGTGTGTTTTATAGGTTCTCAACTCACCATGTCTTACCGACAAGAAAGAGTTGATTCACCTTGAGGGTACGGCTCTTGGTGTGACACATCAAATCCGTTGATGGTTGCCAGGTTACCCAAAACTGGATGGTTTTCACTTGCCATGGTCCTAGACTGAAAAGTGGCTAATCCAAGGGGGTACGGCTCTTGGTAAAGATTTTATCAAATCCGTTGATAGCTGTAATAGCTTGCTTAAAGCTATAGGGTGTTCAATTCACCGATGCTTCATTGCTAAGAATTGGCGAGTCCAGAAGGGTACGGCTTCTGGTAAAGACATATCAAATCCGTTGACGGCTGTGATGGTTTGCCTAAAATCATCAGGGTACCCCCACTCACCATTGATTCACGTTCTAAGAGTTGGACTGGGTTCTAGTCTCCCAGGGTGATGCTTATTCCACCAGAAAGACTGGCTAGCCCAAGAGCGAGCAGCTACTTGGTAAAGGCTCATCAAATCTGCTCATGTTGCTGTAAAGATTTGGGACCAAAAGGGGCAAAGCAAAAGTTTTACATCCAAATCAGTTCAGCCTCGGATCAAGAGTTGCGCCGCAGGGCATACCTGTTGCGGCGCAACAGAAGTTGCTACAGTTCATGGTTTCTCGGATCACCAATTGCGGCGCAAGACTAAAGAGTTGCGGCGCAACTAAAGAAGCTACAGGACTTGGCACTTGCGGAACAAGAGTTGCGGCGCAAGACCATTCAGTTGCGGCGCAACTGGTCTTTTTGCAGTTACAAACTCTGTTTTTATTCTTCATTAAGGGGGAAGCTAAAGAGTTAGTGGACATCATGGGACATTATTGCTAGACGTTTTTTGATGTCCCGGGAGGAGTATTTAAGGAACACAACATCTACACAAAAGAATCCATTCATATCATCATACACTCAACATCCATATTACACACATCCATTCTTGAAGATATAATTCAAGAATCATCATCATCAAGCTTTAGCATAATTTGCATTATCATCATAAGTTTCTATTGAACAATTGTTACTTCAAGTTTTTACTTTGCTACTTTGAAGATCATTGGAACCTCTTTCTCAATTTGGTATTCATTTTCTATTATTTTAATAGCAAGATTAAAGTATGTCTTTTACATATTCAATTGTGTTTGTTACAATCATGAGTAGCTAATTTCTTTATACGTTTGCTTGGATTATGTGATGTTTATGTGTTAGATTTTGGGTTGGAAATTCGATTGATTTGTTGAGATTAATTGGGGATCCGTTTGGGTTAATAACTTAATTATCTTGTCAAAATTGTTTATACTCTTGTTTGGTAATCTAAAAACGGGTATTCAAAAGGAATCCGTAATTTTTACTAAAATAGGAACGAATTAATCGGCCTGTCTTTAGTTGATTATAAGTGAATGATATTCGAAAGGAGTCATTAACAACAATTTTCATAAGTAGATATTCACACAAACGCTAGCTACTAAATTAAGAGAAATCGGTTTAGGAGTTAGTAAGCTATTCGAAAGGAAGCTTATAAATTAATTCTCACTTATCAGCTTGAAACTTTATGCACTATTACTTGAGGTGTTAACGGTATTCGAAAGGAATCGTTGCATGGTTAGGTAATTGGAGAAATCCGGTATTCGAAAGGAACTTAGGATTTTACATTAGAAGATTATCGATATTTTCATACCTAAGGAATAACTCATAGTCATTCACGATCCAAGCAAGCGTATCTTTTATCCATATTTGAAATCTTGAATATTTTCACTGTTTTTATAAGCAAGTCTTCACTAAGACTAAAACCAATTTGTTACTAGTTACGCATTTTTACTAACTAATATTTCAACTATAAATAGTCCCTGTGTTCGAACCCGATATTTGCTAATACTATTTTACAATTGACAAGGGTACACTGCCCGTGTTATAATCTAGTAAAGGTTAATTTTGGGAAAACTAGATTGTACGCATCAATCATGAAAATGTTCTTCACAAGCCTCATCGAGAACATCAATAGCATTAACACTCTCATACGAATAAGGTTGCTTAGAAATCTTACCCATGTTGAAGACAATTTGATCGTCACCAACTCTCATGATTATTTCGCCTGCGGCTACATCAATAAGAGTGCGACCGGTCCTCAGAAATAGAAGTCCAACGATTAATGGAACACGGGGATCCATCTCGTAGTCAACGACAACAAAATCCGCCGGGAAGGTGAATTTGTCGACGCCAACGAAGACATCTTCGGCTATCCCCACTGGATAAGCAACCGTACGGTTGGCTAATTCCAAATTCATTTTGGTGGGGACTAGCTCGGGGAGAGACAATTGCTTCCAAACGCTTAAAGGCATTAAGTTTATACTGGCACCTAGATCGGCTAGGGCCATGCAATTCTCTACTCCCGGGAAGTTGCAAGGAATCAAGAAGCGACCCAGATCACCAAGTTTGGTGGGCAATTGCCTTAAGAGCACTGCGGAGCAATTCTCATTAAGGTGGGTCTGAGCAATGTCCAGAAGCTTTTCCTTATCGCTTAAAAGATCTTTAAACATCTTAGCGTATTTGGGCATGTGAGCGAGAGCCTCGGCAAAGGAGATGTTAAAATTCAGTTGTTTAAACATTTTTAGGAAGTTTGAAACCTGAATATCGTCCTTGCTCTTTTGCTTCTCTTTCCTCAACCTTGAGGGATAAGGTATATTGGATGAAGAAGAAGGCTTTAAGGGGACAGGATCACTCACAACTACGGGTGGTGGGGAAATGGGGATAGAAGGTGAAGGAGGTGAAGAAAGTTGCTCTTTTTCCTTGTTCACAATCACCGGTGGAGGTGTAGGAAGCTCGGGTTCCATATAACCTTTTCCACTTCGAGTGGTGATTGCTTTCATCTCCCCTCTTGGATTCGCAACGGTATTACTCGGAAGAGTACCCGAAGAAGAGGGTTGATTACCTTGGATGAGCGAACCAATCATATCACGAAGGTGAAGAGCTTGATTGTTGAAAGAGTTTTGCGTGTTGGCATTAATATCATTGCTGTGTTTTGCCATATCATTCCTTAGCTTGGCTCGAATATCGCTCCCTTGTTTCACCATGTCATTCTTCAAGTTGACAAATTGACTCTGAAGATTCGTCACCATCTCACGATTAGTCTTCATGAACGTCTCGACGTCTTGACTTACTGCCATTGGTTGATTGAGAGGTGGAGCTTGGTAAGCTTGAGAATTTCCTTGAGTTGGGTATGGGTTTCTTTGGGATTGATATTGATTTTGAGCACGAGGTTGGGATTGGTTGTTTCGGTTAAAGCTTTATTGTTGGTTTTGGTTTGCAGGAGGGAAACCAGGAGGAGCAAGATAATTGTTGGAGCGATAACTTAGCAAGTTACGGTCTCCTTGAGGTCGAGCTTGATAGCCTCCCGTGGGATAAGTGCCGTAAGCTGCGTTAACGTCTTCAAAATAATTGCTTTGTGTAGAAGGACACTCATTGTAGGAATGAGGACCACCACATGTGTCACACGAGATAACAACTGCTTTAGCTTGTTGAGTTTGGTTAGAAGTCAAAATTTGGATACTTTTGTTAATATCAAGGATAGCACGTTCCAAAATAGACGGGTTGGTGGTGGAAGAAGTAGATGAAACATTGACTCTCTGATTAGATCTTGAGGATGCGGAAGAATCCCAATTCTTGTGGTGAGTAGTCATGTTTTCAATCAACTCTCGACACTCCTCCGGTCTCCTTTTCATAAAAGTACCACCGGCGGCGGCATTGATCGTGTCACGATCACGAAAAGTGAGACCATTGTAGAAGGTGTCAATGAGAGTGACGGGGAGCATATTGTGATTAGGACAGCGGTCGATCAAATCATTGTAACGTTCCCAAGCATCGAAAAGCGATTCATCATTCTCTTGCATAAATCCACTGATTTGGTTACGAAGGCTAGTGACCATGGATGGGGGAAAGTAGCGCGATAAAAAGCGTTGAGTCATGTCGTTCCACGTATGAATAGAATTCTTAGGAAGACGGTCAAACCATTTTTCGGCATGGTGAGAAAGTGAGTGTGGAAAAAGTTGAAGGCGAAGGTCATCCATAGAAACACCGGGGCACTTCATGCTTTGGGTAATGGTAATGAATTTGTCTAGGTGTTTGTTGGCATCATCATCCGGAATTCCACGAAATGGGTTCGTTTGCACTTGTTGTATCATGTGATGCTTCAACGAAAACTCCTGAGCCGTGACGTGCATTGGCGCAATCGGGCCTCCGCGTCCGTTCATGGTGGGTTGGCACAATTCCTCCATGGTTCGTAAATCAGGTAGAAGGACATTGTTGTTGTTGTTGTTGTTATTATTCAAATTGTTTTGAGGTGGGTGATTATTGTTGTTATTAACACCAGCCATATCTAAATCTTCACGATTCTCGGGCTCAGAATAGTTCGTAGATCTAGTACGCATGCACCTGCAGAAGAAAAATATACACAAAGAATATAATATTTTTGGTTTTTATAGGTTTTTTTTTTAATGTTTTTGTATTTTTGAAAAGTTTTTATATTTTTTATGGATTTTTGGAAATTTTTATAGCAATGAAAATAACGTTCAAAGAACGGATCCCAAAATTCAATGCGTCTCTCACTAAAAACCGTTTATCTTAACGAAAAGAGCCGGCAGCGGCGCCATTTAATACTTGGTTTTTGACACCTAAGTATCAAAGTTCGTTATAGTTCCGAATCTTTTCGAATTGAAAACCGGTCTTAAGTGCGACTCAATCGTCTTTTGGTGGATCAAGAGAATGGTTTGGTTTGTTTTAAACTAATTGCAAGTAATTAAAGTGTCGTTTAGTAAAGTGGAAGTTAAAAGATTAATTTGAATGACGAGTAAAAATAAATGCATAAAAACGTAAAGGTGACAGTGGAAAAATACTAACTCACTAAATAAAATAAACACTCCGAAAATTTCCGGAAAATAAAAAGTACTATAAGAAGGTTATATCGAAAGAAATCAAAACAAGCCAAATAGGCGACTGATCGGAATGTTTTCCTATCAGTAGATCGGAATATGGCAACGGGAATCAATCGGAAAGATACTAGTAGGTCAATCGGAATAATTGTCAAAGGAGATGGATCGGAATGTGGATAATGGCTACAATCGGAATATGCAAGTTTGATCCAATCGGAATACAATGAAACAACCTCAATCGGAAAGTGACTCAAAGTCCCGATCGGAAAATGGGACAAACCCCAATCGGAACAAGAAAAATCCTTACTGTCGGAATATTAGCTAGGCCTGATCGGAAAGGAGCAAAGTAATACGGTCGGAATACTTGGAGAACAATCCAATCGGAAAACGGGGCAATTGCCAATCGGAAAAGGGTTTTAAGCCCTTTCCGAAATTCAAGGAATCGGTTAGATGGTGCCCCCTGGTCGGAAAAATGCCAATCGGAAAGGGGTTAACCACCCTTTCCGAAATTTGTGGAATTCGAGTGAAAAGCTAGAAAATAAGCTATTAGGTTGAGCTTATTCCCAAAACTAAATCGAATCAACTAATCAAATAAGCACTCTAATCAACTTATCTAACTCGAAATCAAGCAACTTTTTAGATCAAACAATAAAAACATAAACTTTTTAATAAAACTTTTTAATGATAAAAATAAGCTAATCATAAAAGTAAGCCAATAAGCACAAAAGTCTTAAAGCTTAATCAAATGAAAACTTATAAAATGATCAAAAGATTAACTTTTTAGCATGAAATCAATTAGAACAACACGGATCACATGATAATCACACCAAAATCAATCTTAAATCAAAGAAAAGTAGAATGAGATTAAGAGATAAAAGCTTAAAATGGAACTTGATTAATAAAAATAAGCAATACAAAGAGTTAATCTTGAAAGATTAAAAGAAAAAGATGAACTAGTGAGAGAAAGTTTAAGACTTTCTCTCTCTAAAAACTAAAAAGTGAAAAAATTAACTAAAAACTCTAACCCCCCTCCTAATGACTATTAGGAGGGTATTTATAGGGAAGGTGGAAGGAGTGCATGTGTTGCATCTTCTTTCTTGCTTTCTTCACGTTTTCTCGACTCGACTTTAATTCTTCGTCTTTGTCGTCTCGGGATTTGAACTTGTCTTTTAATTTTCTTCTTCTATTAGACTTAAGTTCTTCGACTTCGTTAAACTTCCTTCTTTTGACTTTTTCTTCGATAAATCTTCAGAATAGGTCTTGGACTTCCGTTCTTTTTGCACTCTTGATCTTTTGACTTCGTCTTTTTCCTGTTTTCTTCAGTAAAAGCCCGTGAAAGCCCGTGTTTTCTTCCTTTTTCATATTTAGGTCCTAAAACACAACAAAAACACAAACCACGTATAATTCCGACTTTTACGACATAAATCACACGTTTTGGTCTTGTTATTATTGGAAATAAGTGGTAAAAGGATAAGTGTTTTTACACTTATTAGTTGCCTATCATACCAATTTCTAGCAAGACCCTCTAAGGAGAATGGGAATAGGAGCATCTTAATGGCATCAGGAGGGACCCCATCATACTTAAGTGTATTGCAAAGTAACAATAACCTTTTAATATGGTCGTGGGGGTCATCTATGGGTCTCCCTAAGAAGGGGCTAGAAGAAACCAAAGTTATCATGCGTGTATTAAGCTCAAAAGTCTGTGCGGTTATTTCAGGTATGACGATGGCGTCGGCATTTCCCTCTACTTTCGATTGGAGAATCTCTATAATAGGACGTTGATCCATGGCTACAAAATGGTCGAATGTATATACAAGTGAAATGACGTCTAAAAGCTTCCTCAGGGAAGGAAGTAATACACCAAAGGTGGTATGTTTACACGCGTGCGAGTACACGTGTAAGTAAACACGAGGAATGAGGGAGTAGCCCTCGGTCGACTTTTGAGAGAGAAGAGATTATCTCCCTCGAGGTTCGATATGAAATATCCACAAGAAAGTATATATATAATTACTACTTGGGTGCAAGACCCCCAATAAAGCCTTCCTTCTTAGAATACGCACTAGTGAACGGGGGGTTAGGTGGCGCGAAGCACTTAAGTACCTATTGACCCTTAGATGGCATTTTATAGCACATCGCCTTTCTATTCACTTTGTAGTTTGTATTCTTCGAATTATTGCCTATTGGAAGTATTTATCTATTCTTGCTTAATTAAATTGGATCGATACGCGTGTCAAGGACCGGAACGCCCCTCAACACGGTGTATTGCCTCGGCAATACTTATGCAAGATATGTGTATTGGTTGTTCGTATATGTATACGTATTTACATATAATAATATAGAGAAAATATTTTTGTATTTATTTGATTTTTTTAAGAAAAATACTATATGTACGTAACAACGATGAAAACCGATATAATATATATTTTTGGTGTAATCTTTTAGGAAAAAGATTACTTTTTGGATTTTTTATTTTTTTGGTTCAATTCTTTAGGAAAAGAATTGAGTTTTGTGATTTTTTATATATATATTTTTTTTATCTTTTTGATTTTTTTATCTTTTTGATTTATAATACGTAAAAATAACGTTCACAAAGTGAACGGATCCCAAAATCCAATCGTCTCACTCGAAACCGTTAATCTTCACGAAAAGAACCGGCAGCGGCGCCATTTAATATTTCGTTTTTAGTTTAGTTGTCTTCTCAGCTCGATTCGAATTGATATAACGTTTTCTAACAAAGACTTAATTGTTTTTGGTTATACAAATTTGTTTGGAATTTATGTCTAATTGGCAAGAAGCAAGTAGAAAAGTAAAAATATTAACTAGTCTACATATACATACTACACTAAAACATTTAGCAAACACAACAAATAAATGCACAAAATTAAAAAAAATGTAAAATACAATTTTATTCTACAAATTTAAAATGAAAAATACAAGGGAAAAAAAAACTAAAAAGTATTTTGTTTATAAAACTAAAATGAAAATTTAAATCATAATACTCTAATCGTTACTTTTACCAAATATTAAACTAGCTAGTTAATAAACTAGTCCATTTAGTAAATCCAAAGCCCATCAATTCTAGACTAAGCCCAAGAGAAAATTAGCCGTTATTTCTAACTAACTGCTCGTTAACTCTAACAAATTGGACCGTAACTGTAACGAAGAGAGACAAAGTGAAGGACCTAATGTGTTTATTATCCAAACTTTTGCAAGTGAGATTATTGCTGTGAATTACCCTACTGACTAAACTCCTTGAATTTCTATATCTCAAGATCAATTAAAAACTATCACATCTAAACACTCAATATCATGTAGAAGTCAAAAATCGAACATCTTCAAATACAAGAATCAAGTAATAGCCTAAAACAGATAAGGAGCATGTATCAAATAAGAAAGTAAGCAGATTGCACGTAAAGCTATACTACAACAAGTAACCAGTAGATTATACTAAACGTATGCAGAAAATAAACGCGCTTAACCATGACTTCCGTCGTCTAGTCCACTGATGTCGAAGCGGAGCGCTGAGCTCGCTTAAAAAAAAGCTCAACTTCTACACTAAACCTGCTGAAATGCGATTGTACCAAACCTGCAATGTAACAGAATCTAAAAGAAACTAGTTATAGCTCATAAGCTATGAGCTTATGAACTGACAAGTAGAATTAAGTAAGCAAAAAGAATATAGCCGGGCTCAAAAGGATTCAAATCTATACTAAAATCAGTACTTCACCACTAGTTCAGGCAGAAACTTCAATAAGCTGAGATCAAGTTTCTTGTACATGCTAATCCAAAACAGTAACCTTCTCGAAAATAGAACAAACTGCAGCTACAGGAACTGAACCTAACAGCTATGCTCATCGGAATCTCAAACATCAACTGTGCAACTAGACCTCAAAGACTCCATGTTCTGTTTTTGATCTTTGAATTATGTTACACTACGATTCTCTTGCAAAGCTTGAAGTCATCCATGGACTGAATAGGCTACGAACAACAACTTTAATCTTGCAAAAATCCGATGCAATGAACAGTAACTTCGAACAATATCTACTCCTAAAACAGCTTATCCAAATTCAATAACTGAAACAAGAACTGATCTCCAGGCCTATCCTTTGTGAGCGACGCTGCTATATTACTGAACTCGAGTGAATCAATAATGAATCTACTTGCTTCTATGAAATCAACACATCTACTCGACACTACAATGGCTCGAACTCAGTAGGCTACAACTCATGAAACCAACAATCCCGAGCAGTACTTTCTGTTCTGAAACTACAATGAGTCAACTTACTACAGCAATGTCTATAAATTTGCAGAACTAACGCAATCCAAAAATATCAAATCAGAAAATTTAATACACCATCACCAATCACTTTCATCGTTGATAACACCTAATTTGATCAGAAGAGCATAAGATGAGGAAACTTGCAGAATCTTGAAAAGATATGATAAGAATTGAACTGATAATGAAAGCTTGATCTGTATTAATGGAAAATGTGGTGGTTACAACTGTAAAGCAAGTTCCAACAAACTCGTAACTAAATCGAAATGTAACGAACTAATTAACTACTATGTGAATTTTACACTACTCCTAATCCTACACCTAGACTACTATGTGTAAGCTACACCTAGGCTAACTATGAAAAATGAAGCCTTCGTCTTCAATATATAGCCGCTGAAAGGAGGTGATGTGACGTGGTCTATCCAATGAGTAATTGCCACGTGTTTAATACGAGGTTAGCTCGTTCTTCATCTTCAATCCAAAATTGGGCGTTTCTTTGTCCTTGAGTCTTGATCTAATTCACTTATTCCATCATGTAGAGGAGAAAAAGCTGATCATCTTTGTAGTTTATGTCTTCACTTGATTCTTCATGGATCGTCCGTAAATGTGGATTACAGGTTATGGAGGAAAAAAGATGAAACCGTCTCTCTCTCTCTTGAAGGTTGAAGAAGACGCGTGTGTTTTTTTGTGCTTTGACCGACTCTTGGTCTTGTGACCAAGTAAATAAAACTTCTTTCCATCAATTTCCTTTTTGGTCCCTTCTCTTTCAACTCTTTTCAAATGATATATAAACTTTGAGCAAATCTATCTTTCATCCTTCATCTTTGTAGAAAATTGCAAGTTAAGCCCTCCATCTTGGTGAATAATGGCAAATATGGTCCTTGAAGCATCTTTCGTCTTTTTCTTCATCTTTTGATCAAATAAGTCCTTGAAAACTCGTGTTTGTCTCAAATGTACCTATATTACCTGAAAATACACAAACACAAAGTACACACGTAATTCGGATAATTTACAGTTAAATATAAGGTATTTGACTGTGTTTTGAGTGGTATTTGGATCATTATTGATGAGTGTTTTCACACTTATCACTAAGAATAAGAATTTGTCTGATGAGCTTGCCTTAAGCAATGAGAAAGTTCAAACCTTGGAATTAGTTCCTTCGTCTAGTGTTCTAACAAATCCCGAATATGATCACTTTCGAAACAAACAAATGGGTCATTTGCAAGAAATTGAAAACTTAAGAGCAAATCTTTCTAATGAACTTAAAGAAAAGGAGTTAGTGGTCACTAATTTTCAAAAACTTCAAACGGATTTTGAATTACTCGAGTCTAAGAAGAATGAAATGGAGATTAATGCTGCTAATAAGATTAGAAGTCTAGATTACTTGCTTTTAAGACAATATGTTGCTTCTCAACTAGTGCACTTATTTGATGCTTCGTTTAGAGAATTTAACTTATCACGTCAAAAAGGCCTTCCCCCTAACCCAAGGTATGCGAAACAAGCTTTAAGACATAGTCCAAGACTTTATAATGTAACCCAATTAGGATTGGTCTTAGACCCGATTGTTATTTTCGATGATCGAACAAGTAAGGATCTAGTTGATGAGGATCGGTCATACAATTCTGCAAAATATCCCGAGTGTGATTATTTTAAAATGAAAAAGGAGCTTGCAAAAACGGATTTTAGAATTCGCTTCCATATGGACAAAGATCTCATCACAGCACCAACCTACATGTTAGATGAAGAAAACCCTAGTACATTTCCTACACTTGTCAATATGGAAGGTCCTAAGGAAATTCCAAAGGATCTTCCACCTGTTAGCACTGTATGGTTAAACTTGCAAGAGATTAATCAATACTTTACTAATTTTGACAAGGTCATTTTGGAATGTACGAATTCAAATGGCCTAAACGCCGGAGAATGGGCTTTCGAACACATGAACGAGGTGTTTAAAAATGAGATCAATCCGTTTGTCGAAAGTCTAAAAGGAAGTTTTGCATCTCTTAAGGAAAATCTTGAGTTTGAAATTGGAGAAGTTCAAAAATTATTTTATGAAATGGACACCGCTTACGAACTACAACTAATTGAAAAAGAAAAGATTTTATCCGAATATGACCGATTCTTGTCCGAAGTAATCTCGTGTGATGTGCTTACTACTGTAAATGTTAATTATTCGAATGAGCTTACATCCGCTATGATTAATTGTGATGCTGTGAATATATGTGATGATGTTTGTGATCTCTCTGTAAATGTTGCTGATACTGTAAATGAAGTAGATAATCATTCTTGTCACGAATCTAACGCTGAGTTTTTAAAGCTACAAGATTCTTACAATTTACTTTCAAAACGCTTTAATCAACTAGAACAACATTGTATATCTTTAGAATTAAAACAACAAACTCAAAATGAGGATCTTTTAATATCAAATGGTTGTGAAAACGGTGTTGAGACGAGTGACAAGATGATTGCAATAGTTAAGGCATTAGAGGAAGAGATTATGAAATTGAAGAGAGATGTGTCATCAAATGAAACACTAAAATTGGAACTAGAGGCTGCAGAGTCTAAAAACCAGGACTTAGAAATTAGACTTTCGTCTATTCTAGGGGAGATGGATCGTGCAAGACAGGGAATGTCCAAACTTTATGGTTCACTAGAAGAACGCTTCACTTTTAATGCGGCACAACAACAATTTTATGTTGAACAACTGAACCAAAAATGTGAGGAAATTTCTGACTTAAACATCCTGCTCATTGACAAAAACATGGTTTTGGCCGAGTTAAAGGAGACACTTCTTCTCACCCGACAAGAAGTTGTTGATAACTTAGCTACCGACTCTACACCGTCCACTAGTGCTCCAACAACCAAGTCAGTAGTGCTTTATAAGAACCCGCTTCATAAGAGAAACCCGGTTACCTACGATGATTATACGAGGAATGCCATTAAGCATGTAGATCTTGTTAGGGATATTTTAGACGATCTTTATGCCTTAGATCCCTCAAGTAGCTACTATTATTCGGCTCATGAATATATTAAGCGAGTTCAATACTGCTTAGCATATATGCAATACATAGGTACACTAGGTTCTGCACTACTCACTAATAGGCCCATTGCTGTAACTCCATTCAATAAGACCCCAGGAGCAAAACCGTCATTGGCACCATCAAGTAAGGCACCTTTAAAATCTGTTGCTAATATTCCCATTTTGCCTTCTACAGGAGTAAAAGAGTCTACTAAGGCTAAAGGATCGCCACTCAAGAAAGATAAGATCAAGCCCTCCACTAGTAGTACCAACAAGAAGGAAGTAGAAGCTCACCATAGGAATGCTAGTTCAGTTTTAAATAAAAAGAATCATGTTAGGACTAAAAGCTCTGCGCCTGTGCAGAAGCCTAAACCATTCGTGAATTCTAATTTGAATTGTTGGAATTGTAATGAATGTATGTTTTCCCAACGTCATGATTTGTGTCTTATTGATCATGTGAATGAAATGAATGCCATTAGGAATAATCTTGAATGGAAGCCAACTGGTAGAACTCGTGCCCAAGTTGGCTGGCAATGGCGTCCCACTGGTAGGACCTTTACATTAGATGGAAAAATGTGCCCTTTAACTAGGAATGCATCCATTGAGGTTAGGTCTGAGCGTCCTTTAGTTAGGCACACTAGCACTAAAGTATGGAAACAGCACCCTTTAATTAGGTCAGCCCCCACTATAGTGCCTATCAGTGAAGAAATACCACAGGATTTAAGCCAACTAGAATCTACACCACCAACTAGGAAGAAGAAGGCTAGGAAATCTAAGAAACCTAAAGTTAGCAAATCTAAGATTATTAAATTTGTACCTGCTAATAACAAGGAACATTCAGATTCCGATACCTCTACATTGTCTTCGTGTGGTGATATTTTCAGGTGGTCCAAATCATCCTCTGGTATTTGGACTCCGGTTATTCAAAGCATATGACCGGACATCGCTCGATGCTCCGAAATTTCGTCAGCAAGTTTCTTGGTACGGTTAATTCGGTAATGATCATATAGCAAAGATAATGGGGTATGGTGAATATCAGATTGGAAATGTTACGATTTCAAGGGTATACTATGTAGAAGGTCTTGGTCATAACTTATTTTCAGTAGGACAGTTTTGTGATTCCAACCTAGAGGTTGCTTTTCGACAACACACTTGTTTCATCCGCAACTTGGAAGGAAAAGATTTGTTGAAGGGATCTCGTGGTGCAAATCTTTATACGTTGTCCCTACAAGACATGATGGCCGCCTCTCCAGTATGTCTTCTCTCTAAAGCATCTAAGACCAAGTCATGGTTATGGCATCGCAGATTATCTCATCTTAACTTTGATGCTATTAATCATCTGGCTAAAAACGAATTAGTTCGTGGTCTTCCAAAGCTCAAATTTCACAAGGACCATTTATGTTCCGCGTGTTCAAGGGGGAAAAGTACCAAGAAATCATACAAGCCCAAAGCTGAAGACACCAATCAAGAAAAACTTCATCTTTTGCATATGGATCTTTGTGGGCCAATGAGAACTAAAAGTGTGAGCGGTAAGAAATTCATTCTCGTTATTGTGGATGATTTCTCCAGGTTTACATGGGTTAGATTTCTACGTACAAAGGATGAAGCACTGAAGGCTATCATCACTTTTCTGAAATTTATTCAGGTACGTTTGAATACTACTGTCCGCCGTATTCGTACAGACAATGGAACAGAGTTCGTAAACCAGACTCTTCGTGTTTACTATGAAGGAGTTGGTATCTCACATGAAACATCCGCTGCACGTACTCCACAACAAAACGGTGTCGTTGAAAGACGGAATCGTACGCTTATGGAAGCTGCTAGGACTATGCTAATTTATGCGAACGCTCCATTGTTCTTGTGGGCAGAAGCTATATCTACTGCATGTTTCACACAAAACCGTTCTATCGTTCGGAAACGCCATGGAAAAACACCTTATGAGCTTCTACATGACCGTAAACCCGATGTTTCATTCTTTCATGTGTTTGGTGCTCTTTGTTATCCAAACATTAATAGTGAGAACTTGGGAAAGCTTCAACCGAAAGCCGATATAGGTATTTTCATTGGCTACTCACCCTCCAAGAAAGCATACCGAATTTACAACCGTCGTCTTGGTAAGATCGTAGAAACTATGGACGCAGATTTCGATGAGCTGACAGCGATGGCTTCTGAGCAACGCAGCTCTGAACCCGCGCTTCATGAGATGGGAACCGGTGCTATTAGTTCCGGATTAGTTCCCAATAATCCTACTTCTACATCATTTTTACCACCTTCAAGGCCCGAGTGGGATAAACTGTTTGAACCGTTGTTTGATGAATTCTTTGATCCCCCAAATGATGAAGTTCCAGCACCTGCAGTGATAGCTCCAATCCCTGAAGTTGTTGCTCAAGCTAATGAACCTTTATCTCATGCATCTTCAATTAACATTGAACCGGATGCACCTTTACCAAGTGATTCTCAAACTACACCGGAATCATCACCCCTACTTGTGCCTAATGATGTGGAAGAGGATTCTACTGATCACGATTTGGAATATGCTCACTTAAAAGAGCTTCCTTTCTTTGGTATACCGTTCCCTGAAAACCCTTCAGCCGCGTCTACCTCAGAAGAAGCTCCTTCTATTGTTCACTCCAGACCACCTAGGATTGAAAATCATAGCACCAAATGGACAAAAGATCACCCAATTAGGAATGTCATTGGAGATCTAGATCGACTAGTCTCTACACGCCATCAATTACAAGAGAGTGCACTCTATTGCTACTTTGATGCATTTCTCTCTGAAGTTGAACCTAAAAATTGGCAGCAGGCTATGACTCAATCATCTTGGATTGAAGCCATGCAGGAGGAACTCAATGAATTCCAATGACTTGAAGTATGGGAATTAGTTCCTCTCCCTGACAAGTCTAACATCCTTACGTTGTTGTGGGTTTATAAGGTTAAACTTGATGAGATGGGTGCAGTCTTGAAGAATAAGGCTAGGTTGGTTGCTAGAGGATATAAACAAGCCTTGGGTATAGACTTTGAAGAATCTTTTGCTCTTGTTGCGAGATTGGAGGCTATTAGACTATTCCTTGCGTTTGCTACTCATATGAACATGATCGTCTATCAAATGGATGTGAAGACGGCATTTTTGAACGGTGAACTAAGGGAAGAAGTCTATGTTAGTCAGTCGGATGGGTTCGTTAGCACGGAGTTTCCTAATCATGTGTACAAGCTTAAGAAGGCTCTCTATGGGTTGAAACAAGCTCCACGCGCGTGGTATGATCTCCTTTAAACATATCTCATCTCGGAAGGCTTCTCCAAAGGCAAGGTGGACCCTACTCTATTCACTCTCAAGGAGGACAACGACATGATTCTGGTACAAATTTATGTTGATGATATAATATTTGCTGCCACTAACATAGAATTGTCAAATCGCTTTGAGAAGATAATGTCCACACGCTTTCAGATGTCAATGATGGGAAAAATTTCATTTTTCTTAGGATTACAAATTTCTCAGAATCCCAGAGGCATCTTTATTAATCAATCCAAATATGCTCTAGAATCTTTAAAGAAATATAACTTTGATAATTGTGACCCCGTGGACACTCCAATGGTGGAGAAATCCAAGTTAGATGAAGATAGGAATGGGACTATTGTCGATCCAAAACTTTACCGTGGGATGATCGGCACCCTTCTCTATCTGACTGCTAGCAGGCCTGATTTGCAATTTGCCGTATGCATGTGTGCCCGGTATTAGGCTTGGCCTACCGAAAAGCACCTACATGTTGTTAAAAGGATCTTTCGGTATCTAAAAGGAACACTTCATCGTGGTCTATGGTATCCGAAAGATTCCTCTATTGCTTTAATATCATACGCAGATGCCGATCATGCTGGATGTCAAGACACGAGGCGTAGCACTTCTGGATCTGTGCAACTCCTTGGAGATAGATTGATCAGTTGGTCTGCAAAAAGGCAGAAAAGCGCTGCAATTTCTAGCACGGAGGCTGAATACATCGCCATGTCCGGTTGTTATGCTCAAGTCCTTTGGATGAGATCACAATTAACTGACTACGGTTTGGGATTCAACAAAATCCCGATGTATTGTGACAACAAGAGCGCCATTGCCCTTTGCTGCAACTATGTTCAACACTCCCGGGCCAAGCACATAGACATTCGCTACCATTTCATTAAAGAGCAGGTGGAGAACGGAGTGATCGAGCTGTATTTTGTCACTACTGACTATCAGCTGGCAGATATGTTCACCAAAGCCTTAGATCGAGGACGAATCGAGTTTTTAATCGACAAGCTTGGCATGAAATCATTCACTCCAGCGACTCTCAAAGAATTGGCAGAAGAATCAGCTGAATAGTGGTGGTAAACTATTCAGAGTATCCTTTGTTCGTGATCATGTATATTATAGTAAATATATAAACCACAAAAGAAAAATACAAAAATATAAAACCAAGGAAAACCATAAAAAATATAAAACCAAGAAAAACCATAAAAATTATAAAATCCAGAAAAACCAAAAATATTTTTCGTTTTTTAAATCGGGCATGTCTTTTAGTACGGTAATATTTACGGCCTTAGAAATGTCGATCAATATTTACACGGTGCCATAAATAGAGTCCGTATAAAAGTTGTACATTTTTAAAACATGCCCATTATGGCTTGTAGTTATTTCAGACTGCAACCCGGTTTTCATATTAAAGTCACGTATTTCCTTGGAAAACGTTGGCTCACAACGGGAATTAATTTTCTCGGGCATGATTTACAAGCCAAATCATGCAAAGGGATCAAGTTTACTTTATAACTTGGTCTAACACGAATTAGTGTACGTCTCAGGGCATTAATTTGTCTAAATAAGAGTAATATTATTGCCACCACGAATCAATCTTTTTCAAGACATTAACTGGAAATGTTTTCATCAATATTTGACTCTTTAAACAATGACTACAACTCTTTAAATAGAAAACGGGTCATCGTTTAAGGGGGAGAAAATATTAAAATCATCTTCGTCATCAAAACGATTTTCAAAAGTGATTGTGGAAAACTAATGGCTAAATGGTAAATGAGTGGTCTTGCTTTAGAAAACGACTTGTGCTTGCTCAATGAGATAAGACTTGCTTTAGAGTTTGGAGATATGCTAATAGGTTGAGATGCTTAAGTTGCGTGTAGGTTAAGTTGGCAAAATTTAACTATGGTTAGGGTAACTAGAAAAGAAAAGGAATTAGCATCTAAAAAGGATAAGAGTGAAAAGTATAGGGGTCTTAAGTGATTATTTTTGAAAGTTGTAAAATTTGACCTAGTCAAAACATAACCCCCCCGTCCCCTTTGTTTTCTTATCATTCACTGTTTCTGCTTACCTTGCCGCCATTTTCACACACACAAGCTCTCACCAAAATCTCTAGTTTTCAATCAATCTAATCTGTTTCATCCGTTCCAAAAGGTACAAACATCAATCATTTATTTCCTACTTCGCTTAAATCATGTAAATCCAGTTAATTAATTCGGGTTAGCAAGTTTATCAAAATTAGGGATCGCTTGCCTAATTAGGGTTTAATTGATTAGGATTTGTGTTGGGTTTTATGCGGAATAGCTTTAGATGATGTTCTGTTGCCTTAGATTGCTTTAAATCTCACAAATGCGTCTAGATTAATCTTCAATAGGCTGCTGTTATGAACTTCCGAATGAACATGGATAACAACTTCCGAATGAAGGAATCTTCCGAACGAACTTCCGAATGAAGGAAGTTCCGAACGAACTTCCGAATGAAGGAAGTTCCGAACGAACTTCCGAATGAAGGAAGTTCCGGACGAACTTCCGAATGAAGGAAGTTCCGGACGAACTTCCGAATGAAGGAAGTTCCGAATGAAGGACTTCCGAATGAAGGAAGTTCTGAATGAAGAACTTCCGAATGAAGGAAGTTCCGAATGAAGGATTTCCGAATTAAGGAAGTTCCGAATGAAGAACTTCCGAATGAAGAAGTTCCGAATGAAGAACTTCCGAATGAAGAAGTTCACAGTGAAGAACTTCCGAATGAAGAACTTCCGAATGAAGAAGTTCCGAATGAAGAACTTCCTAATGAAGAAGTTCCGAATGAAGAACTTCTGAATGAAGAAGTTCCGAATGAAGAACTTCCGAATGAAGAAGTTCCGAATGAAGAACTTCCGAATGAAGAAGTTCTGAATGAAGAACTCCCGAATGAAGAAGTTCCGAATGAAGAACTTTCGAATGAAGAAGTTTCGAATGAAGAACTTCCGAATGAAAAAGTTCTGAATGAAGGACTTTCGAATGAAGAGTTCCGAATGAAGGAATGTTCCGGATGAAGAGTTGTTGGATTAATAGTGTTTGCATATTATAAGTACTTGTTGAAATGTGTTATGCTTAGAAGTAATAGTGATACATATCTATATATTTTTATGCATCAACCTTTCATGTCTTATCTTAAGCAGATACAATGACTAATCCAACAGTACAAGCAATCCAAGACTCTAGAGCAGCCGCAATTGCTGAAGCACGAACCCTCAAGTTCATACCAAACAATTACCGGCTGAAGCAAGTTTCAAAATCCACTCACCATGGTTTTAAAGTCGCCATAGCAATCCTTGATCAATCTCATTTCAAGAATGCCTTAAGAAGTACTGCCTCGGTGCCTTATGATTATATGTATGAGTTCTGGGCTACCAAGGAAAGCACTTCAAACAAGATCACCTTCACCATCGACAACAAACAACAGACACTTACTGTATCAGACTTCCGTAAGATATTTGGCATTAGGGATTCACCCAAAGGTATGGCATTTTTGAGGGATCCTACTAAAGACGAACTCTTGGAGTTGTTCGATGCTATTGGATGTCCTGACATACGAGTTGCGTCTGAGTTTACCACTGCTAAAGTAGGACAACCTTGGAGAGCGATGTTGGGTATTCTTAGTCGATGTCTTACACCAAAAACATCTGGGCATGATGCTTTACGTAGTCCAATAATGAACATCTTCCATGGAATGTACAAAGGCGCAAATGCAGATTATGCATTGTTGTTATGGGAAGAATTCACCTTTCAACTCTTCCAAAACAAGAAGCTGAAGTCTAATTTCTTTCCTTACCCTCGGTTTATCAAGCTTATCATTAACTATTTTATGAAGAATGATGTTACAATTGATAGGCGTGCAGCAAATCGTCATCACACTGAAGAGGCTGATCATATTGTGGATTTAAGGCATGAAGGACCATCTGGTGGTGTGATTCCTGGTCCTATTCCCGATTACCTTCTGACGGATAGAATTAAAGGTTCTGCTGATTACAAGCTACTGCTACTAGAAATCAAGAAGCTAAAAGCAAGCCTTCAGACTGGAGAAGACTCGTCTACTACGGTCAAGAGTAAAGGTAAACGCAAGCAACCAGCTGCTTTACCTGAACCTGAAACCAAGAAGAAGAAGACTGAGGTTAAGAAGGGAAAGGGTAAGGCTGATGAGTTAGTTCTACGTGACGAAGAAGATGTTGTTGATCCTACTCTTGACAAGGCGGAGAGAAAAATGATGAAGATCGCTATTGAAAGGAGTAGGAAAGATACTGGCGGTAGTGGTTCAGGTGCAAGGATAAATATTGAAGAAGAGTACGAGGAGCCAGAGGATATTGATGAGTTTGGGTCACCTGAACGGTATTCTACTTCGAAGGAGCCATCAATCCCTGTTTCAGCAAGTGTTGAAAAGGAGTCCGGTGCTCCTACAATCATGGTGTCTACTCAACCGTTAGTAACTCAACCTTTAGCAACTCAACCTCCACCAATACAACCCTTACCAACCAGACCGGCTTCAACACCATTCCTTTCGCCACCAATAACTCCCATCCTTAGTACCGTAGTAACAACCGAGCCTCTTCAATCAACCTAGAGCAGCTCTGCAACGTCTACAATGGCTGCATTGGTAATGGCCGAAATGTTGGATAAACATACGGATAATCACAAAAGAGAGATGGATGAACTTCGCCAAGAGCTACATAGACGAGTTCAAAGTGAAGAAGCATCTAAGAAAGCACAAGAAGAGATGCTTGCTAAGTTCGCTGCAGAGATGGAGTTGACTCGAAAAGCTCATGCAGAAGAACTAGCTCAGGTTAAGCAGGCTGAGGCTGATAAGCATGCTGCACGTATCACTAGACTTCAAGCGATGAGGGATAAATACAAGGAGCATAAAGAAGCACTTGAAGCTTCTGTTGAAGAGAGAGTAAAAGAATCCGTTGAATTTATTATGCCAAAACTACGTGATGAGTTAAAGACACTCGCGGCTGATAACCTGATGATCAAGTCATCCAATCCTTCTGAATCCGCCTACAAAATTGCCTATGACTTGACGGATTTTGAATTGAAGAAGATCCTCAAAGCTCGTATGAGGGAACTTGGATCGTTTGATAAATCTAGGATACAACGGGCTCTCTACAAATCCCTGAATGACGCTATCATGGAGGATGATAGGTTATTTAAAACGTTTGGAAGTGTGGTACCATACCACATTCTGCCTGAGGAAGAAAGGGAAGAAAGTGAAGAAGAAGAGGGTACTGGTGAAGAAGAAGGTGAAGAAGAAGAAGAAGAAGAAAAGGATGATGACGAAGACGATGATGGTGATGATGATGAAGATGATGATGATGATGAGGGTGATGATGGTGGTGATGGTAATGAGGAGAGTGTGAAGGGGAGCAACGAGGATAACGATGAGGATGATGATGGTACACAGCCCAAAAAGGGGGACAAGGTAGCCAGCACAAAGAAACCTTCTAAGTCTGGAACCAAGTCGAAGAAAGATGCTGCAGAAAAGGAAAAATCCACTTCCACGGAATCAAGACGTTCCAAGTGGCGCCATGATGTGAATGCTACTACAGCGTCATCGATTCCTGGTACATCTATCGCTGTATCTATACCTGTTACCACTAACCCTGTTAGTTCTGTTGTTGTTGCTCCTGTGATTGCAGAATCGGTAACTGAACCTGAAGCTGCACAACACTCGCCCGTTCATGACACCGCCGAGATGCCTGAATCAGAACCAGTAGATGTTCACGTTTCTACTCCTCTACAACAAGATCCACAATCTATTGTTCCTGAGTCAAGCACACGGGACTGGGCAGACACGTTGGAGATTAACGAGACTGCACCGCCACAGGCTTGGATGACGGCAGCGGCGTAATATGATCCAATCACAGACGCTGATAGAGATGTTTTATATCTCCGTATCCGCAGTCCGATTGACTTGTGCGCATTTCTGGCTCACGAGTATAAGACTTCGGTTACTCCGTCTTTGGTGAAGAGAGCACTAAAGGATAAAAGACTTCGCGCCAAAACCAGGTTAACCCGAATGGAGTTCGAGTATTATGCTGATGAGATCCTGAAAGTTCTGAATACCGTTCAACGGCCAGGTCTTCATGATTCAGAAAGAGCTCCACCTCCACTTGATCCTTCACAAGATAATCAGATTGCTCTTGACTTCTTCGTCACCAATGATCTTGTGTATCTTCTGAAGGGGTCATCAAAGTACGCAACCTCCCTGACCTTGCTGAAAGCTTCCAATTGGGGGACAATACCCTTTATCGAGGAAAAGGTAAACCGACTCTGGGTCCCAAAGGTAAATCGTAATTATGATATGTATGCTGTCATAGGTGCATCACACTGGGACGAACGAGTTCGAAGGGCGTACAGGGGCTGCTGCCTAGTCAATTCAGGAAGTAACGTTAGATCCGATATCCGCATCACCAGCATCTTAGGGCTGAAAACTGAAGCCAAGAATGGCTATTATCATGTGACGGAGATTCGTCTAAAAAGGGAAGATGACAGAGAATACAAAATCCAGCAGGGAGATTTTTCTATCATTCGCCTTGAGGATATCGAAGACATGTTGCTTCTGATGACCCGTGATCAACTCACACATATTCCTCGTGAAGACCTCATTGCCTTGAATACAGCACTTCGTATGTTCACACGAAGCGTTGTTATCAAGAAACGAGTTGAAGATCTTCAGTTGGGAGTCGAAAGTTACCAAAGGAAGCTTAACCTAACCCGTCCAGTGAATCAAGTGTTACCTCAACATGTCAACAGATGTCCCTATACCGGCATTTCTGTTCCGAATTGCGGGATTTTCTACTTGAACAGTCGAGGGTTAATGAAGTTTATGAGGGTGGGTGAGCTTTATAAGTACAGTGATGGGACTCTCATCTACGTCAGAGGAAAGTTGGATCATCTCAATTCGGGTGGGACTTTACCAGAGATGACTGAGGATTGGCATCAGGGTTATCGGCAAATGGCGAAGTATGTGATCAAGAAGATTGATCAAAAGCTCTGTGAACGTAGATTGATGAGGAGTTTAGAAAGATTCGTTGGTGGTAGACCATATGGAGTGCACCACAAGTTACTGCAACGATCCATCTAATGGGTCGTACATTTCAGGTCCACTTTATATTGGTTTTAATTGTGAATATGTAAATTTGTGAATATTGTGCTTTAATGGCTTGATGTAGTGTTAAGGTATGATAATTTTTCAAGAATTTCTCACGAGATTCTAAATCTTTCAAAATATATCATACTAAAGCACTACAACTATCCCTTGTTAACTTAAGGGGGTGCATTAACATGTTCTATGGCCAAACATCGATTTCATTTTTACCCAAAGACCGGTTAATCCATTCAATATCCCAAATATTAATGGTTAACATTTTGGATAAGGGGAGAAAATGGGATTAAGGAGACTTAAATGATACTTGGCTAAAAAATGAAAAAGACTTAACGATAATCCAACTTAATATGTGTAAAGCACGTGTTAAGGGGGGGCATTTTTGATGATCAAAAACACCTAAGGTACGAAACCTTTGATTTCAATATCACAAGTACTTTAGGTGATTTTCAATGATTTTTCATGGTGGCAATTCCTTCCCAAAACACGCTTAATTCACGACGAATGTGGTGACAAAAGGGTGGTAGGAATAGGTTTAGTCTAATGATTCATCAGAGCCGATGGAATCTTCCCAAGGACAATTCCCTAGATAGAATTAGAAGTCCTAGGAAAGATGGAGAAAGAATGTGAACGTAGCTGAGTACCGACTAATTACCGATGCTAGCACTGGAACAATCACAACAAGGTGCTAGTGATGATGTATTGGTAAGTAATGAAGGGGTTGAAGAATGAAAAAGAAATGTAAAGATAAAGGGTGTAAAGAAAGAAGCCCTCCTTACAACTTTAGGCAGAAACCAGGTCAATATATATGCTATTGAGGTCATTTTTGTTAATGATTCTCGATATTGAAGAAAGACATCATGGACCCAGTGATGCAATGCACAACCCTTCCCAGCTAACTCAAATATCTCTCAAAAGGTATTTGTTTTAATCACACGGAGATCAACACGTTATCTATTGGTTTATTCACTCCGAATAGACTGGTATTGAAAAGGTGGCACTCCTCTCCAGCCATCGCTCAGTAAATCAAAACGCACTATCGAGTCTAGAGCCAAGAGATCATCAAAAGTCTCATTAGGACACTTTCCATTTATTCCTTGCTTTCTCACACACTGTGAAAAGTAAGAGATTTTTATGAGTCCTACGCAGTATTCCTGTAATATTGCCAGAACATCCGAGTAATACGCAAGTATTACAATGAAGATGGAAATCCTGCTTGAGCCAACATCAAACAAGCTCATGGTAGGTTACACGTGCGGTTCTTTTAGAACCAATCTTGTGAAAAACTGGAAAGAAACAGTGGTTTAATTCTTAATTGAACTTAAACTCGTTCCAGGCCTCTACGCATTATCATATGATCTTGCCAGAACATTCAGAGTGACTCTTTATTGATCACAGTGACGAGTGGAAATCCTTCTAGTGTTAACATCAAAAAGCACTTGGTAGGTAACGTGCAAGATTCGTTATGAATTGAGCTCGTGATAACTGGAAAGCAACGATGGTGAAAATCTTAAATGAAATTCACTTGTTCCAGGTTTCATGAATTGACGGCTTCAAATCACAAGGATAATTTATCCAAGTGATTCACTCTTTATGTTCGCAGTCAGCTTTGGACGGTCGAATAAAGAGAACGAGTTTACCCGCGAAATCCTGTCAGGAAGTTACTTAATTGAAACTATCCGTCACGGGTACGATATCTAATATCGTCCAACGGTCTTCACCGACCGGAGGTAAAATGCTACCGAATTAGAATAAAATGTTCAAAGCCATTTTATTCGTGTCGTTGCTGTGTACCTGTTAAAGACGGTGGCGTTGCTGTGTACCTGTTGAAGACGGTGGCGTTGCTGTGTACCAGTTAAAGACGGTGGTGTTGCGGTGTACCTGTAGAAGTCGTTTCCACATGCTCATGTTTTTCTGCAACAAAGTTCAGCAAAAATTCAAGAAAGTACAAAATGAAGTCTTCCGCTGTACCAAACTCTGAAGCTTTCGAGAATTCAACAAAAAGACATAAGTGTGTGGAACATGGAGTCACGAGGAGGCAAGTTTCACAAGAAGGCAAAGATCGCACGTGAAAGGCCAAAAGAACAATGCTCTCAAGCCAAAGCCTAAAAGATCAATAAACATATTCACAACAAAAAGAAAAAGAAGAAAAGACTACGAGCTAAAGAACGAAGACTTAGTATAGTATGCTAGGTTTAGAACTTTGTAACGTGGAGTGACCTCCCTTAGGGGGAGATTGTTAGAAATACGTTTTTACGTATATTAGAAGTGTCGGTCACTCCACAATATTATTTATGTTGTAATAGCTCGTAGTTAACAAATACTTATTTAGTTAAGTAAGAAACCGGCCCATGGGCTTGTCATGGGCCGACCCAAGTCCATTAGTGGCTTGGAAGTATAAATACCCCTTTCCTCCTTGGAAAGGGGTTGGTTGTTGTTCACTCTCTAGTTTCACTGAATAAAATATCACATAGTTCTCTCTCACTTTCTCTCTCTAGTTTCTCTCTCTAGAAAACATCAACCCACTTCATAGATTCATACGTTATCAAGATTCTACATAAGACTTACCACAAATAGAGGATGATGACTGTGATTCTAGTGAGGCATCTTATGATATATTATCCGAGGACTTTTCATGTCAATATGACATTCCTAATTTGGATGATGATGTTGATCATATAGAAGAAGTGGAAGATCTTCATATTCGTAAGGTTTTATCAAACGTTATAATCTTATCTCCTCGATTGAAGCATTGATGAACACCATAATGATGATTCCATATAAGAAGAACCTTTAATTGATATTTCTTCACCAGTTTTTGAGGTTGCACCTATTGACTTTTATGATCATATCATCCCTTTGAGTGATTCTCTCATTAATACATCTTCTTTTGAGCCTTTTATTCCGACCCTCCCACCCTTGAAGTTGGTTATTGATGAAGATCCTATACTCTTAGAGATTGATCCTTTTTCACCTAAGGCACCTTTAGAACCCAAAACCTTTGATATGGATTCTCATATGGATATTGATGCCACCATAGAGGCTTATCTTGCTAATATTGATAACGAGGTTGATGATAGTGATTCTAAATGGGAAGAGGAGATTCGTCTAAGTGAGAACATGCTTTTTGGGACCATAGAACCTACACCTCCTTCACAAGACACTATTAATTTTTATCCTCCTTTCACTATGCCTTTTATGGAATATTACCCACCTTTTGATGATGATGAAGAGCCTAACATCGATATACTTGTTATGAATGTTTTCATTCCTACACCTTCATTGTCTCATGATGCTTTTATATCTAAGGGGGAATCTTATATGGTTGATACGAGTTTATCTTCTTATTTTACCATGAAGGGAAAGGTTTTTGATCCTGGGATCCGTATATTTGAGACACCTTGGTTTTCATCTACTCCACTTACGAGTGTGATTTTGATTGATATGGGCTTCTCGTATGAGTTTACTTTGGTGATGCTACCTACTTTGGAGTTGTTTACTTGTAAAGATGGAAACTATGTATTTGATCCTCGAGTGATTCCTGTTTGAGAGATTTCGTATGTTGGACAAACTTGAGACACGTTGGACCGTTCCATTTATCGAGGCGGATATTGTAAATCTTTAAGTAAATGGCAACGTGCTAAGTTTTAGTGTTTCATGTGTGATGTGCTTCAAAGTGGATATCCTTTATTCTCCATGATGGTTTCCCCAAGGACAACCTAATTCGGGGCCAAGTCGAGCTAACGACTTAGGGTTAAAAAACTCAAGCATTGACTAACTAGGTTAGAAAACATAGAGTAGATCTAAATAGGCTAGGTTTAACAAGAGGATGTAATGTAGAGTTGAAGTGGAGGGGTGCCTTTCTTCGTCTTGTGGTGTTTGTTTCAAGGGTAGCTCTCTCTCATTTCATGCTTGGAGCTTATGGAGGAGGCATGTGTATCCGGTTCACTTCGATTAGTTTTTGCTATTGTGATATTCACACTTGTGCTTAAAATGAATACCCTTTAGTTGTCTCTTCCTTAACTTGAGTTAAACAAAGTTATCAATGTCATAAGTGTAGGGGAGTTTACTCCAATTCTATTAAACATTGAGGACAATGTTTAGCTTAAGTGTAGGGGAGACTTCTATCGAAGTGACCTTACCTAGACCATTGCCTTTGACTTCATGATAACTTGGAAAATTTATTTTTCAAACATTTTTCAAATTTTTGATCTACTTTGGCCCCAAAAATATGCATTCATAATTTTTGCATTAATCGTTTTTCATTTGCATAACACATTTGCATTATATATATTTCTTCTTTTGCTTTTCATCAAAAATACATAAAAAGGAAAAAATATAATAAAGGACATGGTTTAACAAGTTTAGACTTCTTTGACATATTAGGCCCGCCAAGGATATTTTGACTCAACCCGAGTTTGCTTATCCAAGCATTCTCTAGCTAGTATCCTTAACCATGTAGTCCTTCATTGGTCTATTAGGCTAAGAATCCACGACTCTCATTATTTGAGATTTTAAATTTGTGGAGAATGGGAGATGATAGAGTTGAAGCAAGTATAAAAGGGCTAGATAAACTTCATTACAATTACTTGTGGCTAAACCCTTCTCTTTCTTTGCCTCTAATTTCTTCGCATGTATATATGTTAATAAATAATCAAGAACGGTTTTAATTGGTTTGTAATCTCTTATGCATTTTTGACTAATCATTCATGGTTGGTATAACTACGTCTTAAGATTCTAAGTTAGAACGTTTTATGTGTACTAGACTTATGTCATGCTTTATACTTATCGGGTGTTTTTCCTTTTATTCTTTTCAACTTTCTTTGTGAGGAATAAAGAAAAGTAAGAGCGGCTTATGAAAAAATGAGTGGCTAGAAAAAAAAAGAAAAAAAAGAAAACAAAATAATTATACAAGACTCCCAAGAGAGGCAGTGAAGTATTAATTATAGTAGCTATTGAATTCCAATATTACTCTTACAAGGGTTGCAGGAATTTGATAGTTGCTACAATCCAATATTACCTTAACGGGTTGCGGGATTGAAGATCCAAGGTCTTAAAAAGGCGGAGGATATAAATTATTGCCTGAGTCTTATTTTTCTTTCCTTAGCGAGTTTGTAGCTACTTATTAATGTATGACATAAGGATTTTACACATAAGGCGAATGACTTATTATTCTTGAGTCGGACTTATATTAATTGTGGGCGGTTTTTCGAGTAATGGATGAGAGGATTACTTAGGATTAAAACCGTGCTTCCTTATTTTGAGATTTTACATTTCTTATATTTCACGCTTTAAATAACGAAAAATTTGCTCTCAAGCAATTTGCTCAAATAATAATTGGTTTTACATTTAATTGTCATGAATAAGTTGATGCACTTTTTACTTGTGAATGCAATGATCCCATTTTTAAGCTTGCTATGGGGAAAGTGAAACTTGAGGGTGATTAGTGTTCATGGTACCAAAAGCCCTAATTTAAGTCATTGATTTCTTTATTAGTTATCTCTATTAAAACCATTTTTAGAAAATCCAAAAATATATAAATAGAATTGTTTTCCTTTGCATTGCAAGTATTGAAAATCATTCATCATGAAGTATAAGTATAGTTTATTAAATCTTAAAATGGCCAAGGTGAATTAATTATGAGAAAAGTGCACTATAGAGCGTTAAAATACTGCATTGCATGAGGCCATGGCAATGGTCAAGTGGAGGGGAGTTGATAAGTGTGACAACACTCATCAATAATGATCCTAAAACCACTTAAAACACAGTCAAATACATTATATTTAACTGAAAAATATCATAATTACGTGGGTATTTGTGTTTTTGTGTTTTAAGGTAAACAAGATGCATTTTGGAACAAACACACATTTTCAAGGCATTTTTATAATAAAAGACGAACAACAGGACGAAAGAGCTTTCAAGGACCTTACTTGTCATTATTTCAAAGATCGAGGACTTAAAGTGTAACTTTCACAAAGACGAAGGATAAAAATGGATTTTACTTAAAAGTGATTAACACATTTGATAAAAGATGGAAAGATGAAGGACCAAAAAGGAAATAGATTAAAGTTATTTAACATTCATTTATATTCGGTCAAAGCTTCCACCAAAAGAGTCAATACACACACGCGTCTTTCTTCTTCAAACGTGAAGAGAGAGAAAGGGAAAAGTTTATCATATAACTTCATCACTTCCACCATCTACCTACAATTCATTTTCAAGAAGGATACAAGGAGTTTCAGGCAAAGCTTCTAATTACAAAAATCATCATCATCATCTCCTCTACATGATGATATGATTTAATTAGATAAAAAGTGGAAGATGAGGAAACCCCAAATTTGATATGAAGAACCCTAACCTCATATTTTCCACGTGGCACAACCTGATTAGAGGAAACACGTCATCAACACCTCACCTCCTATCTTCGACGGCTATAAATACAAGATGAATACCCTCATTTTCAAGGGTTAGCATAGGAGTAGTTTCACATAGTTAGGTTAGATAGGATTAGTTAGTTTGATTCTCTCTCAAAGTTTTATGAATTTAAGTTAATCATTCATTTAGATTCAGTTTCGATTCTGTTAATCTTGTTGTAACCGGTCACTTTTTCCGCCATTAATAAAACATCAAAGCTTTCTCATCTTCTTTTCTTTTATATACCGTTTCGATTAACAACAAGCTTCCTAAGTTTCTGTTTACACCGTAGCTAAGCTTCGTTAAGTGTAACAACCCAAAACCGTGGTCATTATTTAATTATATTTTTACGTATATTTCTGAAATTTTTGACGAGGTTGATTTTCATGACGATTGGTGATTTGATTTGAATGATGTTGAAAATTATATTTTACGTTTTGACGAGTTGCGAGGATTATTAGTGATGACGATATCGACGGATGCCCGAGAAATTTTATGTTTTATTTTAAACATGTCGATGTTTAATATTTTGACGTTTTTATTTTAATGTCGTATTAAGTCGTGCCGGGACTATATAATATCATATTTTGTGTGCGTTTTAAGTTTTGAGAAGCATTTTTATGAAACCCGAGACCCGTAAATATTTTCGAAAGTGACTAATAGTCATTTCCCGTTTTTTAACAAAGTATTTGCACTTTGGTCCACAAGAATCACAATTGGCAAAAACTACCCTAAACTTCCACCATATAAATTGAATTTTAAACACAAAAATACACATACAATCCACTAGCAAGAAAATTTTTCTCTCCCCTCTTTCTTTCTCTAACAATCGGTCACCCCTCATCACACCAAAACCATAGATTTTTAAAAATCTAGTTTGATTCAACAAATTCTAATCAAAGTCCCATTTTTAACTTTTGATTCTCCATCTTTTGGTATGAAAATCTTACACATGCATGAACATTTTTGAAAAACCCATTTTTGGATGAAAATCTTGTGATTTGATCTTAAATTGTTGTTGTATGTAGGTGTTTATGTGTTTATACATTAGTTTTGATGATTGTATGTTGATATTTTTGAGTTGGGTTTTTATGATTTGATCATCTAGTATGATTTTGAGTGTTATGATTGAAAGTAGTTGTGTAAGAATGATTATAGTGGTAAAAATGGGGTTAAAATGTGATGAAAAATTTATTTTGAGTGATATTTAAATATATATTTTATAACAGATTGTTAAAGTTAACTTTCTAAAAATATGAGTTTGAGTTTGAGATGAACTAATTAGATATTGTTGTAGAGGATGTTTTTAGCTTCGTTTTGGTATAAGATAGGACTTCTAGCTCCAAACGAGCGAAAAGTTACGCTAGTTTAATTATTTCGTGTATCGGGAGACGAGTATCGACACAATATATAATTGTTGTCGATATTTGTATCGAATCTCGGGGACTATAAAATGGATTTTTAAATATGTCATGGACTGATTTTGAATGTTAAGTATGAGGATGTCGAGTTTATTTTCAAAGTTGAGTGTCGGTTTTGTAAACGGAGAAGAATAAATGTGTTAAAAGACTATGAGTTGTTGACGTACAACTGTCCGGTTTTTTTAGTTCAAAGATGTGTCGGGCAGGGAACTTTAAATGTAAAATCTTTTGATGAGCTTTTAACAGGTCTTTCTATATATAGTAAGTGACATTTCTGATTAGTATTATAAAAATTTGACGTGTTTAAGTGGGGTAAATGAGCTTGTATATTTGGTGTGTACCGGCAGATTTTTATCGAAGGAATTAACTAATAGAATAAACATATAAAATAGAGTAAAATGGCCACTTGTATTATTTTTATTTTGGATTGATTGTGATTTTATGACTTTGAGTTTTATGTTACCATGTATGGATTTTACTCGAGTTTATTATTAATGAACGCGCCTTATTTGATAGGTTGCGGATTTTGTGTTTATTGGGCATCAACTATCGTCGAAGATCGTCTTGCTACTGCTATTACTCCAGGTGAATCTATAGCCTCGCTTTCTACTTGTTTTAATGATTTTGAAACCCGCGAGGGGGATACATGCTATTTGAAGAAAAATGAACACATGTCATGAGTAATTGTTGGGCCCGATGTTGCCTTTGTTGCCTTTGATGAATTGAATTCTATAAGTACCTAATTGTAAAAGTCCCTAAATTCATGAACCGTTAACTATCTTCTGACTTGATGTTGTGAGTTGGGAATCACCGCTTATTCTAAACATAATACTATTGGGCTGACAACCCTATCTGAGACCAGGGCTTTACGCTGAGTAACCCGCTGGGAAGGATAATTTTACGTGAAATAGAATTGGTATTCTTATAATTAATACCCTAGTAGGGGCATGGGTAATTTTCTAGTCATGCTGGCATTTGGCGTGGGTGACTAAGTTAAGGGGTCGGTGTCATGAGCTTAATACAATTCAATAGCTACTGCTATAATATGATATACTTGATTAATAGATTGTATGGCCATAATTATATTAAACAATTGTGAATGATTTTTACGATATGTTCAATTATGTTTTGTTAAACCTATAGACGTGCTCAACCTTTGTGTTGATGATTTTAAGCATGTATTTCAGGTACTTGAAGTTGTTGAATTGCAGAGCTTGCTGGAGCAGGATTGCGGGATTGCTTTTGTAGTAATTTGGTCTAAAACATATTTCTTTCCCTATTGTCATAAATATATAGTAAATGGCCAAGTATTTTGGTAAAAGGTTTGTTGTTTTGATTAAGATCCTAGGGAAACCTGTACGCTACTCTGATATATTATAAAGTGATTTTACTTGGGATTGAAGGTTTTAGACATTGATTTAAATTATTTCCATATTTATTCCTAAATAAACTGTTTTTGGGTCATTTAGAGAGTTGTGAAATGAAGTTTGTGAATAACACCCAATTGTGTATTTTCCGCTGCGCAATGTAAATTGGGGGTGTTAAAGATTGGTAACTAGAGCTTTTTAGTTATAGCGAATTAGGTCGATTTTTGAAAATGTCCTAAACTATAACTTTGGTGTCGAAAGTATTTTATAAAAGCAACGCAACTTCTCTGCAAGGCTCCGGTAAGATTATTTATTTTTGTTATGCTTTGTTATTATAGATGTATCCCTTAAGATTATTCTGAATTCTTGAGTATTTATTAAGTAAATACTGCAATGAGGTATTGGTATTAATGAAAGGACGTGGAGTGGTTTCATCATAATTTCATCATAATTTCATTTTTATGAGTATTGTATAATTATCATTTGCATTGCATTGCATTGCATCACATATATATCTATTTTGCATACGTAATTCATTTGCATTTGCATGACTATGCATTGCATTTATATTTTTGAATAATGACCTTATGTACTTTTGAATTTTCTGTGATTTCAGAAAATGTCTAACATACCATATTACGTCAAGAATGGGTGATTTGCTGTAGGTCAATGGAGTTTGCAGAATCAGCAAGTAGGTGATCATAAGATTTCAGGTGGATGGCTAGATTATGAGGATGATACGAATGATAAGAAAAATGTTGTAGAATCTGATAGTGATAATTATATGATTGAGAGTGAGGTTGGAAGAACTAACGTTAGAGCTGAAGTGAGAAGTTATGGGACTGAATTTGAGAAGTATCAGAAAGAGATAGATAGGCTTCGTAGGTTAAGTGAATATGTAGCTCATCTTAGGCCGTATCTTGAACCACATTGGAAGTTTCAGGATGGTGAGGTGTATGCTAATTCTCATTATATGATAGATCCGTCGTGTCAAGGAGGGATTTTGAGGTATGGATTTAGGAATCCACCGTGTTTAGATCCAAAAGGGTGGTGCTGCAAGTTAGGACCAGATGAAGATGAAGCAGGAACGAGCCAAGTTGGAGAAAGTGATGGACCACATCCTATGGAGTGATGTAGTGATGGATTTTTGTTGTATTTCAGTTTATGTATTATTGTGTTGTATTTGGATTATCTAGATTTTGTGAGGTAGTATTGTGATGGATTATTATTATTGTTGTTGTTTAGGATGGTAAGGGTAAGTGACATTAGTGACAAGGTTTTGTTGCGATTTTCTCGGATTTATGGATGAAATCTACTATTACCCTTTAGTATTTTGATGTGTCTTTGTTATATTTTCTTTTGTGAGATGATTGTGGAATTTAGGTAGTAATGTGTTGTTGGCGTAGGCAGTATTCATGTTATATCTTGATGAAAAGATCATATTCTTTCTATCTCGATGCGTATACTTATCAAGTTTCTTTCTACTGTTATCGCATAGAAAGAGTTGAGTGAGATATGTTTCTGTCATTAGCAGGGATTCCTGTGTGACTGAGTATCTTGAAATATGTCTCCAAAGGTTGTTAGCATTAGGGTAGATTATATGATTGTGGGAATAGTTGTTAGATTATTTGAAGCTGGTAGTGCTGAGAGGAGACGAGATGCTGCTGAGACTGAAGATGCTGCTGAGACTGAAGATGTTGTTCAGAATGAAGATGTTGTTGTTCCAGTTGGAGATGCTGCTGTTATTCTACAAGATTTTTAAAGGATGACTGTGTGTTAGATTCTTAAGAATGAGAAGAGATGTGGTGAAGAGTTCCGTACGGCTATTAATGATGATTGGAAAGGTCCAACTATATGGATAAGTTCGAGTAACTGATGGATGTTTGATATATCAATAGTCAATTAGGAATGTTCAACTCGATGAAAAGAGATATTAATTTAAAGATTGATCCTGATTCGAAATTAAGTGTGGCAGAAAAGGGTAAAGGAATGGTATTGTTGCGAATGATAATAAGGAATAGGAATTTAATTCCTCTGATAGAAGGTAAACTTGGAATTTAATAGTCTAAGATAAGAAGAGATGGTATTCAAGCAGTTACTATAAATCGGGTAAACATGAGGAAGTATGATGTGTAGATCACATGTATTTTATATCACTTAAGTAATTATCTATTTACTTGACGTAAGTACGGACTAGCTGGAGGTCGAGCTGCTGAAGGAATAACAAGGAATGTGGTATAAGAATTGTTATTTCTGTGGTAATGGAATGTTTTCATTTCGGTAAAGGAGATTGAATAAAGGAATTATTCAGATAATGGAAAATCAATATGAAAGGAATGTTGCTGCTATTACAGCCTATATTTTGGAAATGCTGATAAGATTTGAGATTTAGATGTACTAATTTGTATATTCTTATCTGGTAATCATTGAGTTAGAATTTTATTGAAATACTGAAGGTGTTATTGATGGTGTATTAAATTCTGAAGGTGTTATTGAGGATATATTGAGATTTGAAGATGTTAGATTTTAGTTGGCCTGAGGACGAGAAATCAACGAGAATTTGCGATTGGTTGAAATGAGAAATTCACCGACGGAAGAATAAATATATATATATATATATATATATATATATATATATATATATATATATATATATATATATATATATATATATATATATATATATATATATATATATATATATATATATATATATATATATATATATATATATATATTAAGGGAATATTTTCTGAGCTTATGGAATTAAGAAGTTTAGCGCGATTAACTGAACTAGAGTTGTGAGAAAGTTAACCAGGATAAGGATGAATATCATAGGATATGATAATAAAGGTGGAAAGAATTAAATTGGAATGTTGTTGAGCATTGAGTACTGATTTCAGGAAGTAATCAGTGGAATTTCTATTTGACGATTTTATTGGTCAATAAGGAGAAGGTATGTAGTAGGAAACTACAATAAGTCGATTTTTCTGTATGCCTTATTAGTAGTAGTCGGAAAAGAATGAGAAGATGAGTTAGTACTTGAGGGTATTATGTGAATGTTCTGCGGAATCGTAGAGTTCACTGTCGTCTTGGGAAAAAGGAAGCTTTGTGTTAGCTTAGTGATAGGAGTTATGCAGTCTGATTGTATATTTTGTTATATGGCATTATCAGGAAGTTGAGGATGGTAATATGATTGATTGTAAGGATTGGCAGATGAGACAATAAGGATAATCTGATTTGACTGGAAGGGTAAGTCATCAGAGAAGTAATACTGAAAGAAAGTAAAGAAGCTGGATGTTCTATGAATAAGATGATTGCTGTGAGGTTGAACAAACTGAGCACCAGAAATCGGTATCCATTATTGATTGTGAATGTTTAGTGTGATGAATAGATGATTGAAGGAAAGAAAAGTATTCCCTAACAATTGGAAATTTTTTATTAAAAAGGGATGGTGTGTAAAATTATTTGGATAAGAATTTTAGTTGGAGTATTATAGATGTTTTAAAATGTGCAAAGTATGGTTGAAGTGATCGTAAAAATCTGACTAGATTGAAACGATTGAGGCTTTGTCGATACTGACGAAACCGACAGAAGCTTGTCAATTCCTTTGTGTAAGATGGGTATTATCGGAGGTTTATCGAGAGGTTTTCACTGATTGTTGAACCAACGATAAGGCTGACAAAGAAGAACTAAATGTGTGAAATCCATTCATATATTAAAGTTGTGGTTGTGAGATCTGATTTTGTAGTTGAGGAAGTTGTGTATGAAAGTTGAGGATATATTAAAGTTCTGTGCCTGTATAATTAGTATTGGAGGAATCTTAAGGAATTATAGAGCTGCGATGATGATATTTGGATAATATCAAGTGGAAAGGAAAGCAATATTAGTGTGTTGACTTGAATAAAGAAGTGTAACGGGGTTTATATGATCATGAGATTGGACATTTTGGTATTTGTTTTAGGATTGAAAAGTATCACTTGTATGGAATCAAGTATGAAGAAAATAAGAATTAGAAGGACGTGTGTATAAATGCCATTCGGGGATTTTAAAGGAAGAGGAGTTAAGGATTACTTAATGATGACGGGGAAATAATAATCGGTAAATTTTAGATGGGATATGTTATAGTTCTGTATTATGAAGTATGTTTCAGATTATCAAGGATAAGTGTGGATACTGCCACTATCAACTAGTGAGTATTTAGTAAGGAGGAGAAGGAAAAAGAGCTTATAAAGTTTCTGAAGTAACTGAGAATTGACTCTTGAGTTTTGAGATAATTGGAATATTGGTAGCAACAAGCAGAATGGATGGAATGGAAAGAACCTTAGAATTGAATTGATAAACTAATGGAAAAGGAATATCAAAGAAAGAAGATCAACAGATTGTTGGAAATTTTGAAATAAAATGGTAATATAAATGAGAAAGTTGAGATGTATGTTTTTTTGGGACAAAAACGGTTATTGTGATTATTATATTAGATCAGAGAGTGTGTTAAGAATGCAAGGACCAGTGGTGAATGAATTGTTCAGATTAAAAAGAGAATTTAATTATTCTTAGAGTGCTGAGAGTGTCGCATGTAGTATTGAAGGGATTTTACAAATTGAAGTATTAATACAGAATGATTGGAATAAAATATATTACGATATCAGGAAGTGATCTGACCATTATACATTTCAGATTTGAATATATGAGACTAACGGAGTTATTTAAACAGTATATGATACGAGGAAGATGTAATAATCTACTATGGAAGGTAGAGTAATTCAGTGATCTAGCAAGCACTACACTCGGGACATAGAGATTGTTAGAATTAATGAAAGTGGAAAATGAGTATGGAAAGTATTTAAGTGACTGGTTAGAATTATAGATAATCTCATTGTATTTAGTTTGAGTGTAACCTCAGGACATAGAGGTAGAGTAATTATTGAATACTGGAAATCGCTGTGATAAAGTATGAGTATTGATTAAGGTTTGAACATATTATATGTAACCCAGAGATTGAGATTAACTTTTGAAGCATTAGAGATTTTTATAAAAAGTATGAAGAATTGAGTTAAGGAGGAATATTGTGTATTTTCAAAAAGCAATGGACAGAGTAAAAGGATGAATTGAACGATGGAAATTGAATTTGGTATCAATCACATCAACATATAATTGAAACTTTGGATGATGATATCTTAATATTTCACTATGAGGACTAATGGAAACTAGTGAAGATGAAATCTTTATGCGATGATAATCGTCATATCAGTAGTTATGAGGTGTAATTTGAGAACTTACCTAATCGTGGGTCAAGTTGTCAGAGTATTGGGGCAGGAATGAAACTGAGAAAGTGATGCAGAAGAGTATGAATGATGAAGGAATATTAGCATAATAGAAGATGAAATTGAAAGTTTAAGTGTAGTAAAAGTTGTGGATATGGTGATATCATAAGAATTGAGTTGGACTGGTGTTAAAGACGTGAGTATCTCTTGAGAATAAGAGGTCACGTTGACTCTAGAAGTGAGGAAGTGCGAGTATGAGGCGGGTTGAGCGTCGCGACGTCGCTCTCTTTTAGGAGGGTAGGATGTAACAACCCAAAACCGTGGTCATTATTTAATTATATTTTTACGTATATTTCTGAAATTTTTGACGAGGATGATTATCATGACGATTGGTGATTTGATTTGGATGATGTTGAAAATTATATTTTTACGTTTTGACGAGTTGTGAGGATTATTAGTGATGAAGATATCGACGGATGCCCGAGAAATTTTATGTTTTATTTTAAACATGTCGATGTTTAATATTTTGACGTTTTTATTTTAATGTCGTATTAAGTCATGCCGGGACTATATAATATCATATTTTGTGTGCGTTTTAAGTTTTGAGAAGCATTTTTATGAAACCTGAGACCCGTAAATATTTTCAAAAGTGACTAATAGTCATTTCCCGCTTTTTAACAAAGTATTTGCACTCTGGTCCACAAGAATCACAATTGGCAAAAACAACCCTAAACTTCCACCATATAAATTGAATTTTAAACACAAAAATACACATACAATCCACTAGCAAGAAAATTTTTCTCTCCCTTGTTTCTTTCTCTAACAATCCGTCACCCCTCATCACACCAAAACCATAGATTTTTAAAAATCTAGTTTGATTCAACAAATTCTAATCAAAGTCCCATTTCTAACTTTTGATTCTCCATCTTTTGGTATGAAAATCTTACACATGCATGAAATTTTTTGAAAAACCTATTTTTGGATGAAAATCTTGTGATTTAATCTTAAATTGTTGTTGTATGTAGGTGTTTATGTGTTTATACATTAGTTTTGATGATTGCATGTTGATATTTTTGAGTTGCATTTTTATGATTTGATCATCTAGTATGATTTTGAGTGTTATGATTGAAAGTAGTAGTGTAAGAATGATTATAGTGGTAAAAATGGGGTTAAAATATGGTGAAAATTTTATTTTGAGTGATATTTAAATATATATTTTATAATAGATTATTAAAGTTAATTTTCTGAAAATATGAGTTTGAGTTTGAGATGAACTAATTAGATATTGTTTTAGAGGATGTTTTTAACTTCGTTTTGGTATAAGGTAGGACTTCTAGCTTCAAACGAGCGAAAAGTAACGTTAGTTTGATTATTTCGTGTACCGAGAGACGAGTATCGACACAATATATAATTGTTGTCGATATTTGGATCGAATCTCGGGGACTATAAAATGGATTTTTAAATATGTCATGGACTGATTTTGAATGTTAAGTATGAGGATGTCGAGTTTATTTTCAAAGTTGAGTGTCGGTTTTGTAAACGGGGAAGAATAAATGTGTTAAAAGACTATATGAGTTGTTGACGTAAAACAATCCGGTTTTTGTAGTTCAAAGATGTGTCGGGCAGGGAACTTTAAATGCAAAATCTTTTGATGAGCTTGTAACAGGTCTTTCTATATATAGTAAGTGACATTTCAGATTAGTATCATAAAAATTTGACGTGTTTAAGTGGGGTAAATGAGCTTGTACATTTGGTGTGTACCGGCAGATTTTTATCAAAGGAATTCACTAATAGAATAAACATATAGAATGGAGTAAAAAGGTCACTTGTATTATTTTTATTTTGGATTGATTGTGTTTAATGACTTTGAGTTTGATGTTACCATGTATAGATTTTACTCGAGTTTGTTATTAATGAATGCGCCTTATTTGATAGGTTGCGGTTTTTGTGTTTATCGGGCATCAACTATCGTCGAAGATCGTCTTGCTACTGCTATTACTCTAGGTAAGTCTATAGCCTCGCTTTCTACTTGTTTTAATGATTTTAAAACCCACGAGGGGGATACATGCTATTTGAAGTAAAATGAACACATGTCATGAGTAATTGTTGGACCCGATGTTGCCTTTGTTGCCTTTGATGAATTGAATTGTATAAGTACCTAATTGCAAAAGTCCCTAAATTCATGAGCCGGTAACTATCTTCTGACTTGATGTTGTGAGCTGGGAATAGCCGCTTATTCTAATAATTAGTACTATTACCCGCTGGGAAGGATAATTTTACGTGAATGAGAATTGGTATTCTTGCAATTAATACCCTAGTAGGGGCATTGGTAATTTCCTAGTCATGTTGGCATTTGGCGTGGGTGACTAAATTAAGGGGTCGGTGTCATGAGCTTAATACAATTCAATAGCTACTGCTATAATATGATATACCTGATTAATAGATTGTATGGCCACAATTCTATTAAACAATTGTGAATGATTTTTATGATGTGTTCAATTATGTTTTGTTAAACCTATAGACTTGCTCAACCTTTGTGTTGATGATTTTAAGCATGTATTTCAGGTACTTGAAGTTGTTGAATTGCGGAGCTTGCTGGAAAAGGATTGCGGGATAGCTTTTGTAGTAATTTATTCTAAAACAGATTTCTTTCCCTATTGTCATAAATATATAGTAAATGGCCAAGTATTTTGGTAAAAGGTTTGTTGTTTTGATTAAGATCCTAGGGAAACCTGTACGCTACTTTGATATATTTTAAACTGATTTTACTTGGGATTGAAGATTTAAGACATTGATTTAAATTATTTCCATATTTATTCATAAATATACTGTTTTTGGGTCATTTAAAGAGTTGTGAAATGAAGTTTGTGAATAACACCCAATTGTGTATTTTCCGCTGCGTAATGTAAATTGGGGGTGTTATATTAAGTTTTAGTTTTCAATTCAATTCATTAAACTGCTAAGAGTTCTATGTTCCATTGCTGATTTTAGAAGTTTAAAGTTAATTCAGTTTAGTTTCAGTTAAATCAGTGAAACTGATTCCGTTTTCAGTTGCAACTAGTTTCTTTTATCACCATTAATGAAAGTTTCAGTTTTTCTATATTCTTCTTTTCTTCTCCTTCGTCTACTGTTCATACTAAACTGAAAGTTTCAGCTTGAAGATTGTTTAAAAACTTTTACTATTTTGATATATTCAGTTACATAATCTAAATAGTTGTTATATGGACTTACAGATTTGTTACATCCATCAATCAATTAGGAGTTTTACATAATCGATTGATCAATAAGCTGCCAGCTTATTCTGTTTAGCTGAGCAAAGTTTTGAAATCAGTTTACTTTGAGACTTAGATGCGATCTTCGTGTTCGTTTTTGTTTGCTAACACTATATACAGATTCAATTTGGTTTCGCATATGGAGTATGAGTAGATCTGTTCAGACGATGGAGGTGTGTTCGGGATTTAAGCGAGCTCAGCGCTCCGCTTCGCCAAAAAGGAGGCCTGGATACAAATGGTTATGCGCAATTTTGATTTCTGCAAATTTATAGATTGGTTTACTATTTGGTGTGTAGTGTAAATTTCATCTTGTAATATGCTGGTATTCATTGGTTAATTGCTACTTGTAATCTGTTTTAGCTTTGTGCTTTCATTCAGGTTGTTTAGCTTTGCAATATTCCTTGACTTCCTGTTAGTTAGTGTTTGGATGTACTAGAAAATCTACTAGCTGTGGATTATAAAGTGTAAAAGAGATATTGGATAAGAATTGTTAGTTGATTAGACTAGTAACTAAGATAGTGTAAAGTCTCATATTAAGACAATCATAGCTGTGCATTTGAGTAGTAAAATTGGGACAGTGATGTGAATTCATTTGTAGACATAGTTTAGAATAAGCTAGGTGAGTATTTTCCATTAGAAAATTAATAGCAGTAAAGTTTACTTGTAGAATTCTAAAGCTACTGTTAAGAATTGATAAATTTTGTTTTAGAATATTAAGTTTTGGAAATGTTCACATTAGGTCCATCATTGTGATAGTAGTAGTTACGCTCACAGTCCAGTTCTGTTAAGTTTAGTTAACCCGTTAGTCCAGATTAGTTAGGCTCGTTAGAATGTTATTGGGCTACACCATTATATTGTTGGGCTGCACCATTACGTTAGAATTTGTAATATAGTTAGGCTTGTATTTGTAATTCTTTTATTTTCTGTAATCTACTTGCTTGAATTGGATTTAATTGTTTGCTTTTACCATTTCAATACTAGTATAATATTACTATAATAATTGTCGAGTATTATATCAGTAAAATTTCTCGTTTTGCGTGCATTTATTGTCCACGTTTTATATTTTGTTAAAATTTGTATTTTGTGCATTTAAATGTCGTAATTGCAATATGTTTTTAGATAGTACGTATATATAGTAATAGATATTATTTTCACTTTTTACATGCTTTGTGCAAATTAGACATAGATACCAATCAAGCCTTTTATAACAAAAAACAATAAAGTCTTTGCTTGAAAAGTTATATCTATTCGATTAGATACCGAGGACAACTACACTAAAAACAATTTATTTGAGCTTATGGAGGAGGCCCTTGTATCGGGTTCACTTTGTTACAATTGTGATTTTCAAAACATTTTGCTTAAAATGAATTCACTATAGTAAACCTTCCTTAACTTGGGTTAAGCAAAGTTATCAATGTCATAAGTGTAGGGGAGTTTACTCCAATACTCTTAAACATTAAGGACAATGTTTATCTTAAGTGTATGGGGGTCTTCTATCTAAGTGACCTTACTAGAACATTGTCATTGCCTTCATGATAACTTAGAAATTAATTTTTTAAACATTTTTCAAATTTTTGATCTACTTTGGCCACCAAAAATATGCATTCATAATTTTTGCATTAATCATTTTTCATTTGCATAACACATTTGCATTGTATATTTTTCTTCTTTTAATTTCCATCAAAAATATATAAATGAAAAAAATATAATAAAGGATATGGTTTAACAAATCAAGACTTCTTTGACATATTAGGCCCGCCATGGATACTTTGACTCAACCCGAGTTTGCTTATTTAAGCATTCTCTAGCTAGTATCCTTAACCATGTACACCTTTATTGGTTTATTAGTCTAAGCATCTACTAGTCTCATTATTTGAGATTTTAAACTGTGAAGAATTAGAGATGATAGAGTTTGAAGTAAGTGTTAATGGCTAGATAAACCTCATATTAATTAATTGTGGCTTTTATATCCCCTTTCGTAACCTTTACTTTCTTGTCAACGCATGTATATATGTTCATAAATAATCAAGAACGGTTTTAATCGGTTTGTAGTCTCTTATGCATTTTTGACTAATCATTCGTGGTTGGTATAAGTACGTCTTAAGATTCTAAGTTAGAACGTTTTATGTGTACTAGACTTATGTCATGGTTAATACTTAGCGGGTGTTTTTTCTTTTATTATTTTCAATTTTCTTTGTGATGAATAAAGAAAAATAAGAGCGGCTTATGAGAAAATGAGTGGCTAGAAAGAAAAAATAATAATTATACAAGACTCCCAAGAGGGGCAGTGAAGTGTTAATTATAGTATCTATTGAATTTCAATATTACTTTCACAAGGATTGCGAGGATTTAATAGTTGCTCCAATCTAATATTACCTTGACGGGTTGCGGGATTGAAGATCCAAGGTCTCAAAAGGGCGGCGGATATAAATTATTGTGTGAGTTTTATTTTTCTTTTCTTAGCGAGTGTGTAGCTACTTATTAATGCATGACATAAGGATCTTACACATAAGGGGAATGACTTATTATTTTGGGTCGGACTTATATCAATTGTGGGCGGTTTTTCAAGTAATGGATATGATGGTTACTTAGGATTAAAACCGTGCTTCCTTATTTTCAGATTTTAAAACTTCTTATATTTCATGCTTTAAATGATGACAAATTTTCCCAAAAGCAATTTGCTCAAATAATAACCGGTTTTAGAGGCATAATAAGTGGGGGTATAATAGTAACACAATTAATTTGTATGAATAAGTCGATGCACTTTCACTTATGGATAACAATGATCTTGTTTTTAAGCTTGGTATGGGGAAAGTGAAACTTGAGGGATGATAAGTGTTCATGGTACCAAAGCCCTAATTAAAGTTTTTGATTTCTTTATGATTTATTTCCATTAAAACCATTTCAAGAAAAATAAAAAAATATATAAACAGAATCATTTCCTTTGCATTGCATTGTAAAAATCAAAATCATGCATCATATAGTGTAGTGTAGTGTAAAAGCATTCCATATTGGCCAAGGTGGATTAATTATGAGAAAAGTGTAAATTTGTGCTTTGAAATGTGGCATTGCATGAGGTCATGGAAATGATCAAGTGTAGGGGATTTGATATGAGTGAAATCTCATATCAATTATATCAAAGTCAAAGGACCTTTCTTGACAACTTTTGTTTGGAATTATTTGTTAAGTGTCAAGTACCGTCAGTGTAATTTAAGTACTGTTAGTGTTATGCAAGTACCGTTAGTGTTAACGCGGTACACAGTAAGTACTGCTACTTATAAAGTAAGTACTTCTATATTGATTAGGACGAATATATCTTTGTGTAAGATATGTCATAGTTATAGTTAGAGTATATCTTATGTGATATACTTAAATAGTTATAATATTTGTAATATATCGTCTGTGATATAGTTATCTTTATAGAATATTCTAAGGTTTCTAGGGTTCCTTACTCTATAAAAGGAACATAGGTACAATGTCATTCATGTACCTCATTCAAGTCGATTAATAAAAGAATCGAATAGTTAAAAGTAATTCTATTCTTCTATGCTTCATAAGTTATATTCCGCATAACTTATTTAATTTGAGTAAGAGTTCTCAAAGTCTTTTAGTTTGATTACAAACTACTATACTAGTTCTTAACAGAATATAGATCCAATCAAAGGGATCAACGAGTGGTATCAGAGCTTGTTGAGAAACTCTGAAAAAGAAGAACACAACCCCAAACACTCCACTCACACCAAAACTCAATGTCTCAACTAGAAGGTGATGATTGTCACTTGGATGATGTTCAAGACCCTGATCCTATACCACAGGGACAACCACAAGTTGTGCATCCTGCACCAGTACAAGGTGTTCAAGCCGTGAATGTTGTAGCTACCTCTACAAAAACAGCTTCTCATACTCTATCTGTTGTTAAACTCCCAGTACTCAAAGGTGACAATTATGAGACATGGGCTATGCAGATGGAACATTACTTGAATCACACAGATCACACTGTCTGATAAGTTATCAAGAATGGGATCACACCAAAGAAGCTACATTGGTTGCCAGACGGTACATGCTATGCTCTACCTGCTGTGACTGCTAAGGAGGTACAAGCAGAGATCAGAGAGAGAAAAGCCAGAACTGCTTTGGCTATGGCTCTTTTAGAAGATATCTACCAAGCTTTCATCATTATAAGGATGCTAAAGCTATGTGGGATGCTATAAAACTTAGATTTGGAGGTAATGACAAATCTAAGAAGATAAAGAAGATTGTTCTTAAGCAAGAATTTGATAACTTCTCAATTACCAGTATAGAGGGAATACATGGTGGCTATGGAAGGTTCAGTAAGCTTCTTATTCAATTGGCAGTTTATGGACAAGTAATTCCTAATGAAGAAGCTAATCTAAAATTCTTAAGAAGTGTTCCACCAGAGTGGAAAGCAATGGCCATGCACTTCATCACAAGAGATGATCTAGAAACAATTCCTTTTGATCATCTCTATAACAATCTTAGAGCATACGAGATGGATGTGAAAGGCACTAAAGTAACTAAGGCAGCGACTACTACAAAGTCTAACTTGGATTTTGTGTCAGATGGAAACATCGGTACTTATGTTCATAGTACCGCTAGTGGATCAAGCAGCGGTACATACTTCACAAATACCGTTGGAGGACTTACAAGCAGTACTTACCCACAAAGTATTGAAGGCAGCCCCATAGTCTCTCAAAATCCACATGGAAGGTCTTCACCATTGTTTAGTGACAATGATGCCTTCTCGTTCTTCGCTAGACAAGACAACGGGCCAAGATTAACACTCAATGACTTGTTCCAAACGGATGATGCGGATGTTAAAGAGATGGATCTTAAATGGCAAGCTGCTATGGTGTTAGTAAGATCTAATAGGTTCTTCAAGAAGACTGGAAGAAAGATGACTGTTGATCCTAATGAGCCATTAGGATATGACAAGTCCAAAGTTGAATGCTATAACTGTGGAAGCAATGGACACTTTGCAAGAGAATGCTCTAGAGACAAAGCTGAGAGTAGCAGCCAGAAGTCCAAGCACGGCTATAGAACCAGTCCAAGAATAACTGAAAGCTTTCCAAAAGGAAACAGCAGAAGTCCTAAATGAACTAAAGCATTGGTAACTATAGATGGAGTGGTAAATTGGGCTGAAGAAGAAGAAGAAGAAGAGCTTGGTCTAATGGCTCTCTCACATGAAAAATTGAGGTACATCCTTGTTCTAAAGACTGTGTTCTTAAATTTAATAGCTTAAAAGAAGAACTAGAGGATCAGTATCAAAAGGTTAACACATGCACTGTAGAATTAAATGCTTTTAAACAGGGTGTTGTTAAATTAGAAGAAAGTGTACAAAAAGGCTCAACAAAACTATGAAGAGAAAATAAGAATTTTAACTCTTTAAATGAGGGAAAAAGATGTGGAAATAAAAGATTTTGAAAGACAACTTTTAAAAGTGTCAACAGAAAATGAAGTTTTAAAAGCCAGTCTTTATAATGAAAGGGAAGTGATTAATCATTGGCAAAAATCCTCTAAAGGATTGGGAAAATTGATTAATTCACAAATGGGGTGTTATGATAAATCAGGCCTAGGATATATTAAGGACCAACCTGGTATAACTTTAACTGACAAGGACTTATCAAAAGGGATTTTTGATAGTTATAGTGAGGTAGATAATACACCTGAGAATGATAGATATGCTGAAGGAATAAAGGCAGTTCCTCCACCACTATCAAGAATTTTCATGCCCCCTAATAATGATACAAGTATAGAGTTAGAAGAACCAAAGGTTAAAAATACCTCAAACTCTAGTACTTTGTCCCAAGAAAAGACTGTTGTGACCAAAAACATTGTTTATCCACCTTTAATTAACAACTTTGTTTCGGAAGAATCTAAGTCTAGTTCTGCTCCCAAGCAGGTAAAAACTCTTAGCAAGATATTGGAAACAATGTAAAACATAATAAAACCAAAAGGGATGGGCTAGGTTTTGAGAAAGTCAAGTCAAAACAACCTTTTGGGTCTTCTTTAAGAAGAAAATGATGTTATGTTTGTGGTAGTCTAAGTCATTTTATCAAAGATTGTACTTTATATGAAGATAAAATTATGAAGCAAAAGGCTGCACAAAGGGTCATGAAAAATAGTAACGGGAAAAATGCACAGGTTAATAGGAATCAGAAACTTAAGAATGACAAACCTAAGTTTGATCATTCAAGGGTAGCCAAACAGGGTAAAAATAAATCTACCAAAAGTTTTGTTCCTAGAGCAGTACTTATGAAACAAGGACTAGTACCTTTAAAGTCTAGTAAACCATGTACCGGCAAGTTAGACCTGCAAGTACTGCTAGACCAAACTTAAGTACTGTTGTTTTAAAGTCTGACAAACAAAAGTTCTCTAATACTTCTAAGAATGTTGTTGTAAAAGATAAAACATCTAGAAGTAAGAATAATAACAAACCAGTGTAAATGTGGGTTCCTAAAAGAGAAAAATCATGTGTTAAAGCAAGTACTGCTAAAGCAGTACTTAAGGCAAAGAAGTCTGAGCACATAGAGTCACCCTATGTCTTTGACTACATAACTGAAACCATGAAGTATAAGAGAAAAAGTAGCATTACTGGTAATGCTTCAGAACAGACTCTTAAGTGTGTAGGCCCCACAAGATCCGAGCCAAATGTGGCTTGGGTCCATGTTAAAAACTAATGAGTTTTATTTATGTACAGGGGCATCTAATTGATGAATTGAAAGACAAAGGTATAGTAGATAGTGGATGCTCAAGACACATGACAGGAAACAAAGATTTTCTTGCTGAAGAATTCAGAGGAGGACGAGTAGACTTTGGAGGTAGAAAAGGTAGAATCACTGGCAAAGGGAAAATCAATGCAGGGAAGTTGGAATTTGAAGATGTGTTCTTTGTAAAAATATTGAATGAGTTCAATCTCTTTTCTGTATCACAAATGTGTGATAAGAAGAACAAGGTGTTGTTCGCAGACAAAGGCTGCTTGGTGTTGTCTAAAGACTTTGAGATGCCTAAGGAATCTCAAGTACTTCTAAAAGTACCCATGCAAGAAAATATGTACACCTTTAATCTTCATACTATTACTCCAACAGGTGGTATTACATGTTTACTAGCTAAGGCTTCTATTGATGAGTCTAATTTATGGCATAGAAGGTTAGGTCATGTGAATTTCAAAAATCTTAACAGATTAGTGAATAGGAATTTGGTTAGAGGTTTACCTAACAAATCTTTTTAAAATGATTTCACATGTGTTGCCTGTCAAAAAGGTAAACAACATAGAGCCTCTTGTAAGACCAAGACTGTCAACATTGTGACAAAACCTTTACAGTTGTTGCATATGGATTTGTTTGGTCCAGTTTATGTAAGAAGCATTAGTCATAAGACCTTTTGTCTAGTCATAACTGATGATTATAGTAGATTTAGTTGGGTTTACTTTTTAGCTCTTAAAAGTGAAATAAATGAATTACTTAAGGATTTTATCACTTTAGTTGAAAAGCAGTTCACTAAACCGGTTTTAATCATTAGGACTGATAATGGGACAGAATTCAAGAATGCTGAATTTGATGAATTCTGTAGGTCTAAAGGAATTAAGAGACAATTTAGTAATCCTAGGACTCCACAATAAAATGGAGTAGCTGAAAGGAAGAATAGGACACTAATTGAGGCTGCTAGAACTATGTTGGCTGATTCTCTTTTGCCAAATACCTTTTTGGCAGAAGCAATCAACACTACATGTTATGTGTTAAATACAGTCTTAGTGACTAAGCCTCAAAACAAAACACCTTATGAACTTTTGACTGGTGTGAAGCCTACCATAAGTCATTTAAGACCTTTTGGGTGTCATGTGTCTATACTAAATACTCTTGATTATTTGGGAAAGTTTGATGGAAAGTTTGATCCAGGATATCCTGTAGGATATTCAGTGCAAAGTAAAGCATATAGGGTTTATAATTTGGCATCTAAAAAGGTTGAAGAAAATGCCCATGTTAATTTCTTAGAAAATAAACCCAATGTCCCAGGAATAGGTTATGCTTGGATGTTTGATTTAGATTATCTAACTAACTCCATGGATAACTATTCTCTGCAAAAGAATTGTCAAACTAACAATGCAGGTGAGGAGTCAAATGCAACTAATGTAGGTACTCAAGAAGAGGTTTCTTCATCAGATGATGATGTTCATATCTATGTGCCCAATATGCCTACTGTTACTCCCATGATTGCTACTCCCAAGAAACAAACCATGGCATCAAAAGATGATCAAGCCTCCCAAGAACTTCAGAGGTTTCAAGATCAAGAAAAGAATGCTACATCTGCTAATAAGCATTCAGGAGAAGAATCTTTTGAGTCACAACACTCAGCAGTACATACCACACCTAGCGGTACTTCATCTACAAGTACTGCTAAGTCAAAATTTGCTAAATTTGTTGACTCGCTAGAAGAGATTTTACAAGCTATGGACGATGAAGACGTATATGCTAGTCCAGCTGAAGGAATCTTCTCTAAAGCTTTCTATGATGAGCAGGGTGTAGTAACTGATTTCAACAATTTGGAAACAGAAATTCCAGTCAGTTCTATTCCCACTAATAAAGTCAACAACAACCACCCTACTACACAGATCATTAGAGATCCCAAATCTGCTGTACAAACCAGAAGACAACTTCAAACCAATATTGAAACTCATGCACTTGTGAGTTATGTCAAACAACAGCAGAGAACTAATCATAAAGATACTCAGCATTGTTTGTTTGCATGTTTCTTATCCCAAATAGAGCACAAAAACATTTCTCAGGCTCTTGATGAAGAAAGTTGGGTAGATGTCATGCAAGAAGAATTAACACAATTTGAGCTATAAAAAGTTTGGATTCTTGTGGATCTTCCCTCAGATAAGAGAGTAATTGGTACTAGATGGGTTTTCAGGAACAAGAAGGATGAAAGATGAGTTGTTGTAAGGAACAAGGAAAGACTTGTTGCTCAAGGCTATAGACAGGAAGAAGGGATAGACTATGATGAGGTTTTTGCACCAATGGCAAGGATAGAAGCCATTAGGTTATTTTTGGCCTTTGCATCATATATGGGTTTTATAGTCTATCAAATGGATGTGAAAAGTGCCTTTCTTTATGGTACTATTTCAGAGGAGGTATATGTATCACAACCTCCAGGTTTTGTAAATCCTAAATTCCCCAATAGAGTCTACAAGGTTATCAAAGCACTTTATGGTCTGCATCAAGCTCCAAGAGCCTGGTATGCAACTTTATCCAATTTTCTGCTAGAACATGGATATAGGAGAGGAACCATTAACAAAACTCTATTCATCAAGAAAAATGCTAAGGATATCATTCTAGTTCAAGTCTATGCTGATGACATCATTTTTGGTTCTACCAAGAAGACATGGTGTGAGGAGTTTGAGGCTTTAATGAAAGGAAGATTTTAGATGAGTTCTATGGGAGAACTGAAATTGTGTATAATTGAAGTTCGTTTTCCCAATTCTCAACAAATTGAAAGTCCTAACAAGATCAGATTTATAATCGTTTTTGGTTGGTAAGATTATTTGGCTTTGCTATTTCTGTTTGAACAATCAAGTAAAAATGGAAAATATTAACTACGTAACCGTAAAACAAATTGTCAAGTTCCACATTTGTTATTCAAGTAAAGACAAAAATGTAAATCTATGAAAGTAAAGGGCAAAAAATGTGAATTCTGAAAATTAAAGTGCTTGAAATGCAAAACAATTAACTAGAAGGACTAATTATGTAAATGTAACTAACAAGTAGCTAATTTTAACAAACTAATAAAACTGTCTAACCAACTTTTAACTAATCTGAAATTCTAAGGACTAAACTTAGCAAACCCTAAAGATTAGGAAAAATAAGCTAAAAGTGCAACTAATTAACAACTGAGGGACCTAAGTGCAATTTCTAAAAACTTTTTAACAAAAACGGGATAGAATGATTAATAAGCTCGTTTAAGCTGAATTCTCAACCAAATAAGCTCTAATAAGTTGCAAAAGATTTAAAATCTGATTTTAGCTAGGCTAGTAAAAGGATTTATGCTGAAACTAAGTAAAACTCAAACTAGCTTATTCTAATAAGCCCATTTTAAGCTAACTAATAAGCTAAACGTGCACAATCCAATTTTCTTGCAAAAACTTTTTAATCAGCTATAAGAAGCAAGGAATGTCTTTTCTTATCAAAAATCATCAAGTAATGAATTCAGAAAATGAAATTAAGCTAAAAGAGTGCTTATTTGACTTTCGTTGACCAAATTTTCCAAAAAGCTGAAAACTTCAAAATTTATCCAGGAACACTTTCTAATAAGAATTGTGAAAGAAAATTGGCAAGTTTATGAAGTGGAAATGCTTGAATGAGAAAATAGTTTGACACCTTACCACAGAGAATGAGAAATGCTAAAGGGCTTAATCAAATGCTTATTTCTCTTTCAAAACTAGATACTGTAGATTTTCCTTTAAACACTAAAACTACAGATGTTGAGTGATGATTAGAAACTTGTTTGAAGAAATTTGATCCAGTAACAAAGGAATGCTAATGAATTTAAAATCAACACTTTCTAAAAACTTGCTTAACCAAAACTGAGCCAGACTTTTTCAAATGCCATTTGCCTGTTTTACTAAAAACTTGACTTGAAAACTATGTAAACTTGTTTGCTATGATTAAATGACTGAAAGAGAACTAAAATTAACCACTTACTAACACTTGAACTCAAATAAAATCCTACTCTCAAACACTAGTTATCTGAACTTATTAAACTTTTCTGAAAGAGATTTAAGCTAGAAGCTAAACTGATTCAAGACAGATATCAAGCTAAGTTTAGTGACTAAAATGTAATGGATTAGAACTGATTTCAAGCTATGAAACAGACTTACACTCAAAATGCTCTAATAAGCTAAAATGACTGATATTAAGCAAACAAGAACGAGATTAAAGCAAGAAATCAAGTGCTATGCTAAAATTAAGCTACACAATCATCAAAATCAAATCAATATCAGCTAAACACACTTGATCATGAAGGCAAATAGATTTACACTAGGAATTGAGCATGAAAGCAACATTTTAGAGGAACAAAAATGCAGAAAATCAACACCTTCTAGCTTAGGCCTCCTTTTGGGAGTAGAGAAGCGCTGTGCTTTCTAGCTAGTGCTAAACCACCACCTTAGCACTAGAATCAACTAAACATCAACTGATCAACAGCCATCAACGTCTTAATCACCATTAATGAGCTTGAATTCTTCAAAATCTACTCAAACTTGAACTGGATTAAACAGAACATGAACAACAGCTACAGGTATTCACAATTAGCTAATCATGATCAATGGTGATCATAACAAGCTAAGAACATCAACAGAGTAACAAGATTCAAGGTATGAACAGTAGATGAAGAAGATTAATGTGAAATTTTATTTATTGAATTGGAAAGGTGGTTACAAAGCTGGTAAAGTAGTTACAACTACTAACAGACTCAAGAGATTGTCAGTCTCTTGAGTTGTGAAGCTAATCTAAACTTAATTGATAGAAAAAGGAAAAGTGTGTGTGTTTTCACACTTTCTATATTACAGGAAATGAAATCTATCTAGGGTATTTATAGAATTTAGGTGAGTGTTGGTGAGGGTGAGTGACGTGTTGCATCCAATCCCAAGCTTCCACGTGTCTTCAATTGGTTAATTGTGATTTGCAAGTGATGAACAACTTTGGGGATTTTTGAATGACTTAATTTCAGTCCAATTAAGTTGTTGGGTTGAATTCCTGGCTTGATTTTGATCAACTTTCATATTTATATCTTCTTCTGAAATGCAATGTAGCTCAATCCCGTCCATGGGTTCTTTGTTGAAGAAGATGGCCATGCGGCACTTTCTGGTTGTCCGAGAGGAAAAAACACGGATCACAATCCATATTGGATAAAAGTAATATTGGATGGCGTGTTGCTATTGGTGGAAATGAGTTGAGTGCGCTACACTGTTAGGATTTTGTTTATTTAATTGTGACGGCTGTGAGTGGCCAGGTGGCAATGATTTGGCAATCCTGGTGACTGGATTCTTGCATTCTCATTGGTTGAGACTTCTCCACACGGATCAAGTACAAAATATCTTTCCAAAAATGGTAGAAATGGTCCTTGTACTTGGCAGTTTTGTGTTTTGTGCTAGAATCTTCATTTCTTTGACAATTTCAGTCCTTCAACTTTCATTCTTAATCATTTGAGCCCTTTGACTTGGTTGACTTGAGAGTTGACCAGGTTTGACTTTCATCTTGACTTTGACAAATGTACACTTTTGATCCTTCAACTTTGGAATGTTGTCAAGATAAGTCCTTTGTCTTCAAAGTCTTGTCACTCTTGATCCTTCTTTGTCTTTTCATCCAAATTAGCTTTATTTTCTTCTTGTTTGCTTGAAAATGCATCCTTCTTACCTATTTGTACACAAACACAAAACATACCACATAATTCCGCTTTATAGCACAAAGTTTAGGTATTTTTCTTGTGTTTTAGGGTGATTTGTTGATTAATTGATATGAGTTTTTGCTCATATCAAATCCCCTACACTTGAACATTGCCATGACCTCATGCAATGCTATATTTTAAAGCACAAATTTGCATTCTTCTCATAATTAATCCACATTGGCCAAAATAGAATGCATCTACACTACTCTACATTATATGATGCATGATTTTAATTTTTAACAATGCAATGAAAAAGAAACAATTCTATTTATGTCTTTTTGGATTTTTCTTGAAATGGTTTTGATGGAAATAACTCATAAAGAAATCAATGACTTTGATTAGGACTTGGGTACCATGGACACTTATCACCCTCAAGCTTCACTTTCCCCATACTAAGCTTAAAAATGGGATCATTGTATTCACAAGTAAAAAGTGCATCAACTTATTCATGACAATTAAATGTGGAATCCGGTTATTAATTGAGCAAATTGCTTTTGGGCAAATCTGTCATTATTTCAAGTGTGAAGTATAAGAAATGCAAAATCCAAAAATAAGGAAGCACGGTTTTAATCCTAAGTAATCCTCTCATCCATTACTTGAAAAACCGCTCACAATTAATATAAGTCCGTTTCAAGAGTAATAAGTCATTCGCCTTATGTGTAAAATCTTCATGTCATGCATTAATAAGTAGCTACACACTCGCTAAGGAAAGAAAAATAAAACTCACGCAATAATTTACATCCGCCATCTTTTTTAGACTTTGGATCTTCAACCCCGCAACCCGTCAAGGTAATATTGGATTGGAGCAACTATTAAATTCCTGTAACCCGTCAAGGTAATATTGGAATCTAATAGTTACTATAATTAACACTTCACTACCCCTCTTGGGAGTCTTGTATAATTATCTTTTTTTCTTTTTCTTTTTCTTCTTTTTTCTCTTTCTAGCCACTCATTTTTTGTAAGCCGCTCTTATTTTTCTTTATTCCTCACAAAGAAAGTTGAAAAGAATAAAAGGAAAAACACCCGCTATATATTAAGCATGACATAATTCTAGTACACATAAAACGTTCTAACTTAGAATCTTAAGACGTACTTATATCAACCATGAATGATTGGAAAAAATGCATAAGATATTACAAACCGATTAAAACCGTTCTTGATTATTTATTAACATATATACATGCGAAGAAAATAGAGGTGAAGAAGAAAAGGGTTTAGCCACAAGTAATTATCATGAAGTTTATCTAGCCCTTTTATACTTGCTTCAACTCTATCATTTCCCATTCTCCACAAATTTAAAATCTCAAATAATGAGATTGGTGCATGCTTAGCCTAATAGACCAATGAAGGACTACATGGTTAAGGATACTAGCTAGAGAATGCTTAGATAAGCAAACTCGGGTTGAGTCAAAATATCTATGGCGGGGCTAATATGTCAAAGAAGTCTAAACTTGTTAAACCATGTTCTTATTATATTTTTCCTTTTTCAATTTTTCCTAAAGAACAAAAGAAAGAATATATACAATGCAAATGTGTTATGCAAACGGAAAATGATTGATGAAAAAAAATATGAATGCATATTTTTGGTGGCCAAAGAAGATCAAAAATTTTAAAAATGTTTGAAACATTAATTTTCCATGTTATCATGAAGGTCAATGACAAGTTCTAGGTAAGGTCACTTTGATAGAAGACCCCCTACACTTAAGCTAAACATTGTGCTCAATGTTTAAGAGCATGAAAGTATAAAAACTTCCCCTACACTTATGACAATGAATAGACTTTGCTTAACCCAAGTTAAGGAAAGATCAACTATAGTGAATTCATTTTTAAAGCACAAGGTGTTTCTGAAAGATCACAATAGTCACGAAGTGAACCGGATACAAGGGCCTCCTCCATAAGCTCCAAGGCATGAAATGAGTGAGCAACCCTACAAACATCATGAAGACAAAAGAAGGTCTCCCCTACACTTAACCTCAACTCTCTATACCCTTATTTCTAACCTATAACACACTAAACCTAGTTATACAATGCTTGAGTTAAGGAGTCTCTAGCTCGACTCTTCCCTCAATGAATTAATTCATGGGGAAAATGGGGATCTCTTGGACCATTTCAACGGAAATGTCCTCCCCAAAATAATGTTTCACACGGTGACCATTCACTTTAAAATTTGGACCATCGGGTTGTGACAACTCAATAGTTCCATATGGAAACACTTGAGCAATAGTGAATGGACCGGACCATCTCGACTTAAGCTTGCCCGTAAAAAGTTTCAACCTTGAGTTAAAGAGAAGAACCGGCTCTCCAACTTTAAACTCACGGTTCTTGATCTTAGCATCATGCAATTTCTTAGTCTTCTCTTTATAAAGCAAAGAATTCTCATAGGCATTGGCTCTCAATTCATCCTTCTCATTAAGTTGATCTTTCCTATGTGAACCGGCTTGGTTTAAATCAAAGTTAGCCCACTTGAGAGCCCAATATGCCTTGTGTTCTAACTCGAATGGGAGGTGGCATGCTTTTCCATAGACAAGCCTATAAGGGGTACAACCAATTGGTGTCTTAAAAGCCGTCCTAAAAGCCCACAAAGCATCATCAAGCTTATCCGACCAAGAGGCTCGATGCTCTCCCACCGTTCTCTCTAAAATTCTCTTTAAACCACGATTTGTGACCTCGGTTTGACCATTGGTTTGAGGGTGATACGCGGTAGAAAGTCTATGATTAACTCCATATTTCTTCATAACTCTCGTGAATTGATCATTACAAAAGTGCGTACCACGATCACTTATGATGGCCCGAGGTACACCAAATCTAGCAAATAATTGCTTCAAGAACTTCACAACAACTCTTGCATCATTGGTAGGTAAGGCTTTAGCCTCAACCCATTTGGACACATAATCCACCGCTACAAGTATATACTTATTTCCCTTAGAAGATGGAAAAGATCCCATAAAATCTATGCCCCATACATAAAAAATCTCACACTCTTGAATAAAATTTTGTGGCATCTCATCACGTTGCGTAATTTTTCCTTGTCTTTGACATACATCACAAAATTTCACCATCTCTTGGGCATCTTTGTAAATGGAAGGCCAATAGTAACCCGAATCAAAGACTTTCTTGGCGGTATAGTTGGGCCCAAAATGTCCACCCGTAGGTCCTTTATGACAAGCTTCTAAAATTTTAAATGCCTCGGGCCCATCTACACACCGTCTAATGATTTGGTCCGCACATTGCCTAAAAAGATAAGGATCATCCCAAACGTAGTACTTAACTTCCTTAAGAAATTTAATCTTTTGTTGGGAAGTAAGATCCTCTATAAGCACATTCCCCACAAGATAGTTTGCTATATCCGCAAACCAAGGGGTGGCATCCTCTTGGGAAGAGATACACATGAGCTCCTCTAATGGAAAGGATTCATTGATTTCTTTATTAGGAAAATCTCCTTGAAAAGGATGCTCAAGTCTACTCAAGTGATCCGCCGCTAAATTCTCGGCTCCTTTCTTATCTCGAATTTCTATCTTAAACTCTTGAAGCAACAAAACCCATCTCAAAAGCCTAGGCTTAGCATCTTGCTTTGTCATGAGATACTTGAGAGCGGAATGATCCCTATAAACTATGGTTTTGGATAGCACAAGGTATGGTCTAAATTTCTCAAAAGCATAGACTATAGCAAGCAACTCTTTTTCCGTGGTAGTATAATGAAGTTGTGCACCGGTCATGGTTTTACTCGCATAGTGTATAGGTTGAAAATGCTTATTCACTCTTTGTCCTAAGACGTCCCCCAGCGCATAATCACTAGCGTCACTCATAAGCTCAAAAGGTAATTCCCAATTTGGAGAAACCAAAACGGGAGCCTTTGTCAATTTCTCCTTAAGAGTCTCAAAAGATTCCAAACACTCTTGGTTGAAAATGTAAGGAGCCTCTTTTTCCAAGAGGTGAGTCATCGGTCTAGCTATCTTAGAAAAATCTTATATGAAGCGCCTATAAAACCCCGCATGACCTAAGAAACTCCTTACACCTTTAACCGTAGTGGGTGGGGGAAGCTTAGCAATCACATCAATTTTAGCTCGATCCACTTCTAACCCCTTATTGGATATTTTGTGTCCCAAAACAATTCCCTCTTTCACCATAAAGTGACATTTTTCCTAATTAAGAACTAAACGTGTTTCCTCACAACATTTAAGCATTCGTTCTAAATTGGTGAGACATGAGGTAAATGAATATCCAAAGACGGAAAAGTCATCCATGAAAACCTCCATTGTTTGCTCTATCATATCATGGAAAATTGCCATCATGCACCTTTGAAACGTCCCCGGTGCATTACATAAACCGAAAGGTATTCTCTTGTAAGCAAATGTACCGTAGGGACAAGTGAATGTGGTCTTTTCTTGATCCTTAGGGTCAATGGGTATTTGGAAATAACCCGAAAAGCCATCAAGAAAGAAATAGTACTCATTCCCCGGCAGCGGCGCCATTTGAAATTGTGTATAACTGAAGTTCGTTTTCTCAGTTCTCAACAAATTGAAAGTCCTAACAAGATCGGGTTTATAATCCTTTTTGGTTGGTAAGGTTATTTGGCTTTGCTATTTCTATTGGAACAATCAAGTAAAAATTGAAAATATTAACTACGTAACCGTAAAATAAATTGTCAAATTCCACATTTGTTATTCAAATAAAGACAAAAATGTAAATCTATGAAAGTGAAGGGCTAAAAATGTAAATTTTGAAAATTAAAGTGCTTGAAATCCAAAACAGTTAACTACAAGGACTAATTATGTAAATGTAACTAACAAGTAGCTAATTTTAACAAACTAATAAAACTGTCTAACCAACTTTTAACTAATCTGAAATTCTAAGGACTAAACTTAGCAAACCCTAAAGATTAGGAAAATAAGCTAAAAGTGCAACTGATTAACAACTGAGGGACCTAAGTGCAATTTCTAAAGACTTTTTAACAAAAACGGGATAGAATGATTAATAAGCTCGTTTAAGCTGAATTCTCAACCAAATAAGCTCTAATAAGTTGCAAAAGATTTAAAATCTGATTTTAGCTAGGCTAGTAAAAGGATTTAAGCTGAAACTAAGTAAAACTCAAACTAGCTTATTCTAATAAGCCCATTTTAAGCTAACTAATAAGCTAAACGTACACAATCCAATTTTCTTGCAAAAACTTGTTAACCAACTCATAGGAAGCAAGGAATGTCTTTTCTTATCAAAAATCATCAAGTAATGAATTCAGAAAATGAAATTAAGCTAAAAGAGTGCTTATTTGACTTTCGTTGACCAAATTTTCCAAAAAGCTGAAAACTTCAAAATTTATCCAGGAACACTTTCTAATAAGAATTGTGAAAGAAAATTGGCAAGTTTATGAAGTGGAAATGCTTGAATGAGAAAATAGTTTGACACCTTACCACAGAGAATGAGAAATGCTAAAGTGCTTAATCAAATGCTTATTTCTCTTTCAAAACTAGATACTGTAGATTTTCCTTTAACACACTAAAACTACAGATGTTGAGTGATGATTAGAAACTTGTTTGAAGAAATTTGATCCAGTAACAAAGGAATGCTAATGAATTTAAAATCAACACTTTCTGAAAACTTGCTTAACCAAAACTGACCCAGACTTTTTCAAATGCCATTTGCCTGTTTTACTAAAAACTTGACTTGAAAACTATGTAAACTTGTTTGCTATGATTAAATGACTGAAAGAGAACTAAAATTAACCACTTACTAACACTTGAACTCAAATAAAAATCCTACTCCCAAACACTAGTTATCTGAACTTATTAAACTTTTGTGAAAGAGATTTAAGCTAGAAGCTAAACTGATTCAAGACAGATATCAAGCTAAGTTTAGTGACTAAAATGTAATGGATTAGAACTGATTTCAAGCTATGAAACAGACTTACACTCAAAATGCTCTAATAAGCTAAAATGACTGATATTAAGCAAACAGGAATGAGATTAAAGTAAGAAATCAAGTGCTATGCTACAATTAAGCTACACAATCATCAAAATCAAATCAATATCAGCTAAACACACTTGATCATGCAGGAAAATAGATTTACACTAGGAATTGAGCATGCAAGCAACATTTTAGAGGAACAAAAATGCAGAAAATCAACACCTTCTAGTTTAGGCCTCCTTTGGGGAGTAGAGAAGCACTGTGCTTTCTAACTAGTGCTAAACCACCACCTTAGCACTAGAATCAACTAAACATCAACCGATCAATAGCCATCGACATCTTAATCACCATTAATGAGCTTGAATTCTTCAAAATCTACTCAAACTTGAACTGGATTGAACAAAACAGTAACAACAGCTACAGGTCTTCACAATTAGCTAATTATGATCAACGGTGATCATAACAAGCTAATAACATCAACAGAGTAACAAGATTCAAGGTATGAACAGTAGATAAAGAAGATTAATGTGAAATTTTATTTATTGAATTGGAAAGGTGGTTACAAAGCTGGTAAAGTAGTTACAACTACTAACAGACTCAAGAGATTGTCAGTCTCTTGAGCTGTGAAGCTAATCCTAACTGAATTGAGAGAAAAAGGAAAAGTGTGTATGTTTTCACACTTTCTACATTACAAGAAATGAAAGCTATCTAGGGTATTTATAGAATGTAGGTGAGTGTTGGTGAGGGTGAGTGACGTGTTGCATCCAATCCTAAGCTTCCACGTGTCTTCAATTGGTTAATTGTGATTTGCAGGTGATGAACAACTTTGGGGATTTTTGAATGACTTAATTTCAGTCCAATTAAGTTGTTGGGTTGAATTCCTGGTTTGATTTTGATCAACTTTCATATTTATATCTTCTTCTGAAATGCAATGTAGCTCAATCTCGTCCCTGGGTTCTTTGTTGAAGAAGATGGCCACGTGACACTTTCTGGTTGGCCGAGAGGGAAACACACGGATCACAATCCATATTGGATAAAAGTAATATTGGCTGGCGTGTTGCTATTGGTGGAAATGAGTTGAGTGCGCTGCACTGTTAGGATTTTGTTTATTTAATTGTGACGGCAGTGAATGGCCAGTGGCAATGATTTGGCAATCCTGGTGACTGGATTCTTGCATTCTCATTGGTTGAGACTTCTCCACACGGATCAAGCACAAAATATCTTTCCAAAAATGGCAGAAATGGTCCTTGTACTTGGCAGTTTTGGGTTTTGAGCTAGAATCTTCATTTCTTTGACAATTTCTGTCCTTCAACTTTCATTCTTAATCATTTGAGACCTTTGACTTGGTTGACTTGAGAGTTGACCAGGTTTGACTTTCATCTTGACTTTGACAAATGTACACTTTTGATCCTTCAACTTTGGAATGTTGTCAAGATAGGTCCTTTATCTTCAAAGTCTTGTCACTCTTGATCCTTCTTTGTCTTTTCATCCAAATTAGCTTGATTTTCTTCTTGTTTGCTTGAAAATGCATCCTTCTTACCTATTTGTACACAAACACAAAACATACCACATAATTCCGCTTTATATCACAAAGTTTAGGTATTTTTCTTGTGTTTTAGGGTGATTTGTTGATTAATTGATATGAGTTTTTGCTCATATCAAGAACTAACTTTCTTTTTGGGACTGCAAGTCAAACAAAGGAAAGATGGAATATTTATCAACCAAGATAAATATGTTGTTGAAATCTTGAAGAAATTTTCATGTATGGATACAAGGAGTACAAGCACACCTTTTGAAGCTAAGAAGTCTTTATCAAAAGATGAACATGGAGAAAATGTTGATATTCATCTATACAGATCAATGATTGGTTCATTGATGTATCTTACTGCTTCAAGGCCAGATATTATGTTTGCTGTGTGTGCCTGTTCAAGAGTACAAGTTCATCCAAAGGTGTCACATCTACATGTTGTGAAGAAGATTTTTAAGTATCTTAAAAGTCAACCCAATTTAGGATTTTGGTATCCCAGAGATTCCACCTTTGAATTGGAAGCTTACTCAGACAGTGATTATGCTGGTATCCCAGAGGTTGTCAATTCCTAGGCAGAAGACTCATATCATGGCAGTGCAAGAAGCAAACCATTGTTGCTACTTTTACAACTGAAGCTGAATATGTAGTTGCTGCTCATTGATGTGGACAAGTACTTTGGATTCAAAATCAGTTGTTAGATTATGGGTTTAACTTCATGAACACCAAGATTTACATTGATAATGAAAGTACTATATGCATTGTCAAAAATCCGGTATTTCACTCTAAGACCAAGCATATTGAAATAAGACATCACTTTATAAGAGATGCTTATGACAAGAAGCTTATTCAAGTCCTGAAAATTCATACAAACAACAATGTAGCTGATTTGTTGACCAAGGCATTTGATGCGAAGAGATTTGAATTCTTGGTGACACACATTGGTATGCTCAACCAATAGCCTGCTGCATATGTTCAGGGGAAGTAATAGATGTACACATTTTTATACTAATTTTTATTGTATAGTCTATGTTTTGTGTTTTTGATGTAATTGCAGGTTAATAGAAAAAGATAAAAGAGGTTACAATGATAGTGGAACGCATGAACTGGTCAAAATTATGAGGTACCGTTATAACTCCAAGTACCGCTAGCACAAATTCAAGTACCGAGTATGTTCCATGTACCGCTACATGTCCGTTGTACCGTTAAGGTTCTCTTTTGTAAATTTGGCGGTTTCTTCGCGCTTGGGTTTGTTATTTACTTAAATACTTACTCTAATTTTTCGATCATAAAAAATACTAATGGTTGCTTTACAAGTGATCTCTAAGCATAATTTGGTTGCGAATCTTGCTACGAATGATGACTCTCTTGGATTCCATGAGATTCTTGGTTTCTTATCTCGAAGTCATGTTCGTTTTTCACTCACTGTAAGTCCAGTTGTCTCTATTTCCATTGTTGAACAATTTTGGAACACTACTGTGTTAGGTACTCGGTTTGATCAACCTTGCATTAAGGCTAGGGTGAATCATTGAAATATATATGTAACTGATGTACTGCTAAGGGCAAGTTTGAGATTACGTGATGCGAATGGACTTAGTATGCTTAATAATACAGAGATTCATGATGGCCTTACAGCCATGAGCTATGGAGGTGGTAGGGAAAGTTTTACTTTCTTTAAAGCTTTATTTTCACCTCAATGGAAATTGCTTTTTCATGCTATTATTCACTGTTTAAGCTCTAAAAGTACATCTTTTGATCAAACACCTGCTGCATTGGAATCAGCTGGTGTTTGTCTAGCAAATAACAGAGTTTTTAATTTTTAAAATTAATTTTTGAAGGCATGACTAGGAATTTGGAAGGAACTAAAAAGTTTTTGATGTATCCTAGATTTATTCAGACTTTAGTTAGTGACCAAATACCTAACCTACCAGAGTTAACTGATACATGGGATGTTCCTACATTCACAAAGAGAACCTTCTCTTTCTTGACCAAACAAGGCAATGCCTTTACAGGAAAAGTTACACCATTGTTTGATCATATGTTAGCCCAACCTGCCAATCAAGAAGGTGAGTAACCGAGCAATGCTAGTGCTTCTCAGCAAACTCCTTCTCACCAAAGTTCCCATTCCCTAGAAGATTCACAATCTTCTTCTCACAATGTTGGTGATCCATCAAACAATGATGAGATGATCCACACACATGATGCTTCTATTGCTGCTAGTGGTTCACCACAAGCACAAGCACCAGAGGTGGTGGATGTTGCAAATTTAACTGATTTGTGTACTAGTTTGTCCCAACAGGTACATGTGTTGCAGAAAGAAAAGCTTGTTTTACACAAGAAAATAGTCGAATTGGAAGCTAGCCTAGTCAAGTTGAGGAACAAAGTATCCCCTTGGATGAGGCATCATAGATCTATTCAGAAGGCTACACTCAAGAAGCAAAGATTCAGGAACCATAAGAAAAGGAAACTGAATGCAACCAAAAAGGGGAGGAATTATGAAGAACAACCACCTTCTTCTGATAATCAGACAAGGATCTCTGGAAATGACATCAGTTTTGAGCTGGATGAAGATGTCATGGGGACTTATGAAGATGGAATTGGTTTAGAGACTGGTGTGGATGGAACTTCAAATATGGAGATTCAACAGGAAGGACCACAACCTACTCATGAGGAGCCACAAGTTGAAGAAATGATGGTAACTCAGCCAACACCAACACCTCAATCACCACTTCAAGTGAATTGGAGTACTTTCTATGAGAAGTTAGAGGAAATTAACATTCAATTTCCTGTATCTTCAACACCACCACCACAAAGACAAGTATGGTTTCAAAGGAAACTGACTTTGCAAGTACTGTCTAGATCAAGAATGAGCAATGGATCAGACAAGACTGAAGAGGTGCAAGTTGAAATGATGGCTTCTATGGAAGAAAGAGTATTTGGGGATACACAAGTGATTGAAGAAACAAGTGTGTCTAATACTGGTGAAATCAACATTGTTGAAGATCCAAGTAGTGCTAAGCCAACTAAGCCGACTACAAGTACTGCTGACATTGTAGAAGACCCAAGTACTGCTAAGCCAACTAAGCCGATTGCAAGTACCGCTGATGATCATCTTTCACTAGAAAGTCAAACTCCTTTTGGAGAGGATGAGACTTTAGCCCAACTACTGCTTGAATTAAGAAAGAAGAATTCAGCTGAGAAGACTAAACAAGCAGAGGCAGAGAAAAAGACACAACAAGAAGTTCTTGCCCAAAAGGATCAAACTCAAGGTAAGAAAGTTCAAGCTTCACACCTCACTAAAGGTATAGTTATTCAATATCAAGCTGATGAGGAAAGACCTTCAAAGCTGAAGAAGAAGCTACCTAAAATTAATCCAAAGGATAAGGGAAGAAGCAAATATTGTCAGAATTAGAGAATGGAAGTGATTTAGATGATGATATAAGCAAAGTCATGTACAGATTTAATCAATTGGACCATGATGAGGAATATGCTTTCAGAATGCAAGCACAAATTTGTGAAGAAGAATTACAAGAAGAACTTGCAGCAAAGCAGCATTTGCTAGAAGCTAAGAGAATACAGCAAGAATGGAACATACAAGAGTATGATAGGATTCAAGCTGAATTATATGCAAGTGAGCTTCTTGTAGACTCGTTGATAGCTGAAGAGAGAGATGCATATGATGAAGAAGAGAAGTCAAAGTTGATTGATGATTTGGTAAGGGAGCAACAAAGATTCTTTGCTGAAAAGAGAAGAAGAGAAAAGATTAAGCCTCCTACTACTATGCAGATTAGAAATCAAATGATGAATTTTATTAAGAGAGTTAAGGGTTTTACTCATATTCAGCTGGTCAAGAAGAATTTTGAAGAAATCAAGACTTTGTATGAGCAAAATAAGAGAACTGAATTGAATTTTGTTGAGATTGGATCTGAAGCAAATAGAATGGCTGTTGAAGAGCTTAAAAGACATCTGCAACAACAAAGGCAATTTGGAAGTACTCCTAGAATTGAGCCAAGTACTGCTGAACCTACAAATACATCTCCACCTATCAAGACCACTTATGTGAGGAAGAATAGAAAGGAGAAGGTAAGTTCAAGGGAGGAAGAGACTGCTCAAAGAATGAATGAAGGAGATGAAGCTCAAGATATTGCTCACACTGAAAATGTACAAGCAGTACATACATAGTCAACAGTACATACTGAAGAGACGGTACATACAAACTTGGAAGAGGGTTCAACAGAACTTGAGAGAACCTCCAAGGGTGTTAAAACAAAAAAGTCAACAAAGACAAAGAAGAAAGCCAAAAGGGCTAAATCAACAGCAGAAGATAGTGATGATGATGAGAACTTGAAGAAGTACTTGAAGATTGTAAAATTTGAATATCAATGTATTGATACAGAGATTTTTTGAAAAAGATCATCTATTGCTAAATGGATTTACTCTATGTCTCAAGGACTTGAAGTTCATGGAATTCAAAGAACTGATGGCACAACAAGGATATTCAGACTTTTGGAGGATATTCTTCACATTCTTGACAGACAAGATATTCAGGATCTTTTCAGGTTAGTTCAAGAAGCCAGTACAGGTAAAATTGAAGTATCACTATTATATAGGCAATTTCTCTTTATGTATGAGCCACACAACTGTGATCAAGAAATGTTGAAGGGATTAGAGAATCAGGTTCCTAGTTACTGGAGATATTATAGGTCATGTGGATTGTATATTTTGGATATAGATGATGTTAAATACTATATGCTGCAAGAGAAGACTTACCCATTCAAAAGAAGATTGTTGGAAAGAATGTTGGAACGACAATTGGAAGTTACAAAAGAATCTGTTGATGCTTTGGAGTTGATCAGAATGGTTAAACAACAAATCAAGGATTTGAAAGATAAGGAAGAAGCTAAGCAAGAGCCTTAAGTGTTTGACTTTCAGTCACACTTCACAAATGGTTCTCAGTTCACCATGTCTAACACACGTAAGAACTGGTTGGTCCATAAGCAAACGGTTTGTGGTAAAGACTTCTCAAATCCGTTGAAAGCTGGTAGTTTGCTAAAAACTATATGGTTCTAACTCACCTTGTTTCGAGACAAAGAGTTGGCTAGTCCTAGACAAACGGTACTAGGTAAAGACTTCATCAAATCCGTTGATGGTTTACAATTTACCAAAAATTGTAAGCTTATCAGTACACCTTATTCTTTATGAATAAAGTATTGGCTATTCCAGAGTGTACGGCTAACTGGTAAAGAATTTATCAAATCCGTTGATAGCTTGTGATTTGATTAATATCATGAAGCCAATACAGATTGGTTTTTGTTGTTAATTATTTTATTTCAGGTATTAAGATTGCAAGCAAAGAAGTATTCAAAGAAGAAAATACTTAGAAGGTTTTGTCTCATCAAATCAAGATTGAAGTTCATGATTCAGAGTTCATAGATTTAACTCAAGAAGACAATGACTGAAGCTGCAAAGATAAATGAATGTTTACAAGACACAAAGAAGATCATAGTTTGAAGACAAAGATGATATTCATGATGTTTGAAGATTATCTTATCAGAAGAATATCTACATTGAAGTGTTTGGCTACATTCAGTTGGATACAAATACAAATTACCAAATTCAATCCAAGGATGAAGGAAAGCCTGAAGACATGTATTTTAAATACATCCAGTACAAGAGAAACAAGAAGACAACAAGTTACCATTCTTGTTTAGGAGAGTATTGTTGGGAATTATTTGTTAAGTGTCAAGTACCGTCAGTGTGATTTATGTATTGTTATTGTTATGCAAGTACCGTTAGTGTTACGTGGTACATAGTAAGTACTGCTACTTATAAAGTAAGTACTGCTATATTGATTAGGACGAATATATCTTTGTATAAGATATGTCATAGTTATAGTTAAAGTATATCTTATGTGATATACTTAAATAGTTAGAATATTGATAATATATCGTCTGTGATATAGTTATCTTTATAGAATATTCTAAGGTTTCTAGGGTCCCTTACTCTAAAGGAACATAGGTACAATTTCATTCATGTACCTCGTTCAAGTCGATTAATAAGAGAATCGAATAGTTAAAAGTATATCTGTTCTTCTGGGCTTCATAAGTTAGATTCTGCATAACTTATTTAGTTTGAGTAAGAGTTCTCAAAGTGTTTTAGCTTGATTACAAACTACTATACTAGTTCTTAACAGAATATAGATCCAATCAAAAGGATCAACAACTTTAAAAGATGAGGGACTAAAAGTGACAAGTTGGAAAAGTCAAGAACCAAGTCAAATCTGGTCAAAGTCAAAGTCAACAAGTCAAGGGATCATTCTTGCTCAAGATTAAAGTCAAAAGGGCTCAATGTGACAAGCTTGGTAAGTTCCTAGCTCAAATAAGGAATCTGCTAACTAGAAGGACCAAATCTGCCAACTTTGAAAGTTCAATACATGTTCAATCTGTGTGAAGTTTGAAGAACCAATCAGAGGGAAGTATTTGTTTGACTTGGATTGCCATATCAGCCATATTAAATGAAGAAAGAGAGATTCCAACCAATCATTTCCCACTCAGCCTTTCACCAATCATATTTCATTAAACGGATAACGGTCCGTGTGAATATTTCCTCTCCAATCCAAGAATGCCACGTGGCAAGTTTATTTGCAGATTGAATCAAGAGTTAGAGAAACTTTCAGAAAAAGTTTCCAATATGAAAGATGATCATTTGGATGAGACGAACCAAACCCAGTCACTCAATTAGACCCAAGATCACTCAATTATAAAACCCCAATTGCCACCAAGAATAGATTATGAGCATTTGGCGGGATTGGACACTTGGAACTCTCCTATTGGATGCAACACGTCACAACATTTCACCACATCTCATCTTAACTCTATAAATACCCTTGTATTCATTTCATTTGATGTATGTAGCTAAAGTGTGAAATTCACACACACTTTAATTCTCTCTCATTCTGTTAGTAGCTAGTCAGTTAGAAACCTCTCAAAGTGATTGACAACCTCTTTGAGAGAGTTTGTTAGTTTGTTGGAGCATTTGTACCTACCTTTACACCATTAATAAAATTCAAGTTCATTCATTCACTCTATAACTCTCATACCTTACTACATTATTTCCACACTCAATATTCTTTTTGATTCCATTGATCACACTTGATCGATGGAGTGTCTTTGATGATTTGGAGTTGCTAGTTTGTTATCAGAAGCTGTCTAGTTCACTTCCTTGCCAGTTATAGCCAGAAGTTCAGAAATTAGTGCAGACAGATCCGACTTTTGTATTGGTGATGATTTGTTGATTCTAGAGTGTTGATTGTGGGTTATGGTGGTGTGATTAGTGAGCTCAGCACTTCACTACTCCTACAACGGAGGCCTTATGCTAAAAAGTACTTGTTCCTCATATACAATTCCTCTAAACTTCACTTGCTATGCTACTTTGTTATTCCTAGTGTACTACTACTTGATTCTGCATGATTTGTGCTTAGTTTGAAGTTACTATTATGGTTTGGTAGTTTATAGCTTGATTCTTGAGTTTAATCTCTTAGTAGCTTTGTTAATTTTGCTATTCAGTGGTTAAAAAGTAGTATATAAGCTAGTTCCTTGGTTCTGTAGTGTAAGTGCCTATTCTTGCTTGCTTTGTGATTCATTTGATGAATCAGTTATACTTTGATAATTGTTGATTGATTCCATAAGTTGTAGCTCTTTAGTCCTTTGATAAATTTCCAAGTCTGCATTGTAACTAGTGTTTGAATTAGGCTGTTAATTAAGATTTAGCAAATGCTTTTGAGTCAAAGTAGTTTACATTCATTTACCAGCCTTTGTAAGTGAGTTTTACAAGTTTTTGTAGTCAAACATAAAGTCAAAAAGGCAATTAGTCCTAAAACACTTTGGGTCAGTTTCAACAAGCTTAAACATGCCTATTTCAAGTGCTTGCCAAATATTCAATACTTAAAGATAGGAAGTCATTTCTGTTTCTGAGCATAGATTATCATCCTATCTTTCCATAGGTATAAGGTAGACAATACAGTATTCACTAATAACCTAGAAAATTGCCATAGAATAAACACTAGAGCAAATGCAAGTTTCTGTGACAACTGATTATCAGAATTTCATTTCCAGCTTATTTCTTTCATAAAAGTTGTGATTTTCTTCCACATATCAGTTGTATAAGCTAGGAAAATAAGTTTTGACCAAGGTCAAACTTGGTCAACGCTGGTCAACTTTTGGTCAACATAAGCCACTACAGCTTATTTGATTTTCTAGCTTATTCTTTTAGGATTTTTGAGATTTTCTTTGATAGGTCTTCTTTATTTGGTCTTTATATCATATTGTGAGAAATTCAGCTTAAGTGCTTAATCTAATAAGCTGTTCTCTTAAAAGTGCTTATTCAAAAATAGCTTATTTGGCTTTTAGACCATTTCAGCTAAATTCCTTGAAACTGACTAGGTATTATTGCATTTGAAGCTTTTAGAAGTTGTTTCAGCTTATTTGGTGGATTATAGCTTAAGTTCTAGCTTATTGAAACACTTATGCCCGTTTTTACTTAACTAGTCACATTAATTGCATTTAGGTCCCTAGATTTTAGGACTTGTTGTAATCTGTTTTTAAAAGTTTAACTCTTTAGGGTTTGCACTTAGGTCCCTGGAATTAGTTATTTGTTAAATTTCAGTTAGGGAAGTTTGCAAGTTTGTTACATTTTAGTTACAAGTTTGTTATTGTTACAATTTCAGTCCTTTAAGTTTCTGAATTTACAATTTTAGTCCTTGTACTTTTATATACTTTATATTTTGAGCAATTTTATACTTTGTGGATTGATTACTTGTACATTTGGCATTATGTGTGGTATGTGCACTTTGATTTAGCGTAGTACGGATACATAGAGATCATATTTTTATATTTTTACGTGCTTTGTGATAATTAGACCTAGAATACCAAAATTCTATAAAATCTAACGCAAAAAACAATTTGTTAACTTGATTTCTTTTGGAAAATCAATTCGTATTAAGTTGGGAATAACAAACTTAAAAAGACAAATATCAAATCCCAAGTTTGTCGGTCACGTTTCTACCCCATCTCACATACCTCGTTCTCATATACATGCCCTTCGCGACCCTAATTGGCAACACGCTATGCTAGATGAATATAATGCTCTTATTACTAATGGTACATGGGTTCTTGTTCCCCGACCTTAAAATGTGAATGTTGTGCGCTCTATATGGCTTTTTAAACATAAGCTTCATGCGGATGTCTCTCTTAGCAGGTACAAAGCTCGTCTTGTGGCCAATGGTCGTATCGAACAGCAGGGAATCGATTGTGATGAGACCTTTAGCCCAGTTGTAAAACCAGCTACTATAAGCACAACTCTTAGCCTCGCTGTCTCTCGCGAGTGGCCTATTCATCAGCTTGACGTGAAGAATGCATTTATTCACGGCCATTTATTAGAGACAGTCTATATGCACCAACCTCCTGGTTTTGTTGATCAAGCTCATCGGATCATGTTTGTCTTTTGAAGAAGTCCTTTTATGGCCTTAAACAGGCCCCTCGTGCATGGTTTTATTGGTTTTCTAGTTATGTCATTCATGTTGGATTTAAGCATTGTCGCACTGATTCTTCCCTCTTTGTTTATCAACAGGGCATCGAGACAGCTTACCTATTATTGTATGTTGACGACATCATATTAACAGCATCTTCTACCACTCTTCTCTGGCACATTATCTCCTCACTTCACGATGAGTTTGCTATGACCGATCTTGGCCCTCTCAACTACTTTCTTCGTATCTCTTCCAAGCGTACCTCTAAGAGCTTATTTCTGTCACAGACTAAATATGCTACCGAGATACTTGAGATTGCTCGCAACCCTTGCAAGACTCCTGTTGATACTGAGTCAAAGCTTGGGCAGGATGGGGACCCTGTTGAGGATCCAACATTGTTTCGTAGCCTTGCCTGTTCTCTACAGTACCTTACCTTTACACGGCCTGACCTGTCATATGTCATTCAACAAAGATGTTTGTTCATGCACGACCCACGTGAACCTCAGTACACAACTTTGAAGCGCATCCTACAGTATGTTCGGGGCACTATTGATCTTGGTCTCCATCTTTATTGCTCCACCACCACTCAGCTTACTGCTTATTCTGATGCTGATTGGGCCAGGTGCCCCACTACTCGGCGCTCCACCTCTGGTTATTGTGTCTCCTTGGAGACAACCTGCTCTCTTGGTCTTCCAAACGACGACACATTATTTCCCGCTCGAGTTCCGAGGCTGAGTATCGTGGTGTCGCTAATGCAATTGCGGAGACCACATGGAATCAGAACCTTCTTTGATAGCTGCTAGTTCCTCTTCACACTGCTACATTGGTCTATTGTGATAATATTAGTGCAGTATACTTGTCATATAATCATGTTCAACATCAACAGACGAAGCACATGGAGATAGACATTCATTTCGTTTGTGATCTTGTTGCTACCGGCCACGTTTGTGTTCTTCATGTGCCATCTCGCTACCAATATGCTGATATTTTTACTAAAAGGGTTCCGTCTCCACTTTTTGCCGAGTTTTGGTCCAGTTTGAGCGTGCAACCACCTCCCGCTCAAACTGCGGGGGCTTATTAGTGTATATTTGTATATCAGCCCAACTAACATTGTTAGCCTCAAAAATATTGAGTCAAACAAGAATGCTTAGTCATATGTTTATTATGTATCGTATTTTAGAACGTTGTAATAGGTAGTATGTTAGTCGTGTATTACGGGCTTAACTTTAAGCTAAGGTTCATTCCCAAGTAACCAAAGCCGAAAAGGAAAGCCCGACCCATTATCATATAGCCCATTATGCCACATGTAGGCAAGGCTATATAAACCTCTCCTTGCATGTAAGGAGAGGTTGGTTGGTCATTCATTTTTCTCTTAATCTAATATTTCACAAGTTCACACACTTCTCTCTCTTTTCTCTCTCTAGTTTCTCTCTCTAAAGTTCATCTCATATCTACCTTTCTTTCTTCATTAATCGTATAGAATCATCATATATTAGGGACAATAATTGGTATCAATCGCCATGGGGTAGTTTTTGTGATTCGTTGTTGCTATTATATTAGGTTCGTGTGATTTACACCTAACATCATTCCAAATTCAAGTTTTTTCTTGTGTTTTTCCTGCTCTAAATCATCCTCTATTCATCTCTACATCTTTAATACGTGTGGTAAGATTTTGGTTACATTTGTTTGGTTAGAATCACGAATTCCAAGGTAAAAATCCATTCTTTCTTGTTGCCTCCAAGTCTCGGATTGTTTTTTGTGCTATGATCTGATTTTTATGATTGCATAAACCCTGGGGGTTTCTACTTGTGATCCAAGGTCACGATCAATGAGTACGATCTGTGAGTACGATCATACAGTACGATCTGTGAGTCTGATCACTCAGTACGATCTGTGAGTACGATCACTCAGTATGATCGGTGAGTACGATCGTTGGATACGATCAGTGAGTACGATCGTTGGATACGATCACTGGGTACGATCGTTGGATACGATCAGTGAGTACGATCGTTGGATATGATCACTGGGTACTAATACAAGGTTTTATCCAAGTATAAAATATTTATCGTCCGATCCCTTCGAATTGATTACCGGCTAAGAGTGTGACTCAATTGTCTTTTGAAAAACAAGATGATGTGTTTGTTTGATTATCTAAATTTCAAAACTAAAAGCAAGTAAGAAAATTATCGTTGTGTAAAGTGAAAGCTTTAAAAATTAAACTACAAATAAAAGCATGCAATTCTTTGGAAATTAAAATGTAAATGATTGAAAACTAGGAAAGATGTTTAAAATAAACTAAGACAAAAGGCGGGAAAGAGTAAATTTGAAATTTTAAGAAAACAAATAAAAAGCCTGAGTCCGATCGTAATGCGATCGTACTCAAATAGATGGATCGTATCCACCGATCGCACTCAATGCGATCACAACAAGGAATTTGATCGTACTCAGCAGTACGATGGGTAGGTGTGATCGTACTCCCGATCGCAACCACGATCGCAACAAGTGGATCGTGGTCAGGATCGTAGCCTAATCGTAACAAAACAGATCGCAATCAATGCGATCGTAGCAAGGAGGTTTGCCTAGATCGCACCCACAGATCGCAATGAGTGATCGTGGGTGTGGATCGTACCAGGGAAAAACGTATAGATCGCAGTCAATGCGATCGAAGCCAGATGATCGCAACAACAAAACCCTTCTGAGATCGTAATAAAATCCAAGAGTAACCAAGCTTAACGAATAAGCAGTAGACACAATAAGCACTTTCAAACCCTCAGACGAAGTTAAATAAGCTCAAATATGAAACTTTTAGGAATCTAAACATGAGACCTAACAAATCGAACATAAAATGACCATGATTTTTAGAAAGCTTAAAAGTAAATAAGCCAAGAATACAAATAAGCCAATAAGCATGAAGAGCTTACAGCTTATGCGTATAAGAGCTTATGTAGGAACAAGAAAGATTAACTTTCTAAACACCAAAACATCAAATTCAAACACGAAACAAGTATGTTTCGGATCAAAATTAAGGTAAACTAAGAAATGTAGAAGGAGATTAAAGAGCTTAAAACTTAACTTGGACTTGATTGATGAAATCCAAATACACAAAGCTTAAACTTGAAAGATTAAAGGAAAGAAAAGATGAAAAACTTAGTGAGAGAAAGTTTGGAACTTTCTCTCTCTAAAAACTAGAAAGGAAAAATTAAAAGTGCAACTAGCTAACCACCCTCCTAATGTGATTAGGAGGGTATTTATAGGGCAATGGGAAGTGCATGTGTGGTGTGCTTCCTTCTTTTCTTCTCGACTCGATTTAAATCTTTGTCTTTCTCGACGTCGTCTCAGGATTTGAACTCGTCTTAATAATTTTCTTCTATAATTTAGACTTGAGTTCCTCGACTTCATTAAACTTCCGTCTTTAGACTTTTCTTTGATAATTCTTCAGAATAGGTCTTGGACATCCGTTCTTTAAGCACTCTTGATCTCTTGACTTCGTCTTTTCTCGTTTTCTTCGATAAAAGCCCGTGAAAGCCCGTGTTTTCTTCCTTTTTCATCTTTTGGTCCTAAAACACAATAAAAACACAAACCACGCATAATTCCGACTTTTACGACATAAATTATACGTTTTGGTTGATGAGATGGCATTTATACATGATCTCATCGTTCTTTTCGGGCTTTAAATGCATAAAAATGTCATAAAATACCATATATATGCTTGTGTTTGTTTACTTGTGTATTTTAGGTATGGATATCGTGAAAAAGACAAAAGATCACAAGATACAAGGAAAAACGGACACGAGAAACGAAGCCGTACAAAGAACCGGGCCCTAATCATGGAATTTTCATCAAATACCCTTGAAGACTTGAAGACAAAACAAGATTGATCATCATTCTTTGAAGAAATGACACTTAAAACCCTTGTATATTAATAATTACAAGTTTGGTCCCTTAAGTTTGTCAAAATTGCAAAAAGGTCCTTCAACTTTGAAGAAATGGCAAGATTGGTCCCTCAACAAATTCAAATTGCCAATTATGGTCCCTCATGAAGTAAAGATACAAAGAAGACCTTGGAAGATCAACAATGTTCAAAAACAACCCTTGAAATATTCAAAAATGCCAAAAATTACCCTTGATAACCTTTTTATTAAGTTTGTGCCAAAATTGCCAAACCTTGAAAGTTATTAACAAGGCAGAAATCGTTTTAGGGCTGGAAAACTTCAAGTGGCAAAAATATCAAAAGGGAAGGACCATATGTGCACAAGTGGAAAGATTTAAAACGAAATGGCGCCTAACATGTTTTTTTCCCCATTTTCGGATCAAAAGGAGTACTGTATATCTTTTTTACACCCCAGAATTTACACCCACTTAACTTTGGGTAAAAACAAATTAATCTTGCACACGTTTAATTCCCACACTCACAAACTCTTCCCACTCCTAAAAATCCCAATCCCACCAACGTGGTCCAAACTCCCAATTCCCCAATCCACCAATCACATCATTCCTTAGCCCCCAAGCATCATGACGTGTCCCAAATCAAAGGCTAAGGTTATTAGCTTACTCTCAAAGCAAAAACAAACAGCCAAGATAAAGAAAGGACAAAATGCACTCAAAACCGTTCGAGGGTATTTTAGAGATTTCTAGTGATTAGGGTTTTATGTTTAAGAGCCTAGAATGTTCATTAGGTCTCTATATAAGGAGCTCACAGAATGTGTGAAGCCCTTGTTCCAGTTTCCTTTCTAAATTTTGTAATTCCTTTTATTTGAAATAAAAAGTTGTGTTTTTGTTTTTATACAATATAATTCCTTTTTTATTTACTTAAAGTTGGTGTCTATTTGAGAAGGGAAACTGAGTTCCATTATTTGATTTGGTTAAAAGTTTTTGAGGTTTCAAAATATTTCAAGGTTTGAGAAATTTGGAAGTATTTGGTATAATCTGTTCTAGGGTGTTTGAATGTTAAGGAGTGTCATTTGTTAGAGAGATTAGCTTATTAAAACGTGTTTTGAAAGTTTGAGTGGTTTGGAAAGTATTTAAGAAAAGAAGAAAAATAAAACAGTATAACATAATATATTGGACTATTGTGAGTTTTCTTTTGATTTGTTCATAACAGGATTGGAGGTTTGTTGATTCTTGTTCAGCTCCAACCCGGGTTGGAAGGAGGAGGATTTACATCCTCTAGGGTCTTGGATGTTAAGACCCTAAGGTATTTTCCTTTCTTTGTTGAAAATCTCATAAAAAGCAAATCTGTATGATCTTGTTTGAATCTGTGCTATAAGTGTGTTATAGATAGTTGATTTGTGTTTTCCTGAGTTGGTATGCATGTTAGAATAACATTGAACCAGTTTGGCTTAGTTTTGTAAGGTTTTGATTTGGAAAAACGTTTTCAAAGATTTTAAAAGGGTGTTTGGCAATACGTTTTAGCAGGGGATGGATCTTAATTAATGATTGAAAAAGGTGTTAAAGATTTTAATAAAGGGTAAGCTAGGTTTGTGGTTAGTTGGTAAGTAGAATTGAACAAGTTTGGAGTGAATTTGGAGTGTTTAAAAAGAAAAAGGGTGTTAAAAATCTGTATGCTCACTTTGGCTTGATTTTTCATGCATTTTGGTGCTCAAATCTTGTAATCAGTAAAGTGTTAGGTTGTAGGGATTATAGAAGTTGATTATGTGCTAATTGGTGAGTGGATGTGTCAAATCTTGGAGTCTTAAACTCACTAGATTGCTAGAAAACGACTGATAAGCCCACAGACCTAGTCTAAAAATTACAGAAACTTGCATGAACCTTTGAGTGCTTTGGATTTTGCTTTAAGTGTGCTAGTTGCTTGCTAGGTGCTTACTTCTTGTTGTCATTGACTCCTTGAGCTTCTATGAGCTCAAGGGTGCCCCAATTGTCCAAAAGTATTCATCAAACAAGCTAATCACCAAGCTCCTCTTGGCTAAATTCCTTGTGAGAAATCAGCAAAACACAAGTACCAAAGCTGCTTGTATTCAAGTGAAACCTGACACGTTTTTGGTGATCTATTTGTTCAAATCTTTCATAAAAAAGGAAGTTTGATTTGGATTATAAGCTAGTTAAGGTCAGTTGTTGGATTGAAAAAGAAAAAAAAAAAAAAATATATATATATAACAAAAAAGTCCACTAGCCTGGCTTCGAACCTCTGACCTCTCGTTGGAGGGCTCAAGGTTCTTACCAGTGTGCTAGCATTCATCTTGAGTTTAAACGTGAAAGGTTTATTACTTAAGGTTATTTTGGTTTCTAGCTTATTTATTAAGCCGTGACTTATTTTTGCATTTTCCAGCTTATTTACCATTCATTTTTGCTTATTTCCATTTTTCCTAGAGTCTTATTAAGTTTATTGATTTTTCTAGCTACTTTTTATAATTTTCCCATTAATAGTTTATTTATTAGAATTTATTTATTAGACGAATTTTATTAAATCATTAAAAAATACCAAAAATAGTTTTTATTTTTAGGAAAAATAGTTTTTAGGTCTTATTTAATATATTTGAGGTTTACATCTAATTTTGGTTTCAAAAACTTTTATTTTTAATTTTATAATATTTTAAGGTTTTTTATAAACTTTAAACATTTTTATAAAATTATAAAAAAAAGGTTTAGGAGCTATAATTTGTGTTTTTCTCTTAATTATATTATTTAGGATTTTTAGAAAATTTTTAGAATTAATTTTAGAAACTTTTATTTTTTAGTATTATTTTAATAATATTTTATTATTTAATTTTCAAAATTTTATTTTTCTTTCTTTTTCATTTTTCTTATATTCTTTAGCAAAAATTAGGACCTTTTCCATTTTTATAATAATTATTAAGCTTTTAGATTTATTTTTATAATTATTTTAAGTTTAATTAGGTTTTAATTATTTTAAATCATTTTTAGGGTTTTAAAAATAGTTTTAATAGGTTTTAATTTTTAGAAAATTACTTTTTAGTCTTCTAATAATATAAGTTAAGTGATTATTCAATAAAATCATATTTTAGACATTTGAGTTAGTTAAATTTAATTTTAGGGCTTTAATTAGCATTTAAAATTAATTATTTAATTAATAAAAGGTTTTAAAATATCTTTGTTGGATTTTTATCTTTATTTATATTATTATTGACTTGTTTTAGCCTTTTTAATCTTTTCTTGATTTTGTTTTTGGCTTTAGCTTAATTTTTAATTTTTGTGTTTTTCTACGGCTTTACGTTTACGTTTTTACGTCATAGTGTAATTTTCACGTAACCATCTTTCATCTTCTCATCCCCATTCTCTTAATATTAATCTCAAATACATACAAATTAGAACACACACATATACCTCCTTGGGAAACGAATCTTTCATCTCTTTTAAGTGATTGTGGGTCATTACTTGTGGTTTTCCTAAATCACTCGTCGATACTTACCGCTATTTACGCTCTTTTCCTAAAGGGTAGTAAAACTCTACAATCAATTTTGGCGCCGCTGCCGGGGAGGTGTGTCGTGTCTTAATTTGGAAACTTTTGTTTTTGATATTATCCATAATAAGTATTTGTGTTAAGTGGAACTCCCTTAACACGTATTATCGGTTTTCTTGGTTTTTCTTTGTGAATATTATTAATATATTGTATTAAGTATCACAACCAAAATACAATATCTCCAAAAGTGTGAAAACACAACCTTGATTCGGGATTTCATCACTCGATCATTGTATTCGAATCTCAAACAAAAAGAAAAGGCAAAAATAGATAAATACTTTCGTGAAGCTCGATTTTGAAAAATACGAACTATAAGGTGGGTATAAGGCGGGTATTATAAAATATACCCTAAGGAAAAAGGCTCTTAAGTGCTTCGCGCCGCCTCGGTTCCCCGCTTGCTTGTGAGTATTTTGAGATTGAAGGCTAATCGAGGGTTTTGCCGCCCAAAGTATTAATACGTATACTATATTTGCTTGGTTTTCTTTGTGATTAAACCCTCGTGAACAATTTGGTTTTCACCAAAGTTCTAAAGTCATTCGAAGGCGTTCACTCCACGTGATCGTTTTCATTCCTTTGAGGCTTCTTTAATCAAGAGTTTGATTCGAGGAGAGATTTTGTAGATTGTTGTCTACGAAGATACACCAAAATCCAAAAAAATTAAATATCATCAAAAACACAAAAAAAATTAAAAATCCACAAAACAACCAAAAAGAATCTTCTTTGCTCACCTCCCATTCTTCGTGAAGTTTATGATCACTCGTAATCAAGCTAAACGAGCTCGTAAACGTCTCCAAAAGCAAGCAAATCAAGAATCGTTGATTGTTGAAGAACCTCCAATTGTTGAACCTATTGTAGAACAAGAAGTCGTAATGGCCAATCGTACTATGATGGAGTTGCTACAAGCACCCACCGAGGGTTTTGGAGAGGCCATTGTTATTCCCGCCATCCTTGCGGAGAATTTCGAGATTAAGACGGGTTTAATGTCGATGCTACAAGCAAACAAGTTTCGAGGTCACGAGAAAGACAACCCGCATTACCACATTAGGAATTTCAACCGTCTCACCGCCACTAGCAAATTTAAGGATGTTCCACATGACGCCATTAAGATGATGTTGTTTCCATATTCGTTGGATGGACCCGCAAAAATTTGGCTCGAGAAAGAACCGCCAAATTCGATTTTGACATGGGCCGATCTCGTTTCTAAGTTTGTGAACAAATTTTTTCCACCATCAAAAACAACACACTTAAAAAATGAGATTTCACGATTTGTGCAACGTAATAATGAAAGTTTTTCAATGGCATGGGAACGATTTAAGGAGATGTTACATGAATGTCCTCACCATGATTTTTCGGAATTGCATCAAATTGATACCTTTTATAATGGGCTTAATGATCATGAACGAGATTATTTGAACGCCGCCGCGGGTGGTAATTTTTTGTGCAAGACGACAAATGAGGCTTTACAAATCATTGAAAATCGATCTAAGGTTTATAGCCCTCGTAACACACCGAGTGTTGCCAATATGGGTTCGTCATCGTCATCACAATCGTCTCGTAGCATTAACACCTTACATGATGAAGCTAATGAGGAAAATCGGTTTTTTGATAGATTTGCTAATCTAATGTCCCATTGGAAGGCTCAAGAAGCTTCCAATTCCGCTTCGGTTAAAGCGGTTGCTAAGAGTTGTTTATCGTGTGGAGGAGCTCATGATCTTTCCGAGTGCATTACCGCGGATGGTAACACTTCGAGTGCTTATGTAGCAACGGGAACTTATAACCAAAACGGCCAAGGTTCCCGCCAAAATCAAGCTCCACCAAATCAAAATGTTAACAATTATCGAAACAACAACCAAGGTAATTACCAAGGCAACACACGCAATTACAACAAAGGGAATTATCAAAGTGGGAATGGACAAATCTCTAATCAAAACCAAAACCGTGATTTTCAAAACACTACACAAGGTTTTCAAAATGCTCACACGAAAAATTTGCAAGGAGAATTTTTAGATTATGCAAAAGCAAATGATGCTAAATTTGATAATATGCAACGTGAGATGATTAGCTTAAGGTCCGAGTTGAAAAACGAGCTTAAAAATGAACTTGCTAATGAACTTAAAACTCATGCTAATAAAATGGAAGGAAATGTCCAACGTCTTCAACAAAACCAACAAAAGATGGAATTAGGACAACATGAGATTAAGCAAGAGTTATTGAAAGCGGATGCTAGGCAATCAAAATTTGAGGACCGAATGGCTAAGATGTTTGAAGCTATCATGTGTAAGCCCTCTTCTTCGGGTGGTCTTCCTAGTGATACCATTGCAAACCCGAAGGGAGAATTGAAGGTTGTTACTACACGAAGTGGTAAAACTTTCAAAGAACCAATCTCTCGTCCAAGTACTTCTACGGAGAAGGAAATCGAGAAAGAACCCGAGGTGATGGTCGAAAAGGAGCACATTACAATCCCACGAAGTACCGCTCAAACCACACCTACGGTTGAACCAATACCAATTGTGGAACCCGAGTTTCCAAGGCCGTTGCCTAATGACCAACCCACACCACCTTTACCTTACCCTTCGAGACGTAACAAAGAGAAAGCACAAGAAAGGAACAATTATCAATTTGAGCTATTTATGAAAATGTTTCGTGATTTGCACTTTAACATAAGTTTTGCCGATGCTTTAATCATGATGCCTCGATTCGCCGCAAACTTCAAAAGTATGCTAAACAACAAAGAAAAGTTACAACAAACGTCTAGTTGTTCATCGGTTTTTCTAAGCCGCATACCACAAAAAGTCGGTGATCCCGGTAAATTTTTGATTCCGTGTGCTATACAAGATATGGAGGAATGCTACGCCTTGGCCGATCTTGGTGCTAGTATTAATTTGATGCCTCTCGAGATTTTTAAGTCGCTCAATCTTCCAAATCTCACTCCTTCAAGAATATCAATCGAAATGGCCGATCATTCTACGATTCTAGCTTGTGGAGTTGCCGAGGACGTCTTTGTGAAAGTTGGGAAATTCTATTATCCCGTGGACTTCATTGTTGTTGATATTCCCATCGATCCTAAAGTTCCGTTAATTTTAGGTCGATCTTTTTTGGATACCTCGAGAGCACTTATCGATGTGCATGCAAGAAAAATCACCCTTCGTTTCAATGAAGAAGAACTTGTCATCAATGCAACACAAAACTCCAATCTTTCTCATGTATATTCTATTGCAACTTTAAACCATGGTGACTCGACCAATGTCATTTGCAAAGAATTTTCACCAAGAGTTTTAGGGAATGTCTCCAAAAACAATTTACCATTTCCTCCGCCGGTGGAGGTTATGAGTGCTAAGCCCACAAAGAAGAAACCATCAATACTTGAATCGAAAAATCCTTCGCCTCATCTCAAACATTCATTCTTGAAAAGTGTTGATAAGTTGCCGGTTTCTACGGAAGATCTTTCGGATGATGAATATGTTGGCCCCGATGGGGAGGTTTTCTTCGTCGATAAACGTTTTGAGAACTTGCCACCACCAAAACCAAAACGGTTTCAAAATGTGAGAATTTTTAGTGTAACTAACATCGTCTTAGAAACACCAAATGTTTTCGACATAATCAAAAAGGGTTTTCATAAGGAGAGTTTAAAAGATAACAAAGAAAAAGATCTTAAATGTGATTTAATTGATTTTTCTACAAATCTAACTCCGTCATCACCGCGTGATTTGAGTACTACAAACTCGTCTACTCCTTTTGACGATGTTTTGTGTGGTCTTAGTATGGGGGAAGCCCCTTATGTTCCCTCATCCTTGTCCACCGAGGACGAGATATTCGATCCCGGAATTTCATGTAAAGGGAAATCTCGGTCTTCCACCGATGCAATAAATGGAAACTATATCTATTTGCTTGGTGCGAGTCTACCTCGAGTAGCTCAAACGTTTGTCTTACCAATTGTCTCACCCTTCTACTTCTCATCTATTTTCTTCAAACTCTTTGAGTTTATGGCACATGTTGAAGTGGTGTTGAATTGTTTTTCCAATGGAAACGAGAACGCCATTTTCGACCCCGGTATTTTGCATCATCTAAGGATTTAGTCCTTTATACCGGTTGCTTTTTGGGCCTTGTTTATCATGTAAGCCCCGCTAAAAATTGACCACACCATGATTTCCCTAAATGTTCACATTTTAAGGGGATCGAGTCGAGCTCATGACTCGGTAATCAAAAACGAGGTGCCTCGTGGGGGAGATCCCATGCTTATCTTTATGCTTTATGTTCACTAATAAGGGGACTTGTACCCTTCCAACTCGTTGTCTCGTGGTTGTTTGTGTTTGTGTTATCTAGATCATCATCATCGTCTACGATTGAAGACTCTCGTGTTCGTTTACGTGAGCCTCCATCGTTCGTTTGAAGAAGTTTTTCACGAATCCATGACATATCCTTTATTGTTCTAACAATTATCTTTTAGCATAATTAATAAACGGCTTTAGATATATTGTTGATCACCCTTTCCATGCTAGATCCTAAGCATTCGATTCTTCGTCTCTAGTATGGGGGTGCTCCACCTTTAGACTCGAAACATTGAGGACAATGTTTACTTTTAGTATGGGGGGGTGAATAGGTACTTGCTTTGCTACGCCCTCACGTTTTCCAACTTTCAATGTTTTGTTTTGCTAATAAGGCTAAAAATGGCCAAATTTTAAAATTTTTCTTAGTTTTCATAAGTGTTTTTTAAGACACGAATGTATATTTTCCGATGGGTAGAATAAGAGTTAATTTTTGACTTGATGGGCATTTGGAGCCATTTACATTCCTTAACCCGCTCAATTCAAGTTTTGCTAGACTTTTATATAGGGAGCTTTAAAACGCGAAAGTCTTAATTCATTCGGGTTAAGAACAAGAACTTTTCGCAAGTTCCTATAATTGATTCTAGAAAGTCACTTATCAAGGGAACTTTAAAACGCATTCTCTAAACTTGAAAAAGTCCAAGAAAGTGCAAGATCCTATAGGTGGCTTGAAAACCCAAAACTTTGATTTGATATAGTCTTAATGAAAGCTAATCCAAATTTGGCTTAATTTTGACTTGCATGGCTAAGTATTCACGAGTCTCTTTAATTAGAGGTCTTTAAATAGTGAAGAATGAGAAATGATAGAGTTAGACAAGTGATCATGCTAAACGTAGAACATGAAAGTGTTCTTTCAAAAACTCATATGTTTTTAATTGTGGCTTTTTCTTCCCATAAGATCAATGCATTAGGAATAAATCATAATTGCAATAAGTAAGGTCGTACGATTTGAAAGGTTACTTAGCCTCTAGCGCAAGATCGTTTAAAAGTTGCTCGGGGTTGAATAGAGTTCATAGCCAAGGCATAACTTATTGAAGCGGGACGCGAAGATTGGCGATCATCCAAAAAGGCCCTAACAAGGCATGAGGAGCTCTATTTTTGCTAAAGATCCAAAGATGATGTGAAGTATCATTATTCCAAAATCAATATGAAGGATCGAGACACACGACGAGAAGCTATTACTCCCCTAAAGAATGGAGAAAGTCTATCCAAAAAGACCCTAACAAGGTATGAGGATAAATATATCCAAGTCCGAAAAGGAGGCGGATCGTTGTATATCAAAATCCAAAGTAAAGATTGAAGAAAAATGATGAAGTCGTGGTCCTATATGAAGAATCTCTCAAAAACGTCAAGTGAAGAAATTCCAATTATATGAAGAGAAGACCATAATTTCAAGAACGTCTTCCCAAGATTTGAAGTATGAAGTACATGCCAAATATCGGTCCGAGAAAGGTCTCAAATCGTGAAACGAGTTATGCCAAGATATGAACTTAACGAGATACACGAGAAGCCGTTTTAAAAGATTTTGTCCTTCGGCTAACTATTGATCAAATCGTGCTACTTTGCTTTCGGACTAATAACTACTCAAATAAGTCAATATGAATCACTTGTGATCCATGACAAATAGATAAAAAATGCTAGTAACCCATTTCCTTTTATAATAACTAGGATTGCGGGGAGAAAAAGTATTACACAATTTGAACGTATGAGTAGTGTTAGCATTGTGACTTGTACCAACAATGATCTTGTTTTTGCACTTAGCATGGAATGTATGACAATCAAGGATGACGAAATTTACTCTAAGGGACATTAACTTGTTTCTATTCTTTGACCCTAAAAGTCACATTTTGGTGATGAAAATCGTACATTATGTCTTTACACATCATCGTAGTATGTTGCAAGTCTTTTAATCTTCAATAAAGGTTAATAAAATTGAACTTTGGTGATGCTTAGATACTTTATTCTAACATTGCGTGAGGGCACGGCAATGGCTTAGTATGGGGGAGTGATGAGATGGCATTTATACATGATCTCATCGTTCTTTTCGGGCTTTAAATGCATAAAAATGTCATAAAATACCATATATATGCTTGTGTTTGTTTACTTGTGTATTTTAGGTATGGATATCGTGAAAAAGACAAAAGATCACAAGATACAAGGAAAAACGGACACGAGAAACGAAGCCGTACAAAGAACCGGGCCCTAATCATGGAATTTTCATCAAATACCCTTGAAGACTTGAAGACAAAACAAGATTGATCATCATTCTTTGAAGAAATGACACTTAAAACCCTTGTATATTAATAATTACAAGTTTGGTCCCTTAAGTTTGTCAAAATTGCAAAAAGGTCCTTCAACTTTGAAGAAATGGCAAGATTGGTCCCTCAACAAATTCAAATTGCCAATTATGGTCCCTCATGAAGTAAAGATACAAAGAAGACCTTGGAAGATCAACAATGTTCAAAAACAGCCCTTGAAATATTCAAAAATGCCAAAAATTACCCTTGATAACCTTTTTATTAAGTTTGTGCCAAAATTGCCAAACCTTGAAAGTTATTAACAAGGCAGAAATCGTTTTAGGGCTGGAAAACTTCAAGTGGCAAAAATATCAAAAGGGAAGGACCATATGTGCACAAGTGGAAAGATTTAAAACGAAATGGCGCCTAACATGTTTTTTTCCCCATTTTCGGATCAAAAGGAGTACTGTATATCTTTTTTACACCCCAGAATTTACACCCACTTAACTTTGGGTAAAAACAAATTAATCTTGCACACGTTTAATTCCCACACTCACAAACTCTTCCCACTCCTAAAAATCCCAATCCCACTAACGTGGTCCAAACTCCCAATTCCCCAATCCACCAATCACATCATTCCTTAGCCCCCAAGCATCATGACGTGTCCCAAATCAAAGGCTAAGGTTATTAGCTTACTCTCAAAGCAAAAACAAACGGCCAAGATCAAGAAAGGACAAAATGCACTCAAAACCGTTCAAGGGTATTTTAGAGATTTCTAGTGATTAGGGTTTTATGTTTAAGAGCCTAGAATGTTCATTAGGTCTCTATATAAGGAGCTCACAGAATGTGTGAAGCCCTTGTTCCAGTTTCCTTTCTAAATTTTGTAATTCCTTTTATTTGAAATAAAAAGTTGTGTTTTTGTTTTTATACAATATAATTCCTTTTTTATTTACTTAAAGTTGGTGTCTATTTGAGAAGGGAAACTGAGTTCCATTATTTGATTTGGTTAAAAGTTTTTGAGGTTTCAAAATATTTCAAGGTTTGAGAAATTTGGAAGTATTTGGTATAATCTGTTCTAGGGTGTTTGAATGTTAAGGAGTGTCATTTGTTAGAGAGATTAGCTTATTAAAACGTGTTTTGAAAGTTTGAGTGGTTTGGAAAGTATTTAAGAAAAGAAGAAAAATAAAACAGTATAACATAATATATTGGACTATTGTGAGTTTTCTTTTGATTTGTTCATAACAGGATTGGAGGTTTGTTGATTCTTGTTCAGCTCCAACCCGGGTTGGAAGGAGGAGGATTTACATCCTCTAGGGTCTTGGATGTTAAGACCCTAAGGTATTTTCCTTTCTTTGTTGAAAATCTCATAAAAAGCAAATCTGTATGATCTTGTTTGAATCTGTGCTATAAGTGTGTTATAAATAGTTGATTTGTGTTTTCCTGAGTTGGTATGCATGTTAGAATAACATTGAACCAGTTTGGCTTAGTTTTGTAAGGTTTTGATTTGGAAAAACGTTTTCAAAGATTTTAAAAGGGTGTTTGGCAATACGTTTTAGCAGGGGATGGATCTTAATTAATGATTGAAAAAGGTGTTAAAGATTTTAATAAAGGGTAAGCTAGGTTTGTGGTTAGTTGGTAAGTAGAATTGAACAAGTTTGGAGTGAATTTGGAGTGTTTAAAAAGAAAAAGGGTGTTAAAAATCTGTATGCTCACTTTGGCTTGATTTTTCATGCATTTTGGTGCTCAAATCTTGTAATCAGTAAAGTGTTAGGTTGTAGGGATTATAGAAGTTGATTATGTGCTAATTGGTGAGTGGATGTGTCAAATCTTGGAGTCTTAAACTCACTAGATTGCTAGAAAACGACTGATAAGCCCACAGACCTAGTCTAAAAATTACAGAAACTTGCATGAACCTTTGAGTGCTTTGGATTTTGCTTTAAGTGTGCTAGTTGCTTGCTAGGTGCTTACTTCTTGTTGTCATTGACTCCTTGAGCTTCTATGAGCTCAAGGGTGCCCCAATTGTCCAAAAGTATTCATCAAACAAGCTAATCACCAAGCTCCTCTTGGCTAAATTCCTTGTGAGAAATCAGCAAAACACAAGTACCAAAGCTGCTTGTATTCAAGTGAAACCTGGCACGTTTTTGGTGATCTATTTGTTCAAATATTTCATAAAAAAGGAAGTTTGATTTGGATTATAAGCTAGTTAAGGTCAGTTGTTGGATTGAAAAAGAAAAAAAAAAAAAAAAAATATATATAACAAAAAAGTCCACTAGCCTGGCTTCGAACCTCTGACCTCTCGTTGGAGGGCTCAAGGTTCTTACCAGTGTGCTAGCATTCATCTTGAGTTTAAACGTGAAAGGTTTATTACTTAAGGTTATTTTGGTTTCTAGCTTATTTATTAAGCCGTGACTTATTTTTGCATTTTCCAGCTTATTTACCATTCATTTTTGCTTATTTCCATTTTTCCTAGAGTCTTATTAAGTTTATTGATTTTTCTAGCTACTTTTTATAATTTTCCCATTAATAGTTTATTTATTAGAATTTATTTATTAGACGAATTTTATTAAATCATTAAAAAATACCAAAAATAGTTTTTATTTTTAGGAAAAATAGTTTTTAGGTCTTATTTAATATATTTGAGGTTTACATCTAATTTTGGTTTCAAAAACTTTTATTTTTAATTTTATAATATTTTAAGGTTTTTTATAAACTTTAAACATTTTTATAAAATTATAAAAAAAAGGTTTAGGAGCTATAATTTGTGTTTTTCTCTTAATTATATTATTTAGGATTTTTAGAAAATTTTTAGAATTAATTTTAGAAACTTTTATTTTTTAGTATTATTTTAATAATATTTTATTATTTAATTTTCAAAATTTTATTTTTCTTTCTTTTTCATTTTTCTTATATTCTTTAGCAAAAATTAGGACCTTTTCCATTTTTAGAATAATTATTAAGCTTTTAGATTTATTTTTATAATTATTTTAAGTTTAATTAGGTTTTAATTATTTTAAATCATTTTTAGGGTTTTAAAAATAGTTTTAATAGGTTTTAATTTTTAGAAAATTACTTTTTAGTCTTCTAATAATATAAGTTAAGTGATTATTCAATAAAATCATATTTTAGACATTTGAGTTAGTTAAATTTAATTTTAGGGCTTTAATTAGCATTTAAAATTAATTATTTAATTAATAAAAGGTTTTAAAATATCTTTGTTGGATTTTTATCTTTATTTATATTATTATTGACTTGTTTTAGCCTTTTTAATCTTTTCTTGATTTTGTTTTTGGCTTTAGCTTAATTTTTAATTTTTGTGTTTTTCTACGGCTTTACGTTTACGTTTTTACGTCATAGTGTAATTTTCACGTAACCATCTTTCATCTTCTCATCCCCATTCTCTTAATATTAATCTCAAATACATACAAATTAGAACACACACATATACCTCCTTGGGAAACGAATATTTCATCTCTTTTAAGTGATTGTGGGTCATTACTTGTGGTTTTCCTAAATCACTCGTCGATACTTACCGCTATTTACGCTCTTTTCCTATAGGGTAGTAAAACTCTACAATACTTGCTTTGCTACGCCCTCACGTTTTCCAACTTTCAATGTTTTGTTTTGCTAATAAGGCTAAAAATGGCCAAATTTTAAAAATTTTCTTAGTTTTCATAAGTGTTTTTTAAGACACGAATGTATATTTTCCGATGGGTAGAATAAGAGTTAATTTTTGACTTGATGGGCATTTGGAGCCATTTACATTCCTTAACCCGCTCAATTCAAGTTTTGCTAGACTTTTATATAGGGAGCTTTAAAACGCGAAAGTCTTAATTCATTCGGGTTAAGAACAAGAACTTTTCGCAAGTTCCTATAATTGATTCTAGAAAGTCACTTATCAAGGGAACTTTAAAACGCATTCTCTAAACTTGAAAAAGTCCAAGAAAGTGCAAGATCCTATAGGTGGCTTGAAAACCCAAAACTTTGATTTGATATAGTCTTAATGAAAGCTAATCCAAATTTGGCTTAATTTTGACTTGCATGGCTAAGTATTCACGAGTCTCTTTAATTAGAGGTCTTTAAATAGTGAAGAACGAGAAATGATAGAGTTAGACAAGTGATCATGCTAAACGTAGAACATGAAAGTGTTCTTTCAAAAACTCATATGTTTTTAATTGTGGCTTTTTCTTCCCATAAGATCAATGCATTAGGAATAAATCATAATTGCAATAAGTAAGGTCGTACGATTTGAAAGGTTACTTAGCCTCTAGCGCAAGATCGTTTAAAAGTTGCTCGGGGTTGAATAGAGTTCATAGCCAAGGCATAACTTATTGAAGCGGGACGCGAAGATTGGCGATCATCCAAAAAGGCCCTAACAAGGCATGAGGAGCTCTATTTTTGCTAAAGATCCAAAGATGATGTGAAGTATCATTATTCCAAAATCAATATGAAGGATCGAGACACACGACGAGAAGCTATTACTCCCCTAAAGAATGGAGAAAGTCTATCCAAAAAGACCCTAACAAGGTATGAGGATAAATATATCCAAGTCCGAAAAGGAGGCGGATCGTTGTATATCAAAATCCAAAGTAAAGATTGAAGAAAAATGATGAAGTCGTGGTCCTATATGAAGAATCTCTCAAAAACGTCAAGTGAAGAAATTCCAATTATATGAAGAGAAGACCATAATTTCAAGAACGTCTTCCCAAGATTTGAAGTATGAAGTACATGCCAAATATCGGTCCGAGAAAGGTCTCAAATCGTGAAACGAGTTATGCCAAGATATGAACTTAAGGAGATACACGAGAAGCCGTTTTAAAAGATTTTGTCCTTCGGCTAACTATTGATCAAATCGTGCTACTTTGCTTTCGGACTAATAACTACTCAAATAAGTCAATATGAATCACTTGTGATCCATGACAAATAGATAAAAAATGCTAGTAACCCATTTCCTTTTATAATAACTAGGATTGCGGGGAGAAAAAGTATTACACAATTTGAACGTATGAGTAGTGTTAGCATTGTGACTTGTACCAACAATGATCTTGTTTTTGCACTTAGCATGGAATGTATGACAATCAAGGATGACGAAATTTACTCTAAGGGACATTAACTTGTTTCTATTCTTTGACCCTAAAAGTCACATTTTGGTGATGAAAATCGTACATTATGTCTTTACACATCATCGTAGTATGTTGCAAGTCTTTTACTCTTCAATAAAGGTTAATAAAATTGAACTTTGGTGATGCTTAGATACTTTATTCTAACATTGCGTGAGGGCACGGCAATGGCTTAGTATGGGGGAGTGATGAGATGGCATTTATACATGATCTCATCGTTCTTTTCGGGCTTTAAATGCATAAAAATGTCATAAAATACCATATATATGCTTGTGTTTGTTTACTTGTGTATTTTAGGTATGGATATCGTGAAAAAGACAAAAGATCACAAGATACAAGGAAAAACGGACACGAGAAACGAAGCCGTACAAAGAACCGGGCCCTAATCATGGAATTTTCATCAAATACCCTTGAAGACTTGAAGACAAAACAAGATTGATCATCATTCTTTGAAGAAATGACACTTAAAACCCTTGTATATTAATAATTACAAGTTTGGTCCCTTAAGTTTGTCAAAATTGCAAAAAGGTCCTTCAACTTTGAAGAAATGGCAAGATTGGTCCCTCAACAAATTCAAATTGCCAATTATGGTCCCTCATGAAGTAAAGATACAAAGAAGACCTTGGAAGATCAACAATGTTCAAAAACAGCCCTTGAAATATTCAAAAATGCCAAAAATTACCCTTGATAACCTTTTTATTAAGTTTGTGCCAAAATTGCCAAACCTTGAAAGTTATTAACAAGGCAGAAATCGTTTTAGGGCTGGAAAACTTCAAGTGGCAAAAATATCAAAAGGGAAGGACCATATGTGCACAAGTGAAAAGATTTAAAACGAAATGGCGCCTAACATGTTTTTTTCCCCATTTTCGGATCAAAAGGAGTACTGTATATCTTTTTTACACCCCAGAATTTACACCCACTTAACTTTGGGTAAAAACAAATTAATCTTGCACACGTTTAATTCCCACACTCACAAACTCTTCCCACTCCTAAAAATCCCAATCCCACCAACGTGGTCCAAACTCCCAATTCCCCAATCCACCAATCACATCATTCCTTAGCCCCCAAGCATCATGACGTGTCCCAAATCAAAGGCTAAGGTTATTAGCTTACTCTCAAAGCAAAAACAAACGGCCAAGATCAAGAAAGGACAAAATGCACTCAAAACCGTTCAAGGGTATTTTAGAGATTTCTAGTGATTAGGGTTTTATGTTTAAGAGCCTAGAATGTTCATTAGGTCTCTATATAAGGAGCTCACAGAATGTGTGAAGCCCTTGTTCCAGTTTCCTTTCTAAATTTTGTAATTCCTTTTATTTGAAATAAAAAGTTGTGTTTTTGTTTTTATACAATATAATTCCTTTTTTATTTACTTAAAGTTGGTGTCTATTTGAGAGTGGAAACTGAGTTCCATTATTTGATTTGGTTAAAAGTTTTTGAGGTTTCAAAATATTTCAAGGTTTGAGAAATTTGGAAGTATTTGGTATAATCTGTTCTAGGGTGTTTGAATGTTAAGGAGTGTCATTTGTTAGAGAGATTAGCTTATTAAAACGTGTTTTGAAAGTTTGAGTGGTTTGGAAAGTATTTAAGAAAAGAAGAAAAATAAAACAGTATAACATAATATATTGGACTATTGTGAGTTTTCTTTTGATTTGTTCATAACAGGATTGGAGGTTTGTTGATTCTTGTTCAGCTCCAACCCGGGTTGGAAGGAGGAGGATTTACATCCTCTAGGGTCTTGGATGTTAAGACCCTAAGGTATTTTCCTTTCTTTGTTGAAAATCTCATAAAAAGCAAATCTGTATGATCTTGTTTGAATCTGTGCTATAAGTGTGTTATAGATAGTTGATTTGTGTTTTCCTGAGTTGGTATGCATGTTAGAATAACATTGAACCAGTTTGGCTTAGTTTTGTAAGGTTTTGATTTGGAAAAACGTTTTCAAAGATTTTAAAAGGGTGTTTGGCAATACGTTTTAGCAGGGGATGGATCTTAATTAATGATTGAAAAAGGTGTTAAAGATTTTAATAAAGGGTAAGCTAGGTTTGTGGTTAGTTGGTAAGTAGAATTGAACAAGTTTGGAGTGAATTTGGAGTGTTTAAAAAGAAAAAGGGTGTTAAAAATCTGTATGCTCACTTTGGCTTGATTTTTCATGCATTTTGGTGCTCAAATCTTGTAATCAGTAAAGTGTTAGGTTGTAGGGATTATAGAAGTTGATTATGTGCTAATTGGTGAGTGGATGTGTCAAATCTTGGAGTCTTAAACTCACTAGATTGCTAGAAAACGACTGATAAGCCCACAGACCTAGTCTAAAAATTACAGAAACTTGCATGAACCTTTGAGTGCTTTGGATTTTGCTTTAAGTGTGCTAGTTGCTTGCTAGGTGCTTACTTCTTGTTGTCATTGACTCCTTGAGCTTCTATGAGCTCAAGGGTGCCCCAATTGTCCAAAAGTATTCATCAAACAAGCTAATCACCAAGCTCCTCTTGGCTAAATTCCTTGTGAGAAATCAGCAAAACACAAGTACCAAAGCTGCTTGTATTCAAGTGAAACCTGGCACGTTTTTGGTGATCTATTTGTTCAAATCTTTCATAAAAAAGGAAGTTTGATTTGGATTATAAGCTAGTTAAGGTCAGTTGTTGGATTGAAAAAGAAAAAAAAAAAAAATATATATATATAACAAAAAAGTCCACTAGCCTGGCTTCGAACCTCTGACCTCTCGTTGGAGGGCTCAAGGTTCTTACCAGTGTGCTAGCATTCATCTTGAGTTTAAACGTGAAAGGTTTATTACTTAAGGTTATTTTGGTTTCTAGCTTATTTATTAAGCCGTGACTTATTTTTGCATTTTCCAGCTTATTTACCATTCATTTTTGCTTATTTCCATTTTTCCTAGAGTCTTATTAAGTTTATTGATTTTTCTAGCTACTTTTTATAATTTTCCCATTAATAGTTTATTTATTAGAATTTATTTATTAGACGAATTTTATTAAATCATTAAAAAATACCAAAAATAGTTTTTATTTTTAGGAAAAATAGTTTTTAGGTCTTATTTAATATATTTGAGGTTTACATCTAATTTTGGTTTCAAAAACTTTTATTTTTAATTTTATAATATTTTAAGGTTTTTTATAAACTTTAAACATTTTTATAAAATTATAAAAAAAAGGTTTAGGAGCTATAATTTGTGTTTTTCTCTTAATTATATTATTTAGGATTTTTAGAAAATTTTTAGAATTAATTTTAGAAACTTTTATTTTTTAGTATTATTTTAATAATATTTTATTATTTAATTTTCAAAATTTTATTTTTCTTTCTTTTTCATTTTTCTTATATTCTTTAGCAAAAATTAGGACCTTTTCCATTTTTAGAATAATTATTAAGCTTTTAGATTTATTTTTATAATTATTTTAAGTTTAATTAGGTTTTAATTATTTTAAATCATTTTTAGGGTTTTAAAAATAGTTTTAATAGGTTTTAATTTTTAGAAAATTACTTTTTAGTCTTCTAATAATATAAGTTAAGTGATTATTCAATAAAATCATATTTTAGACATTTGAGTTAGTTAAATTTAATTTTAGGGCTTTAATTAGCATTTAAAATTAATTATTTAATTAATAAAAGGTTTTAAAATATCTTTGTTGGATTTTTATCTTTATTTATATTATTATTGACTTGTTTTAGCCTTTTTAATCTTTTCTTGATTTTGTTTTTGGCTTTAGCTTAATTTTTAATTTTTGTGTTTTTCTACGGCTTTACGTTTACGTTTTTACGTCATAGTGTAATTTTCACGTAACCATCTTTCATCTTCTCATCCCCATTCTCTTAATATTAATCTCAAATACATACAAATTAGAACACACACATATACCTCCTTGGGAAACGAATCTTTCATCTCTTTTAAGTGATTGTGGGTCATTACTTGTGGTTTTCCTAAATCACTCGTCAATACTTACCGCTCATATTTAGTTGCTTGTTTTTCCTAAAGCAAGTTATCTAAATTTACTACAATCATTTGGTCTTGTTATTATTGGAAATAAGTGGTAAAAGGATAAGTGTTTTCACACTTATTAAATCCCCTACATTTGACCATTGCAATGCCCTCATGCAATGCATTAATTTTAAAGCACGGTTTACATTTTTCATTATAAATAACCCACCTTGGCCTTTATTAAATACTAAACACTAAGAAAACTAAAAGAACAAAATAAGTAAGAAATCAAAGACTTACATTGGGGTTTTGGCTGCCATGAATGTTTATCATCCTCAAGTTTCACTTTCCCCATACCAAGCTTAAAAACGAGATCATTGTTATTATAAGTTAGCAAACTAACACGAATTCATGTGGGCCAATTATTCACTTAGACTCCCTTATTCCTAGGTGTATCTCTTAGATTTTATTTTTGTCTTGAATGATCACGAGGATGCATTGTTTGACTTATTTCGATAGTTATTTAGGCAAAAAATAAAGTGAACGATTTAATCAATAGTTAGCTAAAGGAAAAAATCTTTTAAAACTGCTTCTCGGGACCTCATAAAGTTCATATCTTGGCATAACTCGCTTCACGATTTGAGACCTTTCTCGGGCGATATTTGGCAGCGACTTCATACTTCAAATCTTTGAGAGACGTTCTTGAAATTATGGTCTTCTCTTCATAATAGGAATTTCTTCACTTGAAGTTTTTGAGAGATTCTTCATACTTGGACCACGATTTCTTCATTTTTCTCCAATCTTTATTTTGGACTTTGATATACAACGATCCGCCTCCTTTTAGGACTTGGATCTATTTATCCTCATACCTTGCTAGGGTCTTTTCTGATAGACGTCTCCATGATCATTAGGGGAGTATTTGCTTTTCGTCGTGTGTCTCGATCGTTCATATTGATTTTCGATAAATGATTCTTCACATCACTTTTGGATCTTTAGCAACAAAATGTAGCCCTCATGCCTTGTTAGGGCCTTTTCGGACTCGTCAATCTTCGCATCCTGCTTCAATAAGTTATGCCTTGGCTATGAACTCTAATTAATACCGAGCAACTTTTAAACGATCTTGGGCTAGAAGCTAAGTAACTTTTCAAATCGTACAACCTTATTTATTGCAGATAAATTTATTAACAAGCGATGGGAGAATAGGCTCATAATTAACTCACATAAATTCACGAAAGAATACCAAACTTATAATTGACTCTATCATCTCTCGTTCTCCACAATTTAAAATATCAAGGAATGAGACTCGTGGATGCTTAGCCAATTAAATCAAAGTTTTGGGTTTTCGAGTCGTCTATAGGATGTTGCAAACTCTTAGACTTTTTCAAGTTTAGAATTCGCATTTTAAAGTTCCCTTGATAAACGACTCTCTAGGATCGATTATAGGAACATGCGAAAAGTTCTTGTTCTTAACCCGTGAAAGTTAAGACTTTGGCGTTTTAAAGCTCCCTATATAAAAGCCTAGCAAAATTTGACTTAAAAACGTTTAGGATACTAGCTAGAGTAAACTTAAATAAGTAAACTCGGGTTGAGTCAAAATATTCACGACTTTGAAAAATGTAAAACTACTTTATTGTAAATTTTATTCTAGCAAAGAAAGTAAATAATGCTAACAAGGGAAAATACTACTATACTAGTAGGCCAAAATAGATTAAAAATTTTGAAAAATGTCGAAAAATCAATTTTCCGGTTAAAATGAGGACAAATGCAAGGAAAAGACCACTTACTTCGATAGAAGTCCCTCCTACACTTGATATAAACATTGTCCTCAATGTTTAAGCATGTGGGAATAAACTCCCCTACACTTAGGACATTGTGCGCTTTGTTTAAGTCTTGCTAAGGAAAGGACAACTAAAGTGATATCAATGTGAACATATAAGATATGAATAATTGAATCACGGCAGTTTAGGATAGAACCAGGAAGATGGGAACACGGAATCACGGTTCGTCAAAAGTCATCGATGTGCTCTTTGAAGCTTGAATCCCTGCACATAATAAGAAACAAGACAACAAACACATACGGGGTTCCCCCCTACACTTATTATGAAAACGGTAAAGGATATATCACTGGTTGCCTCCCGAGAAGCGCTTGTTTTTGATAACCGAGTCACGAGTCTGACTCGACCCAAAATTAGTTCATGGGAAATGTGGTGAGGGATGGAATCATCTCATGAGAGATGTCCTCAGCAAAGTACAGCTTCAAACGCTGGCCATTCACCTTGAAATTGGGCCCAGTTGGCTGAGAAAGCTCAATGGTGCCATATGGGAAGACTTTGGCGACGGTGAATGGACCAGACCAGCGGCTTTTCAACTTGCCAGAGAAGATCTTCAACCGAGAGTTAAAGAGTAAAACTTGATCACCAACGTAGAACTCTCGGTTCTTAATTCTTGCATCGTGGATGATCTTGGTCTTCTCCTTGTAGATCAATGAGTTCTCATAAGCTTCATTCCTCAATTCATTAAGCTCGTTGAGTTGAATCTTCCGAAGATCACCGGCTTTGTTGATGTCGAAGTTAGCCCACTTCAAGGCCCAGTATGCCTTATATTCTAGCTCGATGGGGAGGTGGCATGCTTTCCCGTACACAAGACGATAAGGTGTACAACCAATCGGCGTCTTAAAAGCGGTACGGAAAGCCCATAGAGCATCATCTAACTTATCGGCCCACGCGGCACGATGCTCTCCCACAGTACGTTCCAAAATTCGCTTCAATCCACGGTTGGATATCTCGGCTTGCCCATTAGTTTGGGGATGATAAGCGGCGGAAAGACGGTGATTGACACCGTACTTAGCCATGACTCTTGCGAATTGGTAATTGCAAAAATGAGTCCCGCGATCACTGATTATAGCACGAGGAACACCAAATCGAGCAAAAAGTTGCTTCAAAAAGTTCACAACCACCCTCGCATCGTTCGTAGGGAGAGCCTTTGCTTCAACCCATTTAGAAACGTAGTCAACGGCTACGAGGATGTACTTGTTTCCTTTAGAAGAAGGGAATGGCCCCATAAAGTCGATGCCCCATACATCAAAGATTTCACATTCTTGTATGAAATTTTGAGGCATCTCATCTTTATGTGTGATCTTGCCTTGTCGTTGGCAAGCATCACAATGCTTAACCATTTTGTGAGCGTCACGATAAATGGTGGGCCAATAGAATCCAGAGTCAAACACTTTCTTAGCGGTGTAGTTGGGACCAAAGTGACCACCGGTGGGTCCTTTATGGCAAGCATCAAGGATTTGTAAAGCTGCCGGCCCATCAACACATCGACGAATGATCAGCTCAGCACATTGTTTGAAGAGATAAGGGTCATCCCAGAAGTAAGTCTTAACATCTTTAAAGAACTTTTTCTTTTGTTGGGATGTTAACCCTTTGATGAGAATACCACCCGCTAAGTAGTTTGCAATGTCCGCAAACCACGGGGTGTCATCAAGATTGGAATGAATAGACATTAAGGTCTCAAGGGGAAAAGAGTCATTGATCTCTTGATTCGGATGATCCCCTTGATACGGATCCTCAAGTCTACTCAGATGATCCGCTGCTAGGTTTTCGGCTCCCTTTTTGTCACGAATTTCAATGTTGAATTCTTGAAGGAGCAAAACCCAACGAAGAAGTCTTGGCTTAGAATCTTGCTTAGTTAACAAGTACTTCAACGTGGAATGGTCGGTATAGACAATTGTGGTGGAAAGGACAAGATAGGGTCGGAACTTCTCAAAACCATACACTACAGCTAAAAGCTCTTTTTCGGTAGTGGTATAATGCAATTGAGCCCCCGTCATTGTCTTGCTATCATAATGGATTGGTTGGAAGTGTTTGTTCACTCTTTGGCCCAAAACCGCTCCAATAGCAAAGTCGCTAGCATCGTACATCAATTCAAAAGGTAGCTCCCAATTAGGGGTGACTAAGACCGGTGCCTTAGTTAGCTTATCCTTGAGAAGATTTAAGGCTTCAATACACTCTTTGGAAAAGATGAAAGGAATATCTTTTTCCAAGAGGTGGGTCATCGGGCGAGCGATTTTAGAAAAATCCTGAATGAAACGACGATAGAAGCCCGCATGACCCAGAAAACTTCTCACACCCTTCACGGTTGAAGGTGAAGGTAATTTGGCTATGACATCCACTTTAGCACGGTCCACTTCAAGACCGGCTTTTGAGATTCTGTGTCCTAGCACAATGCCTTCTTTTACCATAAAATGGCATTTTTCCCAATTTAGAACAAGGCGAGTGTCTTCGCACCGCTTAAGCATACGTTCTAAATTGGCAAGGCAAGAAGAGAATGAATCACCATAGACCGAGAAATCATCCATGAAGACTTCCATGGTTTCTTCAACCATGTCATGGAAGATAGCCATCATACACCGTTGGAATGTCCCAGGAGCATTACATAAGCCGAAAGGCATTCTTTTGTAAGAAAATGTTCCATAAGGACAAGTGAATGTGGTTTTCTCTTGGTCTTGGGGACCGATGGGTATTTGAAAATAACCCGAGAAACCGTCTAAAAAGCAGTAATAGTCATTACCCGCTAGACGTTCAAGCATTTGGTCCATGAAAGGAAGGGGAAAATGATCCTTTCTCGTAGCATCATTGAGTTTGCGATAGTCTATACAAACTCTCCACCCTGTAACAAGACGAGTAGGAATCAACTCGTTGTTTTCGTTGGGCACAACGGTGATTCCGCCTTTCTTAGGCCCACAATGGACAGGACTAACCCATGGTGAATCCGAGATAGGATAGATCATTCCCGCATCAAGAAGTTTGATAACCTCTTTTTTGATTACGTCATGGATCTTGGGATTCACCCTTCGTTGGCTTTGAATAGTGGGTTTAAAGTCGTCCTCCATGAGAATTTTATGTGTGCAAAAGTGAGGATCAATTCCACGAATATCGGAAATTTTCCAAGCAATCGCTTTCTTATGATTCTTCAGCACGGCGATAAGTCGGGATTTTTCGTCTTCTTTCAGGTCCTTTGCGATGATGACCGGTAACTTCTTGTTGTCTTCAAGGAAAACGTACTCGAGATGAGACGGAAGATCCTTAAGCTCTAAATCCGGAGGATTTTCGATGGACGGCGTAGTCAACTTCGGATCATCGGTAGAGATAGCCTTAGGAGACTGTGGAGAAATATGGTCCTCATTGAGAAGTTTCTCAATGGTACGAATGTCTTCATCCCAATTGGAGGTAGAATCGTCATATTGCAAATTCACATCTCCCAGAGTTGCTTCAAATTCTTTCAAGAGGAAATCACTTTCTCCAAATGGAGTTAGTGATGGAGCAATAGAGGCAATGGTCTCAACAGTGGGTAGAGAAGAAGAACCACTTTTACAAGCGTCTTTGAAATGTTCTTCACAAGCCTCATCAAGAACGTCAATAAAATTAACACTCTCGTTTTCTGAAGGCTGCTTAGAAAGTTTACCCATGTTGAAGACGATTTTATCGTCACCAACTCTCATGATTAATTCGCTCGCGGCTACATCAATGAGAGTGCGATCGGTCCTCAAGAATGGACGTCCAACTATTAATGGAACACGAGGATCCATTTCGTAGTCAACGACAACAAAATCCGCCGGAAAGGTGAATTTCTCAACGCCGACGAAGACATCTTTGGCTATCCCCACAGGATAAGCAACCGTACGGTTATCTAATTCCAAAGTCATTTTGGTGGGGACTAGCTCGGGGAGAGATAATTACTTCCAAACACTTAAAGGCATCAAGTTTATACTAGCACCTAGATCGGCTAGGGCCATGCAATTCTCTACTCCCGGGAAGTTGCAAGGAATCAAGAAGCGACCCGGATCACCAAGTTTGGTGGGCAATTTCCTTAACAGAACCGCGGAGCAATTCTCGTTAAGTTGGGTCTGAGCGATATCAAGGAGTTTCTCCTTATCACTGAGCAGATCTTTAAACATTTTGGCGTAATTCGGTATGTGAGCGAGAGCCTCAGCAAAGGAGATATTGAAATTCAGTTGTTTAAACATTTTTAGAAAGTTAGAAACCTGAATATCATCCTTGTTTTTCAACTTCTCTTTCCTCAACCTTGAGGGATAAGGTATGTCGGATGAAGAGGAAGGCTTTAGGGGAGTAGGATCACTCACAACCGCGGGTGGTAAGGGAATGGGGGTAGAAGGCAAAGGAGGTGAGGAAAGTTGCGCGTTTTCCTTGTTTACAATCACGGGTGGAGGTGTAGGAAGCTCGGGTTCCGTATAACCTTTTCCACTACGAGTGGTGATTGCTTTCATCTCCCCTCTTGGATTAGCAACGGTGTTACTCGGAAGAGTACCCGAAGAAGAGGGTTGATTACCTTGGAAAAGAGAACCGATCATATCACGTATATTATCCGCTTGAGTGCTGAAAGAGTTTCTCATGTCTGCGTGAATATCATTGCTTTGTTTCGCCATGTCATTCCTTAGCTCAGCTCGAATATCACTCCCTTGTTTTGCCATGTCTCCCTTCAAGTTGATGAATTGACTCTGAAGATTTGTCACCATCTCTCTATTAGTCCTCATGAACGTCTCGATTTCTTGATTCAACGCCGTTGGTTGATTGAGAGGTGGAGCTTGGTAAGCTTGAGAATTTCCTTGAGGTGGGTATGGGTTTATTTGGGATTGATATTGATTGTTAGCACGAGGTTGGCTTTGGTTATTTTGGTTATAGCTTTGTTGTTGGTTTTGGTTTTGAGGAGTAAAACCGGGTGGTGCAAGATAGTTGTTTGAACGATAACTTAGCAAGTTACGGTCTCCTTGAGGACGAGCTTGATAGCCTCCCGTGGGATAAGTACCGTTTGCGGCGTTAACGATTTCACAAAAATTGCCTTGAGTAGAAGGACAATCATTGTAAGAATGAGGACCACCACATGTGTCGCAAGAAATAGCAACGGCTTTAGCTTGTTGAAAGTGGGAAGTAGCCATGGACATGTAATTTTTGTTCATTTCCGCAATTTGGCGGGTAAGTGCGGCTATCTCGGGATTGGAAGAAGTAGAAGAAACATTGACTCTCGTATTAGATCTTGAGGATGTAGATGAATCCCAATTCTTGTGGTGAGTAGTCATGTTTTCAATCAACTCTCTACACTCCTCTGGTCTCCTTTTCATAAAAGTACCACCGGGGCGGCATTGATCGTGTCACGATCACGAAAAGTGAGACCATTGTAGAAAGTATCAATGAGAGTGACGGGGAGCATGTTGTGATTTGGACAACGGTCGATCGAATCATTGTAGCGTTCCCAAGCATCAAAGAACAATTCATCATTGTCTTGCATGAATCCACTAATTTGGTTACGAAGGCTCGTGACCATGGATGGTGGAAAATAGCGCGACAAAAATCGTTGAGTCATGTCGTCCCAAGTATGAATAGAATTCTTTGGGAGACGGTCAAACCATTTTTCGGCATGGTGAGAAAGCGAATGGGGAAATAGTTGAAAACGAAGTACATCCATAGAAGCACCGGGCAACTTCATGCTTTAAGTGATGGTATTGAATTTGTCGAGGTATTTGTTGGCATCATCATCCGGTATTCCGCGAAATGGATTAGTTTGCACTTGTTGGATCATGTGATGCTTCAACGAAAACTCTTGAGCCGTGATTTGCATCGGTGCAATCGGGCCTCCACGTCCATTCATCGTAGGTTGGCATAGCTCCTCCATGGTTCGTAGGTCGGGTTGGGGTAGATTATTCATGTTGGGGTAGGGTGGATTATTATTGTTGTTGTTGTGTACACTGGCCATGTCTAAATTATCGAGAGTCTCGGGCTCGGGATAAGACGTTGATCGAGTACGCATACACTAAAAATAAAATGCAAGAGAAAATATTTTTGGTTTTTATAGGTTTTTAAAAAAAAAAATTTGTATTTTTGAAAATTTTAATTTTTTTTTGGGTTTTTGAAAATTTTTGAGCAAGAAAAATAACGTTCTTAAAAGAACGGGTCCCAAAATTCAATGCGTCTCTCACTAGAAACCGTTAATATTAACAAAAAGAGCCGGCAGCGGTGCCATTTAATACTAGGTTTTATCCAAGTATAAAATATTTATCGTCTGATCCCTTAAAATTGATTACCGGCTAAGAGTGTGACTCAATTGTCTTTTGGAAAACAAGAGGATGTGTTTGTTTGATTATCTAAATTTCAAAACTAAAAGCAAGTAAGAAAATTATCGTTGTGTAAAGTGAAAGCTTTAAAAATTAAACTACAAATAAAAGCATGCAATTCTTTGGAAATTAAAATGTAAATGATTGAAAACTAGGAAAGATGTTTAAAATAAACTAAGACAAAAGGCGGGAAAGAGTAAATTTGAAATTTTAAGAAAACAAATAAAAGCCTGAGTCCGATCGTAATGCGATCGTACTCAAATAGATGGATCGTATCCACCGATCGCACTCAATGCGATCACAACAAGGAATTTGATCGTACTCAGCAGTACGATGGGTAGGGGTGATCGTACTCCCGATCGCAACCACGATCGCAACAAGTGGATCGTGGTCAGGATCGTAGCCTGATCGTAACAAAACAGATCGCAATCAATGCGATCGTAGCAAGGAGGTTTGCCTAGATCGCACCCACAGATCGCAATGAGTGATCGTGGTTGTGGATCGTACCAGGGAAAAACGTATAGATCACAGTCAATGCGATCGAAGCCAGATGATCGCAACAACAAAACCCTTCTGAGATCGTAATGAAATCCCAAGAGTAACCAAGCTTAACGAATAAGCAGTAGACACAATAAGCACTTTCAAACCCTCAGACGAAGTTAAATAAGCTCAAATATGAAACATTTAGGAATCTAAACATGAGACCTAACAAACCGAACATAAAATGACCAATGTTTTTAGAAAGCTTAAAAGTAAATAAGCCAAGAATACAAATAAACCAATAAGCATGAAGAGCTTACAGCTTATGCGTATAAGAGCTTATGTAGGAACAAGAAAGATTAACTTTCTAAACACCAAAACATCAAATTCAAACACGAAACAAGTATGTTTCGGATCAAAATTAAGGTAAACTAAGAAATGTAGAAGGAGATTAAAGAGCTTAAAACTTAAATTGAACTTGATTGATGAAATCCAAATACACAAAGCTTAAACTTGAAAGATTAAAGGAAAGAAAAGATGAAAAACTTAGTGAGAGAAAGTTTGGAACTTTCTCTCTCTAAAAACTAGAAAGGAAAAATTAAAAGTGCAACTAGCTAACCACCCTCCTAATGTGATTAGGAGGGTATTTATAGGGTAATGGGAAGTGCATGTGTGGTGTGCTTCCTTCTTTTCTTCTCGACTCGATTTAAATCGTTGTCTTTCTCGACGTCGTCTCGGGATTTGAACTCGTCTTAATAATTTTCTTCTATAATTTAGACTTGAGTTCTTCGACTTCATTAAACTTCCGTCTTTAGACTTTTTCTTCGATAATTCTTCAGAATAGGTCTTGGACATCCGTTCTTTAAGCACTCTTGATCTCTTGACTTTGTCTTTTCTCGTTTTCTTCGATAAAAGCCCGTGAAAGCCCGTGTTTTCTTCCTTTTTCGTCTTTTGGTCCTAAAACACAATAAAAACAGAAACCACGCATAATTCCGACTTTTACGACATAAATTATACGTTTTGGTCTTGTTATTATTGGAAATAAGTGGTAAAAGGATAAGCGTTTTCACACTTATTAGGTACGATCATTGGATACGATAGGTGAGTACGATCAGACTGCGATCTAAGAGTACGATCCGACTGCGATCTAGGAGTACGATCAGAGTGCGATCAGACTACGATCATAGAGTACGATCAGACTACGATCAGAGTGCGATCTAGGAGTGCGATGGGTGACATTGTGATGGACATCTAAATTCTGTTCGAGTATTTTTTAGACTTAGCCACTATCTAGACTAGTCTCGGAACGTACTTTACACGAAGATCAAAAAAAAAGAAAAAAAAAAAGTTAAATTTTTTAGGTCAAGTAAAATCAATTTTTTTCCATACTAGTTTTAGGCTATTTCTAGCTCGATTTCAAAATTTGGTGATTACAAAACTTTTTAGGTCTACCGTCTTGTCGGACTGAGGAATTTATTGTCGGACTGAGAAAAAATCGCAATTTTCGGAATTTCAACAACAACACAATCACAACACAACTACTTAAGATCCACATTCAATTCATCACTTAAGAGACTATTAAGATGGATTCTACTGCAGAATATCGTGTGACAAACAATAACATCATGGTGGCGGGTAACAAAGAGAGACCACCAATGCTTGTGGTCGGCCGATATGCTCGATGGCAATCACGTTTTCTTCGTTATCTTGATACAAGACCTAATGGTGATGCATTGAGGCAATGTATTAACAACGGACCATATGTTTTCTCCGATATCACTGTTCCTCATACACCAGCCACTGTCACTACCACAGAAGTACCCGCAACCACAAGAAAATAAACTTTATCTGATCTTACACCAGAGAAGCGTGCTTGGTATGACGCAGAAAAAGAAGCAATCTATATGATTCTAAGTGGAATTGGAGATGATATTTATTCCATGGTTGATGCATGTCCTACGGCACAAGAAATGTGGACGGCTATTGAACGCTTGCAACAAGGAGAATCACTCAACAAGCAAGATGTTAAAAAAACTTGTTTTGGAACTTTGGTAAGTTTACTGCGTTGGATGGAGAATCAGTTGAGTCTTATTATTCACGATTCTACAAGATGATGAACGATATGACAAGAAACAACTTGGAGGTCTCCACCATGCAAGTCAATGTGCAATTTCTTTAGCAACTTCAACCAGAGTGGACACATTTTGTTACTTTGGTGAAACAACAGAAGCAGTTAGACAAGGTAAACTATCACACCCTCTTTGATATCTTGAAACAATTTCCGCATGAGGCAAATGAAATTCGAGCTGAACGAGTTGCAAAGACGGCTAATCCACTTGCTCTAGTGTCTACCACTCAAGATCTTCGATCTCGTACTTCAAAGTCATACTCCATTCAATCATCCTCACCACGATATTCCACATCATCCAAGTCTTCATCCTCCACAAGATCCCGCGGCAAAGAACCAAGAGCACCATCACCACAATCTGAAGAGGATAGTGATGAAGATCAAGCTCAAAAGAATCGGGAAATGAAACAACAAATTGCTTTCATTATGAAGACCTACAAGAAAATCTTCAAACCCACCAACAACAATCTTCGAACATCATCCAACACAAAGAACCAATATGTTGAGAACCCTTCAAGGTATGACACACGTCGACGTGGTGAAAGTCCTTCTAGGTATGATCGACATAATCCAACACATGTTGAGGGTTCTGCAAGGTATGATCGACAAACTGCCAAGTATGATACTCAGAGGATTGCTGCTGCTACTGGGAATAGGGAAACTGTTAGAACACAAGTGGTTCAACAAAGTGGGATTCAGTGTTATAATTGCCAAGGTTATGGGCATATGGCAAAGGAATGCAGAAAGCCGAAACGGGTTAGGGACTCTAGCTATCAAAAAGAGAAGATGTTGTTATGCAAGAAGATAGAAGCAGGGGTCAAATTGTCGGCTGAGGAAGAAGCAATGCTTGATGATACTGATGATGAAGCCTCTGACCAAGAATTAGAAGCACATTACTCGTACATGGCAAAGGTTGACGAAGTTCTCAACGTCACTGCAGATGACAATGGACCTATCTTTGACACTGAGCCACTCGATAAGGTACACACCACTGATGAATATAATATGTTTGGTGATACTCATGAGCATAGTGAGCTCAATGCCATTAATGACACATGTATGACGGAAGAGGTTGATAGCAATACCACACCCGATTCATCAGACATGTGCAATAATGAGTTTGAGGATGATCAACATGCAAATGAGTATGATGATGAGGAGCGTGTCGCGCTTGCTAATTTAATTGCCAGTTTACAAAAAGATGTCAATGAAACTAGAAAAAGTCAAAAGCAATTAAAGAAGGCAAACGCAGTGCTCACTCAAAGTTTTGAAGAATGCAAAGCCGCACTAATTACATCTAGTGAGACCATTGAACACTATAAAGATGAGCTTCTTCAGAAAACCAAAGAACTTGAGGGGTACAAGGGTAGTGCGTTAAAAAGTCAAAAGGACGATCTTGAAAAGAAATACAATGAAACTCTTGAGTTATTAACCAAAGAGAAACGTCAATTTAATGTTTTGTTAATGGATGAACGTCAAAAAACGTACCTTTCTACCACCAAAGTTAACGAACTTGAACAACGGCTTTTGATGGATAACACTGAGTCTGCTAAAACTCTTGATGTTAAGAAACAAGAGGTTGAAAAGTTAAAACAAGATTTCAAAAGTCGACATGAAAAAGATACTGAAAAAGTAACGGAACTAGAAAAACAAGTGGAATTTTTGAAGAAAGTTGTTTATAAAACGCATGACTATATTCAAACCGTAAGAATGTTAGCACCTCCGTCTATGTTTAAGGGTCAAGCTAGCTTTGCAAGTCCTGATTATCTTGCCCAATCTCACGCTACGAACCCGCGCATTTATATGGATGAGTCCGAATGGACCGATCCTGAATATCCTTTTGGTTATGGTGAGACATCCCTTTGGGAAGAGGAGAGTAGATCACCGGTCAATAAAGAGTCTGTGAAACCATACAATTATGCTTATGAGAATAGTCTATATGGTCTTTTCACTACACAAAAACAAAAGTCTCGTGAGGAATTGTTTTTAGAATGCAAAAAAAGAAGAATTCAATGGAAGAAAGCTTTTGCTACTAAGAAAACAAATGTTTCTAAGTTTATCAACTACTTGCCTCTTGACGCTTCTAAAAGTAAGAGTAGGCAGACATTTGGGTTTCTACAACATTACATTGATAATATTAAATCCATTGTTGACAATGAATGGAAACAACGAGAAAATGACGAGTGGAAAAAACCAATTCCTCAAGATATAACTGTGCTTATCAAACAAATCTTAATACCGAACACAACCACATTAAAAGACACCATATCACATAATTCATGATCGAAAACCTTCACTCAAACACCTTCACGTTTTTAGATGTACGTGCTACATTATTCGAGATGGTGAAAATCTGGACAAGATGAAAGAGAAAGGTGATGTGATGAGACTGCAATTATACATAGTCTCATCATCCAAATCGGGCTTAAAACGCTTAAAATATCATGAAAATACCCCTATATATGCTTGTATTTGTGTCTTGTGTATTTTAGATACGGATATCGTGTAATCAACAAAAGATCACAAGAATGAAGCAAAAACGAACATGGGAAATGAAGTCACACAAAGAACCGGGCCCAAGTATGGAATTTACAAAAATGCCCTTGAAGTTTTGAAGAATGTCAAGTTTGGTCCCTCATCTTTTGGGATATGTCAACTTTGGTCCTCCAAGAATCAATTTATACAAGATGTATACTTGAAGAATGCAGACTTTACAAATCAAGCCCTTGGAGATTGGATAAATTTACAAGTTTAATACTTTGTTAACAAAAGGACTGTTGGTGAAATTACTAAAGGACTAACCATCAAAGGGGTAATGGACTAAATGTGAAAAGATGATAAAGGGGTGACTTAACAAGGGAGACTATAATTGCCATAACCACAAACCTTTTTAACCTACCCTCCCATTACATTTAACCATCTGACAACCTTAATCCCCTCATCCACTCCCAACTCGCCACCTCATCACCCCCTCCCCACTCCACCAATCACGTCCAACACTCCCTCCACATCAGATCTCCACCCACCTTTTTTATATAACTGATTAAATCAGTTATAATTTCCCTCTCAACACCTAATTTAAATTAACCCACCCCCCTAAATAGATTAAATCACACCCTTCACACCCCTTAAACCCTAAAAATTACCAGGGTTAATTAAACCCTAATCAAAGGGTTTTTCACCTATTTTCTCCAGATCCCCAATTAACCCTACCACAAACCAAACCCACAACCCAGAAACATATCCCCGTGACCCCTGGACCCCACAAGGACGACCCTGTCACCCCGAAAAATGGCAAAATTGGAATCCTTCAGAAAATCAACGGTTGATCCTTCAAACTTGGTCCCAAAGGAGTTTTTGAACGAATAAGATCAAGTTTCAATAGCTGGCTATCACTTTGTCACATGTGAGCCATAGCTTGACCAAGATTCAAAATATTCAAAGGGCATTAGAGGAAATTCAGTTGCTAGGGTTTTAGTATTTCACTTGTAGCCTAGAAACTTCTATCCAGTAGTATTTAAGGAGCTTACAACATGTGTAAGCCCTTGTTCTAGATTTTGTAATATTTTAACTTTATTAATGAAAATGAAAGAGATTTTAAATTTGCATAATCTGAGTTCCAATTTTGTTTAAGTCATGTTTATTGTTTGAAGTTAGTTTTGAGTAAGAAAGTTTTCACTTTTATCAAAAGATTTCAAGAAACCCGTTTGGAAACCATTTTTTTCTTATAAGCTAAAAGCTGATAAGCTGGCTTAACTAATAAGCCAGTCTTATACACTTATAAGCTTTGTTATCGAGGTCACTTTTGCTCTTGTTGTTTAGTCTTAGCAGGTACAAATCTTGTATATTCGATAGGTGATGGTCTTTTCTTTTGAAGTCCATCATCATCATCATCTTGTCATACCCAACAGCTTCCTTCCTTAAATTGATCAGCTCAAGCCCGAGCTTGATGGAGAAGGCTTCAGCTAAGCCTTTGTGATGCCTGGATGTAGGGTCACAAGGTAAGGACTTGGTTCTTTCTATACTTGCTTAGATTGCTTTTTGCTTTTGATGATTTTTAGAATTAGGTTGTTAGGATGATAGACAAATGCATGATATTGTATGTTTGTTGGTTTGAAACATGTTAGAGTAGGTTTGACTAGATTTGGTTCATGTTAGAGTAGCATTTCCTTGTTAATTTTCAAGTTTCAGACTTTAAAGGGGTGTTTGGATCTTGGTTTTAAAATCAGTCAATGAGATGCATTTGGTTTAAAATCAGTCTAAAATCACTTACCTTATTAGTTGTGTGTTTTATCAACTTTGTATGTTGAATTGGTAAGGTTCTTAAAAGAGTTGCATGCAAAAGCCTTGAAAAACTAGTTCAAAAATCAGTAAGCTATAGAACTGCCTTGATTTTGTGAAATTTGCCATTTCAACCTTTGAGCTTGATAGGAATTAGGATAGGTTAGGACTTGAACTTGATTTGGGGAAGCAAGTGAGTGAATTGAGTGAGTTTTGGCCAACCAAAACTCACCCAATTGCACTTTGCATCAGCAAAAAAAGCCAACAGCCCCCATTCCTATATCAGTGACTGTGATTAGGTCATTTTGCTTGATTTTGTGATGTTATTAATTGTTTTTGTATTTTTCTTGACTCCCCACAACCAAACTGGTTGTGGGGGTGCCTTTGTTTGCCCACAAAACCAAGTAACAAGCAAGTTCTAAGGTCAAAAGCCCCCAGACCCGTTTTTCTGTGAAGCCAGTGGGAACTCAGTTCCCACTGTTAGTGTTAATAGTTCCCCCTGCTGAGCTAACAGACAAAGTGACTCACATGTCACTATCATAATCTGACTTTTTTGTCTTTAGTGCCCTTAAATTAGAATTTTTTAGTGATTCTAATTTTGTTATTTTTCTTATTTTATTTTTGATTTTTCTGTTAATTTATTTTTCAGTTACTGTTCATTTTCCATTTTTTAGATTTAATAGCATTTTAAATGACTTTTTAATTAACTGTTTTTTGTCTTTTAGTGTAAAATTTTAATATTTTTCAGTTTTAAAAATTTTCATATATTTAGAAAAATATTTTAAGACTTTTAGTTCAAAACCATTTTACTGTTTACTTTTTAATTAATTTTTAGATTTTATTTAAGATTAATTAGGGTTTAATTATAATCAGTTTTGTCTTTTAGTGAAAAATTTTACTTTTTTCAAACTTTCTCATTTTTCTATTGTTCACTAGTGTAATTTAGGATTTTTAAAATAGTCAAATTTTTTTAGCATTATTTTATTATTTTTAATCATTATTTTACTCTAAAATTAGTTTTTAGTGTTTTAAAAATAGAAAAATAGTATTTAAAATTTAGGAAAAATACTTTTTAGTCTTTAAATAATATAAGTGAGTTATTTTTTCAATAAAATAATTGCCAAAAATAAATAACAAAGTTTGGGGTAGTGTCGTTTTTGGATGAGAAAAGAAAGAAAGAAAAATAAAGACGAGCTACGACTACAATTAAATTACGACGAGTGACGTAAAACGCGAACGTAGTTACGTAAAACGTGAAAAATTAAAAATTTTAAGCTAGAAACAAATTAAAAATTAAAACTAAGTCTAAAATAATATAAATAAGCATAAAAATCCAATAAATAAATTTTAAAACCTTTTATTAATTAAATATTTAATTTTTAATGCTAATTAAATCCCAAAATTAAATAAAATTAAGAACAAGCCCAAAATATTATTTTATTGAACAAATAACTCACTTATATTTATTTAAAGTCTAAAAAGTATTTTTCCTAACTTTTAAATACTATTTTTCTATTTTTAAAACAGTAAAAACTAATTTTAGACTAAAATAATGATTAAAAATAATAAAATAATGCTAAAAATAATTTGACTATTTTAAAAATCCTAAATTACACTAATGAACAGTAGAAAAATGAGAAAGTTTGAAAAAAGTAAAATTTTTCACTAAAAGACAAAACTGATTATAATTAAACCCTAATTAATCTTAAATAAAATCTAAAAATTAATTAAAAAGTGAACAGTAAAATGTTTTTGAACTAAAAGTCTTAAAATATTTTTCTAAATATAAGAAAATTTTTAAAATTGAAAAATATTAAAATTTTACACTAAAAGACAAAAAACAATTAATTAAAAAGTAATTTAAAATGGTATTAAATCTAAAAAATGGAAAATGAACAGTAACTGAAAAATAAATTAACAGAAAAATCAAAAATAAAATAAGAAAAATAACAAAATTAGAATCACTGAAAAATTCCAATTTAAGGGCACTAAAGACAAAAAAGTCAGATTATGATAGTGACATGTGAGTCACTTTGTCTGTTAGCTCAGCAGGGGGGAACTATTAACACTAACAGTGGGAACTGAGTTCCCACTGGCTTCACAGAAAAATGGGTCTAGGGGCTTTTGACCTTAGAACTTGCTTGTTACTTGGTTTTGTGGGCAAACAAAGGCACCCCCACAACCAGTTTGGTTGTGGGGAGTCAAGAAAAATACAAAAACAATTAATCACTTCACAAAATCAAGCAAAACGACCTAATCACAGTCACTGATATAGGAATGGGGGCTGTTGGCTTTTTTTGCTGATGCAAAGTGCAACTGGGTGAGTTTTGGTTGGTTAAAACTCACTCAATTCACTCACTTGCTTCCCCAAATCAAGTTTAAGTCCTAACCTATCCTAATTCCTATCAAGCTCAAAGGTTGAAATGGCAAATTTCACAAAATCAAGGCAGTTCTATAGCTTACTGATTTTTGAACTAGTTTTTCAAGGCTTTTGCATGCAACTCTTTTAAGAACCTTACAATTCAACATACAAAGTTGATAAAACACACAACTAATAAGGTAAGTGATTTAGATTGATTTTAAACCAAATGCATCTCATTGACTGATTTTAAAACCAAGATCCAAACACCCCTTTAAAGTCTGAAACTTGAAAATTAACAAGGAAATGCTACTCTAACATGAACCAAATCCAGTCAAACCTACTCTAACATGTTTCAAACCAACAAACATACAATATCATGCATTTGTCTATCATCCTAACAACCTAATTCTAAAAATCATCAAAAGCAAAATGCAATCCAAGCAAGTATATAAAGAACCAAGTCCTTACCTTGTGACCCTACATCCAGGCATCACAAAGGCTTAGCTTAAGCCTTCTCCATCAAGCTCGGGCTTGAGCTGATCAATTTAAGGAAGGAAGCTGTTGGGTATGACAAGATGATGATGATGATGGACTTCAAAAGAAAAGACCATCACCTATCCAATATACAAGATTTGTACCTGCTAAGACTAAACAACAAGAGCAAAAGTGACCTCGATAACAAAGCTTATAAGTGTATAAGACTGGCTTATTAGTTAAGCCAGCTTATCAGCTTTTAGCTTATAAGAAAAAAATGGTTTCCAAACGGGTTTCTTGAAATCTTTTGATAAAAGTGAAAACTTTCTTATTCAAAACTAATTTCAAACAAAAAACATGACTTAAACAAAATTGGAACTCGGATTATGCAAATTTAAAATCTCTTTCATTTTCATTAATAAAACTTAAAATATTACAAAATCTGGAACAAGGGCTTACACATGTTGTAAGCTCCTTAAATACTACTAGATAGAAGTTTCTAGGCTACAAGTGAAATACTAAAACCCTAGCAACTGAATTTCCTCTAATGCCCTTTGAATATTTCGAATCTTGGTCAAGCTATGGCTCACATGTGATGAAAGTGATAGCCAGCTGTTGAAACTTGATCTTATTCGTTCAAAAACTCTTTTGGGACCAAGTTTGAAGGATCAGCCGTTGATTTTCTGAATTCCAATTTTGCCATTTTTGGGGGTGACAGGGTCGTCCTTGTGGGGTCTAGGGGTCACGGGGATATGTTTCTGGGTTGTGGGTTTGGTTTGTGGTAGGGTTAATTGGGGATCTGGAGAAAATAGGTGAAAAACCCTTTGATTAGGGTTTAATTAACCCTGGTAATTTTTAGGGTTTAAGGGGTGTGAAGGGTGTGATTTAATCTGTTTAGGGGGGTGGGTTAATTTAAATTAGGTGTTTAGAGGGAAATTATAACTGATTTAATCAGTTATATAAAAAAGTTGGGTGGAGATCTGATGTGGAGGGAGTGTTGGACGTGATTGGTGGAGTGGGGAGGGGGTGATGAGGTGGCGAGTTGAGAGTCGATGAGGGGATTAAGGTTGTCGGATGGTTAAATGTAATGAAAGGGTAGGTTAAAAAGGTTTGTGGTTATGGCAATTATAGTCCCCCTGGTTAAGTCACCCCTTTATCAGCTTTTCACATTTAGTCCATTACCCCTTTGATGGTTAGTCCTTTAGTAATTTCACCAACAGTCCTTTTGTTAACAAAGTATTAAACTTGTAACTTTATCCAAACTCCAAGGGCTTGATTTGTAAAGTCTTCATTCTTCAAGTATACATCTTGTATAAATTGATTCTTGGAGGACCAAAGTTGACATATCCCAAAGGATGAGGGACCAAACTTGACATTCTCCAAAACTTCAAGGGCATTTTTGTAAATTCCATACTTGGGCCCGGTTCTTTGTGCGACTTCATTTCCCATGTTCGTTTTTGCTTCATTCTTGTGATCTTTTGTTGATTACACGATATACGTACCTAAAATACACAAGACACAAATACAAGCATATATAGGGGTATTTTCATGATATTTTAAGCGTTTTAAGCCCGATTTGGATGATGAGACTATGTATAATTGCAGTCTCATCACTCCCCCATACTAAACCATCTCCATGTCCCCACGCATTGCTAGAATTACGTATCATAGCACTTCCAAAATTCATTTTATGATGACATTTATTGAAGACAAAAATTTAAATAAACTACTACACGTGTTTTAGACATAATGTATTGTTTTCATCACGAAAAAGTGACTTTTGGGATCATAGAACAGGAACACGTGAATTCTTCATTAGAAATAATTTCGTCGTCCTCGATTTTCACCCAATTCCATGCTAAGCGTGTAACGAGATCATTGTTATTATAAGTTAGCAACACGATCATATCTCATGAGTGTTAATTACGAACCTAAACTCCCTTATTCCTACTTGGTATCTCTTATATTTTATTTTGTCTTAATGATCCCGAGGATACATCATTGACTTATGCGTGAATAGAGATTAGGTCCAAAAAATAGGGTCTTAACGGTGTAACCAAAATCATTAAATTAATAATTCATCCTAATAGACAACGATGTCAAAAAATTAAGTCAACAAGAAAGATCGATAAACACGGTTTTATTACGTTTTGAACATGAGACTTATTACCAAGACTTTTATACGCCCCCTAACGGAAGGGCCTTATTATCTTTGGTTTACCTCCATCTTTTATTCAACTTCGCCATGAAGCTTTTATTATGACTTCGGTCTTGCCTTGCCTTTTATTATCCGCCTCATCGGTGGTTTTATTAGCCAAAGACGTATATCCTCACACTAAAGCGAATTTTGGATCTTTAAAGCTTCATAGATTAAGGCTTGATTCACTTTGAATTTGGGCATAGATTTTTCGGCCTTATGAGCTTTAAATTTTTGCTTAATTTAGGTGAGCACTTGAAATCTTATTATTAGGTGAAGCTTTCGATTATTAGGGTGCCAATACTTCAAAACCGTGACGCTGGCGATACCTTAATGTTTTCCCAATTTAGTTACATGGAAGCTACTAAAACAAAGTAGAAACCAACAATAGTGACTAAACCGCTAAATCAATATTTATTAACAATTTAATATCAAAAGCGTGGGGAGAATAAGCTAATAATTACTACACATGAGATCATGACGATTACGAGACTTATAAATAACTCTATCATTTCTCGTCCTCATTTAAGAGACTTAGCCTAAAAAGTTAAGGAATCGAAGCTAAGTGCTCAACACGCACGGTCGAGTCAAAAATTACTCTTATTCTCACCATCGGAAAACCTACATTCGTGTCTTAAACACTTATGAAAAATACGAAAATTTTAAAAATTGGCCATTTTTAGCCTTATTTGCTACAAAATGATAACAAAAAGATGAATCTTGGATTGCATGTTGACGTAAGCAAGGTGAAGTATCTACTCACCCCCCATACTAAAACTAAACATTGTCCTCAATGTTTCGAGTCTAGGGGTGAAACACCCCCATACTAGAGACGTAGTCGAATGCTTAATCTCGAGCATGGAAAGGGTAAAACGAATAACCTAAAAGCCGTTTATGAATTATGCTAATAAGATAAACGTTAGAACATAAAAGGATATCATCGGATATCGGAATCTCCAAAGGCAACGATCGAAGCTCGAGTGCTACGTAAGACGAACACGAGAGGCTTCAATGATGTCGATGTACCTAATGAATCACAATCACGAATAACCACGGAACAAAGGTTGGAAGGGCACAAATCCCCTCACATTAAACTAATTAGAAAGCAATAATATGTACATGGATAAGCATGAGAATTCCCCACGAGGCACCTTGTTTTTTATAACCGAGTCAAAAGCTCGACTCGAATCCTCATAAATGTGATCATTTATGGATAATCATGGTTCGGTCATTTTGGTGGGACTTACATGTAATCAAGGCCCAAAAGCAACCAATAATAAAGGCAAAGCCTTTATACCGGGATCAAAGATCGTGTCTTCTTTTTCGGATGATAAACAAAACAACACGACTTTCAACATCATCGTCCCAAAGGGACACAAGAAAATAGAATGAGAAGAGAAAGGTGGGACATTGGGAGGGCATAAAAATTGAGTTACTCGAGGTAAACTCATACCGTAAGTGTAGAAAGGATTTCTAGTGACAACTTCGGTAAAATACCGAGATTTTATCTTAAACGTGATACCAGGGTCAAAAATCTCGTCCTCGGTGGAGAAGTGTGATGGAACAAATGGGGCTTCCCCCATACTAGATCCACACAAAACGTCGTCAAAAGAAGTAGACGCGTTTGTAGCAAGCTCAATTAAGCGAGGTGATGACGGAGTTATCTTTGGAAAATCTTTAAAATCAATTTTAAAGTCATTCCCTTTTTCATTTTTTAACTCTTTGTTACGAAAACCCAAGTTGATTAAATTGAAAATATTTGGTGTTTCTAAAACAATTCTAGGCACACTTAAAATTTCCACATTAATCTTGAAAGCGGGAGGAGGATTTGAATTTTTAAAATGTGAATCGATTAATAAAACATCCCCCTCCGGGCTAACGCAACGGTCCTCATCAAACTCGAAAATAGAAGGCGGATCATCAAGAATACGTTTGATCTCAGAAAAATCGCCATCAGGATCAAAAACGTCTTCTCTTCCTCGTGGAAGAGGTTGAGCAATAAAATTTTCGATAATCGAGTCGCTAGCTTCAATCGTCGTGAAACTAGGAGAAGAAGGCTCTTCGATTGAAGATTTTGCCTTTGTCATTTCGACCTCGACATCGAAAAACGTATCGATGTGAGAAAGGCCATCGGCGGACTTCTCACATGATAAATCCAAAATCTCACTAGGTGTGGGATTAGGATTAAAAGGCTCGTCTCGTGACGATTTTGCCTTGACGGTTTCAACTTTGTCCTTCGAAGGGATCGAACGTGGGTTTTCAAACATTTTAGCAAAACTACTAACACGTCCCTTCGGAATTAATTTTCGTTCATCTTGTAAAAACGAGGGTTCAACGATTTCCTTTAAAACCTTTTCACATTTTTCTTTTTTAAAATCATTTAATGGAATTTCTTCGTCAAAATTAAGTGTATATTGATTTAGAAAATCCTCAATAATTTCATCCTCATTAGAAAAATTGGGTTTAGAAGGTACAAGATTCAACGTTCCTAAGTATCCTACGAGTTTTTCCTTTGGTTTATTTTCAAAAACATTTTTCAAAACTTCGTTGGATGACGTTTTCGTTTCCTCTACGTTTTTGCAAGACGACGAAGGTAGCACGACTCTAAAATTCGAGAGATATGGATCAATACGAGACGTACGAGTTTTAGGAGTCGATAAGGCTTTAACCTCTCCCTCGGAATTAGGATTGGTGTCACTTGACGAAGAATTGAATTTTTCCATTAAGCCCTCGACTATTAAAAGAATTTTATCTCTCTCATTAGCATGATTTTCCTTAATGTAATCCACGTATCCTTTCCACATCTCTTGACTTTGGTCATACAAAGGTTGTTGCTCTTCAAAAAGGGTGTCATAATCGTTTTCCATTATTTTGAAAGTTTCCCTTTGGGTTGCCATTCGTTTATTACAAGTTTCCTTAAGGCTTATCATTTGTTCTTCCACCATCATTAATTTCTCATTATTTCGTCTCACAAAATCATTAAAGGCATTATGAATAGACTCATCATTGCAATTAAAAGACGGATCACATGACAAATAAAACAAAGACGATGGGTGACCTTGGTCGTAAGATTGAAAATTGTTACCATGATCACGTGGAGCGGGGTTATAGATATAACCCCCTCGACCTCCAATAACCTCACAATAAAAACAACTGGCACCATCGGGCGGGCCTCCACAATATGGACACGAATAATATCCACCATTATTCGACATGATGCAACGAGAATGGTGTTACGAGAATTAAACACTAGAGGGTTAGAAATAGAATTAATGGATAAGGGTAAGAAGAATATTTTTGATTTTTGATTGTTTTTAATTTTTTTGGATTTTTGTTGTATTACGTAGACTCAAATCTACAAATCTCTCCTCGAATCGACTTTCTCGATTAAAGGAGCCTCAAGGAATGAAAACGATCACGTGAAGTGAACGCCTTCGATGACTTTAGAACGTTGGTGGAACACCAAAACGTTCAAGAGGGTTTAATCTTGAAAACAAGCAAATATATATACATAGATAATACTTTGGTTGGCAAACCCTCAATTAGCCTTTTTTTCTCAAAACACGCACAAGCAAGCGGGGGAAACGAGGCGGCGCTAAGCACTTAAGAGCCTTTTTCCCTTAGGCCGTGAAATACAACCGCCTTATACCCACCTTATAGTTTGTGTTAATTGAAATTAAGCCTCACGAAAGTATTTATCTATTTTGCCTTTAAACGTTTGCTTTGGATTCGAATACAATGATCGAGTGATGAAATCCCGAATCAAGGTTGCGTTTTCACGCTTTTGGAGTACTTGTATATTTATTGTTCTACGTAAGTACAATATTGTAATATATTCACAAAGAAAAACGAAAACAATAATGGGATATCTACAATATAGTAAAATGATTGTTGTGCGTTTAGTTTAGGAAAACTAAACACAATTTATTTGGATACTATAATATAACAAGGAAAAATAACAAAAATGAGTATGTACGATATTTACGCTTTCCAAAATTTGAAAAGCAAAAACGCACCACTCACACAAACACGATACTAATAATGACACACTAAAAACACCTCCCCGGGTAGCGGCGCCGTTTTGATAGTCGTAGAAATACGTCTTTTAGGAAAATAGTGTATAATGGGCAAGTATTAAGCGTTACGCTTTAGGAAAAACGTAAAACCGAATAAATGTGGGTTCGTTCTCGAGGAGGTGTGTGTATTAGATGCCAAAAATAAATAACAAAGTTTGGGGTAGTGTCGTTTTTGGATGCGAAAAGAAAGAAAGAAAAATAAAGACGAGCTACGACTACAATTAAACTACGACGAGTGACGTAAAACGCGAACGTAGTTACGTAAAACGTGAAAAATTAAAACTTTTATGCTAGAAACAAATTAAAAATGAAAACTAAGTCTAAAATAATATAAATAAGCATAAAAATCCAATAAATAAATTTTAAAACCTTTTATTAATTAAATATTCAATTTTTAATGCTAATTAAAGCCCAAAAAATTAAGAACAAGCCCAAATCTAATACACACACCTCCTTGAGAACGAACCCGCATTTATTCGGTTTTACGTTTTTCCTAAAACGTAACGCTTAATACTTGCCCATTATACGCTCTTTTCCTAAAAGACGTATTTCTACGACTATCATGATGCATGCATTCTAGTGGGATATGCAACTCAGTCTAAGGGATATAGAGTGTACAACAAGAGAACAAAATTGATAGTCGAAACTATTCATGTCAGATTTGATGAATTACAAGAAATGACACTTGAACAAAACAATTTAAGTCCCGATCTACAAAGACAAACGACTTCCGTTCACAACCGCATGGAACGCAAAACTCAAGATCACAACAATGAACCGTCAAGTTCAACGTTGGTTCCAGAACATGTTCCTAGCGCTGATATGACAGTCGACACGACAATTGAAGAGTTGGAAATGTTATATGGACCAATGTATGATGAGTATTTCACGGGGGAGAAACAAGTTGTATCGAAGTCTTCCGCTGTCACTCATGATAAGAATGATGATACCCATCATCGTCAACAAAAGGATACAACTTCATCTACTTCAACGGGTTGCTGCAGATTTACCTTCAACAATCGATCCTATAACATCCACAACTACTGTCATTGCTCCAGAGAACACAAATCAAGCAGACGATGCATTATCTAAGGAATACGAATTTATCAACCCATTCGGTACACCAGTACACGAAACTGGAGAGTCTTCTACTCGCCATGTTGATCCGTCAAATATGCACACGTTCTACCAACGACATCCTTCAACACATCATTGGACCCGAGATCATCCTTTGGTTCACGTAATTGGAAACCCTTCACAGCCTGTTCGTACAAGACGACAACTCGCAACCGATGGCGATGTTTGTATGTTCGCACTCGCAGTGAGTACAGCTGAACCGAAAAACATCAAAGAAGCCATGGCTGATCATGCTTGGATCGAATCGATGACGGATGAACTTCAACAATTTGTAAGACTTAAAGTCTGGGAACTTGTTGACAGACCATACGATGTGATTCCATTAAATCTTCGTTGGATTTGGAAAAACAAGATGGATGAAGAGAATACGATCATCAAGAACAAAGCTAGGCTAGTGGCTAAGGGGTATGGCCAGAAAGAGGGTATTGATTTTGAAGAATCATTTGCACCAGTTGCTCGTATGGAAGCGGTCAGGATTTTCCTTGCTTATGTTGCACATAAGGGATTCACTGTCTATCAAATGGACGTAAAGACAGCATTTCTTAACGGTCCTTTGAAGGAAGAAGTCTATGTCACGCAAGCCGGAAGGATTCGTCAATCCTCATTATCCTGACAAGGTGTATCGTCTCCACAAAGCACTATATGGACTAAAGCAAGCTCCAAGGGCGTGGTACGACGAGCTCTCGAAATTTCTGGTATCCAAAGGTTTCTCAAAAGGTTCCATTGATCTAACTCTGTTCACTTATAAATATGGGGATGACATTTTGCTAGTGCAAATTTATGTTGATGACATTATTTTCGGGTCTATGAAATTGGGTTTTTGCTAGATTAAAAAGTTCGTTTTCTCGGTGTCTTAACGAATTGATTTCCGGTTAAAAGTGTGACTCAATCGTTTTTGGTAAAAAATAATATTTTTGGTTGTAGTAAAATAAATGTGCAAGACTTTAAAATAAATGACGGGTAATTAAAACTAAAACTAGTTAAAACGTAAACGGTGCAATATTTAAAACTTTAAAAGTAAATGACGAGAAATTAAAAGCGTGACGAAAATTAAAATTTGACAAAGTATTAAAATGGGAACTTAAAAAAAACAAAATACAAAATAGAAAACAAACTTACCGTCGGAATACATTCCGATCAGAGTACAATCGGAATGTATACAAACCTCCCAATCGGAATGTTGATCGGAAATACCTTGGTCGGAATGCTGTCACCACAAGACCTATCGGAATAACTAAACACACGCCTCTGATCGGAATACTTAATTAACACCCCAGATCGGAATGATGATCGGAATGCTGTCACCTATCCTGATCGGAATAACCAAACAAACCCCAAATCGGAATGTGAACTTACCTCTTGATCGGAATGAAGAGTGGACTCCTGGTCGGAATGCTGTCACCACTTAACCTGATCGGAATACCACTAGACACCCCTGATCGGAATACCACAAACCCTTTTCCGACCAAGCAAAGGAGTGCTGGTCGGAATAATAAACCCTTTTCCGACCAGGGCTGGTCGGAATACAGTAAAAGAAGTCGTAAATAAGCTAAACTAACAAGCTATTACTCAAATAAGCACTAGACTAAAATCCTAAGCAAACACGTATAAGAAAAAGCTAATAAGCTAGAATTTAAAGACTTTTAAAAACACAAAATGAAAAAGGTGTACGAAATCAAACTTTTATATAAAAATAACTTTTATAAAAACTTAAGAAATTTTAAGATAAACACAAATAAGCTATAAAAATCAATAAACCAAAACAATCAAAAGCATAAAAACATAACCTTTAATCAAATAAGCAACACAAAAAGCATGTAAAAAATATGATTAAAGCATGGAAAGAAAGGTAGATGAGAGATTAAAACAAGAAAATTGAAGAACACTTACTTGGAATTAAAAGGTATTAAAAGTGCAAGACAAGTATTTAAAAATGACATAAATTTAAAGAGCAAATAATTAAAAGGTGGAAGACTAATTGTCACCTTAACCAACAACTATGAAATGAAAACATAATAAACTATATATAGGGAGGTTAGGGAGGAGCTTAGGAAGCTTCCTCTCTCTTTCTTCTTTTCCTTAATTGCACACTTAAGTCCTTCATCTTCTTTAATCTTTAGACTTCAATGACTTTGTCTTGGGATTTCTTTAACTCGTCTTGAATTTTCTTCATAAATAAGACTCGAGTTCTTCGGCTTTCTAGTAAACTTCCGTCTTTTGACTTTTTCTTCGATAAATCTTCAGAATTGGTCTTGGACTTCCGTTCTTTTCGCACTCTTGATCTTTCGACTTCGTCTTTCGTCTTTTTCTTTGAAAAAAGCCCGTGAATGCCCGTGTTTTCTCCACTTTTCACCTTTTCGTCCTAAATCACAACAAAAACACAAACCACGCATAATTCTGACATAAATGACATAAAATACACGTTTTGGCTCGGTTATTATTGTTAATTAAGTGGTAAAAAGATGGGTGTTTACACACATATCAAATCCCCTACACTTAACCATTGCAATGTCCTCATGCAATGCATTAGTTACAAAGCAAGATTACACTTTTCATCATAATCAATCCACGTTGGCCTTTATTAAAGAGATAGAAAACTATAAACATACGAAGTAAGGAAATCAAAAACATACCTTAAGGTTTTGGAAATGTCATGAATAATCATCATCCTCAAAATTTTACTTTCTCCAAACCAAGCTTAAAAACGAGATCATTGTTATTATAAGTTAGCAAACTAACACAAACTCATGTGGGCCAATTATTCACTTAGACTCCCTTATTCCTAGGTGTATCTCTTATATTTTATTAAAGTCTTGAATGATCACGAGGATGCATTGTTGACTTATTTCGATAGTTATTTAGTCCGAAAATAAAGTGAACGATTTAATCAATAGTTAGCTAAAGGACAAAATCTTTTAAAACTGCTTCTCGGGACCTCAAAAAGTTCATATCTTGGCATAACTCGCTTTACGATTTGAGACCTTTCTCGGACTGATATTTGGCAGCGACTTCATACTTCAAATCTTTGAGAGACGTTCTTGAAATTATGGTCTTCTCTTCATAATAGGAATTTCTTCACTTGACGTTTTGAGAGATTCTTCATGTTTGGACCACGACTTCTTCATTTTTCTCCAATCTTTATTTTGGACTTTGATATACAACGATCCGCCTCCTTTTCGCACTTGGATCTATTTATCCTCATACCTTTCTAGGGTCTTTTCGGATAGACTTCTCCATGATCTTTTGGGGAGTACATGCTTTTCGTCGTGTGTCTCGATCCTTCATATAGATTTTTGATAAATGATTCTTCACATCACTTGGGATCTTTAGCAACAAAATGTAGTCCTCATGCCTTGTTAGGACCTTTTTGGACTCGCCAATCTTCGCATCCCGCTTCAATAAGTTATGCCTTGGCTATGAACTCTAATCCATACCGAGCAACTTTTAAACGATCTTGGGCTAGAAGCTAAGTAACTTTTCAAATCGTACAACCTTATTTATTGCAGATAAATTTATTAGCAAGCGATGGGAGAATAGGCTTATAATTAACTCACATAAATTCACGAAAGAATACCAAACTTATAATTAACTCTATCATCTCTCGTTCTCCACAGTTTAAAATCTCAAGGAATGAGACTCGTGGATGCTTAGCCTATTAAATCAAAGCTTTGGGTTTTCGAGTCATCTATAGGATCTTGCAAATTCTTAGACTCTTTCAAGTTTACAAATCGCATTTTAAAGTTCCCTTGATAAACAACTCTCTAGGATCAATTATGGGAACTTGCGAAAAGTTCTTGTTCTTAACCCGTGAGAGTTAAGACTTTCGCGTTTTAAATTTCCCTATATAAAAGCCTAGCAAAACTTGACTTAAACACGTTAAGGATACTAGCTAGAGTAAACTTAGATAAGTAAACTCGGGTTGAGTCAAAATATTCACAACTTTGAAAAAATTTAAAACCACTTTGTTGAAAATTTATTCTAGCAAGGAAAGGAAATAATCATAGCAAAGGAAAATACAACTATACAACTAGGCCAAAATAGATTAAAAATTTTGAAAAATGTCGAAAAATCAAAATTTCCAGTTAAAATGAGGACAAATACAAGGAAAAGGCCACTTAACTTTGATAGAAGTCCCCCCTACACTTAAGATAAACATTGTCCTCAATGTTTGAGCATGTGGGAGTAAACTCCCCTACACTTAGGACATTGTGCACTTTGTTTAAATCTTGCTAAGGAAAGGACAACAAAAGAGATTCCTATATTAATACTGAGAAATATAAAATAGTGAATCGAAAAGAGTTTAGGATAGAACCGGGAAGAAGGGAACACGGAATCACGGTTCGTCAAAAGTCATCAAGAGTGTGTCTTTGAAGCTCTAATCCCTGCACATGATAAGAAAGAAAGCAAGAAACACCAACGGGGCTCCCCCTACACTTATGGTGAAAATAGATAGATAAATGGGTTGCCTCCCAAAAAGCGCTTGTTTTTGTTAACCGAGTCACGAGCCTGACTCGTCCCCGAATTAAATGGTCCATGGGGAAGCCTCGAATGTAATACCGGGATCAAAGACCTTGTCCTCGTTCCCGGAGGACATCAACAAAGGAGAGGCGGGAGGATAAGTCTTGAATTGTAGGACAGTCTGCTCAATATAAGAAAAGCAAGTGAAATCCAGATTGACGGGAGGTGGGGTGGGTAAGGGAATCACATTGTCATCCTCCAAAGACGATGGATGCAGACCAATTGGCAAAGCCGTAAAAATATTAATCATAGAATGGTCCCTGTCACCTCCCAGGTCAAAGCATTTATCCTCATGAAAGTAGATCTTGTCGATATCATCGTAGATAAGGAGTGTAGAAACTCGTTTGAAAAGATGACGATCAAGTACGAAACCATCATTCATTTGTGGGGATTGTTGATAAGGTAAATCCTCACGAATGTGGTAAACGTAATTCTCATAAGAGGAGTGTTGATTAGGTAACTCCTCGAGAATAGGATTTTTGGGCATGTGAGTTGGTTCGTCATTATTATGAAAAATAAGACGTTCCAACTCATCAAGCTCGGCATCGATGTTGGAAAAGTCGACCTCGCTTGTAGGAGGAAGCAGAGGTAAAAGAGCTAGCTCTCGGTCGATAATTTCCTCAATCTCGGGCTCGAAGACGAAATGATCATACTCACCACATGTTGAACTCTTGTTGGGAGGATCAAATATCGCATGTGGAGTTGTGAGTATGTGATCATTTACTAGCAAAGCAAACTTGTCCGTAAGCTCCGCAAAAGTCGCCACATCACACAGATTTTCCGGAGTACCCACGGGCTCACTTGGGATGACGACAAGTTCCTCGACACTAGACTTTAGGAATTTGTCCGATTCAGTTGCCGAGATAATGTCAAGATGCTCATCCTCCATGATGAGAGAGCCAACGGGCTCCTCGGGTGTGATAGCAATAGACGAAGGAGGAATGGGAGAAGTCTTACGTTGCTTTAGAAATTCCTCCTCGTCGAAAATAACCTCAATATCGTCATCGCTCTCCTCAATACCTAAAGGGCTAATAATAAGCTCAGGGATACGAGTACTCGTCTGATCTTGCTGCTGTAAAAATGACTCCATACAAGTTTGCAGCGTGTGTAAAAGCTCTTTCGTTTGTTCTTGAAAAGCGGGTAGCAAGATCGTTTCTTTGTTCTTGAAAGGCTGTAGCAAGATCGTCAATTGGTTCTTGGTAACTGATCCCATGACGAGGCTGATGATCAATTGGGTATTGCAGGGGTTGGTCAAAACTAGAAGGGGTAAAATTATAGTAATTTTGACCCCCCGTTGGACAGTGAAAACTTTCGTGAGGACCCCCACACTTATAGCACCACGGGGATGGAGAAAAATCCGGGGCATTTTGAGGATAAGGATCGTCATAGACGGGAGAGGGTGAGAAAGTATTGTAAGAGGAGAAGTACGAATTTTTTGAATTGCAAAATGGACAAAATCCAAATTGTGTATCGTCGATATCAGAACCACACCGCTCACAAGTACACCATTGACATGTTTGAAAACCATGACATGGTCTCCTACACCGTACACAAGACGAATCCATGAAGAAAAATAGACAAGCAAGAGGAATATTTTTGGTGCAAAACTTTGAAAAAGAAATGCTTTTGATGATTTTTCAAATGTTTTTGGGATTTTTGAAAAATTTTGATACGAAAAATAACGTTCACGAGTGAACGGATCCCAAAAGCCAACGTGTCTCTCACAAAAAACCGTTAATCTTCACGAAAAGAGCCGGCAACGGCGCCATTTGAAATTGGGTTTTTGCTAGATTAAAAAGTTCGTTTTCTCGGTGTCTTAACGAATTGATTTCCGGTTAAAAGTGTGACTCAATCGTTTTTGGTAAAAAATAATATTTTTGGTTGTAGTAAAATAAATGTGCAAGACTTTATAATAAATGACGGGTAATTAAAACTAAAACTAGTTAAAACGTAAACGGTGCAATATTTAAAACTTTAAAAGTAAACGACGAGAAATTAAAAGCGTGCCGAAAATTAAAATTTGACAAAGTATTAAAATGGGAACTTAAAAAAAACAAAATACAAAATAGAAAACAAACTTACCGTCGGAATACATTCCGATCAGACTACAATCGGAATGTATACAAACCTCCCAATCAGAATGTTGATCGGAAATACCTTGGTCGGAATGCTGTCACCACAAGACCTATCGGAATAACTAAACACACGCCTCTGATCGGAATACTTAATTAACACCCCAGATCGGAATGATGATCGGAACCCCGGATCGGAATGCTGTCACCTATCCTGATCGGAATAACCAAACAAACCCCAGATCGGAATGTGAACTTACCTCTTGATCGGAATGAAGAGTGGACTCCTGGTCGGAATGCTGTCACCACTTAACCTGATCGGAATACCACTAGACACCCCTGATCGGAATACCACAAACCCTTTTCCGACCAAGCAAAGGAGTGCTGGTCGGAATAATAAACCCTTTTCCGACCAGGGCTGGTCGGAATACAGTAAAAGAGGTCGTAAATAAGCTAAACTGATAAGCTATTACTCAAATAAGCACTAGACTAAAATCCTAAGCAAACACGTATAAGAAAAAGCTAATAAGCTAGAATTTAAAGATTTTTAAAAACACAAAATGAAAAAGGTGTACGAAATCAAACTTTTATATAAAAATAACTTTTGTAAAAACTTAAGAAATTTTAAGATAAACACAAATAAGCTATAAAAATCAATAAACCAAAACAATCAAAAGCATAAAAACATAACCTTTAATCAAATAAGCAACACAAAAAGTATGTAAACAATAAGATTAAAGCATGGAAAGAAAGGTAGATGAGAGATTAAAACAAGAAAATTGAAGAACACTTGGAATTAAAAGGTATTAAAAGTGCAAGACAAGTATTTAAAAATGACATAAATTTAAAGAGCAAGTAATTAAAAGGTGGAAGACTAATTGTCACCTTAGCCAACAACTATGAAATGAAAACATAATAAACTATATATAGGGAGGTTAGGGAGGAGCTTAGGAAGCTTCCTCCCTCTTTCTTCTTTTCCTTAATTGCACACTTAAGTCCTTCATCTTCTTTAATCTTTAGACTTCAATGACTTTGTCTTGGGATTTCTTTAACTCGTCTTGAATTTTCTTCATAAATAAGACTCGAGTTCTTCGGCTTTCTAGTAAACTTTCGTCTTTTAACTTTTTCTTCGATAAATCTTCAGAATTGGTCTTGGACTTCCGTTCTTTTCGCACTCTTGATCTTTCGACTTCGTCTTTCATCTTTTTCTTTGATAAAAGCCCGTGAATGCCCGTGTTTTCTCCACTTTTCACCTTTTCGTCCTAAATCACAACAAAAACACAAACCACGCATAATTCCGACATAAATGACATAAAATACACGTTTTAGCTCGGTTATTATTGTTAATTAAGTGGTAAAAAGATGGGTGTTTACACACCTATCAGTCTACAAACCCAAAACTTTCAAAATGGTTTGAAAAATTAATGCACAGCAAATTTGAAATGTCAATGATGGGCGAACTAAAATTCTTTCTAGGAATTCAAGTTCACCAATCCCCAAGTGGTATCTTTATAAACCAAGCTAAGTATTGTCAAGAGATAATCAAAAAGCATGGTATGACTTCATGTGACCCCGTTGGGGCACCATTATCAACCACATCGCTAGATGCTGACTTGGAGGGAAATTTCATCGATCAAACGAGATATCGTTCCATGATCGGTTCCCTCATGTACTTGACAGCAAGCAGTCCTGATATTTCACATGCTACGTGTTATTGTGCACGATATCAAGCACGACCCACTGAAAAGCACCTCAAGGAGGTTAAACGGATCTTTTGGTACCTCAAGAATACCATTCATTTGGGACTCTGGTATCCGAGGGAAACCGGTTTCTTTCTAACGGCCTATTCAGATTCTGATCATGCAGGGTGTCTTGATACCCGTAAAAGTACTTCTGGTGATGCATAGTTTCTAGGTCAAGATAAGCTTGTGGAATGGTCTTCCAAGAAGCAGGATTGCACGTCACTGTCATCAGCCGAAGCGGAGTATGTGTCTCAATCTACGTGTTGTGCTCAAGTTCTGTGGATGAGAACACAACTCACGGATTATGGCTTCCACTTTGATAAAGTACCTATGTACTGTGACTCAAAGTCAGCCATAGCCATCTCCTGCAACCCGGTACAACATTCCCGCACGAAGCACATCGATGTCAGATACCACTTCATAAAGGAACAAGTTGAAAGATGTATCGTTGAACTATACTTTGTTGGAACGGATTACCAATTAGCTGACTTGTTTACAAAAGCTCTTTCGAAAGAGAGGTTTGCGTATCTAGTTAGGCAAATTGGTATGAGATGTTTGACTCCAGTAGAACTGGAGGTTCTAGCAAAGAAGCCTGTTTGATTCATCTATCAAACATCTACTTGTAAATATTAATGAAAAAGCAAAATACAAAAATATAAAACATATAAACACAAAACACAAAATTAAAAATCTTTCAAAATCCAAAAATATTCTTCTCGACATGTATTTCAGTATCGATAATATGGACGTGCCTAGAAATGTCGCTCAATAACGACACGGGTGTGTACATAAAGCTCGAATGAAAGTTGTAAATATTTTTCAAAACATGTCATTTCTTCTTCTAATAAAGGAAAATGTCTATTTTGGACAATATTTCCAAACAATGTGTAGAGCAATCTATCACGGGTTGAGCTTGTCACAAAACATTCCATGTTTTGAGCTCAACACAATGGCTTGTAATCACTTTCAGATTGCAACCCGGATCTATATTCACGGGGGAGTGTACGATTTCGTGCTCTTACCCTCAGCAAAAGAAGAGAAATCTTCTTACACTTGAGTGGATTCGTCAAGACATTCAAAGTCTATCAACTCAAGTTTATGCTTTAGAAAAACCTCTTCGACAAAAAGAAATAGGATTTTTCAAAAACCGTTGAACACAATTTTTTCAAGAATTTCTCAATGATTATTCAAATTTTTTCAAAAAATGTGTGTTCAACAAACTCCCATCCTCAAAAAGCGAAATATGGATCACATCCTCACAATGACAATTCAATTGGATCAATTTTTGAGGGGGAGCATTTTAACTTCATGCAAAGATTGACACATCTTTCTCCCGGAGATTTTCAAGACTATTTTTCAAAAATATATTTTAATCAAATTTGGTATCTCTAATATCAAAAGATTTTATATATTAGAGATAGAGGGAGAAAATGTGATTAAAATGTAATCTTATATAAGATTCAAGCACTTTAACTCTTACCTACATGTGTGAAACACTTTTGATTATCGATGCACATGTGAAGGGGGAGCATTTCTGAAACGATAAAACTATCAAGGTGTTAAATGTTTTTCAAACACCTTGTTAGACATTTGAAGTGGTTTTCATGGTTACGATCAAATACCCACAACATCTTTAATTCACGACGTTATTGGTGTCAAAAGGGTGGTTAGGTTTAAGTCCTATGATCCGACCAGAACTGGAGGGATCTTCCCAGGGACAATCCAATAGATTATTAGAAGTCCTTAGGAAAGATGGAGTAGAATGTGAACGTAGCTGAATGCCGACTAAGTACTGATGCTAGCACTGGAACAATCACAACAAGGTGCTAGTAATGATGTCTTGGTAAGCATTGAAGAGGTTGAAGAATGAAAAATAAATGTAAGGATAAAGGGTGTAAAGAAAGAAGCCCTCCATACAACTTAGGCAGAAACCGGGTCAACACATCATGAAGACAACTCATCATGGACCCAGTGATGTATGCACAACCCTTTCCTAGCTACTCAGGCTTCTCTCAAAATAAGTTTGTTTTATTGTCACGGAGAACAACATGACTTCTATTGACTTTCTCACTTCGAGATAGTTGATATTGAATAGGTGGCATCTGCTCCAGCTTCCGACCACTAAAAGTGCACAAATCAAGTCTAGAGCCTAGAGATCAATAAAATCTCTTTAGGACACACGGATGAAGATCAAGAGAGTCCTACGCTATATCCTTGTGATATTGCTAGAACACTCAGAGTGATACTATTTAGTATTCACAATGATGAGTGGAAATCCTTCCAGTGTTAACATCAAACAGCACTGCGGTAGGTCATATGTAAGATTCTTTATGAATTAAACATGTGTAAAACTGAAAAGCAACAGTGGTTTGACTCTGAATTGATTCAAACTCGTTTCAGGTTTCTACGCAATATCTTTATGGTCTTTCCAGAACATTCAGAGTGATATTCATTAATATTCACAGTGACGAATGGAAATCCTTCTAGCGTCAACATCAAACAGCGCTACGGTAGGTAACTTGTGAGATTCTTATGAATCAAGCTTGTGTCAACTGGAAAGCAACAATGGTAAGATTCTTAATGAATCAAACTTGTTCCAGGAATTTGAATTGATGACTTTAATCGAGCGGATATTTATCCAATTGATTCACTCTTTATGTTCGCAGTCTTGCTTTGAGACGGTCGAGTAAAGAGAACGGCTAGTACAGTCGCGAAACCCTGTCAAGGAGATTCTTAACTGAATCTACCTATCACATGTACGGTATTTAATATCGTATAACGGTCTTCACCGACCGGAGGTAAAACGCTACCGATTTAGGACGAATGTCAAAGCCATTCAGTCTGTGTCTATGTTTTGTCTCGAGAAGGTGGCGTCACGGTGTACTCAGCAAAGTCAAAGATTCAAAAAACCACATACTCATGCCTAAAGACATATTCGACAATTAATAGTGTGAGCATGTGGATGAAGACACAAGATCACAAGATGGCAAAGACAAGTCAAGGATGATTTGATGAAGATCTCAAGATCAAAAAGACAAAGTCGAAAGACAACGACAAAGACTCAAAGATTACAGCATGAAGAAACAAGATTACTATTACACGTTCAAGACTCATTTATGGCGAGATTAGTAATCTCTACAATTCTCCAAATGACAAAGGGTAATGACCTCTCATAAAGGATAGTGACCTCACATTGGGGGAGATTGTTAGCCTCAAAAATATTGAGTCAAACAAGAATGCTCGGTCATATGTTTATTATGTATCGTATTTTAGAACGTTGGAATAGGTAGTATGTTAGTCGTGTATTACGGGCTTAACTTTAAGCTAAGGTTCATTCATAAGTAACCAAAGCCTAAAAGGAAAGCCCGACCCATTATCATATAGCCCATTATGCCACATGTAGGCAAAGCTATATAAACCTCTCCTTGCATGTAAGGAGAGGTTGGTTGGTCATTCATTTTTCTCTTAATCTAATATTTCACAAGTTCACACACTTCTCTCTCTTTTCTCTCTCTAGTTTCTCTCTCTAAAATTCATCTCATATCTACCTTTCTTTCTTCATTAATCATATAGAATCATCATATATTAGGGACAACAAACATATGTAAGGCTTGGCCCATGTAGTTTTGTAGCCCTAGCATATACATGTATATATACGTGGTTCATTGTAATGAGATAGACACACAATATTTACCAAATCATATTATGTTATAATTTCTTGTACCGCAAAAATATGTATACTAGTCTTTGACAACAAACCTACTAAAATATCAGCTAATATGAATTAATACGACCAATATAGTATGTGGTAAGTGCAATAAGATGATTATTACATAAAAAAACTTTCACACTATGATGTGTAATAAAATGATTTGATATAGAATTAAGAGTTAGTGGAAATAAAAGGTTATAATTGGTCCAAATCATTTGACACATCATTGTGTTGAAGTTTGTACGTATATATTATGTGGTTTTAACATTTCTCTTCTTAATATGACACTAATTAGTAGGCTCGCCGAGTAACTTTTAGTAACTTTATGAAATAACAAAAAAAGACCTAATTACGTAAAAGTATGATTATGTATGTTTACTAGTATACGTATTTAACTATTTAGATATAAAACTAATACGTAATATTTTTTATTAAATGTCTAATAGAACAACATCATTTGCAAGCTCTTCCGAAACCTTAATAGTAAAAGATTTATTTTTTTCCCAAATCAATTTCATATGTGTTTAAAGTATAACTATTGAATGCATAAACGTAAAATAATATTTTTTTATGTTTGAGTATCTATAAAACTGATTTTAAAAGTTAAAAAATATATGAAATTGGCTCATAGTAAAAAGAACAATATATTACCTCCGTCCCACTTTTATTGTCCTCATTTAACTTTTAAAAAGTCTTACTTTCTTAATTTTGATCTCTAATAATTTTGTTTGTGTTATATAATACTTGATGAAAATGATATTAATGAAAATACATTTAAAAACGAATTCGTTCATATATTTTGTATCAAATATTATATAAAATATATAAAAATATTTAAAATCAAAGTTGAAAAAGTAAGACTTCAAAAAGTCAAATGAGGACAATTAAAGTGGGACAGAGGTAGTAACACTTAGGTTCTTGATAGTTTTGGACTTTTGGCCGGTTAAATACAGAAAATATATATCTTAGAGGAGAGGGTATAATGGTCAAGGGGGTTCATCGTGCCTAGGTTGCCCCTTCATCGAGGTTCCTTGTGGCTTGCCGCCACACCTCCTCCCATATCTTGTATCTCATTGTGGGTTCGTCGCCCAGACGGCGAGGTCACGAAGAGGATAGGCAAAATTTCGACCGTTGTCAACGGTCGGATTTTTAAAATATTATTATTTTATTTTTTTAATTTAAAATTCTTACTATTATATATATCCCTTTATTTAACACTTTTAACACACACATATCTTTCTAATTTCTATCTAACAACAACAAAAAGTGTCAAACTTCCCAAATGATCAATTCCCACATCTAAAATTCACGGGCTTCTCAACACAATTAATCTAAATCCTTCGTCGTCCTCAAACCCCTCGACGTCATTATCGCAAAACTTCATTTCATCTTCTTCCCAGTTTCCATCTTCTTCCACAATTTCATCCGACTCACAATTCTCGTACCCTCCTTTTGCTTAAAACTATTTCCCCTAAATGACATCCGAGCTAATTTAACAACAATAACAACTTGCGTTTCAAAACACATAATTTAGCAACCAATTATAAAATTTCCAAAGTCAACAACAAGTGTCGGAAACACAACTCAAAGTTCCGGCGTCATAACCACCATCCGAAAAAGACCGACACAAAAAAAAGATCAACAAAAAAAAATCAAAGATGTTGATTTGTCTGCAGACGACGTAGAATTTGTGGAAGCTCCGTCTCAGGCTCCCGCACTAGAATCGTGATGAAGAGATACTATTGGCCAATTGTTAGGTTGGTGTGTCGGAGAACGCCGAAATTAGAAATGATCAAAACCTTGATTGTTTTTTGGTGCATATTCTTAGAGATTTCAACGCGGCTACAACTCGGATGCGTCGTACAAAGAACATGATTACGGGGAAATGGAGTCGGATTAATGCATCCGAATTTTCAGAAGTTTCAAGAGATTTACCAAAGAGTAAATCGTAAGAGTGGTATGAATGAGGATGATGTTTTGGAAGCTGCGAAGGACGAATATTGTTCCGCGTATAATGGAAAACAGTTTGCTTACGTTCACGCGTGGAAGATTCTCAGACAACATCCAAAATGGGCCGAGGCGGTAGGTGTTGATGTGGATGATCACAAGGAAGTTTTCGGTCCCGATGCTCGTCCTCGACCTGCGAGAAAAGCTTGATCCGCCAAGAAAGCAAAATCTGAAAAAACTGAGAGCACCAACGAAGGATCCTCGGGTCTGGGAAGAACATGCTAAACGATGCAATGCATCAAAAATTTATCGCCAGTAAGTCCGTGTACGACGCTAAAAAGGCTAGGGAAGAGAGGCAGTTGCAGCTGTCTGAGTTCGAGTTTTTTAACATTGAGGCCGAGGCAATGCCGGAACCAAAGACGAGGTTTGTTCTCAGACAACAAGCGAAAATAATAGCCAAATATCCCGGTCAAAATTAATTTGTCATCATTTTTAATTTTCGTAATTTTTTTTTTCGTATCGTATTTTAGATTGCGTATTTGTATTTTTTATTAAAATATTATAATTTTTATTAGAATAAAATAAATTTAAATTTGTGTGAAAATAAAAAAATAAAAATAAAAAAGGGAAGAGTGTGTTAATAAAAAAATGTTTTTATTAATTGTTAACGATGTGATAATTCTCATGTGTCAGCACTGATGACAAAATAAAAATAAAGAAAGATCGACTCTCAACTATACCTCTCTTGTTATGAGTCGCGTCTTTTGTTGTTTTATACAGTACTAGTAAAGGTCATGTAACATCTATTGAGTGGGCAACGTGGAGATATGGACCACTTTGCTTTTAACGTTACATGCAAAATTGGGACCAGTTTCATTAAAATCCAACACGCACCATTCCAGGTATTCACATCTGAATTATTGGATGGGAATACTAAAAAAAATTGTTTTTCTGACAATTTTTTACAGGCAGGTTTAGTTGAAGATTTCTATTGGTTATCAGTATCAGTTATCACGTTAATTTTCAGAAAAAAAGTCAAAAACATTCAAGTTTTCATAATTTTTTATCTTATGCAAAATCTTTCATTAAAAAAAAGGCAAAATCTGTTGTTAATTTTCCTATTTTAGTGCCGTTCAATAAAACATTGCCTTAAGAAGACGTGTGCCATTCGTAAATTATTTTAAGAAAAGTATAATAAATCACAATCATTTATTTTTTTTATTTAAAAACAAATTTATTTTTAAAAAATTAAATATTTCAAAAACCGTTAATATTTACGCAAAACGAAATATACCATCGTGACAAGAATTAAATCATCTTTCTAACGAGAGGCACATAGATCTCAATTCTTTTAGCCGATATATTAACAATTTTTTTATAACGTTTTTTTATTATGTTAACGATCGTTTAATTTTTTTCATAAATATATTTTCTAATTATCTTTAAACACGTTTTTTTAAACGCTCTATACATGTTTTAATACATGTTTTTTATGCGTGTTATTATACCCGTCTTTATACAAGTTTTTAGCTACACACTTTTATACATGTTTATATACATATAATTTTTATACACAATTTTATAAATGTTTTCACATTTCTATACACATGGTTGTATACACATTATTATACACACAATTTCATTCACGTTTTATACACATTTGTATAAAAACGTGTATAAAAATGTATGTATAATAACGTGTATACAACCACATTATATGTATAAATTTTAAAAGTAGGAAATTCAACCACCACAATTCAATCATTCCATTTTATAAATTATATATTATTATAAATAGAGATGATGTCTCTTATTATGTAATCACGTAGAACACAATTCAATCATTCCATTTTATCATTTTACATGGTAACAAAGACAATTTAGATCCACCAACAAAAGTTGTTAACCTTCGGTCATCGGCTTACATGTTGGTGATCCGGATGGATCCTCGTTATTTTGTCACGTTATTGTCTTTTTTGTTTATTAGGATTTTATTTCTCGCATTCAATGCATAAATCTTAAACCCTAGCCGCCAAAAAAATGTTGACCCCAATTTTCTCTCTTCCTCGTGTAATTATTTTCGTTGTCGAAGATTATTGTCGTTGTCCACCAAATTGGCGCTCCGTCTTAAAGGCAAAGCAAGCCTAACGTAAAAAAATGAGCAAACGTCATAAAAATGGAGAAAAACCGTGAAGTAGTATACAGTTTTGTTGTTAAATACAAGTTAATCTCTTTGCAAACGAACAACAAAACAAAGAGAAAAAGAAGAAGAATCGACTTTCAACATCTATTCCATTTTGTCTGTCCGGAAGGCCGTTCAAACTGACAATATTAGACGATAGATTATGGCCCAAACCCGATTGTGAGTTTGGGTCCACCAAATTTATGATTTGTTAGTGCTCGGATTTGAGGTTTCATGGATATTTTACTATTCGTGCTGCTAGTGTAATTGTTAGAAAGTGAGTTAAACTTCAGGTTTGCTTAGTAGATTTGTTTTGGGAAATTTGTTTGGCTTGTCAACAAGTTTTGTTATTTTTAGTATGTTTGAATTTGGTATGTTTTAGATCATTGGTTCCTAATAAATAGAGGCCAATGACATTAATTTTCTTTCGAGCTTTCTAATTGTAATTTAGGTTATTTAATAAAAGCTTTCGCTTCGTTTGGCCGTATTTGTTTCTTTGTTTCGGTTGTGTTAATTATCCAACAAAGGTATCAGAGACAGGTTGATTCGTTATGAAGAAAAAGAAAAATAAAAAAAGTTGTTTGTGGTCTCATTATTTCGATGGTTTTGGATCAAGATTTGAGAGATCGAATATTTGTTTTTTAGATCGAAGTTCGTTTGTTTTCGGAGTGGGGTTTGATTTTGTGATCGGTGTGATTATTAAATTGGTTTGTTTGATAACCTATTGGAGTTATTGGTATGGTTAGGATATTGTTTTCATGCGTTCCTATTGAATATTAAGGTTAGTCGTTTGGTTGACGGTTGATTTTTATTGGAGTGTAATATTCGTTTATAGTATTGTCTTATCTCCTCAATACGTGTTGAATTGATATAAAATTTTACCGTTTAGACTTCAATGTTTTTTGTTAAAGAAGTGTATTTTGTATTTATACTACTTGGCACGCAAAATGAAAATCTAGCCTAATATTATATACTAGTAAAATAATACATAGCAAAATGAAAATGGAAATAATAAAAATAACAACTTGCAACAAACAAATAATAGCAAGGGCTAAACGAGTACAACTGAAAGTATAACTACCAAAACAGAAATAACCACTTTTATAAAACCTAACAAACTAGAGGGATAAGAACTGACAAAAACTAATTATGTTTTATTCTAAACAAACTAGCAACCAACTAAAACATGAGGGACTGAAATTATACTCGACTCCAAACTGTCAAAAACGGGCTTATAGAACTAATAAGCTATATCTCAAGTTTAAAGACACCATTTAAGCTGAAATCAATTGCAAATTGCTTGGAACTAAAAATAAGCTAGAAATCTATGAGCTTTTTGATTGACTTAAGCTAAAAATATGAAAACCCTAATTATTGACTTGTACAAAAAACAAGTTGAGACTATTCACTAAACCAAATCTAATGAAACTTAGAAAGAATGTTTAAAGGCTGAAGAAAAGCTATTTATGACTTATTGAAGAAAAGCTTTTTACTAAATTTTAAGTTAATGTTTATTGAAACTATTGAATTACACCTATTATGACCTATGAAAGTTACCTAAAATGCTCAGAAAGCTTATTTCAAAGGAATGCTCAAAACAATGAACCTAAGCAGGCAAGTAAGCTACTTTCACTGGCTTATTCTAGCGTATTCAAAAGAAAACAGATTATGACTACTATTGAAATGGAAAGCTATTAGTTTGAATTTTCTAAAACACTTGTCCACTTTTCCTCAATCCAATATTACAAGAAAATATGAGCATTTGAAAACAACTAATTAGCCTTATTTTCTAACCTAATATTTTTAATGGCTAATTGCCTTTTTGACTTGTGATTTAACTTTTTATATGTAATATGCTAAATTTTAAGTTATTTAAAGGCTCCCTAGTTTGCACAAGTAAAATTCTACACTTAACAAATCAAAACAACTTAATAAGTTGTTGTACCAAACACTCTTTATCAACTAATATGGAAATTATGTAAAGCAGATTCACTTCAAACAAGAAATTAACTAAAGACAGAGATTAAACATGTAACAATCAATCATAGAAAATAGATAGCACACAGATTACACTACACTTAGCTACTATAGCAGACTAGCTGTTTGCAAAAATGGAAAATTAGAGTAACCTCAATTCAAGGCCTCCATTGTAGTAGAAGCTGCTCTATGAGCACAAGAACTACTATCCTAAACTCATAAAACCAACAACACCATGAATCAGCAGCAACTAACATCAATAACCATTCTTCAAAATCTCTGCATCAATACATACGTTGCTGCTACACTACTCTTTCAACTATAGAACATGATCAACCAAATGAGTTCCATAGGAACACCAAAACTCGATAACAGTCTCCATGAGTATCATCGAAATGTATCAAAACTTAGAGAGTAACATGAACTGAACCAGTTTGCAGAATTAATGAAAGTATAACCGAATTGAAGAGCAATGAAGTGAATTTATTAATGATGAAGGTAAAGTAGTACAAAGTGGTTATAGTTGGATTGTAACTAACTAACAAACGAGTGTGTATGTGTGTGTGTGTGCGCGCGCGCTTACGCACACTAGCTATGAAAGGAAATTTGGGAAATTTCGCTAAATTCTAAAAGTTAACTACCTACTCCCTCAAAAGTGTAAAACCTGCTTAAAAAACATGAATGCATTAATTACATGAAATCGCGGATTAATTAAAAACTTTACATTTAATTAATACACGACACGTACTAAGAATAATTCATGTTTAAATCCAAGTATTACGTATAATATTATTTATTATTTACAAGTATTTAAGTATAATAAATAATACATGTCAAGAATAAACACGAACGTAAAACACGAACTCACGCCACGAACAATAACACACGTGATTTAATAAAAATTAAAAACGAAAACATATATATTATGGGGGTGTTTGGACGCAAGACAGAAAAGAAACAAGGGCCAATGGCCCGGTCCATTACAAGTTAACTAGTCAAAAAACTCTCCAGGGAAAATCACTTATATAATCTTTACAAAATTTCACAAACCCTAACTCTTTCTCTCTCTTTGGCCACGGTACCCACAAGGAAGAACAAGGAGGAAAAAAAATTTGTTTGATCTTGATTACTACGGGTATTTGTTCGTGTTCATAACCTTTAATCATTACACGATTCGGTATCCCTAAACCTTAATCCTTTATTTATTTTCTTTTTATCTTGATTATTTAAATTAGATCCATGAACTCATGATGTTAAACATAAATAAAACATGTAGTTAATCAAGATTAGAACGGTTTTGGTTCGGGTGACATGTAAACCAAGACCTCTATATGTCTCGGTGTGGGTTTATCTCGGCCAACCGCACCCTAATGTGGGGCAGTGGTTGTTTGTTTCCCTCGACCACAACACCAAAGCACCAGCAGGGGGTGCGTTTGGTTAACAGTGGGAACCGAGAGCCATGGGGCTCTCGGTGGGGTTGTTTGGGCAACAGTGGCAACCGGCTTAAGCCGGTGGCTGCTGTGTGTTGTCGGCGGCAGGGACCACATACATGTGGCTTTGGTGATTTGGGGGTCTCGGGCATGTCGAGACTTGGTGTCTCGGTGTGGCTTGGGTATACTCGAAACACATAAAGGGTGTGTTTGGTTTAACCTTTGATAAATTATTTTATTAATTTAATTATGTATATTAATATAATCATGACATAGTTAAGTAAATTAATTAAACTTAGGGTATAATTAATTGGTTAATTATTCATGAAAATGGACATGGTCTATTTAATAAATTAACTTAGATTATAATAATTATTTAAAATAATTATTCATGATACATTATATGACACATGTTGGTTTGTTTAAATAAACTATGCTTTATAATAATTATACATATAATTATTCATGATAAACTACATGTTATGTTTATTTAATAAATAACTTAGCACAAGTATTTTATTACATGTTAACCATGATTTAATTAAATTAATATCATACTTTAATTTAATTGTACAATATCAAGCTATAGTAAAGTATTATTAATATAAGTCAAGTTATCTTATTAATTAATAATTATTAATAAAGCATGTATTATAGTTTAATTAATAATTATCATGTTAACCTAAAGTATTTATTAATTAATAAACTTTACTATATTGTAACATTTAACTAATCATGACTTATAATTAAGCTTTAGCTTATATTACCATCTTATTAAACAAGCTTATTACAATGTATGAAAATGTACTAATTATGGAAACATGCTATTTATGGAAACACGCTATTTATGGAAACATGTTATTTATGGAAACATACTATTTATGGAAACATGCTATTCATGAGGACAATTTTTAACTTTAGTATGGGGGGGGGGGGGGGGTGAATAGATACTTGCCTTGCCAAACCTTCACGCTTTCCAAGTTTATATTTTTGTTATCATTTTGTTGCAAAATAAGGCTAAAAATGGCCAAATTTTAAAAATTTTCTCATGTTTTATAAGTGTTTGAAGACACGAATGTAGGTTTTCCGATGGCGAGAATAAGAGTAATTTTTGACTCGACCGTGCGTGTTGAGCACTTAGCTTTGATTCCTTAACTACACATTAGGCTAAGTCTCTTAAATGAGGACGAGAAATGATAGAGTTAATTATAAGTTACTATGCTAAACGTAGAATACTCATATTCTTTCAAAAACTCATGTGTTCTCGTTATTTGCTTATTCTCCCTTCGCTTGTAAATATTTTTTGCTTAATAAATATTGACTTAGCGGTTTAGTTAGGATTGTTGGGTTTCTAGTCTTTTTTAGTAGCTCCCGTGTAATTAAATTGGGAAGACATTAAGGTATCGCCAGCGTCACGGTTTTGAAGTATTGGCACCCGAATAATCAAAAGCTTCACCCAATAATAAGATTTCAAGTGCTCACCTAAATCTAGCAAACAATTTGAAGCCCCACAAGGCCGAAAAATCTATGCAAAATTGAAAGTGAATCAAGCCTTAATCTTCGAAGCTTTAAAGATCCAAAATTCGCTTTAGCGTGAGGATATACGTCTTTGGCTAATAAAACCACCGATGAGGCGGATAATAAAAGGCAAGGCAAGACCGAAGTCATAATAAAAGCTTCATGGCGAAGTTGAATAAAAGATGGAGGTAAACCAAAGATAATAAGGCCCTTCCGTTAGGGGGCGTATAAAAGTCTTGGTAATAAGTCTCATGTTCAAAACCGTTATAAAACCGTGTTTATCGATTCTTCTTGTCAACTTAATTTTTTAACATCGTTGTCAATTAGGAGGGGTTATTGATTTGATGGTCTTGGTTACACCGTTAGGACTCTATTTTTAGACCTAAATCTCTATTATCGCATAAGTCAAACAATGTATCCTCGTGAAACATTCAAGACAAAATAAAATATAAGAGATACAACTTAGGAATAATGGGAGGATAAGTACGTGATTAGGACATATGAGTAGTGTTAGCATTACTAACTTATAATGACAATGATCTCGTTGCACGCTTGGCATGGAATTGGGGTGAAAATCGAGGACGGTGAAATTATTTCTAACGAAGCATTCACATGTTCTTATTCTATGAACCTAAACGTCCCATTTTGCGATGAAAATCATACATTATGTCTAAAACACAAGTAGTAGTAATAGTAGTAGTGTAGCTAGTTTATCATTCAATAAAGTGAATAAAATTGAATTTTGGAGGTGCTACCATATTTTATTCAGCATAGCGTGAGGGCACGGCAATGGTTTAGTATGGGGGAGTGATGAGACTGCTTTTATACATAGTCTCATTGTCCAAATCGGGCTTAAAATGCATAAAATATCATTAAAACTGCCAAATATATGCTCGTCTTTGTTACTTGTGTATTTTAGGTACGGATATTGAGGAAATGACAAAAAGATCACAAGAATCAATCAAAAACGAACACAGGAAACGAAGCCGCACAATGAACCGGACCCGAATCATGAATTTCCAAAATGGTCCTTGAAGTTTGAAGATTGTACAAGTTTGGTCCCTCAAGAATTGAAGACTTGTCAATTTATACCCTTGCAAATCTCATTTATTGCATTTGGGTCCCTAAATTATCAAGAATTTACAAGTAAAGTCCTTGGAGAATAAAGAAGTTGCATTTAAAGTCCTTGTTTAAAGTTGTGACAACACTTGTGCCAAATTTGACAAGTTGGCAAAGTTGATTATAAAGGGAATTCAAGTTTGTGGCTGTTTAAATGCAAGTGAACAAAACAAGGGACTTTGGGGACCATATGTGACCAGACAACAAAGTTCACCTCACCCTCTCACAGCACGCCACATCACCCACCATCAATTCTCCACCAATCACACACTCTCCCCTCTCCACGTCAACCTTCCACTCACAACAGGTTTATTTAAATAAACATGGGTCAACTCCCAGTCAAACCCCTCCTTAACTTCCCACCAAAACACTTTTTTAAAAACCCATTAACCCCAAAAGGGATTAAACATCCCCTAATCACCCTTTAAACCCTAAAAATCCCCAACTTCAATCCAACTAAAAACAAGGGGGTTTTGTTTCATCTTTTCCAGATCATTGATTACCATCACCCTCACCTAAACCCACACAAAAACCGTGACCAAGACACACCCATATGTCTTGTAGGACCCTCCCCTGTCCCGTCTCTTTCACACAAAACCCCAAAGGAGACAGCATCAACGTCCTATATCCATTTCTTGGTCCCTAAGGACTGATAAACGTCCAAGATCATCCAACAATAGCTGGCATGTCAACATCCCTCACAAGAATCCATATTTGACCAAGATTTGAAGATTCGTCCAAGGGCTTTTCAGGAATTTCATGTATTAGGGTTTTATTCTCTAGTATGTTCTATCACTTAGTATTTAAAGGGCATTCGCATGTGAATGCACCTTTGTTCCATATTTTCCAAGTTATTGTAATCCCTTTTAAATAAATAAAAGTTGGTGTTTTTTCATTGAAATCGTAATTCCTTTTTACTTTTTTAAAGTTGGTGTTAGCTTGAGAGAATCTGAGTTCCATTGTTTTAGTATAACATTTGAGTTTCAGTTTTCAAAAGTTATTGAAAAAGGTTCTATATTTTCAGAATTTTCAAAGATTTTCCAAAAATCTTATTTCCTTATTGTTTATTTACACTTACTGTTTGATAAGCTAAAACCAATAAGTCTGATAAACTTATTGGCTTTAAGCTCATTGAACTTGTAGTGCTCTCTCTTGGTTGACTGTTTTTGTGCAGGTTCAAGAACAAAGGCTATTATCATAATCATCTTGCAATCCTAGCAGCCCAAAGGTTCAGCTCAGGCCCTAGCCTGAAAGGAGATGGCTATGCAGCCATTGTGTGGCCTGGATGTGGGTCCCATAAGGTAACTTTCTTATACCTTGTTTTGAGTTTCAAAAATTATAATTTATGAGATTTAATGAATTTGCTTGATTGTATTTATATGATGAATCTATCTGATAGTTTATGCTTATTTAGGATCAATATGCATGTTAGAAGTAGTTAGAAGTAATTTGGTTTGAGTTTGTTTTGATTTTATTTGAAAAAATCCAATTTCTGAAAATTAAGCAGTGTTTGGATTAGGGTTTAAGTTGGGGTAATAGACATAAATCTTGTTTGAAAATCTGTTTCACACACTTCTTAGGAGATTATTATGTGATATATGTTTTTGGTTTTTAATTTGGTAGAGCTTAAAACACATTTGCAAGCTAAAAATTGGTAAACTGCCTCAAAAATATCAGCAAGTACCCTTTCTGCCTAATTTTGTGGAAATTTATGCATCAAATCTTGGTAGGTTCTAGATATTTGGTGCATTTAGGAGTGTGTATCTCTTGTAAGTCATTTGGTGGGATTGTGTGCTTAATTTGAGGGTTTGAAATTCGTTTTTGTGCAAGTTGCATCAGCAACTGTTCATCAGATAGGCTTCAAGCTTAATCAGTAACTTTTAAGGTATTTTGTGGTTGAATTTGTGAAGAAACTTGTTGTTTTTCTTGTTCATTTGACTTCCCACAACCCAACTGGTTGTGGGAGTGCCCCATTGTCCAAGCAAAACTCAAGCAAGAGCTTTCCTAAGCTCAAAAATCCACCAGACCATATTTTTACACTAGCAGTGGGAAAAAAGTTACTCCTGCTAGTGTATCTCTTGGTACTGCTTGACTAGCAGACAAAAGCCTTTGACATGTCACTTTCAGAAACCCCGAATTTTTGTCTTTAGTGCACTTAATTAGGAATTAGGTTTTGAAATCAATTTTGTTATTTTTCTAATTTAATTTTTGATTTTTCTGTTTAATTGGATTTTTATTTACTGTTCATTTCCTATTTTTTACAATTAATAGCTATTTTTAATTAACTTTTACTTTCTGATTTTTGTCTTTTAGTGAAAAAAATTATTATTTTTCAGTTTTAACATTTTTCATAGATTAAGAAAAATAATTTAAGATTTTTAGTTCAAAAAGTTTTTACTGTTCACTTTTTGTTTATTTTTAGAATTAAATTAGTTTAATTAGGGTTTTTATTATAACTGTTTTTGTCTTTTAGTGAAAAATTTTATATTTTTCAAACTTTCTCATTTTTCTACTGTTCTTTAGAGTAATTTAGGATTTTTAAAATTGTTAAATTATTTTTGGCATTATTTCATTATTTTTTATAATTATTTTAGTTTAAAAATAGTTTTTAGTGATTTAAAAATAGAAAAATAGTTTTTAAAATTTAGGAAAAATACTTTTTAGTCTTTAAATAATATAAGTAACTTATTAGTTCAATAAAATATTATTTTGGACATTTTGATTAATTATATTTAATTTTAGGGCTTTAATTAGCATTAAAAATTGAATATTTAATTAATAAAAGGTTTTAAAATATTTTTGTTGGATTTTTATTCTTATTTATATTATTTTAGACTTAGTTTAGCTTTTAATTAATTTTAAGGTTAAAAATTTTAATTTGTAGCTTTTTACGGTTTTACGTGAACGCCTTTTTAGTCTTAGCTCGATCCGTCTTCGTAACCGTCATTCTCTTCTCACCCCCTTTCTACTTTTCTATTCTTCTCAATATAATCACAAATCAAAATCAATTCATTACACAGCGCACTTGCCTCCTTGATAGGTGTGAAAACACCCATCCTTTTTACCACTTAATTACAATAATAACCGAGCCAAAACGTGTATTTTATGTCATTTATGTCGGAATTATGCGTGGTTTGTGTTTTTGTTGTAATTTAGGACGAAAAAGTGAAAAGTGGAGAAAACAAGGCATTCAAGGGCTTTTATCGAAGAAAAAGACGAAAGATGAAGTCGAAAGATCAAGAGTGGAAAAAGAACGGAAGTCCAAGACCAATTCTGAAGATTTATCGAAGAATAAGTCAAAAGACGAAAGTTTACTAAAAGTCGAAGAACTCAAGTCTTATTTATGAAGAAATGTCGAGACGAGTTCAAAGAAATCCCGAGACAAAGTCATTAAGTCCAATATTAACAAAAGATAAAGAAGGGAAGCACTTAACTTTGCAATTAAGGAAAAGAGGAAAGAAGGAGGAAGCTTCCTAAGCTCCTCCCTAATCACCCCTATATATAGTTTAGGCTAGCTTCATTTTCATGTTGTTGGTGGCTTGACAAGCCACACTTCCACCATTTTCATTTCTTGTCATTTAATTTCTTGCAATTTATTTCATGTTATGCACTTTTAATCTCTTCAATTCAAGTAAGTCTTTTTATTTTGGAATCTTTTTTTTAATCAAGTTCTTATCTTTAATCATCTTCTTCTCCCTTTCTTACTTTGCTTCTCTTTGATTCATGTTCATCCTTGATTTGTTTTCATCTTAATGCTTATTTGATCTAAAGTTTTCTTAAAAAGTTCATCTTTTTAAAAGTTTGATTTGAAAGTTTGCTTATTTTTAAGTTTGATAAGTTGTTATTCATGCTTATTAAGTCAATTTCGATTTAGATTCGTGCAAGTTTTAGTTTGAGCTTATTAACCATAGCTTATTGCTTTTGCTTAATTTTCGGATCAAAAAGTTAGATCGGAAAGGGTAAACCCCTTTCCAATCACGTATTCCAATCACCTTGATTGGAAAAGGGTTTTATATTCCAATCAGCATTCCAATCAACATTCCAATCAGCATTCCAATCAACATTCCAATCAGCATTCCTTTCGCATTCCTTTTACATTCCTATTAGCATTCCAATCAGCATTCCAATCAGCATTCCAATCAACATTCCAATCAACATTCCAATTAGCATTCCTATTAGCATTCCACTCAACATTCCAATCAGCATTCCAATCAGCATTCCAATCAGCATTCCAATCAACATTCCAATCAGCATTCCAATCAGCATTCCAATCAACATTCCAATCAGCATTCCAATCAACATTCCAATCAGCATTCCAATCAACATTCCAATCAGCATTCCAATCAACATTCCAATCAGCATTCCTTTTAGCATTCCGATTTGGTTTTAGTTTAAACATTCCGATTGTAGTCTATTTTCAACATTCCGATTGGGACCCTTTGTTTAATATTCCGACCGGATGGAGTTTATTTAATTCGTTTTGCATTTTTATTTAATTGTCAATTTACTTTTCGTTAAGTTTTAATTTTACGTCATTTAATTTCACGTCATTTACTTTTAACGTTTTAAATATTGCACCGTTTATGTTTCAACTAGTTTTAGTTTTAATTTCCCGTCCTTTATTATTAAGTCTTGCACACTTATTTTACCAAATCCAAAAATATTTGTTTCACCAAGAACTACTAATCTCACACAATTAACCGGAAATCAATTCGATTAGACACCGAGAAAACGAACTTTTTCAACTAGCAAAAACCTCACATTACTCCTCGAGAACGAACTCACTTTAGGGTCATTTACACACGGTTTTCCTAAATCGTCATGCTTACCCTATATTTTACCCTTGTTTTCCTAAACAAGTGGTGATTTACAATTATCACGCTCCAAAATTCGCTTTAATCCACGGTTGGATATCTCGGCTTGCCCATTGGTTTGGGGATTATAGGCGGTGGAAAGACGGTGATTAACACCATACTTAGCCATGACTCTTGCAAATTGATCATTACAAAAATGAGTCCCGCGGTCACTGATAATAGCACGAGGAACGCCGAATCGAGCGAAAAGCTGCTTCAAAAATTTCACAACCACCCTCGCATCGTTCGTTGGGAGAGCCTTAGCTTCAACCCATTTGGAAACGTAGTCAACGGCTACGAGGATGTACTTGTTCCCTTTGGAGGATGGAAATGGCCCCATAAAGTCGATGCCCCATACGTCAAAGATTTCACATTCTTGTATGAAATTTTGAGGCATCTCATCTTTATGTGTGATCTTGCCTTGGCGTTGGCAAGCATCACAATGCTTAACCATTTCGTGAGCGTCACGATAAATGGTGGGCCAATAGAATCCAGCGTCAAACACTTTCTTCGCGGTGTAGTTGGGACCAAAATGACCACTGGTGGGTCCTCTATGGCAAGCATCAAGGATTTGCAAAGCTGCCGGTCCATCAACACAACGACGAATGATCAGATCAGCACATTGTTTGAATAGATAAGGGTCATCCCAAAACTAAGTTTTAACATCATTCAAGAACTTCTTCTTTTGTTGGGATGTTAACCCTTTGATGAGAATACCACCCGCTAAGTAGTTTGCAATGTCGGCAAACCACGGGGTGTCATCAAGATTGAGATTTATAGACATTAAGCTCTCAAGGGGAAAGAGTCATTGATCTCTTTGTTCGGATGATCCCCTTGATATGGATCCTCAAGTCGACTCAGATGATCCGCGGCTAGGTTTTCAGCACCCTTCTTGTCACGAATTTCAATGTTGAATTCTTGAAGGAGTAAAACCCAGCGAAGAAGTCTTGGCTTAGAATCATGCTTAGTCATCAAGTACTTCAACGCGGAATGGTCCGTGTATACGATGGTGGGGGATAAAACAAGATAGGGGCGAAATTTTTCAAAAGCATAGACAACAGCTAAAAGCTCTTTTTCGGTTGTTGTATAATGCAATTGAGCCCCCGTCATTGTTTTGCTAGCATAGTGTATTGGTGGAAGTGTTTATTCACTCTTTGACCCAAAACCGCACCAATAGCAAAGTCGCTAGCATCACACATCAATTCAAAAGGCAGCTCCCAATTAGGGGTAACCAAGACCGGTGCCTTAGTTAGCTTATCCTTAAGAAGATTGAAGGCTTCGATACACTCTTTAGAAAAGATAAAAGGAGTATCTTTTTTCAAGAGGTGGGTCATCGGGCGAGCGATTTTAGAGAAATCCTGAATGAATCGACGATAGAAGCCCGCATGACCCAGAAAACTTCTCACACCCTTCACGGTTGAAGGTGGAGGTAATTTGGCTATGACATCTACTTTAGCACGGTCGACTTCAAGACCGGCTTTAGAGATTTTGTGTCCTAGCACAATGCCTTCTTGTACCATAAAATAGCATTTTTCCCAATTCAGAACAAGGCGAGTGTCTTTGCACCGCTTAAGCATACGTTCCAAATTGGCAAGGCAAGAAGAGAAGGAATCCCCAAAGACCGAGAAATCATCCATGAAGACTTCCATGGTTTGCTTAACCATGTCATGGAAGATAGCCAACATGCACCTTTGGAAAGTCCCGGGGGAATTGCATAAGCCAAAAGGCATTCTTTTGTAAGCAAATGTGCCATAGGGACAAGTGAATATTGTCTTCTCTTGATCTTGGGGATCGATGGGTATTTGGAAATAACCCGAGAAACCATCAAGAAAGCAGTAATATTCATTACCCGCTAAACGTTCAAGCATTTGGTCCATAAAAGGTAGAGGGAAATGATCCTTTCTTGTGGCATCATTGAGTTTGCGGTAGTCTATACAAACTCTCCACCCAGTAACGAGACGTGTAGGAATCAACTCGTTGTTAGCATTGGGCACAACGGTGATTCCGCCTTTCTTAGGCACACAATGGACTGGACTAACCCATGGTGAATCCGAAATAGGGTAAATCATACCCGCATCAAGAAGTTTGATAACCTCTTTTTTGATGACTTCATGGATTTTAGGATTCACCCTTCGTCGGATTTGAATTGTGGGCTTAAAGTCGTCCTCCATGAGAATTTTATGTGTGCAAAAGTGAGGATCAATTCTGCGAATGTCGGAGATTTTCCAAGCGATAGCTCTTTTATGCTTCTTCAACACGGCGATAAGTCGGGCTTTTTCTTCTTCTTTCAGGTCCTTTGCGATGATGACCGGTAACTTCTCGTTGTCTTCAAGGAAAACGTACTCAAGATGAGGAGGAAGGTCCTTAAGCTCAAGAGTAGGAGGATCCTCAATAGATGGTGTAACTAACGATGGATCATCATTAGTCACCTCTTTAGGAGAAGGAGGAGAAAATGGGTCTTCATTGAGAAGTCTCTCAATAGTACGAATGTCTTCATCCCAATTAGTGGAAGAATCATCATACTTAATATCGCGAGGACCCAAGCTAGCTTCGAAATCATCCAAGTCACTTTCTCCAAAAGGAGTCAATGCCGGAGTAATTGCGGCAACGGTCTCAACATTGGGTAGAGAAGAAAGAGTACTTTTGCAAGCATCATGAAAATGTTCTTCACAAGCCTCATCGAGAACATCAATAGCATTAACACTCTCATATGAATAAGGTTGCTTAGAAATCTTACCCATGTTGAAGATAATTTTATCGTCACCAACTCTCATGATTATTTCGCCCGCGGCTACATCAATGAGAGTGCGACCAGTCCTCAAGAAGGGACGTCCAACGATTAATTGAACACGGGGGTCCATCTCGTAGTCAACGACAACAAAATCCGCCGGGAAGGTGAATTTGTCAACGCCAAGAAAGACATCTTCGGCTATCCCCACTGGATAAGCAACCGTACGGTTGGCTAATTCCAAAGTCATTTTGGTGGGGACTAGCTCAGGGAGAGATAATTGCTTCCATACACTTAAAGGCATTAAGTTTATACTGGCACCTAGATAGGCTAGGTCCATGCAATTCTCTACTCCCGGGAAGTTGCAAGGAATTAAGAAGCGACCCGGATCACCAAGTTTGGTGGGCAATTTCCTTAAGAGCACGGCGGAGCAATTCTCATTAAGTTGGGTCTGAGCAATGTCAAGAAGCTTTTCCTTATCACTTAGAAGATCTTTAAACATCTTAGCGTATTTGGGCATGTGAGCGAGAGCCTCGACAAAGGAGATGTTAAAATTCAATTGTTTAAACATTTTTAGAAAGTTTGAAACCTGAATATCATCCTTGCTCTTTTGCTTCTCTTTCCTCAACCTTGAAGGATAAGGTATATTGGATGAAGAAGAAGGCTTTAGGGGAGTAGGATCACTCACAACCACGGGTGGTGGGGAATTGGGGATAGAAGGTGAAGGAGGTGAGGAAAGTTGCTCTTTTTCATTGTTCACAATCACGGGTGGAGGTGTAGGAAGCTCGGGTTCCGTATAACCTTTTCCACTACGAGTGGTGATTGCTTTCATCTCCCCTCTTGGGTTCGCAACGGTGTTACTCGGAAGAGTACCCGAAGACGAGGGTTGATTACCTTGGATGAGCGAACGAATCATATCACGAATGTTAAGCGCGTGAGTGCTGAAAGAGTCTCTGATGTCTGCACGAATTTCATTGCTTTGTTTTGCCATGTCATTCCTTAGCTCGGCTCGAATATCGCTCCCTTGTTTCGCCATTTCTCCCTTCAAGTTGATGACTTGACTCTGAAGATTCGTCACCAGCTCTCGATTAGTCTTCATGAACGTCTCGACGTCTTGATTTAATGCCATCGGTTGATTGAGATGTGGAGCTTGGTAAGCTTGAGAATTTCCTTGAGTTGGGTATGGGTTTCTTTGGGATTGATATTGATTGTTAGCACGAGGTTGGGATTGATTGTTTCGGTTATAGCTTTGTTGTTGGTTTTGGTTTTGAGGGGGGAAACCGGGTGGAGCAAGATAATTGTTTGAACGATAACTTAGCAAGCTACGGTCTCCTTGAGGGCGAGCTTGATAGCCTCCCGTGGGATAAGTACCGTATGCTGCGTTAACGTTTTTAGAAAAATTACCTTGAGTAGAAGGACAATCATTGTAAGAATGAGGACCACCACATGTGTCACAAGAAATAGCAACGGCTTTAGCTTGTTGAAAGTGGTTTGTGGCCATGGACATGAAATCCTTGTGCATACTCGCGATTTGTCGGGTAAGTTTGGATATCTCAGGATTGGAGGTAGTAGAAGAAACATTGACTCTCGAGTTAGATCTTGAGGATGCGGATGAATCCCAATTCTTGTGGTGAGTAGTCATGTTTTCAATCAACTCTCTACACTCCTCCGGTCTCCTTTTCATAAAAGTACCACCGGCGGCGGCATTGATCGTATCACGATCACGAAAAGTGAGACCATTGTAAAAGGTGTCAATGAGAGTGACGGGGAGCATGTTATGATTTGGACAGCGGTCGATCAAATCATTATATCGTTCCCAAGCATCGAAGAGTGATTCATCATTGTCTTGTATGAATCCACTAATTTGGTTACGAAGGCTTGTGACCATGGATGGGGGGAAGTAGCGCGACAAAAAGCGTTGAGTCATGTCATTCCACGTATGAATAGAATTCTTAGGGAGACGATCAAACCATTTTTCGGCATGGTGAGAAAGAGAGTGGGGAAAAAGTTAAAGGCGAAGGTCATCCATAGAAACACCGGGGCACTTCATGCTTTAGGTGATGGTGATGAATTTGTCGAGGTGTTTGTTGGCATCATCATCCGGAATCCCGCGAAATGGGTTAGTTTGCACTTGTTGGATCATGTGATGCTTCAACGAAAACTCCTGAGCCGTGACGTGCATCGGCGCAATCGGGCCTCCGCGTCCGTTCATGGTGGGTTGACACAATTCCTCCATTGTTCGTAAATCAGGTAGGGGAACATTGTTGTTGTTGTTGTTGTTGTTATTCAAATTGGGTAGAGGTGGGTTATTATTGTTGTTATTAACACCAGCCATATCTAAATCTTCATGAGTCTCGGGCTCAGAATAGTTCGAACATCTAGTACGCATACACCTGCAGAAGAAAAATATACACAGAGAGAATATCTATATAATCTTTTTGGTGCAAAACCTTTTGGAAAAGAATTGATTTTTATGATTTTTTTAATGTTTTTGTATTTTTGAAGAGTTTTATATTTTTTAGGATTTTTTGAAAATTTTTAAAGCAAGGAAAATAACGTTCAAAGAACGGATCCCAAAATTCAATGCGTCTCTCACTAAAAACCTTTAATCTTAACGAAAAGAGTCGGCAGCGGCGCCATTTAATACTCGGCGTTTACCCCTCGTATCAAAATTCGTAGTCCCAAGTCTTTTCGAATTGATTACCGATCTAAAGTGTGACTCAATCGTCTTTTGGTGAACAAGAGAATGGTTTGGTTTTGTTTATCTAATTTTAAACTAATAGCAAGTAATTTAAATGTCGTTGAGTAAAGTAGAAGTTTAAAGATTAATACCAAAATGACGAGTTAAAATAAATGCTTGGAAACTTAAAGGCAATATAAGAAAAATACTTGAACACCAAATAAAACTAACACTTAGAAACTTTGCAAAAACAAGAAACTAAAATCACCCCTAATCGGAATATGCTAAAAGTGAGTGATCGGAATAATGGGTGGAAATGGTGCAATCGGAATGTGGCTAAAACCCTCAATCGGAATATCTCAAAATAGTCCAGATCGGAATGTGGTAAATCACCCTATGATCGAAATGTTGCCAAAACAGCATCAATCGGAATACAGTAAAAATCTCTTAATCGGAATGGACCCAAACGAATCCAATCGGAATACTAGATAAAATACTAATCAGAATAACTCACCAACAGCATCAATCGGAATGTTTTAAAACGGGCCAGATCGGAATAACTGGGTGTTGATCAGAAAACAGAAACCCTTTTCCGATTTGCCAATCGGAAAGAGGGGGAAGGCTGCTGGTCGGAATATCACGATCGGAAAGGGGTTTGTACCCTTTCCGATTTATAAGGAAATCGAAATAAGCTAGGTAATAAGCCACTTATGATAAGCTATCACCAAAACTAACACGAATCCCAAGTGAAATATACTAAATAAGCTCAATCCACAACTTATCCAAACTCAAAATAAGCAAACTTTGAAATCAAACAATTTAAAGATGAACTTTTTAAGAGAACTTTTAAAAAGTAAATAAGCTAATCATGTAAATAAGCCAATAAGCACAAGAATCTTAGAGCTTAATCAAATGAAAGTTTATGTAGGAACAAAAAGATTAACTTTTAAGCACGAAATCATTAAGAACAACACGGATCATATGAAATTCGCACCAAAAGTTAACTAAAATAAAGAAATGTAGAATGAGATTAAGGATCAAAAGCTTAATTAGAACTTGATTAATGAAATAAGCAAATACACAAATGTTTAAACTTGAAAGATTAAAAGAAAAGATGAAACTTAGTGAGAGAAAGTTTAGAACTTTCTCCCTCTAAAACTAGAAAAGAAAAGTGCAAAATGAAAAACTAAAAATTAAAGACTAACTACCCTCCTAATGTGTATTATGAGGGTATTTATAGGGAAGGTGGAAGGAGTGCATGTGTTGCATCTTCTTTCTTTCTTCACGTCTTCTCGACTCGATTTAATTCTTTTGTCTTTCTCGATGTCGTCTCGGGATTAATTAAACTCGTCTTAACATTTCTTCATTTATTTAGACTCGAGTTCTTCGACTTCATTAAACTTCCGTCTTTAGACTTGTTCTTCGATAAATCTTCAGAATAGGCCTTAGACTTCCGTTCTTTTTGCACTCTTGATCTTTTGACTTCGTTTTTTCCCGTTTTCTTCGATAAAAGCCTGTGAAAGCCCGTGTTTTCTTCCTTTTTCATATTTTGGTCCTAAAACACAATAAAAAGACAAACCACGCATAATTCCGACTTTTACGACATAAATCACACGTTTTGGTCTTGTCATTATTGGAAATAAGTGGTAAAAGGATAAGTGTTTTCACACTTATTAAATCCCCTAAACTTGACCATTGCAATGCCTTCATGCAATGCATTAATTTTAAAGCACGGTTTACATTTCCCATCATAAATAACCCACCTTAGCTTTTATTAAATACTAAACATAAAAAGATAGAAAAAAGTAAAGAAATTAAAAACTTACATTGGGTTTTGTCTGCCATGAACGTTTATCATCCTCAAGTTTCACGTTCCCTATACCAAGCTTAAAAAACAAGATCATTGTTATTATAAGTTAGCAAACTATCACGAACTCATGTGGGCCAATTATTCACTTAGACTCCCTTATTCCTAGGTGTATCTATTATATTTTATTTTTGTCTTGAATGATCACGAGGATGCATTGTTTGACTTATCTCGATAGTTATTTAGGCCGAAAACAAAGTGAACGATTTAATCAATAGTTAGCTAAAGGACAAAATCTTTTAAAACTGCTTCTCGGGACCTCATAAAGTTCATATCTTGGCATAACTCGCTTCACGATTTGAGACCTTTCTCGGACCGATATTTGGCAGCGACTTCATACTTCGAATCTTTGAGAGACGTTCTTGAAATTATGGTCTTCTCTTCATAATAGGGATTTCTTCACTTGAAGTTTTGAGAGATTCATACTTGGACCACGACTTCTTCATTTTTCTCCAATCTTTATTTTGGATTTTGATATACAACGATCCGCCTCCATTTTGGACTTGGATCTATTTATCCTCATACCTTGCTAGGGTCTTTTCGGATAGACTTCTCCATGACTTTTGGGGAGTATTTGCTTTTCGTCGTGTGTCTCGATCCTTCATATTGATTGTCGATAAATGATTCTTCACATCACTTTTGGATCTTTAGCAACAAAATGTAGCCCTCATGCCTTGTTAGGGCCTTTTCGGACTCGCCAATCTTCGCATCCCGCTTCAATAAGTTATGCCTTGGCTATGAACTCTAATCCGTACCGAGCAACTTTTAAACGATCTTGGGCTAGAAGCTAAGTAACCTTTTAAATCGTACAACCTTATTTATTGCAGATAAATTTATTAACAAGCGAAGGGAGAATAGGCTTATAATTAACTCACATAAATTCACGAAAGAATACCAAACTTATAACTGACTCTATCATCTCTCGTTCTCCACAGTTTAAAATCTCAAGGAATGAGACTCGTGGATTCTTAGCCTATTAAATCAAAGTTTTGGGTTTTCGAGTCATCTATAGGATCTTGCAAATTCTTGGACTTTTTCAAGTTTAGAAATCGCATTTTAAAGTTCCCTTGATAAACAACTCTCTAGGATCAATTATAGGAACTTGCGAAAAGATCTTGTTCTTAACCCGTGAGAGTTAAGACTTTCGCATTTTATAGCTCCCTATATAAAAGCCTAGCAAAACTTGACTTAAACACTTTAAGGATACTAGCTAGAGTAAACTTAGATAAGTAAACTCGGGTTGAGTCAAAATGTTCATGACTAAGAAAAATTTAAAACCACTTTATTGAAAATTTATTCTAGCAAGGAAGGAAAATAAACATAACAAAGGAAAATACAACTATACAACTAGGCCAAAATAGATTAAAAATTTTGAAAAATGTCGAAAAATCAAATTTTCCGGTTAAAATGAGGGCAAATTGATGGAAAAGACCACTTACTTCGATAGAAGTCCCCCCTACACTTGAGATAAACATTGTCCTCAATGTTTAAGCATGTGGGAGTAAACTCCCCTACACTTAGGACATTGTGCACTTTATTTAAATCTTGCTAAGGGAAGGACAACTAAAGTGATTTCAATGTGAACATATAAAATATGAAATATTGAATCACAAGAGTTTTAGGATAGAACCGGGAAGATGGGAACACGGTATCACGGTTCGTCAAAAGTCATCAAGGTGGATCTTTGAAGCTTTAATCCCTGCACAACACAAGAAACAAGACAACAAACACATACGGGGCTCCCCCTACACTTATTATGAAAGCAGTAAAGGATAGATCACGGGTTGCCTCCCGAGAAGCGCTTGTTTTTGATAACCGAGTCACGAGCCTGACTCGACCCAAATTTAGTTTATGGGAAACGTGGTGAGGGATGGAATCATCTCATGAGAGATGTCCTCACCAAAGTACAGCTTCAAACGCTGGCCATTCACCTTGAAATTGGGCCCATTTTGTTGAGAGCGCTCAATGGTCCCATATGGAAAGACTTTGGCGACGGTGAATGGACCAGACCAACGGCTCTTCAACTTGCCAGAGAAGATCTTCAACCGAGAGTTAAAAAGTAAGACTTGATCACCAACGTGGAACTCTCGGTTCTTGATTTTTGCGTCATGGATGATCTTGGTCTTCTCCTTGTAGATCAGCGAGTTCTCATAAGCTTCATTCCTCAATTCGTTGAGCTCGTTAAGTTGAAACTTACGATGATCACCGGCTTTGTTGATGTCGAAGTTAGCCCACTTCAAGGCCCAGTGCGCCTTATGTTCCAACTCGATGGGGAGGTGGCATGCTTTCCCGTACACAAGACGATAAGGTGTACAACCGATCGGGGTCTTATAAGCAGTACGGAAAGCCCACAGAGCATCATCTAACTTATCGGTCCACGCAGCACGATGCTCTCCCACAGTACGCTCTGATGAGACTGCTTTTATACATAGTCTCATCGTCCAAATCGGGCTTAAAATTCATAAAATATCATTAAAACTGCCAAATATATGCTCGTGTTTGTTACTTGTGTATTTTAGGTACGGATATTGAGGAAATGACAAAAAGATCACAAGAATCAATCAAAAACGAATACAGGAAACGAAGCCGCAAAATGAACCGGACCCGAATCATGAATTTCCAAAATGGTCCTTGAAGTTTGAAGATTATACAAGTTTGGTCCCCAAGAACTGAAGACTTGTCAATTTATACCCTTGTAAATCTCATTTATTGCATTTGGGACCCTAAATTATCAAGAATTTACAAGTAAAGTCCTTGTAGAATGAAGAAGTTGCATTTAAAGTCCTTGTTTAAAGTTGTGACAACACTTGTGCCAAATTTGACAAGTTGGCAAAGTTGATTATAAAGGGAATTCAAGTTTGTGGCTGTTTAAATGCAAGTGAACAAAACAAGGGACTTTGGGGACCATATGTGACCAGACAACAAAGTTCACCTCACCCTCTCACAACACGCCACATCACCCACCATTAATTCTCCACCAATCACACACTCTCCCCTCTCCACGTCAAACTTCCACTCACAACAGGTTTATTTAAATAAACATGGGTCAACTCCCAGTCAAACCCCTCCTTAACTTCCCACCAAAACACTTTTTAAAAAACCCATTAACCCCAAAATGGATTAAACATCCCCTAATCACCCTTTAAACCCTAAAAATACCCAGCTTCAATCCAACTAAAAACAAGGGGGTTTTGTTTCATCTTTTCCAGATCATTGATTACCATCACCCTCCCCTAAACCCACACAAAAACCGTGACCAAGACACACCCACGTGTCTTGTAGGACCTTCCCCTGCCCCGTCTCTTTCACACAATACCCCAAAGGAGACAACATCAATGTTCTATATCCATTTCTTGGTCCCTAAGGACTGATAAACGTCCAGGATCATCCAACAATAGCTGGCATGTCAACATCCCTCACAAGAATCCATATTTGACCAAGATTTGAAGATTCGTCCAAGGGTTTTTCAGGAATTTCATGTATTAGGGTTTTAGTCTCTAGTATGTTCTATCACTTAGTATTTAAAGGGCATTCACATGTGAATGCACCTTTGTTCCAGATTTTCCAAGTTATTGTAATCCCTTTTAAATAAATAAAAGTAGGTGTTTTTTCATTGAAATCGTAATTCCTTTTTACTTTTTTTAAAGTTGGTGTTAGCTTGAGAGAATCTGAGTTCCATTGTTTTAGTATAACATTTGAGTTTCAGTTTTCAAAAGTTATTGAAAAAGGTTCTATATTTTCAGAATTTTCAAAGATTTTCCAAAAATCTTATTTCCTTATTGTTTATTTACACTTACTGTTTGATAAGCTAAAACCAATATGTCAGATAAACTTATTGGCTTTAAGCTCATTGAACTTGTAGTGCTCTCTCTTGGTTGACTGTTTTTGTGCAGGTTCAAGAACAAAGGCTATTATCATAATCATCTTGCAATCCCAGCAGCCCAAAGGTTCAACTCAGGCCCCATCCTGAAAGGAGATGGCTATGCAGCCATTGTGGGACCTGGATGTGGGTCCCACAAGGTAACTTTCTTATACCTTGTTTTGAGTTTCAAAAATTGTGATTTATGAGATTTGATGAATTTGCTTGATTGTATTTATATGATGAATCTATCTGATAGTTTATGCTTATTTAGGATCAATATGCATGTTAGAAGTAGTTACAAGTAATTTGGTTTGAGTTTGTTTTGATTTTATTTGAAAAAATCCAATTTCTGAAAATTAAGGAGTGTTTGGATTAGGGTTTAAGTTGGGGTAATAGACATAAATCTTGTTTGAAAATATGTTTCACACACTTCTTAGGAGATTATTATGTTATATATGTTTTTGGTTTTCAATTTGGTAGAGTTTAAAACACATTTGCAAGCTAAAAATTGGTAAACTGCCTCAAAAATATCAGCAAGTACCTTTTCTGCCTAATTTTGTGGAAATTTATGCATCAAATCTTGGTAGGTGCTAGATATTAGGTGCATTTAGGAGTGTGTATCTCTTGTAAGTCATTTGGCGGGATTGTGTGCTTAATTCGAGGGTTTGAAATTCGTTTTTGTGCAAGTTGCACCAGCAACTGTTCATCAGATAGGCTTCAAGCTTAATCAGTAACTTTTAGGGCATTTTGTGGTTGAATTTGTGAAGAAAATTGTTGTTTTTCTTGTTCATTTGACTTCCCACAACCCAACTGGTTGTGGGAGTGCCCCATTGTCCAAGCAAAACTCAAGCAAGAGCTTTCCTAAGCTCAAAAATCCACCAGACCATATTTTTACACTAGCAGTGGGAAAAAAGTTACCCCTGCTAGTGTATCTCTTGGTACTGCTTGACTAGCAGACAAAAGCCTTTGACATGTCACTTTCAGAAACCCAGAATTTTTGTCTTTAGTGCACTTAATTAGGAATTAGGTTTTGAAATCAATTTTGTTATTTTTCTAATTTAATTTTTGATTTTTCTGTTTAATTAGATTTTTATTTACTGTTCGTTTACTATTTTTTACAATTAATAGCTATTTTTAATTAACTTTTACTTTCTGATTTTTGTCTTTTAGTGACAAAAATTGTTAATTTTCAGTTTTAACATTTTTCATTGATTAAGAAAAATAATTTAAGATTTTTAGTTCAAAAAGTTTTTACTGTTCACTTTTTATTTATTTTTTAGAATTAAATTAGTTTAATTAGGGTTTTTATTATAACTGTTTTTTTCTTTTAGTGAAAAATTTTATATTTTTCAAACTTTTTCATTTTTCTACTGTTCTTTAGAGTAATTTAGGATTTTTAAAATTGTTAAATTATTTTTGGCATTATTTTATTATTTTTTATAATTATTTTAGTTTAAAAATAGTTTTTAGTGATTTAAAAATAGAAAAATAGTTTTTAAAATTTAGGAAAAATACTTTTTAGTGTTTAAATAATATAAGTAACTTATTAGTTCAATAAAATATTATTTTGGACATTTTGATTAATTATATTTAATTTTAGGGCTTTAATTAGCATTAAAAATTGAATATTTAATTAATAAAAGGTTTTAAAATATTTTTGTTGGATTTTTATTCTTATTTATATTATTTTAGACTTAGTTTAGCTTTTAATTAATTTTTAGGTTAAAATTTTTAATTTGTAGCTTTTTACGGTTTTACGTGAACGCCTTTTTAGTGTTAGCTCGATCCGTCTTCGTAACCGTCATTCTCTTCTCCCCCCCTTTCTACTTTTTTTTCTTCTCAATATAATCACAAATCAAAATCAATTCATTACACAACGCACTTGCCTCCTCGAGAACGAACTCACTTTAGGGTCATTTACACACGGTTTTCCTAAATCGTCGTGCTTACCCTATATTTTACCCTTGTTTTCCTAAACAAGTGGTGATTTACAATTATCATTTTGGCGCCGCTGCCGTGGAGGCGTGTTGTGTTTTTTATTTGAACAATTGTTGTTTTTATATATCCATAATTAGTATTTGTATTAGTAGCACTCTACTAATACGTATTATCGGTTTTCGGTTTTTGTGTGAATACTATTACTATATTGTATACGTAGAACAATAAATTCACAAGTACTCCAAATACGTGAGAAATCACAACCTTGACTTGGGAGGTCGTTACCCAATCATTGTATTCGAATCTCAAACCAAAGAAAAAGGCAAAAATAGATAAATACTTTCGAGAAGCTTGATTTTGAAAATACAAACTATAAGGTGGGTATAAGGCGGATATTATAAAATATATCCTAAGGAAAAAGGCTCTTAAGTGCTTCGCGCCGCCTCGTTTCCCCGCTTTCTTGTGAGTATTTGATTTTGAGAGCTAATCGAGGGTTTTGTCGTCCAAAGTATTACTAAGTATCATATATATTTTCTTGGTTTCCATTGATTAAACCCTCTTGAACGTTTTGGTGTTCCACCAACGTTCTAAAGTCATCGAAGGCGTTCATTTCACCTGATCGTTTTCATTCCTTGAGGCTTCTTTAATCAAGAGATTTGATTAAGGAGGAGATTTGTAGATTTTTGTCTACTTAATACAATTCCAAAAATCAAAAAAAAAAAGAAAGTAAAAACAATCAAAAATCCAAAAAAATTGAAAAAGTTAAAAACACCAAAAAGAATCTTCTTTGCTCGTCCCCACGTTGTACGTGACGTTTATGCTAACTCGTAATCAAGTAAGACGTGCACGTAAACGAAAGAACAAAACTCCCACTCCAAATCATTCTAGTGAGGAGTCTCCTATTGACGAACTCATTGTAAGAGAAGCACCAACCATGGCGAATCGAACTATGATGGAGTTACTTCAAGCACCCATCGAGGGTTATGGAGAGGCTATTGTGATTCCCGCTATCCTTGCGGAGAATTTTGAGGTTAAAACGGGTTTGTTGTCGATGATCCAAAACAACAAATTCCGTGGTGATGAGAAGGACAATCCCCACAACCATATCCGCCAATTCAATCGTCTTACCGCTACTTGCAAATTTAAGGATGTCTCGAATGACTCGATTAAGATTATGCTTTTTCCGTATTCCTTAGCGGGGCCCGCTAAAATTTGGTTAGAGAAAGAGCCACCCAATTCTATATTGACGTGGAAGGATCTCGTTTCAAAATTCGTGAACCAATTTTTTCCGCCCTCTAAGACTACGCACTTGAAAAACGAGATTTCAAAATTTTCACAAGAGTGTAATGAAAGTTTTTCAACGGCTTGGAATAGGTTTAAGGAAATGTTACATGAATGTCCTCATCACGGTTTTTCTGACTTGCATCAATTGACACGTTTTACAATGGACTTAATGATCATGAAAGAGATTATTTAAATGCCGCCGCGGGTGGTAATTTTTTATGTAAAACGGTTGAGGAAGCTTTGGTGATAATTGAGAATAGGTCTAAGGTTTATAGCCCTCGTAACACACCGAGTGTTGCCAAATTGGGTTCATCATCGTCATCATCGTCTCGTAGCATTAATGCCTTACATGATGAAGCAAATGAAGAAAATCGGTTTTTTGATAGATTTGCTAACCTTATGTCCCATTGGAAAGCTCAAGAAGCTTCGAATTCCGCTTCGGTTAAAGCGGTTGCTAAGACTTGTTTGTCGTGTGGTGGAGCTCATGATCTTTCCGAGTGCATTACCGCGGATGGTAACACTTCGAGTGCTTATGTAGCCACGGGAACTTATAACCAAAACTGTCAAGGTTCCCGCCAAAATCAAGCTCCAACAAATCAAAATGCTAATAACTATCGAAACAACAATCAAGGTGGTAATTATCAAGGCAATCAACGTAACTACAACAAGGGTAATTATCAAAGTGGAAATGGGCAAATTTCAAACCAAAACCAAAACCGTGATTTTCAAACTACACCACAAGGTTTTCAAAATGATCACACCAAAAATCTTCAAGGAGAATTTTTGAATTATGCTAAGGCAAACGATGCTAAGTTTGATAATATGCAACGTGAAATGGTTAGCTTAAGATCCGAGTTGAAAAACGAGCTTAAAAACGAACTTGCTAATGAACTCAAAACTCATGCTAATAAAATGGAAGGAAATGTTCAACGACTCCAACAAAATCAACAAAAAATGGAGCAAGGTCAACATGAGATTAAGCAAGAGTTGTTAAAAGCGGATGCTAGGCAATCTAAGTTTGAAGACCGAATGGGAAAAATGTTTGAAGCTATCATGTGTAAACCTACTTCTTCGGGTGGTCTTCCTAGTGATACCATCGTGAACCCGAAAGGAGAATTGAAGGTTATTACTACTCGTAGTGGTAAAACTTTCAAAGAACCCATTTCTCGTCCAAGTACTTCTATGGAGAAGGAAAAAGAGAAAGAACCCGAGGTGGTGGTAGAAAAGGAGCAAATTCCAAGCCCACGAAGTACCGCTCAAACCACACCTACGGTTGAACCAATACCAATCATGGAACCCGAGATTCCAAGGCCGATGCCTATTCCCCAACCCACACCACCCTTACCTTACCCTTCAAGACGAGACAAGGAAAAGGCACAAGAACGAAATAATTATCAATTTGAACTTTTTATGAAAATGTTTCGTGACTTGCATTTTAATATAAGTTTTGCCGGCGCCTTGGTCATGATGCCTCGATTTGCCGCGAACTTCAAAAGTATGTTGAATAACAAAGAAAAATTGCAAAAATCGTCTAGTTGTTCTTCGGTTTTTCTTAGCCGCATACCTCAAAAAGTCGGTGATCCCGGCAAGTTTTTAATCCCATGTGCTATACAAGACATGGAAGAATGCTACGCCTTGGCCGATCTTGGTGCTAGTATTAATTTGATGCCTCTTGAGATTTTTAAGTCGCTCAATCTTCCAAATCTCACTCCTTCAAGAATGTCAATCGAGATGGCCGATCATTCTACGATTCTAGCTTGCGGAGTAGCCGAGGACGTCTTCTTGAAAGTTGGAAAGTTCTACTATCCCGTAGACTTTATTGTTGTTGACATTCCCATCGATCCTAAAGTTCCTCTAATTTTAGGTCGATCATTTTTGGATACCTCGAGAGCACTTATCGATGTGCATGCTAGGAAAATCACTCTTCGTTTCAATGAGGAAGAACTCATCATAAATGCAACTCAAAACTCCACACTTTCTCATGTGTACTCTATCACGTCTTTGAACAATGTTAGTCCCATCAAAAACATTTGCAAAAAGATTTCAAAAAGAGTTTTAGGAGTTGATGATAAAAACGATTTTCCGTCCCCTCCGCCGGTGGAGGTTAAGAGTGTTAAGCCTACGATTCCAATCACGAATGATTCTTCGGATGATGAATATGTTAATCCCGATGGGGAAGTTTTCTTTGTTGACAAACGTTTTGAGAACTTACCACCACCTTTACCAAAACGTTTTTCAAATGTGAGAATTTTTAGTGTGACTAACATTGCTTTAGAAACACCAAATATTTTTGACATAATTAAGTCGGGTTTTCATAAGGAGAGTTTAAAAGATGAAAAAGGGAAAGATTTTAAATTGGATTTAAAAGATTTTTCTACAACTCTAACTCCGTCATCACCACGTGTTTTGAGTACTACAAGCTCGTTTTCTCCTTTTGACGATGCTTTGTGTGGAATTAGTGTGGGGAAGCCCCTTATGTTCCGTCCCCTTTCTCCACCGAGGACGAGATATTTGATCCCGGAATTGCTTATAAAGGGAAATCTCGGTCTTCCACCGATGCAATAAATGGAAAATCTTTCTATTTGATTGGTGCGAGTCTACCTCGAGTAGCTCATGGTTTTTATGACTTACCCATTGTCCCACCCTTCTATTTCTTCTCATCTATTTTCTTGAAACCCTTTGGGTTTGTGTTGACACACGATGAAGTGGCGTTGATTTGTTTTTCCAATGAAAACGAGAACGCCATCTTCGATCTCGGTATTTTGCACCATCAAAGGACTTAGTCCTTAATACCGGTTGTTTTTGGGCCTTGTTTATCATGTAAGCCCCACTAAAAATTGACCATACCATGATAATCCCTAAATGATCACATTTATGGGGATTCGAGTCGAGCTTTTGACTCGGTTATCAAAAACAAGGTGCCTCGTGGGGGAAACCCATTCTTATCCATGTACATATTATCGCTTTCTAATTAGTTTAATGTGAGGAGATTTGTGCCCTTCCAACCTTTGTTCCGTGGTTGTTTGTGCATTGTGGTTTTTAGATGATCATTATCTTCACGATTGGAGCCTCTCGTGTTCGTTTTATGGGAGCACTCGATCGTTTGCTTTGAAGACTTTCTCAATATCCAAATGATATATCCTTTTGATGTTCTAACCTTAGGTTTTTAGCACACTTCATAAACGGCTATTAATTTATTGGTTACACCCTTTCCATGCTAGATTAGGCATTCGACTACGTCTCTAGTATGGGGGTGTTTTGCACCCCTAGACTCGAAACATTGAGGACAATGTTTAACTTTAGTATGGGGGGTGAATAGATACTTGCCTTGCCAAACCTTCACGCTTTCCAAGTTTATATTTTTGTTATCATTTTGTTGCAAAATAAGGCTAAAAATGGCCAAATTTTAAAATTTTTCTCATGTTTTATAAGTGTTTGAAGACACGAATGTAGGTTTTCCGATGGCGAGAATAAGAGTAATTTTTTACTCGACCGCGCGTGTTGAGCACTTAGCTTTGATTCCTTAACTAAACATTAGGCTAAGTCTCTTAAATGAGGACGAGAAATGATAGAGTTAATTATAAGTTACTATGCTAAACATAGAATACTCGTATTCTTTCAAAAACTCATGTGTTCTCGTTATTTGCTTATTCTCCTTTCGCTTGTAAATATTTTTTGCTTAATAAATATTGACTTAGCGGTTTAGTTAGGATTGTTGGGTTTCTAGTCTTTTCTAGTAGCTCCCGTGTAATTAAATTGGGAAGACATTAAGGTATCGCCAGCGTCACGGTTTTGAAGTATTGGCACCCGAATAATCAAAAGCTTCACCCAATAATAAGATTTCAAGTGCTCACCTAAATCTAGCAAACAATTTGAAGCCCCACAAGGCCGAAAAATCTATGCAAAATTGAAAGTGAATCAAGCCTTAATCTTCGAAGCTTTAAAGATCCAAAATTCGCTTTAGCGTGAGGATATACGTCTTTGGCTAATAAAACCATCGATGAGGCGGATAATAAAAGGCAAGGCAAGACCGAAGTCATAATAAAAGCTTCATGGCGAAGTTGAATAAAAGATGGAGGTAAACCAAAGATAATAAGGCCCTTCCGTTAGGGGGCGTATAAAAGTCTTGGTAATAAGTCTCATGTTCAGAACCGTTATAAAACCGTGTTTATCGATTCTTCTTGTCAACTTAATTTTTTGACATCGTTGTCTATTAGGAGGGGTTATTGATTTGATGGTCTTGGTTACACCGTTAGGACTCTATTTTAGACCTAAATCTCTATTATCGCATAAGTCAAACAATGTATCCTCGTGAAACATTCAAGACAAAATAAAATATAAGAGATACAACTTAGGAATAATGGGAGGATAAGTACGTGATTAGGGCATATGAGTAGTGTTAGCATTACTAACTTATAATGACAATGATCTCGTTGCACGCTTGGCATGGAATTGGGGTGAAAATCGAGGACGATGAAATTATTTCTAACGAAGCATTCACGTGTTCTTATTCTATGAACCTAAACTTCCCATTTTGCGATGAAAATCATACATTATGTCTAAAACACAAGTAGTAGTAATAGTAGTAGTGTAGCTAGTTTATCATTCAATAAAGTGAATAAAATTAAATTTTGGAGGTGCTACGATACTTTATTCTAGCATTCCGTGAGGGCACGGCAATGGTTTAGTATGGGGGAGTGATGAGACTGCTTTTATACATAGTCTCATCGTCCAAATCGGGCTCAAAATGCATAAAATATCATTAAAATTGCCAAATATATGCTCGTCTTTGTTACTTGTGTATTTTAGGTACGGATATTGAGGAAATGACAAAACGATCACAAGAATCAATCAAAAACGAACACAGGAAACGAAGCCGCACAATGAACCGGACCCGAATCATGAATTTCCAAAATGGTCCTTGAAGTTTGAAGATTGTACAAGTTTGGTCCCTCAAGAATTGAAGACTTGTCAATTTATACCCTTGCAAATCTCATTTATTGCATTTGGATCCCTAAATTATCAAGAATTTACAAGTAAAGTCCTTGGAGAATGAAGAAGTTGCATTTAAAGTCCTTGTTTAAAGTTGTGACAACACTTGTGCCAAATTTGACAAGTTGGCAAAGTTGATTATAAAGGGAATTCAAGTTTGTGGCTGTTTAAATGCAAGTGAACAAAACAAGGGACTTTGGGGACCATATGTGACCAGACAACAAAGTTCACCTCACCCTCTCACAACACGCCACATCACCCACCAACAATTCTCCACCAATCACACACTCTCCCCTCTCCACGTCAACCTTCCACTCGCAACAGGTTTATTTAAATAAACCTGGGTCAACTCCCAGTCAAACCCCTCCTTAACTTCCCACCAAAACACTTTTTTAAAAAACCCATTAACCCTAAAATGGATTAAACATCCCCTAATCACCCTTTAAACCCTAAAAATCCCCAGCTTCAATCCAACTAAAAACAAGGGGGTTTTGTTTCATCTTTTCCAGATCATTGATTACCATCACCCTCACCTAAACCCACACAAAAACCGTGACCAAGACACACCCATATGTCTTGTAGGACCCTCCCCTGCCCCGTCTCTTTCACACAAAACCCCAAAGGAGACAGCATCAATGTCCTATATCCATTTCTTGGTCCCTAAGGGCTGATAAACGTCCAGGATCATCCAACAATAGCTGGCATGTCAACATCCCTCACAAGAATCCATATTTGACCAAGATTTGAAGATTCGTCCAAGGGCTTTTCAGGAATTTCATGTATTAGGGTTTTAGTCTCTAGTATGTTCTATCACTTAGTATTTAAAGGGCATTCGCATGTGAATGCACCTTTGTTCCAGATTTTCCAAGTTATTGTAATCCCTTTTAAATAAATAAAAGTTGGTGTTTTTTCATTGAAATCGTAATTCCTTTTTACTTTTTTAAAGTTGGTGTTAGCTTGACAAAATCTGAGTTCCATTGTTTTAGTATAACATTTGAGTTTCAATTTTCAAAAGTTATTGAAAAAGGTTCTATATTTTCAGAATTTTCAAAGATTTTCCAAAAATCTTATTTCCTTATTGTTTATTTACACTTACTGTTAGATAAGCTAAAACCAATAAGTCTGATAAACTTATTGGCTTTAAGCTCATTGAACTTGTAGTGCTCTCTATTGGTTGACTGTTTTGGTGCAGGTTCAAGAACAAAGGCTATTATCATAATCATCTTGCATTCCCAGCAGCCCAAAGGTTCAGCTTAGGCCCCAGCCTGAAAGGAGATGGCTATGCAGCCATTGTGGGACCTGGATGTGGGTCCCACAAGGTAACTTTCTTATACCTTGTTTTGAGTTTCAAAAATTGTGATTTATGAGATTTGATGAATTTGCTTGATTGTATTTATATGATGAATCTATCTGATAGTTTATGCTTATTTAAGATCAATATGCATGTTAGAAGTAGTTAGAAGTAATTTGGTTTGAGTTTGTTTTGATTTTATTTGAAAAAATCCAATTTCTGAAAATTAAGGAGTGTTTGGATTAGGGTTTAAGTTGGGGTAATAGACATAAATCTTGTTTGAAAATCTGTTTCACACACTTCTTAGGAGATTATTATGTGATATATGTTTTTGGTTTTCAATTTGGTAGAGTTTAAAACACATTTGCAAGCTAAAAATTGGTAAACTGCCTCAAAAATATCAACAAGTACCTTTTCTGCCTAATTTTGTGGAAATTTATGCATCAAATCTTGGTAGGTTCTAGATATTAGGTGCATTTAGGAGTGTGTATCTCTTGTAAGTCATTTGGTGGGATTGTGTGCTTAATTTGAGGGTTTGAAATTCGTTTTTGTGCAAGTTGCATCAGCAACTGTTCATCAGATAGGCTTCAAGCTTAATCAGTAACTTTTAGGGCATTTTGTGGTTGAATTTGTGAAGAAACTTGTTGTTTTTCTTGTTCATTTGACTTCCCACAACCCAACTGGTTGTGGGAGTGCCCCATTGTCCAAGCAAAACTCAAGCAAGAGCTTTCCTAAGCTCAAAAATCCACCAGACCATATTTTTACACTAGCAGTGGGAAAAAAGTTACCCCTGCTAGTGTATCTCTTGGTACTGCTTGACTAGCAGACAAAAGCCTTTGACATGTCACTTTCAGAAACCCAGAATTTTTGTCTTTAGTGCACTTAATTAGGAATTAGGTTTGAAATCAATTTTGTTATTTCTCTAATTTAATTTTTGATTTTTCTGTTTAATTAGATTTTTATTTACTGTTCATTTACTATTTTTTACAATTAATAGCTATTTTTAATTAACTTTTACTTTCTGATTTTTGTCTTTTAGTGACAAAAATTGTTATTTTTCAGTTTTATCATTTTTCATAGATTAAGAAAAATAATTTAAGATTTTTAGTTCAAAAAGTTTTTACTGTTCACTTTTTATTTATTTTTTAGAATTAAATTAGTTTAATTAAGGGTTTTATTATAACTGTTTTTGTCTTTTAGTGAAAAATTTTATATTTTTCAAACTTTTTCATTTTTCTACTGTTCTTTAGAGTAATTTACGATTTTTAAAATTGTTAAATTATTTTTGGCATTATTTTATTATTTTTTATAATTATTTTAGTTTAAAAATAGTTTTTAGTGATTTAAAAATAGAAAAATAGTTTTTAAAATTTAGGAAAAATACTTTTTAGTCTTTAAATAATATAAGTAACTTATTAGTTCAATAAAATATTATTTTGGACATTTTGATTAATTATATCTAATTTTAGGGCTTTAATTAGCATTAAAAATTGAATATTTAATTAATAAAAGGTTTTAAAATATTTTTGTTGGATTTTTATTCTTATTTATATTATTTTAGACTTAGTTTAGCTTTTAATTAATTTTTAGGTTAAATTTTTTAATTTGTAGCTTTTTACGGTTTTACGTGAACGCCTTTTTAGTTTTAGCTCGATCCGTCTTCGTAACCGTCATTCTCTTCTCACCCCCTTTCTACTTTTCTTTTCTTCTCAATATAATCACAAATCAAAATCAATTCATTACACAACGCACTTGCCTCCTCGAGAACGAACTCACTTTAGGGTCATTTACACACGGTTTTCCTAAATCGTCGTGCTTACCCTATATTTTACCCTTGTTTTCCTAAACAAGTGGTGATTTACAATTATCACGCTCCAAAATTCGCTTTAATCCACGGTTGGATATCTCGGCTTGCCCATTGGTTTGGGGATGATAGGCGGTGGAAAGACGGTGATTAACACCATACTTAGCCATGACTCTTGCAAATTGATCATTGCAAAAATGAGTCCCGCGGTCACTGATAATAGCACGAGGAACGCCGAATCGAGCGAAAAGCTGCTTCAAAAAGTTCACAACCACCCTCGCATCGTTCGTTGGGAGAGCCTTAGCTTCAACCCATTTGGAAACGTAGTCAACGGCTACGAGGATGTACTTGTTCCCTTTGGAGGATGGAAATGGCCCCATAAAGTCGATTCCCCATACGTCAAAGATTTCACATTCTTGTATGAATTTTTGAGGCATCTCATCTTTATGTGTGATCTTGCCTTGGCGTTGGCAAGCATCACAATGCTTAACCATTTCGTGAGCGTCACGATAAATGGTGGGCCAATAGAATCCAGCGTCAAACACTTTCTTCGCGGTGTAGTTGGGACCAAAATGACCACTGGTGGGTCCTCAATGGCAAGCATCAAGGATTTGCAAAGCTGCCGGTCCATCAACACAACGACGAATGATCAGATCAGCATATTCTTTGAATAGATAAGGGTCATCCCAAAAGTAAGTTTTAACATCATTCAAGAACTTCTTCTTTTGTTAGGATGTTAACCCTTTGATGAGAATACCACCCGCTAAGTAGTTTGTAATGTCGGCAAACCACGGGGTGTCATCAAGATTGAGATTCATAGACATTAAGGTCTCAAGGGGGAAAGAGTCATTGATCTCTTTGTTCGGATGATCCCCTTGATATGGATCCTCAAGTCGACTCAGATGATCCGCGGCTAGGTTTTCAGCACCCTTCTTGTCACGAATTTCAATGTTGAATTCTTGAAGGAGTAAAACCCAGCGAAGAAGTCTTGGCTTAGAATCATGCTTAGTCATCAAGTACTTCAACGCGGAATGGTCCGTGTATACGATGGTGGGGAATAAAACAAGATAGGGGCGAAATTTTTCAAAAGCATAGACAACAGCTAAAAGCTCTTTTTCGGTTGTTGTATAATGCAATTGAGCCCCCGTCATTCTTTTGCTAGCATAGTGGATTGGTTGGAAGTATTTATTCACTCTTTGACCCAAAACCGCACCAATAGCAAAGTCGCTAGCATCGCACATCAATTCAAAAGGCAGCTCCCAATTAGGGGTAACCAAGACCGGTGCCTTAGTTAGCTTATCCTTAAGAAGATTGAAGGCTTCGATACACTGTTTAGAAAAGATAAAAGGAGTATCTTTTTCCAAGAGGTGGGTCATCGGGCGAGCGATTTTAGAGAAATCCTAAATGAATCGACGATAGAAGCCCGCATGACCCATAAAACTTCTCACACCCTTCACGGTTGAAGGTGGAGGTAATTTGGCTATGACATCTACTTTAGCACGGTCGACTTCAAGACCGGCTTTAGAGATTTTGTGTCCTAGCACAATGCCTTCTTGTACCATAAAATGGCATTTTTCCCAATTCAGAAAAAGGCGAGTGTCTTCGCACCGCTTAAGCATACGTTCCAAATTGGCAAGGCAAGAAGAGAAGGAATCCCCAAAGACCGAGAAATCATCCATGAAGACTTCCATGGTTTGCTCAACCATGTCATGGAAGATAGCCAACATGCACCTTTGGAAAGTCCCGGGGGCATTGCATAAGCCAAAAGGCATTCTTTTGTAAGCAAATGTGCCATAGGGACAAGTGAATGTTGTCTTTTCTTGATCTTGAGGATCGATGGGTATTTGGAAATAACCCGAGAAACCATCAAGAAAGCAGTAATATTCATTACCCGCTAAACGTTCAAGCATTTGGTCCAGAAAAGGTAGAGGGAAATGATCCTTTCTTGTGGCATCATTGAGTTTGCGGTAGTCTATACAAACTCTCCACCCAGTAACGAGACGTGTAGGAATCAACTCGTTATTAGCATTGGGCACAACGGTGATTCCGCCTTTCTTAGGCACACAATGGACTGGACTAACCCATGGTGAATCCAAAATAGGGTAAATCATACCCACATCAAGAAGTTTTATAACCTCTTTTTTGATGACTTCATGGATTTTAGGATTCACCCTTCGTTGGCTTTAAATTGTGGGCTTAAAGTCGTCCTCCATGAGAAGTTTATGTGTGCAAAAGTGAGGATCAATTCCGCGAATGTCGGAGATTTTCCAAGCGATAGCTCTTTTATGCTTCTTCAACACGGCGATAAGTCGGGCTTTTTCTTCTTCTTTCAGGTCCTTTGCGATGATGACCGGTAACTTCTCGTTGTCTTCAAGGAAAACGTACTCAAGATGAGGAGGAAGGTCCTTAAGCTCAAGAGTAGGAGGATCCTCAATAGATGGTGTAACTAACGATTGATCATCATTAGTCACCTCTTTAGGAAAAGGAGGAGAAAATGGGTCTTCATTGAGAAGTCTCTAAATAGTACGAATGTCTTCATCCCAACCAGTGGAAGAATCATCATACTTAATATCGAGAGGACCCAAGCTAGCTTCGAAATCATCCAAGTCACTTTCTCCAAAAGGAGTCAATGCCGGAGTAACTGAGGCAACGGTCTCAACATTGGGTAGAGAAGAAAGAGTACTTTTGCAAGCATCATGAAAATGTTCTTCACAAGCCTCATTGAGAACATCAATAGCATTAACACTCTCATATGAATAAGGTTGCTTAGAAATCTTACCCATGTTGAAGACAATTTTATCGTCACCAACTCTCATGATTATTTCGCCCGAGGCTACATCAATGAGAGTGCGACCAGTCCTCAAGAAGGGACGTCCAACGATTAATGGAACACGGGGGTCCATCACGTAGTCAACGAAAACAAAATCCGCCGGGAAGGTGAATTTGTCAACGCCAACAAAGACATCTTCGGCTATCCCCACTGGATAAGCAACCGTACGGTTGGCTAATTCCAAAGTCATTTTGGTGGGGACTAGCTCGGGGAGAGATAATTGCTTCCATACACTTAAAGGCATTAAGTTTATACTGGCACCTAGATAGGCTAGGGCCATGCAATTCTCTACTCCCGGGAAGTTGCAAAGAATTAAGAAGCGACCTGGATCACCAAGTTTGGTGGGTAATTTCCTTAAGAGCACGGCAGAGCAATTCTCATTTGTAGAACAATGATAATCTTGTGAAACAAGGGGGTTGATGTTTTTCTAGAGAGAGAAAGTTAGAGAGAGAAATGAAAGAAAACTCATATATTGAAATGAAAGAAATAAACAACCAACACCTCTTTCCATGGTGGAAAGAGGTTTAAATACCCCAAGTCCTTAATGGACTTGGGCTTCCGGCCCATGAACATGCTCATGGGTCGGGCTATTTAATAAATGAAACTAAACTTAACTACGAGCCTATAACTACATTGTTGGAGTGACCGAGACTTTCTAAATGCGTAAAACGTATTTCCAACAATCTCCCCCAAAGGGAGGTCACTCCAAATTTACAAAGTCCTAATCTAGCATGTTAGATCTTGTTCTTAAGCTTGTAGTCTTCTTTTCTTTCTTTTTCTTTTCTTTTGTGAATATGTGTTGAATGATATCAGCCTTTTTGCTTGGAACATGTTCTTTTGGCCTTTCACGTGTAGCCTTTATTTTTCTTGTGAGGTTCGCCTCGTTGTGACTTCATGTCCCACACACTTATCCTTTGTTGAATTCTTGAAAGTTTCAGAGTCGATACAGCGGAAGACTTTTAGGTCATACTTTCTTGAATTTTCAGGAGTATTTGATGCTAAAGGAATAAGCATGTGAGGACGTCTTCAACAGGTACACTGTAACGCCACCGTCTTCAACTGGTACACAGCAACGCCACCGTCTTCAACAGGTACATAGCAACGCCACCGTCTTTAACAGGTACACAACAACGACACGAATAAAATGGCTTTGACATTTTATTCTAATTCGGTAGCATTTTACCTCCGGTCGGTGAAGACCGTTGGACGATATTAGATATCGTACCCGTGACAGATAGTTTCAATTAAGTAACTTCCTGACAGGATTTCGCGGGTAAACCCGTTCTCTTTATTCGACCGTCCAAAGCTGACTGCGAACATAAAGAGTGAATCACTTGGATTAAAAATCCTTATGATTGAAGCCGTCAAATCATGAAACCTGGAACAAGTGAATTTCTATTAAGATATTCACCATCGTTGCTTTCCAGTTGTCACAAACTTGATTCAAATTGAATCTTGCTTGTTACCTACCAAGTGCTGTTTGATGTTAACACTAGAAGGATTTCCACTCGTCACTGTGAACACTAAAGAGTGTCACTCTGAGTGTTCTGGCAAGATCATACGATAATGCGTAGAGGCCTGGAACGAGTTTAAGTTCAATTAAGAATTAAACTACTGTTTCTTTCCAGTTGTCACAAGATTAGTTCGTAAAGAACCGCACGTGTCACCTACCATGAGCTTGTTTGATGTTGGCTCAAGCAGGATTTCCATCTTCACTGTAATACTTGCGTATCACTCGGATGTTCTGGAAATATTGCAAGAATACTGCGTAGGACTCATAAAAGATCTCTTACTTTTCACAGTGTGTGAAGAAGCAAGGAATAAATGGAAAGTGTCCTAATGAGAATTTTGATGATCTCGTGGCTCTAGACTCGATAGTGCGTTTTGATTTAGTGATCGATGGCTGGAGAGGAGTGCCACCTTTTCAATATCAGTCTATTCGGAGTGAATAAACCAATAGATAACGTGTTGAACTCCGTGTGATTAAAACAAATACCTTTTGAGAGATATTTGAGTTAGCTGGGGAGGGTTGTGCATTGCATCACTGGGTCCATGATAGCTTTCTTCAATATCAAGAATCATTAACTAATGATCTCAATAGCATATGTATTGACCCGGTTTCTGCCTAAAGTTGTAAGGAGGGCTTCTTTCTTTACACCCTTTATCTTTACAATTCTTTTTCATTCTTCAACCCCTTCAATGCTTACCAATACGTCATAACTAGCACTTTGTTGTGATTGTTCCAGTGCTAGCTTAAGTACTTGGTCGGCATTCAGCTACATTCACATTCATTCTCCATCTTCCCTAGGACTTCTAGTTCTATCTAGGAAGTTATTCTTGGGAAGATTGCATTGGTTCTGATGAATCATTGGACTAATACCTAAACCTACCACCCTTTTGTCACCACATTCGTCGTGAGTTAAGCGTGTTTTGGGTTGATATAGTCACCATGAAAAATCCTTGAAAATCACTTAAAGCACTTGTGATATTAAAATCAAAAATTTTGTGCCTTAAGTGTTTTGATCATCAAAAACGCTCCCCCTTAACTTGTGCATTACACATGTTGAGTTGGTTTATCTTTTAAGTCTTTTTCATTGTTTTAGCCAAATATCATAAAGTCTCCTTAATCCCATTTTCTCCCCTTTCCAAAATGTTAACCATCAATATTTTGGATATTAATGGATTAACCGGTCTTTGGGTAATAAAATGAAATTAGATGTTGGCTAAAGAACATATTAATGCTCCCCCTCAAATTAATGAGGGTAAGTTGTAGTGCTTGAGTATGATTTGTTTGAAAGATTTAGAATCTCGAGAGAAATTCTTGAAAAATATCATACTTTTACACTACAACAAGCCACAAAAAGCTGATAAAGTAAAAAGATAACATATTCACAATAATGTACATATGGAGTTGACCTGTAATGAGACGAACCAAAATTAATTGGTTCGTTCCGTGAGCCGATGGTGAGCTCCATATGGTCGTCCACCGACGAATCGTTCTATGCTTCGTAGCAACCGGCGCTTCCTTAGCACTTCCTCAATCTTCCTGATTACATACGAAGATCCCTTTCTGCACTGGATTGTCCAGGTGTATGTGACTGTCAGAAGAGGTAAGTTGGCATTGAGAACGGATAAATCATCTCGAACATTCTTTAGCGTTCCATCACTGAATTTGTGCAGTTCTGAGAATCGCATATATTGCATGACGCCAGTCGCGTTCGGATAAAAAATTCTTGCTTCCGGCTTGGTAGTCCCCATGTAAACCTTCTTGTTCTTATGGAAATTACTGAGTGGAGTCGTATGGGGACGTTCCAGGTTTAGCTTCTTCTGATAGCTTTCTACTCCAAGTTGAAAGTCTTCCACCCGGTTTTGAATGACTATTTTCCTGGCATATTGACGAAAGTTTGAACTCAAGGCTATGATAATGTCGGGTGATAGATGGTCAACTTTTTCTTGAGCCAAGAGCAACAAAAGATCTTCTATGTCTTCAAGTTGAAGGTACTGGAGATCACTTTCGTCAATGCGTTATTCTTTCTCATCGGTACGTTTGATCAGGATTACATTTAAGTAATCATAAACGAAAACAGTTTGAGTGGTTGCTCCTAGGATGCTTTTGATTCTGTGAGATGAGACAATTGAAGCACCTCTCTTGGGACGATGGAAGTGATTATAGGCTAACTTCTTCTTTTTGTCCCAGTGAGATATGCCAAGTGAAGCGTATGTATCATAAAACTTGAGCGGCTTCTTTCTCCATATTGACTCAGGCACTTTGTCCTCTATCCATGGAACATTCTCCAAGTTAACGGCCTTGAGCATTGTTAGAGACGTGGCATACTTCTTTGCTCCATTTTCAAGGTATTCAAGATCGTGAGAGACAAAATGCTCTAATGGGATAGTGGCAGAACCGGTGATGACCGTTGGTGTAAGAGGTCGCAATACGGGAGTCTGAATTCCTGTAGTTGTCGCTCTCATTGCTTTTGTAAGCTCATTCAGGTGATATTCTGCTTCATTATGGCTGATCTTTAACGTGTCAAAGAAGTCCACATTTGCAGCTGCCATTTTGATCAAATCCGGGGTCATCGTCGGTTTCCCATGAGAATACCTTAGAAAAGCCGAGAAGTCGATAGGGTTGTTGAGGAATTGAGTCATCTCCATTTCAGTTGCAGTGTCAAATGGATGCTGTGGTGCTGCGTTTGTTAGCCAAAGTTGCTCTTGTACAGTATCATCAACGATAAGGGATTGAGCAAATGTCGGTTCTGGAACATTTAAATCTTCAACTTCCATGTCATCGTCATGCTGAACTGTAGATGATGTTGAAGGTTGAGTTTGCATCACCGGTATATCAGCGTGAGGTTCTTCTTCAAGTATTGTCTCTGGCGGTTCTTCTGCTTGCATGTATTCTACAGATTCAATGTGAGAATCAGTAGTGAATTCTGGTGCAGTAGATATACCTGAAGCAACCTGCTAAGTTTCTGATACTATTGTCTCCATTGGCTTTTCTGTGGTGTCAGCAACCTTTTCTGTAGTGTCCTCTAGACCTTTCTCGGTGGCCGTCTCATTGTCATCCTTGTTTGTCTCTTCGGCATTTGTACCGGTGTCATCATTCTTATCACCCTTGTTGACTTCATTACCCTTGTCATTATCGTCATCGTCATCCTGATCGTCATCTGTATCCTCGTCCTTGTCCTCATCGTCATCTACATTCTTATCCTTTCCTTGTTCATCCTCTTCTTCCTCCTCATCTCCTTCCTTATCCTTATCCTCATTACCATCATCCTTTTCACCGTGTTCCTCGTCATCTTCCTCTTCTAACTCATTCTCATCATCAGACTCAGAGTCGGTAGTGTCTGCAGGATTCTCTTCATCAATTGCTTTGTTGAGATATTGTAGAACTTTGCGTTTGTATTTTGATTTATGAGCTCCCAAATCTAGCAGACGTGTCTGAAGCAATGTCATTAATTGAAGAGTGGATAGATCATTACCGACAAGATGTGGTAGTTGTTGATCAACATAAGACTTGACTTCGCGTCGAATGATCGCGGTCATCTGCTCGTCAATTGACCCGAGAAAAGCAGCATTTTCTTTATCCCGAGTTTTCTTCTCTTTACGAAATGTTTTATGTTGTTCTTTGAGCTTTGACACTTTGTCTGTTAGTTTTTGAAGAATGGGCTCATCAGGATGCGGTTCCTTGGGATGAGTAGCAAACCTTTCAGTCAACGTAGCTATTTGTGTAGCTTGAGCCTCTAGCTGTTGTTGAAGAGACTGGATCAACGGATCATTGACTGTGAGAAAAGGATTTGATGTAGATGATACTTGTGGTTCTGTTGGTGGAGGTGTAACCAAAACCGTTAAGGTGGTCGTGGATGATACTGGTTGTACCGGGATAGGTGTTGATGTAGATACAGTGGTTAGGACGGTGGTTGATACAGGTTGTTCAGCTGTAGATGACGGTGTAGATTCCGTGGTAATGATGGTGGTTGATACTGGTTGTTCAACAGTTGCGGGTGTGATGGTGGTGGTTGGGACCTCACTGATGACTGGGGTTGATAGTAGGGAAGTGGTGGTCGATGTAATAGTGGTTATAGGGACATCCACCATTTGTTCATTTGATGATGGATCAGTGTTGGTGACCTCAACACCCTCCCCTTCTAAATTGAGATATTTCAAAACATCATCAGAGTTTGAAGTAGACTTACTTTGAAGTTGCGTGTCTGGTATGAAAGTTGCATGAGCATCTTCATTTAGTACCATGTGAGTCGGTTCAGGCAAAGATGTGGTGATATTTGCATCTCGATACATCATACTTGTATCAGTGTCAGCACTGCTCTCACGTTCTTCACTTGGTTCCCGACTTTCAAGTTGAAAGGTAGCAGCATCTTCATACTCATCTTCATAAGTATCTTCTTCGTCGAAAAATTCCGTATCACCATCAGGATTACCAAAATCTGCTAAGTCTTCAAATACCCTTGAGCCTGATCCGCCAAAGGCTTCCTGTCGACTTTGTTGAAGATTAATACGAAGTCTTTTGGCTTCAGAAATTTGTTGTTGAGCAGGATCATTTGGAGCAACACTTGCCTCTTTGCCTTTAGCTTTCCTTGCTTTCTTAGGCCTGCGGAGTGGTACTTCTTCCTATTCTTCTTCAGTGTGGATCAGCTCATCTTCATCATCTTCATCAACAATTTGCATTTTTCCTGAGCGTTTATCTTTAGGAGCAGCTGGTTGACGCTGTGACACTCGTTTCTTGCGTTTACCTTTTTGCTTCTCTGAGGGTGGTAAATTTGCCCGCTTGAATTGTGCGTCAATGTCATTAAGCATTTCTTGGTATTTATCACTCTCCTTGATTCCATCATTAATCATTGTGTCGGGTACTAGTGCAGGAAGTAATGCATACTTTGTGGAATTTGTGTCTGCATTCATTGAGAGAATCACATAATCATCATCTTTGGTGTGATAGAAGAAATTCCCGCGAGTGTCAATGGTTGGGTCATTCTTCATAAAATGGTGGATAATGAGCTTGGTGAATCTCGGGAATGGAAGATGCACGGATTTCTTCTTCGTTCCAGTAATCTGATAACAAAATTCTTGCCAGAGAAGAAGTGCATAGTCGACTTTTGATGTAGTATACAATCCCCAAAATAAGTGAGCCTGTGGTGGTCTCATTGCATCGGTGCCCCTAGTTTTACCAGTTAGACACTTGACGATGATGGTGATAATTGCTTTCCAGGGTTGCCCTATGTGTGAGGTGTTAAATTGTGATGGGTTGTTAATGTCACCCTCATAATTCATGGCACGAATGACTCGAAGCACTTCATCATTCTTTGGGTTAGCCACAAATTGTTCTCCTTGTGCCAACCTAGGAAGCTTAAACAATTTCCGAAAAATGCTCAAGTTGAGTACCCTTGGTGTTTTCTTCAGTTCGAAGGAGATAGTATTGTTAGAGAAAGATGCAGTGTTACAGAATTCATGCATGTAGACTTCGGGAACAGATGCAGTACGTCTGAGTATGTCTCTGATGGGTGATATGTCTAGGATATCCGTGGCGATTTTGAAAGCTGGTAAAACCGGATCAAAATCATCTTGTAATCGAGAGTTGTTCTCAGCATATGGAAGCCTATTACTAAGCGATACAAGTTCAAGATCACGAAGTCGTTGTTCTTCCTCGGTTATTGACATTTTCCTGCTTTGATGACATATGCACAAATGATATACACAACATATGTAGATATATTAAGTCTATGCCAAGTGTAAACGTAGGGAAAATGTCATTACAATTATTACCACAACATTCACACATACATCAGAAGAACAAGGTCCTTACATTTAGCAATACACTTAGGATAACTGCCAGTGATATTTTTATTCTAAAGAGGTACCGACCTAGCATTAGTTCTTAAAATATATGGATTTCTTAGAGGTCATGACCAAAACCTCAGTAGGTTTAGGTTTGATTTCTACTAACACCTCAGTAGGTCTTGGTTTGATTTCAACCAAAAATTCAGTAGGTTTTGATTTAGTTTCAACCACTACGTCAGGAATTGTAGGATTATCCTCAACCCAAAAGATAGTGGGCTTGAACAAAGATGAAGCTTTGTCTGCCATGGCCTGGAAACAAAAAAAAACACAAGACATTGACTAAGTAATTTGTATCTCTTTTGTTTACATAGGAATCAACTTATTAAATAAGATGAACTCCTGTAATAAGAAACCGTTCAAGTATTCTTATGAGATAAAAATTAACTTGTATCAATAACACTTGGTTTCGTTTAAATGGCCCTAAAGAACTTAAACCTAAAGAAGAATTAGTGCAAGCTAGGCCGAACTCATGGTATATCCTAAGGCAATAGCATAATCATAAGAGACCTAATTCCATCAAAATGTAGCAAACCATCGGAATCCTAACCATACCATCGCAATGAAAAAATCATCGGAATTCTAATGAAATAACATCCTATCGCAATATCTAAGGCCATCGCAATCAGTGCATTTCCATCGGAATAAATGAGAAGTCATCGCAATATTACCCATCGCAATACATAGTGCGAAGCCATCGCAATGACACATCGGAATGTGCCATCGCAACACGCCATCGCAATGAGCCATCGTAATGTCCATCGCAATGAGCCATCGCAACGAGCCATCGGAATGACCCATCGCAACGACCCATCGCAATGAACCATCGCAATGACACATCGCAATGAGCCATCGCAACGAGCCATCGTAATGACTCATCGCAATAGCCCATCGCAATGAGTCATCGGAATGACTCATCGCAATGACAGGCATCGCAATGATGTATCGTAATGTACATCGAAATCCGTGACAGGGATTCGATCTCAACTTTGACTTCTCGATCTGGAACGTTAGGCAATGTTTTAAAAGATTCTGAGCAAAACCAATGTGTAACTATGCCTCCTTAACAAATCCCACCACTTAAAAAACATATTCATAGCAAGAATCATAAAACCCTAAATCGAGAATGTGATCTTATTGTTCTTGTTTAGATGTGTGGATATGAAAACTTAAATGATATCAGTTATAACAAAATACCTAAATATAGAGCAGCAAAAGATAGGATACGAATCACTGATCAAATGGAGCTTGAGGTCTCGAAAATGGCGGAAAAGAGTGTGTTTGTGTGTTTTTTCAGTAAAGACGGGAAGGAGAGGGGGGGGGGGTATGGTTTTGACATGGTCAAAAATAATTCAAGCACCCACCACTTTTGCAAAAGTGCAAAACCGGTCCCCCTATTTAAATTGTTAGTTAAAGTTAAAGTTAAAGTTAACTTAACATACAATAAACTCGTTCCCAAACACTAACACAAATACTTGACGCCAAAATGTTAATGACCTATGCAAGAGATACTTAAATCACACAAGGCACACATAGAGTAACAGAAGATGACGGGTAGCTAATATTTTCTGATAATCCTTTTTAACGACCAAATTTGTTACCATAAAGAATTAATATTTGCTCCCCCTTAATCCCTGACCCGTTTTCTATTTAAAGAGCAGTAATCAAAGATATTAGGGACACAACTATTAATGAGGACATTTGCCGGTTAAGAGATTGTATAGAATGATTCTGGTGGAAATAAGATTTCTCTTATTTAAACAAGATAAGTGCACTGAAACGTACACGAATTTGTGTTAGACCAAGTTATAAAGTAAACTTGGTCCCTTACAAGGTTTTAAAGTAAACCTTGCCTGAGAAACTTAATTCCCGTTGTGAGCCAACGTTTTCAAAAGAAATACGTGACTTTAATAAGAAAAGCGGGTTGCAGTCAGAAATAACTACAAACCATAATGGGCATGTTTTAAAACTTGTACAACTTTTATACGGACTCTATTTATGGCGCCGTGTCAATATTAATCGACATTTCTAAAGCCGTAAATGTTACCGTACTAAAAGACATGCCCGATTTGAAAAGAAAAATATTTTTGGATTTTCTTGGTTTTATATTTTTTTATGGTTTTTCTTGGTTTTATATTTTTTATGGTTTTTTCTTGGTTTTATATTTTTGTATTTTGCTTTTGATGGTTTAAGTATGTACGATAATATACAAGATCACGATCAAAGGATACTCGAGAATAGTTTACCAGTACTATTCTTCAGACTCTTCTGCCAACTCCTTAAGTGTCGCTGGTGAAAATGATTTCATGCCTAGCTTTTCGATCAAAAACTCGATGCGTCCTCGATCTAAGGCCTTTGTGAATATATCTGCCAGCTGATACTCAGTGTTGACGAAGTATAGTTCGATCACTCCATTTTCTACTTGCTCCTTGATGAAGTGGTAGCGGATGTCAATGTGCTTTGCTCGAGAGTGTTGAACGTAGTTGCAGCATAGAGCGATTGCACTATTGTTATCACAGTACATCGGGATTTTGTTGAATCCAAGACCGTAGTCAGTTAATTGTGACCTCATCCAAAGAACTTGAGCACAACAACCGGACATAGCAATGTATTCAGCCTCAGTACTTGATATCGCAACGCTTTTCTGCCTTTTTGATGCCCAACTAATTAGTCTATCTCCAAGGAGTTACACACTACCAGAAGTGCTTCGTCTGGTATCTTGACACCCGGCATAATCTGCATCTGCATATGAAATTAGTGCAATAGAGGAATCCTTCGGATACCACAGACCACGATTAAGTGTTCCTTTTAGATACCGAAAGATCCTTTTCACAACATGTAAGTGCTTTTCGGTAGGCCGAGCCTGATACCGGGCACACATGCCTATAGCAAATTGCAAATCAGGCCTGCTAGCAGTCAGCTAGAGAAGGGTGCAGATCATTCCACGGTAAAGTTTAGGATCGACAGCTATCCCTTCCTTATCTTCATCTAACTTGGATCTCTCCACCATTGGAGTATCCACGGGGTCACAGTTTTCAAAGTGATATTTCTTTAAGGATTCAAGAGCAAATTTGGATTGATTAATAAAGATGCCTCTGGGATTCTGAGAAATTTGCAACCCTAAGAAAAATGAAATTTTTCCCATCATCGACATCTTAAAGCGTGTGGACATAATGTTCTCAAAACGGTCAGACAAACGTTGATTAGTAGCAGCAAATATTATATCATCAACATAAATTTGTACCAGTATCATGTCGTTGTCCTCCTTGAGAATGAATAATGTGGGGTCCACTTTGCCTTTGGAGAAGCCTTTGGAGATGAGATACGTCGATAAGAGATCATACCACGCGCGTGGAGCTTGTTTCAACCCGTAAAGAGCCTTCTTGAGCTTGTACACATGATTAGGATACTCTGAATTGACGAATCCATTCGGCTGGCTTACATAGACATCTTCCCTTAATTCACCATTAAGAAATGCCGTCTTAACATCCATTTGGTAGGCGATCATATTCATGGTGAGCAGCATAAGCAAGGAATAGTCTAATTGCCTCCAATCGTGCAACAGGAGCAAAGGATTCTTCAAAATCGATACCCAAAGCTTGTTTGTAACCTCCAGCGACCAATCTAACTTTGTTTTTCAGCACACTACCTAACTCATCGAGCTTAACCTTGTATACCCACAACAGTGTCAAGATTTCAACGTTGCTGGGTAACGGAACTAATTCCAACACTTCAAGACGTTGGAATTCATTAAGTTCCTCTTGCATGGCTTCAATCCATGATGATTTGGTCATGGCTTGTTGCCAGTTTTTAGGTTCAGTGTCTGAAAGAAATGCATCAAAATAGCAATATAATGCATGTTCTTGGAGTTGATGGCGTGTTAAGACTGGTCGATCGATGTCACCAATAATATTGCGGATTGGGTGATCCTTTGTCCATTTAGTGTTGTGAGTTTCAATCCGTGGTGGTCGGGAGTGAACGATTGCAGGAGCTTCCTCTGAGGTAGATGCACCCGTAGGGTCATCAGGTATATGTGAACCAAAGAAGGGAAGCTCTTGTAAGTGAGCATATTCCAGATCTTGATCATATAGTTCCTCTTCAACATCATTAGGAACGAGTGGGGTGATGATTCAGGTGTTGTTTGAGAATTGGTGGGGGATGGGACATCATGTTCAAGAGTAACAATAGATGCCTCAGATAGATTTCCATTATCTTGAGCAACAACTACGGGAATCGGAGCTACTACTGCAGTTGCTGGAGAATCATTACTCTGTGGATCGAAGAATTCATCAAACATAGGTTGAAATAATTTATCCCACTCGGACCTTGTTTGTGGTAAAAATGATGGAGAAGTAGGATTGTTGGGAGTTAATCCGAAACTGATTGTACCGGTTCCCATCTCATGTAATGCGGGTTCAGAGCTGTGTTGCTCAGAAGCCATCGCTGTCAGCTCATCAAAATCGACATCCAAAGTTTCTACAATCTTGCCAAGACGACGGTTATAAATCCGGTAAGCTTTCTTTGCAGGCGAGTATCCAATGAAAATTCCAATATCAGCCTTCGGTTGAAGTTTTCCCAGATTCTCACTATTTGTATTTGGATAGCAAAGTGCACCAAACACATGAAGGTAGGAAATATCAGGTTTGTGTCCATGAAGAAGCTCATATGGAGTTTTACCATGACGTTTGCGAATGATGGAGCGGTTTTGGGTATAACATGCGGTTGCCACTGCTTCTGCCCATAAGAATAAAGGAGCATTCGCATAAATCAACATAGTTCGAGCAGCTTCCATCAGTGTACGGTTACGTCTTTCAACGACACCATTTTGTTGTGGAGTGCGAGCCACAGATGTTTTATGAGAGATACCAACCTTTTCATAATAATTTCGAAGAGTCTGATCAACGAACTCAGTGCCGTTATCAGTCCGAATGCGGCAAACAGTAGCATTACGACGTACTTGGATCATCTTTAAGAAAGTAATGATATACTCTGGTGCTTGATCCTTTGATGCTAAAAACTTTACCCATGTAAACCTTGAGAAATCATCCACGATAACGAGGATGTATTTTCTACCACTCACACTAGCTGTACGCATTGGCCCGCAAAGATCCATATGCAAAAGATATAGTGGTTCTTGGTTGGTGTCTTCTGCTTTAGGTTTGTAAGATTTCTTGGTGCTTTTCCCCAATGAACACGCGGAACATAAATGATCCTTGTCGAACTTAAGTTTTGGAAGACCACGAACAAGTTCGTTTCTAGCCAAATGGTTAATAGCATCAAAGTTAAGATGAGATAACCGTCGATGCCACAACCATGACTTGGTCTTCGATGCTTTGGAGAGTAGGCAAACAGGAGAGGCGGCCATCATGTTTTGAATAGACAAAGTGTAGAGATTATCCCCTCGAGAACCCTTTAACAAATCATTTCCTGCAAGATCGCGAATGAAGCAAGTATGTTGTCGAAAGGCCACTTCAAGGTTAGAATCACAGAATTGTCCTACTGAAAATAGATTGTGACCAAGTCCCTCCACATAACAAACCCTTGAAATCATGACATTCCCAATTTGGTATTCACCATAACCCATAATCTTTGCAATATGGTCGTTGCCGAATTTTACCGTTCCTAGAAACTTGCTGACGAAATTTTTGAGCATCGAGCGGTCTCCAGTCATATGTTTGGAGCACCCCGAGTCGAAATACCAAAGAATAATTTGGACGACCTGAAAATTTTACCAAACACAGACGATGTATCGGATTCTAATTGTTCTTCTGAGTTAGTAGGTACAGATACAGTTATCTTTGATTTGCTATCAGCCGAGACTTTAGGTTTCCAGATTTTCTTACTAGTGGTTGGCTTAGATTCTAGTTGTCTAGTATTCTTAGGTACTTTTTGACTGGGGACATTACCACTGGTAGGCACAGTAGTGGGGGCAGACCTAGTTAAAGGGCGCTTGTTCCATTTCTTAGTGCTAGTGTTCCTATTTAAAGGACGCTTAGACCTAACTTCCGTGGATGTGATCCTAGTTAAAGGGCACTTAGTTCCATTTGTAGTAAAGGTCCTACCAGTGGGTTTCCATTGCCACCCAACTTGGGTAAATTTCTTCCCTGTTGGAGTCCATTCAAGATTATTCTTAATAGCATGCATTTCATTCACGTGATCAACAAGGCATAAATCATGACGCTGAGAAAACATGCATTCATTACAATTCCAACATTTTGCATTAGAATTCACATTTTGCTTAGGTTTCCACTCATAAAGAGGACCTTTTGTCTTAGCTACATGATTCTTTTTATTTAAAACTGAAATAACGTTCCTAGGGTGCACTTCTACTTTCTTTTTCTCAGTCCTATTAGTGGAAGGCTTGATCCTATCTTTCTTTCCTCGAGATCCTTTAGCCTTAGTGGACACAGTTTCTCCTGTAGAAGCCAAGGGAACATTAGTTACAGATTTTAAAGGTGCCTTACTTGATGGTGCCAATGATGGTTTTGCTCCTGGGGTCTTATTGAATGGAGTTACAGCAATGGGTCGATTAGTGAGTAGTGCAGAACCCGGTTTTCCTATGTATTGCAAATATGCTAAACAATATTGAACACGCTTAATATATTCATGAGCTGAATAGTAGTAACTGCTTGAGGGATCTAACGCGTACAAATCATCTAAAATATCCCTAACAAGATCTACATGCTTAGTTGCATTCCTCATATAATCATCGTAGGTAACTGGGTTTTTCTTATGGAGCGGGTTCTTATAAAGCACTACTGACTTGGTTGTTGGAGCACTAGAGGACGGTGCAGAGTTGGTAGCTAAGTTATTAACAACTTCTTGTCGGGTGAGAAGAAGTGTCTCCTTTAACTCGGCCAAAACCATGTTTTTGTCTATGAGCTGAATTTTTAGGTCAGAGGTTTCCTCACATTTCTTGTTCAGTTTGTCAATTAAAGACTTTCGCTCTGTCGCATTAAACGCGAGGTGTTCTTCTATTGAACCAGAAATTTGTGAGTCTCCATGCCTTACTTGTTCACGCTCTCCTAGTATAGAATTAATTCTATTTTCTAGGACATGATTCTTAGTCTCTACAGCCTCTAGTTCCGTTTTTGTTTCTACTAATTCTCTCTTAAGTCTCATCATCTCTTCTTCTAAATTCTGAACCATCTGAATCATCTTGTCACTTGTCTCAACGGAGTTTCCACCATCATTTAGTTTTGAAAGAGTTTCAGTTTTAGATTGATTCTCAATTTCAAGAGATATAGAATGTTGTTGAAGCTCGTTAAAACTTTTTGAAAGTGTATTATATGAATCTTGAAGCTTTAAAAATTCAGCGTTGGATTCATGACAAGAATGATTTTCTACAGTATTCACATTTTCAATAGTATTCACAAATTCATGCACATCATCACAAATATTCACAGTAGATGAAATTTCATGAGTATATTTAACAGTAACAACTTGCATCACTTCGAGAGACACCATATGTTCTAAAAAGCAGTCATATTCTGATAAAATCTTTTCCTTTTCAATTAAGTGTTGTTCGTAAGCATCATCCATTTTATTGAAAACTTTTTGAACTTCACCAATTTCAAAACTTAAATTACACGCTAGATCATAGACTCCTTGTTTAATATGGTCCACAAACGGAACGATCGCGTCTTCAAACACCGTTTTCATGTGTTCGAACACCCATTCTCCAGCGGTTTGAGCCGTTGAAGTCGTACATTCCAAAATGACCTTGTCAAAATCGGCAAGGTATTGCCCAATCTCTTCCAAGCTGAGCTTTACCGTACTAACCGGGGGAAGATTCTTAGGAATTTCCTTTGGTTTATCCGAGTTGACAAGTGTAGGAATTATACTAAGGCATTCTCTAGTCGGCATGAAAGTGGATGTTTGGAGAGTTTTCTTTTTCATATTAAAACGAATTCTAAGATCTATTGTGGCATTTTGTGCATTCATTGAAGCATAGTCATATTCAGGATATGTCGAAAGTAATTTTAACTGCTTTTCATCAAATGGTGTCATGGAATCACTTGAGAACACTATCGGATCTAATACCAATCCTAACTTTGTTGCATCATACAGTCGTGGGTTGTGGTTAAGCGCTTGCTTTGCATACCCCGGGTTAGGTGGTAAGTCTATAAGACGCGATAGATTGAACTCTTTAAATGATGCATGAAACAAGTGTACTAGATGTGAAGCAGCATATTGTTTTAAAAGCTTAATTTCCATTTCTTTTATTCTTTCAGACGTCTTAATTTCCATTTCAAGCTGTTTGGACTCAAGAATTTCAAAATCCGTTTGAAGTTGTTGAAAATTAGTAACGACTGACTCTTTTTCTTTAAGCTCATTCGAAAGATTTGCTCTTAAACTTTCAATTTCAAGCAGATTGTCCATTTGAACTTTCCTAAACCTATCAAATTCAGGATTGGTTAAGGTAGTGGACACAGGAGTCATTTCCAAGGTTTTAACCTTGTCCTTATGCAAAGCAAGCTCAGCAGATAAAGTCTGATTAGCATTAAGGGTTTCAAGGACCGCATTATTCATTTGGCTAAGCAAAGATGCAGGGACCATAACCAAATCAGGTTGAGCAGACGAATTAATAGTCGTAGGAGCTCCCGGTTGTGGTTCACTCAAAATCTGAGGACTTGCAATGTTATTGCTATCATTGTTTGTCTCATCGATTGAGTTACTAACCACCGGAGGCTGTTCCGAATACTCAGACATTTGCTCAACTTGATAAGGTACAATGCTAGTATCTGTAGCAGTATTTGGTACCTCAGAAATGGTATCAGTCCCATAGAGTGAAAGATTTGCCATAAGAGCTGCTTTGGCGGTGTTAAGATCATCACAATCCGAGTCATATGCATCCAAATCATCACATTGATATGCAGCATTGTTGGTGATGACTGTTGTGAGACGATCAGTTTCCGCTACTCAAGGATCTGCAAGGAATGCCAATTCTTCTTCATCAATCTCACGACCTTGGGCTTGAGCATTCACTAGGTAAATCTTCTCCTTAAACCATGTGTCGTCCCTTCTCCTCTTAGGCTGCTTGCATTCTCGGGCAATGTGCCCTTCCCCTTTGTAGTTGTAGCAAATAACCACCTTCATTTTACCAGTACTGTTAGTCCTTGTAGCAGTAGTATTGGATGAACGTGCACCAGCAGTAGACGAGTTTGATCTCCCTTGAAGTGGTTGCACCATGACCCTTCCGTCCTGAATTGTTGCCTGTTGTCTAGAGTTAGACGAGTTCCTTAAACTGATTGTTAGTTGTTACTGAACCTCGGTAACCTCTTTTGTTCAAAGTTTGACTTAAATATGCAGACATCAGAGCAAGGATTTCAGTAGGGCTATCTCATTGTCTAAATTCAGGGACAGGGATGTCATCTTCACAGTATAATGCTGATGCTGGTTGAGCAACAAACTGATTGGTTGGAGCACTTACTTGATGTGAGTAATGATGTTGAGGAGCCTCGAGTTGTGGATAGGTACTAGCAAGGTTGGTGGGAGGTTGATACGGTGAATACTGGTGTGAAGCATAAGGTGATGGGTGTGAATCTCCTTGTGATGATGATGTTGCTGGTTGGTGATAAGATGTTGGCGGTGGTGGCAGAATCGAGTACTGTGGAAAGCTTGGTGTTTGATACACAGGTTGATATGAAGATTTGTGTCCTAAAGCAAGCTGAGAGTTGTGGTATGACAGTGTAGGATGGTTCGCCAATAATGCCATTGGTTCATGATAAGGTCCTTGAGAGATTCGGTTTTGGATCACATGCTTCTCATGTTGTTGTAAGAAAGCATAGAGTTGATCTAAATTGGACTTGTGTAGATCAGAATCATTTTGACATCAGTCACATATTGACTCCATTCAGGGGGTAGTGTGTTCAAAAACTTGGTGTTTAACTGAAACTGTTCAATCCTTAGATTATAGACATTTATGTCATTCATCAGAGTAGTAAAACGCCAGTAAAAATCATGAAGAGTCTCCCCTGGAATGTATTGGAATCTATCAAACAAATCATATAGTTGATATTCTCGTTCTTGCTTAGTGAGAGATGTCCCTTGTAGCAAAACCGCAAGTCGATCCCAAAGATCCTTGGCCACTTTATGTTCACTCACCATTCTGAAGATATCGGGTGGAAGGGCTTGAAGAATTGTCTGAACAGCCCTTTCATCGGCATCTGCAATGAGTTTGTTGGCATCGGTTAACTCATGATACTGCCTTGGCCTTGTCACATTGTTGACGGTAACCTCACCCCAATCTAATGGACCTTTGTCAATTGATTCTAGCATAAGTCGACCACTTTGTTTGCCCATGATGTACGTTCTCATGCGAATTTGCCATGATTCAAATAAGTCTTTAATGAGCAAAGGCGGGCGAGTATCGGTACCCGAAATGATCGATATATCGGTGAGTGAAGTCATAGCTGGCATAAATGAATGTGAATTCATTTTGTGATCCCTTGAAAAAAGATTATCAAAGATGATCGAACAATGAAATAAGGTTATGAGTTTTTTGTGTTGTTAACTAAAAGATATTGTTATCTTATTTTAGTGTTTGCTTTTGAACTTTTCCAAATTACCAAATTAAATGCCAAATAGAAGAAAATCCACTAAGTATCTAAAACAAGTTCTGTCGCAATGTTCGTTCTGTCGGAATACCTAGATCGGAAAGTCTTACTATCGGAATGCCTAGATCGTAATGCAAAGCTATCGAAATGATTCAGATCGCAAAGAGCTATCGGAATGACTCAGATCGTAATGCTTCAGATCGCAATGTAACCTTGTCGGAATGATGATGGTATCGGAATGCCTAGATCGCAATGCAAAGTCTATCGGAATGCTCAGATCGCAAAGCCTATCGGAATGTTTCAGATCGGAATGCTGACAAAATTTAAGCAGAGTAACGACTTAAAAACCTTCCTTATTCCCGTCGGAATCTCAGATCACAAAGTACGATCGGAATGCCAGATCGGAATAAGTAATAAAACCCAACTATCGCAATGTAGAACCAAACCCTTTCTGATGGTAAGGTTATTGCGATGGAAGCCCACGTACAACTTGTACTTTCCGATGAAGGTTTCTGCTAGAATTTCGGAATGAAGAACACCAACTTTTTTTGCACTTTTGATCCAAGGAAGATGATGTTTTAATGAAAACCAAGATACCAAGAACACTTTTAAGCACAAATCCCTATGTTACACTCCTTAATACTACGATCAAACCAAATTTTTTTTGAAGATTTCAGCAAAAACAAACTTGTACTCTACGAATTGTTTAGAAAACAATACTCAACACAAAAACAAATCTTTATCTCATCCCATGATCTTGATACCAATTGTAGAACAATGATAATCTTGTGAAACAAGGGGGTTGATGTTTTTCTAGAGAGAGAAAGTTAGAGAGAGAAATGAAAGAAAACTCATATATTGAAATGAAAGAAATAAACAACCAACACCTCTTTCCATGGTGGAAAGAGGTTTAAATACCCCAAGTCCTTAATGGACTTGGGCTTTCGGCCCATGAACATGCTCATGGGTCGGGCTATTTAATAAATGAAACTAAACTTAACTACGAGCCTATAACTACATTGTTGGAGTGACCGAGACTTTCTAAATGCGTAAAACGTATTTCCAACATCATTAAGTTGGGTCTGAGCAATGTCAAGAAGCTTTTCCTTATCACTTAGAAGATCTTTAAACATCTTAGCGTATTTGGGCATGTGAGCGAGAGCCTCGACAAAGGAGATGTTAAAATTCAATTGTTTAAACATTTTTAGAAAGTTTGAAACCTGAATATCATCCTTGCTCTTTTGCTTATCTTTCCTCAACCTTGAAGGATAAGGTATATTGGATGAATAAGAAGGCGTTAGGGGAGTAGGATCACTCACAACCACGGGTGGTGGGGAATTGGGGATAGAAGGTGAAGGAGGTGAGGAAAGTTGCTCTTTTTCCTTGTTCACAATCACGGGTGGAGGTGTAGGAAGCTCGGGTTCCGTATAACCTTTTCCACTACGAGTGGTGATTGCTTTCATCTCCCCTCTTGGGTTCGCAACGGTGTTACTCGGAAGAGTACCCGAAGACGAGGGTTGATTACCTTGGATGAGCGAACCAATCATATCACGAATGTTAAGCGCTTGAGTGCTGAAAGAGTCTCTGATGTCTGCACGAATTTCATTGCTTTGTTTTGCCATGTCATTCCTTAGCTCGGCTCGAATATCGCTCCCTTGTTTCGCTATTTCTCCCTTCAAGTTGATGACTTGACTCTAAAGATTCGTCACCAGCTCTCGATTAGTCTTCATGAACGTCTCGACGTCTTGATTTAATGCCATCGGTTGATTGAGAGGTGGAGCTTGGTAAGCTTGAGAATTTCCTTGAGTTGGGTATGGGTTTCTTTGGGATTGATATTGATTGTTAGCACGAGGTTGGGATTGATTGTTTCGGTTATAGCTTTGTTGTTGGTTTTGGTTTTGAGGGGGGAAACCGGGTGGAGCAAGATAATTGTTTGAACGATAACTTAGCAAGCTACGGTCTCCTTGAGGGCGAGCTTGATAGCCTCCCGTGGGATAAGTACCGTATGCTGCGTTAACGTTTTCAGAAAAATTGCATTGGGTAGAAGGACAATCATTGTAAGAATGAGGACCACCACATGTGTCACAAGAAATAGCAACGGCTTTTAGCTTGTTGAAAGTGGTTTATGGCCATGGACATGAAATCCTTGTACATACTCGCGATTTGTCGGGTAAGTTCGGATATCTCAGGATTGGAGGTAGTAGAAGAAACATTGACTCTCGAGTTAGATCTTGAGGATGCGGATGAATCCCAATTCTTGTGGTGAGTAGTCATGTTTTCAATCAACTCTCTACACTCCTCCGGTCTCCTTTTCATAAAAGTACCACCGGCGGCGGCATTGATCGTATCACGATAACGAAAAGTGAGACCATTGTAAAAGGTGTCAATGAGAGTGACGGGGAGCATGTTGTGATTTGGACAGCGGTCGATCAAATCATTATATCGTTCCCAAGCATCGAAGAGCGATTCATCATTGTCTTGCATGAATCCACTTATTTGGTTACGAAGGCTTGTGACCATGGATGGGGGGAAGTAGCGCGACAAAAAGCGTTGAGTCATGTCATTCCACGTATGAATAGAATTCTTAGGGAGACGGTCAAACCATTTTTCGGCATGGTGAGAAAGAGAGTGGGGAAAAAGTTGAAGGCGAAGGTCATCCATAGAAACACCGGGGCACTTCATGCTTTGGGTGATGGTGATGAATTTGTCGAGGTGTTTGTTGGCATCATCATCCGGAATCCCGCGAAATGGGTTAGTTTGCACTTGTTGGATCATGTGATGCTTCAACGAAAACTCCTGAGCCGTGACATGCATCGGCGCAATCGGGCCTCCGCGTCCGTTCATGGTGGGTTGACACAATTCCTCCATTGTTCGTAAATCAGGTAGGGGAACATTGTTGTTGTTGTTGTTGTTATTCAAATTGGGTAGAGGTGGGTTATTATTGTTGTTATTAACACCAGCCATATCTAAATCTTCATGAGTCTCGGGCTCAGAATAGTTCGAAGATCTAGTACGCATACACCTGCAGAAGAAAAATATACACAGAGAGAATATCTATATAATCTTTTTGGTGCAAAACCTTTTGGAAAAGAATTGCTTTTTATGATTTTTTTAATGTTTTTGTATTTTTGAAGAATTTTATTTTTTTTAGGATTTTTTGAAAATTTTAAAGCAAGGAAAATAACGTTCAAAGAACGGATCCCAAAATTCAATGCGTCTCTCACTAAAAACCTTTAATCTTAATGAAAAGAGTCGGCAGCGGCGCCATTTAATACTCGGCTTTTACCCCTCGTATCAAAATTCGTAGTCCCAAGTCTTTTCGAATTGATTACCGATCTAAAGTGTGACTCAATCGTCTTTTGGTGAACAAGAGAATGGTTTGGTTTTGTTTATCTAATTTTAAACTAATAGCAAGTAATTTAAATGTCGTTGAGTAAAGTAGAAGTTTAAAGATTAACACCAAAATGACGAGTTAAAATAAATGCTTGGAAACTTAAAGGCGATATAAGAAAAATACTTGAACACCAAATAAAACTAACACTTAGAAACTTTTCAAAAACAAGAAACTAAAATCACCCCTAATCGGAATATGCTAAAAGTGAGTGATCGGAATAATGGGTGGAAATGGTGCAATCGGAATTTGGCTAAAACCCTCAATCGGAATATCTCAAAATAGTCCAGATCGGAATGTGGTAAATCAACCTATGATCGGAATGTTGCCAAAACAGCATCAATCGGAATACAGTAAAAATCTCTTAATCGGAATGGACCCAAACGAATCCAATCGGAATACTGGATAAAATACTAATCGGAATAACTCACCAACAGCATCAATCAGAATGTTTTAAAATGGGCCAGATCGGAATAACTGGGTGTTGATCGGAAAACAGAAACCCTTTTCCGATTTGCCAATCGGAAAGAGGGGGAAGGCTGCTGGTCGGAATATCACGATCGGAAAGGGGTTTGTACCCTTTCCGATTTATAAGGAAATCGAAATAAGCTAGGTAATAAGCCACTTATGATAAGCTATCACCAAAACTAACATGAATCCCAAGTGAAATATATTAAATAAGCTCAATCCACAACTTATCCAAACTCAAAATAAGCAAACTTTGAAATCAAACAATTTAAAGATGAACTTTTTAAGATAACTTTTAAAAAGTAAATAAGCTAATCATGTAAATAAGCCAATAAGCACAAGAATCTTAGAGCTTAATCAAATGAAAGCTTATGTAGGAACAAAAAGATTAACTTTTTAAGCACGAAATCATTAAGAACAACATGGATCATATGAAATTCGCACCAAAAGTTAACTAAAATAAAGAAAGGTAGAATGAGATTAAGGATCAAAAGCTTAATTAGAACTTGATTAATGAAATAAGCAATACACAAATGTTTAAACTTGAAAGATTAAAAGAAAAGATGAAACTTAGTGAGAGAAAGTTTAGAACTTTCTCTCTCTAAAACTAGAAAAGAAAAGTGCAAAATGAAAAACTAAAAATTAAAGACTAACTACCCTCCTAATGTGTATTATGAGGGTATTTATAGGGAAGGTGGAAGGAGTGCATGTGTTGCATCTTCTTTCTTTCTTCACGTCTTCTCGACTCGATTTAATTCTTTTGTCTTTCTCGATGTCGTCTCGGGATTAATTAAACTCGTCTTAACATTTCTTCATTTATTTAGACTCGAGTTCTTCGACTTCATTAAACTTCCGTCTTTAGACTTGTTCTTCGATAAATCTTCAGAATAGGCCTTGGACTTCCGTTCTTTTTGCACTCTTGATCTTTTGACTTCGTCTTTTCCCGTTTTCTTCGATAAAAGCCCGTGAAAGCCCGTGTTTTCTTCCTTTTTCATATTTTGGTCCTAAAACACAATAAAAACACAAACCACGCATAATTCCGACTTTTACGACATAAATCACACGTTTTGGTCTTGTCATTATTGGAAATAAGTGGTAAAAGGATAAGTGTTTTCACACTTATTAGTGAGCTTATGTTTTGGGACCGATGTTTGATTCCAGTCTCCTTTATGGTCATTTATGTTTTATGACATTTACCTTGCATGCTTTGATGACACGTCATAATTATCATGTAACGGTCCACTTGTCAAAGTGGGGTGTTACAATTATGGTATCAGAGCCCAAGGTTTCGACCTGTAGGCTCTTAAACTTATTTGTGACTAGTGGGTAGTCACCAGGCTCTTCCTAAACTAGTAGTAAATTTTATTCATGTGTCATTATTTTCTTTAAGTTTTTGACTAAGTAAGGGTTGAGACAGGATATGGCCATACTTAGTCGTATGTGCTTTTCTTCGAATTTGTTTTATGGGTTGAACCATAGCTGTCCACACTTTCTCATGTCAGTCTTCGTGGGTTATGCCTTCATAAACTCCTTCATGCATCTCTATATTATTCCATGTTTCTAACAGATTAATCATTTTATTTCCTCTTTGAAATTGTCAGATGGTTAACACACCCACCAACAAGGAACTTGTTGCAGCTGTCAATGCAGCTTTACAAGGTATGCTCCCTCATATCCGAAATCAGATTTGGGCCGAATATCAAGCTAATCAGAATCAGAATAATCCTCCTCCTCCTCCACCTATCACACTCAGAGATTCAAAAAGCAAAAGCCTCGAGCATTCGAGAAGGCTGAGGTCCCGTCAGATGCTGAAAATTGTATCTCGCACATGGAGAATATATTTGATGCCATGGGTTGTGATGGGGTATACAAGGCACGGTTGGCATGTTACAAGTTTGAGGGTGATCGTTAGCATGGTGGAGAGCGTACAAGCAGACTAATGGAGGTGAGGCATGGTTGGCTACTTTGACATGGGTACATTTCACTGAGTTGTTCTACAATCAGTTCTTCCCTAGAGCTGAGCAAGAACGACTTAAGAGGGATTATCATGCGATCCGACAGAAGACAGGTGAGAATAGCACATAATTCATGTAGAGGTTCCTCAGGTTAGCTGGTTTTCTGGGTGCGGCAGCTGGCATAGCAGAAGAGCAAGCGAAGCATTTCTGCTGGGCTCTTCACTCCTCGATTACTGATCTTCTATTATGTGCTACTTTCACCAATGTGTCACAAGTGGCTGACGCAACATGCAGTCTGGAGATGCTCCATGAGAGAGATGATTATGAGGAGTCAGCTCGACCTGAGAAGAGGTATATTCTAGTCATCAAGCGTTACCATCTCATTCAAATCAGTATTTTCAATTCTATATCATGTTCTATTCTATTGTATCTTTCAGGCAGAAGGGTGGTGACAAGTCTCAACTGGCCACTCATCAGAACAACAACAACAAGGGACACGGTCAAACTAACGACCGTTATGGATCAGACAAGCGTGGTGGTAGTGATAACTACCGTAACAATGCTAGTTACTCTAACAACAGCAGGTCCCTAAAATTTAAACTTTTCCATCCCAAGTTGTTGTATGACATAAATTCTAACATCTCAGCATTTTAACAGGAACTCTAGAAATGGGCGTGACCAGAACAAGGGTCAGCAGCCTAATAAATCAGCTCAGTCTGGTATTATACCTAAACTTTCAGTGTAGTCATGTTTATGTTCCAACAATCATGTCTCACGCATATCTTCTGAATCAGGCTCCCATTTAGCAAAGGTACCCACTGGAGGATATGCTCACCCCATATGCACTACTTGTAGTCGTAGGCATCCAGGACCATGTCGTCGTGATGCAGGTGTTTGTTTCAAGTGTGGGTTAGCAGGCCATCTCATGAAAGACTACAAGAAGGGGACACTACATGTACATCAGGTACTACCCCTCAGAAACCAACAATTTCAGGCCGTGTGTACACCACTACCAAGGATTAGACAAACAAGTCTACAGGTACCATCACTGGCATCTTATATATGTATGGACATGCTGCCTGCATTTTATTTTATACGAGTGCGACTTACTCAGTCATATCCACTACTTACGCTGCTCGTATTAGTAAGACACCTACACCACTTGAGATGGTATTAAATATATCCACGCCCATGAGGGACTCTGTATGCATTACCCAGGTGTACAGAGTTCTTCCCTAAGAATTTGATGACAAGATTCGTCCTATCGACGCACTTCCTTTGGACATGAGCGATTTTGATATGATCTTAGGCATGGACTGGTTAGCAAACCCTACGCCACGATTGATTTCCATACATATCGAGTCATATGCGGTGATGTTCAAGCCCCAGAGTACATTCACAATGGTTTTATACCAGAAAAGTCTATACAAATCATTTCTGCCATGCAAGCACGTGCCTTACTAGCTCAAGGCTGTGAAGCATTCTTAGCCAATGTTCATGACACGACTATTGAAGCTCCCCTATTCATGATCAGACTATTGTCTCAGAAATCCCAGATGTATTTCCGAAAGAACTTTCGGGTATACCACCCATCCGTGAAGTGGAGTTTGGCATTGAGCTTATTCTAGGAGTTGAGCCTATCTCCAAGGCTCCTTACCGCATGGCTCCCATAGAGCTCAATAAGTTGAAAGACCAACTGCAGGAGTTACTATAGCGGGGTTTCATTCGCCCGAGTGTACCACCATGGGGTGCACCGGTGCTCTTCGTCAAGAAGAAGGACGACAACATGCGTTTGTGTATTGATTACCATGAGCTGAACAAGATCACAATCAGAAACCGTTATCCATTACCACGTATTGATGATCTATTCGACCAACTACAATGTTCTAAGCACTTCTCTAAGATTGATCTACGGTTGGGTTACCATCAGCTGCGAGTGAAGGAGCAGGATATTTCCAAGACTACTCTTCGCATACTATATGGTCATTATGATTTCGTAATCATGCCTTTCGGACTCACAAACGCTCCAACTGTATTCATGGACTTGATGAACCGAGTTTTTCATGAGTTTCTTGACAATTTCGTCATCGTATTTATCAATGACATTATGATCTTCTCAAAATCCAAGGAAGAACACGAGGAATATCTTCGCACAGTACTATAGATTCCTCGCCAAAAGCAACTGTATGCAAAATACTCCAAGTGTGAATTTTGGTTATGTAAAGTGGCGTTTCTAGGCCACATTATTTTCGCAGAAGGGATCACCATGGATCCTGCGAAGGTTGAAGCCATCACAAAATAGCCAAGACCGACATCTACAACAAAGGTTCGTAGTTTCTGGGTTTAGCTGGATATTATCGCAGATTTGTAGAGAACTTTTCACGGTTAGCCTTGCCTTTGACCAAGTTGATGCGTAAGGAGAGAAATTCGTCTGGAATGATAAGCGGGAGAAGAGCTTTGAAGAAATTAAGCAGCATTTGGTTTATGCACCTATTCTTACTCTCCCATCTGGCACAGGTGGATTTCAGATTTATAGCGATGCTTCGGGAAAAGGACTCGGCTGTGTACTCATGCAACATGGGAAGGTGATTTCCTATGCATCACGTCAGCTTGAGCCATATGAAGAAAACTATTCCACTCATGATCTGGAACTAGGAGTGTTGGAAATGTGTTTTCCCAAAGAAAGTCTCGGTCACATCATTATTAGCATAGATCACGAGCCATAGAATATTTAGAACTTTGTAACTTGGAGCGACCTCCCTTAGGGGGAGATTGTTGGAAATACGTTTTACGTATTTATGAAGGATCGGTCGCTCCAACGATAATTATGTAATGGGCTCGTGGTCTACTTTATAATGTATAGTCCATATAGCCCACATGTAGGGTGGGCTATATATATACCCCTCCTAGCATGTTAGGAGGGGGTTGGTCATTCATTGATTAACAACTTTCATTAATCTAGTCACTTTCTCTCTCTACTTATCTTCCCTCTCCTTTCTCTCTCTACACCGAATCTCCATCTTCCCCATCTCTTCCACCAAATCCATAGATCTAATCCATAGTTTACCAAATCCTTAGATTATGTAGGCCTTCAATTGGTATCAAGAGCCATGGTTGAATCTTAGGATTTGTATTTTTTTTATCTTTTGATTTGGTGGTAAAAATTCTTTCTTTTCTAATTTTTTTATCCATCTCTTCATAATTCGATCAATTTTTTTTATCAATTTTTATAAATCTTATCAAATTTTTTAATAAAGTTATCTATTTTTCTTCTATCAATTTTATCTATTTTTATTTTTTTATTAGTTTTATGTTTACGTGTGTTTGTTTTATAATCAACTTTTTTAATAATCAGTTTTTTCTTTTTCAATAATCAGTTTTTTATCATATTTTGTTTAATCCTTTTATTAATCAGTTCCTTTTTTTTAATAATTTTTTAATCAGTATTTTTTTTTCAGTTTTCTTCTTCATTCTTTCTTAACTGTCCATGAGTCCAATAGTCCATCTGTTCAAACATTGTCCACTACTGTCCAGATCTAATTTTTGTCCAATACTGTCCAGATCTATCTCATTTTCAGTCCATAAAAGGTTTCATCTATCCTTTTGTCCTTTTTCACGTTAACAGTTTTCCGTATAGGGACTTTCCGAATAGACATTTATTTTCCGAATAGACCATTTTTTCAGCATAGGAAAAACTTCCGAATAGACAACACTTTCCGCATGACAAAAAAAAATTCCGCATGACAAAAAGTTCCGCATGACACAAAGTTCCGCATGACACAAAATTCCGCATGACACAAAGTTCCGCATAGACAAAGTTCCGCATAGACAAAGTTCCGAATAGGGAAAGTTCCGAATAGGGAAAGTTCCGAATAGAAAAAGTTCCGAGTAGAAAACTTTACTCTCGACACCTTTACTCTCGACTCCAACCCTTACCCTCTCTGACTCACTCTCGAACCACTCACAAACACACCTCTCGTCTCTCACACCTTTCGACACATCACACCTCACACAAAACTCGACTCACTCTCTCCCTCGAACAGACCCAATCACAAACCAAAAGACTCCATTTTTTTTTATCAAGACTCGACCAACAACACCAACGGTTACCCAAATCAATTACACCCGACTCCCCTTCGAACACCCTCTCGAACCACCCTCATCAGACCCACCCTCGAAACCCACTCAACAACAAACCGACGACTCATTTACCCACCCTCGACACCTACACTCCCTCACCAACACTCACTCTCACCCTTGTCACCAAATCACCCTCGCAAAACCCATCAAAACAACAGACTCCAACACCCTCCCTCGTCTGACATCCACTCACTCCTTCATCAACACCCTCTCGACCCATATTCCCTCGACTCTAACACCCACAACCCAAGATCTCAGTCTAATCAACCATCATCGATCCAAGACTCAATTTTGACAACTCAAACAAGAAAGACTCTACAGAAGAAGAGGGACTCAACATAATATTAAAAGAAAATACCCACCTGAGACCCATTTAAGGATCTTGAAGACACACCCGTAGATGATAAAGAAAAGATTGGTGGGTTACTCGGTTTATTCGAATTGGTTCCGGTGTTGATTTTGGATTTCTTTTGAGATTTATTTGGATTGAAAGATCTGAGGGGCGGAGATCACAAGACACAAGTTTACCAGATGCATTTATTTTTATGATTATGGAGAAACAATAAGTGTGGGCGAAGGTTTCAAAGGAGAGAGAGATAGAACAGATTAGTTTTGTGAGATTTATGTGAGATTAGAGAGAGAGAGATTAAAAGACGTGTATTTTGAGAGAAAGAGTTAGGGTTGACTGGTTGGGTTTATTGACTGGCGGATATAACAAAGCAAAGCAGTTGAGTGGGGCGGTGGAACTTCTCCTATTGGGCCACGTATTTTTGGATGACGGAGAAAACAAGGGAGCATTTTTAATATCTGTTTTATTTTGTTACACGTTTTATTTCCACATTCTAAATATATCAGAAAACGATTTTTTTAAAAAATATATCACATTCTAAATATATCAGATTTTTTTCTTTTATTTTCTTTTTCTATTTTAGTTATGTTGTTTACACATTTAAATTTGTGTAACTTCCAGCGTTTTAGTCAAGTTTGGGAAAAGTTTTAATCAAATTTTTCTACTTTTTAGTTTAAATTTCAAATTTTTCTAATTTGTTTAGTTTAAATAGATAATCACAATTTTCTTTTTTAAAATAAGTTAATTTTTTATATTAATTTTTTGGCAAAATCGTATTGAGGCGGGTATTTTAATAAAATTAACGTGGAAAAATATTTGACGGGTTCAAATTTTCTGGCCGGATTTGAAGTCAAATTTACGAGTGACAGTGACGGGATATATTTTTAGCAATTACGGATTTTTGATCGGGTTTTATTCATAATCTTTTGAGCCGATAACAATTTTTGAGCCGAGTCGTCTTGTTCAAACCCGACAACAACAACAGCCACATCATTTTTCCTCGATTACCAATGGAATCGTTAAAATCGACACTTAAAGAGGGAGAATCGCATCAAGTGCAAGCCAACGCTAGGGAAAGTGGTGTAAATTCATTTCAAATGCTTCAGTATCATCTTGTCACTCTTTCGGGGATTCAAGGAGGGAGCGAATTTGTGACAATCTTTGGTCAAGATCGTCACATATTCATGGAATCAATGTTCACCATCTTGACCCAACTCGCAGAGCAACTTAACAATGAAAATTTTAATCACTCTGCATCGGCACTTGCTTATAAGGCTCTTGTGACACAACTCATGCCTTTCCTCCGATTCAATATCATCCAACCTGAAAGTTCATTGATTTGCCAATCATTTCTTCGAGATACACATACCGAGTTTAGAGCTTTCCGTGATACAATTTTGAAACTCATGACATCGGTCTCGTCTTCGATTTATGAAAGATCTCGACTTCAGCAAGGATATGATAATGGAGTGCAAGACTCTTCGATGCAAGAGGAAACTGATCATACGATTGAAAACTTGGAGCCTAACGATGCCAAGAGCACAGAATCAGGAGGACAACATGATGCCAGTGGCACGTCAGGGAATGTTCACGAGATTTCTCTTGATGACACCTTACCCATTTATGACGCAGAGCCTGCAAACATGGTACAATGTAATGTGGTTTATGATGTATATGCTGATGATATGCCGCATTTTGAGGATTCTGAACCTAATTATGACAAACATGGGATGGAAACGAGTGATAGCAATACCACTTCTGATTCATCCGATGTAAGTCATAATGGGGGAGAGATTGTTCAGAATGCTAAACATCATGATAATTATCCTATAACTGCTTCATTGATTGCTTCTGATTTCAAGATTAGAGAGCTCGAAACAATTGTAGCTCAACAATCAAAAGATCTTGAGGATGCCAAACTTGAATTTTCTAAGAAAACGGTCAAATTTGAAACATACTTTGAAAAACTTGAAAAATCAAACGTTGTTCTTGAAAGAAAATTGGATCAAACTGTTTTAGATTCTAAAGCTGAAAAGGATAATCTTTTGAAACAAATTCAACTGCTTGAATCTAAGTTGGCATCCCAAGATAACGTGCTCAAAGAAAATGAAACATTAAAGGCTCAAGTACAGGAAAAGGTTTTTACTATAGCTGCGTTGAAAAACGAGTTAAGGAAAAGTAAAGGACCTGGTGTGGACACTAAGCTTGAAAAACCATCAATCTTGGGGAAACCGCCTACAAATCAGTTCGTCAGACAACCGACTGTCAGACAACCTACTGCATTTGGATCCGAGCGATCACAATCCTCGAGACCGCGGTTTGCCTCCCAAGTTGATTTGGTTCATCTTATTAGACCAGTCACTCCAGCAACTAGGCCCTATGTGATCACTCCAGCTTTAGCAAGACCAAATCACATGATTGCCCCTAGTTTCTCTAAGAATAGTTCAATGAACACGTCTAGAACTAGTTCCAATGACGATTGCCATAAATCTGGTCTTAGGGAAGCTAAGCAAAAGACACATGTAAGAGATAGCAATGTCAAACCTAGTCAGATGCCTTCTAGATTATCCAACACTGCTAACCGTAACATGCCATCTTCTAGGAGCATCGATCAATCATCTAGGAATTATTCAGACATTAAATATGCTACTTGTAAAACATGTAGAAAATGTGTCTTTACGGCAAATCATGATGCTTGTGTCAAGAAATTACTTGATGAGGTGAACTCCCGTGCTAGAATTAAGTCCCAGTGGATAGCTAAAATCAAACCCTTTGGTAAAGTTTGGCGCCCCACTGGTAGAACTTTCACTCTTGTAGGCAACGAGTGCCCTTTAACTAGGATAGTCTCTGATTCTACGAAGACTACTAGGGAGGAAATTGCAAAGGATGATACATCACTTAAGCCTGAACTTAAGATTTTCTATAAAAGGAAACGTTTGCCAACTAAGACAAGTGAATCATCCCCTCAGGCCACCTCTGACACAAGTAAAGCAAACTGTGAACCCCCACGTGCTTCCATAATTGATATCGCTAACCCACGTCAAAGCATGCAAATTCCTAATGAGATTGCAGGTACCAAAGCTGATGTTCCAAAAGAACGAAGCGGTCCTATCGTTGTGTACCGTTCAGTTAAGGACACTCTTAGAGTTTGGTTGCTGAAGAAGCAGATATCAGAGAAACAAATGTTTCAGGGGATTCATGGTTAAGTTGCACAAGGACTTACAGTCACATAACAGACTGTAACTCGATCTTCAAAGACAGGAAAGTTCATCCCGATGATGACTTATCCTAAAAACGAGAAATTCATTTTTCTCGGGCATGAGCTTATATAAAAAAAAAAAAAAAAACATTCCAAGTTTTTAAGCTCATGCATTATGGTTTATCATTAAATATCAGATGGTAACCCGTTCTTCAAATAAAGGAAAGTTTATCGCCGATGATAAACTTATCCTTACAACGAGAAATTAATTTTTCTCGGACACGAGCTTACATTAAAACCATTCAAAGGTTTTAAGCTCGTGTATATGGCTCCTCGTTAAATGACAGACGACGACCCGGACTTCAGAGACAGGGAAGTTTATCTACGCAACGATAACTTACCCTCTTAACAAGAAATTAATTTTTCTTGGACACGAGCTTACCCTAAAACCATTCAAAGGTTTTAAGCTCGTGTAAATGGCTTATCGTTAAATATCAGACGATAACCCGTGCTTCAAATAAAGGAAAGTTTATCGCCGATGATAAACTTATCCTTACAACGAGAAATTAAATTTTCTCGGACACGAGCTTACATTAAAACCATTCAAAGGTTTTAAGCTCGTGTACATGACTTACAGTTAAATGTCAGGCTGTAACTCGAACTTCAAATAAAGGAAAGTTTATCATTAATGATAAACTTATCCTCATAACGAGAAATTCAATTTTCTCGGTCATGAGCTTGTATTAAAACATTCGAAGTTTTAAGCTCAGAAAGGAAAGTGTATCTTTTAAATAAGAGAACTTTTCCTCATAACGAGAAATTCACCTTTCTCGGTCATGAGCTTTCCATTAAAACAGTCAAAGTTTTCAAGCTCATGAAAACGACTTCTAAGTAAATGTCAGCTTAGGACTCGTTCTTCAGATAAAAGGAAAGTTTATCGCCGATGATAAACTTATCCTTAACAACGAGAAGTTTACAACTTCTCGGACTTGAGCTTTTAAGATATTCAACATCTTAAGCTCAAGTAATTGTTTTTCAAAACTTTGAACACAATTTTTCAAGAATTTCTCAAAAGGTTTTTCTAAATCTTTCAAAATTGTGTGTTCAAAAACGTTTTGACAAAACGAGCATGTCTTCTGGAATCGATAATATTTACGAACCTAGAAATGTCATTCAATAATGACACGGGGTTGTAAATAAAGTTCGAGCAGAAGTTCAAACTTTTAAAACATGCTCAAAATGGTTTGCTATTATTTCAGATAGCAACCCGCTTTTCATACTCAAGTCAAGCATTTCACCGGAAAGCTTTGACTCAACAACGGGAATTAATTTTCTCGGGGACGTGACGAGGTGACCAACATTCGTGAACAAGAACCATGTGCTTCTTTCATATGCTGTTCTCCATTATTCAGGTCCAACCTCGTACATTGCTAATCTTGTGAATTCATTATTATATCTGATCTTTGCACGTAATAAATACCTTACACTTGTGTTTAAAAGGTATTTAATTTACGTTTCAAGTACACCCTCATTAATTTGAGGGGGAGCTTGTTAAAATCATGAAGATAATTGGATTTGCATTTTTCTTCCCAAATTTTCTTAAAATGCTATTAAATCAATTGATATTAAAAACATCGATTGGGTTAATATTTTTAATATGGGGGAGAAAATGTGATTTAATATGGGATATGATCAATCATAAATGGTTTGACTTAACGTGTTAGCTCATCCCGACATGTGCGAAATGTTTTCGAATATCGTAGCATATGTTAAGGGGGAGCAAAATGGATTTGCACTTCAAAATGGATTTCATGGTGACACACACTTACCCAAAACATCTCTTTTCACGACGATGAAGATTGTGGTGACATAAGGATGGTAGGATAGGTTAAAGTCCAACGATTTCTCTAGAACCGGAGGAATCTTCCCAAGGACATTCCATAGCTAGAAATAGTAGTCCTTAGGAAAGATGGAGAAAGATTGTGAATGTAGCTGAATGCCGACCAAGTACTTAAGTTAGCACTGGAACAATCACAACAAGGTGCTAGTGATGACGTATTGGTAAGCATTGAAGGGGTTGAAGAATGAAAAAGAATTGTAAAGATAAAGGGTGTAAAGAAAGAAGCCCTCCTTACAACCTTAGGCAGAAACCGGGTCAATTCATATGCTATTGAGATCATTTTTAATGATTCTTGATATTGAAGAAAGACATCATGGACCCAGTGATGCAATGCACAACCCTTCCCAGCTAACTCAAATATCTCTCAAAAGGTATTTGTTTTAATCACACGGGGATCAACACATTATCTACTGGTTTATTCACTCCGAATAAATTGGTATTGAAAAGGTGGCACTCCTCTCCAGCCTCCGATCACTAAAATCCAAAATGCACGATCGAGTCTAGAGCCATTTGAGATCATCAAATATCTCATTAGGACACACTTTCATATTCACTTGCTTCTTCACACAATGTGAAAAGTAAGAAAGATCTTAAGAGTCCTACGCAAAATCTTCATGATCTTGCCTGAACATCCGAGTAATACGAAAGTATTTACAATGAAGATGGAAATCCTTCTTGAGCGAATATCAAAAAGCTCATGGTAGGTGACTTGTGCGATTCTTTATGAATCAAACTTGTGATAACTGGAAAGCAACAGTGGTTTAATTCTTAAATGAATTTAAACACGTTCCAGGCCTCTACGCATTATCATATGATCTTGCCAGAACACTCAGAGTGACTCTTTATTGATCACAGTGACGAGTGGAAATCCTTCTAGTGTTAACATCAAACAGCACTTGGTAGGTAACTTGCAAGATTCTTTATGAATCAAGTTAGTGACAACTGGAAAGCAACGATGGTGCGGTTCTTAATTGAACTTCACTTGTTCCAGGAACATGAATTGACGGCTTCAAATCATGCGGATAATATTATCTAAATGATTCACTCTTTACGTTCGCAGTCAGCTTTGGACGGTCGAGTAAAGAGAACGGGTTTACCCGCGAAATCTTGTCAAGGAGGTTCTTAATTGAAACTACCTGCCACAAGTACGATATTTAATATCGTCCAACGGTCTTCACCGACCGGAGGTAAAATGCTACCGAATTAGAATGAAATGTTCAAGGGCATTTCATCCGTGTATATTGTTTGTTGCTAACTGTCTTATGCAGCGTAACAAAAAGGTGGCATTGCGGTGTATAATCCAGAAGAAGTCGTCACCACATGCTTGTACTACATACACTTAGTACTTCAACAAATTCAAGAAAGTCTGAAGGTCAAGTCTTCCGCTGTATCAAACTCTGAAGCTTTCAAGAATTTCAAGGTATAAGTATGTGGAACATGAAGTCACGAAGAGGCAAATTTCACAAGTGATGAATGCACAAGGTCAAGGCAAGGAAACATGCTCAAGACTAAAGTCAAAAGATCATATCAAGCATATTCACAAGAACAAGATCGAAGACTCAAGCATAGATGCTAGGTTTAAGATTTTGTAAAATGGTGTGACCTCCCTTAGGGGGAGATTGTTGGAAATGTGTTTTCCCAAAGAAAGTCTCGGTCACATCATTATTAGCATAGATCACGAGCCATAGAATATTTAGAACTTTGTAACTTGGAGCGACCTCCCTTAGGGGGAGATTGTTGGAAATACGTTTTACGTATTTATGAAGGATCGGTCGCTCCAACGATAATTATGTAATGGGCTCGTGGTCTACTTTATAATGTATAGTCCATATAGCCCACATGTAGGGTGGGCTATATATATACCCCTCCTAGCATGTTAGGAGGGGGTTGGTCATTCATTGATTAACAACTTTCATTAATCTAGTCACTTTCTCTCTCTACTTATCTTCCCTCTCCTTTCTCTCTCTACACCGAATCTCCATCTTCCCCATCTCTTCCACCAAATCCATAGATCTAATCCATAGTTTACCAAATCCTTAGATTATGTAGGCCTTCAAGGAGCAATTGTTTTTGCACTCAAAATCTGGAGGCATTATCTTTACGGTGAAACATGTGACATATTCACAGATCACAAGAGCCTCAAGTACATATTCACGCAGCGAGAACTCAACATGAGACATAGAAGGTGGTTAGAGCTACTCAACGATTATGACACCAAAATTCAGTACCATCCTGGTAAAGCGAATGTGGTGGCCGATGTTGTCAGCATGAAGTCAGGCATGATTGCTGGCATCAAGGTGAAAGAAGAAATTATCCGCGATCTAGAGCGTTTAGACATTGAGTTCCTTGTACGTAGACAACATGGTTACTGGGCTAATCTGAGAATTGAGCCAGACTTAATCTCTCGGATCAAGGCAGCTCAAGAAGGAAGACGGTGAGATATGGGCGATTATTCAGAATATTGATTAGCAGACAGAATTCCGTATAGAAGACGATGGCATTTTATGGCAGGGTACCAAGTTATGTGTTCCAGATGATCTTACACTCAGAGAAGCCTTATTGACTGAGGCTCACAGCTTTCCATTTTTGATTCATCCTGGTTCTACCAAAATGTACCATGACATCAAGCAGCATTTTTGGTGGAGCGACATAAAGCAAGATGTTGTTACCTTCGTTTCTAAATGTCTGACCTGCCAACAGGTTAAGATAGAACATCAGCGGGCTAGTGGTTTACTACAACCATTAGAAATTCCCGAATGGAAGTGGGACAAAATCTCCATGGATTTTGTTACCGGAATACCGCAGACTCAGAGGAAGCATGATACTATATGGGTCGTTGTCGATCGTTTAACCAAGTCTACTCATTTTGTTCCAATTCGCAAGGATTATACAGTTAGTAAATTGGCAGACATATTCCAGCAGAAGATCATGCGACTGCATGGTACTCCATCAGATATCATATCAGATAGAGATCCACGGTTTACATCTTATTTCTGGATAGGCCTTCAGAAATCTTGGGGCACCAGGCTCAAGCTTAGCACAGCCTTTCATCCTCAGACCGACGGTCAATCAGAATGTACTATTCAGACTTTACAAGACATGTTGCGTGCTTGTGCCTTAGAATGGACAGGGAATTGGGACGACTACATTTGTTTGGTAGAGTTCTCTTACAACAATAGATGGCACGCAAGTATCAAGTGTGCACCTTTTGAGATGCTTTATGGCAGAAAGTGTCATGCTCTAATCTGCTGGGATCAGCTTGGTGAACGAATCATTGAGGGTCTAGAAATGATTGAGGTGGCCAATGAGAAAGTCGCCATCGCCAAGGCGAAGCTTAAGAAAGCTTGTGCTCGTCAGAAGAGCTATGCTGACAAACATCGCAGGTCACTAGAATTTCAGCTTGTTGATCGTATTTTCTTAAAGGTATCACCAGCACGTGGAGTCGAGCGTTTTGGTACTAAGGTCAAGATCAGTCCATGTTTTATCGGACCGTTCGAGATCCTCGAACGTGTCAGCGAGGTATCGTATTAATTGGCGTTACCTCCTCAGCTATCTCATGTTCATAATGTGTTCCACATATCCTTACTTATTGGTTACAATTATCATCCTCTGCACATGATCACTTATCCACTCGAGCAGATTCGAGAGGACATATCCTATGTTGAGGAACCCGAGGAAGTTCTCGATCGTCAGGATCGGGTCATGAGGTGAAAGACGATTCCTTTTGTCAAAATTCTTCGGAGGGACCATCTCGAACGGGAAGCCACTTAGGAAACGGAGGAGTCTTTCCGGACTTCTTACCCTCATTTTCAACTATGATTCAGGTAAAATACATGAATGCATTAATTACATGAAATCACGGATGAATTAAAACTTTACATTTAATTTATACACGATACACACAAAGAATAATTAATGTTTAAATCCAAGTATTACGTATAATCTTATTTATTATTTACAAGTATTTAAGTATAATAAATAATACATGTCAAGAATAAAAACGAACGTAAAACACGAACTCACGCCACGAACAATAAAACACGTGATTTAATAAAAATAAAAAACGAAAACATGTATATTATGGTGGTGTTTGGACGGCAAGAGAGAAAAGAAACAAGGACCCATGGCCCGATCCATTACAAGTTAACTAGCACAAAACTCTCCAGGGAAAATCACTTTTACAATTTTTACAAAATTTCATAAACCCTAACTCTTTCTGTCTATTTGGCCGCGGCACCCACAAGGAAGAACAAGGAGGAAAAAAACTTTGTTTGATCTTGATTACTACGGGTATTTGTTCGTGTTCATAACCTTTAATCATTACACGATTCGGTATCCCTAAACCTTAATCCTTTATTTATTTTCTTTTAATCTTGATTATTTAAAATAGATCCATGAACGCATGATGTTAAACTTAAATAACACATGTAATTAATCAAGATTGGAACGGGTTTGGTTCAGGTGACATATAAACCGAGACCTCTATAGGTCTCGGTGTGGGTTTATCTCGTCCACCGCACCCTAATGTGGGGTGGTGGCTGTTTGCTTCTCTCGGCCGCAACACCAAAGCACCAACAGGATATGCGTTTGGTTAAAAGTGGGAACCGAGAGCCATAGGGCTCTCGGTGGGGTCGTTTGGGCAGCAGTAGCAACCGGCTTAAGCCGGTGGCTACTGTGTATTGTCGGCGGCAGGGACCACAGCCATGCGGCTGTGGTGATTTAGGGGTCTCTGGCATGCCGAGAGTTGGTGTCTCGGTGTGGCTCAGTTCAAGGGCTCGGGTACACTCGAAACACACAAAAGGTGTGTTTGGTTTAACCTTTGATAAATTATTTTATTAATTTAATTATGTATATTAAATTAATCATGACATAGTTAATTAAATTAATTAAACTTAGGATATAATTAATTGGTTAATTAATCATGAAAATAGACATTGTCTATTTAATAAATTAACTTAGACTATAATAATTATTTAAAATAACTATTCATGATACATTATATGACACATGTTAGTTTAGTTAAATAAACTATACTTTATAATAATCATACATACAATTATTCATGATAAACTACATGTTATTTTTATTTAATAAATAACTTAGCACAAGTATTTAATTACATGTTAACCATGATTTATTTAAATTAAATTAAACTTTAAATTTAATTATACAATATCAAGCTATAGTAGAGTATTATTAATACTAGGTAGAGTGTCCGCGCTTCGCCGTGGGAAGTTTGTTTCCGATGTTTGTGCAAATGGTTACTAAATATCATTTCAGTTGCTTTTGAACATTTGGTGCTCTTCTTGAAGGTGTTTGCAACATGTTCGATTTCTTGGTCTTCGTTATGAGATCATAGAAATCATCTTCAGAAGAGTTGTTTTCTAAATGGTAAAAACACTATCTCCAAATAACATTCTGAGAAAAATTTAATATGCTGTGTGCTTAGCTGATATATTATAGTTCATATGCAGAACCATTAAAACAATTCTAAAAGTGAACCAACATAAATATTTGCACACAATGTACATTATATCATTTTTGATGCAGAGAAGTATGAAAGTCAGGTACAAACTTGCATATAACAGTGTTACTAACATGAAACACGGTTTTATGTGCCGACAGGGTTAAAAGCTGATGTGACAGTGTGGAAAGATAATAAACAAAAGGGTGTGTTGTACGCGGGTCCAGATTGGAGCGAGAAAAAGTAGGTGATTTGGGGTGAAGGAAGGGGTTTATGAGGAAACGGTTCGGGTCGGATTGGAGAAACAAAATGTCGTGGTGTATAGGGATGGGATTGGGAGAATAGTTATTACCGTATCCAATATTAGAAGATCCAGCTGGTGACCTTATCTTTTAGAGATATCTGCACAATTAGATAATACAAAGAAAAAAATGAAAACCATAGTTTTTATCAACCAATTAAATTGGTACCACTTAATAAGGATACAATGAAACAGTATATACAAAAGCTTCTAAAACCTACATATATAAAAGGGAAGGATGGAACACTTATAGAGTTCTCTTTCTTCCATTAAGCGTAGTCTCAGTTAGAAGAGTCGACCTATCCCAAAGACATACCTGAAATTCAAATGCACAACATAAAATAAGTACTATAGTAGATAAATTGTTGAATTCTTAATAGCCCTAGATGGAGTATAAGCATCATTGTGACGTTGTTAGCGATAATAATGCATGCAGTAGAAACACAACTATATTAATCTTATAACTTTACATGCCAATATCAAGAAATGACACTAATCAAAATAGCAACTTTCCTTTCTGTTGTGCCCATGAAACTAACAAAATCAATATACAAATTATTATAGCCGACCAATCTTATTAGTTTAAAATGCAGAGTAGACTCAATACATATGTAGTTTGGTCAAATGATGCTTCATGGTATCTATTACAAAATTATGCATTTCACTAAGCAGTCCAAAGCACATGTTTTTTTACCTCAAAACTCATAATGCGCATTCCATCTACATCTTGGAGTAATAAAGTGTCGAAATATTTTCTTGCTAAATTTTGAAACTTCAGTTCTGAAACATGACAACAGATATAGCAGAGAAAATCGTAAATAGCTAAAATTATGTTCCGTGACAGGAGAAGCAAATCCAAACACTACCAACTACATAGTGGGCACCATCACGTGTGTCGATATACCCAAACCTATAATGATCCAACCTACAATTTTATACTGCTTCGTAGTTGTAAACCTACCATCTCGTTGAAACAAATGCCATTCTTAGCCATGTAATAAAAAATATATAAAAGCTCCCCTTAACGGTTGACGTCTACATGAAACCTATGCTATTTATTTTAAAGCACCAAATCACGCGTGGAACATGACCTGCATTTTTGGGAAATTATTCAATTTCTTCCTACTTGTTTTAGAGATAAATAAGTAAATAAGTGGGTTAGTTTCGCCACCTTCTAAACCCCGATGACATACTCCACATCGTATGCGGACATAATTTACAGTGTAGTTCCAGTTGATTTCAAGTTAATGCACTTTTGCATTAGGCAGAAAGTTGAATGCTTCTCACGTCTAACCTATAGGCAAAAAATTGTTCCTGGTAACACATAAGTCGAAAACATTAGGAAGATAGGCTGTGTTAAACCAAAGTCCTAAAAAGTAGTAAGAAAATACTCAAAAAATACACGCAAAGTCCGTGCATCAGCTAAGATTTTCATGAAAAGTAGTCATAATAGACTCAAAAATAACTACACACGAACATAAAATCAGTAATACATCAAATAAAAAACCCCTGAGCCAATACTAAATTGTCTAAAGATCCTAAACTTACTCAAAACCTAGGCCGCCCATGTGCACTATACTTATCACGAACATAGAGCTCTAAAAATAAGACCAGGAAGCATATTTTATTATGTGCTCAGCAGATGAGTAATGAGCAATAAAATTAAAATACTGGAAAAGTAGTATGCACATACACATAGTGTTTATACCTTTGTGGTTTCCTATTCTTGTCATCAACTGCATTTTAGCCAGTATTCTCGGTAACTAATTTAGGAAATGCAAGGATTTGTTTCTATTAGCTAGTATGCTTTGCCTTAATCCAAGGTTGCAATAGAGCATTATTCTCATTAGTAGATATAAAGCTTGATGTTTGATCATTCATATTACAAATACGTTCCTTTTGGATTAATATGTCATACAAATCCTATTTATCCACAACTTTCCCCAAACACAACTGGTTTATTAAATAACTTAGGGGCCGACTCTTTTACAACCTGAACCTTTTTATAACGATATTTGAACAAAAGACTAAACTTGTAATCTCTTAAACAACCTTATCCTAATATTTGATTTAATACTTTCAACAATCATATAACAAAATCATAATACCAATATAGTTGGTTGGCATATAATAAAGGCTTATTAACTTATATAGCCAAACTAAGCATGTTGACGTGTATAATTAATTGTTTAGCCGATTTTCTCAACATTGGTGTAGTGGTATGGCGTTGGCAACAACAAACCCACATTTTTTATGCAGGAAACGTAGATCGGTAAACACCGCCACCATCAAACATACTAAATTAAAGGATAGAAGTAAATAACCTGATTGCTTCAAACTACTATCGCCCGCGTTTATACGCCTTATCTCACGTCACGCCTAGAGCCCAAGCTTTAGTCTATTTCGTAATGGCTAGGCCACGCCTGACGTGTTGGCGCCACCATGGCGCGCCTTTTAGAACACTGCCTATATGTGTACATCTCTTGTTAACTGGATCGGTTGATGCATTGCTGGTGGAAAGGTATCCTACAGTTTCAATCATCGCTCCATCAACAGAAGCCTACAAACGAAGCAAATGAAGTTTAAAAAAAATCAAACCTTTAAAAACAAATGACAAACATTTTCACATAACAGCTTATATACCATATAACAATTTCCAAGATCCATTTTCATCTTTCATGATTAAAATAAAACCCATAATTAAAATTAAAAATAAAACCTTAAAAGGGGGTTTGGTTCTTGTTAACAACCAAAAACCCTGTTTGCAGCAAGAGGGGTGTTTGGTGCCTGGTTTAATAGCAACCAAACGAAGTCTTTGTCACCTGTATCAGATATGTAGGTCGTGTAATGGCGCAAAATGGGTTCATTATAAAATGAGTTGTCTCATGTTGGTCAAAAAGTGGCGTGTCTCACAGGCGTTCTAGCTTCTCCTTCAATCGCCTTAGTAGAGGTTCTAAAATAAATTTTTGTATCATTTAAAATGCATTAATCATAGAGACACAAACCTGATCATGTGTCAACGGAGGGTGCGAAAACTTCAGCTTTTGGAGCACCCTGATTGCTACAGAAGCTCGTGTAGGACGTGAAGCCTGAAAAAACAAAGAGTCAAAGATAATATATATGTGAACCAACCAAATTACTATGATAGAATAATGTAAATAGTAGTTAAACACATTTATAGATGGAGACGGTCACACTCGTTCTTAGCAGTTCACTATTGGATTCAAATACTCATATCAGCTCAAAATTTACGCGAGACAAAGCAGCTTTAGGTAATGGTTGGTTGATCTTTAACCTTTTGTCCAGACGTATTTAGTATAGTAAATCATATTCAATTTTGTTGACGAATACATCATATACTTTTTACAGATTGTAATAACTCAAAAGGGTTTTAGCTCAGCGTGACCACACCCATCTCAAAAATAGCAAATTTAGTAGTCACGGTGTAAACACAACCATACCCTCCTGTTTTGAACCTTACTAAAAATCCCCCATTATGCATAGTTAAAAAAATGACTGATAGAACCAATCTGCAACCCATCTTTTGTTTTGAATTTTAAAACTGCCAATATACGATTATTCCGGACTTTTAAAACTACTTAAAGGTCTTATGAAAAATTAACTTGTTAAGCTAACAAAACTAATAGAGTTTGGACCAATATTATTTTCCGATCTATTGTTGTGATACTGAATAAGTTCGATAAGATAACAACTAATATATATGTAATCTAGTCGTTTACATATAAGCTCATCTCGTTAGCATAGGGAGCAATAAAGCTTTATTTAGGATAAATATTTTGGCCCACCCAACGTCAAAATCCTAGCTCGTCACTCCACTCAAAGTCTCTGTTAAAGGTACCATTAACCCTAATATTTATTGCACAAATAATCAGCTTTAGTTTACTAAACGAAATCATGTCCATAATAATTTGGAAGGATATAGGTTAGATTTGGGAAACGGTTTAAATGGGGGATTTTTTAAAATACTCACTTTGTAAACACTACACACACTTTTCATAAACTAATTTATCGTGTTGAGATTGAACTTTAAAAAAAGAAGTTGTGTTCATTATATAATTTATGTCCCTCAAATATGCTTAACTACTTGTAGCAAAAAAAGCAATAAGATAAGCACTCTTACCTATGATAATAAACACCTTCCACAGTACCGTCAGATTAAGCCATCTTCAGGTTATCATCATGCTGTAAAGGCAAAAGTGCAAGACAATACATTATGGACTAACATAAATCTCTTAATTACCGAGAACACTAATCAAATCCTAAACTAAAAAGCTTACAATTGTTGTTAAGGATTACAATTGTTGAATACCCCGCCGCTAGTTCTGACTTCAACAACCAGTCACGCCTTAAAAACATTTTCTATGCACAAAAAGCACCAAACAAAAGGCCGTTCTCAGCACATAATTTCAGCATGGGAAATTCATTTTTTGCCCATTAAAATTTAGGAACCAAACAGACCTTTAAAGACCAATATGACCACACGTAACTGCTTTCTTTGCAGATGGTACAGACCCCAATATGACCACGCTTTTTTGGTCAAAAAAATGGGAAAACATGTATTATGTTATTTTTAGGATCAGATAAGTAAACAATTGGATATGACGTTATGGCCGCCGTGGTTGCAACCTTATCAAGATTTCCCTCCAGGAGGCGCATAATCCAAGTGCTAATCGTATTTGCTTAGACACGATTAGATATTATCATCATAGCCCGACATTCCAAATGAGACATCATCATAAACAGAATTTTTGTAATTGCTGTAAACGAAACCCATGGCTGCAAAATATAATAATTTTCCATGCCATGGATGAAAATATAATAATTTGTCGCGCGAAAGCTACAAATCCCACAATTAATTTTCCCTGGAAATCCGAACACCAATAGTAACCACGAACTCATTCTCATTGGCACCAAAGTACACATATGTGCAAGGCATCCGCGGCCTGTATAGCTAACGTAGTTTTTATTGAGCCAAGTACCAACAACACACACCCACAACTATCGTCTCCTGCCTTGTAGAGCGGCAAGAAAGCAACGGTCGTAACATTTGTTAGGTCTAAATATCTGATGTGTTTTCTGTTATTAGGTGAGCGAATCGACAAATAGCCTCGTAAGCCACATATAAGTCGAATCAAACACCCTTTAGTTTTTATTACAAACCAACAACGTTATTAGGCAGTAGTAAGCCAAGCAAACAATTGGGCTGTGAAACTAACAATGTAAAAAACACAAAGAACACACTTATACCCCAAAATCATTAACTCAAACAGGAGAACGTGCACCTTCTTTCAAGCTTAATAAGACAAATACAATCGCCAAATTTTTTTTCAGCAAACCATTTGGAATTCTAAATAAGCTTGCAAGAAAAGAAACAATCAACAAACGGTTCACAATACAACATTTATAAGAGTTACCTTATATACCTAAAGGTTCTTACACCAAAACCACAATCATCATCTAAACCACAATGAACAACAACAACAATCACCATCTACACCTGAATATTGAATGAACATGAAACATCCTTTTCCAGCTCAAAACACGCCCTTTTCAGACACCAACCACATCCGCTACCCGGCATATATAGCGGAAACGAACGGTTCGCTACTCGACATATACAGCGGCAACTAACGGGCTGGTGGCCTAGATCAAAACCAACGAAAATGGGGGCGACGCAGCATATATGGTTACATCAATAAATCAATCAAAACTATAAGTCAATCAAACCTGCGCAGCGATCATGATCAATCAAACCGATCAAACTCTGATCTAAAAAGTCAAACCCATCAAAATGAGAGAAATGGAGGGTGTTGGGTTTTTTAATTTGTGAGACAATGAACAAATAAAAGAGAGGATGAATAGATGCATCTTATAACATACTTAATCACAATCAATGGCCACGATATCTAGGGTTCCTGTAGCCACTACCACAATCACAGTTTTTAATCAATCACCAAGGGGCAATGGTAAAAGGGGCAAATTCCTGTAGCCATTAATGAGGGCAAGGGCTCATCAATGCACACACGGATCTTAATCGGGATCCAAACCGTGTGTGTTTAGTGTGTGTTTTTTTATGAGCGGACATTGGGTTTGTGAGGGAAAGAAAAAGACGTTGTTTAATAAGTTGTGAGGGGAATCACTGTTTATTGGGAACCGTGACTCCCCTCTTTAGTAGATAGGTTAATAAGTCAAGTTATATTATTAATTAACAATTATTAATAAACTATGTATTATAGTATTAATTAATAATTATCATGTTAACCTAAAGTATTTATTAATTAATAAACTTTACTATATTGTAACATTTAATTAATCATGACTTATAATTAAGCTTTAGCTTATATCACCATCTTATTAAACAAGCTTATTACTATTTATGGAAATGTACTAATTATGGAAACACGCTATTTATGGAAACATGTTATTTAAGGAAACATACTATTTATGGAAACATGCTATTTATGTAAACTATTTATGGAAACTTTCTATTTTTGGAAACATGTTAATTATGGAAACCTTCTATTTTTGGAAACTTACTATTTATGGAAACTTACTATTTTTGGAAAGTTGCTATATATGAAAACCTGCTATTTTTGGAAAGTTGCTATATATGGAAACTTGCTACTTTTGGAAAGTTACTATATATAGAAACCTGCTATTTTTAGAAAGTTACTCATTATGAAACATCAATTATACTAAAACATGAAATATGAATTACATTAATCAAGAACACATGAAAACACTAAGAAATACATGATAACACATGAAACAGTAAAGTAAGTCAAGAACATGTAAAACAAGTCAAGAACATGTAAAACAAGTCAAGAATAAGTAATATAAGACAAGTACAAGTAAACTAAATATCAGTCAGTTAAACATGAACACACGACTTATTCCTGTCATTTATTATGTAGCACTCGTAAAGTCGGAGTAGAGTACCTTTCCGCTTTCATCTTCTTCATTACTGGACATAAGGTACGGATATTCCGTCCTTCAGTAAGGATATTCCGTTTCTATGTATGAATAGGATTCCCCGTCTGTTGCCATCTGTTTTCCCAGTAGTTTACATGTCATTAAACTTATCAGTAATTACCTTGCTATGATTTTAAATTGCCTACGCTATATACACGCATGCCATGTTTCACATGATTATGGATGTACCATAACCATAACACTTGAGGCACCGGTGTTATGACTCTTCTACGACGAGAGTGATTGCTCGCGGCGTTCCTTCATGTTATGGCCAGTATTGTTATTATTATCATTTGGGGCGAATGGGTGCATCCTAGTACATGTTTATCAGATTCCACGGTAACTGTGGTGTGTTCTCTACATCCGTTACATGGAGTTGATTCCTCCACTCAAACTAATATATTTAGAGGCAACCCCTCTAAAGTTGAAAGTACTCATAGGGGACAAAGTACACAAGGCAGAGACAGAAATGAAGTTTATAGTCATACAATCACACTCGCCATACAATTTCATCCTCGGAAGACCTGGCATCTGCCAACTAAAAGCAGTATCGTCAACAGCAGACGAAATGATCAAACTTCTTGTATTAGGAGGAGTACTCACACTCCGCAATGGAATAACTTACGGAAAGATCAAACTTCCTGTGAAAATAGTAGCACCCATGCTCCACCTTGAGACAAGTACATGACAGGAATGTATAATAACAAAAGAACCACCCAAAGACCCGCGGGTAACCACGGATCCAAAAGCAAAGGACCCAAGAGGCATAGTCACAGGGGAATTCAAAGATACAAGAGTTCTAAAACCCGCATAAAACACCATGGACAATACATTACATAAAAACACGATTAAATTAAAACTTTCCATTTATAATATATGATACGTGTCATGAACATTTAATTACAAGAACTACGTATATTATTAATGCACGTTAAATATTATGTATAATATTTAAATCATGAACATTTAAACACGAATGCAAACGTATAATATTTTGGACACAAAAAATGTTTGGTTTGCCTTTTTGGGCTTTGTGTAACAAGAGAGAAGGGAGGGCCCGACCCATTTTTGAAACTAACTAGTAACAATTAACACCAGGCATTTCATTATACAGTTTTTAGAAAAAAAATCAAAAACCCTAGCCCTCTCTCTCCTTTGAGCTGCGACGGCCACCACACAACAATGACGGTTTTTATGATTTTGATATTGAGTATCTACGTGTTCGTGTTCCAATTCCCTTTTCATCTACGCATTTGGTATAAACTAAACCTTAATCTCTTTATTTTATTTTTAATTATATGAACATGGATCTTTAAAAACATAAAATAAAACATGTTAGTGGATGGGTTAATCAAGAAAAGGGTGTTTGTTTTGATTCGGCGCACCAAAACGAGAGCACAAGGCTCTCGGTGGTCGTTTATCACCACCAGCCGAGACCCCTCATGGGGCTCGGTATGGTTCTTGTTCGATCAGCATCAAACCGAGACACCCACATGAGGTATCTCGGTAAACCAGTTGGAACCAGCCTTAGGCCGGTGGGTTCTTTGGTCGCAGCAGCGGTGTTGGGCCAATGAAAGTTTTAACTATGGTCTAGTCTAGATTTGTTTAATTAGACTAAGTGTTACTGATCGCTGAGAGGACTAGCGACAGAGACCAGACTAGCGGAAGGCAAAGCCTCAAATGGCACACCAGGAACATTCAAGTCAAAGACAACGTCAGAGAAGTCGAAGACAATCTGAAGTCATACTTACTAGCGATTATGAATAGCTGAGATGTAGAAGGAATGTGATGGTGTTCAAGGATCTCTGAGTTGACAATACTCAGAGATCACTTAAGAAGCCTAGAAGTCTGATACAAGCAAAGCTTGTCTAATCCTTTATAGTTTAGGCGGGAGAATCTACAAAGTGTTTTAAGCGGGACAAAACAAGAGATTCAAGATAAAGCCTGGTACGACCTAGTGGGACAAAAGGTGAACAATTGGCAGAACTGTTCACCTAAAGTTGTTTAAAGGTATGTCTCGATTTGGACATGCATTTAATACATTTTACTCTTCCACTCAGAAGATGACACACATCAACTACTCCCACTAAGGAAGCAACCTCGTACCACTATAAATAGGAGTGAGAAAGAAGAGTTAAATCATCCGTTGTGCTTGGATAAATTATCTAAGTTCTTTCTCCCTTTGGAACCTCTGAGCCCTCAGTTGTTTACCAGCGACTCATAGGTTCTCTTATAAATATGAGTCTCGAATCGAGTTTACTTGTTTTAGGGTTCATTTCTTAGTGTCATTCAACGGGTGTATTCATAGCACTTTGTAATACTTTGTTTATAATAGTTAATAAAGCATTACGCGTTTGAAAAGTATTTCGTTGTGTATTTGTGTTTATACGAGTAATAGTTTCGAAAATTGTTATATTTAGATACTTTCAATTGGTATCAGAGCGGTTTGATTTATAAAACTTTTTCTAAACCGTACTTGTTTTTAAAATCAAGATCCTAATATGACTAAAACTATTCCTCCTATACCACCACCCTTTGGACAAACCAGTCAAGGTAACACTTCGACCAACACACCGGCCACCACATCTACTACCATGCCTACACTGGTTGTAAGCACTGGTAATAATGATGATGACCTTCCCCAACTTCTTGATGTTCGTGAGGGGTCACATGTGTCCAATGTTCCAGCGTTTGATGAAGAAGATTTTTCAAGTTGGAAGAGTGGATTTATTATATATTTAGATGGCTTAGAACCCTTCTTGATAGAAATCTTAGAAAATGGTCCCTATGTACCACTGGTCGTTTCCTCTACCCCTGAGAGACCCATTAAGAAGCTTGTTAAGCAATGGTCTCTAGCGGATAGATGTCTAGCTAACCAGGACAAGAGACTCAAAAGTATCATGGTCTCTTGCCTACCTAATAACATTATGAAGTCCATAATCAAATGTAACTTTGATAAAGAGATGTGGACAGAATTAGTTCTAGGGTATGAGGGTCCAGAGGAAACAAAAGAAACCAAAATCCAAGCCCTTAGACTTAAGTTTAATGCTTTTAAAGCTTTAGAAACAGAAACTGTTGCTCAAAATTATACTAGGCTTAAGATTTTGTTGAATGATTTGGAAAACAATGGAGTTGTTCTACCTAAGGCTGAGGTTAATGCTACATTTGTCAATAGTTTACCCAGAAAATAGCTTAGCCTAAACCAGACCTTAAAAGCAAATAATGCTATCAAGAATAATACTTTGGCCCAACTATTTGGTAGATATAACTATAAAGAAGGGCTAATTGACTCCATTTATAAATCAAAGACTGATAGGTTTACCACCAATATCACTAGTTCAAAAGCTCTTGTTGCTAACCATTCCTTTCAGGACAGTGACTCTGACATAGAAGAGGATACCAGAAGCAGTAAAGAATTTCTTGATGAATTGCATGCTGAGTTCCATGACAGAGCTCTTCTAGCTGACCAAAAGAGGTACTACAAGAGATCAGGTAGAGTTGGAGCTACCAAGGTTGACAAATCCAAGTTGTCATGCTACACTTGTGGAGAGACTGGTCATTTTCAGAAAGATTGTTGGTCAAACAAAACCTCCTCTCCAAGCGTTCCATCATCCAGCAACAACCACAGCAGCAAGAAGAAGTTCTCTACCTCACTTTTCAAGCAAACTTCCCACTCTGACTCTAAGGGAAAGAAGGACTACAAAGTCAAGTACAAAGCCTTGAAAGCTAAGCTAATGAAACTCAACCAAAAGGTTAAAGACGCAACAAAGAAAAAGGACAACAAAAAGACTAAATAAAGTCTGATTGCTACTTCATTTGAATGGGATGATGAACCTCTTACATCAGAGGATGAAGGAACCACTATTGTCAGAGCTTTTATGGTTGTCGCTGATGAAAAACCTGTTGTTGGAAAGAGTGAAGCTAGATCAGGTCAATGGGTGGACATCACAATGAAAAAGGTACAAAGATTGCTTTCTATGCCTGAAGGTCCTGATAGAGACCATGTCAGTGAATACACCCTAGTTGACCTCCACTTTGTGGAAGAGCAAAGAAAAAACCTGTTAAACAAGTTCCATAGTCTTAAAACTGAGTTAAATCTTTTTCAATCTGAATTAACAAATCTCAAACCTTTTGTGAATATTGCCAATCAACTTCAAAATGAGGTAAGCAAACTCTTCATTGAAAATGAGTCTTTAAGTGATGAAAACGCTGAACTCAGAAGAACCATAGAAAAGTGGAACCTGGCTCAATCCACTGTGGATGAAATAGTTGTTGAAGCCATTCCAGGTGATGTGGTTCAGGCTATAGGGGAAGGGTAGGTTCAAAAATCACATACATGTGCCCAATGTTAAATTTGTCCCTTCAGATGTTTCTTCTCCGTCTTCCACTTCTGTGGATGAGAAAAACTCTGACAAGAAATCGGACGCACCAGCACTACCCAAACTCGTCGGTGCTAACCCATCTGATTCCTTGTTTGGCCCAAAACCTCCCACCAAAACCTTTGGGACTTCAATTCTCAAAGTCGCTGATAAAGCGAACAAAAAGGTTTTTGTGGCCAAAGACTCCAACAAACCCACTCCTCCCCCTGAAGAGCTTTCACCCACGAAGAAACTTCTCCTCACCCTGATGGAAGAAGTAAGGGGTTTGAAAAAACAGATCAATCCCAGTGTTAACAGTCCATCTGTCAACTCTCTTGGTATCAAGCAGCTCAAAGGGGAGAGCGTTATTCAGACCTTGCGAACATTGTACTTTCAAAAATCAATCCTTTAAGGACTTCACTAAGAAACCTAAATGTATCACATGTGAGTCCACTGAACACACCTCCAGAGAGCATGAGGAGACCATTTTTGTTCAAAGAACAAGAACCTAATTAAGGTCAAAAACTCCTCACATGCCCTCTAAGAGACCTGAACCCAGACCCAGAGATAACTCTCAGGGTTACAGACCAAATCCCCCCTGCAAGTACTGTGGTTTCTTTGACCATCACTCTAATGAGTGTGAACATTATCCCAAATGTGACATATGTGGAAGCATGCGTCATGAAACTAGAGACTGCAACCAAAGAGGGGGGGGAAGGAACCAGAGAAGACCTAATGTCGCTGGTCAGCGACAGCATGGACCCACTGGAAAGTGGGTTCATCATCGAAACTAATCTGGATCTGTTATATCTATGCAGGCCTACTTAAAGAAATCTATTTGGTATCTGGATAGTGGGTGCTCCAGACACATGACAGGAGTTAAAAAATATTTGCATAGATATAAGAAGGACTCTGGTCCGAAAGTAGTATTTGGAGATGACTCCTCAGGGGCTAATGAGGGTTATGGGTCAGTGAATTGCAATGGTATAACCTTCACAAGGGTCGCTTATGTCAATGGACTAAAGCACAACTTAATCAGCATCAGTCAACTCTGCTATGCTGGTTTCAAAGTTCTGTTCACCAAGACCCAAGGAACAATCTTCAATCAGAATGATGATGTTGTTCTAACTGCACCCAGAATAAGGGATGTGTATGTTATTGACATGACATCATGTCTAGAAGGAAAGAACACATGTCTCTTTGCCAAAGCATCTGATAGTGAAAATTGGCTCTGGCATAAGAGACTTTCCCACCTTAACTTCAAGAACATCAACAAACTGGCCAAGAATGATTTAGTTGTCGGGCTTCCCTCTCTGACCTTCACCAAAGACAGACCCTGCTCAGCTGCGAAAATGGGAAGCATCACAGAGCCTCATTTAAAACAAAGCAATCATTCTCCATAAATAAGTGCCTCCATCTTCTTCACATGGACTTATTTGGGCCAGTAAAACCACAATCCTTCAATCACAACAAGTATACACTACTCATTGTGGATGAATTCTATAGATTTACATGGGTATTCTTTCTCAAAAGAAAGAGTGATGGAGCTGAAAGAATAATGTCTTTCATCAGAGAAATAGAGAACTTCAATGACCGCAGAGTTAAGGCTATCAGAAGTGATAATGGCACTGAATTCAAGAACCATGCCATGGAAGCCTTTTGTGATGAAAAGGGAATCTCACAGAACTTTTCAAACCCAGGCACCCCTGAACAAAATGGGTCGCTGAAAGAAGAAACAGAACTCTCATAGAGGCTGCCAGAACTATGCTCAGCGAATCAAGACTTCTAAAACAGTTTTGGGGTGCAGCTGTGAACACATCATGTTACACAAAGAATAGATCCATTATTGTGAAGAGACACGGAAAGACCCCTTATGAAGTGTATAGGAAGAGAGCCCCTGATGTAAGCTACTTCCATGTCTTTGGTTGCCCTTTTTTCATTCACAACTACAAAGATCATCTGGGAAAATTTGATGAAAAGTCAGATGATGGATTCTTTCTTGGATACTCTCCTACCTCCAGAGCTTTTAGAGTATTCAATATTCGCAGGCAAGAACTTGAAGAATCCATTCATGTTACCTTTAATGAAACAGACGCTGTCATTACTCACACCAACTCAGAAGAATGTGACATTGATTTCAATGAAGTTAAATCATATCCAAAGAATGATTTCTCAAATCCCAAGGAATCACCTCAAGTATGTCACAAGGACTTTCCATATGTTTATTCTTTTTATCCTCACTCAATCTCTGACATCACTCCAGAGGTTACAATTGCTGAATCTGTCACTCCACAACCCATAGAAGAGAATGCTGATCTTATCGCACCAATATCTCACTCATATGAAGAGATTATGGATGAACCTGCTGTGACTCCTGAACCTACTGAGACTCCTGCTCCTCAATCTAAATGGATTAGGAACCAAGATATTCTTCTAGTGAATATTCTTGGTGAACCCTCTGAGGGAGTCACCACCAGAGGAAAGTTGAGATATCTAGAAACCGCCTCAGTGAATGAATTCCTTTTCGCTGACTTTCTCCTTGAAGATGAACCCAAGAATGTGGCAGCTGCTCTTCTGGATGAAGGTTGGGTTGTTGCCATGCAAGATAAATTAAATCAGATCAAGAGAAACAAGGTGTGGACTCTGGTAAAATCTCCAACTAGAAAACAAGTAGTTGGAACTAAATGGGTCTATAGAAACAAGAGGGATGAAGCTGGCATGATAGTTAAAAACGAGGCTAGGCTTGTGGTGCTGGGGTACAATCAGTCTGAGGGTATTGATTATGATGAAACGTTTGCACCAGTGGCCAGATTGGAAGCTATCAGAATCTTCCTTACCTTTACAGCTTATATGGAGTTCACTGTATACCAGATGGATGTAAAGAGTGCTTTTCTAAATGGTAAGCTTACAGAGGAAGTATATGTCTATCAACCCCCAGGGTTCGATAGCAGTGACTATCCTGATCACGTCTGCAGACTTCACAAAGCACTTTATGGGCTGAAACAAGCGCCTAGAGCCTGATATGAAACTCTATCAAAATTTCTACTTGAAAATAAATTTGTCAGAGGTACCATTGACCAAACCCTGTTCACTTATAGGTCCAAGGGTGATGTCATTTTAGTACAGATTTATGTAGATGACATAAGTTTTGGTTCAACCAACATTACCTTGAGCAAACAATTTGCTAAACTTATGACCAAAAGTATGAAATGAGCATGCTGAAGGAACTAACTTTTTTCTTGGGTTTTCAAATCAAACAAAATTCAAAAGGAATTTCTATTTGTCAAGAAAACTATGTTAAGGATTTGCTCAAGAAGTATGATCTGTCTGATTGTGCATAAGTGAAATGCCCCATGCTTCCTCCCAACAACTTGGGAGCTGATGACTCAGGGGTCTCTGTTAATGAGACTTATATCGAGGCATGATTAGGTCATTAATGTACCTCACAACAAGCAGACCAAATATACAATTTGCCACATGTCTCTGTGCTAGGTACTAAGCTAACCCCAAGGAATCCCACCTTGTAGCTATCAAAGAAATTTCAGGTACTTAAAAGGATCTCACACACTGGGTCTCTGGTATGCAAATGGATTAGGCTTCAACCTCAAAGCATACTCTGACTCAGATTACGCTGGGTGCTGCCTTGATAGAAAGAGCACCTCTGGGAGTTGTCAAATCCTTGGAGGAAAGTTGGTATGATGGAGTGCAAAGAAACAAAACTCAGTGGCCATGTCATCAGCAGAAGCTGAATATGTAGCTTTCGTTGGTTGTTGTGCTCAAGTTCTCTGGATGAAAAGTCAGTTGGCTTATTATGGGATCAATTATGAAAAGGTTCCCATATTCTGTGACAACACAAGTGCTATAGCCATCTCCAATAATCCGGTACTTCATTCCAGAACCAAGCATATTGACATCAGGTATCACTTTATTAGAAACCATATTCTAAAAGGTGATATTGAGCTTCATTTTATACCCACTGAATACCAGCTCGCTGATATTTTCACCAAGCCTCTGGCTGAGCCAAGTTTTACTAGGCTGGTTACTGGAGCTGGGTATGCTCAATATTGGTAAACAAATCTGAAAAATGATCTTTGTCTCTGGGCATTTAAGGGAACTGAATGTAATGAGGTAGTTACATTCCAATGGGAGTTAATATATTCCTATATTTAATTCAAATGATTGTCCTTCAATGTCAACAACTTTCCCACTTTCCAAGGGGACTGAAAAATCACATGAAAGGTCAAGGGGTCCCACTTTTTCTTAAAAGGCAAACATTTGCATTTAATGCTTTAATTGAAAAACAGAAAAAACCTTTTTACAAGCCCTTAACTCATTTTCTTGTATCACATCATTCATATTTTTCACACACACATACTATTCATCTTCTTCTAATCCTCTAAACCTTCACTTCAAACAACAATGGCGTCTTCATCAACAAACCCCTCATTCACCGTCCAGGCTGCATCTAACGTAGACTTTGGGATTAACGATGGAAAGATTGCGCTTAACAACTGTGTGGCAATCCTCGAACATAACAATCCCCTTTATACACCATTGTTAACCTACTTGAAGAACTCTCCCATAGCCGAAGCCATCACACGAGAACCCTCAACCTGCTACTCTCAATACCTAAAGGAGTTCTACTAATCGGCCGAAGTTGATCTGACTTCTTCCCACATCACTTTCCACCTTTCCACCCATCCTCAACCTCTCACCTTCGACTTCACAACCTTTGCTAAAGTCATTGGACTTAAAGTAAATGAAAACATGATCGATGTGCCCACCAGCGCCACTATGAAGAAGGCCTTGGTAACTCTCAGGCCTCGAGATGATGATGACAAACCCTTCTCCTCCATTGCCTTCCAAAATAAATCCATGATCAAGGTGAATTACTTCTCGCCCATATGAAGGACGTTGATGCTATACATTGTAAAATGTCTAGGTGGAAACCAGGGATCACATGATCAGTTAAATGCATCCCAGCAGGCAATTGCTTATTGTCTAATTTGGGGATTAGATATAGGAATTGCCCTCATACTTTATACCGACCTCATTGCCAAGCTCGAGAACAAAGGGAAGAAAAACCGTCTGGCAACCATCTGCTACACCAGATATCTCTCTCTCTCTCGTTATAGAGGATATTCTTAGTGAGACCTACACCAATGACGAACTTCACTCCATTGCTCCCTATCACATCACTACAGCATCTCTGAAGACTCCTTTAGAAGATGAGGTGCCTCTCACTAGGCACATGTTAAGAGTTGCTGGTATGCTACCTGCTGGAGAAGAGGAGCCCTTGATCCCTCCACCAGAGGAGAATGCTGAAAGTATGGCTGATAAATCTTTGTTCAAGACCTCTGTGCAGTCTACTTCTCGTCCCAAGGCGCTGAAGGAAAAGAAGAAGAAGAGGAGAGACATCCCCCTTTCCTCTGAAACCCCTTCTGTTAATCCATCCAAAAAGAAGAACACCAAGAAACCCTCATCCCCAACTCAGGTGGATGAGGATAGAGAGCCCATCGATGACGAACAACTTGTGTCTAGCGTCTCCAAGTCTACATAGACTTCTAAGAACCTTTTTGACACTGATATCTCACATGTATTAGTCTGCCCTTCATTTTTTTTGAGGTTCACAAGAAATCACTCTCAAATGTCTGTAGGAGAGAGTGATGAAGTTTAGGGTTTTCCTCAACCCATAGAGTGTCTGTGTCAGCACCTAGATCTCTTAGGATTATCTGTACACTCTGTCTTGGCACTAGGAAATGATTCATTTGTGCTCATAACGCACCCCGATGATCCTTCACCCTCTGGACTGTGCTTTTACCTATAACAACTTGAGCACGCTATAGGTCCCGACCCATAGTCTCTTCACTTCACGTGGACTCTGGGTCCCCTCATAAGAGTCCCAAAGAATTTATTCTTTCGGGGGACTGAATAATCACCCTCAGTCTTCCTAGGGGCAGTGATAAAAGGTAACCTTTACCTTCAAATAATTCACAACTAAAAGAGTCTCAAGGAGCAATCCTTCAGGGGGATCTGGATAATCAAACCTAGCTATCCTAGGGGCAGAGAAAGGCAACCATTCCCATATCATGTTTCACAACTAAAAGAGTCCCAAGGAGCAATCCTTTAGGAGGAGCTGGATAATCACCCCCAGCTATCCTAGGGGCAGCGAACGGCGACCATTCACCTCATAGAATTCACAAATCAAAAGAGTCCCAAGGAGTAATCCTTATGGGGGAGCTGGATAATCACACCCAGCTATCCTAGGGGCAGCGAATGGCGACCCTTTAACATATCTGTTTCACAATAAAAGATTCCCAAGGAGAAATCCTTAGGGGGGGCTGGATAATCACACCCAGCTTTCCTAGGGGCAGCGAATGGAGATCTATAACTTCATTTTATTTCACACTTGTTACTAACAAATGTTATAACAGGCTCACAATCTTCATGAAGAACAGCAGAACGATGAGGCTTATTCCATTGCTAAAGCCTCTAAAAATGATCTAGATGCCATGTCTGACATTGACTCCATGCCTGAAGATGAGGTTTTTATCATTGAAGATGATCTTACCATTTCAGACTATGCAGACATGGATGCTGATGATGACCAAGTCACATCTGAGTTGAAGCCCATTCCCTTCCCATCAACACTTAATGTTCAAGAACTTGCTGCCAAGCAGCTATGGGACCAGCGGCTTAGTACACCAACCCTAGTCCCCTTCCCAACTTTGCCAAATGTCATGGAACTACGGGCAAAGAAACACTTAGAAGATTTGCAAAACCTCAAGCCTATCACTGTTCCAAGAATGAAAGATGTTCAAGAACTGGCCGCTGAGGAGATATGGGTTAAGAGGGGAGACATCAGTATCACAAAGCCCAAAGTCACAAATGATGTTATCCTTTCTGAAATACAAACTCTCACACATGCTGTTGAAGAACTCACAACAAACTTAGAGACTTCCCTACTCTCATCTGTGCATTTCTCTCTGACTTCATTGCTTCCGCAACTACTGGGAAATGCTTTAAAAACTCAACTCCCAGTGGTTATAGACCAGAGTCTACAGCAGTACATGCCATCAGTCCTCACAGCAGTTGTCAAGGCTAATGTCGCTGCTATTGCCAAGGCATCTGAACCTTCTAGGAAACTGCTTTAGGAACTCTTATAGGAAGAACTTAAAGAAATCTGTCTCTTTGTACATCAAGAATTCGTTAAGTTCCATAGAGCATGAATTCTGCTACTTCCACCTCTGAAGAAGAAGATGATGCTCCACCTAAGGGGGAGCAATCACTTAAACAACTTGCACCCACAAAAGAGATCCCCACACCAAAACCCATCAGATCTTTCAAACCCATCACTGAGGTGGCAAAGGATAAGGGAAAAGGTATTGCCACTGAGGTGTCAGAAACAACCCTGCACTCCCTTTAAGAAGAAGGTGGATCCACTGCCAGACACTCTTATCTGAACAAATTTAAAAGCGCAGATGAACCACCACTAACCCCAGAGCAGGCAAAGGCTCAAATCATGGATCAAAAGAGGTTAGCTGACATTAGAGCTGCTTAAATCAAGACAAAGAGGCTCTGAACAAACTACTCTCTCCAGCTGTAAAGGAAGCTCAGCTAAATAAGCTCAAAGAACTTTAAGTCAAAAGGAGCAACCTTCAAAAGGAATATGAGAGAATAGTGGACCAAAGAGCAGATCCTGGACAAATCACCAAGTACACTTGTTACACTGATAAAGATAAGAAAGTACTGATGACCTTATACAGAGATAATCAAATAACCAACTACAAAGTCTTCAGTGATTTTAGACTCAGAGATCTGGGCCTCTCTAAATGGTTGGAAGTGCTGTCTCTTGCCCAAAAGAAGACTGGGCCTGGTGTTGCCCAAATGATGAAAAACATACAAGTTAAGCTTAATTGGGTAAGAGACACTGCTAAGAAGCTGAAGCAACCTCTGCCTCCCCAACTATCACAACAACAACTAACTCAAGGACAAAGAAAAAGGAAAACCCCAATGGGGCCTCTAGTAGAGAAGCTAGTCACTGAGAACGTTGTGGTAGATGGAATGTACAGAAACCTTGTACTTCCTAAATAGATTGCTAAGCCAGTGGGTGGCCAAGTTTACTCAGTACCAAAGATAGTATTGGTATTCATGAATGGGAACTGTGAATACTGCTTCCAGAAAAAAGGTGAGTTACACTTGGCCTCATCCATACAACTCATCATACTCAAACATGGCATGCTCAAAAACTGCAAGGAAACCAGTGACTTTGAATTCGAGATGGAGTTAATCATCAAATCCAGGGCTGATAAAGTTGAAGCTCAAAGAATTGTGGACCAAGGCCTTGATCGCTGAAGAACCTTTTATTTTTTATTTTTACACCACTGGGTGTTCATGTAATAGGTTAGGTTTTTTATGATGAATAAAACTCTAAGGTATGTTTGTTAAAAATATGTGTAAGAAGAAGTTGTGTACTCACTTACAATAATTCTAGACTTAGTATAATTTGTAAACAAATAGGGGGAGATTGTTGGGCCAATGAAAGTTTTAACTATGGCCCAGTCTAGATTTGTTTAATTAGACTAAGTGTTACTGACCGCTGAGAGGACCAGCGACAGAGACCAGACCAGTGGAAGGCAAAGCCTCAGCTGCCACACCAGGAACATTCAAGTCAAAGACAACGTCAGAGAAGTCAAAGACAATCTGAAGTCATACTTACCAGCGATTATGAATAGCTGGGATGTAGAAGGAATGTGCTGGTGTTCAAGGATCTCTGAGTTGACAATACTCAGAGATCACTTAAGAACCCTAAAAGTCTGATACAAGCAAAGCTTGTCTAATCCTTTATAGTTTAGGCGGGAGAATCTACAAAGTGTTTTGAGCGGGACAAAACAAGAGATTTAAGATAAATCCTAGTACGACCTAGTGGGAAAAAAGGTGAACAGTTGGCAGAACTGTTCACCTAAAGTTGTTTAAAGGTATGTCTCGATTTGGACATGCATTTAATACGTTGTACTCTTCCACTCAGAAGATGACACATATCAACTACTCCCACTAAGGAAGCAACCTCGTACTACTATAAATAGGAGTAAGAAAGAAGAGTTAAATCAACCCTTGTGCTTGGATAAATTATCTAAGTTCTTTCTCCATTTAGAACCTCTGAGCCCTCAGCTGTCTACCAGCGACTCATAGGTTCTCTTGTAAACTTGAGTCTCAAATAGAGTTTACTTGTTCTAGGGTTCATTTCTTATTGTCATTCAACGGGTGTATTCATAGCACTTTGTAATACTTTGTTTATAATAATTAATAAAGCATTACGCGTTTGAAAAGTATTTCGTTGTGTATTTGTGTTTATACGAGTAATAGTTTCGACAATTGTTATATTTAGGGACTTTCAAGAGGGAATGAGGCTTCGGCCGGTGCCAAGCCTGCGAAGGCAGTGGCAGCCGACGGCTGCAGCCACAGATGCATAGCCGCTGGTAGCGACCACCCAGCCGCCAGCTAGGCGTGGTGTTTGGTGCTTTGTTTTGTCTCGGTTTCGGGGCTCGGGATTACTAAAAATTAATATGTTTAATTAGTTAAATTAGTTAAATTAATTAATTTATGTCATGTATAATTAAGTTAACTTTTAACTTAGGTTATATTTATTTAATTAAATAAAACAGGTTATTACCTAAGTATTTATTTAGGCTTAATTAAATCAAACAATGACTTAATTTAATTAAATAATATAATGTAAAGTTTATTAATTTAACCATGACATGTTATTAATTAATAAACCATGTATTTTTCATTATCAATTAATAATCACTTTAGCCTAAGTATTTAATTTAATAAAGTTTACTAATAAATTATCATGACTTAACATTTGATTAATAAGCACTAGCTTATATTTTTAGACTTATTAATCTAGCTTATTTCTATTTATGGAAACTTTATATTTCAGGAAACTTACTATTTTTGGAAACTTTCTATTTTTAGAAAGTTACTATTTTTGGAAACTTTCTATTTTTGGGAACTTTCTATTTTTGGAAACTTTCTATTATTGGAAACCTGCTATTTTTAGTAAGTTACTTATTATGACACTACAAGTATAGTAATACAATAATACATGAAATACATAATCAAAATACATGTAAAACATGAATAAATACAAGACAACATTTAAAACAGTAAAACATGACAAGAACATATATAATAAGTAAGAATACACAGAACCAGTAACACACTCAGTAATCAGACAACTCATACACGTCCCTTATTTATGTAGTATCCGCGAAGTCGAAGTAGATCGTTCAGCTTTCCTTCTAGCTTCACTACTGGACACAAGGTACGGATATTCCGTCCTTCAGTATGGACATTCTTTCCTTTATTAGGATTCTTCGTTTGCAGCCATCTGTTTTCTCTAGTTATTTTATATGTTTTGAATGCTTATGTTTTATTTTAAATGCCTGAGTTATATATACATGCATGCCAGTTCATCTAGTTATAGAGGTACCATAACCATAACACTGGAGGCACCAGTGTTATGACTTCCCCACGACGGAGTGATTGCTCGTGGTGTCCCTTTCAGTTTTGGCCATTTAGTTATATTATCATGTGGAGCGTATGGGTGCATCCTAGTTACATGTTTTTTAAGATTTTCATGGTGAATGTGGTGTGTGCCTTGCATCCTTCACAAGGAGTTGATCCCTCCTACCCATACCAGTATAATTAGAGGCAACCCCTCTAATTGCATGATGATGTCACCCCTCTAACTATTCATGCACGTTGATACCTCATGACCTATATGGGCTCTTGGCTAAATTTAAAATACACTTTTTCATAAGTTAATCATAAGCTTTTCAAACTATAAAACCAGTTTTATAAACATGTACCAGGTTTTCCAGGACTTATACATTTCCGCTGCTATTAGTCTTTATTATGCTTATGTCATTCATACTATGTTATATCCATTCACTGAGCGTTTAGCTCAGCCGTTTCCTTTCCATGTTCCCAAACGGCAGGTACTCAAAGACGCACTTAGGACCTTGAGAGTATGCGCATCTGGACAGAACCTATCCAGCCTCCTTTACTTTATGCATTTCCATACATTATTTCTTTTGGACACTGTTTAGTCCTTTCCTTGCAGTACTTATATTTCATGTGTGTGCGCTTATGTTGGACTACTGATGTTTGAATCTGGTATTTCCCTTTATGGTCATTTAATGTTTTTAAGACATTTACCTTGCATGCTTTGATGACACACCATAATTATCTTGTGATATTCCATTTATCAAAATGGGGTGTTACAAGAGCTGCCCAAAGGCGTATCTAAAAACATAACCCGAACATTAAGGATAAACTATCAAATCAAAAAAGGAGAAACCCGACAAACACTACAACGAAAGTAGAAGAGAATAACTCAAAGGCCCAAAAGAGATACCCAATAATAAAATGGGAAATAAAACGCAAGTCCTTAAACGAAGGCACACTTAACAGTGAAGAGATGGCAGGATAATGAGAGCCGGAATACAAAAACAAGACATATGCCAAATCGGGCTAACCAATCGGCAATTGTACATAGGCTCCGCAAGCCTCATTATAGAACACCACCAAGGCTGCCACTCACTTCAGAAGACGGATTGGAAAGAAGAATCCCTACACATAAAATCAATCAAACATTGCGCAAATACTAAAGAGAAACACCACCAGATAAAGAACACAAAAACAGGAAAGATACCGCTCTAGACAAGTCAAGACACTCCTAATAACACAAAAATACCACCAAGACTAAAGAATGTCAGGCTAACACTCATACGCCCAATAAACAAATTCCTGGACGGGCAGAAAGGTCGAAATAAGAAATCTAATCCAAGACTTCTTATCTATAAAGACAAGAGCATGGACGGCCCACACAAGCAGATCACCATACATAAAAGACTCCCAAAAAAGACGAATAACCACAAACCCAAAAAGGATAAAACTGAAACAGAATTTAAACCTTGAATCTCAAGCATCAAGCAAAAAACCAAAATGCAAGACACTATCAATCAGACCACTAACAACACAAAAAATAAGTGCTCTCAGCAAAACAATCTCAGCAAGCCATCCGCATCCCGCAAAATCAGCAAAACAAGAAAGGTTGTGAAGCACTATAAATGGAAGGAAAACGGCAGGCTTAGCAGACACGGAACCCGGGCTTGCAAAGAAGAACAAAGGGAAACAATCCAAAAAGAAAAGAAGAAAGCAAACCAGAAAAAAATCTTGAACAAATGGTAGGAAGAAAGAAAAGCAATAGAAGACGGAACATGCAAGCTAAGGCATAAGCAAAAGCAACCAACAGGATGAAACATACAACATCTGTAACTTGCAAAAATATGTGCTACATCTAGACCTACTTCTATAGAAAGTCCTAAGTAAGTGTAAGCCCTCGAATGTAAGCCACGGACGACTATCGACTAGCAGGCAGAGGCAACCTTTATTCTTATTATCATATACTTAGTTCTTTATACATTTTACAAAAATTTAATGAAACGTGGAGACTAGCTACATCCACACAAGTTTTTTCTTTTCAAACAAACTTTACTTACATGACAAACTTACAAATGATAAGCCGCGCGCACAATATTATCTCCGTGATAATGAACGAGAATTACATGACAAACTTGAATGAAGTATGTAAGAGGCATTGCAAGCCCAATACGGGAGCTCTCCCAAAGAAAATCCCATCAATATAACAATAGATAACATAAAAGCCGTACCTACCAAGCAGTGTGCAGATAAGGAAATATCCTAAAAAGAAAGCCACACCCACTAAGTAGTGTGCAAAAGAACAACAAAAAATGGGCATTCCCAAACAAAAGCCACACCCACTAAGCAGTGTGCAAAACAAAGGATCTCCCGAACAAAACCACACTCATTAAAACAGTGTATAACGGGACCAAGAGGGACCATCATAGGTTACAAAAAAAATGTCTTAGATACAAATCACAACGCGCATAATGTAAAAATAGCTACAAGGAAAAGACTAAGAAGTGTTCTACAAACAGCAGTAGTGACAACAGTCCTAAAAACAAAAGGACCAACATCTACAAAGAAACCAAAAGAAGCAATGGCATCTAGAAACTGAAGGAAGTAAAACCGGCAGAACCAGACTAAACATTGTAATCTGAAACATTCAAGGAATAAGTGGTAGCCGCAACACCTCCAAAACCCGAGGAACCAGCTTCCCCGAATACACTACCTGGTACAAAGAAAAAAGGTAAAGACTCGAGCAAAGGGACACCCATAACACCACTAGAAGGAGAATTAGCAGCATGAATAGACAACCTAGCACGGATCTCTCCCAACAAAACAGCAGGGGAAACCTAATATAGCCAATTTAATATTGGAAATATGTGTATAAGAGATTAAGTATCGTTTCCTCCTTGACTCGACTCGAATTGAAATCCAATTTTATCGTAGAGATTAATTGTTTTCGATAAATAGTACTTGTTTGGTTATCTATTTCTAATTAAACTTAAAAAATGGGAATATACTTTTAGGCTAAGGAATATGTAAAAATAAAAGCACAATTAATTCACATAAAATTAATCTAAAATGCAAAATAAAATTATACTAAAATTTAAAATTTAGATTCAACTAAATAAATCTAAGATGCATGATGGTTGTAAAAATACACTTTTGTTTAGGAAAACAAAGAGCGTAATTAGGGTAACTACGACGGTTTATGAAAACCGTGCACAAATGACCTAAAGGTGAGTTCGTTCTCAAGGAGGCTTGTGTGTTAAGTGTTAAGACTTGATTAAATGTTTGTGATTAATATTATGAAGAAAAAAAAGAGAAATGATGACGATTACGATCAAAATTAAACTACGACGAAAGACGTAAACGTAAAACTATAAAACGTGAAGAAATTTAAAAATTATCCTAAAAATTCCTAGAAATACAATAAATCCTAAGAAATGTAATTAGAGTTTATAAAAAATCAAAAATCACTTAAACCTTTTATTTAATTAAATAATAATTTTTAATGCTAATTAAAGCCCAAAAAATCAATTTCATTAATAAAAAGCCTAAAATGAAAATTTTCAATTTTTAAACCTCTAAAATAATTTAATTAAGCTAAAAACTATTTTTTAAAAAATTTAAAACTAATTAAAACTATTTAAAATGATTAAAAATTAAAATTAAATATTAAAATAATATTAAAAATTCAAAATTTATAAAAATTCTAAAAACATGCAAACTACTTTATTTTAACTTAATAGAACCAGAAATGAAAGTAAAATGACCTAAATACCCCTATTGGGCCTCCAAATGGGCCAAAACTCAAAACAACCCAAGCTTAATAGGCTTTTTGGCCCAATAAGCAAAAAGTTATCCAAATAAGCTGAAAAGTTCCAGTCTAGCTTAAAATTCAAATTTAAACACAAAACTCTAAAGGCCCGAAAGCTGAATCAGTGCTTATCACAGCTTAATAAGCAAACAACTTATTCTTAATGGGCTTTTTGGCACATTAAGCCATAAGCTAATGTCATAAGCTGAAATTTGACACACATCCTTCTAATGAGATTATAAAGCTTTTTGTAAAAAGAATTTTTGAATAAGCCCAAGAAATAAACCTGAAATAAGCAAAAGCTCTTTACACAAAACGACAAAATAGCCGTTTTCGAGTTCTAGACCACTTCAAAGGCTGATTCAACTTGCAAAAGGTTTTAAATCACTTAATTAAGCTTAATAACCAAAAAGATTTCAAATAAACACACTAAATAAGCTTTTGGGCCTTTAGAGATTTGTGTTTAAAATTGAATTTTAAGCTAGACTGGAACTTTTCAGCTTATTTGGATAACTTTTTGCTTATTAGGCCAAAAAGCTCATTAAGCTTGGACTGTTTTGAGTTTTGGCCCATTTGGAGGCCCAGTAGGGGTATTTAGGTCATTTTACTTTCATTTCTGGTTCTATTAAGTTAAAATAAAGTAGTTTGCAAGTTTTTAGAACTTTTTATAAATTTTGAATTTTTAATATTATTTTACTATTTAATTTTAACTTTTAATCATTTTAAATAGTTTTAATTAGTTTTAAAAATTTTAAAAATAGTTTTTAGCTTAATTAAGTTATTTTAGAGGTTTACAAATTGAAAAATCTCATTTTGGGCTTTTTATTAATTAAATTGATTTTTTTGGGCTTTAATTAGCATTAAAAAATTATTATTTTATTAAATAAAAGGTTTGAGTGGTTTTTGATTTTTTGTAAACTATAATAGCATCTTTTAGGATTTATTGTAATTTTCTAGGAGTTTTTAGGATAGTTTTTAAATTTCGTCACGTTTTACGGTTTTACGTTTACGTCTTTCGTCGTAGTTTAATTTTAATCATAATCGTCATCATATCTCTTTTCTTTCTTTATAATATTAATCACAAACATTTAATCATGTCTTAACACTTAACACACAAGCCTCCTTGAGAACGAACTCACCTTTGGGTCATTTGTGCACGGTTTTCATAAACCGCCGTACTTACCCTAATTACGCTCTTTGTTTTCTTAAACAAAAGTGTATTTTTACAATCATCATTTTGGCGCCGCTGCCGGGGAGGTGTGTTGTGTTTTGATTTGATCAAATTTTGTTTTTATATTAACTATAATAAGTATTTGTGTGATTAGCACTCAAATCACACGTATTATCGGTTTTTCGTTTTTGTGTGAATATTATTACTATATTGTATACGTATCACAATAAAATAACAAGTACTCCAAAAGTGTGAAAACACAACCTTAATTTGGAATTTCATCACTCAATCATTGTATTCGAATCTCAAACAAAAAAAGGCAAAATAGATAATTACTTTCGAGAAGCTTAATTTTAGTTAACACAAACTATAAGGTGGGTATAAGGCGGTTGTATTTCACGACCTAAGGGAAAAAGGGTCTTAAGTTCTTAGCGCCGCCTCGTTTCCCCCGCTTGCTTGTGCGTGTTAAGAGAAAAAGGGCTAATCGAGGGTTTGCCAACCAAAGTATTACGTATCTATATATTTTCTTGGTTTCAAAAGATTAAACCCTCTTGAACGTTTTGGTGTTCCACCAACGTTCTAAAGTCATCGAAGGCTCTCACTTCACGTGATCGTTTTCATTCCTTGAGGCTCCTTTAATCGAGAGATTTGATTTGAGGAGACATTTGTAGATCTGTGTCTACATAATACATCCAAAAATCCAAAAAAAGTACAAACAATCAAAAGCACACAAAAGTTGAAAAAGAAAAAACACCAAAAAGAATCTTCTTTGCTCATCCCCACGTTGTATGTGACGTTTATGCAATCTCGTAACCAAGTAAGATGTGTACGTAAACGTAGAAACTGAAAAGAAGGAACGCCTTCTAGTGAAGAATCTCTAAGTGAGGAACCTATTATAGAACGAGAAGCTACCATGGCTAATCGTACTCTGATGGAGTTGCTTCAAGCACCCACCGAGGGTTTTGGAGAAGCCATTGTGATTCCTGCCATTCTTGCGGAGAATTTCGAGATCAAGACGGGTTTAATGTCTATGCTTCAAGCAAAAAAGTTTCGCGGACATGAAAAAGACAACCCACATTATCACATTAGGCAATTCAATCGTCTCACTGCAACTAGCAAATTTAAGGATGTGCCCCACGACGTCATTAAGATGATGTTGTTTCCATACTCGTTAGATGGACCCGCCAAGATATGGCTCGAGAAAGAACCCCCAAATTCGATTTTGACGTGGGGTGATCTCGTTTCTAAGTTTGTGAATTAATTTTTCCCACCATCTAAAACAACACATTTGAAAAACGAGATTTCAAGATTTACTCAAAGGTCTAATGAGAATTTTTCTATAGCTTGGGAGAGATTTAAAGAAATGCTACATGAATGTCCACACCATGACTTTTCCGAATTACATCCAATTGACACTTTTTATAATGGGCTTAATGATCATGGACGAGATTATTTGAATGCCACCGCGGGTGGTAATTTTTTGTGCAAAACGATGAGGTTTTGAAAATAATTGAGAATAGGTCTAAGGTTTATAACCCTCGTAACACACTGAGTGTTGCCACTATGGGTTCATCTGTAAAACCTCTGATTTTACCTTATTGACTTTGTCAACTGTTGTACTCTTTATTTTGGAATCTGTATAATTCCACTTTTATATGACTTATTATTAATCATATATCTTTGTCATACTATCTTTCACATTTTTTTTTACATTTATATGAACCCTTGGTCATTATTGACTACTCTGGCAATTAACTGGCCACCTGAATGAACAAGGACTCAGCACCTCAGTACACATTTTGAGATAAACTATATCTTTACTTAATTAAATTATTAAGTACATGGACTTATTTTTATATGTATATATTTACATATATTTCATAATAGGAATAAACACCTAACACTTTAAAAAAATGTACATTATTTTACATTGACATTTATTTAATTTATTCAAGTAAAATATTTATAATGATGTATTCATTATATACTTTCACTAAATTACATAAAGGTTTAACTAAAGTACCTATAAACTTAACAAATGCATACAATATCATACAAGAACTATTATTCTCATCCAACACTTGATACAAGTTAACACAATTATCCTAAAAACCCCTATGTGTGCCTTGTATATATGTATATACTTACATATCCATAATCATTTCACTAACTTGCAAGCATAAACATGTGCATCCACTAATACACTATGTCTTACACTTTCCTTACACACCTTACCCATTTTCATACTTCACCATGTTTAGAACATACACATACACTATTTGGAGTCATTCTTGTCCCCTTTGACGTCTTAAAACACACGACCACAAACACAAAAGAGGAAGGAAAGGAGTTTTCTAGTTTAAGCATGTGGGGATATCTTGCATATCTTGTAAGTATCTAACCAAGATCCTCATAAGATTCATGGTACTAACATAGATATCATTGGATCCTCTCTTTCCTATTATAGCCAAGACACACACCAACACAAATCATTTGAAAACCAATCTTACTTCACTCTCTCTCAAGAACACACGGATACAAGCTTTTACTCCATAACCAAGATCTTCAAGCTCATTTACTATGTCTCAACGCACTTAAATACTAATCATTGTCAACCTCTACAAGTATCTTGATCTTCAAAACAATAAAAGGAGCCCTAGCTACCCTAGTGAAGCCCACGGCTTGATTTTTGGTTACAAGGATCACCATTGTTGAAACCAAGCTCTCATCCCTACTCATTCTCTTGTTCATTCCTAGATCCACCTAAACAAGTAAGTAACCTAAAACCTATCTTTCAATATTTTTATATTCATTCACGTAAACTTAAATATGCATTCACTAGTAAAAACTTGATGTTGAAAACAAAACTATGAAAACCCTAAACCTAAATGGGTCACGGCTAAAAATGGGTTATGTGTTAAGATGATATAAAATCTTGATAACCATGATGAACATAACCTTATGTATTTGTTAAACTAGAAAAACTATTAAAAACTTAACCATGCACATATTGGACGTAGGGTTTTAACCCTATGGTTCAATATTGGTTAATCTTGTAATGTTTAAACAATCCTAGAAACACTAGATCTATATTACTAGTTGCCTTAGAATTATAAGCTCACTATTTTTGCCTTATAGGATTTAGCTTTTAAGCCCACTATAATAAGCTTGCCTATATAAACTCCATTTTTGTTAAATAATGTTTTCATAAAACTTTTGGTGTCAAAACTATAACTTTATAAAGTTTCGGGTTAAAAACATAGATCTATAAATATTTTGGACTAAAATGATAGATCTATGAAGTTTTGGGTTAAAATGGTAAATCCATAATGTTTCGGATTAAAAATGGTGAATATGATACTTTCGGGTTAAATTGTAATTTTATTAAGTTTAGGGATCTAAATGAACATGTATAGAAACTCATATTATCAAAAGATTAACTTAAGGTTTAATTTTGTAAAATGCCGAGAGTTGAGGGTAGTGTTTTGACACTATCCGAAACTCCAAACTTAACACAAGGACTTAAATGAGATTATTACAATGTTAGGGTGATTTGTGTAACTTAGTAAGAACCTAGGGACCCCCTTGCCTTTTTCCGAAACTTAATAGCAACCCTAGGGACCTATTTTGCCAACCTTGTAAACTTAAATAAACCCTAGACAACCCTAGGGGCTGTTTTGGCATAAGCCGAAAGTCAAATGGAGTCCTAGGGGGCATTTTTGTAACTTGTTTTAAACCTAAAATAAGCCAAATGTTAGGAGGATCAAAATTGACATTTTATGAAACTTTTACAAACCCTAGTTACACGTGTAACTAGGGAGGGACCAATGTTGTAGTTACTAGACACATTTAGAAACCCTAGGGGTATAAAGGTAAATAACCGCGGCTAATTATATAAATAGAGGGACTAAAATGTAATTTATACAAACTATAACAAACCCTAAATTTACTATTTATTAATACCCGATATTTAAAACGTAAAACGTAAATAAACGTAACATTCGTTATTTTTTCAAACTTATAATTTAATAGTTATACACACTACGAGAACGTGGAATTTAATTAAAATGTTATACATTTTTACGAACGTTATTTATATACATTATTAAAAATGATTAACGTATAAAAATAAATATATTAATTATATTTATTTTCTATCACTTTAAATATATACAAAACTTCCTTTATAAATATTTAAATTATTTTATAAGCAATACAAGTACAAGAATACTAATTAAACAGGTTAATTAATTTAATAATATTATTTATTTTATACTTAAAATAAATACTACTATAACTTGTACAACGATGAACTAAAATACAGATATCGTAATAAAATGCTTAAAACCAGTTTAAGCATGCCCAGACTTGTTTTGAAACTTTTATGCATTATGTTATGCATTTACTGAGACCTTATAATTATTTAGGTCGTTGACTGTATCGTGAGCATCATATCAGATTTACTTGTGACTATTTGTTGTACTACTGAGGTGAGTTCATGGCCCCACTTTATATATTGACAAACTTTAAAACCTTTTTATTGGGAAGAAAACATGCAACATATTTTATTTTATGGACATAAATTGAACTGTGAAACCTTTGATTACACTTGCCTATTGTAGATGAACCCGCATGACCCGTGCATCTGAAACTGTTAGAATTATTGAATTACATGAGTGTTATAAATAGATCTATTTGGGATTAACCATCCCCATTTGGGTGAGTCATGCTCACTGTGCCTAGGCCAGGACAACAGATGTTTCACATGTCAGCACTTATTATTTTTTGGGTGCCTTCTTATAAGGCGAAGGGTCGTTATTTGTTAAGGGCTTAACTGTCAAGTCTTTATTTCAGGCAATATGGGAATGTAATTACTTTTTTATTATTGGTGCTTTGTGCATTACTACTATAGTGAATGTTTATTGTCCAAACTTATTTTATTAAACATGTGAATTCACCAACTTTATGTTGACTCTCTAAGCATGTTTTCTCAGGAAACTGAAGCAGGTATTGGTGTGCATGGAGTCAAGCATCATGATAGGCTGCATTTATAAAGCTCATCTAGGGTTTTATAAACTGGGGAATAATTCAAACTGTTGAACAGTGTTTAAGACAATTTTAATAATTTTTGCACTTTTATCCATGTAATAAATGTAATGATAATCTTTTATCTGCTGCTCTATACGCTATCTGCTGTTGATCCACCTACGTGACACCCAAATATTATTTTCGCTGCATTTGACTCAATTTGGGGGTGTCACAGAATGGTATCAGAGCGATAGTTATAGAGAACCAGAACAAAATTAAAATAAATATAAAAATAAAAATTTTATATAAACTGGACTTAACTGCTTTAATAATCTTTTGGGATTTTCGGGACTAGAATAGTTAAGATATAGAGTGTAGAGCATACATTCTTACGTGGCTATTTGTGCATTGATTATTAACATCCGGTTAATTAATCTCTTAAGTATTAACGTAACCTTTTACATCGCCATGTTGAATGGCATTATTATATAATTTAATCATTATTCCCAAAAACTTTTAACTTGAGTAAGTTTATACTTATGTCAATTAAAACGATATTATTTTCAGATTACTATGGCATCACCCACTGATAATCCTGCCGCCGTATCGCCGACATCGGTCTTGCATGGATGGATATCCGCCAGCGACACAGACGACAGTCACGCTTCTGGTGACACCGCTCTCGTTGCTGCCCTCATCGCTACTCCACCTGTTTCACCTATTTCCCCTGCTGGGGAAGAGGTTCAGTCGACTGTTGCCATACTACCCTTACCACCAGTTTCCTCACTACGGGACTACACACCCGAGTCTCTGCCGCCTCCTAAGAGGAGGTATGAGTCACCTGTCGACTCTACTTTTGAGGTCGGCGAGGGTTCGGGTACGAGGCGTGTGGATCCTGTCCAGGCCCAGATCACTACACTGGCCGCACGCCAGGCACAGGATGTTGCAGAGATTCATGCTCTACTGGCCGATGGACAGCTTGGACGCACTGCTCTGTTGACGCGTCAGTACCTTCTATGTTGGACTGTTAGTGCTGAGGCACACGCTGCCCGTGGAGCATGGTCCACGACTTACCGTTCTCTCCAGTGGTTGTTGGAGGAGAATGAGTTCCTCCATGAGCAGATCTACCCACTGTAGAGTCAGCAGACTGAGACTCATACCGCTCTCATGTCCATGGAGCAGACGCTTTCCATCTTCTTCGATCTCCAGGACGTCCGTCATCAGGGATTGACATCAGAGACCACTTATCTTCGGGGAGTTCAGCAGACCCTCAGAGACCAGTTCTTGGAGGCACTCCGACTCCCTAAGGAGACCCGAGAGGCCATGACTTCGATGCAGGATGCCATGCAGGCACCAGCCGTCTCATCACCACCAGTCGCACCAGCCGTTTCTGAGGAGTCTGTTAGGCATGAGTAGACTAGGTGTACTAGATCTTTTATACATCATGATAAGCTATTAGGGTTGCATCCCGGCTATCATGATATAGGACCTCATGTATTTGTACTTTCTTTTTATCAGTTGTATCATTGTACTGTACTATTTAGATTAGGGATTCGTAGACGATGTACTTTATATTATGTGTACCACCATCCCAGACAGGCGGTCTGTGCTCTGTCTTGGATTGGTTGTGCAATTTGTATTGTATTCCTATTCTAGACATATGGAATGTACTCATCAGCTTTTGTTATATCCTGTACTGTATTATATAATAAACTTTTAAACAGGTTATCCAATTTGTTGTGAAGTCTATGCATGAATTTCTTTTTGTGTATTTATATAAAACTGTGCTAACACCTTAAACTAATGATTTCATTTTTGTGTATAATTATAGAAAAATGGTAATCACTAGAACGAACCCCAACAATGCCGACACTACCCAAAACGTCACTACTGCCCAACTAAGGGAAATGATTGATCAAGGCATCGTAACTGCGATGGCCGCCAGCAGAACCGTGGACGATAGTCAAAACTCCAACAACCGCCGGAATAATCAGACCACCAGGGGTTGCTCTTACCCCGACTTCTTGAAATGTAAGCCTTCCTACTACAAGGGCAAGGAAGGAGTGGTGGAACTGATGCAGTGGTTTGAAAGGTTGGAGACTGTGTTCCGCATCAGCGACTGTGCAGAAGAGAACAAAGTAAAGTTTTTCACCTGCACATTACTTGAGAGTGCTCTTACTTGGTGGAACTCTGTATTTGCTACTCTTGGACACGACGCTGCCTATGCTCTCAACTGGACTGAACTGAAGGAGAGAATGACAGAGAAATTCTGTCCAAGGGGAGAGATGAAGAAACTTGAAATCGAATTGTGGGATCTCAAATGCAGTAACAATGACATCACTGCATACAACCAAAGATTCCAAGAGTTGACTCTAATGTGTACCAGAATGTTTGTGAAGGAGGAAGATAAGATTGCTAAGTATGTTGGTGGACTCCCAGACGCCATTCATGACAGCGTACTCGCATCTCGACCTACTATTGTCGAGAATGCCATCAAGTTCGCTACTGAACTGATCAACAAAAGAGTCTGTACCATATCGAGAGGCAAACTGACAACAAGCGAAAGGCAGATGAATATTTCCGTAGTCAGCACCAGCAACATCCTAAAAAGCAAAATGCTGGGCAAGTTTACAGTACTACCACTGCAGGGTCTAAGTCGTACGTGGGCGCAAAACCTTTGTGCTCCAAGTGCAACTATCATCATACTGTTGATAGCTCATGCCAGACCTGCTACATATGTGAACAAGTGGGTCATTTTGCTAAAACCTGTCGAGTTAATGCTGTCACTCAGGCCTGACCCAATCAAAAGACTGGGAACTACAACAACAGGGGCGGATACAATGCCCGTGGGAACGAGAACGGACAGCAGGGAAACCACATTGCTGCTGGAGGGAATAACAATGGACCCAAGAAGGGAGTTGTTTGCTATGAGTGTAGAGCACCAGGACACGTGAGACCAGGTTGTCCTAAGCGGGCCAACCAGAACAAAAACAGTGGAGGAGCTTCGTCAAGAGTGTACGTGGTCGGCTATGCAAAAGCCAACCCCGATTCAAATGTCGTTACTGGTACGTTCCTACTAAACAATCGTTATGCATCTGTTTTGTTTGATACTGGAGCAGACCGAAGTTTTATATCTACTGAATTTAGCCAAGTACTAGAAGTTGTTCTTACAATTTTAGATCACCATTACTCCGTAGAATTAGCTGACGGTAAAACTGTAGATGCTAACACTATCATTAGAGGTTGTACATTAAATCTTTCCAAACATCCGTTCAAAATTGATCTTATTCCCGTAAACCTTGGTAGTTTTGATGTTATTATTGGTATGGACTGGTTAGCGAGATAGCGCGCAGTCATTGTTTGTGATGAAAAACTAGTCCGTATTCCATGGGGAAACGAAAATTTAATCATTCGAGGAGACGGTAACACGGACCTCACTGACACTAGACTTAGTGTTATCTCTTGTACTAAAGCTCAGAAATATTTGTTGAGAGGATGTCCTATCTTCTTGGCCCATATTTCTCAAACAGATGAAGAGGACAAGCCCGAGAAGAAACAAATCAAGGACGTACCCATCGTTCGAGATTTTCCAGAAGTCTTTCCAGATGAGTTGCCAGGCTTACCACCGACCCGACAAGTGGAATTTCAAATCGATTTGATTCCCGGAGCTGCACCTGTAGCTAAAGCTCCATACCGGTTGGCACCATCAGAAATGAAAGAACTAGCTGAACAAATCCAGGAACTATCTGACAAAGGATTTATTCGACCCAGTTCCTCACCATGGGGAGCTCCTGTGTTATTTGTCAAAAAGAATTACGGTTCCTTTCGAATGTGCATCGATTACAGAGAACTGAATAAGCTAACTGGGAAGAATCGTTATCCACTTCCTCGCATTGACGACCTATTTGACCAACTGCAAGGGTCAAGTGTGTATTCCAAGATTGACTTGAGATCAGGATACCATCAACTAAGGGTCAGGGAGGAAGATATTCCAAAAACAGCTTTTAGAACCCGTTACGGTCATTACGAATTCCAGGTTATGCCATTTGGGTTGACCAATGCACCAGCTATTTTCATGGACCTTATGAACCGTGTGTGCATACCCTACCTGGATAAATTCGTGATAGTCTTCATTGACGATATCCTCATTTATTCCAAGAACGAACAAGAACACGGGGAACACCTTGCATAAGTACTAAAGGTACTCAAGGAGGAACAACTCTATGCTAAATTCTCAAAATGTGAATTCTGGATTCCCAGAGTACAATTCCTCGATCATGTCATCGATTGTGATGGTATTCACGTAGATCCAGCGAAGGTCTAATCTGTCAAGGATTGGGTATCCCCTAAATCACCGACGGAGATCCGCCAATTTCTAGGCCTTGTCGGGTACTACCGCAGATTTATTGAAGATTTTTCCAAAATGGCCAAGCCAATGACCAAACTCACACAGAAAGGAATAAAGTTCGATTGGGGAGAGAAGGAAGAATCAGCTTTTCAGCTGATCAAGAAGAAGTTGTGTATAGCCTTGCCTATAGGCAACGATGATTTCGTGGTATACTGTGATGCTTCACATAGAGGTCTAGGTGCAGTATTGATGCAGAGGATGTAAGTGATTGCCTATGCTTCGAGACAACTGAAGAAGCATGAGAAGAACTACACCACTCACGACCTAGAACTTGGATCCGTAGTTTTCGCTCTCAAAATCTGGAGACATTACCTATACGTAACGAAGTGCACAGTGCATACTGACCATAAAAGTTTGCAACACATATTAGACCAGAAGGAGCTGAACATGAGGCAACGCTGTTGAATTGAGCTGTTGAGTGACTACGACTGCGAGATCAAATACCATCCTGTTGAATGTAAATCTATGCTTATGTTTTTAGAGAGAGAAAGAGATAGAGAGATGGTGGATTACACACACACTTAGAGAGAGAAACCAATGTTTTACTATGTGAAAAGTGAATAACCACACACCCTCTCCATCAAAGGAGAGGGTTTATATACCCAAGCCCATGAGATGGGCTTGGGTTTACATAAGGCCGCCGGCCCATACAATCCATGGGCTCGGTTTTGGGCTTTGTTTGATACATGTAAATAACTAAACTACGAGCTATAACATTGACTATTGTTGGAGTGACCGATCCTTTCTAATACGTAAAAAGTATTTCCAACAATCTCCCCCTAAGGGAGGTCACTCCAAACAAGGGTGTTACCCGAGTTACAATAATGAAATAAACCTAGCATACTATGCTTGTCTTGAGCTCGTAGTCTTCGTCTTTCTTTTTCTTTTTCTTTTTCTTTTCTGGTGAACATGCTGATGTGATCTTTGATATCAATCTTTAGCATTAATCTCTTGCCTTGATCTCGTGCATCCATCACTTGTGATCTTCGCCTCTTCGTGACGCCATGTCCCACATACTTATACCTTCGTAATTCTTGAAAGCTTCAGAGTTTGATATAGCGGAAGACTAAACTTTTAGGCTTTCTTGAATTAAATGAGATATTAAGTGCATAAAGTATAAGCATGCGGGGACGACTTCTTCTTGGATCCCGCAACGCCACCGTCTTCAAATGCCGCAACATAAGTAGACACGAATGAAATGGCTTTGAACATTTCATTCTAATTCGGTAGCATTTTACCTCCGTTCGGTGAAGACCGTTGGACGATATTAGATATCGTACCCGTGACGGATAGTTTCAGTTAAGTAACTTCCTGACAGGATTTCGCGGGTAAACCCGTTCTCTTTATTCGACCGTCCAAAGCTGACTGCGAACATAAAGAGTGAATCATTTGGATAATAATATCCGCATGATTTGAAGCCGTCAATTCATGTTCCTGGAACAAGTGAAATTCAATTAAGAACCGCACCATCGTTGCTTTCCAGTTGTCACGAGCTTGATTCGTATAGAATCTTGCAAGTTACCTACCAAGTGTTGTTTGAGGTTAACACTAGAAGGATTTCCACTCATCACCGTGAACACAAAGGTATCACTCTGAGTGTTCTGGCAAGATCACTGAGATATTGCGTAGAGGCCTGGAACGTGTTTAAATTCAGTTAAGAATTAAACAGTTGTTGCTTCCCAGTTATCACAAGTTTGATTCATAAAGAATCGCACAAGTCACCTACCATGAGCTTTTTGATATTCGCTCAAGAAGGATTTCCATCTTCATTGTAAATACTTTCGTATTACTCAGATGTTCAGGCAAGATCATGAAGATTTTGCGTAGGACTCTTAAGATCTTTCTTACTTTTCACAGTGTGTAAAGAAGCAAGTAATTATGAAAGTGTGTCCTAATGAGATATTTGATGATCTCAGATGGCTCTAGACTCGATCGTGCACTTTGGATTTTAGTGATCGGAGGCTGGAGAGGAGTGCCACCATTTCAATACCAATTTATTCGGAGTGAATAAATCGATAGATAACGTGTTATCTCCGTGTGATTAAAACAAATATTTTTAAGAGATATCTGAGTTAGCTGGGATGGGTTGTGCATTGCATCACTGGGTCCATGATGTCTATCTTCAATATCGAGCATCATTAAAATGATCTCAATAGCATATGTGTTGACCCGGTTTCTGCCTAAAGTTGTAAGGAGGGCTTCTTTCTTTACACCCTTTATCTTTACAATTCTTTTTCATTCTTCAACCCCTTCAATGCTTACCAATACGTCATCGCTAGCACCTTGTTGTGATTGTTCCAGTGCTAACTTAAGTACTTGGTCGGCATTCAGCTACGTTCACAATCTTTCTCCATCTTTCCTAAGGACTACTATTTCTAGCTATGGAATGTCCTTGGGAAGATTCCTCCGGTTCTAGAAGAATCATAGGACTTAACCTATCCTACCATCCTTATGTCACCACAATCTTCATCGTCGTGAAATAAATGGGTTTTTGGTAAGTATATGTCACCATGAAAACCATTTTTGATATGCAAATCCATTTTGCTCCCCCTTAACATATGCCACGATATTCGAAAACATTTCGCACATGTCGGGAAGAGCCAGCACATTAATTCAAACCATTTGTGATAATATCCCATATTAAATCACATTTTCTCCCCAATATTAAAAATATTAACCCAATCGATGTTTTTAATATCAATTGATTTAATGAAGTTTTAACAAAGGTTTTGGGAAGAAAAATGCAAGTCCATTTTATCTTCATGATATCAAACGTATGAGATATGATACCGATTTGTAACATGATCACATATTCACCATATTAGAAAAGAATTGAGAAGGTTGGACCTGATAGATGAGAACATCATATGATAAGATCAAATGGTTCTTGTCAGTATATGATGGTCGCCTCGTTACGTCTGAAGTCATCTCTCGACACCACGTGTACGATTGGTATTGTTGTCTTGACACCAACTTGTGAACTTTGGCTCATTCGGCATCGAAGATCCTGAATGCTTGACAATTGCTCCCCCTCAATTGTTGACCCGTGTTCTATCGAAAGAGTTGTAGTCGTCGGTTGAGTAGTCGCATCTTCGAGTATGTAGATACCAATTGTAGATAATTATGGTTGTAGAGATGATAGCTTCATAAAAACAAGACTTCTCTTGTTTTAACAAATAAATGCACTGAGGCGTACATAGATTTGTGTTAGACCAAGTTATAAAGTAAACTTGATCCCTTACAAGGTTTTAAAGTAAACCTTGCCCGAGAAAATTAATTCCCGTTGTGAGCCAAAGCTTTCATAATAAATACTTGACTTTAATATGAAAACCGGGTTGCAGTCTGAAATAACTACAAGCCATTTAGGGCATGTTTTATGAAATATTTACAACTTTTGTACGAACTCTATTTATGGCGCCGTGTCGATATTAATCAACATTTCTAAGGCCGTAAATATTATCGTACCAAAAGACATGCCTTTAAAAATAAAGTAAAAATATTTTTGGATTTTTCTAGATTTTTTAATTTTTATGGTTTTTATATGGTTTTATATTTTTGTATTTTGCTTTTGTGGATAAAAATATAAACAATATGAACAGATGATCACCAAGGATACGAAGAATAGTTTTTCAAAGACTATTCTTTCGCTTCATCTGCTAGTTCCTTTAGAGTCTCAGGCGAGAAAGTTCTCATTCCTAGCTTGTCGGCCAAAAATTCAATTCGAGCGCGATCTAAAGCCTTCGTGAAAATATCCGCCAATTGATACTCAGATCGGACAAAGTAAAGCTCGATTACTCCATTTTCCACTTGTTCCTTGATGAAGTGGTAGCGAATGTCAATATGCTTCGACCGGGAGAATTGGACATTGTTGCAGCATAAGGCAATTGCACTCTTGTTGTCGCAGTACATCGGAATTTTGTTGAAACCTAGACCATAGTCGGTTAATTGCGATCTCATCCAAAGAATTTGAGCACAGCAACCGGACATAGCTATGTATTCTGCTTCCGTACTTGAAATTGCAGCGCTTTTCTGCCTTTTCGATGCCCAACTGATTAGTCGATCTCCTAGTAGTTGCAAAGTTCCACTCGTGCTACGCCTTGTATCTTGACAACCCGCGTGATCCGCATCTGCATATGTCATTAGTGCAATAGAAGAGTCCTTCGAATACCAAAGTCCCCGATTAATGGTTCCTTTAAGATATCGAAAGATCCTTTTAACAGTAGCTAAGTGTAACTCAGTAGGCCTAGTTTGATACCTGGCACACATACATATAGCAAACTGTAGATCAGGTCGACTGGCTGTGATATATAGAAGAGTACCGATCATCCCACGATAAAGTGTTGGATCAACAGCAACTCCATGTGGATCTGCATCAAGCTTTGTTCGTTCCACCATTGGAGTATCCACGGGGTCGCAAGATTCCATCTTATACTTCTTAAGCGATTCAAGGGCATACTTGGATTGATTGATAAAGATGCCTCTGGGACTCTGAGATATTTGAAGACCTAAGAAGAATGATACCTTGCCCATCATTGACATCTTAAACTTGGAAGACATGAGTTTCCCAAATTCGTCGGATAACGTTTGGGTCGAGGCTGCAAATATAATATCATCAACATATATTTGTACCATAATCATATCTTTACCTCGTTTCTGAATGAACAGCGTAGGATCCACCTTGCCTTTTGCGAAGCCTTGTGTAATGAGGAATTGTGACAAAAGATCATACCATGCGCGAGGAGCTTGCTTCAACCCATAGAGAGCCTTCTTAAGCTTGTACACATGATTAGGATATTGAGGATTCACAAAACCATCCGGCTGTTGAACATAGACCTCTTCCTTGAGTTTACCATTAAGAAATGTCGTCTTCACATCCATCTGATAGACGATCATATTCATATGGGCTGCATAGGCGAGAAATAGTCGAATAGCTTCCAAACGGGAAACAGGTGCAAAGGATTCCATAAAGTCGATGCCCAATAATTGCTTGTATCCACGAGCTACTAGTCGAGCTTTGTTTTTCAATATTCCGCCTAACTCGTCGAGTTTCACCTTGTAAACCCATTTCAAAGTGAGTAACTGCACTTGATCCGGGCATGGGACAAGTTCCCAAACATCAAGACGTATGAATTCGTTAAGTTCTTCTTGCATAGCTTCTATCCAACATGATTGAGTAAAAGCTTGTTGCCATGTCTTAGGTTCAACTTCAGTGAGAAAACCATCAAAGTGACAAAACAATGCACTTTCTTGTAACTGACTTCGTGTGGATACCGGACGATTAGGGTCACCAATAATAGAATCTATAGGATGATCCTTTGTCCACTTGTTGTCATGTTCACGAATCCGTGGATTGGAGTAAACTGTAGTTGGAGCTTCCTCTGAGGTGGACGACCCGGCTTGATTAGGATCGGGAATTGGTACACCAAAGAATGGAAGTTCACGCATTTGAGCGAATTCCAAATCGTGATCATCATCATCCTCTTCATCATCAATAGGCATGACGTGGGTAGTTGTTACATGTGTTGGTTAAGAATTACTTGTGGATGGTATATCTTGACCAATTGTAGGTGTAGATATATCTGATTGTGCTTCGGTTGCTGGAGCGACAACTTCGGTTACCGGAGCTATTACATCAGGTTCTGGAGCAACAATAATTGGAGGAGTAAAGAATTCATCAAAGAACGGTTGAAACAACGTATCCCATTCATTTCTAGTAGGTGGTGTAAATGATGATGAAGTAGGGTTGTTTGGGACAAGACCAGAACTAATGTTACTGGGTCCCATTTCATGAAGTGCGGGTTCAGAGCTGCTTTGCTCAGAAGCCATTGCTGTCAGCTCATCAAAATCAACATTCATAGTTTCGAGGATCTTGCGAGAGTTACGGTTGTAGATTCGGTATGCCTTCTTTGCGGGTGCGTAACCAATGAAAATACCAATATCAGCCTTAGGTTGAAGTTTTCCCAAATTGTCACCATCATTATTTGGATAGCAAAGAGAACCAAATACATGAAGATATGATAAATCTGGTACTTTTCCATGGAGAAGCTCATAAGGTGTTTTACCATGGCGTTTACGAAATAGTGACTGGTTTTGGGTGTACACTGCTGTAGATACTGCTTCTGCCCATAAAAACAATGGAGCCTTTGCGTAAATTAACATCGTTCTAGCAGCTTCCATAAGTGTGCGATTTCGCCTTTCAACGACACCGTTTTGTTGTGGAGTGCGTGCAACTGATGTTTCATTAGATATGCCAACTTGTTCATAATAATCACGCAATATTTGATTCACAAATTCGGTTCCATTATCTGTACGAATGCGTCAGACAGTAGTGTTGAGACGCACTTGAATCATCTTGAGAAATCCGATGATGAATTTAGGTGCCTCATTTTTTGCTTTAAGAAATTTCACCCATGTAAACCGAGAGTAATCATCGACAATGACGAGGATGTACTTTTTGCCACTAAGACTTTCAACACGCATTGGCCCACAAAGATCCATATGAAAAAGAGAAAGTTTCTCTTGGTTGGTGTCTTCCGTCTTGGGTTTATATGATTTCTTAGTGCTTTTCCCCATTGTACACGCGGAACACAAATGAAACTTGTGAAATGATAGTTTAGGAAGACCACGAACAAGTTCTTTTTTCGCCAAGTGATTAATAGCGTTAAAGTTAAGATGAGATAACCGTCGATGCCATAACCATGACTTAGTCTTCGATGCTTTGGAGAGAAGACATACGGGAGAGGCGGCCATCATGTCTTGTAGAGACAAAGTATACAAATTATTCCCACGAGTACTGATAACTCGATTTTACTCAGGTTAAAAAGATTCGTTTAAGTATGTCTCTTCGAATTGAAAAACTTATGTTTAATGTGTGACTCAGTTATCTTTTGGTGAAACAAAAATATGTCGTTGTAGTATTTAAAATAAAAGTGCGAAACAATTAAAGTAAAAGTGCAATTAAAGTAAATCTAACTCTAATAAAGTAAATGGTGCAAGTAATTAAAAGCAAGACGAGAATTAAAGGGCACTAAAAGTAAATAACGCAAACTTAAATCTAACTAAGGCAAACTTGAAATGCAACTAAAACTAATTCTTAAACTAAGGCAATTAAACCTAAAGTGCGAGCAAGGAAAAAGGCGGGAAAAATAAAACTTAAAATGAAAAGGCAGAAAACTAGAAAACTAAGATTTCCCTATCCGGAATAAACTCCTATTCGGAATAAATGGCTATTCGGAATATCACCCTACTCGGAATATTTGTCTACTCGGAATGATTGACCCTATGCGGAATAAACCTCCTATGCGGAATAATCCTCTATTCGGAATAGCTGTCCCTATTCGGAATAAAGTTCTACTCGGAATATTTGGCCTACTCGGAAAATTCAGCCTATTCGGAAAGAACCTCCTATGCGGAAAATTCAGCCTATTCGGAAAACTATTCTTATTCGGAATAAAAGTCCCTATTCGGAATAACTATTCTATTCGGAAAACCAAACCTTACTCGGAAAGATGACCTCTATTCGGAATGTCAAATATTCTGAATAGACCACCTAGGAAAATCTCCGTATTCGGAATACTGGGGATCAGAAACATGCAATATTCAGTTACAAATACCCGAAGAACAAGGAAAGATAAAAATAGCTCGGATCTAACAAAAACTAAGCTAAAACAAACACAAGATTAAATCAAATAAGCAAATAAACAACTAATAATCATAAACAATCAATCCAAAACAATCAAACTCACAAAACTTAATCAAAATAATCAAAACCCACTTAAATAAATCAACATAAATCAATAACATAAACATAAACAAATCAACACAAAGATTAAGAAAGGAAGAATGAGATTAACAAGATAAAGATAAAGCTTGACAAGAATTAAAAAGAAAAACTTACTTGAATTAAATGGTAAATAAGGTGCAAGACAAGGTAATTAAATGGACAAGTATTTAAATTGACAAGGTAATTAAAGGTGGAAGACTAATTGTCACACTTAGCCAACAAAATGAAATGATTAACAATCTAAACTATTTATAGGGGAGGATTAGGAAGCTTCCTCCCCTTCTTCCTTTTCTCTTAATTGCGTCATTAGGTCCTTAAGCATATAGTCTTCATTAATTGCACCATTAGTCCTTTTTCCTTCTAATCTTCTTTACTTGGACTCTAATGACTTGTGGCTCGGGATTTCTTTTAAACTCGTCTTTAATTTCTTCAATACATTAGACTCGAGTTCTTCGGCTTTTGATAAACTTCCGTCTTTTGACTTTCTCTTTGATAAATCTTCAGAATTAGCCTTGGACTTCCGTTCTTTTTCCACTTTTGACTTCTCGACTCCGTCTTTCATCTTTTTCTTCAATAAAAGTCGTGAATGCCCGTGAATTCCCGTGTTTTCTCCACTTTTCACAATTTCGTCCTAAATTACAACAAAAACACAAACCGCGCATAATTTCGACATAAAAGACATAAAATACACGTTTTGGTCCGGTTGTTATTGTAATTAAGTGGTAGAAAAAATGGGTGTTTACACACCTATCAAATCCCCTACACTTGACCATTGCAATGTCCTCATGCAATGCATTAGTTACAAAGCATGTTTACACTTTTCATCATAATCAATCCACGTTGGCCTTTATTAAAGAGATAGAAATTTATAAAAATGCAAAGCAAAGAAATTAAAAGCATACCTTGGGTTTTGAAAATGTCATGAATAATCATCATCCTCAACTTTTCACTTTCTCCAAACCAAGCTTAAAAACGAGATCATTGTAATTATAAGTTAGTAAACTAACACGAACTCATGTGGACCAATTATTCACTTAGACTCCCTTATTCCTATGGGTATCTCTTATATTTTATTATTTGTCTTGAATGATCACGATGATGCATTGTTTGACTTATTTCGATAATTATTTAGTCTGAAAATAAAGTGCACGATTTAATCAATAGTTAGCTAAAGGACCAAATCTTTTAAAACTGCTTCTCGGGATATCAAAAAGTTCATATCTTGGCATAACTTGGTTCGCGATTTGAGACCTTTCTCGGGCCGATATTTGGCAGCGACTTCATACTTCAAATCTTGAGAGACGTTTATGAAATACTGGTCTTCTCTTCATAATTGGAATTTCTTCACTTGGAATTTTTGAGAGATTCTTCATATATGGACCACGACTTCTTCATTTTTCTCCAATCTTTATTTTGGATTTTGATATACAACGATCCGCCTCCTTTATTGACTTGGATCTATTTATCCTCATACCTTGTTAGGGTCTTTTCGGATACACTTCTCCATGACTTTTTGGGAGTTTTTGCTTTTCGTCGTGTGTCTCGATCCTTCATATTGATTTTCGATAAATGATTCTTCACATCACTTTTGGATATTTAGCAACAAAACATAGCCCTCATGCTTTGTTAGGGCCTTTTCGGACTCGCCAATCTTCGCGCCCCGCTTCATAAGTTATGCCTTGGCTATGAACTCTCGTCATTACCGAGCAACTTTTAAACGATCTAGGGCTAGAAGCTAAGTAACTTTTCAAATCGTACAACCTTATTTATTAGCAGATAAATTTATTTAGCAAGCGATGGGAGAATAGGCTTATAATTAACTCACATAAATTCACGAAAGAATACCGAACTTATAATTGGCTCTATCATCTCTCGTTCTCCACAGTTTAAAATCTCAAGTAATGAGACTCGTGGATGCTTAGCCTATTAAATCAAAGTTTTGGGTTTTCGAGTCGCCTATAGGATCTTGCAAATTCTTAGACTTTTTCAAGTTTAGAAATCGCGTTTTAAAGTTCCCTTGATAAACGACTCTCTAGGATCAATTATAGGAACTTGCGAAAAGTTCTTGTTCTTAACCCGTGAGAGTTAAGACTTTCGCGTTTTATAGCTCCCTATATAAAAGCCTAGCAAAACTTGACTTAAACACGTTAAGTATACTAGCTAGAGTAAACTCGGATTGAGTCAAAAGATTCACAACGTTTGAAAATTAAAACCACTTATTAAACATTTATTCTAGCAAAGAAAGGAAATAACTATACAAAAGTAAAAACTAATAGGCCAAAATAGATCAAAAATTTTGAAAAATGTCGAAAAATTGACTTTCCGGTTAAAATGAGGACAAATACAAGGAAAAGACCACTTAACTTCGATAGAAGTCCCCCCTACACTTAAGATAAACATTGTCCTCAATGTTTAAGCATGTGGGAGTAAACTCCCCTACACTTAAGACTTTGTGCACGTTGTTTAAATCTCGCTAAGGAAAAGATAACTAAAGAGATTCCTATTTTAAGATTTGAGAAAATATAAAATAGTGAATCGAAAATTGTTTAGGATAGAACCGGGAAGAAGTAGAACACGGAATCACGGGTCGTCAAGAATCATCAAGAGTGGATCATTGAAGCTCGAATCCCTGATTAAGAAGTGAGGAGAGGAAATAGCAAACCAAAGGGTCCCCCCTACACTTATGTTAAAGAAAGCGAAAGGATAGATGCATGGGTTGCCTCCCAAGAAGCGCTTGGTTTTTGTTAACCGAGTCGTGAGCCTGACTCGACCTTGATCATCAACGGAAGTAGCATGAAACAAATCCATCAGGATCAAAGACATAGTTTTCATCCATCAATAAGCAAGAGCTTAAGGCGAACAAGGCAAGCCAAAAGAGAAGTGGCAAGGTTCCCTTAAGCAGTGATGGAGCACAGTAGAAGCAAGGATGAAGTGGTGCAAGCATGTCTTCAATGGGTCCAAAGATTTTTCCTTTTATTTCATCAGGTGGATACTGAGATGGCTTAAAGACTTCAATACCGGGGTCGAACACCTTTTCCTTTAAGGGAAAATAGCACTCAGGCTCAGCCGAGTGTGAAGAAGATCCGCAAAGAAGCACAACCTCGTCCGCAGAAGGGGGACAAAGAGGTGTCAAATCATAAGTGCAACGGATTTCGGTGTCGACCGGTTTCTTCTCCTTGGACAAAATGCTCTTCAAATCCAAAGTAGGATCAAGACGATAATCTTCAAAGTCCAAAGGAGGAGCATCACTCTCATGAGGGAAGTATGTGTTGAAAAATTCAGAGAAATCTTCCTCAAATGAATAATCGTCCAAAGTAGGATCGAGTGATGGCAGAGGATCTTCATCATGTGAAGAATCGCTCGATAGAGTATCAGCCTCATCAAAATCATCAAAAGTGGGCAGCTCGGGATACTCAGAAGTACAATCAAAATCATCCGAATCTGAGCTAGAATCATCATCATAGGCATCAAAGACCGGTGGTGAATCATAAATGGGAGAAGCTTCCAAATTGGGGCGAGAATCATCCACATCATCTTTAAAAAGTGGGTTATCAATGCAAGAGTCGAATAGAGGATTGTCGTAGATGACAAAGTCATCGAGCACATTAATCATATTGACTAATTCTCGTCCAAAAGATTTGCCTGTAAGCTGCCCCATTTTGAAAATTTGTGAATCTTTCTCGACTCTTAAGATTAACTCACCTTCGGCTACATCCACTAAAGCACGTCCAGATCTCAAGAATGGTCGACCAAGTATTAAAGGAATACGAGGGTCCATTTCATAATCAACTACGACAAAATCGACCGGGAAAGTAAATGCGCCAACTTTAATAAACACGTCTTCGGCTATACCGACGGGGTAAGCGAGAGTGCGATTTGCAAGTTCAAGAGTCATCTTCGTTGGAGTGAGGTCGGGTAAAGATAGTGTTTTCCAAACACTCAGTGGCATAAGATTAATACTAGCCCCGAGATCGGCAAGGGCAGTAAATTCTTCAGTTTTGTTGAACACGCAAGGCAACACAAAACGACCGGGATCTCCAAGCTTTTCCGGAAGTTCTTTAAGAATAACTGCAGAGCAGTTTTCATTTAATCGTGTGTTGGCGAGTTCAAGCAGCTTCTCCTTCTTGTTAAGCAATTCCTTAAATGCTTTAACAAATTTGGGCATGTGGACAAGTGCTTCAAGGAAACTAATGCTGAATCCCATTTGAGAAATCATATTGATATATTTGGTTATTTGCGAGTCCTCTTTTGTTAGATCATTGGTCTTGCCTATACGAGAAGGGTATGGGATTCTTGGTTGATAGGGAGAAGGTGAAGGTTGTGATGGTGAAGGTTGTGATGTTGAAGGGTCCTTCCGAGATACATCGTCATGACGAGGCGGAGACGGTAATGGTGTACTACTACTAGGTGTAGGAGGAGTAGGGATACATGGTGGTGGAGGAGGTGTGGATGATGGTGGTGGGGTAGGTGGATTGACAATGGTAATTCCACTACGCGTAGTTATAGCACTCACATTAGCTCGCGGATTAGTGACGGTGTTTGAAGGTAGAGAACCCGAAGAAGGAGGAGGTTGAGCTTCGGGTAAGAAACTAGCCAACAGATTCTTTAATTCAGTTGTTTGAGTGATGAAGGAGGATTGAAGATTATCACGAACCTCGGTTCTGATGTCATTACCTTGCTTCAAGATATCTCCTTTCAAATTGATTATTTGGCTTTGTAGATTCTTGATTTGCTCACCTTGAGTTCTCATGATGGTGTCAACATCGGAATTAATGGGTGGGTGTTGTTGGTGGGTGGTTGATAAGGGTTAGAAGCACGAGGTGGGATTTGGTTGCTTCTATTGTAGTTGTTGGCGGGATTTTGGTTTTGAGGAGAAAAACCGGGTGAAAGGTAGTTGTTGGAACGGTAGCTCAGCATATTTCTATCCCCTTGTTGTCTAGCTTGGTAATTTTCCGGTGAATAATTACCGTAAGCAGCATACACATTTTCCGGATTTCCATGTGTCGAAGGACAATCGGTGTATGAGTGAGGACCGCCACATGTTTCACAAGGATTAGCAACCGCTTTAACTTGTTGTTGTTGTTGGTTTGAAGCGAGAAGCGTAATACTTTTGCTCATTTCAGCCATCATGCGGGTGAGTTCGGTCATCTCAGGGTTTGCTGAGGTAGAAGAAACATTGACTCTCGTGTTGTTTCTAGAAGAAGCAGAGGAATCCCAGTTCTTATGATGAGTAGTCATGTTTTCAATTAACTCTCTACACTCCTCGGGTCTCCTTTTCATGAATGTGCCACCGGCGGCTGCATTAATCGTATCACGATCTCGAAAAGTCAATCCGTTGTAGAAAGTATCGATCAAGGTGACCGGAAGCATGTTGTGGTTTGGACAACGGTCGATCAAGACATTATATCTCTCCCAGGCATCAAAAAGTGATTCATCGGGATCTTGCATGAAACCGCTGATCTGATTGCGAAGGCTTGTGACCATGGATGGTGGAAAGTAGCGCGATAGAAAGCGTTGAGTCATGTCATCCCAAGTGTGAATAGAATTCTTCGGGAGACGGTCAAACCATTTCTCGGCATGATGCGATAAAGTATGTGGGAAGAGTTGTAGGCGAAGTACATCCATTATGGCCCCAGGCAACTTCATGCTTTGGGTGATTGTAATGAACTTGTCGAGGTGTTTGTTGGCATCATCATCAGGCAATCCTCTAAATGGGTTTGTTTGCACTTGCTGAATCATGTGATGCTTCAACGAAAACTCAGGAGCGTTGATTTGCATCGGCGCAATCGGTCCTCCTCGTCCAAACATTGTTGGTTGACAAAGTTCCTCCATGGTCCGAAGATCGGGTTGTGGAAGAGCATTGTTGTTATTATTATTATTGAGGTTCGGTGGAATGTTGTTGTTAACACCTGCCATATCTAAATCTTCTTGAGGCTCGGGCTCTTGATAATTAGAAGATCTAGTACGCATACACTTGAAAATGCAAAAGAAAACAAAACCAAACACAAAAACAATATATATACACAAGAAAGATAAAATCTTTTTGGATTTTTGAAATTTTTAATTTTTATGATTTTTTATCAATTTTTAATTTTTATAAGTTTTAGGAATTTTTTTTATGCAAAAAAGTAACGTTCACAAGTGAACGGATCCCAAAAAGCAACGTGTCTCTCACAGAAAACTGTTGATCTTAACGAAAAGAGCCGGCAGCGGCGCCAATTGATAACTCGATTTTACTCAGGTTAAAAAGATTCGTTTAAGTATGTCTCTTCGAATTGAAAAACTTATGTGACTCAGTTATCTTTTGGTGAAACAAAAATATGTCGTTGTAGTATTTAAAATAAAAGTGCGAAACAATTAAAGTAAAAGTGCAATTAAAGTAAATCTAACTCTAATAAAGTAAATGGTGCAAGTAATTAAAAGCAAGACGAGAATTAAAGGGCACTAAAAGTAAATAACGCAAACTTAAATCTAACTAAGGCAAACTTGAAATGCAACTAAAACTAATTCTTAAACTAAGGCAATTAAACCTAAAGTGCGAGCAAGGAAAAAGGCGGGAAAAATAAAGCTTAAAATGAAAAGGCAGAAAACTAGAAAACTAAGATTTCCCTATCCGGAATAAACTCCTATTCGGAATAAATGGCTATTCGGAATATTACCCTACTCGGAATATTTGTCTACTCGGAATGATTGACCCTATGCGGAATAAACCTCCTATGTGGAATAATCCTCTATTCGGAATAGCTGTCCCTATTCGGAATAAAGTTCTACTCGGAATATTTGGCCTACTCGGAAAATTCAGCCTATTCGGAAAGAACCTCCTATGCGGAAAATTCAGCCTATTCGGAAAACTATTCTTATTCGGAATAAAAGTCCCTATTCGGAATAACTATTCTATTCGGAAAACCAAACCTTACTCGGAAAGATGACCTCTATTCGGAATGTCAAATATTCCGAATAGACCACCTAGGAAAATCTCCGTATTCGGAATACTGGGGATCAGAAACCTGCAATATTCAGTTACAAATACCCGAAGAACAAGGAAAGATAAAAATAGCTCGGATCTAACAAAAACTAAGCTAAAACAAACACAAGATTAAATCAAATAAGCAAATAAACAACTAATAATCATAAACAATCAATCCAAAACAATCAAACTCACAAAACTTAATCAAAATAATCAAAACCCACTTAAATAAATCAACATAAATCAAGAACATAAACATAAACAAATCAACACAAAGATTAAGAAAGGAAGAATGAGATTAAAAAGATAAAGATAAAGCTTGACAAGAATTAAAAAGAAAAACTTACTTGAATTAAATGGTAAATAAGGTGCAAGACAAGGTAACTAAATGGACAAGTATTTAAATTGACAAGGTAATTAAAGGTGGAAGACTAATTGTCACACTTAGCCAACAAAATGAAATGATTAACAATCTAAACTATTTATAGGGGAGGATTAGGAAGCTTCCTCCCCTTCTTCCTTTTCTCTTAATTGCGTCATTAGGTCCTTAAGCATATAGTCTTCATTAATTGCACCATTAGTCCTTTTTCCTTCTAATCTTCTTTACTTGGACTCTATTGACTTGTGGCTCGGGATTTCTTTTAAACTCGTCTTTAATTTCTTCAATACATTAGACTCGAGTTCTTCGGCTTTTGATAAACTTCCGTCTTTTGACTTTCTCTTTGATAAATCGTCAGAATTAGCCTTGGACTTCCGTTCTTTTTCCACTTTTGACTTCTCGATTCCGTCTTTCATCTTTTTCTTCAATAAAAGCCGTGAATGCCCGTGAATTCCTGTGTTTTCTCCACTTTTCACAATTTCGTCCTAAATTACAACAAAAACACAAACCGCGCATAATTTCGACATAAAAGACATAAAATACACGTTTTGATCCGGTTGTTATTGTAATTAAGTGGTAGAAAAATGGGTGTTTACACACCTATCAAGTACCTTTCAATAAATCAACCCCTTCCAAATTACGAATGAAGCAGGTATGCTCTCGAAAAGCAATTTCTAGGTTTGCATTACAAAATTGTCCCACGGAAAATAAGTTGTGACCGAGACCTTCCACATAATACACTCTCGAAATTATAACATTCCCAATATGATATTCACCATAACCCATTATCTTTGCAATATGATCATTTCCAAATCGAACCGTACCAAGAAACTTGCTGACGAAATTTCTGAGCTGAGAGCGATCTCCGGTCATATGCTTGGAGCAACCAGAGTCCAAATACTAGAGAACAATTTGGACCACCTGTTTTCAATAACAACAGTAGACAATGCATTGGAAACTATTGGTTCCGGAGTGTTAGCAGATACACATATAGAATTATCAGAATTGCTAACATTTTTGAGACCCTTAGATTTCCTGCGTTTTCTAATGTGATTTTTAGCACTAACAGGTTTTACAGTTCCAACTTTCTTAGGTTTTGGATTATCCGCGGGCACTACAGTGGGAGTAGACCTAGTTAAAGGGTACTTTGTTCCTACAGTAGTGTTGGTGTTCCTAGTTAAAGGACACGCTTGTGTTTTGGTAGCCTTGGTACTTCTAGTTAAAGGGCACGCTTTCTTCACTTTAGTGGGAGTGATCCTAGTCAAAGGGCACATATTTCCTACTATAGTGAAAGTTCTACCAGTGGGGCGCCACATCCAACCAACTTGGGTTAACACTTTCCCAGTCGGTTTCCATTCTAATCCATTTTTCCGGGCATGCATCTCATTCACATGGTCAATAAGGCAAGAATCATGACGACTAGAAAACATACATTCATTGCAATTCCAACATTTCAAATTAGAATTCACAGTAGGCTTAGAACGCTGCACAACCGCAGAGCCTTTAGGTTTAGCTACATGGTTCTTTTTATTCAAAACAGAAATAACATTCCTAGGATGGGCTTCTACTTTCTTCTTCACTTGACTACTAGATGGGGGCAAGATCCTATCATTCTTCTTATTTCTTTTAAGCTTAGATCTTTGAGCCTTAGTAGTTGTGCTTACTCCTGTAGAAGGCAACACGGGAATATTAGAAGCTGGTTTTGATTCTGCCTTATCTTTAGTGACCAATGTTTGAGAAGGTTTAGTCCTAGGGCCCTTGTTAAGTGGTGTGACGGCAATAAGGGTTCTTTTGATTGCACTAGAGGACGATGCTGAGATAGTGGCTGCGTTATCCACAACATTCTTACCTTTTAGAGTACGAAGTGTTTCCTTTAACTCAGCCAAGACCAGATTTTTATCACAAATTTGTTCCCTTAAATCAGATATTTCCATAGACTTTCGATTCAATTGTTCAATCAATGATTGATTTTGTGCGGTGGTATCAACACATGCGGGCTGTACTGAATCGAAGAGTCGTGTATTTTTCTGTTTTAAGTTATCAACTTTGGATAAAATCTTGGAAACTCGATTATCTAGATCAAGTTTAAAATTCTCAGCTGCCTCAAGTACGTTCACACGGTTAAGCTCCTTAGAATTCTCTATGTCTATCGGCAAAGAGTTAGCAACTTTGTCACTTGGCTGACGCTGTTTTGATTGTAAATTCAATCGAAAATTCTTTTCAAAATTTGCATCATCGATATTAACACCTTCGAATGACGTTTCAAAGAATTCTTGAATAAATTGTTGCTTGCATTCAAGCGAAATACAATGTGTTTGAATCTCATCAAAACGTTTTGAAAGCGATGAATATGAATCTTGAAGCTTTAAAAAATCAGCGCCAGATTGGTGACAAGTACTATCTATCACAGTATCCACAGATTCAACATTATGCACAATAGAATCATTATCAACACTTGTATTCACACAGACAAAAACTATATCATGAGACATCACTTGATTCAGAAGCAGATCATTATGGCGTGAAACCCGTTCTATTTCAAGTAAACTGTTTTCATAAGCATCTTCCATTTCATTGAAAACACGTCTAACTTCTTCTATTTCCAAAAACAAATCTTGATCAATATTACGAAGACAAGCTTTAACATTGTTTACAAACGGAACAATTTCATCTCGAAACGCAGCTCTAGTGTGCTCAAAATGACCTTGTCAAAATCGGCTAAGTGTTGGTGAACCGTATTTAAGTTAACGGACGCCTTACTTACCGGTGGAATTAACTTCGTTAAATCCTTTTTGACGAGTGTAGGAGACGTACTAGGAAGGTTTTCATTTGACAAACTTTGGGGCACAAGAACTGTTAATTCTGCTAATTCCTTTTGTAAGCGAATGCGTGTTTTTTCGAAAATTGATCTTTGTTATGTTGATCATAATCAACTGTATGGAATTTTGAAAGCATTTTAGAATGAGTTTCATCCTCAAGTGATTTTGTCTCCTCCGTACTACGAATATAAGGTGCTTATTTCGATTTGCCAATTATAGTCATATCATAAAGACCGGGAATATATTCCTGAGCTTGTTTTGCATAACCGGGATTAGGTGGTAAATCTTGAAGACGCTTAAGTTCGAATTCTTTAAATGATTTAGTTAAAAGATGAACCTTTTCTGTGGAAGCGTATTGTTTTAAAAGCTGTTGTTCTTTGAATTTAAGAAGTTTGGTAGCATTAATTTCTGATTCAACCTTTTTAGATTCGAGAATTTCGAAATCCATTTTAAGTTTCTAAAAATCATTGACAACCGACTCTTTTTCTTTTAATTCATTGGAAAGATTAGCTTTTAATGATTCTATTTCTTTCAAGTGTTCAATCTTTTCAAAACGAAATTGGTCAAATTCAGAACATGTTATTTTCTCTTCTTGAGGGACCATTTCAAAAGTTTTGACATTTTCTTTATGCAACGCAAGCTCAGCAGTTAGGGTGGAATTCGTATCTACGGATTGTCGGAGTGCCATGTGCATTTGATCAATAATATGTTTAGGCACCATTACCAAATCATGTTGAGCATAAGATTCCATACCCGTCGTAGCATTTGGTTGAGGTTCACTCAGATGTGTAGAATTGGGTACCACATCATTTGAGTTACTAGTTCCCGAATGCTGTTCGAGGTTGTCATTTTCATGCCCAACTTGATGTTGGTTATCATCAATATTATTAGATGTGGTTAGTACCTCACTGATGACATCAGAACCGTAGTGAGAGAGATTAGCAACGAGAGCAGTTTGGGCAGAGTGAATGTCATCACAATCCGAATCGTATGCATCAAGATCGTCCGCTTGATAAGCTGCATTAGAAGTAGAAACGACTGCAATGCCTTCAGTATCTGCTGCCCCTGGGTCTGCAAGAAATGCTAACTCCTCTGAATCCAAAATCTTCCCCTTAGACTGAGCATCAACCAAATACATCTTCTCACGAAACCATGCATCATCCCTTCTCCTTTTCGGCTGAGTGCATTCCCTAGCCATATGACCTTGTCCTCGGCAATTGTAGCAAGTCACAACCTTCTTAGGACCAATAGGACTCCCATTTCCACTAGCTTGAGAATTCACAGCTTGATTGTTCTCAGTCCTTGTAGGAGGTCCATATGAATTTTGCCTTCCCTGAATAGGTTGCACCGTCACTTGACCATCTTGAACAGTGGGTTGTTGTCGAGGATTTGATGAGGTGCGGAGCTAATTGTTTGTTGGTGGAAATCCTCTAGTTGCAACAAGTTTTGACAAGTAAGCGGTGAGATGGTTTAGTACATCAGCCGGCGTATCATTTGGAGTAAAGATCGGTGCTTGGATTGGAGGAAGTTCATTAGAGTAGAAAGCTTGTGCTGGTTGTGCTTCTATTGGAAAATATCCTTGCTGAGGAGTATAGCCCAATGGAGAAGTGTTGGCTTGTGATGGTGATGTTTGATATGGTGGTTGCTGTTGAAAAGATTGTTGATGAACACTTTGTTGATATTCTTGCTGTGGCATCATTGGTGGTTGATAAGATGGTTGTTGTGGTTGCTGATAGATGTGTGGTGGTGGCTGCTGCAAGTATGATGGTTGTTGATAAGTATAAGCCATGTTTTGTTGAGAAGCATACATTGCAAGTGGATCATGAACTTGAGGTGTAGACAACCGAGCCTCGATCACATGGCATTCGTGTTGTTGAAGAAAAGCTTGAAGTTGATCCACATTGGTGTTATGCAAGTCCTTAGCCAATTTAACATCCGTCACGTATTTTTTCCATTCTGGAGGAAGAGTGTTCAAATACTTGGTGTTCAATTGAAAGGTAGGGATTGCCATGCCATAGATATTAACCTCATTCAACAATAGGGTAAATCTCAGATAGTAATCATTGAGAGTCTCCCCTGGCACATAGGCAAACTTATCAAAAGTATCATAAAGCTTACACTCTCGTTCTTGTTTAGTTAACGAGGTGCCTTGCATTAGAACACGAATTCTATCCCATAACTCTTTGGCAACTTTATGTTTGCTGACGAGTTTGTAGACATCTGGAGGAAGGGCTTGGAGAATGATGTTTGTAGCATACTTATCACATTTATCTTGAATCTTCATATCTCCAGTCAACTCACCCGTTGTGCGAGGACGAGTAGTCGTACCTTCCGTCACTGTACCATAATCTAATGGTCCATTGAGCACCGATGCCCAAATTAGATGTCCATTCTCCTTGTTCAACATATAAAGTTCCATTCGGGAAGCCCATTCCTCATACATAGTCTTCACCAAAATTGGTGGACGATTATCCGTACCCGAGAGGATGGACTTATCCGTAAGAGATGTGTACTCCATTTCAATAAGTTAAGATTTACAAAGTTGATCGAACAATGAAATAAGGTTAAGTGTTTTTGTGTTGAAGTTGAGAAACAATGTTAAAATCCCTTAAAATATGTTCTCGATAAACCAAAAATTCCAAGACAAAGCAAGTCCTTAAAATATGTTCTCGAAATTTTTTATGGAATAATTTTTGGATTGTCGGAAAGTCTAGATCGGAATGCCAGATCGGAATGTCAGATCGAAAAGTCCAGATCGCAAAGCAAGGCTGTCGAAATGTTTAGATCGCAAAGTCCAGATCGTAATGTAACTTGGTCGGAATGATGGTGGTATCGGAATGCCTAGATCGAAATGCAATGCTATCGAAATGTTCAGATCGCAAAGACTGTCGGAATACTCAGATCGCAAAATCTATCGGAATACTCAGATCGCAATGCTCAGATCGCAAAGTAGCTGACAAAATTCAAGCAGAGTAACGACTTAAAATACTTCCTTATACCTGTCGGAATCCCAGATCGCAAAGTACGATCGGAATGTCCAGATCGGAATAAGTAATAAAACCCACGTATCGCAATGTAGAACCAAACCCTTTCCGATGGTAATGGTTATTGCGATGGAAGCCCACGTTTAACTTGTACTTTCCGATGGAAATTTCTGCTTGAATTTCGGAATGAAGAACACAAACCTTTTTTGCACTTTTGATCCAAGAAAGATGATGTTTTAATGAAAACCAAGATACAAAGAACGCTTTTAAACACGAATCCCTATGTTACACTACTTTAAACTACGATCAAACACAAAAAATTTTGAAGATTTCGGCAAAAACAAACCTATACTCCACGAATTGTTTAGAAAACAATACGCAACACAAAAACAAACCTATATTTCATCCCAAGCTCTTGATACCATTTGTTAAATGTAAATCTATGCTTATGTTTTTAGAGAGAGAAAGAGATAGAGAGATGGTGGATTACACACACACTTAGAGACAGAAACCAATGTTTTACTATGTGAAAAGTGAATAACCACACACCCTCTCCATCAAAGGAGAGGGTTTATATACCCAAGCCCATGAGATGGGCTTGGGTTTACATAAGGCCGCCGGCCCATACAATCCATGGGCTCGGTTTTGGGCTTTGTTTGATACATGTAAATAACTAAACTACGAGCTATAACATTGACTATTGTTGGAGTGACCGATCCTTTCTAATACGTAAAACGTATTTCCAACACATCCCGGTAAAGCAAATGTGGGTGCTGATGCTTTAAGTCGTAAGGAAACAGACCCTCCTATGAGAGTTCGGGCATTAGTTATGACAATCAGTTTGGATCTACCCAAACAGATTTTGGAAGCTCAGACTCAAGCCCAATTACCTGAAAACCTCGTGAAGGAAGACGTCGGGGGAATGCTCAGAACCAACCTTACTAAGGAGAAGCTAGAACCAAGAGCAGATGGAACCCTATGCCTTCACGGACGAAGTTGGTTACCTTGCTATGGAGATTTGAGGAACGTGATCATGCACGAATCTCATAAGTATAAATATTCTATACATCCCGGATCTGAAAAGATGTATCAGGATATGAAGAAATTATACTGGTGGCCGAATATGAAAGCTAACATCGCCACCTACGTGCAGAAGTGTTTGACATGTTCACGTGTCAAAACTGAACACCGGAGACCATCGGGTTTACTTGTACAACCCGAGATACCGAAATGGAAGTGGGACAACATCACCATGGACTTTTTCACCAAACTCCCAAAGTCATCTCACGGTTACGATACTACCTGGGTAACCGTCGACCGACTTACCAAGTCCGCTCATTTCCTGCCAATTAGGGAGAACGATTCCCTTGCAAGACTAGCAAAAACGTAGCGGAAGGAGATTGTGACCAAACATGGAATACCAGTGTCGATAATTTGTGATCGAGACGGTAGGTTCACATCAAATTTTTGGAAGGCTTTCCAACGAGCCTTAGGTATCAACTTGGATATGAGCACTGCTTATCATCCGCAGACTCACGCTCAAAGTGAACGAACCATCCAGACTCTATAAGACATGCTACGGGCATGTGTGATTGATTTTGTAAATGGATGGGTTGACCACATTCCTTTAGTGAAATTCTCCTACAATAACAGTTATCATGCTAGCATTAAGACTGTCCCTTTTGAAGCACTATACGGTCGGAAATGTCGTTCACCTGTGTGCTGGGCAGAAGTAGGTGAATTTCAGCTCACTGGACCAGAACTAATCCAAGAGACTACAGACAAGATCGTCCTCATTAAGCAAAGAATTCAAGCTGCTCGCGACCGATAAAAGAGCTACGCGGACCTGAAACGCAAACCTATGCAATTTGAAGTAGGTGACCGTGTTATGCTGAAGGTATCACCTTGGAAGGGTGTTGTACGCTTTGGCAAACGTGGAAAACTGAATCCACGTTATGTTGGCCCTTTCAAAGTAATAGCCAGGATCGGGGAAGTAGCGTATCGTTTAGAGTTGCCCCAGCAACTGAGTCGGGTACACTCTACCTTTCATGTGTCTAACCTGAAGAAGTGCTATGCTATAGAACCATTGGCTATGCCATTGGAGGGAGTTAAGTTTGACGACAAACTTTAGTTCATAGAAGAACCAGTAGAAATCATGGAGAGGACAGTTAAGAAATTGAAACGAAGTCGCATCCTGTTGATCAAAGTACGTTGGAACTCGAGGAGAGGCCTTGCGTTCACTTGGGAACGAGAAGACTCGTTCAAAACCAAGTACCCATACATGTTCACCTGACCGGTGACTTCATCTTTAGCTTTGAGGACAAAGCTAAAATAATGGGATGGTGTTGTAAAACCTCTGATTTTACCTTATTGACTTTGTCAACTGTTGTACTCTTTATTTTTGGAATCTATATAATTCCACTTTTATATGACTTATTATTAATCATATACCTTTGTCATACTATCTTTCACATTTATTTTTTTACATTTATATGAACCCTAAGTCATTACTGACTACTCTGGCAATTGACGGCCACCTGAATGAACAAGGACTCATCACCTCAGTACACATTTTGAGATAAACTGTAACTTTACTTAATTAAATTATTAAGTACTTGGACTTATTTTTATATGTATATATTTACATATATTTCATAATAGGAATAAACACCTAACACTTTAAAACAATGTACATTATTTTACATTGACATTTATTTACTTTATTCAAGTAAAAGATTTATAATGATGAATTCATTATATACTTTCACTAAATTACCTAAAGGTTTAACCAAAGTACCTATAAACTTAAAAAAATGCATACAATATCATACAAGGACTATTATTTTCACCCAACACTTGATACAAGTTAACAAAATTCTCCTAAAAACCCCTATGTGTGTCGTGTATATATGTATATACATACATATCCATAATCATTTCACTAACTTGCAAGCATAAACATGTGCATCCACTAATACACTATGTCTTACACTTTCCTTATACACCTTACCCCTTTTCATACTTCACCATGTTTAGACCATACACATACACTATTTGGAGTTATTCTTGTCCCCTTTGACTTCTTAAAACACACGACCATAAACACAAAAGAGGAAGGAAAGGAGTTTTCTAGTTTAAGCATGTGGGGATATCTTGCATATCTTGTAAGTATCTAACCAAGATCCTCATAAGATTCATGGTACTAAAATAGATATCATTGGATCCTCTCTTTCCTATTATAGCCGAGACACACACCAACACAAATCATTTGAAAACCAATCTCACTTCACTCTCTCTCAAGAACACATGGCTATAAGCTTTTACTTCATAACCAAGATCTTCAAGCTCATTTACTATGTCTCAACACACTTAAATACTAATCATTGTCAACCTCTACAATTATCTTGATCTGCAAAACAAGAAAAGGAGCCCTAGCTACCCTAGTGAAGCCCACGGCTTGATTTTTGGTTACAAGGATCACCATTGTTGAAACCAAGCTCTCATCCTTACTCATTCTCTTGTTCATCCCTAGATCCACCAAAACAAGTAAGTAACCTAAAACCTATCTTTCAATATATTTATTTTCATTCACATAAACTTAAATATGCATTCACTAGTAAAAACTTGATGTTGAAACAAAACTATGAAAACACTAAACCTAAATGGGTCACAGCTAAAAATGGGTTATGTGTTAAGATGATATAAAATCTTGATAACCATGATGAACATAACCTTATGTACTTGCTAAACTAGAAAAACTATGAAAAACCTAACCATGCACATATTGGACGTGGGGTTTTAACCCTATGGTTCAATATTGGTTAATCTTGTAATGTTTAAACAAGCCTAGAAACACTAGATCTATATTACTAGTTGCCTTAGAATTATAAGCTCACTATTTTTTCCTTATAGGATTTAGCTTTTAAGCCTACTATAATAAGCTTGCCTATATAAACTCCATTTTTGTTAAATAATGTTTTCATAAAACTTTTGGTGTTAAAACTATAACTTTATAAAGTTTCGGGTTAAAAACATAGATCTATAAATATTTTGGACTAAAATGATAGATCTATGAAGTTTTGGGTTAAAATGGTAAATCTATAATGTTTCGAATTAAAAATGGTGAATATAATACTTTCGGGTTAAATTTGTAATTTTATTAAGTTTAGGGATCTAAATGAACATGTATAGAAACTCATATTATCAAAAGATTAACTTAAGGGTTTTATTTTTTAAAATGCCGAGAGTTGAGGGTAATTTTTTGACACTATCCGAAACTCCAAACTTAACACAAGGACTTAAATGAGATTATTACAATGTTAGGGTGATTTGTGTAACTTAGTAAGAACCTAGGGACCCCCTTGCCTTTTGCCGAAACTTAATAGCAACCCTAGGGACCTATTTTGCCAACCTTGTAAACTTAAATAAACCCTAGGGACTGTTTTGGCATAAGCCGAAAGTCAATGGAGCCCTAGGGTGCATTTTTGTAACTTGTTTTAAACCTAAAATAAGCCGAATGTTAGGAGGACCAAAATTGACATTTTATGAAACTTTTACAAACCCTAGTTACACGTGTAACTAGACCAATGTTGTAATTACTAGAAACATTTAGAAACCCTAGGGGTATAAAGGTAAATAACCGCGGGTAATTATATAAATTAAGGGACTAAAATGTAATTTATAGAAACTATAACAAACCCTAAATTTACTATATATTTATACCCGATATTTAAAACGTAAAACTTAAATAAACATAACATTCATTATTTTTCCCAACTTATAATTTAATTACACACTACGAGAACGTGGAATTTAATTAAAATGTTATACATTTTTGCGAACGTTATTTATATACATTATTAAAAATGATTAACGTATAAAAATAAATATATTAATTATATTTATTTTCTATCACTTTAAATATATACAAAACTTCCTTTTATAAATATTTAAATTATTTTATAAGCAATACAAGTACAAGAATATTAATTAAACAGGTTAATTAGTTTAATAATATTATTTATTTTATACTTAAAATAAATACTACTATAACTTGTAAAACGATGGACTAAAATACATATATCGTAATAAAATGTTTAAAACCAGCATAAGCATGCCCAGACTTGTTCTAAAACTTTTATGCATTATGTTATGCATTTACTGAGTCGTGAGCATCATATCAGATTTACTTGTGACTATTTGTTGTACTGCTGAGGTGAGTTCATGGCCCCACTTTATATATTGACAAACTTTTAAACCTTTTTATGGGGAAGAAAACATGCAACATATTTTATTTTATGGACATAAATGGAACTTTGAAACCTTTGATTACATTTGCCTATTGTAGATGAACCCGCATGACCCGTGCATCTGAAACTGTTAGAATTATTGAATTACCTGAGTGTTATAAATAGATCTATTTAGGATTGACCATCCCCATTTGGGTGAGTCATGCTCACTGTACCTTGGCCAGGACAACATATGTTTCACATGTCAGCACTTATTATTTTTTGGATGCCTTTTTATAAGGCGAAGGATCCTTATTTGTTAAGGGCTAAACTGTCAAGTTTGAGTTTCAGGCAATATGGGAATGTAATTACTTTTTAGTATTGGTGCTTTGTGCATTACTACTACAGTGAATGTTTATTGTCCAAACTTATTTTATTAAACCTGTGAATTCACCAACTTTATGTTGACTCTCTAAGCATGTTTTCTCAGGAAACTGAAGCAGGTATTGGTGTGCATGGAGTCAAGCATCATGATAGGCTGCATTTATAGAGCTCATCTAGGGTTTTATAAACTGGGGAATAATTCAAACTGTTAAACAATGTTTAAGACAATTTTAATAATATTTGCACTTTTATCCATGTAATAAATGTAATGATAATCTTTTATCTGCTGCTCTATACGTTATCTGCTGTTGATCCACCTACGTGACACCCAAATATTATTTCCGCTGCATTTGACTCAATTTGGGGGTGTCACAGAATGGTATCAGAGCGATAGTTATAGAGGACCAGAACAAAATTTAAATAAATATAAAAATAAATTTTTTATATAAACTGGACTATAACTGCTTTAAAAATCTTTTGGGATTTTCGGGACTAGAATAGTTAAGCATATATAGTGTAGAGCATACATTCTTACATGGCTATCTGTGCATTGATTATTAACATCTGGTTAATTAATCTCATAAGTATTAACGTAACCTTTTACATCGTCATGTTGAATGGCACTATTATATAATTTAATCATTATTCCAAAAAACTTTTAACTTGAGTAAGTTTATACTTATGTCAATTAAAACGATATTATTTTCAGATTATGGCATCACCCACTGATACTCCTGCCGCCGTATCGCCGACATCCGTCTTGCATGGATGGATATCCGCCAGCGACACAAACGACAGTCACGCTTCTGGTGACACCGCTCTCGTTGTTGCCCTCATCGCTACTCCACCTGTTTCACCTATTTCCCCCGCTGAGGAAGAGGTTCAGCCGACTGCTGCCATACCACCCTTACCACTAGTTTCCTCACTACGGGACTACGCACCCGAGTCTCTGCCGCCTCGTAAGAGGAGGTATGAGGCATCTGTCGAATCTACTTTTGAGGTCGGCGAGGGTTCGGGTACGAGGCGCGTGGATCCTGTCCAGGCCCAGATCACTCCACTGGTCGTACGCCAGGCATAAGATGTTGCAGAGATTCATGCTCTGCTGGCCGATGGACAGCTTGGACGCACTGCTCTGCAGTCACGTCAGGACCTTCTATGCTGGACTGTTAGTGCTGAGGCACACGCTGCCCGTGGAGCATGGTCCACGACTTACCATTCTCTCCAGTGGTTGCTGGAGGAGAATGAGTTCCTCCGTGAGCAGATCTACCTACTGTAGAGTCAGCAGACTGAGACTCATACCGCTCTCATGTCCATGGAGCAGACGCTTGCCATCTTCTTCGATCTCTAGGACGTCCGTCATCAGGGATTGACATCAGAGACCACTCATCTTCGGGGAGTTCAGCAGACCCTCAGAGTCCAGTTCTTGGAGGCACTCTGACTCCTTAAGGAGACCCGAGAGGCCATGACTTCGATGTAGGATGCCATGCAGGCACCAGCCGTCTCATCACCACCAGTCGCACCAGTCGTTTCTGAGGAGTCTGTTAGGCATGAGTAGACTAGGTGTACTAGATCTTTTGTACATCATGATAAGCTATTAGGGTTGATCCCGACTATCATGATATAGGACCTCATGTATTTGTACTTTGTTTTTATCAGTTGTATCATTGTACTGTATTGTTTAGATTAGGGATTCGTAGACGATGTACTTTATATTATGTGTACCACCATCCCAGACAGGCGGTCTGTGCTCTGTCTTGGATTGGTTGTGTAATTTGTACTGTATTCCTATTCTAGACATATGGCATGTACTCATCAGCTTTTGTTATATCCTGTACTGTATTATATAATAAAATTTTAAACAGGTGATAGGTGTGAAAACACCCATCCTTTTACCACTTATTTCTGGCTAAAACAAGACCAAAACATGTATTTAATATCATTTCTTTGGAATTATGCGTGGTTTTTGTGTTTATTGTGTTTTCAGAGTCAACCGGGAGAATATCGAAGAAATCATGGGATTGCACGGGTTTTATCGAGGAAAAAGACTCAAGACGAAGTCTATTGTCCAAGAGATGCAAAAGATTTGAAGTCATTGTGCCTATTTGAAGATTTATCGAAGAATAGAGCCAAAGATGGAAGATTCATATATGTCGAAGAACTCGAGTCTATTAAACAAAAGATTATAAGACGAGTTGGAATTATTCACCGACACTTCTCAAAATCCAAAGTCGGAAACGTTTATTTAAAGAAACGAGAAGACTAAAGAAGAAAGAAGAAAAGAAGCCCGAACCAAAGCCCATTCACAAGCCCACCATCACACGCCTATAAATAGGACTTTACTTCACAAAATTTGTAGCTAGTTAGTTCTTTAGTTTTTCATTCTCTCTAGTTTTAGAGAGAGAAAGTTCCCAACTTTCTCTCACTAAATTTTTCTTTGTTTTCATCTTTTAAATTTAAGCTTTCTTTAATCTTTGTACTTGGGATTTCATTAATCTTATTCAAGTTAAGCTTTCAAGTTCCTTATTCTTCTTCTACATTTCTTAGTTTGCTTTCATCTTTGATCCGATTACTTCATTTCATACGGTTTGAATGATTGGATTTGTTCGTGATTAAAAGTTAATTTTTCTTGTCCCTTTTTAAGCTCTCACACGTATAAGCTATAGGCCCTCTATGATTATTGGCTTATTGCTTGTTTTAGCTTATTGGTTTTCCGATTTCATCAAGGTTTTGGTCATTCAAAAGTTTCGTTTATCAAGTTTATGATTTTATGTTTTTGAAAGTTGTCGAATTTAAGCTTTTTGAATTGTTCAAGTTTTGGATTAATTAGCTTATGGATTTTGCTTATTGAGTTTTTAAGTTTCCACCAATTTCGGAACAACTTTGCTCCCATCGCAATATTAGGGCTTGTACTTATTCCGACGGATTTACTGCTTTTGATCGCAATAACCCAAGAGGGTTTTACTTTGCGATCGGGTGACACCTTCCCTTATTCTGATCAGGGATTGCGATCGCTTATTGCGATCGCACATTCCGACGGGACTAAGGTCCTTTTTAAGTCGAAACTCTGGCCAATTTTTATTTACAACATTCCGATCTGACATTGCGACAAAGGGTTTTTAGATATTCCGATCTAGACATCATTCCGACAGCTTGATTTTAATTATTCCGATGGTAACTTACATGAACATTCCGATGGACTCCACTTTGACATTCTGATGGGTCGTTTTAGTTATATTCTGATGCTTATGTCTTTGATGCATTCCGATAGAAATAATTTTCAATATTCCGATAGAACAAGTTTTTAAGTATTAGTTTAATTAAGTTTTCAAAGTATTCGTCTAATCTTTTCTTTACGTTTTCAAGCATTCAGTTTTAACTTGTCAATCTAGTTTAATCTTTTAAAAGCTTTAGTTTTACTCTTCGACACTTACTTAATTGCTATTAGTTTAAATTAGATAAACAAACCAACACCTTTTTATTAACCAAGAACAAATCATTCCACTTAGAACCGTGATCAATTCGAGAGGATACCGAGAACAATCTTTAACCCATAGCAAATCTCTTGTATCAACAGGTTATCCAATTTGTTGTGAAGTCTATGCATGAATTTCTTTTTGTGTATTTATATAAAACTGTGCTAACACCTTAAACTAATGATTTCATTTTTGTGTATAATTATAGAAAAATGGTAATCACTAGAACGAACCCCAACAATGTAGACACTACCCAAAACGTCACTGCTGCCCAACTAAGGGAAATGATTAATCAAGGCATCGCAACTACGATGGCTGCCAGCAGAAACATGGACGATAGTCAAAACTCCAACAACCGCCGGAATAATCAGACCACACTGGGTTGCTCTTACCCCGACTTCTTGAAATGTAAGCCTTCCTACTACAAGGGCAAGGAAGGAGTGGTGGAACTGATGCAGTGGTTTGAAAGGTTGGATACTGTGTTCCGCATCAGCGACTGTGCAGAAGAGAACAAAGTAAAGTTTTCAACCTGCACATTACTTGAGAGTGCTCTTACTTGGTGGAACTTTGTAGTTGCTACTCTTGGACACGACGCTGCCTATGCTCTCAACTGGACTGAACTGAAGGAGAGAATGACAGAGAAATTATGTCCAATGGGAGAGATGAAGAAACTTGAAATCGAATTGTGGGATCTCAAATGTAGGAACAATGACATCACTGCATACAACCAAAGATTCCAAGAGTTGACTCTAATGTGTACCAGAATGTTTGTGGAGGAGGAAGATAAGAATTATAAGTATGTTGGTGGACTCCGAGACGCCATTCATGACAGCGTACTCGCATCTCAACCTACTACTGTCGAGAACGCCATCGATTATGCTACTGAATTGATCAACAAAATAGCCCGTACCATATCCGAGAGGCAAACTGACAACAAGCGAAAGGCAGATGAATATTTCCGTAGTCAGCACCAGCAGCATCCTAAAAAGCTAAATGTTGGGCAAGTTTACAGTGCTACCACTGCAGGGACTAAGTCGTACGTGGGCGCAAAACCTTTGTGCTCTAAATGCAACTATCATCATACTGTTGATAGCCCATGTCAGACCTGCTACAGATGTGGACAAGTGGGTCATTTTGCTAAAACCTGTCGAGTTAATGCTGTCACTCAGGCCCGACCCAATCAAAACATTGGGAACTACAACAACAGGGGCGGATACAATGCCCGTGGGAACGGGAACGGACAGCAGGGATACCACAATGCTGCTGGAGGGAATAACAATGGACCCAAGAAGGGAGTTGTGTGCTATGAGTGTGGAGCACCAGGACACGTGAGACCAGGTTGTCCTAAGCGGGCCAACCAGAATAAGAACAGTGTAGGAGCTTCGTCAAGAGTGTACGTGGTCGGCAATGCAAAAGCCAACCCCGATTCAAATGTCGTTACTGGTACGTTCCTACTAAACAATCGTTATGCATCTGTTTTGTTTGATACTGGAGCAGACCGAAGTTTTATATCTACTGAATTTAGCCAAGTACTAGAAGTTGTTCCTATAATTTTAGATCACCATTACTTCGTAGAATTAGCTGACGGTAAACTACAGATGCTGACACTATCATTAGAGGTTGTACTTTAAATATTTCCAAACATCCGTTCAACATTGACCTTATTCCCGTAAACCTTGGTAGTTTTGATATTATTATTGGTATGGACTGGTTAGCGAGATACCGCGCAGTCATTGTTTGTGATGAAAAACTAGTCCGTGTTCCATGGGGAAACAAAACTATAATCATTCGAGGAGACGGTAACACCGACCTCACTGACACAATACTTAGTGTTATCTCTTGTACTAAAGCTTAGAAATATTTTTTGAGAGAATTTCCTATCTTCTTGGCCTATATTTCTCAAACAGATGAAGAGGACAAGCCCGAGAAGAAACAAATCAAGGACGTACCCATCGTTCGAGATTTTCCAGAAGTCTTTCCAGATGAGTTGCCAGGCTTACCACCGACCCGACAAGTGGAATTTCAAATCGATTTGATTCCCGGAGCTGCACCTGTAGCTAAAGCTCCATACCGGTTGGCACCATCAGAAATGAAAGAACTAGCTGAACAACTCCAGGAACTATCTGACAAAGGATTTATTCGACCCAGTTCCTCACCATGGGGAGCTCCTGTGTTATTTGTCAAAAAGAAAGACGGTTCCTTTCGAATGTGCATCGATTACAGAGAACTGAATAAGCTAATTGTGAAGAATTGTTATCCGCTTCCTCGCATTGACGACCTATTTGACCAACTGCAAGGGTCAAGTGTATATTCCAAGATTGACTTGAGATCTGGATACCATCAACTAAGGGTCAGGGAGGAAGATGTTCCAAAAACAGCTTTTAGAACCCGTTACGGTCATTACAAATTCCAGGTTATGCCATTTGGGTTGACCAATGCACCAGCTATTTTCATGGACCTTAAGAACCGTGTGTGCAGACCCTACCTAGATAAATTCGTGATAGTCTTCATTGACGATATCCTCATTTATTCCAAGAACAAACAAGAACACGGGGAACACCTTGCACAAGTACGAAAGGTACTCAAGGAGGAACAGCTCTATGCTAAATTCTCCAAATGTGAATTCTGGATTCCCATAGTATAATTCCTCGGTCATGTCATCGATTGTGACGGTATTCACGTAGATCCAGCGAAGGTTGAATCTGTCAAGGATTGGGTATCCCCTAAATCACCGACGGAGATCCGCCAATTGCTAGGCCTTATCGGGCACTACCACAGATTTATTGAAGATTTTTCCAAAATCGCCAAGCCAATGACCAAACTCACACAGAAAGGAATAAAGTTCGATTGGGGAGAGAAGGAAGAACCAGCTTTTCAGCTGATCAAGCAGATGTTGTGTAGTGCACCTGTATTAGCCTTGCCTAAAGGCAACGATGATTTCGTGGTATACTATGATGCTTCATATAAAGGTCTAGGTGCAGTATTGATGTAGAGGATGAAAGTGATTGCCTATGCTTCGAGACAACTGAAGAAGCATGAGAAGAACTACACCACTCACGACCTAGAACTTGGATATGTAGTTTTCGCTTTCAAAATCTGGAGACATTACCTATACGGAACGAAGTGCACAGTGCATACTCACCACAAAAGTTTGCAACACATATTAGACCAGAAGGATCTGAACATGAGACAACGCCGTTGGATTGAGCTGTTGAGTGACTACGACTGCGAGATCAAATACCACCCCCGGTAAAGCAAATGTGGTTGCTGATCCTTTAAGTCGTAAGGAAACGGACCCTCCTATGAGAGTTCGGGCATTATTAATGACAATCAGTTTGGATCTACCCAAACAGATTTTGGAAGCTCAGACTCAAGCCCAATTACCTGAAAACCTCGTGAAGGAAGACGTCGGGGGAATGCTCAAAACCGACCTTACTAAGGAGAAGCTAGAACCAAGAGCAGATGGAACCCTATGCCTTCACGGACGAAGTTGGTTACCTTGCTATGGAGATTTAAGGAACGTGATCATGCACGAATCTCATAAGTCTAAATATTCTATACATCCCGGATCTGAAAATATGTATCTGGATATGCAGAAATTATACTGATGGCCGAATATGAAAGCTGACATCGCCACCTACGTGCATAAGTGTTTGACATGTTCACGTGTCAAAACTGAAAACCAGAGACCATCGGGTTTACTTGTACAACCCGAGATACCGAAATGGAAGTGGGACAACATCACCATGGACTTTGTCACCAAACTCCCAAAGTTATCTCATGGTTATGATACTATCGGGGTAACCGTCGACCGACTTACCAAGTCCGCTCATTTCTTGCCAATTAGGGAGAACAATTCCCTTGCAAGACTAGCAAAAACGTACCTGAAGGAGATTGTGACCAAACATGGAATACCAGTGTCGATAATTTGTGATCGAGACGGTAGGTTCACATCAAATTTTTAGAAGGCTTTCCAACGAGCCTTAGGTACCAACTTGGATATGAGCACTGCTTATCATCCGCAGACTCACGGTCAAATTGAAGAACCATCCAGACTCTAGAAGACATGCTACGGGCATGTGTGATTGATTTTGGAAATGGATGGGTTGACCACATTCCTTTAGTAGAATTCTCCTACAACAACAGTTATCATGCCAGCATTAAGGCTGCCCCTTTTGAAGCACTATACGGTCGCAAAATGCCGTTCACTTGTGTGCTGGGCAGAAGTAGGTGAATTTCAGCTCACTGGACCAGAACTAATCCAGGAGACTACAGACAAGATCGTCCTTATTAAGCAAAGAATTCAAGCTGCTCGCGACCGACAAAAGAGCTACGCGGACCTGAAACGCAAACCTATGCAATTTGAAGTAAGTGACCGTGTTATGCTCAAGGTATCACCTTGGAAGGGTTTTGTACGCTTTGGCAAACGTGGAAAACTGAATCCATGTTATGTTGGCCCTTTCAAAGTAATAGCCAGGATCGGGGAAGTAGCGTATCGTTTAGAGTAGCCCCAGAAACTGAGTCGGGTACACTCTACCTTTCATGTGTCTAACCTGAAGAAGTGCAATGCTGCAGAACCATTGGCTATGCCATTGGAGGGAGTTCAGTTTGACGACAAACTTTAGTTCATAGAAGAACCAGTAGAAATCATGGAGAAGACAGTTAAGAAATTGAAACGAAGTCGCATCCCGTTGATCAAAGTACATTGGAACTCGAGGAGAGGCCCTGAGTTCACTTGGGAACGAGAAGACTCGTTCAAAACCAAGTACCCACACATGTTCACCTGACCGGTGACTTCATCTTAAGCTTTGAGGAGAAAGCTAAAATAACGGGATGGTGCTGCAAAACCTCTGATTTTACCTTATTAACATTGTCAACTGTTGTACTCTTTATTTTTGGAATCTATATAATTCCACTTTTATATGACTTATTATTAATCATATACCTTTGTCATACTATCTTTCACATTTTTTTTACATTTATATGAACCCTTAGTCATTATTGACTACTCTGGCAATTGACTGGCCACCTGAATGAACAAGGACTCATGACCTCAGTACATATTTTGAGATAAACTGTAACTTTACTTAATTAAATTATTAAGTACTTGGACTTATTTTTATATGTATATATTTACATATATTTCATAATAGGAATAAACACCTAACACTTTAAAATAATGTACATTATTTTACATTGACATTTATTTACTTTATTCAAGTAAAATATTTATAATGATGAATTCATTATATACTTTCACTAAATTATCTAAAGGTTTAACTAAAGTACTTATAAACTTAACAAATGCATACAATATCATACAAGGACTATTATTATCACCCAACACTTGATACAAGTTTACAAAATTCTCCTAAAAACCCCTATGTGTGCCGTGCATATATGTATATACTTACATATCCATAATTATTTCACTAACTTGCAAGCATAAACATGTGCATCCACTGTGACACCCTAGGCAAATCCCACATCGGCTGTGGCCAGGAGAGATCCATGGTTCATAAGATAACAGTCGCCTTCTCATGACACAACGCGTTTTGTGGTCTACTGCACGTAGGGTTCTCAGGAACTGGCAGTTAAGCGTGCTCATGGAAGAGTAGTACTGGCTTGGGTGACCTGCCGGGAAGTCTTCACAAGAGGGCCACAAAGCAAAGCCGTGAGCTTGCGAGCAAAGCGGACAATATTGTGGTCTGAGTAGGCGGGATGTTACAAGTGGTATCAGAGCCACTCTTGAGCCGTTCGGGATGGTGGGGCAAACCTCATCGAGGACGATGAGTCCCGAAGGGGGGGTGATTGTGACACCCTAGGCAAATCCCACATCGGCTGTGGCCAGGAGAGATCCATGGTTCATAAGATAACAGTCGCCTTCTCATGACACAACGCGTTTTGTGGTCTACTGCACGTAGGGTTCTCAGGAACTGGCAGTTAAGCGTGCTCATGGAAGAGTAGTACTGGCTTGGGTGACCTGCCGGGAAGTCTTCACAAGAGGGCCACAAAGCAAAGCCGTGAGCTTACGAGCAAAGCGGACAATATTGTGGTCTGAGTAGGCGGGATGTTACATCCACTAATACACTATGTCTTACACTTTCCTTACACACCTTACCCCTTTTCATACTTCACCGTGTTTAGACCATACACATACACTATTTGGAGTCATTCTTGTCTCCTTTAACACACGGCCACAAACACAAAAGAGGAAGGAAAGGAGTTTTCTAGTTTAAGCATGTGAGGATATCTTGCATATCTTGTAAGTATCTAACCAAGATCCTCATAAGATTCATGGTACTAACATAGATATCATTGGATCCTCTCTTTCCTATTATAGCCAAGACACACACCAACATGAATCATTTGAAAACCAATCTCACTTCACTCTCTCTCAAGAACACACGGCTACAAGCTTTTACTCCATAACCAAAATCTTCAATCTCATTTACTATGTCCCAACAAACTTAAATACTAATCATTGTCAACCTCTACAAGTATCTTGATCTTCAAAACAAGAAAAGGAGCCCTAGCTACCCTAGTGAAGCCCACGGCTTATTTTTGGTTACAAGGATCACCATTGTTGAAACCAAGCTCTCATCCCTACTCATTCTCTTGTTCATCCCTAGATCCACCTAAACAAGTAAGTAAGCTAAAACCTATCTTTCAATATATTTATTTTCATTCACATAAACTTAAATATGCATTCACTAGTAAAAACTTGATGTTGAAACAAAACTATGAAAACCCTAAACCTAAATGGGTCACGGCTAAAAATGGGTTATGTGTTAAGATGGTATAAAATCTTGATAACCATGATGAACATAACCTTATGTACTTGTTAAACTATAAAAGCTATGAAAAACCTAACCATGCACATATTGGACGTGGGGTTTTGGTCCTATGGTTCAATATTGGTTAATCTTGTAATGTTTAAACAAGCCTAGAAACACTAGATCTATATTACTAGTTGCCTTAGAATTATACGCTCACTATTTTTTCCTTATAGGATTTAGCTTTTAAGCCCACTATAATAAGCTTGCCTATATAAACTCCATTTTTTGTTAAATAATGTTTTCATAAAACTTTTGGTGTCAAAACTATAACTTTATAAAGTTTCGGGTTAAAAACATAGATCTATAAATATTTTGGACTAAAATGATAGATGTTATGAAGTTTTGGGTTAAAATGGTAAATCCACAATGTTTCGGATTAAAAATGGTGAATATAATACTTTCGGGTTAAATTTGTAATTTTATTAAGTTTAGGGATCTAAATGAACATGTATAGAAACTCATATTATCAAAAGATTAACTTAAGGGTTAATTTTGTAAAATGCCGAGAGTTGAGGGTAGTGTTTTGACACTATCTGAAACTCCAAACTTAACACAAGGACTTAAATGAAATTATTACAATGTTAGGGTGATTTGTGTAACTTAATAAGAACCTAGGGACCCCCCCTTTCCTTTTGCCGAAACTTAGTAGCAACCCTAGGGACCTATTTTGCCAACCTTGTAAACTTAAATAAACCTAGACAACCCTAGGGGCTGTTTTGGCATAAGCTGAAAGTCAAATGGAGCCCTAGGGAGCATTTTTGTAACTTGTTTTAAACCTAAAATAAGCCGAATGTTAGGAGGACCAAAATTGACATTCTATGAAACTTTTACAAACCCTAGTTACACGTGTAACTAGGGAGGGACCAATGTTATAATTACTGTGAAACATTTCGAAACCCTAGGGGTATAAAGGTAAATAACCGCGGGTAATTATATAAATAGAGGGACTAAAATGTAGTTTATACAAACTATAACAAACCCTAAATTTACTATATATATATACCCGTTATTTAAAACGTTAAAACTTAATTAAACATAACATTCGTTATTTTTCCAAACTTATAATTTAATAGTTATACACACTACGAGAACGTGGAATTTAATTAAAATGTTATACATTTTTATGAACGTTATTTATATACATTATTAAAAATGATTAACGTATAAAAATAAATATATTAATTATATTTATTTTCTATCACTTTAAATATATACAAAACTTCCTTTTATAAATATTTAAATTATTTTATAAGCAATACAAGTACAAGAATATTAATTAAACAGGTTAACTAATTTAATAATATTATTTATTTTATACTTAAAATAAATACTACTATAACTTGTACAACGATGAACTAAAATACAGATATCGTAATAAAATGCTTAAAACCAGTATAAGCATGCCCAGACTTGTTCTGAAACTTTTATGCATTGTGTTATGCATTTACTAAGACCTTATAATTATTTAGGTTGTTGACTGTATCGTGAGCATCATATCAGATTTACTTGTGACTATTTGTTGTACTACTGAGGTGAGTTCATGGCCCCACTTTATATATTGACAAACTTTTAAACCTTTTTATGGCGAAGAAAACATGCAACATATTTTATTTTATGGTCATAAATTGAACTGTGAAACCTTTGATTACATTTGCCTATTGTAGATGAACCCGCATGACCCGTGCATCTGAAACTGTTAGAATTATTGAACTACCTGAGTGTTATAAATAGATCTATTTGGGATTGACCATCCCCATCTGGGTGAGTCATGCTCACTGTGCCTAGGTCAGGACAACAGATGTTTCACATGTCAGCACTTATTATTTTTTGGGTGCCTTTTTATTAGGCGAAGGGTCCTTATTTGTTAAGGGCTTAACTGTCAAGACTCAGTTTCAGGCAATATGGGAATGTAATTACTTTTTAGTATTGGTGCTTTGTGCATTACTACTACAGTGAATGTTTATTGTCCAAACTTATTTTATTAAACCTGTGAATTCACCAACTTTATGTTGACTCTCTAAGCATGTTTTCTCAGGAAACTGAAGAAGGTATTGGTGTGCATGGAGTCAAGCATCATGATAGGCTGCATTTATAGAGCTCATCTGGGGTTTTATAAACTGGGGAATAATTGAAACTGTTGAATAGTGTTTAAGACAATTTTAATAATATTTGCACTTTTATCCATGTAATAAATGTAATGATAATCTTTTATCTGCTGCTCTATACGCTATCTGCTGTTGATCCACCTACGTGACACCCAAATATTATTTCCGCTGCATTTGACTCAATTTGGGGGTGTCACATCATCATCGTCGTCTCGTAACATGAGTGCCTTGCAAGATGAAGAAAATGAGGAAAATAGGTTTTTCGATAGGTTTTCGACTCTTATGACTCATTGGAAAGCACAAGATGCTTTGAATTCCGCATCAGTTAAGGCGGTTGAAAAGAGTTGTATTTCGTGTGGTGGAGCTCATGATTTTTCCGAGTGCATTACCGCGGATGGTAACACTTCGAGTGCTTATGTAGCAACGGGAACTTACAACCAAAACGGTCAAGGTTCCCGCCCAAATCAAGCTCCACAAAACCAAAATGCTAACAACTATCGAAACCACAACAACCAAGTTGCTTACCAAGGAAATCAAAATAATTTTAACAAGGTTAATTACAACAATGGTGGGAACAATAGGCAACTACAAAACAAAAAATCAAAACCGTGATTTTCAAAACAATAACCAAACTTTGCAAAATGTGAAAGATCTTCCAAATGAATTTGTTGATTATGCAAACGGTAATGAAGCTAGATTTGATAACATACAAAGGGAGATCATTAGCCTAAGATCTAAGTTTAAGAATGATTTGAAAAATGAGTTGAAATACGAACTTGCAAATGAACTTAAGACTCATGCTAACAAAATTGAAAGTAATGTGCAAAGGTTACAACAAAATCAACAAAAGATGGAACCAGGCCAACATGAAATTAAACAAGAGATGCTTAAGGCAGATAAAAGGCAATCTAAGTTTGAGGATAGAATTTCAAGCATGTTTGAGGCCATTATGTGTAAACCGTCTTCTTCGGGTGGTCTTCCTAGTGATACCATCGCAAACCCGAAGGGAGAAATGAAGGTTATTACTACTCGTAGTGGTAAAACTTTCAAGGAACCAATCTCTCGTCCAAGTAATTCTAAGGAGAAGGAAATCGAGAAAGAACCCGAGGTGCTGGTCGAAAAGGAGCATATCCCAATCCCACAAAGTACCGCTCAAACCACACCTATGTTTGAACCAATACCAATCATAGAACCCGAGATTCCAAGGCCGATGCCTATTCCCCAACCCACACAACCCTTACCTTACCCATCGATACAAAACAAGGAAAAATCACAAGAACGTAACAATTATCAATTTGAGCTTTTTATGAAAATGTTTCGTGATTTGCATTTTAACATAAGTTTTGCCGACGCTTTAATCATGATGCCTCAATTTTCCGCAAACTTCAAAAGTATGTTGAATAACAAAGAGAAATTGCAAAAAGTGTCTAGTTGTTCATCGGTTTTTCTTAGCCACATACCTCAAAAAGTCAGTGATCCTGGTAAATTTTTAATTCCGTGTGGGATTCAAGATATGGAAGAATGCTACGCCTTGGCCGATCTTGGTGCTAGCATTAATTTGATGTCTTTTGAGATTTTTAAATCGCTATCACTTCCGACTCTCACTCCATCGAATATGTCAATCGACATGGCCGATCATTCTACGATTCTTGCATGTGGAGTAGCCAAAGACGTTTTTGTGAAAGTTGGAAAGTTCTACTATCCCGTGGACTTTATTGTTGTAGACATTCCCATGGATCCTAAAGTTCCTCTAATTTTAGGTCGTTCATTTTTTGATACGTCAAGAGCGCTTATTGATGTTCATGCTAGGAAAATCACTCTACGTTTCAATGAGGATGAACTCGTCATAAATGCAATTCAAAACTCCAAGATTTCTCATGTTTATTCTATCTCGACTTTAAGCCATGTTGATTCAATCAATGTTTGCAAAGAATTTTCACAAAGAGTTTTAGGAATTGTCGATAAAAACGATTTTCCATCCCCTCCGCCTGTGGAGGTTATGAGTGTTGAACCTACGTCTTCAATCACGGAAGATCTTTTGGATGATGAATATGTTGACCCCGAGAGGGCGGTGTTCTTTATGGATAAACGTTTTGAGAACTTACCACCACCAAAACGCAACTTAAATGTGAGAATTTTTAGTGTACCTAACTTCGTCTTAGAAACACCAAATATTTTTGATATAATCAAATCGGGTTTTCATAAGGAGTTTTCAAAAGATGAAAAAGGCAAAGATTTTGAATTGGATTTAAAAGATTTTTCTATAATTCTAACTCCGTCATCACCTCGTGTCTTGAGTACTACAAGCTTGTCTACTCCTTTTGACGATGCTTTGTGTGGTTTTAGTGTGGGAAGCCCCTTATGTTCCCTCACCTTTCTCCACCAAGGACGAGATATTCAATCCCGGAATTGCTTGTAAAGGGAAATCTCGGTCTTCCACTGATGCATTAAATGGAGAATACTTTCATTTGTTTGGTGTGAGTCTACCTCGAGTAGCTCATGGTTTTAGTGCCTTACCCATTGTCCCACCCTTCTATTTCTCACCTCTTTTCTTTGACCCTTTTGGGGTTGTTTTGGCTTCGGTTGAAGTAGCGTTGTTTCGTCTTTCTTCCAAAAACGAGGACGCTAACTTTGACCCTGGTATACGTTTATCGGGTTTTTAAAGTACTCCACGTACTTTTGGGCCTTGTTTATCATGTAAGCCCCACCAAAAATTAACCATACCATGTGTAACACCTCATTTAATAGGATAGGATGCTACAATAAATTATGGTGTATCATCAAAGCATGCAATGTAAATGTCTAAACATTCATGACCATAAATAGAAATATCGTATTCAAACATCAGTAGTCTAGTAACTCACACACAAGCAATATAAGTACTGTAAATGGGAAGGACTAAACAATGTCCAAAAGGAGTAAAGTATGATAAAGTAGGAATAAATGCATAAGGTAAAAGTGGCCGGATAGCTTCCTCCGAATGCACATACTCTGGAGTTCCTACTTGCGTCCTTGGGTACCTGCCGTTTGGGAACATGGAAAAGTAGACGGTTGAGCATAACGCTCAGTGCACGGATATACAATAAAACATGGAAGACATAGAATATGAAAGCATATAAAGAGAAATAAGCATGAATGGCAGCGAAAATGAATAAGTCTTGGAAAACCTAGTTGTCTGTCATGTTAACTGGTTTTAGTTCTGAAAACATAGCTTATGTTACTTATGAAATCTGTATTAGTTAATGTACCATAATAGCCAATATAGGTCATGAGGTCAACAACGTGCATGAATACTTGGAGGGGTGACCTCGTCATGCAAATTAGAGGGGATGCCTCTAATTAACTAGTAAGTGGGTAGGAGGGATCATCTCCTTGTGAAGGATGCAAGGCACACACCACATTCACCATGAAATCCTGACTGAAACATGTAACTAGGATGCACCCATACGCCCCACATGATAATATAATAATATAATGGCCAATTAAATGAAAAGGGACGCCACAAGCTATCACACAAGCCGTGGTGAAGTCATAACACTAGTGCCTCTAGTGTTATGGTTATGGTACCTCCATAACTAGGTGAAACTGGTCATGCATGTATATGGCTAAGGTAACTAATAAAACATAAGCATTTAATCTGTAACTACTAGAGAAAACAGTTGGCTGCATACGGGAAATCCTAATGAAGGAAGAGATTGTCCTTACTGAAGGACGGGAAATCCGTACCTTATGTCCAGTAGAAGCTAAGGAAAACGATGAAGACTAATCTGCCTCGACGGATAACACTACATAAGAAATATGGACGTGTATGAGTTGTCTGAATTACATGTGTTTTATTGGTTTCGTGTGTTATTAGCTTGTTATATGTATTCTGTCATGTTTTACGGTTTTGCTGAGTATTCTGTAGTTATTCTGATGTTCTGTTATGTATTATTCATGTATTATTGTATTATAATACTTGTATTGTAATACTAAGTAACTTTCTAAAAATAGAAGGTTTCCATAAATATTAAGTTTCTAAAAATAGAAAGTTTCCAAAAATAGTAAGTTCCAAAAAAATAGTAAGTTTCCATAATTAGAATTAAGCTGAATTATAAATAATAAGTGAAGTTATATTAGTACAATACAAGTCATGGCTATAGCTTAATAATTAAATAACTGGTTAATTTAATTAAACTATACGTTATATGATTTTAATTAAAATACATGTTTTAATTAAAATGACTAAGTATAAATACCTTATGTTATACATGAATTAATTTAATGAATTAATTAACCTAAACTTTAATATGACATGATTTATAAAATAGTTTTTATAAAAAACCGAATCCCGAGCCCTTGTTCTAAATAAGCCAAACCAAATAAGCTATATAAAAGTCCCACCGAGACCTTGGAGGGGTCTCGGTTGACACTACTTAATCTAACAAACATGTAAACATACCCCAACCTAATGTCGGGGTCCCTTTGGTCTCAGGTCCAAACAACAAACCAACCGAGCCCCATAGGGGGTCTCGGTGGTGCCTCGGTGCACAAAAATCGAAAACAAAACCCACCCCGACCCTAGGTCGGGGTTCCTTGCTGTGTCTGAGCCTCACACAACCCAAGCCCAGACCTTAATGGTCTCGGTGGTGGTGTAGAAAAACATGTCGAGCACCCCCCTTGGGTCTCGGTGTCTCGTCCGAACCAACCACACACAAACCAAACCCGTCCCATGTATTTAATTAATCCTTTACATGTTTTTATTTGTGTTCTTACTGATTAATTAAATGATTAACATGAAATAAAAGAATTAAAAATAAAAGAAAATGGGTTTGATTATACCAACGCGTGTAGAATGAATAGATGATCACGAACAAATAACAAGTAGAAAAAATCGTCCGGGTTCTCCCTTTTCTTTGGTGTAGCCGGCGGCACAAGGAGACAAGAGAGAGAGAGCCAAAATTTTATAAAACCTAAAATAATGAAAAGTGATTTCCTTGATGTTTTATTAAAAAGTGATCTTGGGCCCAAAAGCCCACCTGGGCCTCCTCTCTTTGTCTAGCCGCGGGTATGGAGCCCACTAAGGGTAAACTCGTAGTTTTTTGTGTGTTAAATAATTAATCGTGTATGCTCGTGATTTAATATTCGTGATTTTGGTATTAATGATCGTGTCACATTTATAATATTCATGATTGTTCGTTATTTATTGTTGTGACACGTGTATTAATATTATAAATGGAAAGTTTAAATTTTATCGTGTTTTCGTAAGTTACTGTTCACGAGTATTGTTCATAGGTTTTTAATGCAGGTTTTACAACTCTTCCCCTCTAAAAGAACAATTCGTCCTCAAATTGGAGAAACGTAAACTGAAAGAAAACATACCCGAATTAGAACTGGAAATGAGGGTAAGAAGTCTGTGTAGACTCCTCCGTCTCCCAAGTGGCTTCCGGCTCAGGATGATCCCTCCAGAGGATTTTGACGAAAGGGATCGTCTTCCTCCGCATGACACGATCTTGTCGCTCAAGAACTCTCTCGGGTTCTTCAACATATAAAAGATCCTCTCGAATCTAATCAAGTGGATACTGGACAACATGAACTGGATGATAGTTGTATCCTCTGAGTAAGGACACATGGAACACATTATGAGTGTGTGATAGCTAAGGCAGTAACGCTAAACGGTATGACACTTCACCAACGCGTTCTATGATGTCGAACGGTCTGATGAAGCAAGGACTGAGCTTCCCTCTGATTCCAAAACGTCTAACTCCTCGTGCAGGTGATACCTTGAGTAAAACATGATCACCTACGTTGAAAGACACATCTCTACGATGTTTATCAGCATAGCTCTTCTGACGAGCACGAGCTTCCTGAAGCTTTGCCTTGGCGACAGCGACCTTCTCATTGGTCACTTCAATCATCTCTGGACCTTCAAGCAGTCCTTCGCCCACCTGATCCCAGCAGATTGGGGCGCGATACTTTCTGACATACAACATCTCAAAGGGAGCACACTTGATGCTAGTGTGCCAGTTGTTGTTGTATGCGAATTCTACTAGGAATATATAATCATCCCAGCTTCTTGACCACTCTAGAGCACATGATCGTAGCATGTCCTCCAATGTCTGAATGGTATGTTCCGACTGTCCGTCGGTCTGAGGATGAAAGGCAGTGCTGAGCTTAAGTCTGGTGCCCCAAGCTTTCTGCACACTCTGCAAGAAACGTGATGTGAAACGGGGATCTCTGTCAGATATGATTTCTGATGGAGTACCATGCAGTCTCATGATCTCCCTCTAGAATGTGTCTGCTAATTTGCTGACCGGATGCTCCTTGCGAATTGGCAGAAAATGAGCAGATTTAGTCAACCTATCAACAATAACCCAGATAGCGTCGTTCTTCTTCTGAGTAACCGGAAGACCAGTAACAAAATCCATGGAGATTTTATCCACTTCCATGCTGAAATGTCTAATGGTCGTAGTAACCCACTAGCTCGCTGGTGTTCGATCTTAACCTGCTGGCAGATCATACATTTAGAAACGAAGGTGGCAACATCCTACTTCATACCACTCCACCAAAAGTGTTGCTTGATGTCGTGGTACATCTCGGTAGAACCAGGATGTATGGTAAATAGAGAACTGTGAGCCTCAGTCAACACAGCTTCCCTGAGAGTAGAGTCATCAGGAACCACTAGTCTAGTGCCCTGCCATAAGATACCGTCGTCGTCAACACGAAACTCCGTTTGCTGATCAAGGTTTTGAATGATATCCCAAATCTCACCATCGTCCTTCTGAGCTTCCTTGATCCTAGAATGTAAGTCTGGTTCCACTCTAAGATTAGCCCAGTAACCGTGTTGTCCTTGTACACAAAACTCAATGTCAGTCATCTCTAGGTCACGAATGTTCTCCTTTGCAATCCAAATGCCAACAATCATACCCGGCCTTCTGCTTAGAGCATCTGCCACCACATTCGCCTTACCGGAATGGTACTGAATGTTGGTGTCGTAATCCTTCAATAGCTCTAACCATCTCCTCTGTCTCATGTTCAGTTCGTTCCGGGTGAAGATGTACTTGAGACTCTTGTGGTCGGTGAATATGTCACATGATTCACCACACAAATAATGTCTCCAGATCTTCAATGCGAAAACAACTGTTGCAAGCTCTAAATCGTGAGTAGGATAGTTTTCTTCATAAGGTTTCAGCTGTCGTGATGCGTATGCAATAGCCTTCCCATGTTGCATGAGAACGCAGCCTAAACCCTTTCCTGAAGTGTTACTATATATCTGAAATCCACCTGAGCCAGATGGGAGAGTAAGAATAGGTGCAGTCACTAACTTTTGCTTCAGATATTCAAAGCTCTTCTTTCGCTCTTCCGTCCAGACGAATTTCTCTCCTTTCCTCATCAGCTTAGTCAAAGGTAAGGCTCACCGTGAAAAGTTCTCTACAAACCTGCGATAATAGCCAGCTAAACCTAGAAAACTTCTAACTTCTGTTGCAGATGTAGGTCTCGGCCATTTAGTGATAGCTTTAACCTTAGTAGAATCCATGGTGATCCCCTCTACAGATACAACATGGCCCAGAAATGCCACGTTGGTTAACCAGAACTCACACTTAGAGAACTTGGCGTACAACTACTTCTGACGAAGAATCTGTAAGACTGTACGAAGGTGTTCCTCATGTTCCTCCTTGGATTTGGAGAATATTAGGATGTCATCAATGAACACAATAACAAAATTCTCTAGAAACTCATGGAAGACATGGTTCATCAAATCCATGAAGACAGTTGGAGCATTATGAGTCCGAATGGCATGACTACGAACTCGTAGTGCCCATAACGTGTAAGGAAAGCAGTCTTGAAGATATCCTGCTCTTTAACCCGTAACTGATGGTAGCCGAACCTCAGATCGATCTTAGATAAATACTTGGCACCATGAAGTTGATCGAATAGGTCATCAATTCGCGGCAAAGGATAACGATTCATGATCGTGATCTTGTTCAGCTGACGATAATCTATACATAAACGCATGATACCGTCTTTCTTCTTCACGAACAGTACCAGTGCACCCCATGGCGATGCACTGGGACGGATGAAACCTCGTTCCAGAAGTTCCTGCAACTGATCTTTTAGTTCCTTAAGCTCTATAGGAGCCATACGGTAAGGAGCTTTGGAAATCGGCTTTGCACCCGCTATGAGCTCGATTCCAAACTCGACTTCATGAACAGGTGGTATGCCCGGAAGTTCATATGGAAATAGGTCAGGAAACTCTGACACAATAGGCTGATCTTGGATTGATGGAGACTCCGCAGTAATGTCATGAACATTGGCTATGAAGCCCTGACAGCCGTGTGATAGCAATGCACGCGCCTCCATGGATGAAATAATCTGTACTGACCTCCCTGGCAGGAAACCATGGTGTATGTACTCTGGAGATTTAACAACACCGAAGATAACCCAATAAGTGTGGCATTCAATCGTGGCCTGGTGTTTGGATAACCAGTCCATGCCCAAAATCAAGTCAAAATCGCACATGTCCAAAGGAAGTGCGTCAACTCTGTGGATCTTGTCATCAAATTCTAGGGGAAGATCTATGTACCGCTGAGTCATTCGTACAGATTCCCTAAGTGGTGTGGAAATGCATAAGGCATTATCTAATGGCATCGGGGACATCCTAACACGTACAGCAAAACTAGTGGACACGACTGAATGCGTCGCTCCAGTATCAAATAGAACACATGTTGCCAAACCATTCATAAAGAGATTTTCGGTGATGGTACCTGAAGTTTTATTCGCCTGATCTCTAGTAGTAGTGAACATGCGATCAGAAGTAGGATGTGGCTTGGTGTCGGCGTGTCCAGAGGTGCCTTCTATCTCACCCTGGCGACAGTCCTTCTGCTGATGGCCTTGTTGGCCACACGTAAAACAACCACAAGTACCTCGGTGACAATGTAACACCCCATTTTGATAAATGGAATGTCACGCGTGATTATGGCGTGTCATCAAAGCATACAAGGATAAATGTATAAAACATCACATGACCATAAAGGAAATACCGGAATCAAACATCGGTACCCCAAAAGTAGAACTCATCACACACAAACATAAGTATTGTAAATGAAAAGGACTAAACAATGTCCATGGAAATGAGTATCAAAGTATAAAGAAATGCATAAAGTAAAGAAGGCTAGGAAGCTTCCAATCCATATGCACGTATGCTTAAAGTCTACGAGCGTCCCTTAGTACCTGCCGTTTTGGGAACATGAAAGGAAAACGGCTGAGTATAACGCTCAGTACACGGATATACAAGTAAAGCATGAATAACATAAGCATATAAGCATAGAGCAGCGGAAAAGACTAAGTCCTGAATAACCTGGCATGTCTTATAAAAACTGGTTTTATAGTTTGAAAAGCCTTATGTTTATATCATAAAAACTGTTTAACATATTTACCATTAGCCAATATAGGTCATGAATTATCAACGTGCATGAATACTTGGAGGGGTGACCTCGTCATGCAATATAGAGGGGCTGCCTCTAATTTAATATACTGGTTTGGGTAGGAGGGATCAGCTCCTTGTGAAGGATGCAAGGCACACACCACATACACCTGAATAATCTGTTGAAACATGTAAACTAAGATGCACCCATACGCCCCACATGATAACATAATAATTTGGCCAAAAGCTAAAGGGACGCCACGAGCTATCACTCCGTCGTGGTGGAGTCATAACACTGGTGCCTCCAGTGTTATGGTTATGGTACCTTCATAACTATGTAAAACTGGTCATGCATGTATATGGCTTTAGGTATCTAATTAAACATAAGAAATCAAAACATATAAAACATATACTGGGGAAAACAGTTGCCTGCATACGAGAAATCCTAATAAGGAAGAATGTCCATACTAAAAGGACGGAGAATCCGTACCTTGTGTCCAGTGAACGAAGAAGACGAACGGAAGAGAGTCCTACTTCGGTATCACTAATGCTACATAAATACATACGTGTATAAGTATCTGATTACTGAGTACGTAACTGGTTTCTATATCATGTCTTAGCTTGTTTTATATGTTCATGTCATGTTTTACTGATTAGAGCTTTATACTGCGTTTATCATGTATTCTGACTATTCTGTTTAAGTATTACTTGTATTTCTTGTATTATTATACTTGTTGTGTAATAATAAGTAACTTTCTAAAAATAGCAGGTTTCCTAAAATAGAAAGTTTCCAAAAATAGAAAGTTTCCAAAAATAGAAAGTTCCCAAAAATAGAAAGTTTCCAAAAATAGAAAGTTTCCAAAAATAGGTTTACTGCTTAAAAAAGATAAGTTTCTAAAAATAGAAAGTTTCCATAAATAGATTAGCTGCCTTAATTAAATAAGTTTCTAAAAATAGAAAGTTTCCATAAATAGAAATAAGCTGCATTATTAAGCTAATTATATAAGCTTAAGTGTTTACTGATTAATATTCTAAGTCATGTAATTAAATAGTATAGTTTATTAATTATTTTATGTAAATTAAATAAACTATAGGTTAAGTATTTAATTAAATATAACATGATTTAATTAAATAAAGGTAAAAATACTTAGGTTAAAACATGTATTATTATCTATTAATAATATAACCTAAGTCATGTAAATTAATTAATTATAAGTCATGATTTTAATAATTAATTAATTATATAGTCTAAATAAAATTGTATTACTTAGGTTAAAATTCATGTATTAATAATAATATTAATAACCTAAGTCTTGCATAAATTAAATTAATCATGTACATGTTTTAATTAATTTAATTTAAATCTTATTAAAATAATTAACCTTGTAAAATAATTAACTTGCAAAATAACCCATGAACCGAAACCGTGTTTTAATCTAAACATGTCATGAACCGGTCCGATTTAACCCATGAACCACCCACACAAACGCACCCATAACAGTGGCAAACCGGCTTGGCCGGTTGCCACTGCCATGCGGCGGTTTCCCCCTGCTTACCATATATAACCACCGGCTTAAGCTGGTGGTGGTTCTTGTTCTTGTCGAGCCCCAACTAAAACCAAACACACCCCCCGTCAAGGTAGGGGGTTTCCCTTGTTTCTGCGGCCGAACCAACAACACCACACCGAGACCCGTAGGTCTCGGCTGTGTTCACACGAAGCACACCGAGAGCCTTGGGCTCTCGGTTGTGTGTACCGACCAAAACAAACACCCTTAAACCATAATATTTGACCCCCATGATTTATTAACATGTTAATTTACTTGTTTTAATATCACTCATGATTTCATGTGTTCTTGATTTAATTAAAAAACATAACAAAAAAGGGGTTTAAGGATTTACCGATTACGTGAATCAAAGGAGAACAAACACACTAACAACCTTGCGAGAAATCAATCACCAAAAATCAACAAACACACCCTTGGTATGTGTTTATACCCGGCGGCCAAGAAGAACAAGAGAAGAGAAAAGATTTTAGGGTTTAGTTTATTTTCTAATTTTTGTAATTATGAAAATATCTTTTCCCAAATTCTTGTTTTAGTAAAAATTGCATGGGCTTGGCCCTTTTCTTGTGTCTAGCCGCGGGTAAGGGGGCCCACATGGGGTAACCCGAATATTTTCCGTGTCTAATATTATACTTCTTATCGTGTTCGTGTTTACATGATTTAAATAGTTATCGTTCGTGTCTTATAATATTTATTCATGATCGTAATAAATATACATAAATACTTAATACTAAGCTCGTGATTATTTACGTTCATGATTTCATGTTCGTATGTTCGTGATTATAATTATTATTGAAATAATTATCATGTCTTAATACGTATTAAATACTTATCGTGTTATCACACGTACGTAATACTTTTAAATCATGTTCATGAAACGTAAACATGCTAAAAAGGAAAATTCTAATCATGTACGTACGATCGTAAGGGTACTATTCATGGTAAAAGCATGCGGGTTTTACAACTCTTCCCCCCTAAAAGAATAATTCGTCCCTGAATTATAGATAGAGTAAACTGGAATAGAAGAACATACCGGAATTCAAAATATGAAATGAGGGTAAGAAGCCCGTATAGACTCCTCTGTTTCCTAAGTGGCTTCCCGCTCGGTATGATCCCTCAAAAGGATTTTGACGAATGGAATCGTCTTCCTTCTCATGACTCGTTCTTGTCTGTCAAGAACTCGTTCGGGTTCTTCTATGAAAGTGAGATCTTCACGAATCTGTTCCATTGGATACTGAACCATGTGAAGGGGATGATACTTGTACCCTCTGAGTAAGGACACATGGAAAGCATCGTGAACATGAGAAAGATGCGGAGGCAATACTTCACCGACTCGTTCAATGACATTAAACGGTCTGATGAATCAAGGACTGAGCTTCACTTTGATTCCAAAACGTCTAACACCACGTGCCAACGAAACCTTAAGGAGAACGTGATCTCATACGTTAAAATGTAAGTCCCTACGATGCTTGTCTGCATAACTCTTCTGACGTGACCGTGCTTCTTGCAGTTTCTGCTTAGCTACTACGACCTTCTCATTAGTCAGCTCTATCATTTCTGGTCCTTCAAGTGTTCGCTCACCAACCTGATCCCAGCAGTTTGGGGCGCGACACTTTCTGCCATACAACATCTCGAATGGGGCACACTTGATACTTGCGTGCCAACCGTTGTTGTATGCAAACTCCACCAAACAGATATAATCGTCCCAATCACCCGTCTATTCCAACGCACATGACCTCAACATGTCTTCTAATGTCTGAATCATTCGCTCCGACTGCCCGTTTGTTTGAGGATGAAAATTCGTGCTAAGCTTAAGTTTTGTCCCCCAAGCTTTCTGCAGACTTTGCCAAAATCGCGAAGTGAACCGAGGATCTCTGTCTGAGACGATGCTGGATGGAGCACCGTGAAGTCTCATGATCTCCCTCCTATAAGTATCGGCGAGTTTACTGACCGAATCTTCCTTGCGGATCGGTAAGAAATGAGCTGATTTGGTAAGTCGATCAATGATAACCCAAATTGCATCGTGCTTCTTCTTTGTCGGTGGAAGACCAGTAACAAAATCTATGGTGATCTTGTCCCACTTCCACTCTGGGATATCTAACGGTTGAAGGAGACCGCCAAATCGCTGATGCTCGATCTTAACCTGCTGGCAGGTAAGACATTTGGAGACGTAGGTTGCAACATCCTGTTTCATACCACTCCACCAAAAGTACTGCTTGATGTCATGGTACATCTTGGTCGAACCAGGATGGATAGAGAATGGGGAGCTATGAGCCTCAGCTAACAATGCTTCCCGGAGTTCTTGATCATCAGGAACACAAAGTCTTGTGCCCTGTCATAAGATACCATCTGCATCTACTCGGAATTCTTTCTGCTTCTCCAAATTCTGAATTATCGCCCAGATTTCACCATCGTCCTTTTGAGCTTCCTAAATCTTATAGAGTAACTCAGGTTCCACTCTAAGATTAGCCCAGTAACCGTACTGTCCACGTACCATGATCTCTATGTCTAGTCGCTCCAAGTCTCTTATAATTTCCTACTCATTTTTAATGACGTTTATCATTCCGGAATTTCTGCTAAGTGCATCTGCCACTACATTCGCCTTGCTGGGATGATACTGCAGATTAATGTCATAATCCTTCAACAGCTCTAACCATCTCCTCTGTCTCATGTTCAATTCATGTTGAGTGAAGATATACTTCAAGCTCTTGTGGTCCGTGAAAATGTCACATGATTCTCCATACAAGTTGTGCCTCCATATCTTCAATGCAAACACGACTGCTGCAAGTTCCAACTCATGCGTGGGGTAATTTTCCTCATAAGGCTTAAGCTGCCGTGAAGCATACGCGATCACTTTCCCATGTTGCATGAGAACACAGCCAAGTCCCTTCCCCGATGCATCACTGTAGATCTGAAATCCACCTGTACCATATGGGAGAGTAAGAATCGGTGCAGATACTAACTTCTGCTTTAGGTCTTCAAATCTCTTCTCTCTTTCTTCAGTCCAGACGAATTTCTCCCCTTTCCGCATCAGTTTGGTCAATGGTAGTGCTAAGCGGGAAAAGTTCTCCATGAATCTATGGTAATAACCAGCTAAGCCTAGGAAACTGCGGACTTCAGTCGCTGATGTCGGTCTTGGCCACTTCGTAATAGCCTCAACCTTTGTTGGATCCATCGTGATTCCTTCTGCTGATACAATGTGACCTAAGAATGCCACCTTGTCTAACCAGAACTCACATTTGGAGAATTTAGCATACAGCTGCTTCTGGCGAAGAATCTGTAGTACTGTACGAAGATGGTCTTCGTGTTCCTCCTTGGACTTAGAGAATATCAGAATGTCATCGATGAAGACAATGACGAACTTGTCCAGAAATTCATGGAAGATCTTGTTCATCAGATCTATAAACACTACTGGAGCATTGGTAAGGCCAAATGGCATGACTACAAATTCGTAGTGGCCATAGCGTGTACGAAAAGCAATCTTGGCGATGTCCTGCTCCTTGACCCGTAGCTGATGATAGCCCGACCTTAGATCAATCTTGGAGAAATGTTTGGCCCTTTTGAGTTGGTCAAACAGATCATCTATACGTGTTAATAGATAACTATTCCTGATGGTAATCTTGTTGAGCTCGCGATAGTCTATGCAAAGACGCATACTGCCGTCCTTCTTCTTAACGAATAAGACCGGTGTGCCCCATGGAGATGCGCTCGGTCGAATAAAGCCTCGTTCCAGAAGTTATTGCAATTGATCCTTCAGCTCCTTTAACTCTATTGGAGCCATGCGATAAGGAGCCTTGGAAATCGGCTCAGCTCCTGGGATGAGCTCGATATTAAATTCTACTTCACGTGCAGGTGGTATGCCCGGAAGTTCTTCTGGAAATACATCTGGAAATTCTGACACTATCGGCTGATTCTGAATTGATGGGGATTCAGCATCCATGTCATGAATAGTAGCTAGATAGCCCTCGCAACCATGTGAAAGTAATGCACGTGCTTGTAGGGTTGATATGATTTATACAGACCTTCCGGGTACGAACCCGTTGTGAATGTACTCTGGTGCATTAACATCACCGAAGATGACTCGGTATGAATGGCAGTCTATGGTAGCATGATGCTTGGATAGCCAATCCATGCCCAAAATCATGTCAAAATCATTCATGTCCAGCGGAAGTGCGTCAACAGGACGAATCTTATCATCAAACTCTAGGGGAAGGCTCTTCTACACATAGGTTATGCGTACAGAGTCTCTCAAAGGCGTGGAAATACTCAGTATATTCTCTAGTGGCATGGGGAGTATCCTAACATTCTTGGCATAAGCAGTAGAAATGACCGAGTGAGTAGCACCCGTATCAAACAGAACACATGTAGCTTGACCATACATATACAAGATTCCAGTGATGGTACCTGTAGACTTGTTGGCCTGATCGCGAGATGTCGTGTAAACGCGTCCACTAGTAGGAGGCGGCTTGGTATCAGCATGTACCGATGTACCCTCCATCTCGCCCTTGCGGCAATCCTTCATGCGATTACCAGGAAGACCACACTTGTAGCATACGTCGATGTCGCGTCGACACGGCCCTGGGTGCCTACGGTGGAAAGTAGAGCAAAGAGGATGAGTATATCCTCCAGCAGGTGTCCTGACTGGCTGAGAGCCTGATAAGAACAATATACATGAGACATGGTAAAAAGGTACAAAGGACAATGCGGATAAATCGTAAGATGGAATACCAGTGATAGCTGGACGGTTAGGCTGTGAACCTCTCTGGTTCTGGTCCCTCCCGTTACCATGATTCCTGGTAGAAGATTTGCTAATGTGCCAGAATTAAGAATTTAGCATGTAATCATAAGAAAATGAGTAAGTATAAGGACCCGCTGCTGTTGGAGTGTCCAGCGTTGCTACGGTAATTATCATTACTGCCACGCCTATCCGAATCAGAACGGTCGTGAGTCTGACCGTTTCCCTTGGGCTGAGTGGTGATAGGTGTGTAAACACCCATCCTTTTACCACTTAATTCTGGCTAAAACGAGACCAAAACACATATTTAATATCATTTGTTTGGAATTATGCGTGGTTTTTGTGTTTATTGTGTTTTTAGAGCCAACCGGATGAATATTGAAGAAAACATTGGATTGCACGGGTTTTACTGAAGAAAAGGACTCAAGATAAAGTCTATTGTCCAAGAGATGCAAAAGATTTGAAGTCACTGGGCCTATTCGAAGATTTATCGAAGAAAAGGACCAAAGATGGAAGATTTACATAAGTCGAAGAAACTCAAGTCTATTAAACGAAGAAATTAAAAGACGAGTTGAATTTAATCGACGACAAATCCCGAATCAGAATCGAAAACGTCAACTTTTCTAAAAAGACGAGAAGACAAGAAGAACGGGAGAAAGCCCACTCACCAACCAAAACAAACAAGCCTATAAATAGTCCACCCTCACACTTTTTAGGCAGTTAGTTTTTTAGTTTTTCTCTCCTTCCCTTTTTTCTCCCTTCTTGTTCGTAGCATCACCATCACCACTAGGGTGATTGGTGATTTTGATCTTTGATTTTCCAATCTTGTAATTTTAATCATTGTTTTGTTATTGTTAAAACATCAATCATCAATACAAGTTCTTGTTTAATCTTTCCATTTCATCTTGTTCATCATCATCTTTATCTTCAAGTTCTTAAGTTTTTTGTTTTATTAGGTTTGATCTTAAAAAGTTGTTGGGATTTGTGTTTTTGTTGATGGGATTTGTAGTTTATGGTTAGTAGATGCTTAGTGATTAGTTTATTTAAGTTTTTGGTGAAAAACTTGGTGATTTTTGGATTAAAATCGATTTTCCTTATTCTTCGGGTATTGTTACTGTTTATGTGTTTCCAGACTTCCGGATGAACAAGAAAGTTCCGGATGAACACAAAAGTTCCGAGTGAACCTAAAAGTTCCGGATGAGCATCATCTTCCGAATGAACTAAGAAGTTCTGGATGAATCTATTTTCCAAAAAGTTCCGAATGAATTTCTTTTTCAAAAGTTCCGAGTCAATCTAAAGTTCCGGATGAAAGTGTTTTCTAAAAAGTTCCGAATGAGTTTTGTTTAAAAGTTCCGAATCAGTATAAAGTTCCGAACGAACTGAAAGTTCCGGATGAACCTAATCTTCCGAATGAACCAAAGTTCCGGATGAGTCAAAAGTTCCGAATGAGTAAAGTTCCGGATGAACCAAACTTCCGAACAAACTTCCGAATAAACTTCTGATTAAAATTCCGAATCAAGGTGTTCCGAGTGAAAAGTTCCGGATGAACAAAGTTCCGAATCAAGGTTAAAAAGTTCCGAATCAATCATCTTTTGAGCATCATTAATTGTTAACTGTTACTGTTTCTTTAGTGTTGCTTTTTCCTCATTTTAACTTTAAATTCAGTTTTCATTTTAATTTTAATTCAAGTTTTTATTAATTGTCATTAAATTAATTATCTTTGATTTAAGTTTTCATTTTATTACATTTTAACATTTAGTAGATTAGAAAACCAAACCTTTTATTTAGTAACCAAGAACAATCATTCCACTTAAGGCTGAGATCAATTCGAGAGGATATCGAGAGAAATCTGAACCTAGTAAAATCATTGTATCAAATGGCGCCGCTGCCGGCTCTTCTCGTTAAGATCAAAAGTTTTTTGTGAGAACTTGGATTTTGGGATCCGTTCCCCGTGAACGTTACTTTTTCATCAAAAATTTTCAAAAAAAAAAAAATATATATATATAAAATTTTCAAAAATACAAAAAAAAAATTAAAAAACATAAAAACCAAAAATATTTTTGCTTTGTTTTTCTTTGTTCGTTCTTTTGCAGGTGTATGCGCACTCGATCCACGTCTTATCAAGAGCCCGAGCCTCTCGATCACTTAGACATGGCCGGTGTACCACCTCCAAACAACAATAATAACAACAACAACCCACCTTTCAACAACATGAACAATAACAACAACAATGAGCCCCTTCCGGATAATCGCCCGATGATTGAATTGCTGCAAGCTCATGTAGATGGCAACACGGACCCAATTGTCATACCTCCAATTGCCGCCAACAACTTTGAGCTAAAATCAGGCTTTATCCAGATGGTCTCCGCTCAACCATTCTTGGGACGAACCATTGATGATCCACATGACCACATCAAGAGATTCTTGCAACTCACCAACACGGTCAAATTCAATGGTGTTCCACAAGAGGTTATTAGATTACAACTTTTTCCCTTTTCTTTAGAGGGACAAGCCCGGCATTGGCTTGCTAAGGAACCGCCACAGAGTATTCTCTCGTGGACGGATTTGGAAACAAAGTTTATCAATTACTTTTTCCCACCCTCTCGTACTACCGCTTTGCGGAATGAAATCATAAATTTTGAACAAAAGTACGATGAGTCGTTCAGTGAATCTTGGGATCGTTTTAAAGATCTTTTAAGAAAATGCCCACAACATGGTTTTACCAAAGTACATCAAATTAATACTTTTTACAATGGTTTAAGCATGAGTGACCAAGATTCACTGAACAGTGCCTCGGGGGGTAATCTGTTGGCTAAGACTTCCAATGCTGCTTGGGACATCATTGAGAATAAATCTCGTGTGCAAACCAAGAGTGTTCGGACCAATGTCGCTAGTGCTAGCACTAGTGACAGCGACAAGCGACTTGACAAAATCACTACGCTTCTTGAATCGCTTGTCACCCACACCGTCAGCAACAACAACAGCAACAACGCTAAGAACGCTCAAGTTAACGCTGTCAGCCAACCTCGTGAGATATGCGGTGGTCCTCACTCCTACACTACTTGTACTGCCACCCAAGAATACCCTGCTGAGAATGTAAATGCAGCATATGGCACCTATCCTCAACCTACTTATCAAGCTAGACCTTAAGGTGACCGTAATTTGCTTAGCTATCGCTCCAACAACTACCTCTCACCACCTGGCTTCCCTCCTACCAACCCAAACCAACAACAAAACCTTAATCGCCCTCCTCAACAACAACAACAACCTCGACAACCATACATACCTCCTCACAAGCAGCAACAACCACCTCAACGTAACAACCAAGTTTACCAACAACCTGCTTATCAACCACCCGCATACAATGCTCCTCCCAACCAAACCACCACTGCATTACACCAAGAGGTTGCAACCTACATGAGGACCAATGATGTGATCGTGGAAAATCTCCAACAGGAAGTGTGAAACTTGAAGGCAGACTTGGTCAAGCAAGGAAATGATTTGAGAGCCGACATGAGAAACACGTTGGACAGCCAAGCAAATGACTTGAGGAACATGATGGCTAGTTTCTTCCAAGGTAATCAACCCTCTTCTTCGGGTACTCTTCCGAGTAACACCGTTGCAAATCCAAGAGGGGAGATGAAAGCAATCACTACTCGAAGTGGCAAAGGTACCAAGGAACCCGAGCTTCCTATACCTCCACCGGTGGTTGTGACTAAGGAGAACGAGTCACCTGCTCCTATTCCTCATCCTTCTCCTTCCCCAATTTCTCCACCTCTTCTTTCTACCCCTCCTCCACCCAAGGATGTGAGTGATCCTATTCTTCCAAAGCCTTCCTCTTCTTCAAATATACCTTATCCTTTTAGGTTGAGGAAAGAGAAGCTTAAAAGCAAGGACGATATTCAGGTTTCAAACTTTCTTAAAATGTTTAAACAACTGAATTTCAACATCTCCTTCGCTGAGGCTCTCGCTCACATGCCAAAGTACGCGAAAATGTTTAAAGATCTTCTGAGCGACAAGGAAAATCTCCTCGATATTGCCAACACCCAACTTAATGAGAATTGCTCTGCAGTGCTCTTAAGGAAATTGCCAACTAAGCTTGGTGATCCGGGTCGTTTTCTTATCCCTTGCAATTTCCCGGGAGTAGAGAATTGCATGGCCCTAGCCGATCTAGGTGCCAGTATTAATCTTATGCCTCTAAGCGTTTGGAAGCAATTATCTCTCCCAGAGCTAGTCCCCACCAAAATGACTTTGGAATTAGCTAACCGTCTGGTTGCTTATCCAGTGGGGATAGCTGAAGACGTCATTGTAGGAGTCGACAAATTCACCTTCCCTGCTGATTTCGTTGTCGTCGACTACGAGATGGACCCCCGTGTGCCACTCATTGTTGGTCGTCCATTCTTGAGGACCGGTCGCACTCTCATCGATGTTGAAGCTGGTGAGCTTATCATGAGAGTGGGTGACGATAAAGTAGTCTTCAACATGGGAAAGCTTTCTAAACAGCCTTATTCTTACGAGAGTGTTAATTGTATTGACGTTCTTGATGAGGCTTGTGAAGAACACTTCAAAGATGCTTGTAAAAGTATTCCTACCTCTCTTCCCAATGTTGAGACCGTTTCTTCTATCGACTCATCACTATCTCTATTTGGAGAAAGTGATTTCCTTTGGAAAGATTTGGAAGCCACCATGGGAGTTGTGCATTTAGACAATGATGATTCTACTACCAATTGGGATGAAGATCTCAGCTTCATTGAAAACCTTCTCAAAGAAGACAATCCTTCTCCTCCATCTCCCACGGTCATTGCTATCGATACTCCGACTTCGAATACACCTCCCGTCGAAAATCCTCCGGATTTAGAACTTAAGGAGTTGCCGCCCCATCTCGAGTATGTATTCCTTGAAGAAGAGAAGAAGTCGCCAGTCATCATTGCTAAGGATTTGAAGGATGAAGAGAAAGCCCGACTTGTCGCCGTTTTGAAAGATCATAAGAAGGCTATTGCTTGGAAGATTTCGGATATTCGTGGATTTGATCCTCACATCTGCACACACAAAATTCTCATGGAGGACGACTTTAAGCCCACAATTCAAAGCCAACGAAGGGTGAATTCAAAAATCCATGAAGTCATCAAAACAGAGGTTATCAAACTTCTTGACGCGGGTATGATTTACCCTATTTCGGATTCACCATGGGTTAGTCCAATCCATTGTGTGCCCTAGAAGGGCGGAATAACCGTTGTTCCCAATGAACACAACGAGTTGATTTCCACTCGTCTCGTTACTGGGTGGAGAGTTTGTATAGACTACCGCAAACTCAATGATGCCACGAGAAAGGATCATTTCCCTCTACCTTTTATGGACCAAATGCTTGAACGATTAGCGGGTAATGAATATTACTGCTTTCTTGATGGTTTCTCGGGTTATTTCCAAATACCCATTGATCCCCAAGATCAAGAGAAAACAACATTCACTTGTCCCTATGGCACATTTGCTTACAAAAGAATGCCTTTTGGCTTATGTAATGCGCCCGGGACTTTCCAAAGGTGCATGTTAGCTATCTTCCATGACATGGTTGAACAAACCATGGAAGTCTTCATGGACGATTTCTCGGTCTTCGGGGATTCCTTCTCTTCTTGCCTTGCCAATTTGGAACGTATGCTTAAGCGGTGCGAAGACACTCGCCTTGTTCTGAATTGGGAAAAATGCCATTTTATGGTAAAAGAAGGCATCGTGCTTGGACATAAGATCTCGAAAGCCGGTCTTGAAGTAGACCGTGCTAAAGTCGATGTTATCGCAAAGTTGCCTCCACCTTCAACCGTGAAGGGTGTGAGAAGTTTTCTGGGTCATGCGGGCTTCTACCGTCGATTCATCAAAGATTTTTCTCAAATCGCTCGCCCGATGACCCACCTCTTGGAAAAAGATACTCCTTTTATCTTCTCCAAAGAGTGTCTTGAAGCCTTCAACTCGCTTAAGGATAAGCTAACTAAGGCACCCGTCTTGGTTACCCCTAATTGGGAGCTTCCCTTTGAGTTGATGTGCGATGCTAGTGATTTTTCTATTGGAGCGGTTCTTGGACAAAGAGTGAACAAACACTTCCAACCGATCCATTACGCTAGCAAGACAATGACAGGGGCACAATTGCATTATACGACAACCGAAAAAGAGCTTTTAGCTGTTGTCTATGCCTTTGAAAAATTTAGCCCCTATCTTGTCCTTTCTACCACAATTGTGTACACCGATCATTCCGCGCTGAAGTACTTGTTGACAAAGCAAGATTCCAAACCAAGACTTCTTCGCTGGGTTTTGCTGCTCCAGGAATTTAAAATCGAAATTTGCGATAAAAAAGGAGCTGAAAACCTAGCCGCGGACCATCTTAGCCGACTTGAGGATCCTTACCAAGGGGATCATCCGAACAAACAAATCAATGATTCTTTTCCCTTGGAGACCTTAATGTCTATAAACTCGAAGTCGAATGAAACCCCGTGGTTTGCGGACTTTGCAAACTACTTGGCGGGTGGAATTCTCAAGGAAGGGTTGACATCCCAACAAAAGAAAAAGTTCTTCACCGACATCAAGACTTACTTTTGGGACGACCCTTACCTATTCAAACAATGTGCCGACCTAATTATCCGACGATGTGTTGATGGACCGGCAGCGTCGGAAATCCTTGATGCTTGCCACAAAGGACCCACCGGTGGTCACTTTGGTCCCAACTACACCGCAAAAAAAGTGTTTGATTCGGGATCTTATTGGCCCTCCATATATCGTGACGCTCACGATATGGTTAAACGATGTGATGTTTGCCAAAAACAAGGCAACATCACACATAAAGACGAGATGCCTCAGAATTTCATTCAAGAATGTGAAATCTTTGGTGTTTGGGGTATCGACTTTATGGGGCCATTCCCTTCTTCTAAAGGAAACAAATACATCCTTGTAGCCGTTGACCACGTCTCCAAATGGGTTGAAGCCAAAGCTTTACCCACTAATGACGCAAGGGTGGTTTGTAACTTTTTGAAAGCTCTTTTCGCTAGATTTGGTGTGCCTCGTGCCATTATTAGTGATCGTGGGACTCATTTTTGCAATGACCAATTCGCAAGAGTCATGGCTAAGTACGGTGTAAATCATCGTCTTTCCACAGCCTACCACCCACAAACTAATGGCCAGGCTGAAATATCCAACCGAGGACTAAAGCAAATTCTGGAAAGAACCGTGGGAGAGCATCGTGCCTCATGGGCTGATAAACTTGATGATGCTTTGTGGGCTTTCCGTACTGCTTACAAGACCCCGATCGGCTGTACGCCTTATCGTCTTGTGTACGGGAAAGCGTGCCACCTCCCCATTGAGTTGGAGCAAAAGGCTTATTGGGCCTTGAAGTGGGCTAATTTTGATATTAACAAAGCCGGTGACCTACGCAAGATCCAACTCAATGAGCTGAATGAACTTCGGAATGAGGCTTATGAAAATTCTTTGATCTATAAGGAAAGAACTAAGCTCATTCACGACTCCAAGATCAAAAACCAAGAGTTCCATGTTGGAGACAAAGTCTTACTTTTTAACTCTCGGTTGAAAATCTTTTCGGGCAAGCTCAAATCTCGTTGGTCCGGCTCATTCACCATTGCCCAAATTTTTCCATATGGTACTCTCGAGCTCGCTCAACCTAATGGACCTAATTTTAAGGTGAATGGCCAACGAGTGAAGTTGTACTTTGGTGAGGACACCTCTCAGGAGGTGATTCCATCCCTCACCACGTTCCCCATGAACTAATTTTGGGTCGAGTCAGGCTCGTGACTCGGTTATCAAAAACAAGCGCTCCTCGGGAGGCAGCCCGAGTATCTATCCTTTAATGTTTTAACCCCCTAAGTCTAGGGGGACTTCTATACGTGTTTGTTTTTGTGTGGTGATGTGATTACAGGGATTAGTGCACTCTTGAAAACTTTGAAGAACCGTGCTCCCGTGTTATCCGAAATCCGGTTCTATCTCTCAACTATCGTGATTCAATTTTCTTCATACTCACATTTGAAATTGATCACTTTAGTCGTCTCTTCCTTAACTTGAGTTAACCAACGTGCACAATGTCATAAGTGTAGGGGAGACTTTTCCCACATGCTTAAACATTGAGGACAATGTTTATCTTAAGTGTAGGGGGGACTTCTATCGAAGTTTTAAGTGGACTTTTCCATGAAAATGCCTTCATTTAACCGGAAAATCATATTTTTCAACATCTTTCAAATTTTTTATTAACTTTGGCCATTTAGTCGTAATTTTTAAATTTTTATCTTTGCTTTCATATGTATATATCCCGCAATAAAGTCAAAAATATTAATAAAGTGGTGTAGCTAGTTTAGAAATCTTTGACATATTAGGCCCGTTGCGTTTATTTTGACTCAACCCGAACAGACTTATCCAAGTTTATTCTAGCTAGTATCCTTAACCATGTAGACTTTAATTGGTTTATTAAGCTAAGTATCCACGAGTCTCATTACTTGAGATTTTAAATTGTGGAGGACGAGAAATGATAGAGTCAATTATAAGTCGGTATTCTTGCACAAGCTCACTTGGTGTAATTATTTGCCTATTCTCCCATCACTTGCTAATAAATTATCTGCAATAAGTAAGGTCGTACAATTTGAAAAGTTACTTAGCTTCTAGCCCAAGATCGTTTAAAAGTTGCTCGGTAATGATAAGAGTTCATAGCCAAGGCATAACTTATGAAGCGGGGCGCGAAGATTGGCGAGTCCGAAAAGGCCCTAACAAGGCATGAGGATTCCATTTTATTGCTAAAGATCCAAAGTGATGTGAAAAGCATTATTCCCAAAGTCAATATGAAGGATCAAGACTCACGACGAAAAGCAATCAACTCCCATAAAGATCATGGAGAAGTCTATCCTAAAAAACCCTAACAAGGTATGAGGATAAATAGATCCAAGTCCGAAAGGAGGCGGATCGTTGTATCTCAAAATCCAAAATAGAGATTGAAGAAATAATCATGAAGTCGTGGTCAACAAAGTTGGAGTATCCCTCAAAAGTCTCCAAGTGAAGAAACTCTATGAACGATGAGAAGACCATTATCTCAAGTACGTCTCTCAAGATATGAAGTATGAAGTACATGCCAAATATCGGCCCGAGAAAGGTCTCAAATCGTGAACCGAGTTATGCCAAGATATGAACTTTTTGATATCCCAAGAAGCAGTTTTAATAGATTTTGTCCTTTAGCTAACTATTGATCAAATCGTCCTACTTTGCTTTCAGCCTAAATAAACTATCGATATAAGTCCAAAAATGCATCTTCATGATCATTCTAAGACAAAAATAAAATATAAGAGATACACCTAGGAATAAGGGAGTTTAAGCATTTAATTAAGCCATGTGTGTAAGTGTTTGAATTGCTAACTTATAATAACAATGATATCGTTTCTAAGCTTAGTTTGGGAAACGTGAAACTTGAGGGTGATAAATCTTCGCAACACCAAAGCCCTAATGTAAGTCATTGATCTCTTTGCAAGTTATTTCCATGTAGCTATTTTCAAGTGAAAATGGTTTTCTATCCTTTTGTTTCCTTTAAAGTTTTAATTCCTTTTAGTACTTTAATTTTTGTTTAGTAGTATTTAAATAAGGCCAAGGTTGATTAATTATGAGAAAAGTGTAAATTTGCTTTATCACTAAGCATTGCATGAGGGCATGGCAATGGTTAAGTGTAGGGGATTTGATAGGTGTGTAAACACCCATCCTTTTACCACTTAATTCTGGCTAAAACGAGACCAAAACACGTATTTAATATCATTTGTTTGGAATTATGCGTGGTTTTTGTGTTTATTGTGTTTTCAGAGCCAACCGGATGAATATTGAAGAAAACATGGGATTGCACGGGTTTTACTGAAGAAAAGGACTCAAGATAAAGTCTATTGTCCAAGAGATGCAAAAGATTTGAAGTCACTGGGCCTATTCGAAGATTTATCGAAGAAAAGGACCAAAGATGGAAGATTTACATAAGTCGAAGAAACTCAAGTCTATTAAACGAAGAAATTAAAAGACGAGTTGAATTTAATCGACGACAAATCCCGAATCAGAATCGAAAACGTCAACTTTTCTGAAAAGACGAGAAGACAAGAAGAACGGGAGAAAGCCCACTCACCAACCAAAATAAACAAGCCTATAAATAGTCCACCCTCACACTTTTTAGCCAGTTAGTTTTTTAGTTTTTCTCTCCTTCCCTTTTTTCTCCCTTCTTGTTCGTAGCATCACCATCACCACTAGGGTGATTGGTGATTTTGATCTTTGATTTTCCAATCTTGAAATTTTAATCATTGTTTTGTTATTGTTAAAACATCAATCATCAATACAAATTCTTGTTTAATCTTTCCATTTCATCTTGTTCATCATCATCTTTATCTTCAAGTTCTTAAGTTTTTTATTTTATTGAGTTTGATCTTAAAAAGTTGTTGGGATTTGTGTTTTTGTTGATGGGATTTGTAGTTTATGGTTAGTAGATGCTTAGTGATTAGTTTATTTAAGTTTTTGGTGAAAAACTTGGTGATTTTTGGATTAAAATCGATTTTCCTTGTTCTTCGGGTATTGTTACTGTTTATGTGTTTCCAGACTTCCGGATGAACAAGAAAGTTCCGGATGAACACAAAAGTTCCGAGTGAACCTAAAAGTTCCAGATGAGCATCATCTTCCGAATGAACTAAGAAGTTCCAGATGAATCTATTTTCCAAAAAGTTCCGAATGAATTTCTTTTTCAAAAGTTCCGAGTCAATCTAAAGTTCCGAATGAAAGTGTTTTCTAAAAAGTTCCGAATGAGTTTTGTTTAAAAGTTACGAATTAGTATAAAGTTCCGAACGAACTGAAAGTTCCGGATGAACCTAATCTTCCGAATGAACCAAAGTTCCGGATGAGTCAAAAGTTCCGAATGAGTATAAAGTTCCGGATGAACCAAACTTCCGAACAAACTTCCGAATAAACTTCCGATTAAAGTTCCGAATCAAGGTGTTCCGAGTGAAAAGTTCCGGATGAACAAAGTTCCGAATCAAGGTTAAAAAGTTCCGAATCAATCATCTTTTGAGCATCATTAATTGTTAACTGTTACTGTTTCTTTAGTGTTGCTTTTTCCTCATTTTAACTTTAAATTCAGTTTTCATTTTAATTTTAATTCAAGTTTTTATTAATTGTCATTAAATTAATTATCTTTGATTTAAGTTTTCATTTTATTACATTTTAACATTTAGTAGATTAGAAAACCAAACCTTTTATTTAGTAACCAAGAACAATCATTCCACTTAAGGCTAAGATCAATTCGAGAGGATATCGAGAGAAATCTGAACCTAGTAAAATCATTGTATCAGTGGGTTGTTTTTTAGTAGCCGGCTGAGACCGGTCCCCAGTCTTCTGCCTGGAAGATACAGTTTAAAAGATATGAAATACTGACATGTAATGAAAGAATACGGATTGATCACCGTTGGAATACGCATGTTTACCTATTATCGGGTCTCTCTGCTTCCCCGAACTCATCTCTTTCCTGCAGCATCTCCAGCTTACGTGTTGCATCGACCACTTGTGCTACCGTGTTGAACGTAGCACACACCAAGTTGTTTGCGACCGATGTACGAAGAACCCACCTGAAGTGGTGTGCTTGCTCTTCAGGAGTACCTGCTGCTGCACCAAAAAAACCAGCCAAGCGAAGAAAGCGTTGCATGAACTCGTTGCTATTCTCCCTAGCTCTCTGTCGGATTCCATGGTACTCTCTCTTCAGCTTGTCTTGCTCAGCCTTGGGAAAGAACTGTCCCATCACCAAATCCCTGAATTGAGCCCAAGTCAAACCAGCCACCCAATTATCACCTCCCTTAGACTGCTTCAGTGCCATCCACCATGATAGCACATCACCTTCGAACCGGTAGCAGGCCAACCTTAACTTGAAGACGGGGTCACAACCCATAGCATCGAAGATCTTCTCAATGTGAGCCAACCAGCTTTCAGCTTTACTAGGGCTATCTGTTCTCTCGAAAGCTCGAGGGCGGAGCTTATTGAATCTCTCCAGCCATGTGACCAATGTTGCTGGAGGAGGAGGAGGTACTGGGTGTTGCTGCTGATTGTTGGCAGCCTTAACCTCAGCCCTGATTTCGTTCCTCGGCTGAGGAAGCATAGCTTGCATTGCAGCTTGGATTGCTGCATTGAGTTGTTCCTGCTCGCGTGTGAGAACCATCTAACAGTATAACATAAAATACATGATTAAACTGATCAAAACATAAACTATATACATGAAAAAAAATTATACATATAAATCATGAGAAAATTTTATGCAAGAAAATTTGTACATGAATGCAAGATGCAGTTTTATGAAAACTTTTGTATGCGCGAGAGTGAACGCCTATGGTCACTTCACTCAAAATAAAAGACATGACGAGGGGACGCCAATGGGTCGGTCCCAAAATTAAAAGTTTCGATAAAACACATGCGACTAAATAGGGCCAGTCCTGTACCAACCATTACAGAGTCATAAACCTGCGACAATGACATATATATGTATGCATGAAAATGACGAATGCATGAAAACCGACTGTCAGTTCTAGGAAGATCATAGTGACTAGCCACTAATCACAGGTCATGTTTGAGAGCCTACAGGTCAAAGCCTTGGCTCTGATACCATAATTGTAACACCCCATTTTGACAAATGGAATGTCACGCGTGATTATGGCATGTCATCAAAGCATATAAGGATAAATGTATAAAACATCACATGACCATAAAGGAAATACCGGAATCAAACATCGGTACCCCAAAAGTAGAACTCATCACACATAAACATAAGTACTATAAATGAAAAGGACTAAACAATGTCCATGGAAATGAGTATCAAAGTATAAAGAAATGAATAAAGTAAAGAAGGCTAGGAAGCTTCCAATCCATATGCACGTACGCTTAAAGTCTACGAGCATCCCTGAGTACCTGCCGTTTTGGGAACATGAAAGGAAAACGGCTGAGCATAACGCTCAGTGCACGGATATACAAGTAAAGCATGAATAACATAAGCATATAAGCATAGAGCAGCAGAAAAGACTAAGTCCTGAATAACCTGGCATGTCTTATTAAAACTGGTTTTATAGTTTGAAAAGCCTTATGTTTATATCATAAAAACTGTTTAACATATTTACCATTAGCCAATATAGGTCATGAATTATCAACGTGCATGAATACTTGGAGGGGTGACCTCGTCATGCAAATTAGAGGGGCTGCCTCTAATTTAATATACTGGTTTGGGTAGGAGGGATCAGCTCCTTGTGAAGGATGCAAGGCACACACCACATTCACCTGAATAATCTGCTGAAAACATGTAAACTAGGATGCACCCATACGCCGCACATGATAACATAATAATATGGCCAAAAGCTGGAGGGACGCCACGAGCTATCACTCCGTCGTGGTGGAGTCATAACACTGGTGCCTCCAGTGTTATGGTTATGGTACCTCCATAACTAAGTGAAACTGGTCATGCATGTATATGGCTTTAGGTATCTAATTAAACATAAGCAATCAAAACATATAAACCATATACTGGGGAAAACAGTTGGCTGTATACGGGAAATCCTAATAAGGAAGAATGTCCATACTGAAAGGATGGAGAATCCGTACCTTGTGTCCAGTGAACGAAGAAGATGAACGGAAGAGAGTCCTACTTCGGTATCACTAATGCTACATAAATACATATGTGTATAAGTATCTGATTACTGAGTACGTAACTGGTTTCTATATCATGTATTAGCTTGTTTTATATGTTCATGTCATGTTTTACTGATTAAAGCTTTATACTGCGTTTATCATGTATTCTGTCTATTCTGTTTAAGTATTACTTGTATTTCTTGTATTATTATACTTGTTGTGTAATAATAAGTAACTTTCTAAAAATAGCAGGTTTCCTAAAATGGAAAGTTTCCAAAAATAGAAAGTTTCCAAAAATTGAAAGTTACCAAAAATAGAAAGTTTCCAAAAATAGGTTTACTGCTTAAAATAGATAAGTTTCTAAAAATAGAAAGTTTCCCTAAATAGATTAGCTGCCTTATTTAAATAAGTTTCTAAAAATAGAAAGTTTCCATAAATAGAAATAAGTTGGATTATTAAGCTAATTATATAAGCTTAAGTGTTTAATGATTAATATTCTAAGTCATGTAATTAAATAGTATAGTTTATTAATTATTTCATGTAAATTAAATAAACTATAGGTTAAAGTATTTAATTAAATATAACATGATTTAATTAAATAAAGGTAAAAATACTTAGGCTAAAATATGTATTATTATCTATTAATAATATAACCTAAGTCATGTAAATTAATTAAATATAAGTCATGATTTTAATAATTAATTAATTATATAGTCTAAATAAAATGGTAATTACTTAGGTTAAAATTCATGTATTAATAATAATATTAATAACCTAAGTCTTGCATAAATTAAATTAATCATGTACATGTTTTAATTAATTTAATTTAAATCTTGTTAAAATAATTAACCTTGTAAAATAATTAACTTGCAAAATAACCCATGAACCGAACCCGTGTTTTAATCTAAACATGTCGTGAACCGGACCGGTTTAACCCATGAACCGGCCAACCAAACGCACCCATAACAGTGGCAACCCGGCTTGGCCGGTTGCCACTGCCATGCGGCGGTTTCCCCCTGCTTACCATATATAACCACCGGCTTAAGCCGGTGGTGGTTCTTGTTCTTGTCGAGACCCAACCGAAACCAAACACACCCCCCGACAAGGTCGGGGGTTTCCCTTATTTCTGCGGCCGAACCAACAACACCACACCGAGACCCGTAGGTCTCGGCTGTGTTCACACAAAGCACACCGAGAGCCTTGGGCTCTCGGTTGTGTGTGCCGACCGAAACAAACACCCCTTAAACCATAATATTTTACCCTCGTAAATTATTAACATGTTAATTTACTTGTTTTAATATCACTCATGATTTCATGTGTTCTTGATTTAATTAAAAACATAACAGAAAAGGGGTTTAAGGATTTACCGATTACGTGAATCAAAGGAGAACGAACACACTAATAACCTTGCGAGAAATCAATCACCAAAAATCAACAAACACACCCTTGGTGTGTGTTTATACCCGGAGGCCAAGAAGAACAAGAGAAGAGAAAATATTTTAGGGTTTAGTTTATTTTCTAATTTTTGTAACTATGAAAATATCTTTTCTCAAATTCTTGTTTTAGTAAAAATTGCATGGGCTTGGCCCTTTTCTTGTGTCTAGCCGCGGGTAAGGGGGCCCACATGGGGTAACCCGAATGTTTTCTGTGTCTAATATTATACTTGTTCTCGTGTTCGTGTTTACATGATTTAAATAGTTATCGTTCGTGTCTTATAATATTTATTCATGATCGTAATAAATATACATAAATACTTAATACTAAGCTCGTGATTATTTACGTTCATGATTTCATGTTCGTATGTTCGTGATTATAATTATTATTGAAATAATTATCGTGTCTTAATACGTATTAAATACTTATCGTGTTATCACACGTACGTAATACTTGTAAATCTTGTTCATGAAACGGAAAAATGCTTTAAAAAGGAAAATTATAATCATGTACGTACGATCGTAAGGGTACTATTCATGGTAAAAGCATGCGGGTTTTACAGACAAATACCAGAGTGTCTGCGTGAACAAGTAGGACAGACAGGATGCGTGAATCCTCAAACAGGCGTCCTAGTTAGCTGAGAGCCTGTTTAAGGATTACAAGCATGAGACATGATCGTGGAACATAAACATGATTACATAGAAGGTGTAAAATTTACCAGATGAGGTAGAACGGTTAGGCTGTGAACCCCTGCGGTCCGGATCCCTACCGTTACCATTGTTCCTGATTTAACAATTGTTGGAGTGTCAGAATATCATAAAATAAAATAGTTTAATCATGAAAGATGGTTAATGTAGGGACCTGCTGTTGTTCGAGTTATTAGTGTTGTTACGGTAACCATCGTTACCGCCACGCCTCTCAGAACTAGAACGGTCGTTAGTCTGACCATTTCCCTTGGATGCTTGCTGCTGAGCGACCGCAGGCTTACGGTCGTCAGTCTTCTGCCTGGAATATAATGTTGAACAGAGGGTTATGTGAAATGAATAATACTAATGGAAATGAATTGTTTATAATTGGTGATTGAATATACCTCTTCACTGCTCTGTCATCACCGAACTCCTCTCGTTCCTGAAGCATCTCGAGCTTACGGGCTGCATCGGCCACCTGTGCCACTGTAGTGAAAGTAGCAAATACCAAGTTGTTGGAAACCGAAGTGCGAAGTGCCCAGCGAAACTTCTCAGCCTGCTTCGCAGCAGTTCCTGCGGCTGGACCTAGAAATCCTGCTAAACGGAGAAACCTTTGCATAAATTCGTTGATGTTTTCACCAGCAATCTGCCGAATGTTGTGGTAGTCCCTCTTGAGCTTCTCTTGTTCAGCATGTGGAAAGTACTGATTAAGGAAGAGCTCCTTAAACCGGTCTCATGTCAGTTGTGCAACCAAATTGTCACCATCGTTGGACTGCTTGACCGATTTCCACCACTACAGCACATCACCTTCAAACTTATAGCAAGCCATTCTTGCCTTGAAAACACCATCACAACCCATTGCATCAAAAATCTTCTCGATGTGAGAAATCTAAGCTTCAGCCTCGTTGGGGTTGTCAGTCTGCTCAAACGAATGCGGTCGTTGTTTGTTGAATCTCTCCAACCAAGTCATAAGAGTAACCGGTGGAGGAGGAGGAGGGTTGTTGTGATTACCATGTGTAACACCCCACTTGGATAAGTGGACCGTTACGTGTATTTATGGCGTGTCATCAAAGCATAAGGTAATTGTCCTAAAATATTAACTGACCATAAAGGAAATACCGGAATCAAACATCGGTAATCCCAACATAAGCTCAAAACATGAAAAGTAAATATTGAAGGAAAGGACTAGACAATGTCCAAATAAGCAGAATAATGTAAGAAGTGCATAAAGTAAGAAGTCTGGATAGCTTCCATCCAAATGCACATGCTCTCAGAATCTTAAGAACGTCCTGGTGTACCTGCCGTTATAACATGAAAGGAACTACGGCTGAGCATAACGCCCAGTGAACGGATATAAAGCATGATAAGAAATACTAAAATGAAGCAGATGATAAAATTACTGAAGCTATAAGACCAATAATTAAAGTTGCAGCAGAAATCTGTGTATAATCTGAAAAGTCTGACTTCTAAATAATAAAGTTGAACTGTTATATGTTAAATCTGAAAACATGCGTTTACTTTATTTTAATTGCCAAAAGATTATATAGGTCATGTGCTGTAACAACTGTTGCATGAATAACTGGAGGGGTGACCTCGTCGTGCTGTAGAGGGGTGACCTCTAAATAATGTGCTGGGTGGAGGGATCAGCTTCAATGTGAAGGATGTAGAGCACACATCACATTCACCTTATAAACTGTAAACTAATAGCCTAGGATGCATCCATACGCCCCACTAATAATACTGATAAAATGGCCAAGCTGAACTGAGTGGAACGCTGCGGAATATCACTCTCCCGTAGGTGAGTCATGACACTGGTGCCTCAAGTGTCATGGTTACGGTACCTTCGTAACTAGTACTACTGACTGGTCATGCTTGTATATAAGGCTCAGGCAATATCTTAGTTATTAAAATAATTTCTGATAATTTATAACATATAGTGGGGAAAACATTTGGCTACAAACGGGGAATCCTAATCATGCATAGAAATGAAGTCCATACTGAAAGGACGGAATATCCGTACGATTAATCGAACAACGAAAGAGACAAAAAATAGTTTAGAGATAGGAATATTCGTACCTTAATAGTAGTCAAACGCACAATCAATAATAATATTATCAACCCACTACTGCTCCTTCAAATATCTACAAAATTTGGAACTAACTATTATTATAATTATCTACATGTAAAATGTTTGTCAAATACGTATTTGCTTGTTTTAATATGTGTTCGAAAGATGCGCTTCTTCTACGTTTCTAAACCATGCTTTACTAGTTACAACAATTTTTATAGTAGATAGTTATTAACAGTTGCTTAATATGCGGCCCTTGAGGTAACGTCAGATCATGCAAGATTTTTATTTGTTTCAAACACTACTCATTGACTAATCTATGCCTTATTAAAATTGTCTTCTACATATACCTACAAGTTTATATACCTAATGAATTCATTTAGAATTACATAAAGCGCATCTTTAAAAAAATGGTGGATCTCTTAGTTGTGTGTTACTTTAGGATATAGGAACAACAACATTGATAAAATACTTAGTTTGGTTCAATAATTACCTCCATTCCAATACGAAGACAATTCAAAATCGATTTCGGGTAAGGACATCAACTGGAACACAACAATATGATCGAAACATAAAGCCAAATACCGATTTGAACCTCTAGCGAATGAGACCGAACATGACTGATCGTGTTCAACCCAACAGGAACTCCAAGTACGAACACACGACATCGAGTGACCCGGTTACGAACGAGTCTTTAATCTGAATGATCTTCAGTGGTGTATGTCGGAGGTGAGCTAAAACTATATCATATGTTTGTCTCTTTCTCCCTATCATCTACTAATAATGGTGAGATTTTATATGATGAAAATATTTTATGGTAAATGGTAAAAATCAAATTGGTATTTAGCATATGGGCCTATTAATTAGAAAAAAAAAGATACTAACGGATTTCACCAAAAATTTAGTAAAACGTGTGACAAATTTCTATTACTAAAAGATTTCCATATTATATATTAACCTACTATAACTTGGTTTTATTTGTCAACGATTAATGAGTCGGTTATGCCGTGATCTTCGGAATTTAATGATGACACCATATGATTAATGATTTGCTTCCTAAAATAATTAAAAATGGACAAGAATTACAATAAGTAACTCGATTACGGTAAAGTCCCAAGGCCATTTTAGGGTCCGTTTGGTTGGGGTTGTTGGACCTTTGGGTTTAGATTAAAAGTAGAAAAGTGTTGTTTGTTTAACATAAGTGGTTTTTTAAACAGTGTATAATACCCTTGAAATCTCCATTCCACAAAAGTCTCAAAAGTCTGGTTAGAGGTGGGAGTTTCTGACATCGATATTGGCTTTCATTTAAAAATTGCATTGACCACATTAATTACTACTGTAATTCATTTTCAGCCGTTCATATTATTTTTTATTTTTCTGTCTCAACTAAATAATCACAAGTAAAAGTTAATGGATATTATAATTGTATATATATATATGTTAAAATGTCTTTAAAATTTGTGTGTTACCAAACATCATTTTCTAAAAGCCATCTTTCATCCTAAACCAACCATTTATAAATCCTACACTTAAAATAAAACCCGACCTCAAACCAAACGGACCCTTAATTATTAAACGCAGCCCAAAACAAAACATATGTATACTTCCATTTTTCGTGTTTTAATATTTAACGTTACGTTCGTGATTAAATTATCCGTGTTCACTCGTGACGTATAATATTTATTTTCTGAATAAATCATTATTACGTAATACTTGAATAAATACTAATATTTATTATCTGAAAAATGACTTCGTAACGTTTTAAATAAATCCATGACTGTGTGTAATTAATATTCACGGATTTTAAATGCGGGTTTTCTAACTTTTCCCCTCTAAAAAAATAATTCATCCTCGAATTAAGGATTCGATTATGCTGCGGTTTTACAATTCTCCCTCTCTAAAAAGAAAATCCGTCCTCGAATTAAAAGTAATTAAGATGGCGTGGTTTATATAAGCTGAAAGATACATAGGCTGAAAGAACATGAAAGCTAAAAAGACATATAAGCTGAAAAATCATTCTTCCTTGATTTAGAACATACTGCTGCTAGAAGGGTATAAATGTGACATGACTAAAGTGAACATGGAACGTGATACGTCTAAAAGAACATAACTAAATTATTGAAGGAAAATGATGAGAGTTCCGGATGGACTCCTCCGTTCCGAGTGGTTTCCCGCTCGAAACTGTTCCTTCAAAGATCTAAACACAATTAAAATCTTGGTCCTGATGACCCTGTACTGATGATGTTGAATAGCTTCTGGTTCCATACCTGAGATGGATTTCTGAATCTGATAGAATGAATAAGATATAACATGTAAGATACGTGAAACGATACGTACAATTAACTTGAAAAGATACATTTATATCTCTGAGTAAAGCTGCTGAAAACCTATTGGGACGAACTACGTGAACAATTGTGAACGTGCTACTTGAGCAATTGTAAACGTGGTTCGCGATCATTTGATGAACGCTGGGCATGGAATATGTTGTGAACGTGATATGTGGAACATACTATGAACGTGATACTAGAAATATGATGAACGTATGGTGCCTGAGGAAGGAATGCCAATCGATACGGTCTGAGACGAGAAATGTTTGCCTGAGTATGTAAAAGCTATGCTAAACTTGAGTATGGTTTTCTTAAAGTTTCTGTAACCAAATCCAGTAAAAGCTGTGAAACGTGTATCATGAGATCGAACACAAGTTTGATCGTGAACAATGTCATCAATGCGACCGTGGACTCAAATCATGAGATAGCACAAAAATATGGACTGAAACAACCTCATAATGTGAACGTGAGATGTAACGTGAAGGTGCACGTGAACGTGATCGTGAATGTAAACGTACACGTGATCATGTAATTTCTATCTGATATGATTATTGATGGAATACTAAGAAATCATATGTTCAATTGCTGAAGTTCGTGCAGATCTGCTACTGCGTATTCCTTTCAGATGAATAAACACGTGTAGGTTGGTTAAATGATAAACAATGAATTAGATCGTATTATACCCCTTCTAAGTCTGTGGTGACTGATAACAGCCTCCATGGAATCTTATTTCATTTATGTTCATATTTCCAATGGTTTCCCTAATTCGTTAGCATGTCGGCGTTCTATCTTAAACTTGCTGGAATAGCAGACATTTAGATATGAACATAGTTGCCTTAACGTGTTATACTGCATCTATCAAAATGTTTCTTGGGATTATGGTACATTCCAGTGGAAACTGAGTGAATAGTCATGAAAGAATTATGAATCTCGGTAATTTAGTTCTATCCTAGAGTAGGATCTTATGGAATACAAAATTTTAGTGTAGGTCCTCTCCTTTATGTGTAAGCTTAGTCGTGGAAAGCTAATCTTGAGGAATGTCAGAAATTCGGCGTTAATAGCCAACTGAATTCCAGAAATTTTGTACTTCGATCATAGACGTCAGTCTTGACCATTTAGTGATGGCCTTCACCTTCGTAGGATTTCTGAAATTTCTTTCTGCGGAAATAGGGTGGCTCAGAAACGCCACCTTGTTCAACTGGGATTTACATCTGGGAAGTTGCGTATATAATTTCCTCCTATTGGAGAATCTATACCACTGTGAGAAGATGATTCTCGTGTTCTTCTCTAGAATTTAGTAGATCAGAATGTTATCAATGATTATACTGACGATTTTGTCTGAAATTCATGGAAAATTTTATTTATCAATTTCATACTATAGCTGAAGCATTTAGGAGCTCAGAAGTATAAATCAAAATTTTAGAGAGACTATAATATGTGCAACAGCGGTGTGGAAGGCATCATGTTCTTTCTCTCACTACTGATGGTAGCATGATCGAGAATTGTTCTAAAAAGTGTTCAAAACATCATAGTAGATCAGATGAACCTTCTATACGTGAGATGAACACCGACTATGAATGGTGATCTTATAAAATTTTCGGTGATCGATGCATGATCTCATGTTACCGGCCTTCTTCTTGATAGACAGAAAATGGTGCACCTTCTGGTGGTGTGCTAGGGCGATTAAAGCCTCGTGTCGGTAACTCTTGTAGCTAATGCTGCAACTCTTTTAACTCAGCTGAAGTCCTGCGATAAAGAGTTCTAAAAACGGTTTATGTCCTTAAGACAAGCTCGATGCTAAACTCTGCCTAGTGGTTAGGAAGGAATTTCTGGATAACCTTCTGGAATGACATCTGGAAACTTTGGGATAATCTGCTGATCATGAATTTAAGGAATTTTAGAAGTGGATTTATAACTGGTATCTACAAGTCTTCGTAGCTTTGACTGATAAGTCACGCGCTGGTAAGACAGAAACAATTTGTACTGACATTTTTCTAGCAGGAAATACAATGAACATATTCAGGAGTAATTAAAACGAATCTCGTCTTCAAATGGAAGGAAAAGCCTTTATAAATATGGTGATATTGTGGAGTCTTTTCTAGTTGAGAGGTAGGTAACTACCTGATTTAAGATAAAGTTGACATAGAAATACTTGAAGTAAACGTGGCGACTTTTCACTGAATGTGTTTGTCTGTAACGTCACTAAATGAATACTACGTGTCTAACCTGAATAATACTCCGGTGATGGTAACTGAATTGTAATGGTCTGATTTATGTGTGGCATAACAGAACAGGTATACCCCCTTGGTGGGTACCCTGAATTTTGGAGGACCTGGTTTAGGAGGCATACTGGTGTTATGAATCTGACTCGTACTTTGAGAAGGTATTAGTATGACATGTACCGTAACTGGTGTCCTAAAAGGTGTCTTCCAAAAGGATACTTGAGACCTAAGTCTTGACTGATCTCTTGACAGGTGTTTAGAAGGTGTATCTGAACAAGGCTGAAAATTTTTGATAACTGCTAGGGTTGGCGGACCGGTTAGACCGCTGACCTCTGTATTTCTGGTCACGTTCGTTCCGGAGTTCTGATGGTTACTGACTAATTAATTATTAGCATGGTGGTTGTCATCACTGCCTATCTGTCAATTTAATAACGGTCATTATCATGACCGTGATTCAAGTAACTATTTCTGTTGAGTGGCTAGATGGGTACCGGTTCTCACTATTCCGACTGAAAGATTAGCTGAGTGTCGTGTGGCAGCTAACTGAGGAAGTAAGGCATGGAATGGGGTGGTAGCGTCTGATGGTTGAGTTATATTATTGTCTGGAATTTCAAATTTTAACACCCCCAAATTACATTGCGCAGCGGAAATACACACTTGGGTGCTAAACACAAACATTGTTACATAAGACACTTTGAACAATCTCAAAATGATACATTTGAAATATAAAAGGGTATAATTTAACCATTGTCTAAAACTTTCGATCCCAAGTAAAACAATTTTAGAAATATCAGAGTAACATTTAGGTCCCCCAAAGATTTCATCAAATCAACAAACAATTTACCAAAGTACATGACCATACATTGTTATTTGTATGACAAAAGGGGAAAGAAATCTGTTTTAGACCAATCACCACAAAAGCAATCCGCAATCCTTCTCCAGCAAACTCCGCAATTCATTAACTTCAATCACCTGAAATACATGCTTAAAATCATCCACACAACGGTTGAGCGAGTCTATAGGTTTTACAAATCATCATTTGAACACAAGAGAAAAATCAATCAAGATCATTTAATAGAATTGTTGATCATTACAATCTATTATTCAGGCAATCTGGTATATAGAAATAGCTATAGAATTGTATTAAGCTCATGACACCGACCCCTTAACTTAGTCACCCACACCTAAAGTCGGCATGACTAGATGAATTCCAGTGCCCCTACTAGGGTATCAGTTGCAAGTATACCACATTCTCATTCTCGTAAAATTATCCTTCCCAGAGGTTACTCAGCGTAAAGCCCTGGTCTCGGATAGGGTCGTCAGCCCAATAGTACTATTATTAGAATAAGCAACTATTCCCAACTCACAATATCAAGTCAGAAGATAGTTAACGGCTCATGAATTTAGGGACTTTTGCAACTTAGGTACTTATACAATTCAAAACAACAAAGGCAACAAGGCAACATTCGGGTCCAAACAATCAATCATGACATGTGTTCATTTTACTTTCAAATAGCATGTATCCCCCTCGCGAGTTTTAAAATCAGTCGACACAATTACAAAAGCGAGGCTATAGACTCACCTGGAGTAATAGCAGTAGCAAGACGACCTTCGACAATAGTTGATGCCCGATAAACACAAAAACCGCAACCTATCAATTAAGGTGCGTTCATTAATAATAAACTCGAATAAAATCCATACTTAATAAAATGAAACTCAAAATAATAAAATCACAACCAACCCAAAATGAAAACAATACAAGTGACCTATTACTTCATTCTATATGTTCACTCTATTAGTTTATTCTTTCGATAAAAATCTGCCGGTACACACCAAATGTACGAGCTCATTTACCCCACTTAAACACGTCAAATACTTATGATACTAATCAGAGATATCACTTACTATATATAGAAAGACCTGTTAAAAGCCCATCAAAAGATTTTACTTTTAAAGTTCCCTGCCCGACACATCTTTGAACTACAAAAACTAGACAGTTTTACGTCACCGACTCATAGAACCATTTTGACCATTCTAAAAAATCCCGTTTACAAATCCGACACTTGGGTTTGAAAATAGACTCACAACCCTAAGTTTAGAACCAAACATCAGTCCTTGACCATTTTCATAACTCATTCTATAGTCCCCGAGATTTGATCCAAATATCGACAACAACTTCGGATTGTGTCGATACCCCATCTTCATTTGGAGTGAGAGATGCTTCAAACGTTGACCACGACTTCTTCATTTTTTCTTGTCTTTATTTAGGATTTTGATATACAACGATCCGCCTCCTTTTCGGACTTGGATCTATTTATACTTATACCTTGTTAGGGTCTTTTTGGATAGACTTCTCCATGATCTTTATGGGGGTAATTGCTTCTCGTCGTGTGTCTTGATCCTTCATATTGATTTGGATTAATGATCTTCAAATCATCTTAGGATCTTTAGCAAAAAAAAAGTGAATCCTCATGCCTTGTGAGGACCTTTTTGGACTCGGATATCCTCATGCCTTGTTATGGCCTTTTTTGAATATTCCAATCTTCGCGTCCCGCTTCAATAAGTTATGCCTTGGCTATGAACTCTAATTAATCCCGAGCAACTTTTAAAAGATTTTGGGCTAGAAACTAAGTAACTTTTCAAGTCGTACGACACATTTATTGCATTTATTTATTTACAAGTGATGGGAGAAAAAGCTTATAATTAACTCACATAAGTTCATGAAAGAATACAAAACTTATAATTGACTCTATCATTTCTCGTTCTCCATAATTTAAAATCTCAGGTAATGAGACTCGTGGATACTTAGTGTAACACCCCACTTTGATAAGTGGACCGTTACGCGTAATTATGGCGTGTCATCAAAGCATGCAAGGTAATATGTACTAAAACATACATGACCATAGGGAAAACCGGAATCAAACATCGGTTCCCAAACATAAGCCCAAAACATAATTAAGTAAATGAAATGAAAGAAAGACTAAACAACCATAAGTATATGAAGGCAAAAGGAGAAGAAGTCTACGGCAGCTTCCATCCTATGCATGTCCTCCAAATGCTCGAGTTTGTCCTCGGGTACCTGCCGTTTTGGGACATGAAAAGGAAAGTAACGCTTGAGCATAACGCTCTGTGCACGGATATACAAGCATGAAATGAATAATATAAGCATGAATAACATATAGCAGCAGAAATGTATATGTCCTGGAAAACCTGGTTATATCTTAGTAAAACTTGTTTTATAGTTTGAAAATTCTTATGTTTATCTTGTAAAATCTATTTAACATGTTTACCATTAGCCAATATAGGTCATGAAAACATCAACGTGCATGAATACTTGGAGGGGTGACCTCGTCATGCAAATTAGAGGGGCTGCCTCTAATTTAATATAACTGGTTCTGGGTAGGAGGGACCAGCTCCTTGTGAAGGATGTAAGGCACACACCACATTCACACTGAATAATATGCTGAAAACATGTAAACTAGGATGCACCCATACGCCCTACCTGATAATAATAATATGGCCAAAAGCTGAAAGGGGCGCCACGAGCTATCACTCCGCCCGTCCGCCGTGGTGAAGTCATAACACTGATGCCTCCAGTGTTATGGTTATGGTACGTCCATAACTAGGTGAAACTGGTCATGCATGTATATGGCTTTAGGTATCTAATTAAACATAAACAATTCAAAAACATATAAAACATATACTGGGGAAAACAGTTGGCTGCATATGGGAAATCCTAATAAGGAAGAATGTCCATACTGAAAGGACGGAGAGTCCGTACCTTAAGTCCAGTGAACGAAGAAGACGAACGGAAGCGAGTCCTACTTCGGTATCACTAATGCTACATAAATACATACGTGTATAAGTATCTGATTACTGAGTACGTACTGGTTTTATATCATGTCTTAGCTTGTTTTATATGTTCATGTCATGTTTCACCGATTTAAGCTTAATACTGTGTTTATCATATATTTTGTCTATTCTGATTAAGTATTACTTGAATTTCATGTATTATTATACTTGTTGTGTAATAATAAGTAACTTTCTAAAAATAGCAGATTTCCTGAAATAGAAGGTTTCCAAAAATAGAAAGTTACCAAAAATAGAAAGTTTCCAAAAACAGATTTACTGCTTAAAATAGATAAGTTTCTAAAAATAGAAAGTTTCCATAAATAGATTAGCTGCCTTAATTAAATAAGTTTCAAAAAAATAGAAAGTTTCCATAATTAGATATAAGCTGGATAATTAAGCTAATTATATAAGCTTAAGAGTTTACTAATTAATATTCTAAGTCATGTAATTATATAGTATAGTTTATTAATTATTTTATGTGAATTAAATAAACTATAGGTTAAAGTATTTAATTAAATATAACATGGTTTAATTAAATAAAGGTAAAATACTTAGGTTAAAATATGTATTGTTAACTATTCATAATATAACCTAAGTCATGTAAATTAATTAATTATAAGCCATGGTTTTAATAATTAATTAATTATATAGTCTGATTAAATGGAAAAATACTTAGGTTAAAATTCATGTATTAATAATAAAATTAATAACCTAAGTCATGTAAATTAAATTAATCATGTTCATGTTTTTAATTAATTTAATTTAAGTCTTGTAAAAATATAACTTGTAAAAATATTTAACCTTGTAAAAATAATTCATGAACCGGACCATGTTTTATTCTAAACATGTGTGAACCGGACCCGTGTTTTAACCCGTGAACCAGACCCAATGCACCCATGGTCAACCTAGCTGCCGGCTAGCCAAGGTTTCAACCGGCTAGCCTGTGACCCCCTTGTTGTCGTGGCCTAAACCGAACACCACCATGCCCCGACCAAGGTCGGGGTCTCCCTTCTTGCTGCTGCCGAGACATCAAGACACCAAACTAAGACCTTGAGGTCTCGGTGGTGTGAGTAAAAACCAAGCCGAGACCCCCTTGGGGCTCGGTCTAGGCGTCGGCCAACAAACAAACACCCTTTAGCCAATAGTTAGTTATACCCCATGATTAAATAACATGTTTTATAGCTTGTTTTTTAATTTATTATTAAAAACATTCATGATTTTATGTGATTAGTAAATCAAAACATAAAAGAAAAAGGTTTAGGGTTTATACCAATCACGTGAATCCAAGAAGGATGAACACACAACGATCCTTGTAATAAATCAACACCTGAAATCAACCGAAACACCCCTTGGTGTGTGTGTAACCCGGCGGCCAAAGAGCAAGAAGAAGAAAAAAGATTTTTAGGGTTTTTAGTTATTTTCTAAATCTTGTTATAATGAAACTAATCTTTTCCCTTAATCCTTGTTTAGTAATTTTTAAGGGGCTTGGCCCCTTTTCTCTTGTTGTGTCCGCGGGTATGGGCCCACATGGGGTAACCCGAACATTTTCCGTGTCTAAACATTAAGTGTGTTCTCGTGTTCGTGTTCTATGTGATTTAACTAGTTATCGTTCGTGACTTAATATATTTATTCGTGATTGTAATAAATATACATACATACGTAATATTAGCTCGTGATTAATTTACGTTCATGATTTCATGTTCGTATGTTCGTGATTATAATTATTATTGAAATAATTATCGTGTGTTAATACGTAATACATACTTATCGTGTTATAGCACGTACGTAATACTTGTAATTCTTGTTCGTGAAACGTAAACATGTTATAAAAAGGAAAGTTTTAACCCTATACGTACGATCATAAGTGTACTATTCATGGTAAAAGCATGCGGGTTTTACAACTCTTCCCCCCTAAAAAGAATAATTCGTCCCCGAATTATAGATAACGTAAACTGAAAGAGAAACACACCCGAATTAAACTGAAAGGGTATGTAAGATAATGGAAAATGAAGGTGACATGGTAGAAGGGAACATAGAAGGTGACATGGCTAAAAGGACATGGAACGTGACGTGACTGAAAGAACGTATCTAATCGATAATAGAAAATGGATAAGAAGTCCGGAGGAACTTGTCCGTTTCCAAGTGGCTTCCCTCTTGGAACGGTTCCTTCACAAGATCTTGATACAAATGATAATTCTTGGTCCTCCTGACCTTGACTTGAAAACACGAAAAGTTCATTGTCATCAATGTAAGATAGATCCCCTGAATTTGATCGAGGGAATAAGAATTAACGTGCAAGGGTAACTGGAACGTTATAACGCGAAAATAATCTAAGCTAACTGATAATTAGAAACGATGCGCGAGACATATTGAAACGTAGTACGTGAAAAATTTTGAACGTGACACGTGAAAATTTTTGAAAGTGATACGTGGAGAAATGGTGAGTGTAGTATGAGCAAACATATCGTGATCCATGATACGTGTAACATATCGTGAACGTGATATAAGGAACGTGGAATGAACATGACATGTGAAACATATCGTGAACATGGAATACGGCGGCGGTATCACCAAATGCCATTAGGTGAGATGTGGATTGTGACGTGAAACGTCTATCTGAGGATAGGGAGTTAGACTAAGCTTGAGTCTGGTCTCTCCAGTTCTTGCAAAACTTCCCAGAACGAAGATGAACGTAAAATCGTAAGCTAAGATACGATCATGAACGTGAATAGTGTCATAAACGTGAGCGTGAAAGCAAATCGTGAAATTAGAACAAGGACGTGGACGTAAATAAGGAGCACAAATGCGAACCTTTGTCTGACCTGATAGCTGACGGATTACCAAGTGATCGGATGAGCCTTGGTTGGAATGTGTCCGATCAATCTGTTGGTTCTAAAATCCGTACGGATGTAAGGATTCTGCAGACTTGATCAAACTTGTTGGTAATAACCCAGATAGCATCTTGTTTCTTCTGAGTTTGCGTTAATCTGGTAACCAAAATCCGTGGGGATCTTGTCCCATTTCTGCTCACAATTTCTGATGCTGGAAAACATCCTAGTTAGTTGGTGTTCTATCTTAGCCTGTTGGTGTGTCAGGTACTTAGATATGAACGTAACTATATCTTTCTTCGAAGAAACTTGATACATAGGAATATGCGGAACTCTGAGTCTCCGAAATTAGACTTCTCTTAGCGTAGGATTTTCTTGGAACACCTAAAGTAGTGTAGGGTTCTCACCTTTATGCATAAGCTGAGTCATGGTAAGATTAACCGTGAGAATCCATGTGGTTCAGCGTGTCACTGTAATCATCCAGAATTTATATTGGAAAATTTCAGGGTGAAATTTCTCCTGTCGTAGAATTTGCAACATAGAGCAATATGGTCTTCCTGCTCTTCTCCAGACTTTAGAGAAGGTTAGGTCGTCATAGATGAAAACACTGATGAATTCGTTTATGAGTTCATGGAAACTCAATTTATTAAGTCCATAATGCTGCTGGAGCATTTATAAGACTAATACAAAATCATGAATTTAGCATGACCGAGTCGTGTACGAATAGCAGTCATGGACATGTTCTGCTCTTTCACTCGTCACCGTTGGCAGCATGATCATGAGTCTGATCTTGGAAAGGTGATTAACACCTTAAAGTCGATTGGACATGTTGTCAATACGTGGAGGAGAATAACGGTTATGGATGGTGATTTGTTTAAGTTGACGGTAGTCGACACATAATCTCATGTTACCGTCCTTCTCCTTGAAGGTTCTTCTGGAAAGTATGGGAAGATTTTGGAATAATCGTCTGGTTATGCGTAAAAGGAACTTCAGTGGTCATGTCTTAACGGACAGCTAGAAAATTTTAGTAGCCATAGCTAACAACGCACGTGCTTGTAAAGCATAACTAATTTGTATTGATTTTCCTGATGGAAAATCAAGCTGAATGTATTCAGGAGCCTGAACATTACTGTACATAATCATGAATCGTAGCATGGTGTGCTGTTCGTAGTCTATAATTAGGAATAAATTCAACTCGCGTCTGACCGAGGTAATGCGTTAGCAGTTTGGATCTTATCATTGGGCTGAAGGAAAGACCTTCGTATACATGGCGAATACGAATGGCGTCCTTTATGGCCATGAATATATTAAATATAGGTGCAAGAAAGGAAGTATCATCGAACAATCGTGACAGATCTCACTGAATGCCGGTATTGGTACTGAAATTCTTTTGGCCTGGTTAATACATGGCACCACAAAATGGATATACCCTTTGGAGGGTATCCTGAATTTCTTAGGGATGTTCCATAATTGGACGTGCGTCATGTGTCTTGACTCGTGTCTTGGGAAATGTAAGCATGACATGTGTCTCGACTGGTTTCTTGACATGTGTCTTCAGAAAGTATACGTGAGACATGTGTCTTGACTGATGTCTTGACATGTGTCTCCGGATGGGAAACCCATAGAACTACACATATCAGGTTATTATGCCAGAATTGGCGGATCCGTTGGACTATTGATCCTTTGTATGTCTGATCACGTCCGTGGCTGGAGCTTCGGTTGCGATTGCTAGAATAGTTGTTGTCATAGTAGTGGTTACTATCGTCTTGTCTGTCAGTTCATGTCGGTCATTTTCATGACTGTGATTCATGTGACTATTCAGCTGCGTGGCCGTCTAGTACCGATTTGCACTCATATGACTGAAACGACAACTGAATGACGTGTGACATGTAACTAAGAATTTGGGACAATGATTGATGAAAATCGTCTGGTGATGAAACATCTTATCGTCCGACCGCTTTGATCTAACGCCTTTGTCTTCGTCTTGTAAGATCTCCAGGTTGTGAACAGCATCAGCGTCTCGTAGCGTCTCTTAAGATAATCAGCAGCATCAACCTTTAATAACATCTCCAAGTTATAAGCGACATCAGCAATCTTGTAGAATATCAGCAAGTGAAAATACGCCTGAGATGATTCATAATTGACTAGCGAATACTCGTGAAGTATTGCAAGTGAAATACACCTGGATTAAGGTACGTGTAATACACATGGAATACGGTACATGGAGTACACATGGAATGCACATGAAATGATCGGTATGGGGTCGATCATTTTTCATGATTTAAAGGAAATATAATCGGTTAAACGGTTAGAAAAACCATCATGATAACCTGGCAATGCCAGTATATACCTCATTCTGGTTGCATGGAGAAATGGTAACGTGTGGTTAAACGAATTCCAACGATGATTTTCCTGAAAGCATGATTAATGAAAACCAACCATGACTATCATGAAAGCAGGAATTAATATGAATTCCAACAATGTCTTGCATGAAAGCATAAGCAACAAAAGAGACATAAGACGTAATCAACATGAGGACGGAATTATCATGGAGAAACATGAAACAACTTAACATGAAGGATGAAACTGAAGTTATATAACATAATCAGCATGAAACTGAAGTTAACCATGACAGTATGAAAACATACTTGACATAAAACATATTAACTTATGAGGGAACATGAAAAAAATTTATGCCACTAAATCATGAGAAAAATTTTATGCATGAATACATGATGTAGTTTATAAAAACCTTTATATGCGCGAGGGGACGCCTATGGGTCGGTCCCAAAACAAAAGACATGGCGAGGGGATGCCTATGGGTCGGTCCTAAAGTTAAAAGTTTCGGTAAAAGCACATGCGACTAAATAGGGCCAGTCATGTACCAACCATTACTTAGTCATCATTCCTGCAACAATGATACATGAAACATAAATAAATGAAACTCATCTGTCAAAACTTATCAGAAAAATTTTTATGTGACTAATTATGAACTACTGGGGTTCAGTCGACATAGCCACAGTTCACGAGGAACATCATGTATGAAACAATGACACATAACTAAATATGAGTGACGGTTGTCCATCCATATTAGTAAAACAATATCGATGAAAACATCAAGGTTAAAACCTTAAGGTGCTGAAAACGTCATGGTTAAAACAACAATGCGCTGAAAACCTCAATACGTGGAATAACAGACGTTGGCTTAGGAAACTCCTGGTGACTACCCACTAGTAACAGCTCCAGTTTTAGAGCCTACAGGTCGAAACCAGGCGCTATCTGATACCATAATTGTAACACCCCACTTTGATAAGTGGACCGTTACGCGTAATTATGGCGAGTCATCAAAGCATGCAAGGTAATATGTACTAAAACATACATGACCATAGGGAAAACCGGAATCAAACATCGGTTCCCAAACATAAGCCCAAAACATAATTAAGTAAATGAAATGAATGAAAGACTAAACAAGCATAAGTATATGAAGGCAAAAGGAGAAGAAGTCTATGGCAGCTTCCATCTTATGCATGTCCTCCAAATGCTCGAGTATGTCCTCGGGTACCTGTCGTTTTGGGACATGAAAAGGAAAGTAACGGCTGAGCATAACGCTCAGTGCACAGATATACAAGCATGAAATGAATAATATAAGCATGAATAACATATAGCAGCGGAAATGTATATGTCCTAGAAAACCTGGTTATATCTTAGTAAAACTGGTTTTATAGTTTGAAAAGCCTTATGTTTATCTTGTAAAATCTATTTAACATGTTTACCATTAGCCAATATAGGTCATGAAAATATCAACGTGCATGAATACTTGGAGGGGTGACCTCGTTATGCAAATTAGAGGGGCTGCCTCTAATTTAATATAACTGGTTTTGGGTAGGAGGGATCAGCTCCTTGTGAAGGATGCAAGGCACACACCACATTCACACTGAATAATCTGCTGAAAACATGTAAACTAGGATGCACCCATACGCCCCACCTGATAATAATAATATGGCCAAAAGCTGAAAGGGATGCCACGAGCTATCACTCCACCGTGGTGAAGTCATAACACTGGTGCCTCCAGTGTTATGGTTATGGTACCTCCATAACTAGGTGAAACTGGTCATGCATGTATATGGCTTTAGGTATCTAATTAAACATAATCAATTAAAAAACATATAAAACATATATTGGGGAAAACAGTTGGCTGCATATGGGAAATCCTAATAAGGAAGAATGTCCATACTGAAAGGACGGAGAATCCATACCTTAAGTCCAGTAAACGAAGAAGACGAACGGAAGAGAGTCCTACTTCGGTATCACTAATGCTACATAAATACATACGTGTATAAGTATCTGATTACTGAGTACGTACTGGTTTTATATCATGTCTTAGCTTGTTTTATATGTTCATGTCATGTTTCACTGATTTAAGCTTAATACTATGTTTATCATATATTCTGTCTATTATGATTAAGTATTATCATGTATTATTATACTTGTTGTGTAATAATAAGTAACTTTCTAAAAATAGCAGATTTCCTAAAATAGAAAGTTTCCAAAAATAGAAAGTTACCAAAAATAGAAAGTTTCCAAAAATAGATTTAATGCTTAAAATAGATAAGTTTCTACAAATAGAAAGTTTTCATAAATAGATTAGCTGTCTTAATTAAATAAGTTTCAAAAAAATAGAAAGTTTCCATAATTAGATATAAGCTGGATAATTAAGCTAATTATATAAGCTTAAGTGTTTATTGATTTATATTCTAAGTCATGTAATTATATAGTATAGTTTATTAATTATTTCATGTGAATTAAATAAACTATAGGTTAAAGTATTTAATTAAATATAACATGGTTTAATTAAATAAAGGTAAAATACTTAGGTTAAAACATGTATTGTTAACTATTAATAATATAACCTAAGTCTGTAAATTAATTAATTATAAGCCATGGTTTTAAAAATTAATTAATTATATAGTCTGATTAAATGGAAAAATACTTAGGTTAAAATTCATGTATTAATAATAAAATTAATAACCTAAGTCATGTAAATTAAATTAATCATGTTCATGTTTTTAGTTAATTTAATTTAAGTCTTGTGAAAATATAACTTGTAAAAATATTTAACCTTGTAAGAATAACTCATGAACCGGACCGTGTTTTATTCTAAACATGTGTGAACCGGACCCGTGTTTTAACCCGTGAACCGGACCTAATGCACCCTTGGTCAACCTAGCCTCCGGCTAGCCAAGGTTTCCACCAGCTAGCCGGTGACCCCCTTACTGGCGTAGCCTAAACCGAACACCACCATGCCCCGACCGAGGTCGGGGTCTCCCTTCTTGCTGCTGCCGAGACATCAAGACACCAAACCGAGACCTTGAGGTCTCGTTGGTGCGAGTAAAAACCAAGCCGAGACCCCCTTGGGGCTTGGTCTAGGCGTCGGCCACAAACAAACACCCCTTAGCCAATAGTTAGTTATACCCCATGATTAAATAACATATTTTATAGCTTGTTTTTAATTCATTATTAAAAACATTCATGATTTTATGTGATTAGTAAATCAAAACATAAAAGAAAAAGGTTTAGGGTTTATACCAATCACGTGAATCCAAGAAGGATGAACACACAACGATCCTTGTAATAAATCAACACCTGAAATCAACCGAAACACCCCTTGGTGTGTGTGTAACCCGGCGGCCAAAGAGCAAGAAAAAGAAAAAAGATTTTTAGGGTTTTTAGTTATTTTCTAAATCTTGTTATAATGAAACTAATCTTTTCCCTTAATCCTTGTTTAGTAAATTTTAATGGGCTTGGCCCCTTTTCTCTTGTTGTGTCCGCGGGTATGGGCCCACATGGGGTAACCCGAACATTTTCCGTGTCTAAACATTAAGTGTGTTCTCGTGTTCGTGTTCTACGTGATTTAATTAGTTATCGTTCGTGACTTAATATATTTATTCGTGATCGTAATAAATATACATACATACGTAATATTAGCTCGTGATTAATTTATGTTCATGATTTCATGTTCGTATGTTCGTGATTATAATTATTATTGAAATAATTATCGTGTGTTAATACGTAATACATACTTATCGTGTTATAACACGTACGTAATACTTGTAATTCTTGTTCATGAAACGTAAACATGTTATAAAAGGAAAGTTTTAACCCTATACGTACGATCATAAGTGTACTGTTCATGGTAAAAGCATGCGGGTTTTACACTTAGCCTAATTAACCAATTAAGGTCCATATGGTTAAGGATACTAGCTACAATAAACTTTTATAAAGTAAATTCGGGTTGAGTCAAAATATTCACGACGGGCCTAATATGTCAAAGACGTCTGAACTCGTCAAAACCATTTTATTTATTCATTCTTTTTTCCTTTTTCATATTTTTGACTTTATTCAAGAAAATATAAAATATAACGATGACAAAAAACAAGAAAAATAAAGATTATTACTACTACTTGGACAAAATCGATACAAAATTTTGAAAAATGTCGAAAAATATAATTTCCCGGTTAAATGAGGACATTTTAATGGAGAAGCCCACTTATTACTTCGATAGAAGTCTCCCTTACACTTAATATAAACATTGTCCCAATGTTTAAGCATGTGGAAGTAAACTCCCCTACACTTAGGACATTATGTACTTTTTTTAAATTTTGCTAAGGAAGAGACAACTAAAGTGAATTCAATTTACAACTTTATTTATATACGAAATCGAATCACAATAGCTAGGATAGAACCAGTGTCAATGGTAACACGGGTTCGATCCCCGACAGCGGTGCCATTTTAATATAGCCAATTTAATATTAGAAATATGTGTATAAGAGATTAAGTATCGTTTCCTCCTCGACTCGACTCGAATTGAAATCCAATTTTATCATACAGATTAATTGTTTTTGGTAAATAGTACTTGTTTGGTTATCTATTTCTAATTAAAATTAAAAAATGGGAATATAGTTTTAGGCTAAGGAATATGTAAAAATAAAAGCGCAATTAATTCACATAAAATTAATCTAAAATGCAAAATAAAGTTATACTACAATTTAAAATCTAGATTAAAATAATTAAATCTAAGATGCAATACAATTATACTAATAAAAACTAATTATTCTAGATGAAAAATTAATCTAACTGCAAGCACGTAATAACAAGTAAAAGTGACAAAAAATTAAATCACAAAGATAAATTTAAAAATAAAGCGTAAAGCTTTAACCTTTTTAGCTTATTAATCTCTTTAGATGATAAAGCTTGAAGCTTTATATAATAATAAGCTTAATAATCACAAAAAGGTGTAAACTTTATACTAATAATAAGCGTATCTAAATGAAAACTAATTTCTAAACACAATCAACATAATCAACAAAATACGGCCCGTAAAGTACACGGCCAACCAAATCAAACTTAATCTAAAGCGTAACCCGGCCCGTAAAGTACACGACCTCTCAAACCAAACTAAAAAAGAGAAACCCGAATATGGCCCGTAAAGTACACGGCCTCTCAAATAAACCAAAACTTCTCAACTTTAGCCAACCAATCGCTCTAAGTACTTTCAACAATCAACTAAATCTTTTCATCCCATAAGTTCGTCACAAAAAAATGAATCTATACTCCGAGATCAAAAGAACACAAGAGGTTAGGATAATAAGCAACAATTAATATATGATTAAGAGATTCAAACAAAACTAATAGATCTAGAATATATTTTTTAAGTTTTATAAAAATATTATAATTTTTAAACTTAAATCTAATAGATCTACACTATTTTATAAAATACCTAATAGATCTAAACTAATTTTTTTAGTTTTTATGAAAATACCTTAATTTTTAAGCTACAAACTAATAGATCTACAATATTAAAAAGTAAATCTAATGATAAAAATAAACTTAACTAAATTAATTAACTACTTGCAATTAATTAAAGAGGAAAACTAAATATTATGAAAGTACTAATTAAAAGCTAGCTTATTAATAAGTTGTAAGCCTAAGCTTAGAGCTTATGTGATTCAAAAAGCTTAAAAGCTAAATGAACAAATCACCCACAATAAGCTAGATCTAGAAAAATAAGCCCACAATAAGCTTGAAATAAGATCACTTATTTCAAACTTATATATAAATCTAACTTATTTAGAAAAATTTATAAAAAACTAATCCCAAAATAATAAGCTAGATTATTAAGAAACGATTAAGAAAGGTAGAATGAGAATAAGCTAAAACATAAACTTTTATTAATATGAAAGTGCTTAATGATAAGCTAGTACAAAGTTGAAAGGAAATACATTTAAAAAAACAAGAAATAAAATTGATATTATTTAGCTACCTAAAATCTACATACAAAATGAAGAAAAATAAGGTGCTATTTATAGTTGAAGGCAAGGTGCTTGGGGTAGATTTGTCTTTTTAGGCATTTAATCAGCTTCTCTTCTTTAACTTGAGGGCATCTTGGTCATTTGGTAGGTGATGATGTGTTTCCACCAATTGGATGAAAGATGCTTTATAGATAGACCAATGGGAGCACTTCACATGGATCACCATCTTCACCTTTCATTATTCTTTTATCTAAGGGCTCTTGATTAATCTTCTTTATCCAACTCCACCATCTTTAATCTTTCAGAAGCATGCACCTAATTACTCACAAAAGAAACACACATGCTATTTTTTTTCTTTTTAATATTTTTGTGTTAGTTTAAAAATAGATAAAAATAAATAAAAATAAATAAAAATAAAACTACTAAAACTAAAAATATTTTAAAATAAAAATTAATTACTTCAATACTAAACTAACTATTAAAAATAAACTTTTATTTATTTAATTTTTACTAAGATTAATAAAATGTTAAAATTAGAAATAAAATTGTAGAATATGCGAAATGCAAACCGAGACGAGTTACACGGCAAGGGCGGAACCGTTAGCTTAGTAAATTCGTTCTCTTAATTGGTCCATGTAGTTTGTTAGTGGATAACTTTGGAGAATGGCAGAAATGGTCCTTGTTGTTTGCATTTCTTGATTAAAAGCTTGAAACTTCATAAAATCTTCATCCTTAGCGCTCCAAACTTCAATCTTTTGGAACTTTTAGTCCTTTGACTTTATCTTTAACTTTTTCTTCGCTAAATGTCCGTGAAATCCTGTGTTTTCTTCATTTTTGATCTTTTGTACCTATTTCACACAAAAATACAAAACCACGCGTAATTCTAACTTTTATGATATTAAATACACGTTTTGGTTTGGTTTTTCCTTGTTTTAAGTGGTAAAAGGATAAGTGTTTACACACTTATTAAAACCTCTCGACCAACATCCTGCGAACTAGTGGAAGCACCATCATGGATAGGAAGGGCAAGTTAAAAAGCAGAAGGAGGCAAGGTACCACCGCCTTGAGCCCGGTTCTCAGATTGCACATCGACCATCAACAGGTCAACCTGATCCCCTTTCCGAGACTTCAACAAATCCAATAAAGGAAACTCCAAAGAAGCAAACGCATGCACTACATTCGCAAACTTCAGCTCAACCTCTGGATCAAAAGCAGCTACTTGCGACAACGACCTTCCCTCCCTACCATGCTCTATTCCACTCTCCAAACCCCTCTGAATACCCAAATTTTGGGCACAAGTCATAACAAGACCAAATATTCTCTATAACTATGAGACTTGCGACACAACTCTACAACCAAATGGAGACCAGAACCTACGATCCATCAATGGGCTGCAGCAGTAGTCAAAAACCAGGATAACACCTTCTTATCAAGAAAGGAATGAAGAGTGCCTAACTTAGACACAACAGACTCTTTGCCAGAAAGCTGATCAGCTAACGCACTACACAAACCCTCAAGCTCCAAAATGCAAGCCTTAAGACCATCGACAGACTTGGAAAGAGAGTTAACCTGGCCTCCCAAAACTTCGTTTTCAGCTTCCCTGTCCGACAAAGAAGCCTTTGCATGCTCCAGATAAGAGACTTGAATGCGAAGCTGTGCAACAACAACATTTTCCTTCTCAAGACAAGCCACTCTAGCCCTCAAAGACTGAATCTCAGCATCCTTTTCTAATATCAATTGAGGAACACCGGCACGCTCCGAGTGCAACCCATGGACCTCCCTCAAACATCCCTCAAAATGAGTTCTCAGCTCGAAACCTAGGCCCACTTGACGAACAGACCAAGCATTAAATTCAACAAATAATTGCTCCAAGTCCATATCACACAGCTGAATAAGAAACCCTGGAGGGGTAACACGGTCAACCAAACTCTGGCAAACATCAGGATCGTCCAGCGTAGAACCATTGGTCACAGACCAACGGGGGATATAGACCTCAGTCAAACAACCCTCAGAAAATACTTCACCTTGGAATAAATCATCCGCCAACATCTGATCCCTAACTTATGAGGGACCCCCACTTCAAACCGGCTACCTGATAATCAGTATCAATAAACGGAACAGTGGACATTGCCGCAATCGACAACGAAACGATAGGTGAATCAGAGATGAAGGACACGAAAACAGTAGGCACACCTGAAGTAGGCACGGAAATAACAACAGAGTCCGTAGCTGGAGCACTAGAAAAAACAAGCCTGAGAAAAAAATAAAGCACGAATGAATAACACTCGTACAGCAAGCCACAAAATCATTACAATAAAGGCAAAAGCCAAAAGAACCTCGTGGCACGATTACGACTGCGAACCAAAGCAAACTCCAGCTCCTCCTCCTCATCATCATCATCATCATCAGGCACAATAGACAAGACAAAAGAACCGGATACATAAAGATCCAGAGAAAATAGCATAAAGATAGTAAAAAGGCACAATCAACCTAATCATAAGAAAGTTAAAGCAACAACCACGAGAGACTTACCACCAGGGGGCGAGAGAGAAGTAGAACTGCTAATCCCTGATAGGTGTGTAAACACCCATCCTTTTACCACTTAATTATAATAATAACCAAGCCCAAAACGTGTATTTTATGTCGTAAATGTTGGAATTATGCGTGGTTTGTGTGTTTTTTGTGATTTAGGATCAAAACGTGAAAAGGGAGGAAAACACGGGCTTTCACGGGCTTTTATCGAAGAAAAAGACAAAAGACGAAGTCGAAAGATCAAGAGTGCTAAAAGAACGGAAGTCCAAGGCCAATTCTGAAGATTTATCGAAGAAAAAGTCTAAAGACGGAAGTTTAATAAAAGCCGAAGAACTCAAGTCTAAATTAATGAAGAAATTACAAGACGAGTTTAATTAATCCCCAGACGAAGTCGAAAAAAGTCGAAGAATTAAGAAGACGAAAAGACGTGAAGAAGGAGAATAAACCAACACATGCTTACTTTTCCTAATCACTATAAATAGACTCCTAATGTGTCATTAGGAGTTGTTAGCTAATTTGACACATTAGTCTTTCCACCTTATTTTCATGTCATTTTAATTAATTGTCATTTTAAATACTTGTCTTGCACTTTCATTCCTTTAATTCCAAGTAAGTGTTTTTAATTTTGTTGTTGAATCTTTTGTTTAATCAAGTTTTAATTAATCTCTCATTCTACCTTTCTTGTTTTGCTTAATCTTTGTGCTTATTATCTTATTGTCATGCTTATTTGATTACTTGTTATCTTTATATGATTATGATTGTGTTAGCTTATTGATTTGATAGCTTATTTTGTTTTTCTTGAATTTGATTAAATGCTTTTTATTTAAATTTTATAAAAAGTTGATTTTAAACATTTTTATTATTTAGTGTTTCTAAAAGTTTTTAAATTTTGGCTTAATAGCTTTTTCTTAACTTTGATTTGGTAAAAGTTTTAGTTAAGTGCTTAATTGTTTTTAGCTTAATTTTAGTTTATAGCTTATTTGAATTTAGTTCTTATCCGGGTTTTGGTAAAACCCTTGTATTCCGAATATCACCTCCATCTAATTATTCCGGATAAGCTACACGGGTAGATATTCCGGATAAGTCTTCTATTGAGTATTCCGAGTAAAGTGACAGTTTATTCCGGATAAGAAACAGGCACGTTTATTCCGGATAGTGGTCAGTGGAGATTATTCCGGATAAGAAGGAGTTGGAATTATTCCGGATAGTGTGGTTGTATTCATTCCGGATAAGAGTTTAGTCTTTTATTCCGGATAAGAGTTCGTGAAACAGGATTCCGGATAAGCTACCAGAATAGTATTCCGGATAACGACTCTTTGTGTATTCCGGATAAGCTACTTGACGCGTATTCCGGATAAGGGACTTCAGGTTATTCCGGATAAGCTTCTTGACTGGAATTCCGGATAAAGAGTTGAAGATTATTCCGGATAAGGTGACAGCTTGTTCGAGATAAGCTTTGGCAAGGGAATCCGGATAATAGGTTATTTCGGATAACTCACAAGTGCATATTCAGGATAAGGGCTCGGTGATTATTCCGGATAAGGAGCTAGGTGATATTCCGGATAAACAGTACTTTGTTGGGTATTCCGGATAGTGACAGTATTACGGGTTCCGACTCAGGTTCTGTTTACTTTCTTTTTATTTTTGAGTATTTATTTTCCCGCTATTTTTCTTTTAGTTTAATTTTAAAAATTCACATTTTTATTACATTGTCAATTTAATTTTTCGTCATGTTTTAATTTTAAGTCATTTAATTAAATTACCTTTTAAAGTTTTAATATTGCACCATTTAAGTTTTAATTAGTTTTAGATTTATTTAACCGTCATTTACTTTAAAGTTTTGCACATTTATTTTTCAACAACGACAAATATTCTTTTCCACCAAAAGACGACTGAGTCGCACGTTAATCCCTTTTTCAATTCGAAAAGACTGGAACAACGAAATTTAACTGAGTAAAATCGACGTATTAATCCCCCTCAACCACTTAGCAGAATGAGGCGAATAATCAGGACTCCGAACACCCATTCTTCGAGACACAAGCCTACTGAAAGAAACATCGCCGCTCAACCCACCAAGAACCATTGAAGAAATAGGCGCCACAGAGGCAAGCAAAATAGCATCAGAGCTTTGAACCACCGGAACTCGTCACTGGTGCACTGACCATAACTGCACTAATCCCAGAAACATCTTGAATAATGGGATCAACAAAGCCAACCAAATGTTGTGTCCGCCCAGCTGTAGCTTCAAGAAAGGAACTTAACCCGACTGAATAGGCCGACCTTCAATTCGCACCTCGCTGGGATCAGAACAAGAGATAAACTCAAACAAATACATATCTGTAGAAACAAGAAAATAAACACAGTTAGCGAAAGAAACGTCAAAAAGAGACATAAAAATCTAAAGCAAAGGGAACCTACCTTCTCTGAAAGAATCAACAAAATCCGGATAAAAATCCCTTCCAAAAGCGTAACAGTGACTAATGCCAACCGCGCACAAGAACACCTCTGGATACTTCCGAAAAGGACAGGGTGGTTTATGAGATAATTGGTCTCACGCGCCTTAAACTCATGAGATGAGGGAGTAGGATCCCTCAGCAACCTCACATTAGACCATGAGACAGGAATTGTAAAAACAGAGGAATCCACAAAGAAAAACCGATTCATCCAATTTTTTACAGAATCAAGTTCCTTGGAATAACAAACATGGCCAGAGGGAGACCGTTTACTAAAAGATATCCAACCATTACTATACGAGTTTACATAAAAAAAACACAAAACAAGCCAACGGAAGGCTTAATATTGCCAGCACGACAACATACCTGAAAATGAAATATTTTAATAGCCGCTATGGCATGAAGTTGCGAAAGGTGTATGCCAAAATAACCAAGAACCTCAACGAAGAAAGTGGAGAAAGGAAGACAATAACACACCCAGTCAAAAACAGGGTATAAACCCTGACTTGCCTAGGCGGAGCATCACGAATACTACCATTCAGACTCGCCAAAGTAGGGTGGATACAAGTAGGGATATAATGCTCTCTATAGAAAGTGTCTAATGCATCCTGAGTCAAAACAGGCCTACAAGAAGTAATGGAAACCATCTCGGAAAGAAAGCAAGGTAAAGATAAAACCAAAACTTGTGGGTAAAGAACTGGAGAAAGAGTAATGCCAGAAGATCAAACGAAAGAAAAACGATTGCATTACACGATCATGACACGTGTAACCCAATAAAATATGGACGACCAAAGATTAGGCTACCCAAGAGGCACAAAGACATGACAGGTATAACGTATATGACAAACGTAATAATCAGCAGTAAAATAGGAGAGGTAGGGGCCCAAGAAAGAAAGAAAGGGGAGAGCCACGCGCCTTGAGAAAATAAAACAATAACTACGGATACAAACCCCAAGAACGAAGTCGAAAAGTCCAGCAGTCCAGCAGTCCATCCATAGATCGCAAGAACTACTAGACCGTGGGGACTTAATTGCGTATAGCATGGATACGGCCCATTAGGCCTAAAACAATACACCAAACCTTGGGCCCATACCCACCTACACGAAAGCCCGCTAATGGTGGCATAAAACCCGTACGGATCCGCCCCAGCAAGCGGAGCCTCCCACAACACGGACGCGTGCTCCCAGTGAAGCACGTCCGAGAACCCTGCGGACCAAATCCCAGAGAGTCAATCTGTAGGTCACGATTATACCACAAACAGACAAATGGGCCTTTGGACCACAAATGCCCACTCTCAAGTACCATCTTAGAAACAGGGAAAGGCCCAGTACTTTCTCCTATAAATAGTACTCACTTGCACTCCAAACGAGGTATGATTTTTTCACTCATCTTTACACACACATATATCTCGGACGATATGTATAGTTACTCTCACACCAGAGTCTAATCGTGGGGTCCGTCCCCACGGTAAAGACTAACGATTTTACTCTATGTGTGTAGGAAATCGTCAATCACATCTCTTGATAGTACAAGATTCTTTCATAACACAATGCATCTAAATACCTCCCGGCGAGTACTTAGATCTACTTTCGACCCCAACCAATCTCTGTGTTAATAGTATGTTTTAGATCATTAATTGGTTCCTTATAAATAGAGGCCAATGACATTAGTTTTCTTTGGAACTTTCGAATTGTAATTTAAGGTATGGGATAATTTTATATTTACCTAATATGGAACTCAAAATGTCATATTTACCTAATTTACAAGTGAATAATACATGATGTACAATGATTTTGATGCATGTTTGGGGAAATATGGAATTTTTTATTTCATTTTGGGTAAATATGGAATTGCCCTTTAAAGTATTGAATAAAAGATTCTGCTTCGCTTGGTCGTATTTGTTTGTTTGTTTGTTTCGTTTGTGTGAATTATCCGACAGTAATAGTTAGTACTGCCAATGCAAATATTAGTGTTGTTGTCAGAGTATCAAATATGACCAAGTACTTAGTGTTACCAACATAGTTGGTTAATGCTGAGTTGAGAGTTTGTGTTGCTGATAGAAGATCGACTCCTAGAAGGATAAAGACGTACAAGATGTTTTGTGTGATGATCAAGAATACTTAGCTGATAAGTATTAACTATATTTAGACGATATCTTGTATTGTACTTAGAAGTTATTTTATTTATCTTTCGTAAAGATCGTAAGTCAACTAGGGATCCTTAGTCTATAAATGGAGGCCTAAGACATAGAGTTTTGTGTGTCAATCGTGTCAAGTAATTCATTGCTTAGTCGATTAGCTTCAAGGTTGTAAAGCATCGTACTGGTTAGAGTACTCGCATTACTGATCTTAATAATATTGAAGCTTTGTGGTGATATACATTGTTCTTAATGTATTAGTATTCTTTTAAGTATCATTGAAAATATTCCGTTTTCTCTTTTATATTCTCAAGATTTCTACTAAGGTTATTTTGGTTTATTCAAAGTAATCTACTCTTATAAGTTAGATTAAATCTATCTTAAGTTGGGATCAACAGTTAGCTTCTTTTCCAAGTTATGTTTTATTATAAATATAAATGATCTCATTATGTAATCACATAAAAGAAAGTTCAATCAACAAAATCATTTTATTAATTTACAAACTTCGATACTTTTCAGATTATTAGCCCTATGAGTTATGATATTTTTTTAAAAACTTGAAAATGAATGTACCATGTATACACATAGATAAATAAAGGACAAACATGGTGTTTTTTTGTGCCTCTTAGTAGGAATAGTTGTGGGCCCAAATCCTTTTGAACCTCTTGTTACACCCCCTCTCATCGTTCCGCCCGCTGGCCTATTGGGATAGCAGCCTTCGGGCTTTGCCTGCCCTTTCTAATAAAGAAGTTTTCATTTCAGTCTATTAATTGGAAGCATGATTCTGATTCTTGAAAGCGAGCACTCACATAAAAACCCCTCTCTGCTCACTAAAGGGCTAATTAAGAGGCTAATATGGTAACACTAAAAAAAGTAAACAAGCCACGAGAAAAACATTCTTTGAGTGAGACTTTTTTCAAATAAGAATTTGATCAAAATTATGATATGCATAATGTTTTGCCTAGAAATGTAGCAAAAATACAAGATCGAATCAATACTAAATATGTTTTGATGCATGCAAAAAAAAATAATGATTATTGTGTTGTAGTTTTGATATTATTTTTAGAAATTCTTATTTTAATTTGTACTTTTATTTAACTGGATGAAAATTTAGTTTGATTGATTTCGTCCGTGTACATATTTGCAACGGATACATATAATTATCCAAACCGATATTAAATACCCTTTGCTCTTATTCATTTAAACACAACATCTTTTTTTCCCTCTCCTCACTATCATTTCAAAAGCTCTCCCTAATACTATTTCAAAAATATGGCTACTAAACCAAATGATGTGAGACAAACTACTTTTATAAACCTAGAAAAAGAAATGATAACTTAGTTGTTTTATACAAATATAAACAGATGGTTAATCAAAGACTTTTTTTAAGTAGGTTTTGGGGGAATGTGCTTTCATTTGTCGCATGCTTTCCTCATAACAACTCTAGCTTCGCTTGCATTGTTGAATTACATGTCTAAGTTCATAATCGATTGCTGACAAACGTTATTCTCCTTAATTTTTTTTGAACGACAAATGTTAATGGTCAGTGGGTCGAATCGTGCAATGACATTCAAGCGGCAGACTTCCTTTTTCAAATCCTCGGCTAGTTATGTTTTTTAGAACGACAAATGTTAGTGGTTAGTGGGTCGAGTCGTGCAATGACATTCAAGCAGCATAATGTCTTCTTCGAACCCTCGCCTATCCGTTTCGCCTGAAAGGTCCTTTGGTAGGTCTTGAACTCAAGACCTTCAGAAACCTCCCAAAAGAAACTTAATTAGTTTTTGAACATTAGGTTTGATTTTGGTTGATACTAGTTGTTTTTTTGGTACAGGGTGTAAAAGATTTTGTGTTTTAAAATGTTAAAATTAAGAATTGTTTTTAGGTAGATAAAATAGTAGCGAGTAAAATTTATTGGAGAACCCGAAAGGCACTTGAGTCACCTTTGTAAGCAAGAATTGCCTTCCGTCACACATGACTGAACATGAGTTTTCATGGATAACGCGTGGTCATTTGGTTATTCTAAGCCCCCACGCCTCACTAAAGGCAACCATACAAGTTAACAAGTTGCAAATAATAACTCCATATAAACAAAACCGAACGCTTGAATAACAAATAACAAAGCGACTAATAAAAGTGATCCGACAGTAAGAATCTAAACTATTAGAACACAAGTATTAGAGGTTTTGGGTTTGAACCTAGGGAAAATTAAATCCTCCGTTGACTACGAAAATTCACTTGCAATAACTTTCACCTATCGAAAAAATAGTCGTCTCATCGTGAGATTAGCGGATTGAAATGCTAAGATAGAACTAAGGGCCTGTTTGTTTGAGCAGAATGAAATGAAATGAATGAAATCATACCTCTACGTCTTTATTTGGTTTGCAACTATGAGAATGAAAAGAAAGCCCCACACCTATAGAACTATTCATGGGGTAAATGGTGGATATCATTGCCCATTCCTTTTTATATATTTTATATCTCAATGAAGTCAAATAAATTACTGCCTTTGACTAACTTTTTTATATTAAGAAATCAAACTATTTCTATGAAAGATCTGGGTCTCTTCTCTTTCTCCTAGTATAACTTGATAATGATGGATTTTTGAAACTCACACCAATTACACTACCTAAGACCCTTATTATGTTTTGTTTTTTATTTCATGATTTTTAATATTGTGGAAGAGAATGAGTTATATAACCTTTCTTGTAATTTGTTCATGAAATGTTTGAATTATAGATGAAAATGAGGCCATTTTTTGAATCAATTCTGATGAGCATATGAATTATTAATACGAAAAATTGACATACAACCTATTATTTCATCCAAATATCAAATATGGAAATGGTACTATCATCGTCATTCCACCTAATACCTACACTTATACCCGTTATGATTCATGATCAGAAACCAAACGGCCCCTAAATAAATAAAAAACAAATAAATAAATAAATGACAAAAAAAGGAAACTTGAATCACTTACGTTTTGATATAATACCAATAAAGTAGGCCTTGTTGTTATTATTAAAAGATAGGAAGGAATATACTACGTCGTACATAAGTTAAAGATAAAATGAGAAAACAAGAGTCACAACACAAGTCAAACTGAGTAGAGGTCAGTCAGTAACTGACTAACCATGTCTAGCAACGGTTTACAAGATGAAGAATCGATAACGGCACCGTTGTTTCATAATCTCCGTCGTTCAGCTTCAAATACGACGTCGCAGATTGCTATTGTTGGATCTAATCCTTGTCCTATTGAAAGCCTTGATTATGAGTTAGTAGTATTTCACTCTATCTTTTTTTCTTAGTAATTGATTTAAATAAACATATTATCGAATTTGTAAGTTTTTCAGAACTTGATAAGCGAATGAAATACAAATTTTATACTGTAATAAGCCGCAGTTTGTATAAGAAAAATAAAACAGAGTTTAAGTAGCAAAATGGTGTTTTTTATATGATTTAAATAAAGACCACTAGGGATTGAGCGGTGCAGCTTGTTGCTCGTTTGCCTTCAACCACTATGTAAATAACAAAATTGATGTTGATAATGAAATGAATATATAGATTTAGCTAAAAAAAAAAACAAAGATGTTGATTTAATGAACGCTGTAAATGTCTGCTTGAACTATATGCTATTCAGTCAAGTTTGAGTTGCGAGTTTTGGGCGATGAGGAACTTGTGTCTTTAAGAATAGTTTTGTGGCACAAATTTTCTTTTAAATGCAAGCTGCAAGATCAGTACATTAATATACTGACCACAAACAAAATAAAGCTGAACCGGTTTGACTGCTACACTTTCACTTTGTCATGGTGTTGTATATTAAGTGATCCCTTGTACCCGCCGCAACATCACAATCATTACCATAGGCTCAATAAATGGTGACCATGTCATATCAGGGTTGTTTGCATCGGATCCCATCAGAATTCCGCACTTAAGCATGCTTGGGTGACCATGTCACTTTCGATAAATGGTGTCCTTTGATTTACTTGGTATTGTTAAAAAAAATTCAGTCCATTCATCACAAGAGAAAGGCAACTAAACACATAAGAGTAGAAGGAAGTAGTTGGTTGCGTAGAATGGTTGACCGTAGGCCGTAGCAAACAAGTCATTTTGTTATAGTGCCATATCATTTATGTCAGATTTGAAAAATTATTTCAAGCTGACATCTTAAACAAAAAAGATTGGCAAGTAATTCTGCTGATTTCCTTTTTTTTTTCTGTTGAATTCTCAAGGATCATTGAGAATGACGTCTTTAAGCAAGATTGGCGCAGTAGAAGCAAGATCCAGATATTTCAGTATACTTCTTTGAAATGGACCCTTTGTTTTCTTGTCGGTGTTGTTGTTAGTCTCATTGGCTTCTTCAATAACCTAGCCATTGAGAACATTGCCGGTATCAAATTTGTCATTACCTCCAACATGATGCTGCAAAACAGGTAGAATTTCTCTCATTAGTTTAAATTTTAGATGCGACCTCTGTTAATTACTAGAGCTGTAAGCTGTATATACTTGTCAATATGTGTTTAACACCTGCTTTGTTGACCGAATCTTAAATGATTTGTTGCAGGTACTGGGCAGCATTTCTCATATTCGCAGCTGCAAACATAGGGCTTACTTTGTTTGCTTGTGCAATCACGTCGTTAATAGCACCAGAGACTGCTGGATCAGGAATACCTGAAGTGAAGGCTTACTTAAATGGTGTTGATGCTCCTGCCATATTCTCATTCCGATCGTTGGTAATTAAGGTAATATCAATTTCTAGCTACAGCGACCATCTTTACTTTCATTGCTTATTACTTAGCTTGTTTCCATATGTTGTTGAGTTCGATGAAAATCATGATACGAACCTATCCCATACTAGGCTCGTAATCAGTTCATAAGTCCCGCGTGTAGAACTCACTCAAAAAGCTAGCTTGTTTGAGGAGGGGACACCGAGGCTTTATAAACAATCAACCAATTCCATAGATGTGGGATCATAACACTACCCCACCCTTTGAAGAACCAACGTCCTCGTTGGTCACGGTTGGCACCCCTTTGGGTCCAAGCCACTACTCCGTAGGCCACCACTCCGAGTGTTGGAACCTTGAAAGGTAGGGCTAGCTCTGATACCAATTGATATGAACCTATCCCATACTAGGCTCGTAATCAGTTCATAAGTCCCAAGTGTAGAACTCACTCAAAAAACTAGCTTGTTTGAGGAGGGGACACCTGGACATTATAAATCATCAATCATTCCCATACTTGGCCGATGTGGGATCATAACACTACCCCACCCTTTGAAGAACCAATGTCCTCGTTGGTCACGGCTATGTTGGTCACGGTTGGCACCCCTTTGGGTCCAAGCCACCACTCCATAGGCCACAACTCCGAGTGTTGGAACCTCGTAAGGTAGGGCTAGCTCTGATACCAATTGATACGAACCTATCCCATACTAGGCTCGTAATCAGTTCATAAGTCCCGGGTGTAGAACTCACTCAAAAAGCTAGCTTGTTTGAGGAGGGGACACCTAGGCTTTATAAACAATCAACCAATTCCATAGATGTGGGATCATAACAAATCACTCGATAGAAAATTTTATTAACTTTTGGTTTATCATTTGGTGCAACTTCTATATCTTTCTTTATTGGAGGCGTACTGGCTGATTGATTTGAAACATTAAATAATGCTTGATTAGACATTATGGGAATCTATTACAAGTACGAGATATTTCTTGTAATAGTATACTATCAGAATTTTCACATTGTGTATGTTTACGCTGGCTTTGTATGTCGACTTTTGATTATATATGTGTGACGTTGACTTGTTGACAGATTGTTGGCAGCATTGCTGCTGTGTCATCATCTCTTAATGTTGGCAAGGCAGGGCCCATGGTGCATACTGGTGCATGCATTGCAGCACTAACATGTCAGGGTGGATCACAGAAATATGGGCTGACATGGAGGTGGTTCAGATTTTTCAACAATGATAGAGACCGGCGGGATCTTGTAACCTGTGGATCAGCTGCTGGAATTGCTGCTGCTTTTCGTGCCCCAGTTGGTGGTGTACTTTTTGCTCTTGAAGAAATGGCATCTTGGTAATGTTCAACCATGCATACACACTCGGATTACTAGCAAATTACCACAACTTTTATTTCTGAAACATAATGAAATCCACATTCTTACATGGTCACATTTTGCGTGTGTTTTATGTTATTCCTGCAGGTGGAGAAGTGCCCTCTTGTGGAGAGCTTTCTTTTCAACTGCCATCGTTGCAATCTTGCTTCGGGGTCTGACGGATATTTGCTTGAGTGGAAAATGTGGACTTTTCGGCACTGGGGGTTTGATAATGTTTGATGTTACGTCTGTTAATATATCTTATCATCTTAGGGATGTACCTCCGGTTCTTCTTGTTGGAGTCATTGGAGGCATTGCTGGGGGTTCTTACAACTTTCTATTGGGTAAAGTTCTCCGAGTCTACAATAGAATCAATGAGTAAGCTCCTTCTCAGACTCCATGTCTTCTGATGGTCTGCTTGTGTATTCTACTATTTGGTTATATCATGGGTATGATATTATTTTTCTATGAAAACATAATTCATAGAGGTAATAAGTGACATTCAACTTGTTTGACCCGTTCCTTGAATATAGCAGTGACCTAAATCTTTGAATATAGCGATTAGAAAGTTGTACTCTTGGTTTTAATTTTATAGATAAAGCTTCACAAAAAAATGTAACAATTTTCTTTATAAGTTATATGCTTTATCGCCTCCCAAAAAAAGTAACTTGTATGCCTACAAACAGGTTGTAGGTTATTTTAACTTCTTTGACCCGTTCCTTTTTCAGCTAATGCTAAAGCTTTGTGTCGGTCCTATGTGATATAAAGCACAACCACATAGACCCATTCATAAATTATGGGTCAAAACCTAATGTTTATATATAGCGAGAGAATGATTATATCTTTAAATGAAATGTACTATACTCCATAGGGTTGTTCTATAATTCCTTTACGAGACAACCTATGAAATATGACACATTATTTTTTTTTGGCAAGGATGCAAATTAGAAGTTACTGTTTTGCCTCCCAACATCCTAATGACTTGTGTATTGTTTCTTCTTCATTTTTGATTTTGGTACTTCAGGAAAGGCGCTGCTTATAAAATACTCCTTGCTTGTATGGTTTCCATTATTACTTCCTGTCTGTTATTTGGATTGCCATGGTTCGCATCTTGCCGACCTTGTCCAGCTGACACATCTGAACCTTGTCCAACCATCGGTCGTTCTGGAAACTACAAGAAGTTCCAGTGTTCACCTAATGAATACAATGAACTAGCAAGTCTTTTTTTCAACACAAATGATGATGCAATCAAAAATCTATTCAGCAAGGACACAGACACTGAGTTTCATCCAGTATCAATTTTAATGTTCTTCATCACCTGCTTTTTCCTCAGCATCGTCAGTTACGGGATTGTGGCTCCCGTGGGTCTATTCATACCTGTGATTGTAACCGGTGCATCTTATGGACGCCTTGTCGGGCTGTTAATTGGTTCAACTTCTAATCTTAACCATGGGCTATTTGCTGTCTTGGGTGCTGCGTCATTTCTTGGTGGATCAATGAGGATGACAGTTTCACTTTGTGTTATTCTTCTAGAATTAACCAACAATTTGTTATTACTACCTCTTATAATGCTGGTTCTTCTTGTCTCAAAAACAGTAGCGGATGCGTTTAACGCGAATGTTTATGACCAGATAATGAAATTAAAGGGATTTCCTTATTTAGAAACTCACGCTGAACCGTACATGAGACAGCTAACAGTTAGTGATGTTGTCTCGGGCCCACTTCGCGCATTCAATGGTATTGAGTTAGTAGCAAATATTGTCCATGTTCTTCGAACGACGGGTCACAATGGGTTTCCAGTTATCGACGAGCCTCCACATTCTGAAGCTCCCATTTTGTATGGTCTTATTCTTCGTTCACATCTTATCACATTACTAAAGAAGAAAGCTTTCATGCTTACTCCAACTCCATGCGATGTGGATTTCGTAGAGCGTTTCTCATCAAGTGATTTTGCAAAGCAGGGTCTTGGTGATGCAGAAAAGATTGAAGACATGGAACTGACTGAAGAAGAGATGGAGATGTACATCGATTTGCATCCTTTCTCGAATGCTTCACCGTATACTGTCGTTGAGACCATGTCATTGGCAAAGGCCCTTACACTTTTCAGGGGTGTCGGTTTAAGACACCTATTGGTGGTGCCCAAGACTTCTGGGGTAAGAATTTTGTCCTACATACGTGTTTGATCCATTTATCTCATTTCTAATAGGTAAAGGTGGCAAGATGGTTAGGATTGGGTAACAGGTTTGAAATAGATTCAAGCTCTATTATAATTTTATGAAATAATGTGTTAATTATGATCCAAAACATCAATATTATTACATTATTAATCTGATCTATCAGCTATAAACCCTCATAGAAGGTCATGCAATAAGAGGAGGCTTTAGGAGGCTTTGTATCCGTTTGACCTGTTCCTTTTTTAGCCACTTTGTTCTAGACTTGTTTGAGATATAACCTAAGGTGTTAACTTGTACACAGTCCGACCCAAATAAGTTGCAATAATATGGGTTCGTTCAAGTTAAAATTAGTTGGACAACTTGCACAAACCAAGTTAAAGATCATAGATAGAATACTATGGTTGTGCATTCGTCTAGATTAATGACATTTCCTAAAGATTGATTGATATTCCCGAAACTAAATGCCTACCTTTCTAATATAGGATGTTAAATATTAAGTAAAATTATACAAACTAGTTACCTAAGAGCCCATGTGGATTGTATGATCATCACAAGCATATGTAGAGGCCACAATCACTCTTATTTAAACGTTAATGGGATAATTAACCCATTTTTTTTAACCCAATCAAGTTGCAAACCTTCAAGTAGATACGGCAATTCCAGCCCATTTGCTTGTATGATCTAGGTTATACTGTACGGAGTATTTTGGTAACCGGTATAAATGGGTTATGGTGGAAATGGGTCGAGTCAGGTTGACCCTTCAAAACTGAAGTGGCCACGCCAACCTCCTGAAACCAAGTTAGTAAACCAAGTAAAGCTTTACTGCATATGATTTACGTAAACCAAGTTAGTAAATGACCTAATCTTGTGAGTTGTGAGTAGAGTTAAAGACGATCAAAAAAATTGTAAGCCTTTAAGTACGCTTTAGGCCACTTTCAGTTTCAACTTGCATGTCCCATTTTCTTATACGAGTAACTAATACGTTTCGTTTGACTTGGTTTTAATAAAATTGAACCTGAATTGGCTCGTTTTCATATGAATGGGTTAGAATGCACCTTTAGTTGACATATAAAACTTCTACTTCGGTGTCATGTTCTGCTGATGTTTAAGTTGCCGTTGTAATTTCTGATTTTTATTTTTTGGGTCCCATCAGACGCACAAAATGAATATGAGAAAGGGAAGAACTTAGCCATACGAAGCAAATGTTATGCTGGTTATTGAAATTATATTTCTTGTAATGCTAAATGCATCTTCTGATTGCTGTTTGCCCCCCCTTGCAGAGACTACCTGTCGTTGGTATACTGACACGGCATGATTTCATGCCAGAACACATACTTGGTTTGCACCCAATGTTGGAAAGAAGCAAGTGGAAAAGATTAAGATTTAAGTTCCCTCTTTGGAACAAAATCTTCTAGTCAGTCTCCTCGAACTGAAATCTCAGTGTCTATAAATGGTTCGCCCATAAAACAAATGAGCAGTAAATGATCATATCATAACGAGTTTCTACTATGCGGCTTAGTCAGGCAAGTCTGTAATTTATGAATTTAAATCTGGTATATAGAAACTTGTTCGTTCAACCGTGATTACTCTTTCTAAATTAAACCTTACTATTATTTAACATTAAAGCAATAATGTATCCTACTTTTTGGTTGTAGCATAATCATGTACGCCGATTCTTGGTGCTTTTCTTTTTGTGGGCCTTGTTTGGTAAAATGATACTCGTAAAATAGCATGAAAACTGATGTATATAAACCGAAGAGATTGTGCTTTGATGATGTTTTTGCCATGAGTGTGAAGGTGGTCAACTATAGTTGCTAGTTTTCTTTATAATTCTGAATTCTTCGCCTTGATATGCTATAGATTGTATATTAGGTAATTGTCGAAAACCAAGTCTCTAGACTTTATTTATTGAGCTCCAAAACTTAACATCAAGTCATTCTTAACTATAGCTTTTTTTTTTTTTTGCATGATTAGATCCTGCAACTTATCAAAGTTATATTGAAAATATAAAACTTTCATGATTGATTCCCAGGACGTATTAGAAAATTCATTTGCTTTAAGTATTAGAAGTCCAGACACCATATATCTAATTTTGCAAAACAATATTCCAGAGACTTGTGTGCATTCAGGAAAAGGCTATAGCAGACTCTTCTTTACAACAGTTTTGCAGTGTGACAAAACATTCTTAACAGTTGCCCTTAAGATTAGGTGTGTATGCACTAAAATTATGTCACATATATTTTCTCGAATGACATTATTTGACAATACAGATTTTAGCCGTATCAATTCTACACTATAATAGATGTAGGAACACCGCTTGTTTCTTGAAGATAACAGGTTCACATGAGTTGATCTGCTAAGAACAACATCGCTAGTCTCATCGAGGAAGGGGATCCCACGAACAACCTCGGATGTGAGAGTAAGTGTATATTTGAAAGGGTTTTTAATGAAACAAGAGTATAGTGATGTGTGTATATTTGAAAGGGTTTTTAATGAAACAAGAGTATAGTGATGTGAGAGTAGTGGCTAATGATTTGAACACTCTCAAATTTGATTGGTAGTTGTAGGCCAAGCGTTTTGTCCTTATCTCCGGATCACGAGCGGCGTCCCCTGCTATTACATTGGTGGGAATGGCAAGGTTGCCTTAGGACTAGTAGCTTGTGCTTTGTTATCCGAGCTGACTTGTGTGAGTGCAAGGGCTATTACATTGGTATGGCAAGGTTGCTTCACGACTAGTAGCTTGTGCTTCGTTATCCGAGCTGACTTGTGTGAGTGCAAGACTTCGCCCGCCATTGGCATTTTTGCCTTCACATGATCTCAACTTTGTACTATTTTAGGGAAACCTTAGAGCACTAGGTATGGTCGCTTAACCACCCAAGAGAGTCCGATGTGGCAGCAAACTGGCGCTGCCATGCCACTATACCACCAATTGCACGAGTGATGCTTGAGCGAGTTTACTAGCGAGCACTACTGGGAGAAAAGAGAGAAAAATTTACCAATTGAATGCAATGATGGAGTTAAAAAAATAATTCTTTTTAATAACAAAAATCAACCACCACTTTTACGCTATAGAAATTCATATATACTATTATTATTATTTTACATACAATCCATTTCTAATATCACACGATTTACATACAAATAACATGTCACGAAACTCGATATCTTCGCCTAAATTTCCTCCCTATGATACACAACAAGTAATGAAGCCCGAGCTTCGACTCAGGCTGTTTTCATACGTCACAAAATATTTATATACATATCTTTACTGTTTCAATTTAATATCATGCCTAATTTTTAGATGGTGAGTATATAACATCTGCGTGTAGTTTGGATATGAGAATTATGATGTCATTTTCGAGAGGCTCACATTTGGCAGCCTTCAACATACAGAGGATATACTTCATGACTGCAACAACAACTGGATACCCAACCAATATTATGGCAATCTAATTCTAACCGACCCCGTTAAAATTCATCACAATCAAATGTAATAATATATAACATTCAATAATAAATATATATTACTTAATTTCCAACGCCAAAGAGGCATACTCACAAATCATTTCATTCACACGTTTTATGTTATAAAATATTATTATCATTCAGCATCAATAGGCTCACATTGGGCAACATTCAACATAAAGAGGATACACCTGCAATGGCTGCAACCATGATTAGTTACCCCGCCAAAATACGAGTAATCGTAACTCTAACCGAGTCCGTTAAAACTCATCACAGCCAAATGTAATAATATCTACCACTCAATAATGAATAGTATTATTTAATTCCCAGCACAAAAGGGGCCTAGTCACAAAGTCTTCCATTCGCGCAATTTATAAGCCTTTATCTCACAAACAAAACCTATAAAATACCACGATGTCATTCTGCGTCCGTAGGCTCAGATTGGGCAATAGTTAGCATAAAGAGGACACACCCTGCATGTCAGCAACCACAACTGGCTACCCGCCAAGATACAGGCAATCTCAACTCTAAACGATCTCGTTAAAACTCATCACAGCCAAACATAATAATATACACTACTCAATAATGAATGGGCTAAATTATAAGAAAAGCATGTTTGTTGCATATTAATGTTGTCTAAAGATGACTAAATGTAAGCGTAGGATTTTGTTGTTGTCACAAACGCCGAAGCACAACAGTGTAAATATGGACGAGCGTGAAAACACCAAAACCCTATGCACACTCTACGCATCGTTACTAGCGCCAAGTAAGAAACCTACGATATAACGGACAACCGTTTGTCTCGATGTACGTATTTCTTCAGCTTCAAACATGACGCTAGAAATGATCGGGACTGCATTCAAATACAAAACATACCACTTTTGTATGTTAATATTCTTCCCATTTGCAGGTGATGGGTATATAACATATGGTGTGGTTATATCTACATATTATGTTTCTGGAAATTGTTAACCATCGTTCTGCATCTATAAATAAGCTCAGATCGACTAATATTCAACATAAAGAGGATACACCCGTTATGGCTGCAACCATGACTGGTTGTCCTACCAAGATACGGGTAATCTCAACTTTAATCAATCCCGTTATAACTCAACAAAACCAAATGCAATTATGTATACAACTCAATAATGAATATGGCAAGTTTTAAGAAAAGCAGGATACATATGGAAACTGATAACCATCTTCCTTTTTCATTATTCGGCATAAACAACATACATATCATCTGCCATGGCCGCAACCACATAAGGTTTAGATATGTCGCAATGTCATTCTGCATCTATAGGCTCAGATTAGGCAATATTCAGCATAAAGAGGATACACCCGCCATGGCTGCAACTACGATCGGTTGCCCCACCAAGATACATGTATCTCAACTTTAAATGAGTCCGTTAAAAATCATCACAGAAAAATATAATAATATATACCACTCAATAAGGAATAGGGCCAAAAGCTCTAGGGCGATTTGCGCAGTCTTTCTCTTTGCATGACTCATTTTGTTACTCAGTCATGTGTTACACCTGCTTTCCACTATCGGAAAAACAAAATCCATAGAGTGACATGGAGAAAAAGGAGCATATAGGGTAACATTTAGGAAAAGCAGGTGACACACGCCATGGATGTAACTGATAGGTTGCCCTACCACGATACGTGTGATTACCGCATTAACCCAACCCGTTCAAAGTCATCATAGTCATAATAATTTCATACTATATCGACGACCTCATAGGCCATGGCTGCAACCTGCAAAAATGGTCACATGCATAATAATTTTCGACCATATCCCCGACCTCATTTTTACTCATATATCACAACTTTTGGGAAAAAGCAGGATACACACACCATGACTGCAACCTGCAGGCTGTCTACGTATAACTCAGCGTTAACCCAACCCTTCGAAGAATCTTCATAAAAAGAAGAATTTTACATTCTAAAAGTGTATGCTTAAATTCTAGTTTATATAACGTATTTATACTCTTATTCATCGGTATATAATTTTTAATTTCTAGCGATCAAATAAAGCTTATTATTTTGTAGGAGGTAGGTATATAGACTAAGACAATGCGCCGAGTGGCTGCACTTTGGATTCATTGCCCTACCAAGATACATATAATCTCAATTGTGACCGATCCTGTGAAAATTCGTCACATCCAAAATCAATAGTTCTCGTCATTTTAGTCTGAATATTAATTTCAACTGCCTACAGGCTATGGCTGAAACCCGTAGGTTTTCCTTCCAGGATACATGTAATATTAGCCTTAACTATAAGGCGATGGGCAACGCCACACACCACACAGGGCGGTAATGAAGCAATCACCTTCTTTGCTCAGATGAAACTATAATATGTGTTAGGTTGCAGCACAACCGTGGCGCCACAATCAACAACACCACACACTACAGAGGGCGGCAATGGAGAAACCGGACTCGATACTCATATCAAACTATTACAGACAAACTGTGTTTTTCCAATATTTAGAAAACACGTGTTTCACCTGTTTTCTACTATCGGAAAGAGTCTGACAGGGAAAAAATGCTCATATAGGAAAAACATGATACACATGTCATGGATGCAACCGACAGGTTGTCCCGCCAATATACGCATAATCTCAACGTCAACCCCACCCACTCAAAGTCATCGTAGCCATAATAGTTTTAGACCATATCAACGATCATATTTTTCCTCTAACAAGCCAATCTTTAGGAAAAGCAGGATACACACGCAATGACTACAACTTGCAGGCTGCCCTATCAAGATACATGTAATCTCATTGTTAATCAAACCCATCCAAAGTCATCATATACATAATAATTTTAGAGCATATCCTTGAATTAATTATTCATCATACATGGCCACTTTTATGAAAATCAGGATACACACGCCATTGTTACAACATGCGGGTTACCTTGCCAAGACAAAAATAAATACTACGCAATGCAAAAAGATTATTTTATAGGTTTTGTTTACTAGAGACGACGTTAAAAATTATGCCAAGCAAGTTATGTATGTAAAACCCGAATGCGGGTGTTACAATGTATTTCCAATTTCTAGAAAACACCAAGGAAAAATTTAAGCCACCATCTTCTTCTAGAATCACAAAACATAGATACACACAACTGCAAAAGATCATGTGTAAAACAACCACAATGCAAACACTCTAGAAATATATCGGCCCGAAGGCATACAAGTCCATACATTTTCACAGGTCAGAATATTCAAGATACCAACTCATTTAGATACGTAGAGAACACAAACTTATTATCGAAGAAAAAACACAAATTTCCAACCCCATTTTAGAGAAAAATAGCACAATCAACAAAAAAACATATATCTGCATCCCAACGAAAACAATAGCAACCTAGCACTAACAAAACCACAAACCAAGGTGGTCCATTGCTGCTAAAACTAACAACACATAAACATCATCTAGATCGCTAAAAACACATGAACATTAACCAAACGGTAGCTAACCACATTATACGAAGTTAATAATCATAAAGGTATGACTTTACACAAACTGCAAACAACGTATGATGAGATGGCATTTATACATGATCTCATCGTTCTTTTCGGGCTTTAAATGCATAAAAATGTCATAAAATACCATATATATGCTTGTGTTTGTTTACTTGTGTATTTTAGGTATGGATATCGTGAAAAAGACAAAAGATCACAAGCAACAAGGAAAAACGGACACGAGAAACGTAGCCGTACAAAGAACCGGGCCCTAGTTCATGAATTATCCAAGATTAAACCTTGAAGACTTGAAGAAATACAAGATTGATCCTCAATGAATGAAGAAATGACACTTAAAACCCTTGTGAAATCATAATTACAAGTTTGGTCCCTTAAGTTTGTCAAAATTGCAAAAAGGTCCTTCAACTTTGAAGAAATGGCAAGATTAGTCCCTCAACTATTCAACATTGTCAAATATGGTCCCTTATTAAGGCAAACATCCTATAAAGACCTTTGAAGATCAAGAAAGTCCAAATTCAGTCCCTCAAGTATGAGAAAATGGCAAAAACAAACCCTTGAAACACTTTTGCCAAAGTTTTAGGGCAAAAGTGTGAAATTCATAACTTAAACAACAAAGGAATGCATTTATTTGAGCTGAAAAACATGTTATGCATCTTTTCCCAAAAACAAAGGACCAAAACTGCCAAGCTAAAAGTTTAAATTCCTAATAAAGCGGGTAACATTTACTGTAGAGATTTTTACCAGCCAAGAACACCCTTTTACCCAGGATTAAAAATGAAGAAAACAAAGGGGAAAGTGAAATTGGTTGTTCCCACGTGTAATTCACATCACCTCAATCCCATCCCACAACAAAAACCTTAAACTCCACTACCAGAAAGATACCCCCATCCCCACTCACATGACGACACCTGGCAAAGGATCATGACAGGGCAAGATCAACAAACTTAAACCTTTCCTTAGTCACCAAGCACTCAATGAACGTCCCTGATTCAACCAATCAAGATGGCAACATGCCTAGAAGATTCTGCAAGGATAATTTAGGAAATTCAGTCCTAGGGTTTATGAATAGTGTTTTGTATGCATTTGCCTATAAAAGGAGACCTCAACTTGTGAGAGTCCCTTTGTTCTAGATTTTGGCTATTATCTTTGTAATCCCGTTTTATTTAAATAAAATTTGAATTTCTGAAAATTGTGAAATCTCTTTTGTGTTTTATAAAAGTTGGTATTAGAATAGCTGAAATCTGAGTTCCATTTGATCTTTTAGATCTTCCTTAATCTTGTTGTTAAGGCACGTCTATGTTTGATAGGTTTTCAAAGGTTCAAAAACCTTGAAATCCTTGTTACTGTTTTACCTATTATCTTGTACTAACCCTTAGCCAAAAGCCTTAAGCTCCTTCAAGCTTGTTGACACCAAGCCTGAGAAGAGATTTAAGCTCTTGGTTGAGTTGTTTGCTCATTTGTGCTGAAGAATCATCATCATCAAAACCTTGTTCTACTTTGAACATCAACAGGTTTTGATTCTCTTTTTGAAGAACCTTGGTCTTGTTCTAGTTGTTGAACAAGGTCTAAGGAGCATTGCTGGTCCTCCTAGGATGTTGTGGAGGACAGATATGGCCTCTTGTTTAAGTTTCCCCTAAAAATTTCATGTTATTGCCTGTTTTTGATTTTGGACTGTGATTTTGTGTTCTTGTGTTTGAGGTTGTGATTTTTGTGTTTGAATCTGTTAGTTGTCACCTAGGAAGTGTGTTTGAATCATAAAATCAGTAGGTTGTTAGTTGGAATCACAAGTTGTTTTTAAAAGTTGTGGATTAAGGGTTGTTTGTGTTTGCTGGTTCAAAGGCCTTAAGGCCTTGGAGCTTGGCTCCTTTTGGTTTACATCTATTTGTTTGCTGATATGAAAGTGGTTTCAAGTGTTGAACAGGTCTAAAACAAGGTATAAATAAAAATCATAGGTTGCTAGTTTTTGAACACTTTTTCAGTCAAACACATTAGCAGGTCTTATTTGTTTGTTTGTTTAAATTAAGGTGTGAAAGTTGGTTTGCTTATAGATTTGTTGGTGGTGCAACTCTGCATCATCTGGTTTTAGAGTTTGGTTGCTTATTGAATAGTCTATATCTTATCGAATTTCAGCTTTTGGTCATTTAGATCAGCAAAATGCATGCTATGAGATTTTGATGCTATTGGTTTGATTCCTGTTGTTTTATGCTAGTATTTGGTTCCTTGTGCATTACTTGGTTTGTGCCTTTTGTTTGCTGCTTATCTCACAAGCTTATAAGCCCACTGGCTTATTGGCTTATTTGTGCCAAAACTCATCAAGTCTACCCAACTGGTAGGCCTTGATTCACAAGGTTTGCACTCAAGCCTTGAACAGCAGGGTGAAAACAAGGTCTTAACACTTCATTAAGTCTGTCAACGTCCAAAATTGTGCTTGTCAACGTTTGATTTACTCTTATCAGCGTTTGACTTTTGGTCAAACTTGGTCATATAGCTTATTGAATCTGTTTTGCTTATTGGTACATGCAACAACTTGGTTTTTGTAATAGAACTCATTTTTCTTAGCTTAATAACAAGTCTGGAAGGTTACAAGTCTTTTGGTTAAGCTTTTGCTAGAAAACTAGCTTATTTGGATTTTTCAGCCAGCTTATTGGTTCCTACAGCTTATTCTACTTGGCTTTTTGTGATTTTCTTGATTGATTATTCTTAGTTAAGCTATTTGTGAGCTTTTGCAACAAACTAGAGCTTCTGAAACAGCCTAGAACTCTATCCCGACTATTTTGTCGTTTTGTGGAATTGTTCTTGGCTTATTTCTGGCTTATTGAGTGTGCTTTTTCAAAATTTCTTTTTACAGATCTCTTTGGTATCCCAAAAGAAGGTTGTGTGTCAAATTAGAGCTTATGGCATTGGCTTATTGCTTAATGGGCTTATTGGCCCAATAAGAATAAGCTGTTTGTTCATTAAGATGTGATAAGCTCACTTTCAGCTTTTGGGCCTTCAGAGTTTTGTGTTTAGAATTGAATTTTGAGTCTTATAGGGCTTTTTCAAGTCATTTGGGCTTATTTTGACTTTTTGGGCTAAAAAGCCCATTAAGCTTGACTGTTTTTGCTTTTGGCCTATTTGAGGGCCCAATAGGGGTAATTTGGTAATTTCACTTTCATATTCTGATTATTTAGGTTAAAATAAACTAGTTTGCAAGTTTTTAGAATTTTTTATAATTTTTGGATTTTTAATATTATTTTAATATTATTTTATTATTATTTTTCAAATTTCACATTTTTGCACTTTTTATATTTTTCTTAGCTTAAATACATTAAAATAGGATTTTTGCAACTCTTAAATTAATTTTATCATCTTTAGATTAATTTTTATAATTATTTTAAGTTTTAATAGTTTTTAAATCATTTTAAATAGTTTTCTTAGTTTAAAAATTCATAAAAATAGTTTTTAATCTTTCTAGATCATTTTAGAGGTTTACCAATTGAAAAACCTTTATTTGGGCTTTTTGATAATTAATTTGATTTTTAGGGCTTTAATTAGCATTTAAAAATTAAATATTTAATTAATTAAAAGGGTTGAAAAAGTTTTGATCATTGGTATACTCTTAGTTTATTTATTTTGATTTTTGGTGAATTTTTGTTAATTTTTATAAATTTTTGCTCATTTTACGGTTTTACATTTAGTCGTAGTAGTAATTAATTTCACGTCTTCGTCATCCTCTTTTCTCATCCCCTTCTAACCAATATTAATCTCAAACCAACTACGAATTACTCACACACATATACCTCCTTGGGAAACGAACTTGGAACTTCATTGGGTCATTTGTGCACGGTTTTCCTAAACCGTCGTACTTAATACTTTCCCTATTTACCTCCTTTTCCTAAAGGTGTGGTAAAACACTACAATCATTTTGGCACCGCTGCCGGGGAGGTGTGTCGTGATTAATTTGTCTAGTTGTTTTTAATATTAACCATAAATAGTATTTGTATTAGTAGAAATCTACTAATACGTATTATCGGTTTTTTGGTTTTTCTTGTGAAATTATTATTACTATATTGTATTAAGTATCACAATCAATACAAAATATCTCCAAAGTGTGAAAACACAACCTTAATTGGGATTTGATCTCCTAATTATTGTATTCGAATCTCAAACAAAAGAAAAAGGCAAAAATAGATAAATACTTTCGTTAAGCTCGATTTTGAAAAATACGAACTATAAGGTGGGTATAAGGCGGGTATTATAAAATATACCCTAAGGAAAAAGGCTCTTAAGTGCTTCGCGCCGCCTCGTTTCCCCGCTTGCTTGTGAGTATTTTCAGATTGAAGGGCTAATCGAGGGTTTTGCCGCCCAAAGTATTATTACATATAATATATTTGCTTGGTTTTCTTTGTGATTAAACCCTCTTGAACAATTTGGTTTTCACCAAAGTTCTAAAGTCATTCGAAGACGTTCAATCCACGTGATCGTTTTCATTCTTTTGAGGCTTCTTTAATCAAGAGTTTGATTCGAGGAGAGATTTGGTAGATTGTTGTCTACGAAGATACACCAAAATCCAAAAAAATTAAAAACAATCAAAAACAGAAAAAAATTGAAAATTCACAAAACACCCAAAAAGAATCTTCTTTGCTCACCTCCCATTCTTCGTGAAGTTTATGATCAGTCGTAATCAAGCAAAACGAGCTCGTAAACGTCTTCAAAAACAAACAAATCAAGAGTCGTTGATTGAAGAACAAACTCCAATTGTTGAACCTATTGTAGAACAAGAAGTCATCATGGCTAATCGTACTATGATGGAGTTGCTTCAAGCACCCACCGAGGGTTTTGGAGAGGCCATTGTGATTCCCGCTATCCTTACGGAGAATTTCGAGATTAAGACGGGTTTAATGTCGATGTTGCAAGCTAATAAGTTTAGAGGTCATGAGAAAGACAACCCGCATTACCACATAAGGAATTTTAATCGTCTCACCGCAACTAGCAAGTTTAAGGATGTTCCACATGACGCCATTAAGATGATGTTGTTTCCATACTCGTTAGATGGACCCGCTAAAATTTGGCTTGAGAAAGAACCGCAAAATTCAATTTTGACATGGGGTGATCTCGTTTCTAAGTTTGTGAACAAATTTTTTCCATCATCTAAAACAACACATTTGAAAAATGAGATTTCAAGATTTGTACAACGAAATAATGAAAGTTTTTCAATGGCATGGGAACGATTTAAAGAAATGTTACATGAATGTCCACACCATGATTTTTCGGAATTACATCAAGTTGATACTTTTTATAATGGGCTTAATGATCATGAACGAGATTACTTGAATGCCGCCGCGGGTGGTAATTTTTTGTGCAAAACGACCGATGAAGCTTTAAAGATTATCGAGAATAGATCTAAGGTTTATAGCCCTCGTAACACACTGAGTGTTGCCAATTTGGGTTCGTCATCGTCGTCATCATCTCGTAGCATTAATGCCTTACATGATGAAGCTAATGAGGAAAATCGGTTTTTCGATAGATTTGCTAATCTTATGACTCATTGGAAAGCACAAGAGGCTTTAAATTCCGCTTCGGAAAAAGCGGTTGAAAAGAGTTGTTTGTCTTGTGGTGGAGCTCATGATCTTTCCGAGTGCAATACCGCCGGTGGTAACACTTCGAGTGCTTACGTAGCAACGGGAACTTACAACCAAAACGGCCAAGGTTCCCGCCCAAATCAAGCTCCACCAAATCAAAATGCTAATAACTATCGAAACAACAATCAAGATGGCAATTATCAAGGAAATTCACGTAACTACAACAAAGGAAATTATCAAAGTGGGAATGGACAAGTCACTAATAAAAACCAAAACCGTGATTTTCAAAACACTACACAAGGTTTTCAAAATGCTCACACTAAAAATCTTCAAGGAGAATTTTTGGATTATGCTAAAGCAAATGATGCTAAATTTGATAAAATGCAACGTGAGATGATTAGCTTAAGATCCGAGTTGAAAAACGAGCTTAAAAACGAACTTGCTAATGAACTTAAAACTCATGCTAATAAAATGGAAGGAAATGTTCAACGTCTTCAACAAAATCAACAAAAGATGGAACAAGGACAACATGAGATTAAGCAAGAATTGTTAAAAGCAGATTTAAGGTAATCAAAATTTGAAGACCGAATGGCAAAAATGTTTGAAGCAATCATGTGTAAACCCTCTTCCTCGGGTGGTCTTCCTAGTGATACCATTGCAAACCCGAAGGGAGAAATGAAGGTTATTACTACACGAAGTGGTAAAACTTTCAAGGAACCAATCTCTCGTCCAAGTACTTCTATGGAGAAGGAATCGAGAAAGAGCCCGAGGTGATGGTCGAAAAGGAGCATATTACAAGCCCACGAAGTACCGCTCATACCACACCTACGGTTGAACCAATACCAATTATGGAACCCAAGATTCCAAGGCCGTTGCCTAATGTCCAACCCACACCACCCTTACCATACCCTTCGAGACGAAACAAAGAGAAATTGCAAGAACGTAACAAACAACAAATCGAGCTTTTTATAAAAATGTTTCAACAAGTGCATTTTGATGTGAGTTTAGCCGACGCGTTGTTATACATGCTTCGTTTCGCTTCTACTTTTAAAAGTATGATGAACGATAAGGAAAAGCTTTCAAAGCTTGCTAATTGTTCTTCGGTTTATCTTAACCGCATACCGGAAAAAGTTGGTGACCCCGGAAAGTTTCTCATTCCTTGTGACATACAAGATATGAAAGAATGCCTCGCCTTGGCCGATCTTGGTTCGAGCATTAATTTGATGCCATTTTCAATTTGGAAATCGCTTTCGCTTCCGGCTCTTACTCCTTCGAACATGTCTATCGAGATGGCCGATCATTCTACGATTTTAGCATGTGGAGTAGCCGAAGATGTTTTCGTGAAAGTGGGGAAGTTCTACTATCCCGTTGATTTTATAGTAGTTGACATCCCCGCGGATCCTCAAGTTCCTCTAATTTTAGGTCGTCCATTTTTAGACACCTCGAGATCGCTTATCGACGTTCGTGCAAGAACGATCACTTTGAGATTCAACGAAGAGGCACTTGTTATAAACGCTACTCAAAACTCAAAACCTTCTCATGTTTATGCAATCGCTACCATCAATCACATTGACTTAGTTGATGTGGTTTGCGATGAGTTTTCACAAGAAGTGTTAGGTTTTTCCGATAGCTCGTCAAGTGGCAATCCCACTATTTTGGATCCAATTCTTGCTAATTCTACACCAAATCTCACTCCATTCCAAGGAGGCGATTTCACTTCAAATGAAATCGACAATGAAGATGAGGTGTTTATTAGTGATGATACTTCTATTCCACCATTCCTTCCGCCGATGGAAGTTATGAGTGTTGAGCCAAAATCTTCAATCGAGGAACCACCTATCCTTAAATTGAAAGATCTTCCTTCTCACCTTGAATACGCATTCTTGGAAGGTGATGACCAGTTGCCGGTTATTATTGCAAGAGGTCTTGCTAATAATGAAAAAACCGAGCTCTTGAAAGTTCTTAAATCTCATAAAGGGGCAATTGCGTGGAAAATTTCCGACATTAAGGGTATTGACCCAAAATTTTGTACTCACAAGATTTTATTGGAGGAGGACTACAAACCCGCAATTCAAAGTCAAAGAAGGGTACACCCCAAAATTCACGATGTCATTAAAAAGGAAGTTTTAAAACTCCTTGACGCGGGAATGATTTATCCTATCTCCGATAGCCCATGGGTGAGCCCAATCCATTGTGTCCCTAAAAAGGGAGGAATGACCGTTGTGCCTAATGAAAACAACGAGTTAATTCCCACTCGTGTTGTGACCGGTTGGAGGGTGTGTATTGACTATCGAAAGTTAAATGACGCCACGCGTAAATACCACTTTCCTTTGCCCTTCATGGATCAATTGTTGGAGCTACTCGCGGGAAATGAATTCTATTGCTTTTTAGATGGTTTTTCCGGTTACTTTCAAATACCTATCGACCCTCGTGATCAAGAGAAGACTACTTTACATGTCCTTATGGAACGTTTTCTTATCGTAGGATGCCTTTCAGACTTTGTAATGCACCGGGTACGTTTCAACGGTGTATGATGGCCATTTTTCACGATATGATCGAGAAGTCGATGGAAATGTTTATGGATGACTTTTCGGTGTTTAGCAATTCGTTCAGGTCGTGTTTATCTAATCTCGAGCAAATGTTAAAATGTTGTGAAGAAACCAATCTTGTGCTTAATTGGGAAAAATGTCATTTCATGTGTAAACAAGGAATCGTCTTAGGACATAAGGTCTCGAAAGCGGGGATTGAGGTCGATAAAGCTAAGGTAGACGTCATCGCCAAGTTACCTCATCCCAAAACCGTTAAGGGAGTTAGGAGTTTCCTAGGCCACGCGGGCTTTTATCGTCGATTCATCAAAGACTTTTCGAAAATCTCTCGACCTATGACACACCTTCTCGAGAAGGATGCTCCTTTTAATTTTAATGAGGATTGTGTTAGAGCTTTCGAAACTCTTAAAATGAAACTTACCGAAGCTCCCATTCTTGTTGCTCCTAATTGGGAATTACCCTTTGAAATCATGTACGATGCAAGTGATTATGCTATAGGGGCCGTCTTAGGGCAACGCTATGAAAAGTATTTTCGTCCTATCCATTATGCTAGTAAGACGATGACCGAGGCTCAATTAAAGTACACCACAACGAAAAAGGAATTCCTTGCCGTGGTCTATGCTTTTGAGAAATTCCGACCTTATCTCGTCTTAACTAAAAGCATCGTGTATACCGACCATTCGGCTATCAAGTATCTCTTAGCTAAGCAAGATGCTAAGCCGAGATTGCTTCGTTGGATGCTCCTCCTCCAAGAATTTGATGTCACCGTGCTTGACAAAAAAGGAGACGAGAATCTAGCGGCCGATCATCTCTCTCGTCTAGAAGATCCTCACAAAGATGTTTTCGAGAACAAGGAAATCACCGAAACATTTCCTCTCGAGACTTTCGGTGTAGTGAATTCTAAAGACACCACCCCATGGTTTGCCGACATTGCAAATTACCATGCGGGCAATTTCATAATCAAGGGTATGACGACACAACAAAAGCGAAAATTCTTTCGTGACGTCATGTTCTATTTTTGGGACGACCCTTATCTCTTTCGGGTTTGTGCGGATCAACTCGTTCGACGTTGTGTTTTTTGTACCGAAGCTTCTAACATCCTTAGAGCTTGTCACGAGGGACCCACGGGTGGTCACCACGGTGCTAATCTCACGGCCAAGAAAGTGTTCGATGCCGGCTTCTTTTGGCCTTCTATCTATCGTGATGTACACGCACTTGTGAAGTCGTGTGATTCGTGCCAACGTCAAGGAAAATCGTCTCAACGTGATGAAATGCCGCAAAACATAATTCAAGTGTGTGAGATTTTCGACATTTGGGGCATAGACTTTATGAGGCCGTTCCCATCGTCTCATGGTAACAAGTATATCCTCGTCGCGGTGGACTACCTTTCTAAGTGGGTGGAAGCTAAGGCTTTACCTACTAATGATGCTCGTGTGGTAGTGAAGTTTTTGAAGCAACTATTCTCTCGGTTCAGAAACCCTCGTGCTACTATAAGCGATCGTGGAAACCATTTTTGTAATGACCAATTCGAGAAGGTCTTAAAGAAATATGGAGTTACTCATCGTCTTTCTACGGCTTATCACCCACAAACGAGTGGGCAAGTCGAGGTTTCGAACCGAGCTTTGAAGAGGATTTTAGAGAGATCGATTGGAGAAAACCGTGCTTCATGGTCCGACAAACTCGATGACGCTTTATGGGCCTTTAGGACCGCTTAAAAGACACCTATCGGTTGCACTCCTTATAAGTTAGTCTATGGGAAGAATTGTCATTTGCCCATTGAATTGGAGCACAAGGCATATTGGGCCCTTAAGCATGCAAACTTTGACTTAAAGACCGCGGGAGATCACCAGAAAATACAATTAAATGTATTGGATGAACTAAGAGACAATTCTTATGAAAATTCATTGATTTTCAAAGAAAAGACTAAAAAGTTTCATGATGCAAAGATTAAAAACCGGATTTTTAACGTTGGTGATCAAGTGTTACTTTTTAACTCTAGACTTAAGATATTTTCCGAGAAATTGAAATCTCGTTGGTCGGGTCCTTTCACCGTTACACAAGTGTTTCCTTATGGGACCATCGAGCTAGCTCAAGATGATGGTCCTAACTTCAAGGTGAACGGACATAGGCTTAAGCACTACTTTGGTGGGGAAATTCCTTCAATGGTTGACCTCGACCAAGTCACTTCCCCAATGATAATTAACATTGAGGGGATCGAGTCGAGCTCATGACTCGGTAATAAAAAACGAGGTGCCTCGTGGGGGAGATCCCATTCTTATCCTTTTATGCTTACTAATAACTAATGAGAGGGGATTTGTGCCCTTCCAACTCGTTGTCTCGTGGTTGTTTGTGATTGTGTTATCTAGATCATCATCATCTACGATTGAAGACTCTCGTGTTCGTTTACGTGAGCCTCCATCGTTTGCTTGAAGAAGTTTTTCACGAATCCATGACATATCCTTTATTGTTCTAACGATTATCTTTTAGCATACTTAATAAACGGCTTTAGATATATTGTTGATCACCCTTTCCATGCTAGATCCTAAGCATTCGATTCTTCGTCTCTAGTATGGGGGTGCTCCACCTTTAGACTCGAAACATTGAGGACAATGTTTACTTTTAGTATGGGGGGGGGGGGTGAATAGATACTTGCCTTGCTACACCCTCACTTTTTCCAAACTTTCAATGTTTTGTTTTGTTGCTAATAAGGCTAAAAATGGCCAAATTTTAAGATTTTTCTTAGTTTTCATAAGTGTTTTTAAGACACGAATGTATATTCTCCGGTGGGTAGAATAAGAGCTAATTTTTGACTTGATGTGCATTTGGAGACATTTACATTCCTTAACCAGCTCAATTCAAGTTTTGCTAGACTTTTATATAGGGAACTTTAAAACACGAAAGTCTTAGCTCATTCGGGTTAAGAACAAGAACTTTTCGCAAGTTCCTATAATTGATCCTAGAAAGTCACTTATCAAGGGAACTATAAAATGCATTCTCTAAACTTGAAAAAGTCCAAGAAAGTGCAAGATCCTATAGGTGGCTTGAAAACCCAAAACTTTGATTTGATATAGTCTTAATGAAAGCTAATCCAAATTTGGCTTAATTTTGACTTGCATGGCTAAGTATTCACGAGTCTCTTTAATTAGAGGTATTTATATAGTGAAGAACGAGAAGTGATAGAGTTAGACAAGTGATCATGCTAAACGTAGAACATGAAAATGTTCTTTCAAAAACTCATATGTTTTTAATTGTGGCTTTTTCTCCCCATAAGATCAATGCATTAGGAATAAAAATAATTGCAATAAGTAAGGTCGTACGATTTGAAAGGTTACTTAGCTTCTAGCCCAAGATCGTTTAAAAGTTGCTCGGGGTTGAATAGAGTTCATAGCCAAGGCATAACTTATTGAAGCAGGACGCAAAGATTGGTGAAGATCCAAAAAGGCCCTAACAAGGCATGAGGAGCTCTATTTTGTTGCTAAAGATCCAAGATGATGTGAAGTATCATTATTCCAAAATCAATATGAAGGATCGAGACACACGACGAAAAGCAATTAATCCCCTAAAGATCATGGAGAAAGTCTATCCAAAAAGACCCTTACAAGGTATGAGGATAAATATATCCAAGTCCGAAAAGGAGGCGGATCGTTGTATATCAAAGTCCAAAATAAAGATTGAGGAAAAATGATGAAGTCGTGGTCCAAATATAAAGAATCTCTCAAAAATGTCAAGTGAAGAAATTCCAAATATATGAAGAGAAGACCATAATTTCAAGAACGTCTTCCCAAGATTTGAAGTATGAAGTACATGCCAAATATCGGTCCGAGAAAGGTCTCAAATCGTGAAACGAGTTATGCCAAGATATGAACTTAAGGAGATACACGAGAAGCCGTTTTAAAAGATTTTGTCCTTCGGCTAACTATCGATTAAATCGTGCTACTTTGCTTTCGGACTAATAAATACTAAAATAAGTCAATATGAATCACTTGTGATCCATGACACGTAGTTAAAAAATGCTAGTAACCCATTTCCTTTTATAATAACTAAGATTGCAGTGAGAAAAAGTATTACACAATTTGGACGTATGAGTAGTGTTAGCATTGTGACTTTTACCAACAATGATCTCACTTTTGCACTTAGCATGGAATGTATGACAATCAAGGATGACGAAGTTTACTCTAAGCGACATTTACTTGTTTCTATTCTTTGACCCTAATAGTCACATTTATGATGAAAATCATACATTATGTCTTTACACATATTCGTAGTATTGTTGCAAGTCTTTTACTTTTCAATAAAGGTTAATAAAATTGAATTTTGGTGATGCTTAGATACTTTATTCTAGCATTGCGTGAGGGCATGGCAATGGCTTAGTATGGGGGAGTGATGAGATGGCATTTATACATGATCTCATCGTTCTTTTCGGGCTTTAAATGAATAAAAATGTCACAAAATACCATATATATGCTTGTGTTTGTTTACTTGTGTATTTTAGGTATGGATATCGTGAAAAAGACAAAAGATCACAAGAAACAAGGAAAAACGGACACGAGAAACGTAGCCGTACAAAGAACCGGGCCCTAGTTCATGAATTATCCAAGATTAAACCTTGAAGACTTGAAGAAATACAAGATTGATCCTCAATGAATGAAGAAATGACACTTAAAACCCTTGTGAAATCATAATTACAAGTTTGGTCCCTTAAGTTTGTCAAAATTGCAAAAAGGTCCTTCAACTTTGAAGAAATGGCAAGATTAGTCCCTCAACTATTCAACATTGTCAAATATGGTCCCTCATTAAGGCAAACATCCTATAAAGACCTTTGAAGATCAAGAAAGTCCAAATTCAGTCCCTCAAGTATGAGAAAATGGCAAAAACAAACCCTTGAAACACTTTTGCCAAAGTTTTGGGGCAAAAGTGTGAAATTCATAACTTCAACAACAAAGGAATGCATTTATGTGAGCTGAAAAACATGTTATGCATCTTTTCCCAAAAACAAAGGACCAAATCTGCCAAGCTGAAAGTTTAAATTCCTAATAAAGCGGGTAACATTTACTGTAGAGATTTTTACCAGCCAAGAACACCCTTTTACCCAGGATTAAAAATGAAGAAAACAAAGGGGAAAGTGAAATTGGTTGTTCCCACGTGTAATTCACATCACCTCAATCCCATCCCACAACAAAAACCTTAAACTCCACTACCAGAAAGATACCCCCATCCCCACTCACATGACGACACCTGGCAAAGGATCATGACATGGCAAGATCAACAAACTTAAACCTTTCCTTAGTCACCAAGCACTCAATGAACGTCCCTGATTCAACCAATCAAGATGGCAACATGCCTAGAAGATTCTGCAAGGATAATTTAGGAAATTCAGTGCTAGGGTTTATGAATAGTGTTTTGTATGCATTTGCCTATAAAAGGAGACCTCAACTTCTGAGAGTCCCTTTGTTCCAGATTTTGGCTATTATCTTTGTAATCCCTTTTTATTTAAATAAAATTTGAATTTCTTAAAATTGTGAAATCTCTTTTGTGTTTTATAAAAGTTGGTATTAGAATAGCTGAAATCTGAGTTCCATTTGATCTTTTAGACCTTCCTTAATCTTGTTGATAAGGCACGTCTATGTTTGATAGGTTTTCAAAGGTTCAAAAACCTTGAAATCCTTGTTACTGTTTTACCTATTATCTTGTACTAACCCATATCCAAAAGCCTTAAGCTCCTTCAAGCTTGTTGACACCAAGCCTGAGAAGAGATTTAAGCTCTTGGTTGAGTTGTTTGCTCATTTGTGTTGAAGAATCATCATCATCAAAACCTTGTTCTACTTTGAACATCAATAGGTTTTGATCCTCTTTTTGAAGAACCTTGGTCTTGTTCTAGTTGTTGAACAAGGTCCAAGGAGCATTGCTGGTCCTCCTAGGATGTTGTGGAGGACAGGTATGGCCTCTTGTTTAAGTTTCCCCTAAAAATTTCATGTTATTGCCTGTTTTTGATTTTGGACTGTGATTATGTGTTCTTGTGTTTGAGGTTGTGATATTTGTGTTTGAATCTGTTAGTTGTCACCTAGGAAGTGTGTTTGAATCATAAAATCAGTAGGTTGTTAGTTGGAATCACAAGTTGCTTTGAAAAGTTGTGGATTAAGGGTTGTTTGTGTTTGCTGGTTCAAAGGCCTTAAGGCCTTTGATCTTGGCTCCTTTTGGTTTACATCTATTTGTTTGCTGATATGAAAGTGGTTTTAAGTGTTGAACAGGTCTAAAACAAGGTATAGCTAAAAATCATAGGTTGCTAGTTTTTGAACACTTTTTCAGTCAAACACATCAGCAGGTCTTATTTGTTTGTTTGTTTGAATTAAGGTGTGAAACTTGGTTTGCTTATAGATTTGTTGGTTGTGCAACTCTACATCATCTGGTTTTAGAGTTTGGTTGCTTATTGAGTAGTCTATAGCTTATTAAATTTCAGCTTTTGGTCATTTAGATCAGCAAAATGCATGCTATGAGATTTTGATGCTATTGGTTTGATTCCTATTGTTTTATGCTAGTATTTGGTTCCTTTTGCATTACTTGGTTTGTGCCTTTTGTTTGCTGCTTATCTCACAAGCTTATAAGCCCACTGGCTTATTGGCTTATTTGTGCCAAAACTCATCAAGTCTACCCAACTGGTAGGCCTTGATTCACAAGGTTTGCACTCAAGCCTTGACCAGCAGGGTGAAAACAAGGTCTTAACACTTCATTAAGTCTGTCAACGTCCAAAATTGTGCTTGTCAGCGTTTGATTTACTCTTATCAACGTTTGACTTTTGGTCAAACTTGGTCATATAGCTTATTGAATCTGTTTTGCTTATTGGTACATGCAACAACTTGGTTTTTGTAATAGAACTCATTTTTCTCAGCTTAATAACAAGTCTGGAAGGTTACAAGTCTTTTGGTTAAGCTTTTGCTAGAAAACTAGCTTATTTGGCTTTTTTCAGTCAGCTTATTGGTTCCTACAGCTTATTCTACTTGGCTTTTTGTGATTTTCTTGATTGATTATTCTTAGTTAAGCTATTTGTGAGCTTTTGCAACAAACTAGAGCTTCTGAAACAGCCTAGAACTGTATCCCGACTATTTTGTCGTTTTGTGGAATTGTTCTTGGCTTATTTCTGGCTTATTGAGTGTGCTTTTTCAAAATTTCTTTTTACAGATCTCTTTAGTATCCCAAAAGAAGGTTGTGTGTCAAATTAGAGTTTATGGCATTGGCTTATTGCTTAATGGGCTTATTGGCCCAATAAGAATAAGCTGTTTGTTCATTAAGCTGTGATAAGCTCACTTTCAGCTTTTAGGCCTTCAGAGTTTTGTGTTTAGAATTGAATTTTGAGTCAGATAGGGCTTTTTCAAGTCATTTGGGCTTATTTTGACTTTTTGGGCTAAAAAGCCCATTAAGCTTGACTGTTTTTGCTTTTGGCCCATTTGAGGGCCCAATAGGGTTAATTTGGTAATTTCACTTTTATTTTCTGATTTATTAGGTTAAAATAAACTAGTTTGCATGTTTTAGAATTTTTTATAATTTTTGGATTTTTAATATTATTTTAATATTATTTTATTATTATTTTTCAAATTTCACATATTTGCACTTTTTATATTTTTCTTAGCTTAAATACATTAAAATAGGATTTTTGCAACTCTTAAATTAATTTTATCATCTTTAGATTTTTTTTATAATTATTTTAAGTTTTAATAGTTTTTAAATCATTTTAAATAGTTTTTCTTAGTTTAAAAATTCATAAAAATAGTTTTTACTCTTTTTAGGTCATTTTAGAGGTTTACCAATTGAAAAACCTTTATTTGGGCTTTTTGATAATTAATTTGATTTTTAGGGCTTTAATTAGCATTTAAAAATTAAATATTTAATTAATTAAAAGGGTTGAAAAAGTTTTGATCATTGGTAAACTCTTAGTTTATTTATTTTGATTTTTGGTAATTTTTAGAATTAATTTTTATTTTTGCTCATTTTACGGTTTTACATTTAGTTGTAGTAGTAATTAATTTCACGTCTTCGTCATCCTCTTTTTTCTCATCCCCTTCTAACCAATATTAATCTCAAACCAATTACGAATTACTCACACACATATACCTCCTTGGGAAACTAACTTGGAACTTCATTGGGTCATTTGTGCACGGTTTTCCTAAACCGTCGTACTTAATACTTTCCCTATTTACCTCCTTTTCCTAAAGGTGTGATAAAACACTACAATCAACGTACATATTAGGATTTCTGTCAACACAATTAACACAACTCCATACAACAGAGAGGTTTAGAAAGGTCTAGAGAGCGCACGAGTGAAATCGTTTGTGAGGAGGCCTCTTTGCCAATGGGAAGAAAAAAATATATACCACTGAATAATAAGGCCGGTAACAAAGACATAAACAACAGGTGTCACACGATCAAGAACATCACGCACCAAAAAGGGCGGCAATGAATAGATCAACATTAGCGAGGATAAAACAATTTCCTTAGTAAGTATAACCAACTAATCAACAACATCACACACCACAAACGGCAACAACAACACATAAACATCATCTAAATTACCAAAAATAGATAAACATTAACCAAATCCCTAATCAACCACATTATATGAAACAAATAATCAAAACAATATGCCCGTACACAAACTACAAACAACATACAAATTAGGGTTTCATGCAAACAGTTAGCACAACGACACACACCAAAGAGGGCAGAAACGAAGACATAAATAACAACTGTCAGCCAATCAACAACGCCACACACCACATAGGGCGGCAACGAACATACCGACATCATCGGAAATAAGACGGTTGGATCCATAAATACAGCTAACCAATCAACAATACCAAACACTACGCAGGGCAGAAACAACGCATAAACATCATTTAAATTCCGAATAACACATGCATATTAGCAAACGTGGACCATAATTGCTAAAATACACACAACATACACATTATCCAAAATGGCAATAACACATAAACATTAACGAATCTCTAATTAACCACACTTTACAACAAAGAACATAAAACACATAACATATTGTAAGAAGATTTAACAAATTCAATCCCAAACTAAGTACATTACACGCAACACAAATCATAAGCATACAAGTATTCAAACCAAAAATGCATAAACCTACAAAAACCAACTATAGGAAAACAACGACGTTACAAAGAGAATGAGAAAGAAGAAGATGGTTAACAGTTTCCAGAAACATAATAATCAAATCCAAGTACACGATATGTGATAGAACTACCACCTAAAAAATAGGAAGAGTGGAAAATAGGTGCAAAACATGCCTTAGTAAAAAGGCAAAACTTTGATAATTAGGGCTTCAATTAGCGCATAACCCATGCAATATGCCAAAACCATAAACCACCTATCAATAACGTCACACACCACATAGGGCGGCATCGTAGACATCAGAATTAGAAATAATATATTGCTGAATAATAAGAGTATATAAATATAAATAACCAACGTCACAGGATGAACAACTACACACACCACATAGGGCGGAAACGAAGAGATCAACATCATCATATTAACCATCCACAACCAACCGATCAACAACACCACACACTACAGACTGTTGGAAATACGTTTTACATATTAGAAATAATCAGTCACTCCAACAATAGTCTAAGTAGTAGTCCGTAGTTTAGTTTTACTATATTATTCAAACAAGCCCAAGCCGAACCTACAACTTGTGTAGGACGGCGGCCTGATTGTGGTAAAATTACACTTGTTTAGGAAAACAAGGTAAAAGCGGTAAGTATTAAAAAAATTATTTAGGAAAATCAAGCGTTAATGACCCAAATAAGTTCGTTTCCCAAGGAGGTATATGTGTGTGAATAATTCGTAATGATTTTGGATTAATATAGAAGAAAGAAAAAGAAGGGAAATGGAAATGACGGATACATTAAAATTATGCTACGACGAAAAAACGAAAAAACGTAAAAGTGACAAAATAAAAATTAATTCTAAAAATTACCAAAAAATTACCAAAAAGAGATAAAAATAAACTAAGAGTTTAAAAATGATCAAAATTTTTTCAAACCTTTTAATTAATTAAATATTAATTTTTAAATGCTAATTAAAGCCCTAAAAATCCAAATAATTAATAAAAAGCCCAAATAAAGATTTTTCTCTTTGTAAAACTCTAAAATGACTTAATAAAACCAAAAACTATTTTTATGAAATTTTAAACAAAAGAAAACTATTTTTAAATGATTAAAAACAATTAAAATATTAAAATAATTCTAAAAATTAACTAAATGGTGAGAAAATTAATCTAAGAGTTTTAAAAATCCTAACTTAATGTATTTGACTTAGGAAAAATGTAAAAGTTGCAAAAATTTTAAAAACCAAATTTAATAATAAAATAATAATAAAACAATATTAAAAATCCAAAAATTATAAAACTTTCTAAAAACTTGCAAACTAGTTTATTTTAACCAAAATAAACAGAAAATGAAAGAGAATTTACCAAAATACCCCTATTGGGCCCCCAAATGGGCTATAAACAAAAACAATGCATTTAATGGGCTTTTTGGCCCAATAAAATCAAACTCAACCAAATAAGCTAAAACTCACCAGTCTAGCTTAAAATTTAATTCTAAACACAAAACTCCGAAGGCTCAAAAGCTGAATGTGAGCTTATCACAACTTAAATGTACAACAACTTATTCTTAATGGGCTTTTTGGCCCATTAAGCTATAAGCCAATGCCATAAGCTCTAATTTGACACACAACCTTATTTTGGGATGCTTAAAAGATATGTGAAAAGAAATTTTGAAAAAGCACAACCAATAAGCCAGAAATAAGCCAAGTACAAATTCGCTAAACGACAAAATAGTCGATTTAGAGTTTTAGACCACCTCAGAACTTGATTCAACTTGCAAAAGACTCTAAATGACTTAAATAAGCCAAATCAATCAAGAAAAATCCAATAAGTAAATCCAAATAAGCTGAATAAGTCAATAAGCAATTATGTAAAAGTCAAACAAGTTGGTTTTCTAGTCAAACCCTAAAGTCAACAGCTCAAAAGCTCCAAAATGAACAAATGGGTCAAATGATGAAGACCTATTACCAAATTGAAGTTGTTGCACGTTTAAATAAGCTAGAATAGCTTATTGATAAGCTGAACCAGAAATAATACTAGCAGTGGCTAGCAGTAGTGGGAAAGGGTTCCCACTACTTTGACTATTTGACTATTTGACTTGAAGATTTAGAGAGTTTCACTTGGATTCAATGGACAAAAAGGGCACCCCTACAACCAAGAAGTTGTAGGGAGTCACAAACAAGCAAGAAATCACAAATCCGGTAAGCCAATTAGTATAGTTTAATCAAACAGTCACCAGATCAGTCACAGACATGGAAAATAAGCAGATTTGATGAAATAAGCAGATTAAGTAAGATTAAGCAAACCAAAGTTCACCAAATGCATACACAAGCTTAAATAAACTCAAACGAACACAAATCAACTCATATCATATACTGATTCAATGATTAGAACAAGATTCAAGCACAAACAAGTTACTGATGAACAAATGATGAACACAAAATCCTATTGCTGAACTAGATGACCACAGATCCAATTTCAAAACCCTAAATCTCCTACTCAGGTGGTATTAAGTCAGATTAGCACTTGTTAACCCTAGTATAGCTTATATTCTAGGTGTCCTCAAAATCTTAGTTCAAAACAACAAGTAATAAAGATTTTATGGCCTATTGTTGGATTATGGTGATACAAACCTCAAAACCTGCAGAAAAGTAACTAATAGCACAATAACAGCAAGAACAAACACAATACACAAACCAACACGTACTCAAATCAACTCAAACCTTGGTTATGCAGTAAACCCAAACACCCCTTTATGACAGATTTAACACTTTTTTCAAAGGATTTGTTTGATGAACACCACAAATCAAGATCAAATCAACTAAAAACCAACAAATAACAACCAAATAACAAGATTCAACCACAAATACACAGATTCACAAACCACAACTCAGATTCAATCACATAGCATAAAGTATTCAGAAAAGTAAAAAGGTTTAGAGATGTGCACCTCCAAAACATACATCTATGCTTTGGATTATGTGAGCTTATGTGGTAGCAGAACAACCACTAGCTTCCACCTTTTGTACCTGCTAAGATCAACAAACACAAAGATGAACCAAATACAATACCACTGATTTTTGAAAACAAGTATTTAAAACCATAAAACCTTTCCTCAAAACTCAACAAACAGATAAATGGAACTCAGATCTTAGCTAATCAAAACCAACTTTCATAAAAACATAAAAGGAATTACAATTTTCTGAAAATACCAACTTTATATTTATAAAAAGGAATTACAAAGATTTTAGCTAAAATCTGGAACAAAGCTCTCTCACAAGTTGAGGAGTCTTTATATAGGCCACAATAGACGATTCTAGAATGAAAATACATGAAAACACTAGCTAGCAAATCTCTAAAATGCCCTTGAGTGCTTGAGGCGTGTTGGATGTTGTGAGCTGTCCAAAGTCATCCAAAACGTTCATTTATCCTTTCGGACCAAGTAATGTTTGTAAATCGTTGATCTTGCCACGTGGTTTTTCTTGGAGAGGAAGTTGTGTTTTTATTAGTGAACGGGTTGAATGATGGGGGCCATGTGTTGATGGGATTGTTGTTGTGAGAGTGTGGAATGATTTGGTTTAAGGTGAATCACACGTGGGTCAGGGTAATTGAAATTTACCCTTTGTTTTAAGTTCAATAGTTACTGGGTTCTTGAGGGTGAATAGTAACTCGTTTGATCCGAAATTAGGGGAAAGGTAAGTTGTTTGGAGCATTTTTGAGTTTAAATGTTTGGTTGTGGCAATATAAGTCCTTGGTCTTTGGAAAAGTGTGTAAAACAAGAATTCCAGCCTAAATAAACGTATTCCTATGTTATGAAACTTTCAGCTTTCATACTTTTGCTCCAAAACTTTGGTATAAGGGTTTTAAGGACTTGTTTTGTCATTTTTAGATAATTCAAGGATTGAACTTGGACATTTATCATCTTTGAAGGTATTCATTAGATGTTGGAATTCATGAGGGACCATTGTTGACAATTTAGAATTGTTGAGGGACTAAACTTGCCAAATCTTCAAAGTTGAAGGACCTTTTGTAATTTTGACAAACTTAAGGGACCAAACTTGTAATTATGAATATACAAGGGTATTAAGTGTCATTTATTCATAAATGAGGGATCATTCTTGTACATCTTCAAGTCTTCAAGGTTTTTTCTTTGAGAAATCCATAAGTAGGGCCCGGTTTACTATGCGGCTTCGTTTCTCGTGTTCGTTTTTCCTTGTTTCTTGTGATCTTTTGTCTTTTCACGATATCCATACCTAAAATACACAAGTAAACAAATAAAAACATATATATGGTATTTTGATGATATTTTATGCATTTAAAGCCCGAAAAGAACGATGAGAACATGTATAAATGCCATCTCATCACTCCCCCATACTAAACCATTGTCGTGCCCCCACGCAATGCTAGAATAAAGTATCTAAGCATCTCCAAAATTCAATTTTATTAACCTTTATTGAAAAGTAAAACTTGCTACAATATTACGAAGATGTGTAAAGACATAATGTATGATTTTCATCACGAAAGTAACTTTTAGGGTCAATGAATAGAAACAAGTGAATGTCTCATAGAGTAAAGTTCGTCGTCCTTGATTGTCATACATTCCATGCTAAGTGCAAAAACAAGATCATTGTTGGTACAAGTCACAATGCTAACACTACTCATACGTCCAAATTGTGTAATACTTTTTCTCCCCGTAATCCTAGTTATTAAGAAAAGAAAAGGTATCTAGAATTTTTTAACTATTTTTCATGGATCACAAGTGATTCTTGACTTATTTGAGTATTTATTAGTCCGAAAATAAAGTAGCACGATTTAATCGATAGTTAGCTAAAGGACAAAATCTTTTAAAACGACTTCTCGTGTATCTCCTTAAGTTCATATCTTGGAATAACTCGTTTCACGATTTGAGACCTTTCTCGGTCCGATATTTGGCATGTACTTCATACTTCAAATCTTCGGAAGACGTTCTTGAAGTTATGGTCTTCTCTTCATATTTTGGAATTTCTTCACTTGACGTTTTTGAGAGATTCTTCATACTTGGACCACGACTTCATCATTTTTCTTCAATCTTTATTTTGGATTTTGATATACAACGATCCGCCTCCTTTTAGGACTTGGATATATTCATCCTCATACCTTGTAAGGGTCTTTTTGGATAGACTTTCTCCATGATCTTAGGGGAGTAATTGCTTTTCGTCGTGTGTCTCGATCCTTCATATTGATTTTGGAATAATGATTCTTCACATCATCTTGGATCTTTAGCAACAAAATAGAGCTCCTCATGCCTTGTTAGGGCCTTTTTGGATCTTCACCAATCTTCGCGTCCCGCTTCAATAAGTTATGCCTTGGCTATGAACTCTATTCAACCCCGAGCAACTTTTAAACGATCTTGTGCTAGAAGCTAAGTAACCTTTCAAATCGTACGACCTTACTTATTACAATTATTTTATTCCTAATGCATTGATCTTATGGGAGAAAAAACCACAATTAAAAACATATGAGTTTTTGAAAGAACATTTTCATGTTCTATGTTTAACATGATCACTTGTCTAACTCTATCACTTCTCGTTCTTCATTATTTAAAGACCTCTAATTAAAGAGACTCGTGAATACTTAGCCATGCAAGTCAAAATTAAGCCAAATTTGGATTAGCTTTCATTAGGACTATATCACATCAAAGTTTTGGGTTTTCAAGTCACCTATAGGCTCTTGCACTTTTGTTGGACTTTTTCAAGTTTAGAGAATGCATTTTAAAGTTCCCTTCATAAGTGACTTTCTAGGATCAATTATAGGAACTTGCATAAAATTCTTGTTCTTAACCCGGATGAGCTAAGACTTTCGCTTTTTAAAGTTCCCTATATAAAAGTCTAGGAAAACTTGATTCAAGCGGGTTAAGGAATGTAAAGGGCTTCAAATGCCCATCAAGTCAAAAATTAACTCTTATTCTACCCATCGGAAAATATACATTCGTGTCTTAAAAACACTTATGAAAACTAAAAAAAATTTAAAATTTGGCCATTTTTAGCCTTATTAGCAACAAAACAAAACAAAACAAAAAACGTTGAAAGTTGAAAATGTGAGGGCGTAGCAAGGCAAGTATATATTCACCCCCATACTAAAATTAAACATTGTCCTCAATTTTTTGAGTCTAAAGGTGGAGCACCCCCATACTAGAGACGAAGAGTCGAATGCTTAGAATCTAGCATGGAAAGGGTGATCAACAACATATCTAAAGCCGTTTATGAATTATGCTAAAGGATAATTGTTAGGACAATAAAGTATATGTCATGGATTCGTGAAAAAATCTTCAAGCAAACGATCGAGGCTCACGTAAATGAACACGAGAGTCTTCAATCTGACGATGATGATGATCTAGATAACACATTCACAAACAACCACAAGACAACGAGTCGGAAGGGCACAAATCTCCTCTAATTAACTACATTAGAAAGCAATAATATATACAATGGATAAGCATGGGATCTCCCCCACGAGGCACCTCGTTTTTGATTATCGAGTCATGAGCTCGACTCGATCCCCTCAATGCTAATTATCATTTAGGGAAAATCTTGCTATGGTTATTTTTTGGTGGGGCTTACATGATAAACAAGGCCCTAAAAGCAACCGGTATTAAGGACTAAGTCCTTTGATGATGCAAAATACCGGGATCGAAGATGGCGTCTTCGTTTTCATTGGATAAACAAACTAACGCCACTTCAACACGTGCCAAAAACTCAAAGAGTTTGAAGAAAAGAGATGAGAAGTAGAAGGGTGGGACAAATGGTGGGACATCATAATGATCTACTCGAGGTAGAATCACACCAAGAAAATGAAAGTATTTTCCATTTATTGCATCGGTGGAAGACCGATATTTCCCTTTATAAATGATTCCGGGATCGAATATCTCGTCCTTGGTGGAGAGAGGTGAGGGAACATAAGGGGCTTCCCCCATACTAAATCCACACAAAGTATCGTCAAAAGAAGTAAACGAGCTTGTAGCACTCAAAACACGTGGTGATGACGAAGTTAGATTTGTAGAAAATCCTTTAAATCAATTTTAAAATCTTTTCCTTCTTTATCTTTTAAACTCTCCTTATGAAAACCTGTTTTGATTATGTCGAAAACATTTGGTGTTTCTAAAACGATGTTAGGCACACTAAAAATTCTCACATTTAAGTTACGTTTTGGTGGTGGTAAGTTCTCAAAACGTTTATCAATAAAAGAACACCTCCCCATCGGGATCAACATATTCGTCATCCGAAAGATCTTCCGTAGTAACCGACAACTTATCAACACTTTTCAAGAATGAATGTTCGAGGTGAGGTGAAAGATCTTTGAAGTTTAGTGGTTCCTTGATTGTTGGTTTAGCACTCATAACCTCCACCGGCGGAGGAAATGGTAAATCATTTTTGTTGACAATTCCTAAAACTCTTTGTGAAAACTCCTTGCAAACGACATTGGTTGAATCAACATGGTTCAAAGTTGCAATAGAATAGACATGAGAAAGCTTGGAGTTTTGGGTTTCATTTAATGACAAGTTCCTCCTCATTGAAGCGTAGGATGATTTTCCTAGCATGAACATCAATAAGTGCTCTCGACGTATCCAAAAATGAACGACCCAAAATGAGAGGAACTTTAGGATCCGTTGGAATGTCTACAACGATAAAGTCCACGGGATAGTAAAACTTTCCAACTTTTACGAAAACGTCCTCGGCTACTCCACATGCGAGAATCGTAGAATGATCAGCCATCTCGGTAGACATGTTCGATGGAGTAAGAGCCGGAAGTGATAGCGATTTAAAAATCTCAAGAGGCATCAAATTAATATTAGCACCAAGATCGGCCAAGGCGTAGCATTCCTCCATATCTTGAATACCACACGGACTCAAAAATTTACCGGGATCACCGACTTTTTGGGGTATGCTGCTAAGAAAAACCGATGAACAACTAGATGATTATTGTAATTTCTCTTTGTTATTCAACATACTTTTGAAGTTTGCGGCAAATTGAGGCATCATGATTAAAGCGTCGACAAAACTTATATTAAAATGAAAATCAGGAAACATTTTCATAAAAAGCTCAAATCTGTATTGGTTACGTTCTTGTGCCTTTTCCTTGTTTCGTCTTGATGGGTAACGTAAGGGTGGTATGGGTTGGGGCATAGGCAACGGCCTTGGAATCTCGGGTTCTATAATTTGTATTGGTTCAACCGTAGGTGTGGTATGAGCGGTACTTCGTGGGCTTGTGATATGCTCATTTTCGACCATCACCTCGGGCTCTTTCTCGATTTCCTTCTCCGTAGAAGTACTAGGACGAGAGATTGGTTCCTTGAAAGTTTTACCACTACGAGTAGTAATAACCTTCATTTCTCCTTTCGGGTTTGCAATGGTATCACTAGGAAGACCACCGTAGGAAGAGGGTTTACACATGATTGCTTCAAACATTTTAGCCATTAGATCTTCAAATTTTGATTACATTATATCCGCTTTTAACAACTCTTGCTTAATCTCATGTTGACCTTGTTCCATCTTTTGTTGATTTTGTTGAAGACGTTGAACGTTTCCTTCCATTTTATTAGCATGAGTTTTCAATTCATTAGCAAGTTCGTTTTTAAGCTCGTTTTTCAACTCAGATCTTAAGCTAGTCATCTCACGTTGCATATTATCAAACTTAGCATCGTTTGCTTTTGCATAATCTAAAAATTCTCCATTAAGATTTTTAGTGTGAGAATTTTGAAAACCTTGTGTAGTGTTTTGAAAATAACGGTTTTGGTTTTGATTTTGAACTTTCCCATTCCCACTTTGGTAATTACCCTTGTTGTAGTTACGTTGATTGCCTTGATAACCACCATTTTGATTGTTGTTTCGATAGTTGTTAGCATTTTGATTTTGGGGAGCTTGATTTGGGCGGGAACCTTGGCCGTTTTGGTTGTAAGTTCCCGTTGCTACGTAAGCACTCGAAGTGTTACCACCGGCGGTAATGCACTTGGAAAGATCATGAGATCCACCACAAGATAAACAACTCTTTTCAACCACTTTAACCGATGCGTAACTCAAAGCATCTTGTTCCTTCCAATGTGTCATAAGCGTCGAAAATCTATCGAAAAACCGATTTTCCTCATTAGCTTCATCATGTAAGGCGTTCATGTTACGAGACGATGACGATGACGATGAACCTATATTGGCAACACTCGGTGTGTTATGAGGGTTATAAACCTTAGATCTATTCTCGATAATCTTTAAAGCCTCATCGGTCGTTTTACACAAAAAATTACCACCCGCGACGGCATTCAAATAATCTCGTTCATGATCATTTAGCCCATTATAAAAAGTATTAATTTGATGCAATTCCGAAAAATCATGGTGTGGACATTCATGTAACATTTCCTTAAATCGTTCCCATGCCATTGAAAAACTTTCATTATTTAATTGTGTAAACCTTGAAATCTCATTTTTCAAATGTGTTGTCTTAGATGGTGGAAAAAATTGGTTCACAAACTTAGAAAGGAGATCACCCAATGTCAAAATCGAATTTGGCGGTTCTTTCTCGAGCCAAATTTTTGCGGGTCCATCCAGCGAGTATGGAAACAACATCAACTTAATGGCGTCATGCGGAACATCCTTAAACTTTCTTGTTGCGGTGAGACGATTGAAATTCCGTATGTGATAATGCGGGTTGTCTTTCTCATGACCTCGAAACTTGTTTGCTTGTAGCTTCGACATTAAACCCGTCTTAATCTCGAAATTCTCCGCAAGGATGGCGGGAATTACAGTAGCTTCTCCAAAACCCTCGGTGGGTGCTTGAAGCAACTCCATCATAGTACGATTAGCCATGGTGACTATTGGTTCTACAACGGGTTCGACAATTGGAGTTTCTTATTCAATCAAATTTCCTTGGTTTTGACGATGTTTGCTAGCTCGTTTTGCTTCATTACGAGTTTGCATAAACGTGACGTAGAACGTAGAGGTGAGCAAAGAAGATTCTTTTGGGTGTTTTGTGAATTTTCAAATTTTTTTTGTGTTTTTGATTGTTTTTAATTTTTTTGTATTTTGTGTGTATTCGTAGACAACAATCTACCAAATATCTCCTCGAATCAAACTCTTGATTAAAGAAGCCTCAAAGGAATGAAAACGATCACGTGGAGTGAACGCCTTCGATTGACTTTAGAACTTTGGTGAAAACCAAATTTTTCAAGAGGGTTTAATCACAAAGAAACCAAGCAAATATATATGATACGTAATAATACTTTGGGCGACAAAACCCTCGATTAGCCTTCAATCTCAAATACTCACAAGTGAACGGGGGGAATGAGGTGGCGCGAAGCACTTAATTACCTAGCTTCCCTTTAACGGCCTTTTATAGCACGTTGCCTATCTATTCACCTTATAGTTCGTATTTTTCAAAATCGAGCTTCACGAAAGTATTTATCTATTTTTGCCTTTTTCTTTTTGTTTGAGATTCGAGTACAATAATTAGGAGATCAAATCCCAATTAAGGTTTTGTTTTCACACTTTTGGAGATATTTTGAATTTGTTATGATACTTATACAATATAGTAATAATAATTTCACAAGAAAAACGAAAAAACCGATAATACGTATTAGTAGAGTTCTACTAATACAAATACTATTTATGGTTTGATATTAAAAACAAAATGAACAAATTAATCACGACACACCTCTCCGGCAGCGGCGCCAAAATAATTGTGGTAAAATTACACTTGTTTAGGAAAACAAGGTAAAAGCAGTAAGTATTAAACAAATGATTTAGGAAAATCAAGTGTTAATGACCCAAATAAGTTCGTTTCCCAAGGAGGTATATGTGTGTGAATAATTCGTAGTGATTTTGGATTAATATAGAAGAAAGAAAAAGAAGGGAAATGGAAACGACGGATACTTTAAAATTATGCTACGACGACAAAACGAAAAAAAACGTAAAAAGTGACAAAATAAAAGTTAATTCTAAAAATTCCTAAAAAATTATCAAAAAGAGATAAAAATAAATAAGAGTTTACAAATGATCAAACCTTTTTCAAACCTTTAAATTAACTAAATATTAATTTTTAAATGCTAATTAAAGCCGTAAAAATCCAAATAATTAATAAAAAGCCCAAATAAAGATTTTTCACTTTGTAAAACTCTAAAATGACTTAATAAAACCAAAAACTATTTTTATGAAATTTTAAGCTTATGAAAACTATTTTTAAATGATTAAAAACTATTAAAATATTAAAATAATTCTAAAAATTAACTAAATGGTGAGAAATTTAATCTAAGAGTTTTAAAAATCCTACTTAATATATTTGACCTAGGAAAAATGTAAAACTTGCGAAAATATTAAAAACCAAACTTAATAATAAAATAATAATAAAATAATATTAAAGATCCAAAAATTACAAAAATTTCTAAAAACTTTCAAACTAGTTTATTTTAACTTAAATAAACAGAAAATGAAAGTCAAATTACCAAAATACCCCTATTGGGCCCCCAAATGGGCTAAAACAAAAACAGTGCACTTAAATGGGCTTTTTGGCCCAATAAGATCAAACTCAACCAAATAAGCTGGAAATCACCAGTCTAGCTTAAAATTTAATTCTAAACACAAAACTCTGAAGGCCCAAAAGCTGAATGTGAGCTTATCACAGCTTAAATGTACAAAAACTTATTCTTAATGGGCTTTTTGGCCCATTAAGCTATAAGCCAATGCCATAAGCTCTAATTTGATACACAACCTTCTTTTGGGATGCTTAAAAGATCCGTGAAAGAAATTTTGAAAAAGCACAACCTATAAGCCAGAAATAAGCCAAGTACAAATTCACTAAACGACAAAATAGTCGATTTAGAGTTTTAGACCACCTCAAAACTTGTTTCAACTTGAAAAAGACTCTAAATGACTTAAATAAGCCAAATCAATCAAGAAAAATCCAATAAGCAAAGCCAAATAAGCTAAATAAGTCAATAAGCACTTATGTAAAAGTCAAACAAGTTGGTTTTCTAGTCAAACCCTAAAGTCAACAGCTCAAATGCTCTAGAATGAACAAATGGGTCAAATGATGAAGACCTATTACCAAATTGAAGTTGTTGCACGTTTAAATAAGCTAGAACAACTTATTGATAAGCTAAACCAGAAATAACACTAGTAGTGGCTAGCATCAGTGGGAAAGGGTTCCCACTGCTTTGACTATTTGACTTGAAGATTTAGATAGTTTCACTTGGATTAAATGGACAAAAAGGGTACCCTACAAACAGTGAGTTGTAGGAAGTCACAAACAAGCAAGAAATCACAAATCTAATAAGCCAATTAGTACAGTTTAATCAAACAGTCACCAGATCAGTCACAAACATGGAAAATAAGCAGATTTGATGAAATAAGCAGAGTAAGTAAGATTAAGCAAACCAAAGTTCCCCAAATGCATACACAAGCTTAAATAAACTCAAATGAACACAAATTAACTCATATCATATACTGATTCAATGATTAGAACAAGATTCAAGCACAAACAAGTTACTGATGAACAAATGATGAACACAAAATCCTATTGCTGAACTAGATGACCACATATCCAATTTCAAAACCCTAAATCTCCTACTCAGGTTGTATTAACTCAGATTTAGCACTTTTTAACCCTAGTATAGCTTATATTCTAGGTGTCCTCAAAATCTTAGTTCAAAACAACAAGTAATAAAGATTTTATGGCCTATGGTTGGATTATGGTGATATAAACCTCAAAACCTACAGAAAAGTGACTAATAGCACAATAACAGCAAGAACACACACAATACACAAACCAACACTTACTCAAATCAACTCAACCTTGGTTATGCAGTAAACCCAAACTTCCCTTTATGACAGATTTAACACCTTTTTCAAAGGATTTGTTTGATGAACACCACAAATCAAGATCAAATCAACTAAAAACCAACAAATAACAACCAAATAACAAGATTCAACCACAAAAACACAGATTCACAAACCACAACTCAGATTCAATCACATAGCATAAAATATTCAGAAAAGTAAAAAGGTTTAGAGATGTGTACCTCCAAAACATACATCCATGCTTTGGATTGTGTGAGCTTAAGTGGTAGCAGAACAACCACTAGCTTCCACCTTTTCTACCTGCTAAGATCAACAAACACAAAGATGAACCAAATACAATACCACTGATTTTTGAAAATAAGGAGTTAAAACCATAAAAACTTTCCTCAAAACTCAACAAACAGATAAATGGAACTCAGATCGTAGCTAATCAAACATCAACTTTCATAAAAACATAAAAGGAATTAAATTTTTATGAAAATACCAACTTTATATTTATAAAAAGGAATTACATAGATTTTAGCTAAAATATGGAACAAAGCTCTCTCACAAGTTGATGAGTCTTTATATAGGCCACAATAGACGATTCTAGAATGAAAATTCATGAAAACCCTAGCTAGCAAATCTCTAAAATGCCCTTGAGTGCTTGAGGCGTGTTGGATGTTGTGAGCTGTCCAAAGTCATCCAAAACGTTCATTTATGCTTTCGGACTAAGTAATGATTGTAAATCGTTGATCTTGCGACATGGTTTTTCTTGGAGAGGAAGTTGTGTTTTACTGGTGAACGGGTTGAATGGTGGGGGCCATGTGTTGATGGGATTGTTGTTGTGAGAGTGTAGAATGATTTGGTTTAAGGTGAATCACACGTGGGTCAAGTTAATTGAAATTTACCCTTTGTTTTAAGTTCAATAGTTACTGGGTTCTTGAGGGTGAATAGTAACTCGTTTGATCCGAAATTAGGGGAAAGGTAAGTTGTTTGGCGCATTTTTGAGTTTAAATGTTTGGTTGTGGCAATATAAGTCCTTGGTCTTTGTAAAAGTATGTAAAACAAGAATTCCAGCCCAAGTAAACGTATTCCTTTGTTATGAAACTTTCAGTTTTCATACTTTTGCCCCAAAACTTTGGTATAAGGGTTTTAAGGACTTGTTTTGTCATTTTTGGATAATTCAAGGACTGAACTTGGACATTTCTCATCTTTAAAGGTATTCATTGGATGTTTGACTTCATGAGGGACCATTGTTGACAATTTAGAATTGTTGAGGGACTAAACTTGCCAAATCTTCAAAGTTGAAGGACCTTTTTGTAATTTTGACAAACTTAAAGGACCAAACTTATAATTATGAATATACAAGGGTATTAAATGTCATTTCTTCATAAATAAGGGATCATTCTTGTACATCTTCAAGTCTTCAAGGGTTTTTCTTTGAGAAATCCATAACTAGGGCCCGGTTCATTGTGCGGCTTCGTTTCTCGTGTTCGTTTTTCCTTGTTTCTTGTGATCTTTTGTCTTTTTCACGATATCCATACCTAAAATACACAAGTAAACAAACACAAACATATATATGGTATTTTGATTACATTTTATTCATTTAAAGCCCGAAAAGAACGATGAGATCATGTATAAATGCCATATCATCACGGCCCAAAATGTAACCCAAGCCCATCTTATGGGCTTGGTATATAAACCCTCTCCTTTGATGGAGAGGGTGTGGTTCACATTAATAAACACATAGTAAAAGGTGTTTTCTTTTATTTTCTCACTCAAAAAGTGTGTGTGTTCCATCATCTTTCTATCTCTATTCTTTCTCTAGTATAAGAAAGATTTACAATATCCTACAAATGATATCAAGAGCCATGGGATGATTGCTTTGTTTATGTGTTTGGCTTAGTAGTGATTCGTGTGTTTTTAATCAACATAGCTCGCGTCCAACTTTTTTTTTTGTGTTTTTTGTTGTTTAATCTTTCTCAATATCATCTAAATAGTTGTGGTAGTGATTTGGGTTTCTTATTTTGGTTAAAAACACAATTTTTTTGGGTTTGGCTCGATTTTTGGTGAAAAACCTCGTTTTTCCTTACTTTTGTCCGAGATCCGACTTTTTTGCCTTATTCCGAACTCACAACTTAAAATATCCGAATCCAAAGATTAAAATATTCCGAAGATTAAAATATTCCGAATCCACAGCTTAAGATATTCCGAATCCACAGCCTAAGATATTCCGAATCCACAGCTTAAGATATTCCAAATCCACAGCTTAAAATTCTGAATCCAAGGAATAAGATATTCTGAATTAAGGATTGAGAATTCCGAATTCACGTTTAAGTTATTCCGAATTGAGAATTCCGAATTCAGGTTTAAAGTTATTCTGAATTAAGAATTCTGAATTCAGGTTTAAAGTTATTCCGAATTGAGAATTCCGAATTCAAGTTTAAGGTTATTCCAAATTGAGAATTCCGAATTCAGGCTTAAGGTTATTCTGAATTTAGGTATTGAGTTATTTGGTCTAGGAATTTTTGGTTTCTCAAGAAGACATTGTTAAGGGATTTCAACAACGTTTCTCGACTTCATCACACGGACTTAGGAATATTTACGGTTTAATCGGTAGTTTGAAAAATCCCGCGGATTTATTTCTCGGTTTCTCCAGGATTAGTATTACTCCGTATTTTCTACAACAAGCACATGTACTTTCTCTCATTGTTCTATCAACATTTGTAAATCTTCACTTATCAAAATGGTGTATACTTCTCTTACGGATAAGTCCATCCTTTCGGGTACGGATAATCGTCCACCAATGTTGGTGAAGGCAATGTACGAGGATTGGGCATCTAGAATGGAACTTTATACGTTGAATAAAGAAAACGGACATCTCATTTGGGCATCGGTTCTAAATAGACCATTAGTTTATGGTACTGTGACGGAAGGTGCAGTTACTCGTCCTCGACAACGGGCGAATTAACTGGGGATGCTAAGATTCAAGATAAGTGTGGTAAACAAGCTACAAACATCATTCTCCAATCCCTTCCTCTAGATGTCTACAAATTGTGAGTAAACATAAAGTTTCCAAAGAGTTATGTGATAGAACTCGTGTTTTAATGCAAGGGACCTCGTTAACTAAACAAGAACGAGAGTGTAAGCTATATGATACGTTTGATAAGTTTGTCAATGTCCCCGGGGAGACTCTCAATGATTACTATTTGAGATTCACTCTATTGATGAATGAGCTCAACATTTATGGCATGGCAATTCTGACATTTCAGTTAAACACCAAGTATTTGAACACTCTTCCTTCCGAATGGAGCAAGTACGCGACGGCTGTTAAATTGGCTAAGTATTTGCATCAAACCAACGCGGATCAACTTCAAACCTTTCTTCAACAACACGAATGCCACGTGATCGAGGCTCGATTGTCAACACTCAAGTCCATGATCCACTTGCCACGATTGCTTCTCATCAAATGACTCCTCCACACAACTTGGCATACTCTTATCAACAACTGTCATATATGCAACAGCCACAACACACATATCAACAACCACAACAACCATCTTATCAACCACTAATGATGCCACAACAAGCATTTCAACAAAGTGTTCTTCAACAGCCTTTTCCACAACAACCATCACATCAGGCATTACCATCACAAGCTATCACTTCTCCAATGGAATATACTCCTCAACAAGGATATTTTCCAATTGAAGCACCACAAGCACAATCCTTTTATTCCAATGAACTTCCACCAATTCAAGCACCGGTCTTTCTCAAAATGATACGCCAACTGATGTCTCGAACCATCTCACTGCCTACTTGTCAAAACTTGTTGCAACTAGAGGTTTTCCTCCAACAAAAAATCAGCTCCGCACTTCTTCAAATCCTCTCCAACAAGCCACTATTCAAGACGGTCAAGTGACGGTACAATCCATTCACGGAAGGCAAAATTCATATGGACCAACTACAAGGACTGTGAATGCTCAAACCGTAAACGCTCAAGCTGTAAATTCTCAAGCTAGTAAAAATGTAAGTCCTATTGGTCCTCAAAAGGTTGTGAATTGCTACAATTGTCGAGGACAAGGTCATATGTCTAGGCAATGTACTCAGCCGAAAAGGAGAAGGGATGCAGCGTGGTTTCAAGAGAAGTTGTATTTTGTCGATGCTCAATCAAAAGTAAAGATTTTGGATTCAAAGGAATTAGCATTTCTTGCAGACCTAGGGGCAGCAGATAATGAAGGCATTGCAGTCGTCTCTACTTCTAATGCAACATATCAAGCAGATGATCTTGATGCATATGATTCGGATTGTGATGAAATTCACTCAGCCCAAGCTGCTCTCGTTGCTAATCTCTCTCACTACGGTTCGAATGTCGTTAGTGAGGTACCAACCACAACCAATATTGTTCATGATAATCCACATCAAGTTGGGCATGAAAATAACAACCTCGAACAACATTCGAGAACTTGTAACTCAAATGATGTGGTATCAAATCCTAACCACATATGAGTGAACCTCAACCAAATGCTACATCGGGTATGGAATCTTATGCTCAACATGATTTGGTAATGGTGCCTAAACATATTATTGATAACATGAATGTGGCTGTCCGTTACACCATAGATATGAATGCCAACCTAACCGCTGAGCTTGCGATGTATAAGGAAAAGGTCAAAACTTTTGAAATGGTCCCTCAAGCAGAGAAAAAAATTTATTCTGAATTTGACCAATTTCGTTTTGAAAGGATAGAACACTTAAATGAAATAGAAAAATTAAGAGCTAATCTTTCAAATGAATTAAAGGAAAAAGATTTGGTTGTCAATAGTTTTCAAAAACTTAAAACGGATTTCGAAACTCTTGAGTCTAAAAAGTTTGAATCAGAAATTAATACTACCAAACTTCTCAAATTTAAGGAACAACAGCTTTTAAAACAATATGCTTCCACAAAAAAGGTTCATTTATTAACCAACTCATTTCAAGAACTAGAACTCAAGCGTCCTCAAGATTTACCACCTAATCCGGGGTATGCAAAACAAGCTTAGCAACATATTCCTAGTCTTTATGATGCGTGATTGTAGTAAAAATACGCTTTTAAGAAAAAGACGTATATATGGTAAGTATTAAGTAAATTGATTTAGGAAAATCAATTACTAATGAACCAAATAAGTCCGTTCACAAAGGAGGATTAAAGTGTGTGTTAAACTTGTTGTTCTTGATTAATATTGAGATAAAGGGGAAAGAGATGATGGATTATGGTTAAAATTACACTAAGACAAAAAACACGTTTTCACGCAATTCGAGGCAAAAATTAAACTTACTCTAAAAATTCTCAAAAAATTACAATAAATTCCTAAAAACAATTCTAAGGTTTACAAATAAAGAAAACTTCTTGAAACTTTTTAAATTAATTAATATTTAATTTTTAAATGCCTATTAAAGCCCTAAAAATCAAATAAATTAACAAAAAGCCCAAACTAAGATTTTTCACTTTGTAAACCTCAAAAATAATTTAATTAAGCTAAAAAATATTTTTCCAAAATTTAACACCTATTAAATCTATTTCAAAACCCTAAAAACAATTTTTAATTAATAAAATAATAATTAAATATCCAAATTTATAATAAATTCTAAAATCTTGCAAACTAGTGTATATTTGACCTAACTAAGCCAGAAATGAACTTGAAATTACCTAAATACCCCTATTGGCCCCTCAAATGGGCCAAAACCCAAAACAGTAACTCTAAATGGGCTTTTTGGCCCAATAAGCAAATTTTTTTCCAATTAAGCTAAAAAAGCACAATCTTACTCAAAATTGAATTTTAAGCAGAAAACTCTAAAGCCCAAAAGCTGAAAATGAGCTTATCGTAGATTAATAATGCTAGCCTTAAAATGTGTGCGACTAACGGAATTACATTAGTTTCATATCCGGGACTTGCAGGGACTAATATTGTCATATGTAACAGTCCAAGTCCCGTGCTATATATACCCCTCCATACTTCCATGGAGGGGTGAGGGTTATCATTTTCTTTCTTTTATTTCTCTCACTAGAATAAACACACACCTTTCAAGTATCTCTTGTTTCTCTCACTAACAACTCCCCGACCTCCGGATCTTTACCCATGTTACTAGTGAATCCAAGTTAACAATTGGCATCAGAGCTAACCGGGGTGTTTCGTGTTTTTGTGTTCGTGTTTGTTTGGCAAGATTTGAGTCTCAGATATTTATCATAACTATCTGTGTTCTTGTTTGTGTTTGATTCGATTGTTTAGGTTTATGTCAATCTTGGTCTCATTTTCATCTGTTTTGTGCTATTTCATATATCATGATAAAACTGAATCATATCCTTCTTTTTGTCCTTGGTCATTTTTCTCTTTTCTATATCCATATTTTTATCTCTAGACTTTTTATATAAAACTGTTATTTTTCAATAGTTTTTATATATTTTTCTATCTTTTTCAGTAATCTTGAAACTTGCGTTTGAACACTATTGTCTACAACTTGGTTTTTTTGGTTCTCGTTTTCATCATGTCAAAATTGGGTTTGGTATTTCTTGTTTCAGATCTGAAAAAAAACAAAAAAAAAACAGATCTAAAAAAGGACCAGATCCAGTACTTTCGAAGATAACAAGGAAAAGTACCATATTGCGGAATCGAATGTTTCTTAACTTTGCAGAATCGAATGTTTTTTTTAACTTTGCGGAATCGAATGTTTTTTAACATTGCGGAATCGTGAGTTGAAAACATTGCGGAACCGTGAATTGACAACTTTGCGGAATCATGGATGTAAAAGCATTGCGGAATCATGTCAAAAAAAATAAAATAAAAATAAAAATAAAATTGCGGAATGATGACATGAAAAATGATACCGAGTTGACCGGGTCAACAAAACTGAGTCGAGATCAATTTATTTGGTTTAAATTAGATGAGAATAAACATAAACCAACATCAAAAACCAGTACAACTGAATCAATCTATCCACCAGCCTTTTATCTCCACAACACCAATCGTCTAATCCTTAATCCCATCGAGACCTTGTTCCGATCTCCATCATCTAGACTCTAGACTATACCAAAAACTTTAATAGATCTTACTTTTTTATTTTCGTGTGATGCTTACATGTCAAGATCTATTCACGAATTAAATTTTCATCATAGATCTATTTCGAAGGCTTCATACCCTCTTTTGATTTTCGAACATAAAGAAAGATCCATAACAATTATGTTATGATCTTTCTTCGATTCGTTCATTCAAAAATCGAAAATCAATAAAACACAAACCTACCCGAGACCCTTTATGGATCTAGAAGCCGGAAATTTTTATTATTCTTCATTAGTTGATATAATAAAAACATAACTGTATTTCTGCTTGTGGGTACATGCACATCTTCATTTTAATAGAGATGTTGGATGAGATTCGTGACTACTTGAGGATATCCAAGTAATCAGAGTTTGATAGTTGAGATATGATTGAGATTAAGAGTTACTGATGTGGGGGCGGATGTTATGAGATTGATGTTTAATGGCTGGATAAAGAGAATAGATGGGGGCGAAGAAACTTAGAAGGAGATTAGGGTTAGGTTTACATTGAACTGTGAGATTTATTAGGGTGTGCACACTTCTTTATCCCTTATCTCTCTAATTTCATTGGACCGGGTTATGAAAATATACTATGGGCTGCGAACATATAAAATCATGATGGGCTGGACTAATTTCATCAATTTATCCGAATGTTCAAAACAGGGATGAGATTTTAGTTATCCAAGTGTGGTAACATTGCAATGGATTTAATATGATAAATGATCCGAAAGATGATTAATTGGGTTTTGGTATTATCGGTTCGCGTCAGGTATCCATTATCGATCAAATAATATCCTTGTTTTGAAGTAAAGTTAACTAAACAACGTTGACGGCTTCTCATTCTTTTGTCAATGTTGGATCTTTAGTTAACGACACTCAAAGAACACACAACAAACACAACAAAAACAAATTAACACCAAAATGATCCTTTAAGATTCACTCAATTGTCAAAACGGCTAGTATTCGGAGCAAAGAATGTCAAGTGATTACGAAGTGGATTTGGTATTTTTTTCATTTGAAGTTGAAGTGGGATTTCACGAAGGCGTCTACTTAATTTATCACCGAGCCTCTTTCACCCCATTCTATCGATTGATGATTCGATTTAGAATTAATGATTGAGACTTGATTTATCTAGTTTCCACTGTCAAGGGGTGGATGGTCGACGACATGGACAACTATCACTTAAGGAGTTACGTTGTAGTGCTCAGTGTCACACTCACCTGTAGTTGTGGGTATTTCAAGAGGTGTTTTACATCTTATACTTCTCTCTTCTTCTATGTATAAGGTACTAAGAGACGTTTCTCTGTACCGTTCGTCAATCATCAAAAGTGCTAAGCGTAAGTAACAAATGGGGAATTGTGCTTCAGTTTCAAGTTTGGAATATCAGGTTTACTTCACCAGTGGTCACCACAGATAGCCGAAAGAATACGAGGTTGGTAAGTTTAGCCAGAGAGTACAAGAGTAGAGATGTGATCAACAAACTATTGTCATGAGAAACTTGAGCTACAGATCGTCAACAAAGATTTCTGCTTCAGACACGAACATCTCGCGATTCTGATTGTACTTGTCAGATGATGCTTCCGAGTGTTCTTAACCACCATACTTTTGACAAGAACATCTCACGATTCTAAGCGTACACGTCAGATGATGCTTCCGAGTGTTCTTAACCATCTTACTTCTGATAAGAACATCTCGCGATTCTGAGCGCACACGTCAGATGATGCTACTGAGTGTTCGTCACCATCATACTTTTGACAAGAACATCTAGCGATTTTGATAGTACACGTCAGATGATGCTTCCGAGAGTTCGTCACCATCATGGGGGAAGAACGTGTATTTTGGGGTACTTAGTTCAACTTCCAGGGGGAAGTATTCTACAAGCGTGAGAAGATTTGTTGCTGATTTCTTACATGTTCCCCCAAACACATAATCATGAAGACCAAAAATGTCAAGGTAGCAGTTACTTGGTGTGGTTTGCTTCTTCGTCTACAAAATTCCGCTGTGCACTTTAAATGTCAAATATAGAAGATTGCTCAAGCTACAGGATCTGCTCAAGACAGGGATATTGGTTTGGGGGGAAGCTGATTCAGAAGCTTCGTAAAAAAGAAGTCTATGAAGAAAGCTTTTCAAGACATGTGTTATGAATTTGGGGGAATTTAATCCAGTTCATACATGATACAATGGTTCCTCAAAAAGCAAAGACAAAGAGGATTCAAACTGGGGTATGAGTTTTTTTAGAAGAATTGAAGACAACGACGTCATCCTCAGTATTGGAAGCAAACTTAATATTGTCATATTTTTTTGTATTTGCATTTGTTAGGAACATTGTAAGTAATTCCGTATGTCTCCACATTGGGGAAGATTGTTAGCCTTAAAATGTGTGCGACTAACGGAATTACATTAGTTTCATAGCCGGGACTTGCAGGGACTAATATTATCATATGTAATAGTCCAAGTCCCGTGCTATATATACCCCTCCATACTTCCATGGAGGGGGCGAGGATTATCATTTTCTTTCTTTTCTTTCTCTCACTAGAATAAACACACACCTTTCTAGTATCTCTTGTTTCTCTCACTAACAATGGCTAAACACCACTTCTATCCTCCCCGACCTCCGGATCTTTACCCGTGTTACTAGTGAATCCAAGTTAACAAATAAGCAATAAGCTAAATCTTAATGGGCCAATAAGCCTATTAAGCTATAACTGCATTCCATAAGCTGACATTCAACACCAATTCTTATTTTGGACTTATAAGAACAACTGGAAAAAGAAATTTTTAAAAAGCTTAAGGAATACGCCAGAAACAAGAAAAGTTCTTTTTCACTAAAAGACAAAATAGTCGGGTTTGAGTTCTAGACCACTTCAGGACTTAATTCTTTTTGCAAAAGCTCGTAAATAGCTTAACTAAGAATAATCAAAAGAAAATTTCCAAAAAGCTACGTAGAATAACCTGTAGAAGGCAATAAGCTAGCTGAATAAGCATAAAAGTTGATATCTTAATGAAAAGCTAACCAAATGAGTTGAAACTCCTAGAATCTACTAAAAAGCTGAGAAAAGCTATATAAAGTACAAAATTAAGTTGTTGCACACACCAATAAGCTAAACAGATTCAATAAGCACATTGACCAAAGTCAACAAAAGTCAAACTTGATTTTCTTGGACTTATAGACTTGTAAGCTGTTTTAAGGCATGAATAAGCTTTAATGGAGGGAGATTTTGAGTGCAAAAGCCAGTGAACAAGTCTCACCAGTTGGTGAACTTGCTTGATTTTTGGATAGAAAAATCAATAAGCCAAGTGAGATTATGAGCTTGTAAGATAAGCTACAAACACTTAAAGCACAACTAGCAGGCAACAAAGGAGCAATAACAAGCAACAAATCATACAAAATCACAAAGCAATGACAAAATCCAAAGCATGCATTTTTGCTGATATAGTTGGCAATTCAGTGAACTTTGATAAGCTGTAACTATTTTAATAAGCACCCAAATTAAGAAACCAGATAATGAGAGATGAACAACCACAAGGACTATTAGCTAACCAAACCTCAGACCTTAATACCAACTAACAAAGATTTAAAACATTATGATATGTTTGACCTTGTTTTAAGTATAAAAATGGTTAATATGCAATTTCTTGTTTCTATCTTTGCACAAGTCTACCAATAGCACTCAATCACCTAAAAACACATTCTGAGCAATAACCAGCAAAGGAAAATGAAGCCCTAAGGCCCTAAAGCCTTGTGACAGTCAATCCCAAACCCCCTTTAATCTTACTGATTTCAAACAAACTTTTGTTTTTACCATATATCATGCAATATTATTCTCAAACAAGATTTAACAAACCTAGGTGACAGATTCAAACCACAAAAGCAACACTTCAAAGCATAGAACACCAAATCACATGCAACCCGACTTTTAGACAGAAAAAAGGAAGAAGAGATGCAAACCTCCAAGGTGTACTTACACACCTTGGATTGGGTGAGCTTTGGTGCTAGCTAAATAAGCACCAACTTCTAGCTAAACATAAGAACAAACAAGTCCAAAGCCCAAGGCTTGGACAGTTGGTTAGCACAAGTAATAAACAAGAGTATAATATCAAACTTGGTGACTCAAGAATGCCCCACAATCCTTTTGCCCAAACTATTACACTTACCACACCTTGATTTCAGCAAATCAGGGTGCTATGATCATGCACAAGCCTAAACAAAGCAGATGCTAAGCTCTTTTTCAACCAAAGTTTACAAAATAGAAACCTCCCTATTTCTTTAATAAACTTGAAAACTTTTTGTAAACTTAAACAAAATCTTTAAAAAACAACTTGGAGTACGGAATATCAAACTATGAAACACAAACAAAGGCCCCAAAACCTATGAGCTCTTCAACAGCTTATACCAACTTCTTCTCACTTTGGGAAGAAAGGAATTACAAAGCTATTGTGAAAAGTTCAAAGCTTGTTGCTTAGTGGATATGAACTAGAAACAGAGAAATGGAACTTGGCTTTTATCAACACAAATCTACCAACTTCTTTTTCATTCATAGAAAATAGAAAGAGATTACAATTGCATGAAAAAGAAAAACCAAGAACAAGGGTGCATCACAGGTTGATGACTCCTTATATACTACTAAAATCTATTCTAGAAGGCTGAGACTACAATGCAAACCCTAGCAATGAAATACCAATTGTGCCCTTGAAGAATTTGAATAAATCTGCCATGTGCTTCTTCCTTGGTGTTTTGTTGAGGCAAGGCTATCCAAAAGTGATCTTGGTCGTTGGTTTTGAAGTAGGGACCAAGTAAAGCTCATCAAATCGTTGATGTATTTAGGTCTTTTGTTTGGAGGTGGAAGGAGGGTGCAGGGGAGGACACGTGGGAGGGGACCAAAGGAGTGCGATCAAGTTTGAGGGTGAAAAGGTGATTAGGGTACCCTCAATCATAAATTTGGAGAATATTAGGGCTTAATTATCTTTTAACAAAAATTGCCCAATCATGTGTTCTTGGTGAAGAACACAGATTTTGATCCGGATTAGGAGTTGTTTTAGTGTTTGGCGCCAAGATTTAAATATGATTAGTTTATTAATTAAACTGGTTAAGTGGATGGTGATGTGGAGGATGGGTGTGAAGTGGCGTGTTGCGAGTGGTGGATGGAGGTGAGTGGATTGTGATGTGGCAGTAACATAATAGGAGTTAGGTATCAGGTTTAGAAAGGTTTGGTAACTTGGCATAGTTGGTCCCTCCCCGTTACACATCCTTTTATAACAACTTGCATCTTTAGTCCTTTGCCTTTTCATGTTAAGTCCTTCTGCCATTTCAAGTTAGTTCCTTGGTTTAACAAATGGATAATTTAGGACTATACTTGATACTTGAAGGGCTGTTCTTGTGATGTCTTCAAATTTGAGGGACCCCTATTGTACGTTTGAGATTTCTAGGGGTATAAAGTGTCAATCTTCATTTCTTGAGGGACTTATTTTGCCAATCTTCAATTCTTCGAGGTCTTTTTTGCAAATTCACAACTTGGGCCCGGTTCATCGTGTGGCTTCGTTTCTCGTGTTCATTTTTTCTTGTTTCTTGTGATCTTTTTTCTTTTTCTCGATATCCATACCTAAAACACACAAACAAAAAACACAAGTATATTTCATGGTATTTTACGACATTTTTACACATTTTAAGCCCGTTTAGGACGATGAGACCATGTATAAATGCAGTCTCATCACTCTCCCATACTAAACCATTGTCGTGCCCTCATGCAATGCTAGAATAAAGTATCTAAGCATCTCCAAAATTCATTTTTATGACTTTTATTGAAACGTAAACTTACTAATCTACTACTACGGTGTTATGGACATTTATGTATGATTTTCATCACAAGAGTGTGACTTTTAGGGTCTAGGAATAAAAACAAGTTAAAGTTTTATAGAGTAAAGTTCGCATCCTTGACGGTCACACATTTCATGCTAAGTGTAAAAACGAGATCATTGTTGGTACAAGTCACAATGCTAACACTACTCATGAATAAAAACAAGTTAAAGTTTTATAGAGTAAAGTTCGCATCCTTAACTATTTTTGTCATGGATCACTAGGATTCATATTGACTTATTTTGATATTTATTAAGCCGAAAACAAAGTTGACACGGTTTATTTAATAAGTAGCTAGAGGACATGATCTTTCAAAACGCTTCTTATAATCGTAAAAAGTCCATATCTCGACATAACTTTGATCACGAACTGGGACCTTTCTCGGACCGATATTTGGCATGTGTTTCGAACTTCATCTTGAGAAGCGATCTTTGTTATCGTCTTCTCTTCATTTTTGGTACATGCATCTTCTTCTTGATTTGATATGCTTCTTCTTTGACAACGACTTTCTTCACTTTTCTTTTTCCTCATTTTGTGACTTCGATTATGCAACGATCCGCCTGCTTTTCGGACTTGGGTTCATAAATTCATCCTCATGCCTTGTAAGGTCCTTTTTGGATTCATAGACTTTTTCGCAACCTTTTGGAGTATTTTGCTTTTCGTCGTGTGTCTTAATCCTTCATTTTGGATTTGGATTCATGAACTTCACATCTTTTTGGATTTAGCAACAAAAGGTAATCCTCATGCATTGTAAGGGCCTTTTTGGATTCGCCAATCTTCGCATCTCGTTTTGATAATGTGAAAGTCCCTAATCAATGCAAGAAACCCTAATCTTAACTTAATCAACACAAGGTATTACTTTTCAAACATAATCTTATTATTGTATAATAAAGAATTACAAGTGTTATGGATAACACCGTTTGATGACAATGTGTTGTGCACACTTTGAACAACAATAAACCTTAACTTATGAATACAGTCGTAGCTGTTTGATTCACTAAGTTACACGCACTAATGTTCTTAATATCTCAAAGTGTTAAACATTAATGCAAGGATACACATCCTATTTATAGTGTTACGAGTTTGACTTGAACAGTACTTGATGTCGACTACACAAGCTTTTACAAGTTCCCACATCAGTCACATGATGTCCTTCTATTCTTGGTAGTCTTCCATTATGCTTTAAGGAACAGTTGTCCAAAACAGTTTCCTTATTCTTCATATTCTCGAACACACAAATGGCATGTCCAAAGTGTGCTGAGAGTTATCAGGGTATTGCCATCCCTGTTAACTCTCAACCCCTCAGAGTCCCTGATATCGCTCATTTATACGAGTTTTTCATAGCGATATTTGTTATGTTTTGTGTCCTAAACGTAATGGATAGACCCCATATTGCTTATATTTTGTGAAAAGTGTGTTTTGTAGGTTCTCAACTCACCATGTCTTACCGACAAGAAAGAGTTGATTCACCTTGAGGGTACGGCTCTTGGTGTGACACATCAAATCCGTTGATGGTTGCCAGGTTACCCAAAACTGGATGGTTTTCACTTGCCATGGTCCTAGATTGAAAAGTGGCTAATCCAAGGGGGTACGGCTCTTGGTAAAGATTTTATCAAATCCGTTGATAGCTGTAATAGCTTGCTTAAAGCTATAGGGTGTTCAATTCACCGATGCTTCATTGCTAAGAATTGGCGAGTCCAGAAGGGTACGGCTTCTGGTAAAGACATATCAAATCCGTTGACGGCTGTGATGGTTTGCCTAAAATCATCAGGGTACCCCCACTCACCATTGATTCACGTTCTAAGAGTTGGGCTGGGTTCTAGTCTCCCAGGGTGATGCTTATTCCACCAGAAAGACTGGCTAGCCCAAGAGCGAGCAGCTACTTGGTAAAGGCTCATCAAATCTGCTCATGTTGCTGTAAAGATTTGGGACAAAAAGGGGCTAAGCAAAACAAATCAGGGAAATCAGTACCAGCCTCGGATCAAGAGTTGCGCCGCAGGACATACCTGTTGCGGCGCAACAGAAGTTGCTACAGTTCATGGTTTTCTCGGATCATCAGTTGCGGCGCAAGACTCAAGAGTTGCGGCGCAACTAAAGAAGCTACAGGACTTGGCACTTGCGGAACAAGAGTTGCGGCGCAAGACCAAACAGTTGCGGCGCAACTGGTCTTTTTGCAGTTACAAACTCTGTTTTTTATTTCTCATTATGGGGAAAGCTAAAGAGTTAGTGGACATCATGGGACATTATTGCTAGACGTTTTTTGATGTCCCAGGAGGAGTATTTAAGGAACACAACATCATGAGAATGAGGAGATATCATCATACACTCAACATCCATATTACACATCCATTCTTGAAGATATAATTCAAGAATCATCATCATCAAGCTTTTGCATAATTTTCATTATCATCATAAGTTTCTATTGAACAATTGTTATTTCAAGTTTTTACTTTGTTACTTTGAAGATCATTGGAACCTCTTTTGCAATTTGGTATTCATCTTCTATCATTTTAATAGCAAGATTAAAGTATGTCTTTTACATATTCAATTGTGTTTGTTATAATCATGAGTAGCTAATTTCTTTATACGTTTGCTTGGATTATGTGATGTTTATGTGTTAGAATTTGGGTTGGAAATTCGATTGATTTGTTGAGATTAATTGGGGATCCGTTTGGGTTAATAACTTAATTATCTTGTCAAAATTGTTTATACTCTTGTTTGGTAATCTAAAAACGGGTATTCGAAAGGAATCCGTAATTTTTACTACAATAGGAACGAATTAATCGGCCTGTCTTTAGTTGATTATAAGTGAATGATATTCGAAAGGAGTCATTAACAACAATTTTCATAAGTAGATATTCACACAAACGCTAGCTACTAAATTAAGAGAAATCGGTTTAGGAGTTAGTAAGCTATTCGAAAGGAAGCTTATAAATTAATTCTCACTTATCAGCTTGAAACTTTATGCACTATTACTTGAGGTGTTAACGGTATTCGAAAGGAATCGTTGCATGGTTAGGTAATTGGAGAAATCCGGTATTCGAAAGGAACTTAGGATTTTACATTAGAAGTTTATCGATATTTTCATACCTAAGGAATAACTCATAGTCATTCACGGTCCAAGCAAGCGTATCTTTTATCCATATTTGAAATCTTGAATATTTTCACTGTTTTTATAAGCAAGTCTTCACTAAGACTAAAACCAATTTGTTACTAGTTACGCATTTTTACTAACTAATATTTCAACTATAAATAGTCCCTGTGTTCGAACCCGATATTTGCTAATACTATTTTACAATTGACAAGGGTACACTGCCCGTGTTATAATCTAGTAAAGGTTAATTTTGGGAAAACTAGATTTAACGCATCAAGTTTTTGGCGCCGCTGCCGGGGATTTGATTTAGTTGAATATTTTTCACGGGTATTGTTGTTTGTGTTGTGATTTTCAGGATTATTGATTGTGTATGTACTTGAGATCCCAAGGGAAACAAGTGCAAAGTCCTCTTTCGGATCCGGAAAAACTTTTGAGGAATCGGGGTTTAGGAGCAGCCGCTTCGGTAGTTTATAGTGAAAGCATATCCTCCGAAAAGGAAGTTGAACCAGTTTTTGAAGAAGAAATGACAGACAACGACAACGATGATGATGATATTAGACTAGAAAACAATCCACCCAATCCTTTTGACATACCGATGATCGATAGGAATAGGATGGTACCACAGACGAATGGGTCGGCCATTGTGGCACCGGATTTGGGGGATGACTTTTCCGTTAAAGGTCATCACTTAAAGATGATTCAAGATAGTACTTTTGACGGACATTTCAAGTCCGACCCGCACAAGCATGTGGCGAGTTTCATGGAGACATGTAGAATGTTTCGATATGGAGCGGGTCAAGTGGAAAGCGTTATGCTAAGTTTGTTTCCATCGTCTCTCACGGGAGAGGCGAAAACATGGTTTAATGAATTAGAGCCGGGTACGATTAGAACTTGGGAAGAAATGAGGGAGCTTTTTGTAACAAGATTTTTTCCACCTATTTTGCGCAGGAAGCTATTGAATCAAATCCGTTCTTTTCAACAATGGGACAACGAGTCCATAACAAGTGCTTGGATTAGGCTTAAGGAATTGTTAAGGAACTGCCATGGGCACGATTTAGATAAGGATGAAGTTATTGATATCTTCTACTACGGTTTGGATAGTCGTTCTCAACATGACTTGGATTTGGCGGGTGGTGGCAGTTTCTTATACAAGTCACCAAACGAGGCTCACCGAATGATGGAAGACCAAGTTCAAGCTCATATTGCTAGGGATCGGATTAATAGGAATAGGAGAACCAGAGGAACGGTAAACCAAGTTGAAGAAGGAGGTAGTAGTGGTAGCAACAAAGAAGTGGTGAACGAGATTAAAGCCTTGGGTAAGGAAATGAAAAGCCGAATGGATCGTTTGGAGAAAGATGTACACTTAGTGAAAAACGGTTGTGGGAAATGCGGGGGACCTCACTACACGGATGATTGTGAGCCGAAATCTGAGGAGGCTAACTATGCCAACTATGGGTATCAAAACCGGGGAAATAGTGGGTATGGAAATAAGAATCAGGGAAACAGAAATGAGGCGAGATTTCAACCCAACCAATCGAAACAAAAGGAGGACACCGAACAGAATTTTGAGGAAATGATGAAAGATTTTGTCTACTCCCAAAAGGCAGCTAATGATTTGATGGCTAACTCCATGAAAGGATTCACCGCAAAATGGGAGCAAAACCAACGGAACACCCAAGCTAATATGCAAGACTTGGAGCGAAAATTTGAAAGATTAAGTGAAAAGTTCTCGAACCGACCAACGGGTCAAATGCCAAGTTCAACCCAACCAAATCCGAGGCAAAATCAAAACAACACCGGAGGATCATCGAACCAAGGGTCGAAGTATGTACCACCAAATAATCGTGATGAGCATGTGAACGTTGTGGAGACTAGGTCTGGACCTAAGTATGGGGGGAACCGAGAATTGGTGCTAAATAAAGACAAAACAGGAAAAACAGCTGAAACAGACAAGTTGCGCCGCAACTCCCCTGTCTTGCGCCGCAACTCGTCATCCGAAGGAAACCCAATTGTCAATGACCAACCACTTGCGCCGCAAGAGGATGGAGTTGCGCCGCAAGTGGTGGTCCGAGATTTCAAAATGAGCCAGGAACCCATAGATAGTGATTCGGACGACGAGGAAGAGATAGAAATGGAGTCGAGACCTGGGAAGGAACCAAAGGGTGATAATAAAGGAAAAGAGCCGGAAATCGAACAAAAGGGGCCATATAAGCCACATATCCCATATCCGCATAGACTTCGAAAAGAAAAGAAAAAGGAACAATACGGGAAATTCATCGAGTTAATGAAGACTGTTAAGATTAATGTTCCTTTAGTTGATCTTATTGCGGGTATGCCAAATTATGCAAAGTTCATGAAGGAACTTGTGAGTGGGAAAGGTGATTACATGGAGAAAACCACCGCGTTCTTAAATGCCGAATGTTCAGCAATTGTGAAGAGATCTATTCCACCGAAACTTGAAGATCCCGGAAGTTTTCTCTTAACTTGCACTTTTAATGATAAACTTACTTTTAGTGCATTAGCGGATTTAGGGGCAAGCATTAACTTAATGCCCTACTCTATTTACACTAAATTGTCTTCAAGTGTTTTAACCCCAACACGTATGAGTATAAGATTGGCCGATCGATCTTATCAATATCCATTGGGTATTGCCGAAAATATGCTCATACGGGTCGGAGAATTTTTATATCCCGTGGATTTTGTTATTCTTGAAATGGAGGAGGATGAAAAAGTTCCTCTCATTTTGGGTAGACCATTTTTAAACACCGCGGATGCTATCATACGGGTTCGGGATATCGAAATTTCTTTGGGTTTGGGTAATGAAAGGGCAACATTTTCTTTGAAGCAAGCAATGAAACATTCATATTCTACAGATGAATCTTGTTTTAGAATAGATGTTCTAGATGAAGCAGCTTATGACCTTGATTGGGAAGGCATTTTGGAAGCAGAGGCGGAAATGGAAAGGCTGAATTCCATTGTTAAAGAAGAGGCGAATGAAGAGGGAAGCTCGGATGAAGTGAAGGAGTTGGTGGTTAACGACGGGGAGAGGATCAAGACTTCTATTGAGGATCCTCCGAAGGATTTGGAACTTAAGCAATTGCCAGCACATCTCGAGTATGCATTCTTAGATGGTAATTCTAGTCTCCCAATTATTATTTCGTCTTCACTTTTGGAAGACGAAAAGATTAAATTACTAACGGTCCTTAAAAGCCATAAAAAGGCTTTCGCTTGGCGTATTTCTGATATTCCGGGTATAAGTTCTGATTTTTGTAAACATAAAATTAACTTTTTAGATGATGTAAAACCTATTGTCCAAAGACAACGGAGACTTAACCCGAATATGCAGGATGTGGTCAAGAAGGAAATTGTTAAACTTTTGGATGCAGGTATAATTTACCCGATAGCGGATAGCCCCTGGGTTAGTCCGGTACATTGTGTACCCAAGAAAGGTGGAATGACTGTGGTGTTGAACGAAAAGAATGAATTGGTACCGACAAGAACAGTGACGGGCTGGAGGGTTTGTATCGATTATAGGAAGTTAAATGAGGCGACTCGAAAGGATCATTTTCCATTGCCATTTATGGATCAAATGATAGAAAGGTTGGCGGGGAACGAGTTTTATTGTTTCCTTGATGGTTTCTCGGGTTATTTTCAAATTCCAATTGACCCCGAGGACCAAGAGAAAACAACATTTACTTGTCCTTTCGGCACCTTTGCTTATAGACGGATGCCATTTGGGTTATGTAATGCACCGGGAACATTTCAGAGGTGTATGATGGCGATTTTTCAGAATATGATTGAGAATTCCATGGAGGTTTTTATGGACGATTTTTCGGTTTATGGGAGTTCATTTGATGGTTGTTTAGAAAGTTTAGATAAGATGCTAGCACGGTGTGAAGAAACAAATTTGGTGCTTAATTGGGAAAAATGCCATTTCATGGTGAAGGAAGGAATAGTGTTGGGGCACAAAATTTCTAAGGCGGGAATTGAGGTTGATAGAGCAAAGATTGAGGTTATAGCAAAGTTACCACCTCCAACGAACGAGAAATCAGTTAGAAGCTTTCTAGGACACGCGGGGTTTTATAGGCGGTTTATTAAGGATTTTTCAAAGATAACTAGGCCGATGACTCGTTTGTTAGAGAAGGATACAAAGTTCGAATTTTCGGAGGATTGTATGAAGGCATTTGAATTGTTGAAGGAAAGATTAACGAACACACCCATTCTAATCTCGCCAAATTGGGATCTACCCTTTGAGTTGATGTGTGACGCGAGCAATTTTGCGGTAGGGGCGGTATTGGGTCAAAGGATTGAGAAACATTTTAGGCCAATTTATTTTGCAAGCAAGACATTGAACGAAGCTCAGCAAAATTATACCACTACCGAGAAGGAATTACTAGCTGTTGTGTTCGCATTCGATAAATTTCGGTCTTATTTGGTACTGAGTAAAACGGTAGTGTTCACGGATCACTCGGCCTTGAAGTTTCTGTTTTCAAAGTTAGATGCGAAGCCGAGATTGATTAGGTGGATCTTACTTTTGCAAGAATTTGATGTGGAGATCCAAGATAAGCGGGGTAGAGAAAATGTGGCTGCGGATCATTTGAGCCGTTTGGAGAATCCGAGTCTTGGAGCTTTGAATGAGGAGGATATTCGAGACACCTTTCCGGATGAAAGATTGGCATTTGTTGGAAAAGCAGTTGGTGAACGAGGTCCTTGGTACGCCGACATAGCCAATTATTTAGCGGGTGGAGTCGTTAGTAGATTGCTTACTTATCAACAACGGAAAAAGCTATACTCGGATGCCAAGTATTACTTTTGGGAGGAGCCGTTTCTATTTAGAATGTGTGCCGATGGAATGGTGAGAAGGTGTGTTTCTGGAGCCGACACAAGGCGAATTCTCGATGAATGTCACCATGGTCCAACGGGAGGACATTATGGTCCAACCGTGACGGGAAAGAAGGTGTTTGATGCAGGTTTCTATTGGCCTACTATTTTTCAGGAAGCACGCACCTTAGTGAGGACATGTGATTCGTGTCAAAGGCAAGGAACGGTTACAAAACGAGACGAGATGCCGCAACAAAGTATACAAGTGTGCGAAGTGTTTGATATTTGGGGAATTGATTTCATGGGGCCGTTTAAACCATCAAACAAAAATGTCTACATCTTGGTGGCGGTGGATTATGTATCAAAATGGGTCGAGGCAAAGGCACTACCTACTAATAATGCTAACGTTGTTATTGAATTTTTGCGAAGCTTGTTTTGTAGGTTTGGCATGCCAAAAGCTTTGATAAGTGATCGGGGAACCCATTTTGCAAACGCCCAAATGGAAAAAGTTTTGAAGAAATATGGGGTACAACACCGGTTTTCGACTTCCTACCACCCTCAAACAAGTGGGCAAGTCGAAAACACCAATCGGGCGATTAAACGGATTTTGGAAAAGACGGTCAACAATAACCCGTCTTTATGGTCAAAGAAATTGGATGAAGCATTATGGGCATTTAGGACAGCTTACAAGACTCCGATTGGGACCACCCCGTTCAAGATGCTATATGGGAAAACGTGTCATTTACCCATGGAGATAGAGCATAAGGCGTATTGGGCGCTTAAAGAATGTAGCATGGATTTACTAGCTAGTGGCGAAACTAGATTTTTACAACTCCATGAGTTAGACGAGTTAAGATGGAACGCATACGAGAATTCCGCTCTTTATAAGGCGAGAACTAAGATGGTCCATGACTTGAAAATTAGGCGGAAAGAGTTTAAGGAAGGGGACAAGGTGCTTTTGTTTCAATCGAAGTACAAATTTAAAGCACCTAAGTTGAGATCAAAGTGGACGGGTCCGTATTTGGTGAGACGGGTCTTTTCGAGTGGATATGTGGAGTTAGAAACAGATGAGGGCGGATCATTTATTGTTAATGGTCAAAGAGTCAAGCTATATCATGAGGAAGATGAGGAGAACGGTATGACGATGGAGGATGGGTTTTACCCGTTCTAGATTCTCGGTACAACGAGGAGTCAAGCTCATGGCTCGAGAAAAAAAAAAAAACGAGCATTTCCGGATTAAACCCCGGTTTGTTGTATCATTTCTCTTTTTAACTTTTCTTATTTTGATTATTTTTACTGACTGTAGTTATTTTTAGGAGTTTTTATAGTATGTTTTAGTATTAGTGTTTAAGTCAGTTAGAAGGAAAAATCTCGGATAAAGAGTTGCGCCGCAACTCCCCTGTCTTGCGCCGCAACTAGATTGCGTGTATACAGTTGCGCCGCAGCTCCTATGTCTTGCGCCGCAAGACGTCCAGGTGTGGATAAAAATCAGTTTCTTATCTTTTAAAAACCCTAACACCTATTTCTTCTCTCACACACTTATAGCGGCGCAGCAAACACACAAAAACACACACTAATCTCCATTTTCGAATTTTCATCAAATCTTTTTCTTAAAGATCAATCAATTCATTCATGAGGAGATCGGTATGTTGTATATTCCTTTTAAATTCTTAATTTTAGTTTTAATTAGGGTTCTTGATGTACAATTAATTTGGGGGAAAATTTTTAATTAGGGTTCTTTAGTATTAAGATTAATTAATTAGTAACATAAGTTAATTAGGCCTAATATCGTTTAGTGTTAGGATTTTTAGGTTTAGATTTGGTCTTTTTGGGGTTCCTTGTTGCTGCAGTTTTTGCCCAGAAAGCACCAAGTTGCGCCGCAAGAGGGAATAGCTGCGGCGCAAGACAGAGCCCGAGACAGGAATAATAGGATTCTAACTATGTAGTTTTGTTTCGTTGTTGTTGTTGTTTGTTTTTGTAGGGAAAACGTCAAGCTGTTGAGGAACCAGAGATGGGAGAATCATCCAGAGCACCTCGAGTGACCCACTCATCGGTTCCATCCGCTGAATCCATGCTCATGAGACAAGAAGTGCACCCTTGGCTAAAATGGCCGGGATGCACAGCTGATGAAAAGATCCGATTTAATAACAATTTGGCCTTGCTTCAGAATAAATCGGTTCATCCCCCGAAGTTCTTAGATTGGGGTATGCTAGATAACTTGGGAATAACTGCTGAGTTGAATCCGTTGTTGACTACTCAGTTTATAAGCAGGGCAGGGGCGCCACCTTTTGAGGTGGACGTTTGGAGGAGAGCATTTAGTGTCCGGGAGAAAATTTATCGAGAACTCTGTCTCGAATTTTACTCTACTTTGACAGTTGACCAGGTTCCGGATCAAAGTCATGAAGTTTATGGTGCCGAGATAATTCAGTTTCGGTTAGGAGGGCGAGCTCATGAGGTCACCCTACCACAGTTTGGGTATTTGGCGGGTTTATTCACGGAAGCTGAATATTTGGATAAATCCAATATGCCAAAGTATATTTGTGAGGGAAGTTGGGACTGGAATGAAATTCGGGGTAGGAAAGATGAGGTATGGTTTGATTTGTCCGGACATAGGCCTCACGCACGCACCAACAAAGCAAACAATCTGACGGATCCGATACTTAGAGTGCTTGAAAAAGCTATCTCTAATTCATTCTTGCACCGATTTCAGCATCAGGACAAGGTGTATCTTGATGATTTGTGGCTTTTGTTTTTCTTCGCAAAGAGGGACCCGACTCAGTTTGTGAATGCCCCGTGGGCATTGGTTGAGTATATGAGCGATAAAGGGTCAGGACGACAAGCTGTAGGGCCTATGGTTTGTGGCCACTTTATTACGAGGATTGCGAGGAATTTGGGTATTCTAAATCAGGCGGGGATTCAAAGGTGCGGTGCACCGGTGGGATGGAAGTCGTTTACAATGAATGATTTGCAACGAGCAAATATTGTAACCGCAAACCGAGTGTATGTTGGTCATGTGCAAGAGGAGGAGGGTGACGATGCTGAGGAAGAGTATGAGGAAGAAGCGGGTAATGCAAACGCAGCAGGAGCAGTTCCCCCACAACCTGGGCAGTTTGATTTTAATCCTATGATGCAGGAATTGTATAGGATTGGGCACCGAATGGATGAGACATATGATGAGGTTCATCAGCTCAGAACAGAGGTCGAGAGGACCCGCTCAGATTTGCACCAGTTTGGGGATTACACGCAGTACCACATGCAGCGATACCAGCCCATGTGGGATTATATGGCCACTTCCCAGTATCATGTGCAGAATTCCGAGGCAGCAAGTGGGTGGACTGAATACAACCCACCTCCCATGTGGTACCAACCACCACCTTCGGATGATGAGTGAAGAAGTTGAAGCCGTTTGTGGGGCTTCGTTGATTGTTGTTGTACTTTTTCTTTTCCCTTTTATTTTTCTTATTTTATTTTAATTTCCCTTTTAGTTAGATTTTCTTTTGATGGAACACATTAGGGACAATGTGTTACTCAAGTATGGGGGGTGAGTCGGGAAATTAGTTAGTTTTGTCCCCTATAACGTTTATTTTAGTCCCATTTGAGTCATTTAGAGTCTTAAAAAAAAAAAAAAAAAAAAAAAAAAAAAAAAACACATTACGGTTTGAGTCGGATTTGCTTAGGGACAAGCAAATGCTTAAGTATGGGGGGGTTTGATATCGCTCATTTATACGAGTTTTTCATAGCGATATTTGTTATGTTTTGTGTCCTAAACGTAATGGATAGACCCCATATTGCTTATATTTTGTGAAAAGTGTGTTTTGTAGGTTCTCAACTCACCATGTCTTACCGACAAGAAAGAGTTGATTCACCTTGAGGGTACGGCTCTTGGTGTGACACATCAAATCCGTTGATGGTTGCCAGGTTACCCAAAACTGGATGGTTTTCACTTGCCATGGTCCTAGATTGAAAAGTGGCTAATCCAAGGGGGTACGGCTCTTGGTAAAGATTTTATCAAATCCGTTGATAGCTGTAATAGCTTGCTTAAAGCTATAGGGTGTTCAATTCACCGATGCTTCATTGCTAAGAATTGGCGAGTCCAGAAGGGTACGGCTTCTGGTAAAGACATATCAAATCCGTTGACGGCTGTGATGGTTTGCCTAAAATCATCAGGGTACCCCCACTCACCATTGATTCACGTTCTAAGAGTTGGGCTGGGTTCTAGTCTCCCAGGGTGATGCTTATTCCACCAGAAAGACTGGCTAGCCCAAGAGCGAGCAGCTACTTGGTAAAGGCTCATCAAATCTGCTCATGTTGCTGTAAAGATTTGGGACAAAAAGGGGCTAAGCAAAACAAATCAGGGAAATCAGTACCAGCCTCGGATCAAGAGTTGCGCCGCAGGACATACCTGTTGCGGCGCAACAGAAGTTGCTACAGTTCATGGTTTTCTCGGATCATCAGTTGCGGCGCAAGACTCAAGAGTTGCGGCGCAACTAAAGAAGCTACAGGACTTGGCACTTGCGGAACAAGAGTTGCGGCGCAAGACCAAACAGTTGCGGCGCAACTGGTCTTTTTGCAGTTACAAACTCTGTTTTTTATTTCTCATTATGGGGAAAGCTAAAGAGTTAGTGGACATCATGGGACATTATTGCTAGACGTTTTTTTGATGTCCCAGGAGGAGTATTTAAGGAACACAACATCATGAGAATGAGGAGATATCATCATACACTCAACATCCATATTACACATCCATTCTTGAAGATATAATTCAAGAATCATCATCATCAAGCTTTTGCATAATTTTCATTATCATCATAAGTTTCTATTGAACAATTGTTATTTCAAGTTTTTACTTTGTTACTTTGAAGATCATTGGAACCTCTTTTGCAATTTGGTATTCATCTTCTATCATTTTAATAGCAAGATTAAAGTATGTCTTTTACATATTCAATTGTGTTTGTTATAATCATGAGTAGCTAATTTCTTTATACGTTTGCTTGGATTATGTGATGTTTATGTGTTAGAATTTGGGTTGGAAATTCGATTGATTTGTTGAGATTAATTGGGGATCCGTTTGGGTTAATAACTTAATTATCTTGTCAAAATTGTTTATACTCTTGTTTGGTAATCTAAAAACGGGTATTCGAAAGGAATCCGTAATTTTTACTACAATAGGAACGAATTAATCGGCCTGTCTTTAGTTGATTATAAGTGAATGATATTCGAAAGGAGTCATTAACAACAATTTTCATAAGTAGATATTCACACAAACGCTAGCTACTAAATTAAGAGAAATCGGTTTAGGAGTTAGTAAGCTATTCGAAAGGAAGCTTATAAATTAATTCTCACTTATCAGCTTGAAACTTTATGCACTATTACTTGAGGTGTTAACGGTATTCGAAAGGAATCGTTGCATGGTTAGGTAATTGGAGAAATCCGGTATTCGAAAGGAACTTAGGATTTTACATTAGAAGTTTATCGATATTTTCATACCTAAGGAATAACTCATAGTCATTCACGGTCCAAGCAAGCGTATCTTTTATCCATATTTGAAATCTTGAATATTTTCACTGTTTTTATAAGCAAGTCTTCACTAAGACTAAAACCAATTTGTTACTAGTTACGCATTTTTACTAACTAATATTTCAACTATAAATAGTCCCTGTGTTCGAACCCGATATTTGCTAATACTATTTTACAATTGACAAGGGTACACTGCCCGTGTTATAATCTAGTAAAGGTTAATTTTGGGAAAACTAGATTTAACGCATCAGTCCCTAATACATCTTGGCTGTTATCCATCACAGCCAAGGAGTATGTCTTTAGGTAATCTTCGACTTCCCTGACAATGTCTCTGACATGGACTCCTCTGAGGTTGCTCACAGAGATTCGGATCTCTGTGAGTCTTGTGAAACTTGCCTGCCTCCTAGGCACATGCAAGGGACTATCTATAAGCCTAATTATGTTTAAATCAATGAACAGGGAATCTAACAAGTTTAGATTCCCAACAATCTCCCCCTATTTAAACATAAATAGTGCTAGATCTAACTAAGTTAAGGTAAGTGAGTTTAACAGCTTCTTCTTACACATAACAGATCTAAACAAACATACCTCATGATTTTATTAAGACTTAAAGAAAAATTACAAGTTCATTACATAAGTTAAATAAAAGATGAAGGTAAAAGGGCTGATACTATCTTCAATAGTCATCATTTTTGATTCTTTCTTCAGCTTCAGCCACATCTAATCTGTTATCAATTTCATCCTGCAAAGTCTTTGCAAACTTCTTGGAATACTCTGAGTTGATCTTGAGACACTTCTTGTAACAGAGTAGCTGAATAGTTGAAGCCAGGCAAAGCTCATCTTCCCTCTGAAAGGCATATTGGCAGGCTTTGTTCATAAATGCCATTCCTCTTTCAGGCACTGAGTATGTCTGACCATCAACAGGGCCAACTATACCATTAGGAAGGATCAGATCCCTGTGCATGCCATCCACACGAACATCTTCAGTAACAAAAGTTTCATCAATGATTTGGGAAATTCTTCTTCTTTTGTTGCCTGTCTTTGGGGGTCCTTGTTCGAAAAGCTGTGGTGGGGGATCAATCTTGAGTTTGGCAGCTGTTTCCTTGATCCAGTTAAACTTAGCCTTAAGAGTTTTAAGCAGAAGGAAATTTGCCTGTCCAGACTTTTTGGCAGCTAAGGCTTCGAGTTCAAACCATTCTGATAACCCAAGTGTTTTTAACCTGAAGTTGTCAAACACATCCATATTCCTCGTTTGATTATCCCTCCATAAGATCATCTGTGGGGTGTTTGTGGACTTGTGAATGGTGTATCTAAACTTGGTTATCTTGCCAACAGCATACCTGTTGTTCACGCAGGCATCATAGTCAGCTTTGACTTTCTTTAAATCCTCAGCGCGTTTAAGTTCCATTTCCCTCAACCTTTGTTTTTGTTTTTCTTTTTCTGGTGGTGTCATCTTCCTCAGAGTGGCTTCATTTAATTCTTTGGCTGCCTTGAGCTCACTTAGTCTTTTGAATTCTTCAGCCTGTTGCTCTATTTCTTCAGGCGTTAAAGGACTCTCATCGGAAGGTGTAAAGGTTGAAAATTGGGAAAGGTCTGTTGTGGATCCTCCTGTCTCTAGCATCGCAACTATCTTCTTAAGTTTGGTGTTAGTATCAACCAAAACTATCTCTTTACCTTTCTTTGAGACAGAGGACTCCACACTTATGTTTTTCAAATCATCAGCTCTTTTAAGGAACGCTGTCTGAGCCTGATTTTGAATGGATTTTGGTAGGGAGCTCACAGTGAATTTAAGTTTCTTGGCTGCTGGTTCATCATCATCCTCAGGCTTGCTGATGTTAACTAAGATCATGGATTTAGATGAGTCAGCTCCATCTTGTGTTTGTTGCTCCCCCTGAGTCTGATCCTCATCATCAGGTACTATAACTGGTGTGATGACTTGAAGAGGAACAGGTGTTGTTGAAGGATTGGCTGAAGATGAGCCTTGTTCAGCAGATGCAAGACTGAGTATATTAGTCTTCTCCCCCTCACGTTTATCCTTACTTCTCTTATGCTTGGATGAACGTGCCTGAAATCTTCTTGCAATCTGCTCCACAGAGGCAGCCATGGCACGCTGTCTTTTCCTTGATGCCCTGGCAATCTTCAGCAATAGGTTGGCATTGGCATTGGTATTTGCCTGAACACGCCTGACAATAAAACCAGCATGGTTGTATTGCCTGTTGCGTACTGCATTGAAGTGCCTGTTAATGTTGGTTTCTTGTTCATGGAACAATGCAGGGACAACTGAGTCAATTGCATTCTTGATTCGTGTCGAGAGATGACTTAATCCCTGGGCCACACCTTTTCTTGCACCCTCCTGAATAGGCTCAGTGACAGCCTCAGTCACAGCCTTCTTTATAATACCTGGAAAGGTGACAGTAAAATTGTGCATCTCTGACTTGATCACGTCCAGCTTTCTTGATAAGCGCTCAATATCAGACTGATGGTGTACAGGCTGAAGATTCTTGATATTGAGGCTTTGTTGAGCAAAATCATCCTCCCTTGGAATCAAGTCGAAGTTAGTCTGGGTAGGATGATCAAACAAGAGGAATTCAGCTGTTGGATCATATATTGGTCGTTGGAAGACTGTTGTTGCAGATGTAGCAGAGTTTTGTGTGTCAACAGCTTCCTTGAGAGGAGAAGTCTTGTCATCTTCTTTAGGAGGAGAGGCTGACAGCTGGTCATCCTCATCTTCTTCCTCCTCTTCATCAAACATTCCCTCAGGGAATTCATCTTCAGGCATTGGTTCAAACTCAGCGACATAATCTTCTACAGAAAGCATTTCTTCATCAGCATTGAGCACAAGTTCTTCTTCATTCGGAATGTCCTGAGTTATTGTTTCAGCCTCCTTTTCATGTACCTGAGGTTCTTGGACTGGCTGTACAATTTCAGCCTGCAAGTTTGTTGTAATTAGTAACAGGGGAAAATATAAAGTGAATGGTCGCCATTTCGCTGTCCCAGAGAGGCTGAGGGTGATTACTCAGCCACTCCAAAGGATAAATCCTTGGGATTCTTTTAAGTGTGAATGAAGTGTGGTTAATGGTCGCCATTCGCTGCCCCTAGGAAAGCTGAGTGTGATTATTCAGCCCCCCCAAAAGGTAAAAACCTTTGGGACTCTTTTGATTGTGAAACATATGTTGTTTAATGATCGCCATTTCGCTGCCCCTAGGAAAGCTGAGTGTGATTATTCAGCCCCCCCAAAAGGTAAAACCTTTGGGACTCTTTTAAGAGTGAAACATATGTTGTTGTAGGTCGCCTGTTACGCTGCCCCTAGGAAAGCTGAGGGTGATGATTCAGCTCCCCCTGAAAGGATAAATCCTTTGGGACTCTTTTAATGAGGGAACCAAGAGGCTGTGTGAAGTACAGCCATCAAGGTTGAGACATTAATGTATTCAGGTTGTTGTTAGCCTGAATACTGTCTAGAGGGTTCAGGGTCATCGGGGTGCTTTATAAACACAAATGAATCACTCCCTGGTGCAAAGACAGAGTGTACAGAAGTCTTAAGGAATTCTAAGTGAAATGACAGACTTCTATGGGTCGAGGATTACCCTAACTTCACCACTCTCTCCTACAGACAAATGAGAGTGGTTGATTGTGAACCTCTAAAAATGTACACTGATTACCTGTGAGATATCAGCTTGGTTTGGCTGGTTTCCTGTAGTCTCTGCTGACCTAGAGACACTAGACGCCTGTTGTTTGTCAGCCAAAGATTCTGTATCCACAAGAGTATCTGGACCAGAGGCGGTGTCAATTTTCTTTTCCTTGGCCTTGCTAACAGCTTTAGGTTGGGAAGAAGAGGGGATTTTCTTCTTCTTTAGCTGTTGGCCAGATGAAGCCTTGGACTTAGTAGTGTGCTGCCCAGAGGTCAAAGACGTAGACTTGCCAGCGACACTAGAAGTATTCACCTTCTCAGAGGAAGGGATCAAGGACTTCTCAGCGATGGGTACCTGGTTTGCAACGTTCAGCATGTAAGCAGTGACAGGGATATCCTCAGCTCCAATCTCCTTGTAGATGGCGCCAGTGATGCGATAGGGCTTCAGAGCTGTCAAGGCCTTGTTATGGTAGTTCTCTCCCAGCAAACTCTCAAAGATCAGGGACAGATAACGCACATAACAGATGTTCTTTTCCCTGACCTGATTCCTTCCCTTCAGTTGTTCTACCAGGTTAGAGAAAAGGAGGCTTCCAACGTCAACATCAGCTCCCCATATTAATCCATACGCAATAGTCTGATGTTTGAACGACATTTGATCCTGTGATTCCTGCATGCCTCCCAGGGACTTCACAATGTGGGTGAAGAGGACACGCCACATAGGAGAAAAATACTTAATCTTCAGAGGGGATTTAGCAAGGATTTCAGCTGGTGTGAGGGCAGGGTTAATGTCATGACAAGGGTTGAGTGTGGCCAATGCTTCCTTGACAGCCTTTTTGTCAACTGTCTTCAGGCATTCATCTCCATGTTTAAGTCCGGCCACACTGGCAAAATCAGCAAGGGAAAAAGCAAAAGGATGTTCATTGCAAGAAAGGCTAAAAGTAATGGTGTCTTCTTCAACTTCAGCAGAATACCAGAATTCCCTAAGGTATTCTTGGTAAAAGGTGGATGGAGTTTTGGTGAAGGCTTCGTTTAGGTCACAATTCTGCATGAAATTTACCAGATCTGAGTAGGTGTTGTTGGGTGCCTTGATCCATCCAATGGCGTTATTTGAGGCGATGATGCTCTCGTTGATCTCGAAGTTCACATTGGAGGCTTTTGGTACGGGAAACGCCATTGATTTAAGGTTGAAGGAGAATGAAAATGGCGGATGGTTGAGAGAGATAAGAGTTTTAGAGAGAGAAGATGATTTTGAGAATGGTGGTGGGTGAGAAGAGAAAGAAGACAATATATATAATCAAACTTGAGTGAACAGTTATTCAACCGTATTAAATGCAAAAGCGAAAATGACTGCTCAAGTGGGTCCCCTTGACCTTTCAAAAAATTTTGTCTCCTCGTTATCCGAAACTTAAATGATTAAAAAATGTGAGAATGTTTTTCGCATTTACTTGGAACGCAACTACCTAGTTACATGTGAAAAACATTTAATAAAACATTTAATATAGAATCAATCATTTAATGAACACATTTAATATCAAGCCACAGGCTTTGAGATATTGAGCATCCCTAGCTCAGCAACTAGCCTGTTGAACGTAGGTTCAGCCAAAGGCTTTGTAAAGATATCAGCTAGTTGCAACTCTGTGGGAACAAAATGCAGCTCAATATCTCCCTTCATAATATGCTCCCTGATAAAATGATACCTGATATCAATGTGTTTGGTACGAGAGTGAAGCACAGGGTTGTTGGATATGGCAATGGCGCTGGTGTTGTCACAAAAGATTGGAACTTTGTCATACAAGATTTCATAGTCAGCCAATTGACTTTTCATCCAGAGCACCTGAGCACAACAGCTGGCTGCAGCGACATATTCAGCTTCAGCTGAAGACATAGCCACAGAGTTTTGCTTCTTAGCACTCCATCCAACCAATTTTCCTCCTAGGATTTGACAGCTGCCTGAAGTACTTTTCCTGTCAATACAGCATCCAGCATAATCTGAATCTGAATAGGCCTTGAGATCAAAGCCTGATTCCTTTGGATACCATAGTCCTAGGGATGGTGTTTCTTTGAGATACCTGAAAATTCTCTTAACAGCCACTAGATGGGATTCTTTTGGGTTAGCTTGGTACCTTGCACAGAGACATGTGGAGAATTGGATATCTGGACGACTGGCTGTTAGATACATCAGTGACCCAATCATGCCTCTATATAAAGTCTCATTGACAGAGACCCCTGACTCATCAGGGCCCAAGTTGTTGGGTGGAAGCATGGGGCATTTCACTGAAGCACAATCAGCCAAGTCATATTTTTTAAGTAAATCCTTAACATACTTTTCTTGACAAATAGAAATTCCCTTAGGACATTGTTTAATTTGAAAACCCAAAAAGTAAGTTAATTCACCCATCATACTCATCTCATATTTCTTGGTCATTAATTTAGCAAAACGTTTACTAAGATTGACATTTGTTGACCCAAAGATGATATCATCCACATAAATCTGCACAATGATGAAATCACTCTTGTCCTTGAAGGTAAAGAGTGTTTTATCAATAGAACCCCTGATAAATTTGTTTTCAGATAGGAAATTTGAAATAGTTTCATACCATGCTCTTGGAGCTTGTTTCAGACCATACATTGCCTTGTGAAGTCTGTACACATGGTTGGGAAACTCGCTGTTCTCAAATCCTTCAGGTTGAGCAACATAGACTTCCTCAGCCAAATCACCATTGAGGAAGGCACTCTTTACATCCATCTGATAGGCAGTGATGTTCATATAGGCAGCATAAGCAAGAAAGATTCTGATGGCTTCAAGTCTAGCAACAGGTGCAAAAGTTTCATCATAATCAATTCCTTCAGTCTGAGAATATCCCTGTGCTACCAATCTTGCCTTGTTCCTGATGATGTTCCCAATTTCATCCATCTTGTTTCTATAGATCCATCTAGTGCCTGTGATATTCTTTCCAGGTGGAGCTGGCACTAGTGTCCATACTTTGTTCCTTTTGAACTGATTGATTTCTTCTTGCATAGCAGCTACCCATCCATCTTCTACCAGAGCCTCAGCAACTCTTTTAGGTTCAATTTGAGAAAGAAATTCAGCAAATAGACATTCATTGGCTGAGGCTGACTCAGAGTCTTGGATTCGCTGTCTGGTTGTGACCCCTGCATTTGGTTCCCCAATAATGTTGACAAGAAGAATGTGTTGATCTCTTGACCACTTATTTTGAGGAGCTGGAGTTTCAAGAACAGGGGTACTTGAGGGCACAGCTGGAACAATTTGAGTCTCATCCTGCTGACTAGGAGGGCTTTCTTCGAAGACTACTTCAGTGTTTGAGTCTTCTTCAGCCACATCAAGGGAAGCAATTTCATTATCAGCAGGAGCAACTTCAGAGTTTTGAAGAATTGGTGAGTCATTAATATCATGAGAAGGACCATCAGAGATTTGAGGTTCTTCTTCATCAAGTCCCTGAGAGGTAGGAACTTCTATGTTGTGAGTAGACAGAGGATCAAAAGCAGGAACATAAGGAGTGAGAGTGTTGGAGTGGTGATGACTGGTAGGTCTGGGTTCTGTGAATTCATCACTTGGGAAAGAAATATTTTCATTAAAATCTACTTCATCACCCTCTGTTCCTGTTCTCTGTATGACTTCATCATCTTCATTAAATCTGACATGGAAAGTTTCTTCTACTTCTTGTCTTCTGATGTTGAATACTCTGAAGGCTTTGGCTGTTGGAGAGTATCCCAAAAAGAATCCATCATCAGCCTTTTCATCAAACTTTCCAAGTTTATCCCTGTAGTTATAAATAAACACAGGGCATCCAAACACATGAAAATAGCTGACGTCTGGAGAACTTTTTCTGAAAACTTCATAGGAGGTTTTGCCATGTCTTTTGACAATGATTGATCTGTTTTGAGTATAGCAGGCAGTGTGTACAGCTTCTCCCCAAAATTGCTTTGGTAAGGCCGCACCATTTAACATAGTTCTTGCTGCTTCAATCAGAGTCCTGTTTCTTCTCTCAGCCACACCATTTTGTTCAGGAGTGCCAGCTGAAGAGAAGTTCTGTGAAATCCGTTTTTCATCACAAAATGATTCAAGTTGATGATTCTTGAATTCTGTACCATTATCACTTCTTAGAGCTTTTACTCTAATATCATTCATATTTTCTACCTGTCTGATGAAGGACATGATGGTGTCAGCTGCATCACTTTTCCTTCTGAGGAAAAACACCCATGTATATCTTGAAAATTCATCAACTATGACCAAGGTGTATTTGTTGTGATTAATGGTTTGAGGTTTGACAGGCCCAAACAAGTCCATATGAAGGAGATGTAAGCACTTGTCAATAGAGAATGATTGCCTAGTCTTGAATGAAGACCTGTGATGTTTTCCTTTGACACAGGCAGAACAAGTTTTGTCTTTGGAAAACATCACTGAAGGTAGACCAGCAACCAAGTTTTGAGTGGCTATCTTATTGATGTTCTTGAAGTTGAGATGAGACAGTCTCTTGTGCCACAGCCAGTTGACACTTTCAGAGGCTTTGGCAAGAAAACAATTTGAGCTGTCTTCAGAGCACACAACCATGTTGATGACATAAACATCTCTCCTTCTAGGTGCAACCAGCACAACATCATTATTTTTGTTGAATATGGTTCCCTGAGTCTTAGTAAACAAAACCTTATAATCAGCATCACATAACTGGCTGATGCTAATAAGATTGTGCTTAAGACCATTCACATATGCAACCCTGGTAAATGTGATCCCATTGCAATTCACTGAGCCATATCCTTCTGTGTCACCTGAAGAGTTATCTCCAAACACCACTTTGGGACCTGGCTCCTTTGAGTATCTGTGCAGGTATTGTTGAATCCCTGTCATGTGTCTAGAACAACCACTATCTAGATACCATACCGATTCCTTGAGATATTTCTGCACAGATACATAGAAATAGATTAGTTCCTATGGTGAACCCACTTTCCAGTGGGTTCCCTGAATTGCTTGTTAGCAACTCTTGTGTTCCTGAAAAACTTTTGGCGTTGGGATGGACAGTTCATTGTTTCATGGTTATAACTCCCACAGATATCACACCCAGGGAAGTCACCACACTCGTCTGAGTGATGGTCTGTGAACCCACAGAATTTACAGGGAGGATAAGAATTGTAATTTCCCTGTTGTCTTTTGGAACTCTGTGGTCTGTCCCTAGAGGGTGTCTGAGCTCTTTTAGCTGCCATGTGTCTGTCATGATCTAAGGTCGAGTGGTGAGAATTCTTACAAACATTGCAATAAGGTTTGATTAACCTTTCCCCTTTGGGTTCACCTAGGACTGACTTAGGTTCATGAGAAGTAGAGCATTCAGCGGAAGGCTTAATGTGTTGTTTCAAGAGTTCTACTTCTTTCATAAGAGACAACAGGCGATCTTCAGTGGTGGGGTCAACCTTATTCACAGCTTTAGTAGAAACAGGCTTAAAAGCTACTTGTTTACCAGTTGGTTTAGCAGGCACACGAAAAACTTTAGCTGGAGGATTCTCAATATCTATCTTAAGTTCATCCTTAGCAGATCTAGAAGAACTGCTAGGTTCAACTCCAGAGAGTTTGGGCAAGGGTGGAAGCTCAGCCACATCTTCAGAGACAGGGTCATTAGTCAAAGAGGTATCTGACATATGAATAGTCTCTGTAGATTTAAAGACAATGTCTTTGGGTTTGGTGATAATCCTCAGCTTTTTATGCTTAGCAGTTATATCCCTGTTTAAGTCAGCAGGCACTTCATCCCTAAGCAATTCATCTATAGTAAACCTAGCACACAGCCATTTTTCAATAACTTTGTTTAATTCAGTGACTTGATCATTTAAAGCTATGTTTTTCAAGGTTAATCTAGCTACTTCATTTTGCAGGGATATTTTTTCTAAGTTAACCCGCCTGAGAGTTTCACATTCAGCCTTAGTATTTATCATTTCAGTTTTAACAGAGTGAAACTTATCAAGTAGGTTCTTCCTTTGTTCCTCAACAAAGTGCAAATCAACAATGGTGTAATCAAGGACATGCTTACGTTCATCACTATCAGACATAGAAAGAAGCCTGTGTACCTTTTTCATTGTGATGTCGACCCATTGTCCTGATCTTGCATCACCTTTTCCAACAGCTGGTTCATCCTCAGCTATTGCCATAAAAGCCCTGACTCTTGTGGTGTCTTCTTCATCTGAAGTCAATGGTTCATCATTCCAATCATAGGTTTCAGCAACCAACCCTTTCTCAGCCTTTTTCTCACCACCTTTCTTTTTGGACAATAGAATGGGACGGAGGTGGTGAAGAAAGAAAGGAGAAGAAGTGGACACAACAAAGCTAGGGGCAGTTGATATATATAATGTTTTGAAAATTTACTTTATGCAATCATAATTAACTTTCAAACGATCTTGTTCTAGAAGCTAAATACCTTATAAACAGTATGTCCTTTATTTATTGCAATTTATTTGTCCTAATGCATTGATCTTATGGGAGAAAATCCACAATTAAAACACATGAGTTTTTGAAAGAACACTTTCATGTTCTACGTTTAGCATGATCACTTTTCTAACTCTACCACTTCTCGTTCTTCACTATATAAAGACCTCTAATTTAAGAGACTCGTGAATACTTAGCCATGCAAGTCAAAATTAGGCTAAATTTGGATTAGCTTCATTAAGAGTAAATTAAATCAAAGTTTTAGGTTTTCAAGTCATCTATAGGAGCTTGCAAGTTCTTAGACTTGGAAAATTTTATAATTTGCGTTTTAAAGTTCCCTTGATAAATGACTTTCTAGGATCAATTATAGGAACTTGCGAAAAGTTCTTGTTCTTAATCCATTTCGAGTTAAGACTTTCGCGTTTTAAAGTTCCCTATATAAAAGTCTAGCAAAACTTGATTTAATCGGGTTAAGGAATGTTAAGGGTTCCAAATGCTCATCAAGTCAAAAATTAACTCTTATTCTACCCAACAGAAATGCTACATTCATGTCATGAAAACACTTATGAAAACTAAGAAGTTTTTTAAAATTTGTCTCTTTTTTAGCTTTATTTTCAAGAAAACATAAACAAAACGATAAACTTTGGAAAGCGTGAGGACGTGAGCAAGGCAAGTATCTATTTACCCTCATACTAAAATTAAACATTGTCCTCAATGTTTCGAGTCTAAGGGTGGAAAACCCCCATACTAGAGATGAAAAGTCGAATGTTTAGGATGTAGTATGGAAAGGGTAAGCAACAATAAATCTAAAGCAGTTTATGAATTATGCTATAAGATTATCGTTAGAACAATAAAGGACATGCCATGGATTCGTGAAAAGCTTCTTCAAGAAAACGATCAAGGCTCACGTAAAACGAACACGAGAGGCTTCAATCGTGATGATGATGATCTAGATAACATATTCACAAACAACCACGAGACAAGAAGTTGGAAAGGCACATCCCCTCACATTAACTACATTAGAAATCGATAATATCTACATAGATAAGCATGGGAATGCCCCGACAAAGCACCTCGTTTTTTATTACCGAGTCATGAGATCGACTCGATCACCTCAATACTAATTATCATTAGGGAAGATGACTTGGTCGAGGTCGTCCAAAGAAGGGACTTCCCCACCGAAGTAATGCTTAAGCTTATGTCCATTCACCTTAAAGTTATGTCCATCATTTTGAGCTAGCTCGATGGTCCCATAAGGAAAAACTTGTGTGACGGTGAATGGACCCGACCAACGGAATTTCAACTTTCTGGAAAATATCTTCAAACAAGAGTTAAAAAGTAACACTTGATCTCCAACGTTAAAAACATGGTTTTTAATTTTAGCATCATGAAACTTTTTAGTCTTTTCTTTAAAAATTAATGAAATTCATCTAATTCATTTAATTGTATTTTCTGATGATCTCCCGCGGTCTTCAAATCAAAGTTTGAATACTTAAGGGCCCAATATGCCCTGTGTTCCAATTCAATAGGCAAATGGCAATCTTCCCATACACCAAATTATAATGAGTGCACCCAATGGGTGTCTTATAAACGGTGCGAAAGGCCCATAAAGCATCATCGAGTTTGTCAGATCATGATGCACGGTTCTCTCCTACCGATCTTTCCAAGATCCTCTTCAAAGCTCGGTTTGAAACCTCTACTTGCCCACTCGTTTGCGGGTGATAATCCGTAGAAAGACGATGTGTTACCCCATATTTCTTTAGAACCTTTTCGAATTGGTCATTACAAAAATAGGTTCCATGATCGCTTATAATTGTACGAGGGGTTCCAAACCGAGAGAACAATTGTTTCAAGAACTTAACCACAACACGAGCATCATTCGTAGGTAAAGCCTTAGCTTCCACCCACTTAGACAAGTAGTCAACCGCGACGAGGATATACTTGTTACCATGAGATGATGGGAAGGGACCCACAAAATCAATTCCCCAAACGACAAAGATTTCACAAACTTGGATTATATTTTTGGGCATTGATAGGTGTGAAAACACCCATCCTTTTTACCACTTAATTACAATAATAACCGAGCCAAAACGTGTATTTTATGTCATTTATGTCGGAATTATGCGTGGTTTGTGTTTTTGTTGTAATTTAGGACGAAAAGGTGAAAAGTGGAGAAAACACGACATTCACGGGCTTTTATCGAAGAAAAAGACAAAAGACGAAGTCAAAAGATCAAGAGTGCAAAAAGAACGAAAGTCCAAGGCCTATTCTAAAGATTTATCGAAGAACAAGTCTAAAGACGGAAGTTTAATTAAGCCAAAGAACTCAAGTCTAATAAATGAAGAAATTATAAGACGAGTTTAAATTAATCCCGAGAAAAAGTCGAAAAAGTCGAAGAACTTAAAAGACGAAAAGACGTGAAGAAAGAAAGAAAGAAAAGAGGAAGCCACCAACCACTCCCCTTTCCTATAAATACCCTTCATTTCACCACATGAAAGGGAGTTAGTCATTTTATGTTAGTTTTAGTTTTAGGAGTAGGAGTAGTTTAGTTTTAGTGAGAGAAAGTGACAGTTTCTCTCACTAGAACTTTAATCTTTCATCTTTTATCTTTCTTGTTTTTTAATCAAACCTTTACTTTTTAAGCTTGATCTTGTCTTAATCTTTATATTATTAATCTTTCGTGTTAATCTCAATCTTGCTTTCATCATCTTTTTCATCAAGTTCTTATTTAAAGTTTTGATTTTTTTATTTTTTCGTGATTTAAAGTTCATCTTTTTATGTTTTGATTTTAAAAGCTTGTTTATTGTAAGTTTGATAAGTTGTTTTAAGTGCTTATTTGATCAGCTTTTTGTTTGATTCGAGCTAGCTTAGGTAATAAGCTCAATTCCATAGCTTATTCATCTTGCTATATTTTCGGAACTAGGGATATCGGAAAGGGTTATAAACCCCTTTCCGATTTGTGCATTCCGAGCAGACTTCCACCCCTTCATTCCGATCGTATGATCGGAAAAGGGTTTCATGTATTCCTATTTGATGCTTATTTGCCCCAACATTCCGATCTGAGCTTTTTAAGTTTATTCCGATCTTGTCCTATTTGATATATTCCGATTAAAGCCATTTGCCCTATATTCCAATTAGTCTTTTTGTGTAACATTCCGATCAGCCTTTCCTTTCTGCGTTCCGATATGGTCTTTTCATTTATTCCGATTGAATCCAACATTACAATATTCCGATCACCATGTTTCTTCCATATTCCGATCATGCTTGTTTTACACATTCCGATCGGATTCCAATTTGGATTCCAATCGGGTGTATTCCGGTTGGAGGTTTTGTTTTGTTTAAATATTTTATTTTCGTTAAAATGTCAATTTTTTTCATTTTATTTTTAGTCCATTTTAATTTCGTTTTGAATTTTTATTTAATTGTCAATTTACTTTTCGCTAAGTTTTAATTTTACGTCATTTCAATTCTCGTCATTTACTTTTAAAGTTTTAAATATTGCACCGTTTACTTTCCAACTAGTTTTAATTTTAATTACTCGTCCTTTATTTTTAAGTCTTGCACATTTATTTTACCAAAACCAAAAATATTTGTTTCACCAAGAACAACTAATCTCACACAATTAACCGGAAATCAATTCGAGGAGATACCGAGAGACAAATCTAGAACCCATAGCAATATCTCTACATTAAAATGGCGCCGCTGCCGGCTCTTTTCGTGAGGATCTACGGTTTTTTGTGAGAGACGCGTTGGCTTTTGGGATCCGTTCACTTGTGAACGTTATTTTTCGTGTCCAAAAATTTTCAAAAATACAAAAACATTTGAAAAATCATAAAAAGCATTTATTTTTCTAAGTTTTGCACCAAAAATATTCTTCTTGCTTATCTATCTTTCTTTATGGATTTTTATATCCATTACGTCCGGTGTGGGAAACAATTATCTGGGAACAACTCTTGTCAATGGTGTACATGTGAGCGGTGTGGAAACGATCTCAACAATACACAATTCCTATTTGGATTTTGTCCTTTGTGCAACTCAACTAATTCACTCTTTTTGAACCCACCTCCTCCTGTTCCCCCATGCATCTATTGTGGAAGCGATTCTCATTGGCATGTTTCGTGCCCGGTTCAATACCCGTATGGACACGGGCAAGAACCGGGGTACAATTATGAACATGATAATAGCTATCCACAAGAGGCACCCAGTTTTTCTCCATACCCATGGTGCTATATTTGTGGGGGCCCTCAAGATGCTTCTTTTTGTGATCCGTCGCAAATCTTTGAGAAAGTACCGTGTTATCATCCTAGTGTCTATAACCGTGAGCCCCCACATCACACCCTCAATCATCAATCCTCTCAGCAAACTAGTCTTGATCAACAACTCACTTCTTTGAATGACATTCTAGAAGGTATAGCTCAACTTCGAGCTGACTTACATCAGGAAAGGCAACCGTTGCTTGATGTGGACGAAACCTTGAAAACCACCGACACCTTTTTAAGCCAATTTAGTCGTTTTCCCTTCTTTTCTACACCAAAATGTTTAATTACAGCGTGGGATAGAATCGGTGAAATTGAACATACTCGGGGCGATGAACAACAAAAGTTGCTGCATGAGCTTCTTAAAGATGTGGAGGTTATCAAGGAAGAGTTAGCCGACAACGTCACTCCTAACTGGACTCGTCCCATCTATTATGATGATGATGACGACGATTATGTCTACACTTTCAACCAATCTTCTGAAGTTGCTGCTCCTACTGTCGATGTTCCTACTTCATCTAAGGATCTAGATTCGTTGAATGAGCTTAGTGATGTTGGTCTTGACAAAGTATTGGATGATGAGGTTTGTGACTTTCCTGCTATGGAGCCCGAGGACGACGTTGCTCTTACGGAAGAGGTCGATCCTAGTGATGACGATTTTTCTCCAAGCTATGAGAATTTCACCTTTGAAATTTCTCAATCTCCACCGGGAGATGCGGGCAATGATGATTTATTCTCTCCGGTTTACGAGAAGTTCACTGATGAACATGATCTTGTGGATGAGGTAGAAGACGTACTTCTTCGCGATAGATTACGGAAAGTGCACCTTCTTATTGCTCAAATCGAAGCGTTGACTTCTCCTCCTCTTTCCAAGTCTTTATCCCCATCTATTCCTCCCGTTGAAGATAATGACCCATTGCTGGAAGAAATCGACATCCACTCTATCCCTCCAGGTATTGATGATTCTGACACGGAGGGGGACATTATTTTTGATAATTTGCTGCAGGAAGATATTGTCCCAAGTCCCCCTCCCGAGCACCTTTCATCCCCCTCTTTAGCCACTATCACGGAGGATGAGTGCTTTGACCCGGGAGGTGACATTGATTATGCTATGATTGATAACAATACGGCTCTGCCGTTTGCTCAGCATCCATTGTCTTTGGGGGAGGACAATGTGCTTACTTTACCCACCCCACCTCCCGTGGATCTTGATTTCACATACTTTTCGTATGTCGAAAGGACCTTTCTCCCATACAAGACTTATCCCCCCGCCTCTCCTTTGTTGATGTCAACCGGGAACGAGGACAAGGTCTTTGATCCCGGTATCACATTCGAGGCTTCCCCATGGACCATTTAATTCGGGGACGAGTCAGGCTCGTGACTCGGTTAATATAAACAAGCGCTTTTTGGGAGGCAACCCAATTATCTATCTATTTTCACCATAAGTGTAGGGGGAGCCCCGTGGTGTTTCTTGCTTTCTTTCTTATCATGTGCAGGGATTAGAGCTTCAAAGACACACTCTTGATGACTTTTGACGAACCGTGATTCCGTGTTCCCTTCTTCCTGGTTCTATCCTAAACTCTTTTCGATTCACTATTTTATATTTCTCAATATTAAAATAGGAATCTCTTTAGTTGTCTTTTCCTTAGCGAGATTTAAACAACGTGCACAATGTCCTAAGTGTAGGGGAGTTTACTCCCACGTGCTTAAACATTGAGGACAATGTTTATATTAAGTTTAGGGGGGACTTCTATCGAAGTTAAGTGGCCTTTTCCTTGTATTTGTCCTCATTTTAACCGGAAAATCGATTTTTCGACATTTTTCAAAATTTTTAATCTATTTTGGCCTAGTTGTAGTTCCCTTTATTTTTGCTATTTTTCTCTTATTTTAATAAAATGGTTTTAACAAGTTTAGTTATCTTAGATATATTAGGCCCGTTGTGAATTTTTTGACTCAACCCGAGTTTACTTATCCAAGTTCACTCTAGCTAGTATTCTTAACCGTGTAGACCTTAATTGGTTTATTGGGCTAAGCATCCACGAGTCTCATTCCTTGAGATTTTAAATTGTGGAGAACGAGAAATGATAGAGTTGGTTACAAGTTTGGTATTCTTTCATTAACTTATGTGAGTTAATTATGATCTTTTTCTCCCCTCGCTTGTAAATAAATAAATGCAATAAGTAAGGTCGTACGATTTGAAAAGTTACTTAGCTTCTAGCCCAAGATCGTTTAAAATTTGCTCGGTAATGATAAGAGTTCATAGCCATGGCATAACTTATGAAGCGGGGCGCGAAGATTGGCGAGTCCGAAAAGGCCCTAACAAGGCATGAGGATTCAATTTTATTGCTGAAGATCCAAAGTGATGTGAAAAGCATTATTCCCAAAATCAATATGAAGGATCAAGACTCACGACGAAAAGCAATCAACTCCCATAAAGATCATGGAGAAGTCTATCCGAAAAGACCCTAACAAGGTATGAGGATAAATAGATCCAAGTCCGAAAAGGAGGCGGATCGTTGTATCTCAAAATCCCAATTAGAGATTGAAGAAATAATCATGAAGTCGTGGTCAACAAAGCTGGAGTACCCCTCAAAAGTCTCCAAGTGAAGAAACTCTATAACGAAGAAAAGACCATTATCTCAAAAACGTCTCTCGAAGATATGAAGTATGAAGTACATGCCAAATATCGGCCCGAGAAAGGTCTCAAATCGTGAACCAAGTTATGCCAAGATATGAACTTTTTGATATCCCGAGAAGCAGTTTTAAGAGATTTTGTCCTTTAGCTAACTATTGATCAAATCGTCCTACTTTGCTTTCAGCCTAAATAAATTATCGAAATAAGTCAATAATGCATCCTCGTGATCATTCAAGACATCAATAAAATATAAGAGATACTCGTAGGAATAAGGGAGTTTAAGTGATTAATTGAACCACATGAGTAAATGTTTGTTATGCTAACTTGTACTAACAATGATCTTGTTTTTAAGCTTGGCATGGGGAACGTGAAACTTGAGGGTGATGAACATTCATGACACACAAGCCCTAATGTAAGTCTTAGATTTCTTTACAAGTTTCTTCCTTGTTGCATCTTGTTATTTTCTATCTTTTTGATTTTCCTTAGTTGTTTAATAAAGGCCAAGGTAGGTTGATTATGATGGAAAATGTAAAACGTGCTTTGTAACTAATGCATTGCATGAGGACATTGCAATGGTTAAGTGTAGGGGATTTGATAGGTGTGAAAACACCCATCCTTTTTACCACTTAATTACAATAATAACCGAGCCAAAACGTGTATTTTATGTCATTTATGTCGGAATTATGCGTGGTTTGTGTTTTTGCTGTAATTTAGGACGAAAAGGTGAAAAGTGGAGAAAACACGACATTCACGGGCTTTTATCGAAGAAAAAGACAAAAGACGAAGTCAAAAGATCAAGAGTGCAAAAAGAACGGAAGTCCAAGGCCTATTCTAAAGATTTATCGAAGAACAAGTCTAAAGACGGAAGTTTATTTAAGCCAAAGAACTCAAGTCTAATAAATGAAGAAATTATAAGACGAGTTTAAATTAATCCCGAGACAAAGTCGAAAAAGTCGAAGAACTTAAAAGACGAAAAGACGTGAAGAAAGAAAGAAAGAAAAGAGGAAGCCACCAACCACTCCCCTTTCCTATAAATACCCTTCATTTCACCACATGAAAGGGAGTTAGTCATTTTATGTTAGTTTTAGTTTTAGGAGTAGGAGTAGTTTAGTTTTAGTGAGAGAAAGTGACATTTTCTCTCACTAGAACTTTAATCTTTCATCTTTTATCTTTCTTGTTTTTAATCAAACCTTTACTTTTTAAGCTTGATCTTGTCTTAATCTTTATATTATTAATCTTTCTTGTTAATCTCAATCTTGCTTTCATCATCTTTTTCATCAAGTTCTTATTTAAAGTTTTGATTTTTTTAATTTTTCGTGATTTAAAGTTCATCTTTTTATGTTTTGATTTTAAAAGCTTGTTTATTGTAAGTTTGATAAGTTGTTTTAAGTGCTTATTTAATCAGCTTTTTGTTTGATTCGAGCTAGCTTAGGTAATAAGCTCAATTCCATAGCTTATTCATCTTGCTATATTTTCGGAACTAGGGATATCGGAAAGGGTTATAAACCCCTTTCCGATTTGTGCATTCCGAGCAGACTTCCACCCCTTCATTCCGATCGTATGATCGGAAAAGGGTTTCATGTATTCCGATTTGATGCTTATTTGCCCCAACATTCCGATCTTAGCTCTTTAAGTTTATTCCGATCTTGTCCTATTTGATATATTCCGATTAAAGCCATTTGCCCTATATTCCGATTAGTCTTTTTGTGTAACATTCCGATCAGCCTTTCCTTTCTGCGTTCCGATTTGGTCTTTTCATTTATTCCGATTGAATCCAACATTACAATATTCCGATCACCATGTTTCTTCCATATTCCGATCATGCTTGTTTTACACATTCCGATCGGATTCCAATTTGGATTCCGATCGGGTGTATTCCGATTGGAGGTTTTGTTTTGTTTAAATATTTTATTTTCGTTAAAATGTCAATTTTTCTCATTTTATTTTTAGTCCATTTTAATTTCGTTTTGAATTTTTATTTAATTGTCAATTTACTTTTCGCTAAGTTTTAATTTTACGTCATTTCAATTCTCGTCATTTACTTTTAAAGTTTTAAATATTGCACCGTTTACTTTCCAACTAGTTTTAATTTTAATTACTCGTCCTTTATTTTTAAGTCTTGCACATTTATTTTACCAAAACCAAAAATATTTGTTTCACCAAGAACAACTAATCTCACACAATTAACCGGAAATCAATTCGAGGAGATACCGAGAGACAAATCTAGAACCCATAGCAAAATCTCTACATTAAAATGGCGCGCTGCCGGCTCTTTTCGTGAGGATCTACGGTTTTTTGTGAGAGACGCGTTGGCTTTTGGGATCCGTTCACTTGTGAACGTTATTTTTCGTGTCCAAAAATTTTCAAAAATACAAAAACATTTGAATAATCATAAAAAGCATTTATTTTTCTAAGTTTTGCACCAAAAATATTCTTCTTGCTTATCTATCTTTCTTTATGGATTTTTATATCCATTGCGTCCGGTGTGGGAAACAATTATCTGGGAACAACTCTTGTCAATGGTGTACATGTGAGCGGTGTGGAAACGATCTCAACAATACAAAATTCCTATTCGGATTTTGTCCTTTGTGCAACTCAACTAATTCACTCTTTTTGAACCCACCTCCTCCTGTTCCCCCATGCATCTATTGTGGAAGCGATTCTCATTGGCATGTTTCGTGCCCGGTTCAATACCCGTATGGACACGGGCAAGAACCGGGGTACAATTATGAACATGATAATAGCTATCCACAAGAGGCACCCAGTTTTTCTCCATACCCATGGTGCTATATTTGTGGGGGCCCTCAAGATGCTTCTTTTTGTGATCCGTCGCAAATCTTTGAGAAAGTACCGTGCTATCATCCTAGTGTCTATAACCGTGAGCCCCCACATCACACCCTCAATCATCAATCCTCTCAGCAAACTAGTCTTGATCAACAACTCACTTCTTTGAATGACATTCTAGAAGGTATAGCTCAACTTCGAGCTGACTTACATCAGGAAAGGCAACCGTTGCTTGATGTGGACGAAACCTTGAAAACCACCGACACCTTTTTGAGCCAAGTTAGTCGTTTTCCCTTCTTTTCTACACCAAAATGTTTAATTACAGCGTGGGATAGAATCGGTGAAATTGAACATACTCGGGGCGATGAACAACAAAAGTTGCTGCATGAGCTTCTTAAAGATTTGGAGGTTATCAAGGAAGAGTTAGCCGACTACGTCACTCCTAACTGGACTCGTCCCATCTATTATGATGATGATGACGACGATTATGTCTACACTTTCAACCAATCTTCTGAAGTTGCTGCTCCTACTGTCGATGTTCCTACTTCATCTAAGGATCTAGATTCGTTGAATGAGCTTAGTGATGTTGGTCTTGACAAAGTATTGGATGATGAGGTTTGTGACTTACCTGCTATGGAGCCCGAGGACGACGTTGCTCTTACGGAAGAGGTCGATCCTAGTGATGACGATTTTTCTCCAAGCTATGAGAATTTCACCTTTGAAATTTCTCAATCTCCACCGGGAGATGCGGGCAATGACGATTTATTCTCTCCGGTTTACGAGAAGTTCACTGATGAACATGATCTTGTGGATGAGGTAGAAGACGTACTTCTTCGAGATAGATTATGGAAAGTGCACCTTCTTATTGCTCAAATCGAAGCGTTGACTTCTCCTCCTCTTTCAAAGTCTTTACCCCCATCTATTCCTCCCGTTGAAGATAATGACCCATTGCTGGAAGAAATCGACATCCACTCTATCCCTCCAGGTATTGATGATTCTGACACGGAGGGGGACATTATTTTTGATAATTTGCTGCAGGAAGATATTGTCCCAAGTCCCCCTCCCGAGCACCTTTCATCCTCCCCTTTAGCCTCTATCACGGAGGATGAGTGCTTTGACCCGGGAGGTGACATTGATTATGCTATGATTGATAACAATTCGGCTCTGCCGTTTGCTCAGCATCCATTGTCTTTGGTGGAGGACAATGTGCTTACTTTAACCACCCCACCTCCCGTGGATCTTGATTTCACATACTTTTCGTATGTCGAAAGGACCTTTCTCCCATACAAGACTTATCCCCCCGCCTCTCCTTTGTTGATGTCAACCGGGAACGAGGACAAGGTCTTTGATCCCGGTATCACATTCGAGGCTTCCCCATGGACCATTTAATTCGGGGACGAGTCAGGCTCGTGACTCGGTTAATATAAACAAGCTCTTTTTGGGAGGCAACCCAATTATCTATCTATTTTCACCATAAGTGTAGGGGGGAGCCCCGTGGTGTTTCTTGCTTTCTTTCTTATCATGTGCAGGGATTAGAGCTTCAAAGACACACTCTTGATGACTTTTGACGAACCGTGATTCCATGTTCCCTTCTTCCTGGTTCTATCCTAAACTCTTTTCGATTCACTATTTTATATTTCTCAATATTAAAATAGGAATCTCTTTAGTTGTCTTTTCTTTAGCGAGATTTAAACAACGTGCACAATGTCCTAAGTGTAGGGGAGTTTACTCCCACGTGCTTAAACATTGAGGACAATGTTTATATTAAGTGTAGGGGGGGAACTCTATCGAAGTTAAGTGGCCTTTTCCTTGTATTTGTCCTCATTTTAGACGGAAAATCGATTTTTGACATTTTTCAAAATTTTTAATCTATTTTGGCCTAGTTGTAGTTCCCTTTATTTTTGCTATTTTTCTCTTATTTTAATAAAATGGTTTTAACAAGTTTAGTTATCTTAGATATATTAGGCCCGTTGTGAATTTTTTGACTCAACCCGAGTTTACTTATTCAAGTTCACTCTAGCTAGTATTCTTAACCGTGTAGACCTTAATTGGTTTATTGGGCTAAGCATCCACGAGTCTCATTCCTTGAGATTTTAAATTGTGGAGAATGAGAAATGATAGAGTTGGTTACAAGTTTGGTATTCTTTCATTAACTTATGTGAGTTAATTATGATCTTTTTCTCCCCTCGCTTGTAAATAAATAAATGCAATAAGTAAGGTCGTACGATTTGAAAAGTTACTTAGCTTCTAGCCCAAGATCGTTTAAAAGTTGCTCGGTAATGATAAGAGTTCATAGCCAAGGCATAACTTATGAAGCGGGGCGCGAAGATTGGCGAGTCCGAAAAGGCCCTAACAAGGCATGAGGATTCAATTTTATTGCTGAAGATCCAAAGTGATGTGAAAAGCATTATTCCCAAAATCAATATGAAGGATCAAGACTCACGACGAAAAGCAATCAACTCCCATAAAGATCATGGAGAAGTCTATCCGAAAAGACCCTAACAAGGTATGAGGATAAATAGATCCAAGTCCGAAAAGGAGGCGGATCGTTGTATCTCAAAATCCCAATTAGAGATTGAAGAAATAATCATGAAGTCGTGGTCAACATTACTCGTCCTTTATTTTTAAGTCTTGCACATTTATTTTACCAAAACCAAAAATATTTGTTTCACCAAGAACAACTAATCTCACACAATTTACCGGAAATCAATTCGAGGAGATACCTAGAAAACGAACTTTTTCAACGAGTAAAATCTTTACATTAGGCATTTCATCCTTTTGTGAGGACTTTCCTTGGCGTTGGCATGAGTCACATGACTTGATAAGTGCATGTGCATCTCAGTAAATTGTAGGCCAAAAGAATCCGACATCAAACACTTTCTTAGCCGTGAGATTAGCACCGTGATGACCTCCCGTAGGGCCTTCATGACAAGCTCTAAGGATGTTAGTAGCTTCAGTGCCAAAAATACAACGTCTAATGATTTGATCCGCACAAACTCGAAAGATATAAGGGTCGTCCCAAAAGTAGAACTTGACGTCACGAAAGAATTTTTGCTTTTGTTGTGTCGTCATACCCTTGATTATGAAATTCCCCGCATGGTAATTTGCAATGTCTGCAAAACATGGGGTAGATGAGTCATCCTTGAAATTCACTACACCAAGTGTCTCGAGAGGAAATGTTTCAGTGATTTCCTTGTTCTCATGCACACTTTGGTGAGGATATTCCAAACGAGTGAGATGATTGGTCGCAAGATTCTCGGCTCCTTTTTTGTCAAGTATGGTGACATCAAATTCTTGTAGGAGGAGAATCCAACGAATCAATCTCGGTTTTGCATCAAGTTTAGAGAAGAGGAACTTGATAGCCGAATGGTTCGTATACACTATGCTTTTGGTCAAAACGAGATAAGGTCGGAATTTCTCAAAAGCATACACCACGACAAGTAATTCTTTTTCCGTTGTGGCGTATTTCATTTGAGCCTCGGTCATCATTTTGATAACATAGTGGATATGAAAGAAGTGTATTGCATGACGTTGCCCTAAAACGGCCCCAATAGCGTAATCACTAGCATCACACATTAGCTCAAAGGGGATATTCCAATTTGGACAACAAGAATGGGAGCTTCGGTAAGTTTCCTTTACAAAGTTTCAAAAGCTCGAACACAATCTTCGGAAAAGACGAAAGGAGCATCTTTCTTGAGAAGGTGTGTCATGGGTCGAGATATTTTTGAAAAGTCTTTGATGAGTCGACGTTAAAAGCCCGCGTGGCCTTGGAAACTCCTAACTCCCTTAACGATTTTGGGATGGGCTAATTTGGCGATGACGTCTATCTTAGCTTTATCTAACTCAATCCCCGCTTTCGAGACCATGTGCCCTAAGACGATTCCCTCATTACACATAAAATGACATTTTTCCCAATTGAGCACAAGGCTGGTTTCCTCACAACGTTTCAACATTTTTTCTAAGTTGCCTAAACACGAAGTGAATGAATCACCAAACACCGAAAAGTCATCCATGAAGACTTCCATCGTCTTCTCGATCATATCATGAAAAATAGCCATCATGCACCTTTGAAAGGTTCCCGATGCATTGCAAAGTCCGAATGGAATTCTACGATAAGCAAACGTTCCATATGGATACGTAAACATATTTTTTTCTTGATCACGAGGATCGATGGGGGTTTGAAAGTAAATTGAAAAACCATATAAAAAGCAATAGAAATCGTTTCTCGCAAGACACTCCAACATTTGATCCATGAAGGGTAAAGGAAAATGGTCTTTTTGAGCGGCGTCACTAAGTTTACGATAATCGATGCACACTCTCCAACCGGTCACAACACGAGTGGGAATTAACTCATTGTCATCATTGGGCACAACGGTCATCCCTCTCCTTTTAGGGACAAAATGGAATGGGCTCACCCAAGGGCTATCAGATATGGGGTAAATAATTCCCGCGTCAAGAAGTTTTAAGACTTCCTTTTTTATGACATCGTGAATTTTGGGGTTTACTCTTCTTTGACATTGAATTGCGGGCTTGTAGTCCTCCTCCATTAAAATCTTGTGTGTACAAAATTTTGGGTCAATACCCTTAATGTCGGAAAGTTTCCACGCAATTTCCCTTTTGTGAGCTTTCAAGATTTTCAAAAGTGAGGCCTTTTCATCATTGGAAAGATCCGTCTCAATAATAACCGGCAACTTGTCAACACCTTCCAAGAATGCTTATTCGAGGTGAGGTGGAAGATCTTTCAATTCAAGGATTGGTGGATCCTCGATTGAAGATTTTGGTTCAACACTCATAATTTCCATCGGCGGAAAATATGGTAGAATTTGATTGAGAATATCCTCACTAATCGTCACCTCATCTTCATTGTCGTTTTCATTAAAAATAAAATCGCCTCCTTGGAATGGAGTGAGATTTGGTGTAGAATTAGTAAGGATTGGATCCAAAATAGTGGGATTGCCACAAATCGAACTATCAGAAAAACTTAACACTTCTTGTGTAAACTCATCGCAAACTACATCGACTAAGTCAACGTGGTTACAGTAGCGATTGCATAAACACGAGAAGGTGTAGAGTTTTGAGTAGCGTTTATAACAAGTTCCTCCCCGTTGAATCGCCAGGTGATTTTTCTAGCATGCACATCAATGATCGATTTCGAGGTATCTAAAAATGGATGCCCTAAAGAGGAACTTGAGGATCCATGGGAATGTCTACCACGATAAAGTCAACCGGATAGTAGAACTTCCCAACTTTTACAAAAACGTCTTCAGCCATTCCACATGCGAGAATCGTAGAATGATCGGCCATCTCGATAGACATTTTTGAAGGAACAAGATCCGGAATTGAAAGCGATTTCCACACGGAAAAAGATATCAAATTAATGCTATCGTCAACATCAGCCAAGGCGAGGCATCCTTCCATATCTTGAATATCTCATGGAATGAGAAACTTGCCGGGATCACCAACTTTTTCTGGTATTCGGTTAAAAAAAACCGAAGAACAATTAGATAGCTTTAAAAGCTTCTCCTTATCGTTCATTATACTTTTAATAGTGGAGGCAAATCGAGGCATGTACAATAAGGCATCGACTAAACTTATGTCGAAATAAACCTTACGAAACATTTTAATGAAAAGCTCGATTTATTGATTGTTACGTTCATGCAATTTCTCCTTGTTTCGTCTCGATGGGTTAGGTAAAGGTGGTCTGGGTTGAGGCATAGGCAATGGCCTTGGAATATCAGGTTCCAAAATAGGTAAAGGCTCGACCGTAGGTGTGGATTGAGCGGTACTTCGTGGGATACATATATGCTCCTTTTCTACCATCACCTTGGGTTCTTTCTCGATTTCCTTCTCCTTAGAAGTACTAGCATGAGAATTTTCCTCTTTGAAAGTCTTACCACTGCGTGTAGTAATAACCTTCATTTATCCCTTCGGGTTTGCAATGGTATCACTTGGAAGACCACCCGAAAACGAGGGTTTACACATTATAGTCTCAAACATACTTGCGATTCTTTCTTCAAATTTAGATTGCCTTTTACCCGCCTTAAGCATCTCTTGCTTAATTTCATGTTGGCCTTGCTCCATCTTTTGTTGATTTTGTTGAAGCCTTTGCATATTATTTTCCATTTTATTAGCATGAGTCTTAAGTTCATTTGAAAGCTTGTTTTTTAGCTCATTTTTCAACTCGGATCTTAGGCTAATCATCTCCCTTTGCATGTTATCAAATTTAGCGTCATTTGCCTTTGCATAATCCATGAATACATTTGGAAGATTTTTAGTCTAACACCCCCACAAATGCTATGCGCAGCGGAACTACAACATTTGGGTGCTAGGCAGTTATCATCGCACACAAGATATATCAAACGACTCAAAGAGACGTAAAAGTTTTAACATAAATTAAGCATTGTTAAAAACATACATGTCTACGTTTTTCCAAACCCAAGATGATACAACACAGAGTTAGCGTTTTGGTCCCCACGAATCTCAACCCCAAAAGATACAATTTTGCTAACATGACAGAAAATTTAAAATGTTCAAGTTAAATATGGGTGGAAAAACAAGTAGATGCCAAGCCACATACAACTCCCATCCAATGCATGCTCCATGCCATACTTCATCGGTTACCTGAAACACATGATAAATTGGGTCAACAAATAATGTTGAGTGAAATTCATAGGTTTTATAATCTCATTTTGAACATATGTGTTATAAAAATCATTCACGATCATTTATAGAATTGTCGATCAAACAATCTATTTTCAAGGTTATGACAATTGTGTTTAAGCTCATGACACTAATCCGTTAACTCAATCACCCGCGTAATAATTACCGGCGTGATTAAGATGAAACCATTGCCCCTTTAAAGGCATCAGTTGCAATTATACCTTATCTCTTATCACAAGTTATCCGTCCGCAGGGGGTACTCAACGTACTAGCCCTCGTCTCGGATAGGATCGTAAACCCCATAGTACTATCAATTGTATAAGCGGCTATTTTCAATCCACACAAGGATTAAACAATAGTTAATAGTTCTTGAATATAGGGTCTTTTGCAACTAGGTACTCAACATAATTTAAGGCAACATTCGGGTCCAACAATCATTCATGACATATGTTCATTTTAGAAAACTAGCATGCATTTCTATCGCGGGTAAAAACAATTTAAAATAGTAATAAGCGAGGCTACAAATTCACACCTTATGTATATAGAGTAGTCGACGATTTCGAGTGACGATCACTGACGATGATGAGGATGCCCGAGGTTTTCAACACCTAACAAATAATAACGCGTAATGAGTAAATATCATTTATAAACTTTAAGTACTGTATAATATATACATATTAGTCAATTTTGATAATTACAAACTCACTCCAAAACCAAATGAATAATTGTTACTAGTTTTATACTATTCATCTACGTTATTAACGTTATTACCCTTTTTAAGTTTTTCGCCGATACTTACCAAAAGTATGGGCTGTTTTCCTAGACTTATACCCTTTTATAAAATTTGGGAAAATTCTCAAAAATACCTTAAGACCTGTAGAAAACCCATTTTTAATCCCATTAAAAGTTTTCACTTTTATGACCCGTTACTCAACACATTACTAAACATACGTTTTTCGGACTGATTTTGCACATTGACCATGTTGGACTTGTTTGACCCATTTAAAATATACCATTGACCCATTTGACACATAAGTCTAATAATAGACTCACAAATGCAGGTTTGAGACCAAAAATAAACCTTTAATCATCTACCAAACTATATCTATGGTCCCCGGGATTTGACCCAAAACCAAACATAATTTCGGATTATGTAGGTTCTCATCTCCCGGTACACGTATTTTCAAAACATCATAACTTTTGACTCGTTAGGATTCGTAAGCTCTATCTTATACCAAATCGAAGCTAAGACGACGCTCTACATCTATATCCTAGTCTCATGACCTGTTTACAAAATCAAGTTTATGAAAACAAGCCTAAACAATCTGCCTAAATTTACCCTTCTCAAAATCAACCCAACACTCGTTTCCAAACCATTTTATCAACACCTAACCTCAACTTAATCACTCCTAACCATTACTAATCATCCTAATCAGTACTTAACCCCTAAAATACCAAATCCATCCTAAAACCCATTCACCAAATTAAACATGCAATGAGGTTTACCCATTCTAAAACATCTAAAAACATGAATTAAACATAAAACCCATAAGTAAAACATCAACACCATGATCCACCAAACACCCCTATTTGGCCGTGGGGTGTGGGTGATCAAAACACCCCAACCAAATTGATTTTGGTTGGTTTGTTGGATGATTATCCATCTACTATACCCCAATTAAACATGCATGAACTCAATTAATATCAAAACAAATTTTTGAAAAACCTGTTTGATTCTTGAAAAATTTTATGAATGCATGTTGGATTAAAGCATATCAAAACACTTGGAATGATTAAACTAGATGTTGTCTAACCTTGGTTTTAATTAAAACAAGCTAAAAAAAATGTGGTGGTGGTATGGTGGTGTTTGGCCGTCGGCCTAAAGAGAGAAAAAAGAGAGAGAGAGTGAAGAAAATTTTTAGTGTGTGTTGTGTTGTGTGTGTTGTGTTGTTTCCCTTTTGTAAAATTTGGAGGGCCTTGGGTGCAATAATAGCATTATTTTGCCCTTGAATGAAAATGACCTCAATTGTTTGCGGGAATGACTCACTAGTCGACTTAGAAAATTTTGCGGGAGTCGGGGGTCATCCCGAACACTCCAAAATACTTTTAGGACAATTTAAATGTACCCGGAAAGCAATAAAACGCACCCGACTCGACTTAACACGAACCGAAAGTAAAATCCTCGAAAAATTATAATATCGATAAAACGACAATAAACATAGAAATTTGGGCATCCATCGGGATCGTAGTCGTCATCGTTCTTCTTAAATCGTCAATCGTCAAGATTACGACCTCAAACATTGGTTTCAACCAAAACGATAAAATATATAGTAAATAAAATTCCTTAAAAATTTCAAAAATAAGCGTAATTCAGGGTAAGATAAGTGACCTCGGTTTCTGGGTATCACATTTAGTGTGAGCATTTTGTAGGTCCACGATTTCGTAAGATTGTACGAGTGTTGTAATGATCTAAAAGAGAAAGGGAGAGATGAAGATCTAGAGATGAACTAGAAAGAGAAAGGAGAGGAAAGGAGAGGTAGAGAGAGAAAGTAATATTAGATTTAATGAATGTAACCAACAACTAATGACCAACCCCTCCTAACATGCTAGGAGGGGATATATATAACCCACCCTACATGTGGGCTTTATGGGTTATATGTTTACATATTAGATCACGAGTCCATACTTCGTATATATCGTTGGAGTGACCGATCCTTTCTAAATACGTAAAAGCGTATTTCTAACAATCTCCCCCTAAGGGAGGTCACTCCAAGTTACAATGTGCTAAATATTCTATAGCTCGTGATCTATGCTAACAATGACGTGACCGAGACTTTCTTTGGAAAAATGTATTTCCAACAATCTCCCCCTAAGGGAGGTCACACCATTTTACAAAATCTTAAACCTATCATACTATGCTTGAGTCTTCGATCTTGTTCTTGTGAATATGCAGATGAGATCTTTGACTTTAGTCTTGAGCTTGTTTCCTTGCCTTGACCTTGTGCATTTATCACTTGTGAAATTTGCCTCCTCGTGACTTCATTTTTCACATACTTACACCTTTATAAATTCTTGAAATATTCAGTTTTTGATACAACGGAAGACTTGACTTTTAGGCTTTCTTGAATTTGTTGAAGTATTAAGTTCATACAGTATAAGCATGCGTTGATGACTTCTTCTGGATTTTACACCGCAATGCCACCTTCTTGTTACGCTGCATAAGACAGTTAGCAACAAAACATATGCATGGATGAAATGGCCTTAAACATTTCATTCTAGTTCGGTAGCATTTTACTTCCGATCGGGAAGACCGTTGGCCGATATAAAATATCTTACTTGTGACAAGTAGTTTCAATTAAGAACCTCCTTGACAAGATTTCGCGGGTATACCCGTTCTCTTTACTCGACCGTCCAAAGCTGACTGCGAACGTAAAGAGTGAATCATGTGGATAATATTATCCGCATGATTTGAAGCCGTCAATTCATGTTCCTCGAACAAGTGAAATTCAATTAAGAACCGCACCATCGTTGCTTTCCAGTTGTCACGAGCTTGATTCATATAGAATCTTGCAAGTTACCTACCAAGTGCTGTTAGAGGTTAACACTAGAAGGATTTCCACTCATCACTGTGAACACTAAGGTATCACTCTGAGTGTTCTGGAAAGATCACTAAGATATTGCGTATAGGCCCGGAACGTGTTTAAATTCAGTTAATAATTAAACCACTGTTGCTTTCCAGTTATCACAAGCTTGATTCATAAAGAATCGCACAAGTCACCTACCATGATCTTTTTGATATTCTCTCAAGAAGGATTTCCATCTTCATTGTAAATACTTTCGTATTACTCGGATGTTCAGGCAAGATCATAAAGATTTTGCATAGGACTCTTAAGATCTTTCTTACTTTAGTGTGTGAAGAAGCAAGGAATTATGAAAGTTTGTCCTAATGAGATATTTGATGATCTCAAATGGCTCTAGACTCGATCGTGCATTTTGGATTTTAGTGATCGGAGGCTGGAGAGGAGTGCCACCATTTCAATACCAATTTATTCGGAGTGAATAAATCAATAGATAATGCGTTGTCTCCGTATGATTAAAACAAATATCTTTTAAGAGATATCTGAGTTAGCTGGGATGGGTTGTGCATTGCATCACTGGGTCCATGATGTCTTATCTTCAATATCAAGCATCATTAAAAATGATCTCAATAGCATATGTATTGACCCGGTTTCTGCCTAAGGTTGTAAGGAGGGCTTCTTTCTTTAGACCCTTTATTTTTACAATTCTTTTTCATTCTTCAACCCCTTCAATGCTTAGCAATACGTCATAACTAGCACCTTGTTGTGATTGTTCCAGTGCTAACTTAAGTACTTGGTCGGCATTCAGCTATGTTCACAATCTTTCTCCATCTTTCCTAAGGACTACTATTTCTAGCTATGGAATGTCCTTGTGAAGATTCCTCCAGTTTTGGAAGAATCATTGGACTTAACCTATCCTATCATCCTTATGTCACCACAGTCTTCATCGTCGTGAAATAAATGGGTTGTGGGTAAGTATAAATCACCATGAAATCCATTTTGAATTGCAAATCCATTTTGCTCCCCCTTAACATATGCTATGATATTTGAAAACATTTCGCACATGTCGGATGAGCCATCACGTTAAGTCAAACCATTTTTGATTAATCATTTCCCATATTAAATCACATTTTCTCCCCCATATTAATAATATTAACCCAATCGATGTTTTTAATATCAATTGATTTAATAGTATTTTATGAAAATTTGGGAAGAAAAATGCAAATCCAATTATCTTCATGGTTTACACAAGCTCCCCCCCTCAAATTAATAAGGGTGTACTTGAAACGTAAAGTAAATACCTTTTAAACATAAGTGTAAGGTATTTATCACGTGCAAAGATCATATGTGATAATGTATTCACAAGATTAGAAATTTACAAGGTTGGACCTAAATGACGGAGAACATCATATGATAGAATCACATGGTTCTTGTTCACGAATGTTGGTCGTCTCGTCACGTTTGAAGTTATCTCTTGAGACCATGTGTACGATTATATCGTTGTCTTGAAACCAATTAGTGACCTTGGCACTTTTGGCATCAAAGATTCTGAATGCCAGACAGTTTCTCCCCCTCAATTGTTGACCCGTGTTCTATTGAAAGAGCTGTAGTCGCCGTTTGAGTAGTCGCCGTTTGAAAACCAATTACTTGAGCTTAAGAGGTTGAATATCTTACAAAACGAGCTCAAGTCCGAGAAGTTGTAAACTTCCCGTTGTGAGGATAAGTTTATCATCGGCGATTAACTTTCCTTTTAACTGAAGAACGAGTACTAAGTTGACATTTACTTAGAAGTCGTTTTCATGAGCTTGAAAAACTTTTGAATGTTTTAACGTAAAGCTCATGACCGAGAAAGATGAATTTCCCGTTATGAGGAAAAGTTTTCTTATTTAAAAGATACACTTTCCTTTCTGAGCTTAAAACTTGGAATGTTCTAATACAAGCTCATGACCGAGAAAAATTAATTTCCCATTTCGAGGATAAGTTATCATTAAAGATAAGCTTTCCTAAAATTGAAGTCCGAGTTACAGTTTGATATTTAACTGTAAGTCATAGTGCATGAGCTTAAAAACTTCGAATGTTTTTAATATTAGCTCATGCCCGAGAAAAATTAATTTCTCGTTGTAAGGATAAGTTTATCATCGGCGATAAACTTTCCTTTCTTTGATGTTCGGGGCATAATCTAAATTATGATTATATGCCATTTACACGAGCTAAAAAAAACCTTTGAATAGTTTTAATGTAAGCTCGTGTCCGAGAAAATTTAATTTCTCGTTAATGAGGATAAGTTTATCATCAGCGATAAACTTTCCTTTCTTTGAAGCTTGGGTTACAATCTGTCATGTGACTACAAACCGTTGTGCATGAGCTTAAAAACTTCGAATGTTTTTAATATAAGCTCATGCCCGAGAAAAATTAATTTCTCGTTGTAAGGATAAGTTATCATTTGCGATAAACATTCCTTTATTTGAAATCCGCGTCATCGTCTGTCATTTAACGAGGAGCCATGTACACGAGCTTAAACCTTTGAATGGTTTTAGGATAAGCTCGTGTCCGAGAAAACTTAATTTCTCGTTTGTGAGGATAAGTTTATCATCGGCGATAAACTTTCCTTTATTTGAAGATCAGGTCATCGTCTGATATTTAATGATGAGCCATATAGACGAGATTAAAACTTTGAATTGTTTTAATGTAAGCTCGCGTCCGAGAAAATTTAATTTCTCGTTTTGAGGGTAAGTTATCGTTGACGAGATAAACTTCCCTTTCTTTAAAGTTCGGGTCACAGACTGTGATTTGATTGTGAGCCATATACACGAGCTTAAAAACCGTTGAATAGTTTTAATTTTAGCTCGTGTCCGAGAAAAATTAATTTCTCGTTTGTGAGGATAAGTTTATCATCGGCGATAAACTTTCCTTTCTTTGATGAACGGGTCACAGACTGTGATTTGTCTATAAGCCTTATACACGAGCTTAATTGCAAATCCCCTGAGACACTTGTTTCTTAGATATCAACTTCTTCAGCAACCAAACTCTGAGAGTGTCCTTAGTTATACGGTATACAAAGATTGGACCGCTGTATTATTGTTGAACATGGACTTTGGTACCTGCATTCTCATTAGGAGTTTGTATGCTTTCATGTGGGTTAGCGATATCTATCTTAGAACCATGCGGGGATTCACAAATTTCCTTTCTTGTGCCAGAGGTGACCTGAGGAGATGATTCATTTGTCTTAGCTGGCAAATGTTTCCTTTTATAGAAAACCTTAAGTTCAGGCTTAAGTGATGTATCATCCTTTTCAATTTCCTCCCTAGTGGTCTTAGTAGAATCAGAGACTATCCTGGTTAAAGGGCACTTGTTTCCTACAAGAGTGAAAGTTCTACCAGTTGGGCGCCATATTTTATCAATGGGTTTGATTTTAGCTACCCATTGGGATTTAAGTCTAGCACAGGAGTTCACCTCATTAAGTAATTTCTTGACATAAGAATCATGATTGGCTTTAAAAACACATTTCCTACATGTTTTACAAGTAGCATATTTAATGTCCGAGTAAGATCTAGAATTCCTAGATGATTGATTGATGCTCCTAGGATATGACATGCTACGATTAGCAGTGTTGGGTAATCTAGAAGGCATCTGACTAGGTTTAAAATTCCTATCTCTTTCTTGTGTCTTTTAAATAGCTTCCCTTAGACCAAATTTATGGCAAACATCATTTGAACTAGTTCGAGACATGTTCTTTGGACTATGTCTTGGGAGACTAGATACAATCATGTGATTAGGTCTTGTAAAAGCTGTTTTAGTCACAGTGGGCCTAGATGATGGAGTGACTGGTCTAGAAAGATGAACCATATCAACTTGGGAGGCAAACCACGGTCTCGAGGATTTTGGTCACTCGGATCTAAATGTAGTCGGTTGTCTAACAGAATAAATTTGAGGCGGTTTCCCCAAGATTGATGGTTTTTCAAGCTTAGTATCCACACTAGATCCTTTAGTTTTTCTTAATTCGTTTTTCAATGCAGATATAGCAAAGACCTTTTCCTGTACTTGAGCCTTTAAAGTCTCATTATCTTTGAGAAATTCATCTTGGGATGCCAACTTAGATTCTAGCAACTTAATTTGTTTCAAAAGATTATACTTTTCAGCTTTAGAATCTAGAACTTTTTGATCCAATTTTCGTTCAAGAACAACGTTTGACTTTTCAAGTTTTTCAAAATATGTTTCAAATTTGTTTGTTTTCTTCGAAAATTCAAGCTTGGCATCCTCAAGATCTTTTGATTGCTGAGCTACGATCGTTTCGAGCTCTTTAATCCTAGAATCAAAATTATTTAAAGAAGCAGTCATAAAGCACTTATCATGATGTATAGCATTTTGAACACTTTCTCCCCCATTATGACCCACATCAGATGAATCAGAAGTGGTATCACTATCACTCTTTTTCATCCCATGTTTGGCATAATTAGGTTCAGAATGCTCAACATGCTGTATAGTGTTGAAACTTGGCACCTGAGCAGTTGGTGCTTGTGACTTGCTGCTTGCTTCATGCTTTCCTCCTGATTCGTTGCCATTGCTTACCGTGACGACCAAATTGGCACCTATTTCTTGCACCGGGCAGATCTGATCATCTTTTGACGACATCTTGAAGCGTCTCTCATGTTGATGAGGTATTGTTGCATGCAATGGTTTAGATGAATCCTTGATTCTTTGAATTTGACCCTTTTTCAACCGTATCTCGTTGTAATTAACTAACCTTACCTCAATACACTTCTCAAGTATATTGATGTGACTGAGTAAACCACTTTTAAAGGTTTTAGTCTGGAAACCCGTATGCAAGTTGAAAATCTGGTAAAGGATTGGATTCGAATAGTCAAAAGGAGGTTCCATTGTTGAGGCAAATAATCCCTTAAACTGTTTGCGAAGGATTTCTAGACATATCTTCGCTTTAACCTCAAGAAGAGTCTCTCTTTCAAATTGCAACTGTAACTCATCCAAATTGTTGAAAATCTTCTCTTTGAAATTATCCACTTTGCCAAAGAACATTTGAACTAAGGCTGGAAGTTCAGTCATGTTGTGCGGATAGAGAATTGCAAGGTGTGTCTTGAGCTCGTGAAAGATTTCCAATGTTTTTTGATGCAATTTAATTTCTTTGAGTTGCATGTGTTGCAGTTCTCCCTCGTGAAATGTCGAATTCAATGATTCTATTGAATTTTGATGAAAGATAATTGTGGTCGTGGTTGATTTCGGGATTTTACAATTCGTGAAGAAACTTAGAAATTGAAATTCACTGGATATGACAAAACCAACAAAAGATCTGTAACAAGCTGTAATTCGTTTTCGTAAAGAAAAAACGTTTACTTGTCACCTTGTCTCATAGTTTTTTCTGTGTCGAAGCCCGAATAAAAATCAACTAATATATCTTTATGCCCCCAATATTCGGAAATATAACTTTTCAAGAAAAAAAATATTATATTTTAGTTAAAGAAGAAAAATAAACGTGTATACCCACTTGAACTTTGGGCTTAGTCAAAAAACGTGTATACCAGCCTAGTAAAAAACGTGTATACAAACTCTTTATACTCGTCTCTTTTGCACAATAAACAGCCACAAGCTTTGTCACCACACACGTGGCTAAGACACACTCAAAGAAAACGTCCTATTTAACCCCTAATTTATCTCCTTGCAAATAAAACACAAAACCTAATCTCACATTGTAAACTCCGTCCCTTTTCTCTGCCCCATATTTCTTTCACAAATACTAACCTAATATTACTCACAAAAACTAATCTCTCAGCCTCTTTTGTTATCTCAAACCAAGAAATCTGATCCAACTTACAATATCACTAGAAGAAATTAACCCACCCAATATAATCAAACAACACTAAACTCTCCATCAAATTCACGATCTTGAATTAATTTCGATTTAAACTCAAATCTTATGAACCCGATGATCTTTATGCATGTGGAGCTTTCAAACCATATAGAGACGAGATGGACGCATCATCAAGATCATTTAATGGTCTCGGGTAGGTTTTTATTTTATAGTTTTATGTTCGTGTTGATCGAGGATGTTTTTCTGTAACGGAGATCTTTTTGTTGTTGTCATGGGTTCGAGTCGAGTCTTGGTGTGTCTGTCTGGTGTGTCAGTTTGGTTTGTCAATTTGATTGTGAGTCGAGTGTTTGTGAGTCTTGTGGGTGTCTCGGTTGAGTGTAAAAAAAATAAGAGTGTTTGTGGGTGTCTAGGTTGAGTGTGAGTGTGTGGGTGTGGGGATTTCGAGAGTCGTTGGGATGAGTTGTGTTCAGTCGATTGTCTTGTTGAGTGAGGGTTTTGTTGAAGAGAGTGTTGTGTGGAGTCTGTTGTGTTGGATTCGAGAATGTTTGACTTGTTTGGTTAAGTTTGTTTGTTTAGTCGTCTGTTGGTTTGTGTATGTGTCAGGACTCGGTTTTGGTCGAGTCTGGTGTCTGTCGAGTCTTGTTGGTTTGACCGAGAGTCGTTGATTGTTGAGTTGAGGGTGTATTGGGTTCGTTGGAGGATGAGTCGAGAGTTCGAGAATGGGTTTGTCGAGATTTCGAGTGTAGGTTTGTCGAGAGTTCGAGAATGGGTCGAGTCTTCAAAATAAATCTTTGTTGATTTCAAAATGTGTCGGTGTTTGAGATTGTGTTGTTGGTGTGGGAGTCCAGTCATGGTTTTGAGTGAGTGTTGTGAAAGAGTATAGTCTTCGGATAAAAATCTCACAAAAACAACACTTCTTCGCAATAATAGCAATATTCGGAATAACTGATCTTCGGATAAAATGTCTTCAGATAAATTGAAAATGATTGTATTCTTCATATAAAATGTATATGAATTCGTCGGATGAAATATGTGTGACCTCTTCTGAATAATACTACTTCTTTTGAATAATACAACTTTTTCTGAATAATGTGACTTTTTCCGAATAATTTAGATCTTCGGATAAATGTTGTGAATTCTGAATAATACAGATATTCAGATAGACACTGATTCTTCGGATATAATATGAACCTTCGGATAAAATGGACAAGTTTCCGAATAATAATATTCGGAATAAATGAGATATTCGGATTAATGACTGATTTCGGATAAATGACGATTTCGGAATAAACCACATTCTTCGGATAAATGATGAATTATTCAGATAAATTGCAATTGGGACATTCGGATAAAATGCAGTAATTCGGATAATTGGCACTATTTCGGGTAGGGGTGGCAATGTTTGACCCGACACGAAACCCGACCTAAAACCGACACGAAAATTAACAGGTTCGGGTTGAATATATTGAATCTTAGGTCAGGTTTGGGTCGGCCTATCTGACCCATTTATTAAACAAGTTAGGTTTCGGTTGGAAAAAAATTAAGCAGGTCGACCCGACAACCTGTTTAAGATTTTTTTCCTTATATTAAAAATGATTAATATTTTACCATACGTGTTAACTAGGTTAAACAGACCGAACATAAACACATTTAACATGTTTAACACGTGTAATGTGCCTACTTTTATATATAAAACTTGTTAAATGGATTGATTAATATATAAACTCGTTTAACCTATTCAACATATTTAACGTCAACCCAGATATATACATGGGTTAAATGGGTTAGGTTCGGGTTATGGGTAAACGGGTTAGGGTTGATATAACTGACCCGATTATTTAAATGGGTTAGGTTTGGGTTGGGATTTTCTGCCCCCGCCAACCTGAAAACCCGAACCCGCTAACCCGAACCCGACACGAATTGCCACCCCTAATTTCGGGAAACTAAAACCTTTTGCGAAATCAGTTCTTCGGATAATCACTTAAGTCCAAAAAAATATTCTTGAAACTTCAACAATTGTAGATCGAACAATAAAAACAATCCCGTAACCCAAAAATTACCCCCAAAACACCAAAAATTTTTGTGATTTCTACCATAATAATTAAACCTAATGATTTTTGTACAAATTTAAACCATAAAATCACAAAAAAAAATTAAGATTTGAGATTAATTAAATCAAAACCCACCAAAATCAATCAAAACAAACACAAGAACAATCAATCAAACCATAGCTCTTGATACCAATTGTAGGTCCACGATTTCTTAAGATTTCACAAGTGTTGTTATGATCTAAAAGAGAGAGGGAGAGATGAAGATCTAGAGATGAACTAGAGAGAGAAAGGAGAAGAAAGGAGATGTAGAGAGAGAAAGTAGTATTAGATTTAATGAATGTAACCAACAACTAATGACCAACCCCCTAACATGCTAAGAGGGGGTATATATATCCCACCCTACATATGGGCTTTATGGGTTATATGTTTATATATTAGATCACGAGCCCATACTTCGTATATATCGTTGGAGTGACCGATCCTTTCTAAATACGTAAAAACGTATTTCCAACATATTTTGAAAACCTTGATTCGTATTTTGAAAATCACGATTTGGATTTTGGTTTTGCACTTGACCATTGTTCCCACCATTGTTGTTGTAATTACCCTTGTTATAATTTCTTTTATTCATTTGGTAACCACCACCTTGATTATTGTTTCGATAGTTATTAGCATTTTGATTTTGTAGAGCTTTATTTGGGCGGAAACCTTGGCCGTTTTGGTTGTAAGTTCTCGTGGCCACATAGTCACTGGATGTGTTACCATCCGCGGTAATGCACTCTGAAAAATCATGAGCTCCACCACAAGATATACAACTTTTCTCAACCGCTTTAACCGAAGCGGAGCTTAATGCATCTTGTGCTTTCCAATGACTCATAAGAGACGAAAATCTATCGAAAAACCTATTTTCCTCATTTGCTTCATCTTGCAAGGCATTCATATTACGAGATGACGATGACGAACCCATAGTGGAAACACTCGGTCTGTTACGAGGGTTATAAATCTTAGATCTATTCTCAATTATCGTTAAAGCCTCATCGGTCGTTTGCACAAAAAATTACCACCCACGACGGCATTCAAGTAATCTCGTTCATGATCATTAAGCCCATTATAAAAGGTATCAATTTGATGCAATTTGGAAAAATCATGGTGTGGACATTCACGTAACATTTCTTTAAACCTTTCCCAAGCCATTGAAAAACTTTCATTTGGTTTTTCTATAAATCTTGAAATCTCGTTTTTCAAATGTGTAGTCTTAGATGGCGGAAAAAATTGGTTCACAAATTTAGACACGAGATCCTTCCACATCAATATGGAATTTGGTGGTTCTTTCTCGAGCCAAATTTTGGTGAGCCCATCTAAAGAGTACAGAAAAAGCATCATCTTAATGGCATCGTGTGGAACAGCCTTAAACTTGCTTGTAGCGGTGAGACAGTTAAAATTCCGAATGTGATAATGAGGGTTGTCTTTTTCATGTCCGCGAAACTTGTTGTCTTGGAGCATAGACATTAAACCCGTCTTTATCTCAAAATTCCCTGCAAGGATAGTGGGAATCAGAATCGCTTCTCCAAAACCCTTGGTGGGTGCTTGAAGTAACTCCATCATAGTACGATAAGCCATGGAAGCTTCTTTTCCTACAATGGGTTCGACAATTAGAGATTCTTCAATAGGAGGAGTTGGTGTCCCTTCCTTTCGATTTCAACGTTTACGTGCACGTTTTGCTTGTGAACGAGTTAGCATAAACCTAACGTAGAACGTTGGGGTGAGCAAAGAAGATTCTTTTGGGGTTTTTGTGAATTTTCAATTTTTTGTGTTTTTGATTTTTTTTTAATTTTTTTTTTGAATTTTCTTGTGAATTACGTTGACACAAATCTACAAAATCTCTCCTCGAATCAAACTTATGATTAGAGAAGCCTCAAGGAATGAAACGATCACGTGAAGTGAAAGCCTTCGATGACTTGAAAACGTTGGTGGAACACCAAAACGTTTAGAAGGGTTCAATAATTTAAAACCAAGCAAATATATATAATACGTACATAATACTTTGGTTGAAAAACCCTTAATTATCCCTCACTTCTAAGTACATACAAGCAAGCGAAGGAAACGAGCCGGTGCGAAGCACTTAAGAGCCTTTTTTCCTTTAGGTCGTACAAATATAACCGCCTTATACCCACCTTATAGTTTGCACTTATCGAGTTTAAGCTTCTTTAAAGTATTTATCTATTTTTCCCTTTTTCTTGTTTAATTTCGATACACTCACTAACAACCGGAAAGCTTGCTAACGAGGTGTGATTTCTCGCGTATTTGGAGATACTTTGAATTTATTGTGATACGTATACAACATAGTAATAATATTCACAAAGAAAACGAACAACAATAATACATATGATTAGAGTTCTAATCACACAAATAATATTTTTGGTTAATATTAAAAACAAAAATTTCCAAATTTAAGCACAACACATCTCCACGGCAGCGGCACCAAAATGATTGTAGTAAAAATACGCTTTTAGGAAAAAGACGTATATATGGTAAGTATTAAGTAAATTGATTTAGGAAAATCAATTACTAATGACCCAAATAAGTTCGTCACCAAGGAGTATTAAAGTGTGTGTTAAACTTGATGTTCATGATTAATATTGAGAGAAAGGGGAAGGAAGATGATGGATTATGGTTAAAATTACACTAAGACGAAAAACGCGTTTTCACGCAATTTGAGGCAAAAATTAAACCTACTCTAAAAATTCCCAAAAAATTACAATAAATTCCTTAAAATAAGTCTAAGGTTTATAAATAAAGTAAACTTCTTGAAACTTTTTAAATTAATTAATATTTAATTTTTAAATGCTAATTAAAGCCCTAAAAATAAAATAAATTAACAAAAAGCCCAAACTAAGATTTTACACTTTGTAAACCTCAAAAATATTTTAATTTAAGCTAAAAAATATTTTCAAAAATTTTAAACCTATTAAATCTATTTAAAAACCCTAAAAACAATTTTTAATTAATAAAATAATAATAAAAAATTTATATAAAATTCTAAAAACTTACAAACTAGTGTATTTTGACCTAACTAAGCCATAAATGAACTTGAAATTACCTAAATACCCCTATTGGACCCTCAAATGGGCCAAAACCCAAAACAGTAACTCTAAATGGGCTTTTTGGCCCAATAACAAAAAGTTATCCAATTAAGCTGAAAAAGCACAGTCTTACTAAAAATTCAATTTTAAACAGAAAACTTTAAAAGCCTAAAATCTGAAAACGAGCTTATCATAGCTTAATAAGCAATAAGCTAAATCTTAATGGGCCAATAAGCCCATTAAGCTATAACTGTTAGAAGTATTTAAAGTGATGATCATATAATATACCTTTGTGAAGCTCGTGGAAAATGCTATTCAACGGTGTCGAGAGTTCTATGTTATCGTTATGTATGTAACGGGAATTAGTCCCGAACACACAAATGAGGAAAGCCTTTGTCATGTTTCCTTCTTAGTATAAAAGGAAACAACCTCCTCATTTGTTTGTGTGCCTTTCCATTTTTTCTAATGTGTTTTCCATTCTTCTTTTTAGAGAGAGAAACTTTCCTTAGTTTCTCTCACTAGAAATACACTCTTTGTATCCTTCTTTCTTATTCTCTCTAATATAATATTCCATTCTTAGTTTTAATCTTGTTCTTCATCATCTTTATTTCTTGTTCTATAAGTCGTGTGGTATACTATTACAAGTGGTATCATTCGCCAAGGGATTCGTGGATAACTCTTTGGTGTTGTTTTTTTGTTTATCTATTTTCGCGTGTTTGAAGGGATTTAAGATCGAATCTTGAATTTTTTTTTACGTTTTAGTGGTTAAAGTTTGTAACCAAATCAACTACATAGATGTGGTAGTGATTTACGTTACTTGATTAGATCAAAATTGCAAAATTTTTGGTCTTTTGGGTGATTTTCAGGGTTTATATCGTACAACAGTGATATCAGATCACGTAAAAGTCGGTTAAGTTTCAAGCCAGTTTCAGAATAATTGGTTTATTCCGAAGTATCCTCGAGGGTTTCTGTTTTTCCAAAGTAATACAAGTTTTGGATTCCGAAGTTGAGAAAATCTTGGATTCCGAAGTTCCAAGTTTATTATTCCGAAGTCCTATATCATCATTATTCTGAAGTCCTATATCAACATTATTCCAAAGTTCTACATCAAAATTATTCCGAAGTTCAATATCGAGAATATTCCGAAGTCCAATCTCAAACTTATTCCAAAGTACACTAGAACTTTTATTCCGAAGTTCAATAGAAATATTATTCCGAAGTTACATATATTGGGATTTCCGAAGTTGATATTTTTGACATTCAGAAGTTACATTTTTCCGAAGTTCGTCATTTGGATTCCGAAGGTAACTTGCATTCCGAAGATCACTTGGTTTCTGAAGTAACTTGCATTCCGAAGATAAAATTTCAAGACCAAGATTCCGAAGAGAATTGCGAATATCTTAAGTTACAATATTCCGAAGTTGTTTTTTCTGGATTCCGAAGATTTTGTTTGGTATATTCCTAAGATAAAAAGTTCTATTTTCCGAAGATAGTTAAGAAATTTTTGTTTACCTTGGAATTTTTTTCGCTTCTCGAGATCACATTCTTCGGGGATTTAATCAATTTAGGGGACTTTAACTACAACACTATGCTTTATACGAATCGAGATCCTGGTTTTCACACGACTTCTACAATGACGTATCAACAAGAAAGTGATGCTGCGGGTATTGAGAATCGTGATTGCACTGCCAGAAAGAAGAGGGATGCTGCCTATCTCCAGTCTCAACTTCTTATAGAACAAAAGGAACAAGAAGTAATTCTACTTCTAGCTGAAGAGTTTAATCTCATGGCATCTGCAACAGAATATGATGAGGAAGAAGAGGTGACTACCAACTCCATCTAGATGGCTAATTCGCAAGAAGCATCAACATTGGTAATTCAGGCTGACAGAGCTCCTGTGTATGATTCAGACGGATCATCTGAGGTACACCCACGTCTAAATGAGGTCTACGGAGATTCACACCCGTCACAAAGAAATACAATGACAAGAAATCTTCAAGGCGGCTCAATGTAGGACCTAGCTTCTCTCCAAAGAAGTCTTCCGCTGTGCAAGAGAACACTACTCCTAGATCTAGTCTTCAGTGGAACCCAACGGGTAGGATCTTCAAGGAAGTTGGTCTTAAGTGGATTCCCATCGAGATGAGTGATGAAACCTGCTCCAGCACTAATGCGAGTATTCTGAATGTAGAAAATGAATTTCTTACTCCTAACACTAGTATTTGTGCAAACTCTTCTTCTGTCTTTGCAGGTACTTCAGCGAATTCTGAATCCACTTCTTCATCCAAGGGTTCCAATTCTGTACATTCGACATCACCTTCTTCTGCTGTACAAAGGTCTATTTTGGATTATTGTGATAACCCGAACCCATTGTCATTATTTAATATTATTTTACGTATAATTTTCAAGTTTTGATGAGCTTGAATACTATGACGGTTGATAGTTTAATTTAAAAGCGACGTTGGAAGTCTTATTTTTACCTTTTTACTAATAGCGAGGATTATTAGTGATGACGATATCGACGGATGCCCGAAATATTACGTTTTATTATTTGTTGTTTCGATTTTATATTTTTGACATTTTTATTTTTAATTGCGTATGAAGTCGTATCGGGATTATATTTATATCATATTTGAGTGCGTTTTAATTTTTGAGAAGTATTTTTACGAAATCCGAGTCTCATAAATATTTTTAAAATTGACCATTTACATTTTCTACCCATTTAAACTATTAAATTGCATTTTTGGACCAAAACAATCACAAATTGGCAAAAGAGGCCCTTGGACCACCATATATAAACTAAAATCTCACCTAATTTACACATAGACACAAGTTACATCAAAATTTTCACCCCTCTCTCTCGTTTCTTTATAATGCCGCCACCCCTACACCACCCTTAATACAATTTTCATTCCAAATCAAGCTTGATCCAAGCTAAAACAATTAAAGTCCCTATCTTAGATTTTCAAGAGGCTTCTTTTGGTACTAAAATCTTCAACATGCATGAAGTTTGATTTTTTTAGGGTTGGTAGGTCAAGTTTATGATCATGCATGTGTTGTTGGTGATGATCAAGAGATGATTGTTAGACACGTAATTGTTCAAGTTTTTAGTGCTAATATCCCTTCATTTTTGTTATAATAAATAGCAAAACGTGTATTTATAGTGCATTTATCGTTTATTTGTGCTATTTATTATTGTAGGTACGAATAATAAAGAAAAGGAGTAAAAACGATGAAAAAGAGCTAAGACGAGCACGAGAAATGGAGAAAGCGCGGAAAATCGAGTTTGACGGTGCATTCGTATTTTATTGGGCCGGCCCGACACCATTTAAATAGGTCGAACCGACCCATTATTACAACAAAAACCCAACAGCCCATTAGAAGCCAGCAGGCCCAGCCAAAAATAAAGAACCCACGCAGGCCCAAATGGAAATGAAAGAAAATATCAGTTTGGGATGGCATGAAAGGGACGCAGACATTAGATTGAAAAGAATATATTTTTTTTTAGTTTGTTCGTTTTTTTTTCTCCGGAGGGTAGTTTTAGAATAGATTTAGATTAAAAAATAATAATAAAAATTTCAATCTCAGATTCATTTATTTTTAAAACAAATCTGGCAGCTAAGCTTTCCATTTTTTTGGCATTGTTTTTTTAGATATTCATCCTGCCTGCGTTTTAATTTTCTTTCTTTAGATAGATTAGATTAAGTTTTTTTTTTAAGTTAATTCTTTTTTTATCTTGTCTAAAACGCAGCATCAACAATTGATATCCCCACTTGTTATTAATTTACTTTCCCTGTTTTGTTTTGAAGTAATATAGATCTAGCAAAAAAAAATAATAAAAAAATATTAGACGCAGACAACATCAATCTGCACTTCAATTTTTATTTGATTCTGCCGCTGCGTATTTATTTTAGTAGGACAGCTTTCATTTTTTTTATTACCTTTTTCTGTTTTTTTTTTCCTTTAAAAGTAGTGTTAGATTCGACATTTTGTGAATTTGGTTTTGGATGGATTGATCTGGCGTGATGTTTATTTTTCATGGTAATGATGATAGTTAGATTTTATAGATTTTTGGTTACAGTTTATTATTTTTCATTCTCTTTTGTATTAGACTATGGTAGAATTTGGTTTTTGGCCTATACTAGTTCGCTGAGTTTAACAGCAACGAAAAAAAATAGTTTTATTTATTTAGTTATAAAATCAGTTTTTGTTTAAAGTAGTTTTATTAAATTTTAAATGTCATTTATCTTAATTGTCATTAACGTTTTATGTTTTTATGTTAGCTCGGCGTATCCGGTTCGTCATACGGGTTCGTTTCCTTTATCTTTATTTAATTAGCTCAAATATATAGTTTTAATTATGCTTGTTTAGTTTAGCATTTTTATTGTCATTATTATTATTTTAGATATCTCGCTTTATAATTGTAGTTTAATTTTCATCCTTATCGCTTTTTTTATATTTTAATATTTAATCGGTTAAATTAGTAGTTTTTAATTTCAAAATCAAAATATCTTTTATTCGAGCATCAAACTTGAGATATAAACGTGGATTTCCATTCACACTTCGTCGGAACTACGATAACCTTCGGGTGTACGAAAACGACTCAAATCAATGGCGCCGCTGCCGGCTTTGTGTGTAGCGATATTGGCGTTGTGTTTTTTAGTTGGTGACTTGAAGATCCTTTCGTTTTGAAAGTTTATTTTTGTATTTGTATATATATATAATAAAAAATTTTTAAAAATCCAAAAAAATATATAAAATATATAAAAATCAAAAATATTTTCTTATTTTATTTTATTGTCTTTATTACTATATATATCATATATATATATATAAAAAAAGAAAAAAAAAAGAAAAAAAAAGTTTAAAAAAAAAATATTCTTCTTTATCTTCTATTGTGTTTAATTTTTTTTCTCAACCCCTCTTATTTTTAATTCTTCATGGATTCATATTGTATAGGGTGTGGGTCGTCTAATAGTCAATCATGTTATTGGTGTTCATGCGAGCGGTGCGGTATGGCTATACCTAATCACGAATTTGGACATTGTTCATTTTGCAATTGGACCAATTCACACTTCACCTCTAATGACACTATATCACACTCTCTCACATATGACGATCCGTATCCGCAACATGCACCGGGTTTTTCTCAATACCCGTGTTGCAATCATTGTGGGGGCCCTCACGATACTTCTTATTGTCAGCCAATGAATTATTATGAGCCAAATCCGTGTCCTCATTTTTCTTCACCGATGGATTATTATGAACCAAATCCGTGTTCTAATTTTTCTCAACCGATGAATTACTATGAGCCACATCCGTGCTATAATTCCGGTTTTCAAAATTTTGAGCCCCCACAAAACACCCTCGATCATCAACCTTCTTTGAATCTGAATGACGAAAGACAAGCCCTTCTTTTGCAACTTCATGACGGCTTAATTCAACTAAGAGATGCATTGAAGGAGCGACAACGACAAGAGCAAGTATCTAATCTTAGTGATTCTACTCCTCCTCTTGTGCGTTCTTACTATTATGATGATGATGACGATGAGAATTCTATTTCTTGGAATGATCTTTGTGCTCAATGTCCTAGTGCAATTGTAATTCCTTCTCTCAACTTGCCGGCTCTCGAGCCTAAGGATTCTACCACTCCTATTCTTGATTCTTCCACTACGGAGCCCGATGCCTCTCTCATCATGGGGGATGAGGGTCTTATAACTATTCCTTGTGACCAGACTCTTATTCCAATCCAAAGTGAGCCTACGGTTGCTTCCGATAGTGACGATGAGTGTGAATCTCTTTCTAGTGATGACTCATTACCTCCCACCGAAATCTTGGGAAACGATTCTTTGGCTTTCTCTAATTTCCTTTTTGATCTCGATGATGATTTTACTTCTAGTGATGACGAGTCACTATCCGATGAAGACGTTCCGAAGGAAAATTTCAAGATTTATTCGAACCCTTTATTTGATTTTGATGACGCCTACATCTCTAGTGAGGTGAATCCTCTCTTTGAAGAGGGGATTGAGGACATTGATAGCTCCGACTCTCTTGCTATTGATGAGCATTCGTTGTCTCCTTTACCCACCCGACCTCCCGTGGATCAAGACTTCACTTACTTTTCTTATGTCGAGAGGACTTTTCTACCTTTCATGACTTATCCTCCTGCCTCTCATTTATTATGTTCCTCCGGGACCGAGGATAAGATTTTTGATCCCGGTATAACATTCGAGGCTTCCCCATGGACCATTTAATTCGGGGTCGAGTCAAGCTCGTGACTCGGTTAACAAAAACAAGCGCTTCTCGGGAGGCAACCCGATGATCTATCCTTTTTATTTATTTTCTAACATAAGTGTAGGGGCGTGTGCTTCTCTCCATGTGTGCTTGTTGGTCTTTGTTTTTGTGTGCAGGTTCCCTTGGATCGAGAAGACTTTCAGAGGGTTGATGTTGCTGTTTTCCATCATCTTCTTCATTCAGTCTCCGATCGATCTTCATGTCTATATCAGGGGAGTACTCAGTTCTCATCTTTATCCATGCATATCTGATTGTGTTCTCCTTCTTACACTTGGAATTCTAGCATTAGCCTTTCGTGTTCTTAAGTGTAGGGGTAACACCTTATCACTTTTGAACATTGAGGCCAATGTTCGGTTCTAAGTGTAGGGGGTTTATATCATATTGTTCATATTCATGCCTACTTGTTTGCCCTCTTGCATCCTATTTTGATCAAATGTCTGTTTGTTTTTATTTTACTTTATTAATCATAATAAAACGTTTTTGACCGTGCGTGATTGACTTGTCCCGTAGGCTAGAACAAAGAGGATCCCGACTCTGCCTGAGTGTTGATCTGGCTGCTCCCTTAACTTTTAGACTAAGCTTTTAGGAATTGTGCAAATAAAAAAGCTAAACGTGGAGTAGTTGGTTCTCTTTAGAGCTTATATGAGTAACCTATGGCTTTTCCTCCTAGATTATAACTAAATTAAATAAGTGTGTTTTTTCAAGCCTTTGAACGTTAAAAATTTTGTTGTTATGCAAAAAAATAAATTCTTATGTTGATATAGAGTCCTAGTTCAATTTTTTATTTAAATTTGAGTGAAAGCATACTTTCTTAAATTTGAAATAATGTTGCGTGAATAAATATGTTGAAAAAAAAGAGAAAAAAAAGAAGTGAAAAAAAATGAAAAAAAAGGAAAAGAAAAAAAAAGAGAAGAAAAAAAAGAGAAAAAAAATTATTTGAAAAAAAAAGAAAAAATAAAAAAAATGAATAAGAGTTTTATGTTTTTGTTGCTTCAATTATAATTGTGAGAAACTTGCTTTTTCTTAAATTTAAATGAGAAGTTGAACTAGAATTCGTCAATTTTGTATAAAGTTTAGACGGTAATTGAGAATGTAGAAGTCAAAGGTCCCATGAGCTCCGATACTATTCTCGAGGGTGTAAAAACCTAGCCTCCTAAGCTTTGCTAAGGACAAGCTGAGAAGAAAGTCGCTACATGGAGTGATCTCTCCTTTGAATCTTCATTCTCTAATTACCGTCGTTGTTTTTCATCTAAGTGTCTTTTATTAGCTTAGCGCTGATTTCAAGATCTTTGATTTCAAAATCCCGCCAATCCCGGTACTATTCTCCGTGGGGTGTCAAAAGCCCGGGCACTTAACCTATTAGGTTGGAACGTTCCGAGAAGAAAGCCGCTACATGGGAAAGGCCATTTTTGAATCTTAAATCTTGTCATTTTCGGTGAGTTTAATATTCCACTTAGATGATAGCAACCATAACAAATGTCGATTTGAACGATCAAACTTTTGAAAAAGAACACACTTGCCTAGTCTTTTATAATTATAGGAGTGATAAGTTATATTTACATAGGTTATTAGTATAAGTAGTGTTAGCATTTTGCTAAAACGTTTGCACAAGGAGTCTTAGCTTAGTTGGGAGTAATAAAAAGAGGATGACGATATTTATTCCCTAGAGACACCCAGTTTGCGTGTTTCCCGTTCTATGATCCTTATACCTTGAATAAAAAGTCGAGCATGGCGGGTCACTATGAATTTTTATTTTTCTTTTATTTAAAAAAAAATCGAATAAAATAGTCTTTAAATTGTTTTTGGAATTAACGTTTGTGATGATAGTTGCTTGGGGGCAAGCAACGTGTTTAAGTGTAGGGGTGTGTTAGACACGTAATTGTTCAAGTTTTTAGTGCTAATATCCCTTCATTTTTGGTATAATAAATAGCAAAACGTGTATTTATAGTGCATTTATCGTTTATTTGTGCTATTTATTATTGTAGGTACGAATAATAAAGAAAAGGAGCAAAAACGATGAAAAAGAGCTAAGACGAGCACGAGAAATGGAGAAAGCGCAGAAAATCGAGTTTGACGGTGCATTCGTATTTTATTGGGCCGGCCCGACACCATTTAAATAGGTCGAACCGACCCATTATTACAACAAAAACCCAACAGCCCATTAGAAGCCAGCAGGCCCAGCCAAAAATAAAGAACCCACGCAGGCCCAAATGGAAATGAAAGAAAATATCAGTTTGGGATGGCATGAAAGGGACGCAGACATTAGATTGAAAAGAATATATTTTTTTTTAGTTTGTTCGTTTTTTTTTCTCCGGAGGGTAGTTTTAGAATAGATTTAGATTAAAAAATAATAATAAAAATTTCAATCTCAGATTCATTTATTTTTAAAACAAATCTGGCAGCTAAGCTTTCCATTTTTTTGGCATTGTTTTTTTAGATATTCATCCTGCCTGCGTTTTAATTTTCTTTCTTTAGATAGATTAGATTAAGTTTTTTTTTAAGTTAATTCTTTTTTTATCTTGTCTAAAACGCAGCATCAACAATTGATATCCCCACTTGTTATTAATTTACTTTCCCTGTTTTGTTTTGAAGTAATATAGATCTAGCAAAAAAAAATAATAAAAAAATATTAGACGCAGACAACATCAATCTGCACTTCAATTTTTATTTGATTCTGCCGCTGCGTATTTATTTTAGTAGGACAGCTTTCATTTTTTTTTATTACCTTTTTCTGTTTTTTTTTTCCTTTAAAAGTAGTGTTAGATTCGACATTTTGTGAATTTGGTTTTGGATGGATTGATCTGCCGTGATGTTTATTTTTCATGGTAATGATGATAGTTAGATTTTATAGATTTTTGTTTACAGTTTATTATTTTCATTCTCTTTTGTATTAGACTATGGTAGAATTTGGTTTTTGGCCTATACTAGTTCGCTGAGTTTAACATCAACGAAAAAAAAAACAGTTTTATTTATTTAGTTATAAAATCAGTTTTTGTTTAAAGTAGTTTTATTAAATTTTAAATGTCATTTATCTTAATTGTCGTTAACGTTTTATGTTTTTATGTTAGCTCGGCGTATCCGGTTCGTCATACGGGTTCGTTTCCTTTATCTTTATTTAATTAGCTCAAATATATAGTTTTAATTATGCTTGTTTAGTTTAGCATTTTTATTGTCATTATTATTATTTTAGATATCTCGCTTTATAATTGTAGTTTAATTTTCATCCTTATCGCTTTTTTTTATATTTTAATATTTAATCGGTTAAATTAGTAGTTTTCAATTTCAAAATCAAAATATCTTTTATTCGAGCATCAAACTTGAGACATAAACGTGGATTTCCATTCACACTTCGCTGGAACTACGATAACCTTCGGGTGTACGAAAACGACTCAAATCAATGATCATGTTAAATTTTTGTTAAAAACTTGTTTTTGATTTTGGGTTTTTTGATTTTTAGATTGAAGAAAGTGTTAGAGATGAGTTATGATGTTATTAGGGGTTTAGATTGATGCTAAAAATGATTGATTTTGGTTAAAAACATGATTTTGTGTAAGATTTTAGGAGTTGTTTTAGATCTGTAGGTAAAAGGCTATTTTTAGGTACCTTATGATTTTATTATGTCTTAACTAATCGCATAGGGTTGTAGAAAATTTTATTAGCTTCGATTTGATATAAAGTAGAGCTTCTAGCTCCAAACGAGCGAGAAGTTATGATGATTTGATTATTCGTGTACCGGGAGACGAGTATCGGCACGACATGTAGTTGTTGTCGATATTTGGATCGAATCTCGGGGACTATAGAATGATGTTTGAAATGGGTCAATAACTGATGTATAGTTGTAAACCCTAGGCTGTGAGTCGATTTTAAAACCAAGGTGTCGGATTTGTAAATGGAGTCGTTTATAGAAGTTAAAATGGTTGTATGAGTCGGTGACGTAAAACTGTCCGGTTTTTGTAGTTCAAAGATGTGTCGGGCAGGGAACTTTAAAATTAAAATCTTTTTATGGGCTTTTAAGAGGACTTTCTATAGATAGTAAGTGAGGTCTCCGAGTAGTACCATGAATAATTGACGTGTTTAAATTGGGTAAATGAGCTTGTACATTTGGTATGTACCGGCAGATTTTTATTGAGTGTATTGTTTAATAAAGTAAACATACAGAAGGAAGTAATAGGTCACTTGTATTGTTTTCTTTTGGGTTTGTTTTGATTTTATTATTTTGAGTTTGATATTATTAAGTATGAATTTTACTCGAGTTTATTATAATGAACGCGCCTTATTTGATAGGTTGCGGTTTTCGTGTTTATCGGGCATCAACTATTGTCGAAGATCGTCTTGCTACTTCTATTACCCAAGGTGAGTCTATAGCCTCGCTTTTGTACAAGTTGTTTTGAATGATTTTAAAACCCGCGAGGGGGATACATGCTATTTGAAAATAAATGGAACACAAGTCATGAATAACTGTTTGGACCCGTATGTTGCCTTTGGACCTGAATGTTGCTTTAAGAGGGGCAATGGTTTCACTTTTATCATGCTGGCCTTTTGGCGGATGATTGGTCATAACGGGTCGGTGTCATGAGCTTAAACACAATTGTATAGCTTATGCTATAAGATGGAATGCCTGATCAATAGATTGTGACGACAATTCTATTAAATGATTTTGATTGATTTTTATCTTGTGTTCAAATGATGATTTGGAAAACCTATAGACTTGCTCAACCGTTGTGTTTATGATTTAAAGCATGTATTTCAGGTTTGAAGTTGTCTGATGATGGAGCTTGCTGGATAAGGCTGCGGGTTGCTTTTGTGGTAGTGGAGTCTGAAATTGATTTCTTTCCCTGTTTGTCATAAAAATAATTATGAATGGTCATGTACTTTAGTAAAAATGTTTGTTGTTTGGTTGAGATCTTTGGGGGCCGAAATGCTACTCTGATTATTAAACTCTTATTTTAATTAGGATCGACGGTTTAGACAAATGGTTAAATTAATTTCTTTTATATTTGAAATTTCTCATTTTGAGATCGTTAAAAGTGTGTTGTGTAATGATTTTTGAGTTTAGCACCCAAATGTGTACTTCCGCTGCGCAATGTAATTTGGGGGTGTTAAAATTATTTTCGAAAAACTTGAAAAAAAAATCAAAACACAAAAATATAAAACCTATAAAAACAAAATAAAAAACGAACAAATCTTTCAAAAATAACAAAAATATTCTTCTCGACATGTCTTTCAGTTTCGATAATATGGATGTGCCTAGAAATGTCGCTCTATAACGACACGGGTGTGTAGATAAAGCTCGAATGAAAGTTCAAATGTTTTCAAAACATGTCATGTTTTTCTTCTTCAAATAATTTGCAATTACTTCAGATTGTGACTCGTGCCTCAATGAAAGGAAAGCTTATCACGGATGATAGCTTATCCTTAACAACGAGAAAATAATTTTTTCTCGGTCATGAGCTTTCAATAAAAATATTCCATGTTTTTAAGCTCATGAAAACGACTTACAGTTAAATGTTAGACTGTAACTCGAACTTCAAATAAAGGAGAGTATATCTTTAAAGATAACTTATCCTAATAACGGGTAGAGCAATCTATCACGGGTTGAGCTTATCACAAAACATTCAACGTTTTGAGCTCAACATAATGGCTTATAGTCACATGTCAGACTATAACCCGACCGCCAAAGACAGGAAAGTCTACGACTTATCCTCAACAACGAGAAATTTATATTTCTCGGTCATGGGCTTATATTCAAACATTCAAAGTTTTAAGCTCATGAACACAAGGAAAATGTTCATTTATGTACATTTTTCCTCAACAAGGGGAAATTCAGTTTTCTCGGTTTTGAGCACAAATTTTTAAGAAATTTTCAAATGTCTTATTCAATTTCTTTCAAAATTGTGTGCTCATATACTCCCATATTTTAATCAGTATTTTTTTCGAGGGGCAGTATAAAAATCTCATAACATATAGTTCCAAAAATTTCTTGAAACATTATTCTCTCCATGTTACATCACTAGCATATCAAAAATTTCACAAACACATGCAATTTTTGAGGGGGAGAATAGTGATAAAATGTGATTAAAATGTGTCATCTTGGATAAGATCTTTGATATAAGTGTTTTTTCTTCCTAATATGTGCAAAAACCTTTCCTTTTATGATGCACATATGTAGGGGGAGCGTTTTTGGTGATATAGAAAACTTTCAAGGTGTAAACATTGATTTCATTAACACGTTGTTTGCTTTTTCAATCGGTTTTCCGGTTACGATATCTATACCCTTCAACACATTAATTCACAATGGTATTGGTGTTAAAAGGTGGTTAGGTATTCGTCCTATTATCCAACCAGAACCGGAGGGATTTTCCCAGGGACAATCCAGTAGAACTTAGAAGTCCTTAGGAAGATGGATTAGTTGAGTGTACATGAATAATGCGGACTAATGACTTAAGCTACCACTAGAACAATCACAACAAGGTGCTAGTTACGATGTCTTGGTAAGCATTGAATGGGTTGAAGAATGAAAAAGAAATGTAAGGATAAAGGGTGTAAAGAAAGCAGCCCTCCATACAACTTAGGCAGAAATCAGGTCAATACATCTATTGAAGACAAAGCGTCATGGACCCAATGATGCAATGCACAACCCATCCCAGCCTACTCAAGCTTCTCTAAAAAAAGTTTGTTTTATCGTCACGAAGTTCAACTCATTTCCATCAACTTACTCACTCCGAGATAGTGGATATTGAAAAGGTGGCAGTCTGCTCCAGCCTCCGATCACCAAATAAACGTGCACTTATAGAGTCTAGAGCCATCGATATTCATCAGAAAATCTCACTAGGAAACTAATTTAGTGTATCAATTGTCGTTCATCATCAGAACACATGCGATAATTTACAAAGTCCTACGTTCTATCCTTGTGATATTGCCAGAACATTCATAGTGATACTCTCTAGTATTCACAGTGATTAATGGAAATCCTTCCAGTGTTAACATCAAACAGCACTGCGGTAGGTCATATGTAAGATTCACTTTGAATTGAACATATGCTAACTGGAAAGCAACAGTGGTTTGATTCTTAATCGATTCAAACTCGTTCCAAGTTTTGACACAGTATCTTTATGATCTTGCCAGAACATTCAGTGTAATACTTTTTAGTATCAACAGTGAGGAATGGAAATCCTTCCAGTGTCATCATCAAACAGCACTGCGGTAGGTAACTTGTAAGATTCTATATGAATCGAACTTGTGTCAACTGGAAAGCAACAATGGTTTGGTTCTTTATTGATTCAAACTTGTTCTAGGAAATGAATTGACGACTTAATCAGCAGAATGGAACTGCTTGATTCACTCTTTAATATGAATTATATTTTGAGATATTCAAGTATTGAGAACGGCTACTGTGATAACCTAAAACGAAGGTCATTGCCTAATCTTATTTTACGACTATTTTTGAAATTTTTGATGAGTTTAAATGATTTTTATTTTTGAAGGTTTAAGTTTAAACCGTTGTTAGGAGACTTAGATTTTATCTTTAGTAAGTATATGGAGTATTAGCAAGCGTTATGTCGATGGATGCCCAATATTTTACGTTTTATTGTCGATTGTTCGATGTTTGTCATTTTCGATGTTTTATTTCTAATGACATGTTAAGTCGAGTCGGGAGACGATATTATTACATTTGAGATCCATTTTAACTTTTGAGAAGTATTTTATGAAACCCGAGACCCGTGAATATTTTCAAAATTGACTAATAGTCATTTCCCACTTTTTAGCTAACTATTTTCGTTTTTGACCAAAACTATCACGAATTGGCAAAAGGGGCCCCTCCTCCACTATATAAAAGCCTAATTTTCACCTAACTCTCTCATAGTTACACTAAACTAGAAATATCTTTTCCCCTTTTCTTTTTATTTCTTAACCGTCAACCCCTATAGTTGTCATTCAATTTTGAGTTTTATCTAAGTAAAACAATTCAAGTCCCATCCTTAGAATTTAAAGGAGCTTCTTTTGGTACTAATTTATGAAATATGCATGAAGTTTGATGTCTTTGATAAGAATTAGGGTTGGTAGGTCAAGTATATGATCATGCATGCATTAATTGGTGATGATCAAGTGATGATCATGCTAGTTTTTACTAAAAACTTGTTTTTGATTTTGGGTTTTTGATTTAGAGATTGATACAAGTGTTAGAAATAAGTTATGTTGTTATTAGGGTATTAGGATGATGATAAAATGGTTGATTTTGATTAAAAACATGGTTTCATGCAAGATTTTGAAGGGTAATTTAGATCAGTAGGAAAAAAGGTATTTTTGGGTACCTTATATTTTGATTATTGCTTAACTAAAAGCATTGGGTTGTAGAGAATTCGATTAGCTTCGATTTGATATAAAGTAGAGCTTGTAGCTCCAAACGAGCGAGAAGTTATGAAAGTTTGATTATTCGTGTACTGGGAGACGAGTATCGGCACGACATGTAGATGTTGTCGATATTTGGATCAAATCTCAGGGACTATAGAATGAGTTTTGAAATGATTCAAGGACTGATGTAAAAGTTTAAACCCTAGATGGTGAGTCTAATTTCAAACCTAAGTGTCGTTTTTTCAAATGGAGTCGTTTATAGAAGTTAAAACGGTTGTATGAGTCGATGACGTAAAACTGTCCGGTTTTTGTAGTTCAAAGATGAGTCGGGTAGGGAACTTTAAAAATAAAATCTTTTAAACAACTTTTGGGAGAACTTTCTATATAGTAAGTGAGATCTCTGTGTAGTATCATAAACTTTTGACGTGTCTAAATGGGGTAAATGAGCTAGTACATTTGGTATGTGCCAGCATATTTTTATCGAGAGTATAGAGTAATAAAGTAAATGTATAGAAGAGTGTAATAGCATCACTTGTATCGTTTTCTCTCGAGTTTGTCGTGATTTTATGGGTTTGAGTTTGATATTCTTATGTATGGTTTATTCCTCGAGTTTATTATTAATGAATGCGCCTTATTTGATAGGTTGCGGTTCTCGTGTTTGAAAGGCATCCTCTATCATCGACGATCATCTCGCTAGGTCTCTTACACTAAGGTGAGTTTGTAGCCTTGCTTTTCATGCTAGCTACTAAATGTTTTAATACCCGCGATGGGGATACATGCTATTTGAAAATAAACGAACACAAGTCATGATTAATTGTTTGGACCCGAATGTTGCCTATGTTGCCTTGAATTGTATTGACTACCTTGTTGCTAAAGACCCTAAGTTCATGAACCGTTAAATATGTTCTGACTTGATGTTGTGAGTTAGGAATAGCCACTTATTCAAATGATAGTACTATTGGGTTGACCACCCTATCTGAGACCAGGGCATTACGTTGAGTAACCTCTGGGAATGATAATTTACAAGAATGAGATTTGGGTATATATCTTGCAACTAATATCCTAGAGGGGTAATGGTTTTATCTAGTCATGCTGGCATTTGGCGTGGGTGACTAACTGGTTAAGGGGTCGGTGTCATGAGCTTAAATACAATGAGTTGCCTTGATATATATTGTATGTACAACAATTCTATAAAATGATTATGATTGATTTTCTTCTTGTGTTCAAATGTGATTTGTGAAACCTATGGACTCGCTCAACATTGTTGTTGACTCGTTTAAGCATGTGTTTCAAGTAATCGAAGGTGATTGATGGCGGAGGTTTTTTTTGGATGTTGTGGGTTGACTTTTGAAGTATAGTGGTCTAAAACAATTTCTATCCTTTTACTGTTGAACAATTTGTCTAATGTTTATGTATTGTACTAAAACTTGTTGGTTTGATGGTCGAGATCCGTAGGGACTAAACGCTTTACACTGGTGTCATTTTAGTACATTATGGGATGAAAATTTATGTTTTAAACAATGTGTGAAATCTATTTATATTTTATGTATAAGCGTCTCTTTTGAGTCGTTCAATATACCTTGTGTGATGATACTTGTGTTTAGCACCCAATTGTGTATTTCCGCTACACAATGTGAATTGGGGGTGTTAGAGATTGGTATCAGAGTTAAAAGTTATAGAGAACTAGGTCGATTTTGAAAATTGTCCTAAACTATAATTGGTGTCGAAAGTATTTATTTTTCAAAAGCACACAACTTCTCTGCAACGCTCCGGTAAGATCACTTTTAGTTTTGTTTTGTATTATAGATGTATCCCGTAGAACTGAAATGATTTCCCGAGTATTTATTAAGTAAATACTATGATATTGTATCGAGATTATTGAAAGTGCGCTGAGTGCTTGTCATTATCATATTTTATTTTTACGAGCATTGTCTAAACATCGTTTGCATTGCATTGCATTGCATATCATGGGTTACATATAACATTTGCATGCTCAAGCTTGAGTTTGCATTTATAATTTTTAACAATGACCTTAAGTATCCTTGAACCCCTATAATTGTAGAAAATGGCTGATATACCACGTGAGGATGATTGGATTGAGATGAATGACATAGTAGGAGGCGAGGAAGTAGATAACTTTGGTGCTAGTGATAATGAGGAGCTTTATGAATAGCTGGATGATGAGATTGCTTCTGATGTAGTAGGATTGACTGAGCCCGAAGTGATTCAAGGTAGTTATGTGCCGAGAGCTAATGTTGTGCCACTGGCTGTTCAGGATTGTCAGCGACCTGTTGTACGTTCTTCTATGCCTACTTGTGATGTTTATTTGAGTGGTTTGCCTAGGGTTGCCCGTGTTAGATGTGATTTATCTGCTGAGTCAAGCAATGCTGCTAGTGCCCGATCTATCCATGACGATATTGATAAGGTGTACTGATAACTAAATTTTTAATAGATTATTTTTCGTACTCGATTCAATTCGAATCGGTTTAAAGTGTGACTCAATCGTTTTTTGTAACTAAAAGGAAAGTTTGGTTATCTATTTCTACTTAAAAGGTAAATGCAAATAGTAATAAAAATAAGCAAAAAGCAAATAACTAATAATAACAATACAATTAATAAAACGAAAAATAAACTAAAACAATTAATAAAAATAAAACTAAAAATAAAAATAAACTTTCGACTTAAAAATAAAATTTACTTAATGAAAAAGAAAGAAATTGGACTATGTGGCTACTTTAAAACTAAACTGGGCAAATATTAAAACAGGCACTAAATAAAAGTTAAAACTTAAACTTTTTGAAAAAATACTAATACTAAAATTTGACGAAAAATATAACTAAAAATACCTGACTTTCAGAATAAAAACTAACACGGCTTTCAGATAAAACTAATCGATTACGGAACACGGGTCACTACTAAGGGAACATGTTCCCATGAGGGGAACAAGATTTTGGAGGGAAAAAGTATATGTACTTTGCATCTTTTCGGATGTTTTTAGCAAATGCCCATTTTCAGATATTTTTTTTGCAATATTCGGATGTTTTGATTTGCTTCTTTTCGGATTTTTTTATATACTTCTTTGGCCAAATCTTCGGATAATTTGGTGTTTCGGAAAAAATAACGAAAACAGGTTTCTTCGGATAAAATCTATTTGGTGGAAAAATCTAATAAACAATTCTTCGGATAAAATAACTTTTTCGGAATATTGTTTAAAAACTGATTTTTTTCGGAATAATATAATCTTCGGATAAAAATATATTTCGGATAAACTGAAACTAAAACAAATTTTTGGATTAAAACTATTTCGGATAAAGCAAAATTTTCGAATAAATAGTTTTCGGATAAATTTCAATCTTCGGATAAAATCTATATAAAGCTATTTTCGGATAAAAACAAAATCTTCGGATAAATGAAATCTTCGGATAAAACTAAAATCTTCGGATAAACTAAATCCTTTTCCGAAAACTAAAGAAACAAAATAACTGACGAATCTAAAAACAGGGGAACAAAAATAAGTCAAAAATAAGCAAAATTAATCTAGAAAATAAGCCAAACTAAACACAAATAAAAATCTAACAAACACCAAATCAACCAAATATATAAAAATCAACTTTTAAAAATATTAATCTACCAAATCCACTTAATTAAAAATAAGCTAAAAACAAAAATAATCAATAAGCACAATAAGCTATAACATTAACCACATCAAAATCATAAGAACAATAGAATAAGCACATCAATCAAACAAATAACAAGATCTAACCAAACTACATGATTAATCAAACCACACAATAGATTAAATCAAGAAAGGAAGATTGAGAATTAACTAAAAAGCTTGGATTAAAGATGATTAAGATTCAACAAAAAATTAAAGACTTACTTGAAAGAAATACAATAATGAAATGACAATATGAACAGTGCTAGAAAATAAAGTGGAGAACTAAAAATGAATTTAGCTAACACCCTTCCTAATGACATAAGGAAGGTATTTATAGGAGGAAATAGAAGGAGTGTGTTGCTTCCTTCTTTCTTTCTCGTCTTTTCGTCTTTTAAATTCTTCGTCTTTCTCGACGTTGTCTCGGGATTTGTCGATATGAAATGAACTCATCTTATAATTTTCTTCTTTTATTAGACTTGGTTCTTCGAGTTCGTTAAACTTTCGTCTTTAGACTTTTTCTTCGATAAATCTTTAGAATAGGCTTTTGACTTCCGTTCTTTTTGCACTCTTGATCTTTTGACTTTGTTTTTTGTCTTTTTCTTCGATAAGAGCCTGTGAAAGCCCGTGTTTTCTTCCCTTTTCACATTTTGGTCCTAAATCACAACAAAAACACAAACCACGCATAATTCTGACTTTTACGACATAAAATACACGTTTTGGTCTCGTTTTTATTATTATTTAGTGGTAAAAGGATAAGTATTTTCACACTTATTAAATCCCCTACACTTGACCATTGCAATGCCCTCATGTAATACATTAGTTACAAAGCAAAATTTACATTTTCCATCATAATTAACCCACCTTGGCCTTTATTAAATACAAGACATTAAGGAAACTTAAAGAGATAGAAAATTACAAAATATTTAAAAGAAATACAAGTAAAGAGATCAAAGACTTACATTAGGGCTTTGGTTGTCATGAATGCTTATGACCCTCAAGTTTCACGTTCCCCAAACCAAGCTTAAAAACGAGATCATTGTTATTATAAGTTAGTAAACTAACACAAACCTGTGGCCCAATTATTCACTTAGACTCCCTTATTCCTAGGTGTATCTCTTATATTTTATGATTGTCTTGAATGATCACGAGGATGCATTGTTTGACTTATTTTGATAGTTTATTAAGGCTGAAAATAAAGTAGGACGATTTAATCAATAGTTAGCTAAAGGACAAAATCTTTTAAAACTGCTTCTCGGGACCTCATAAAGTTCATATCTTGGCATAACTCGCTTCACGATTTGAGACCTTTCTCGGACCGATATTTGGCAGTGACTTCATACTTCGAATATTGAGAGACGTTCTTGAAATAATGGTCTTCTCTTCATAATAGGAATTTCTTCACTTGAAGTTTTTGAGAGATTCTTCATACTTGGACCACGACTTCTTCATTTTTCTCCAATCTTTATTTGGGATTTTGATATACAACGATCCACCTCCTTTTAGGACTTGGATCTATTTATCCTCATACCTTGCTAGGGTCTTTTCGGATAGACTTCTCCATGATCTTTAGGGGAGTTTTTGCTTTTTCGTCGTGTGTCTTGATCCTTCATATTGATTTTCGATAAATGATTCTTCACATCACTTTTGGATCTTTAGCAACAAAATATAGCCCTCATGCCTTGTTAGGGCCTTTTCGGACTCGCCAATCTTCGCATCACGCTTCAATAAGTTATGCCTTGGCTATGAACTCTAATTAATACCGAGCAATTTTTAAACGATCTTGTGCTAGAAGCTAAGTAACTTTTCAAATCGTACGACCTTACTTATTGCAAATATATTTATTAACAAGAGATGGGAGAAAAAGCTCATAATTAACTCACATAAACTTCTGAAAGAATACCAAACTTATAATTCACTCTATCATTTATCGTTCTCCATAATTTAAAATCTCAAAGAATGAGACTCATGGATGCTTAGCCTATTAAATCAAAGTTTTGGGTTTTCAAGTCATCTATAGGATCTTGCAACCTCTTAGACTTTTTCAAGTTTTAGAATTCGCATTTTAAAGTTCCCTTGATAAACGAATTTCTAGGATTAATTATAGGAACTTGCGAAAAGTTCTTGTTCTTAACCCGTAAGAGTTAAGACTTTCGCGTTTTAAAGTTCCCTATATAAAAGCCTAGCAAAACTTGATTTAAACACGTTAAGGATACTAGCTAGAGCAAAATCAGATAAGTAAACTCAGAATGAGTCAAAAGATTCATGACGGGCCTAATATATCAAAGACATCTAAACTTATTAAAATCATTTATTAAAAGTTATTCTAATGAAATAAAATTAATGATAACAAAGGAAAATACTAATAGGCCAAAATAAATAAAAAATTTTGAAAAATGTCGAAAAATCAATTTTCCGGTTAAAATGAGGACATATACATGGCAAAGCCCACTTAACTTCGATAGAAGTCCCCCTACACTTAATATAAACATTATCCTTAATGTTTAAGCACGTGGGAGTAAACTCCCCTACACTTAGGACATTGTGCACTTTGTTTAAACCTTGCTAAGGAAGAGACAACTAAAGTGATTCCTATTTTAATATTGAAGAATATAAAATAGTGAATCAAAAGATTTTCGGATAGAACAGAGAAGACGAGTACACAGAATCACTGGTCGTCAAAAGTCATCAAGAATGGATCTTTGAAAGCTCGAATCCCTGCACATCATAAGAAAGAAAACAACAAACACATACGAGGGTCTCCCCCTACACTTATTATAAAAACGGATAATAAAGGATAGATACTCGGGTTGCCTCCCGAGAAGCGCTTGTTTTTGTTCACCAAGTCGTGAGCCTGACTTGACCTTGATTACAATGGTAAGAAACTTGAAAAACTTCCACCGGGGTCAAATACATGGTTTTCATCCATCAAGTAGCACAAGCATAAGGTGAACAAGGCAAGCCAAAGAAGAGTAGGCAAGGTTACCTTAAGCAAAGATTGAGCACGGTGGTAGAAAGTATGATGCAGTGCAAGCATATCTCCATTGTTTCCAAAAATCTTTCCTTTTATTTCATCAGATGGATACTGAGATGGCTTAAAAATCGTGATACCCGGATCGAACACCTTTTCCTTTAGGGGAAAATAAGATTCAGGCTCAGTAGAATTTGAAGAAGATCCGCTCATAAATCGCACAATCTCATCCGACGAAGGTGGATAGAGAGTTGTCAAAACATAAGTACTGCGGATGGCGGTGTCTTCCGGTTTCTTCTCCTTTGAAACGGGTTTCTTAATATCCGAAGGAGGATAAAGACCAAAATCAAAGTCCGAAGGAGGAGAATCATTCTCATTGGGGAAGTATGTATTGAGAACAGTAGCAAAATCTTCCTCAAAAGAGTAATTGTACAAAGTATCAAGAGTGTTCGGTGGAGGATCTTCATCAAAAGTAGGAGCAAGGTCATCATGTGAAAAATCACTCGAGAGAGTATTAACATCATCAAAATCATCATAAGTTGCCATGTCTTTATACTCTGAAGCAAAATCATCATAATCATCCCCATCGGAACTAGAATCATCATCATAAGCATCATAGATCGGTGGAGAATCATAAATTGGCGGGGGATCCAAATTGGAGAGAGAATCATCAGAATCATCCACATCGTCTTGGAAAAGTGGATTATCATAGCAAGACTCGAAAAGAGGATTGTCATATACAACAAAATCATCAAGCTTTATACTTTCCATAGTAGTAAGCTCTTCTTGAAGCACATCAATCATTTTCAGTGATTCTTTTCCATTTGATTTACTTGTAATCTTCCCCATCTTAAAAACTTGGGCATCATTCCCGACCCTTAAGATTAATTAACTTTCAGCAACATCGACTAAAGATTTTCCGGTTCTCAAGAATGGCCGTCCAAGTATTAACGGAATACGAGGGTCCATTTCATAATCAACAACAACAAAATCGACCGGAAAAGTGAAAGTACCAACTTTAACGAAAACATCTTCGGCAATACCAACGGGGTAAGCGAGAGTTCGATTTGCTAGCTCAAGAGTCATCTTTGTTGGTGTAATGTCGGGTAATGATAGCTTTTTCCAAACACTTAAAGGCATCAAATTTATACTTGCCCCGAGATCGGCTAAGGCAGTAAATTCTTCAACTTTGTTAAAAATGCAAGGCAACACAAAACGACCGGGATCTCCAAGTTTTTCCGGAAGTTCTTTAAGAAGGACTGTATAACAATTCTCATTCAATCGAGTATTAACAAACTCGACCATCTTCTCCTTCTTACTAAGCAATTCCTTGAATGCTTTCATAAATTTTGGCATTTGGACAAGTGCTTGAACGAGGCTAATGTTAAAGTTCATTTGTGTAATCATCTTCAAAAAGGAAGTAACTTGAGCATCCTCTTTAGTGAGCACTTTGCACTTGTCTAACCGAGAAGGATAAGGGATATTAGGTTTAGGTGGTGTAGGTGTAGAAGGTGAAGGTGTGGTAGGTGTAGATTTAGATGTTGAGGGTTGAGAGGGTGAAGGTTTGGATGGTGAAGGGTTTTTATTTGATACTTCTTCCGTAAGAGGTGGAGACGGTAATGTAGAACTAGTACTAGGTGTGGAAGTAGGAGGAATAAATGGGGGTGGAGGAGGTGTAGATGGAGTAACTAGGAGAAGGATGGACGGTCCTACTATATTTGCTCCACTGCGTGTAGTAATAGCACTAACATTAGCTCTAGGGTTTGTTACGGTATTCGAAGGAAGAGAGCCTGAAGTAGAGGGTTGAGTGTTTTGGAAGAAACTAGCCATCATATTCCTCAAATCATTCGTTTGATTGCTTAAAGAAGTGTGCATATCATTTCTAAGCTCGGTTCTAATATCATTCCTTGTTTAGTGATATCACCTTTCAAGTTAATGATTTGGCTTTGAAGATTCTTTACCACCTCTCCTTGGGTCCTCATGAAAGTTTCAACATCTTGATTATATGTCGTGGGTGGAGTGATGGTTGGGGCTTGGTGAACGGGTGGGTGATATGGATTAGAAGCTCGAGGTGGGTTTGGATTGCTTCTATTGAAGTTGTTTGGGTTGTGGTTTTGAGGAGAAAAACCGGGTGAAAGAAAGTTGTTGGAACGGTAACTAAGCAAGTTACGATCACCTTGAGGTCGGGCTTGATAGCCTTCCGTGTAATAGTTACCGTTAGCCGCATACACGTTTCCCGGATTGTCATGAGTAGAAGGACAATCAGTGTATGAATGAGGACCGCCGCAAGTCTCACAAGAAAGTGCAACAACTTTAACTTGTTGAAGTTGGTTCGTAGCCATGAGTTGGATAGTTTTGTTCATTTCGGCTATCATGCGGGTGACTTCGGTCATCTCGGGGCTAGAAGAAGTAGAAGAAACATTGACCCTCAGATTATTTCTTGAAAATGCGGATGAATCCCAATTTTTGTGATGAGTGGTCATGTTCTCTATAAGCTCTCTACACTCCTCGGGTCTTCTTTCCATAAATGTGCCACCAGCGGCTGCATTAATCGTATCACGATCACGAAAAGTTAAACCGTTGTAGAAAGTATCAATCAAAGTGACGGGGAGCATATTATGATTAGGACATCGATCAATCAAAACATTGTAACGTTCCCAAGAACCGAAAAGTGATTCATCAGGTTCTTGTGTAAAACCACTGATTTGATTCCGAAGGCTCGTTACCATGGATGGTGGAGAGTAGCGCGACAAAAATCGTTGAGTCATTTCGTCCCATGTATGAATTGAATTCTTTGGAAGACGATCAAACCATTTTTCGGCATGGTGAGATAAAGTGTGTGGAAATAGATGAAGGCGAAGAAAATCCATGGTAACACCGGGAAATTTCATGCTTTGAGTGACGGTAATGAATTTGTCGAGGTGTTTGTTGGCATCATCATCCGGTAATCCGTGAAATGGACAAGTATTTTAAACTTGTTGGATCATGTGATGCTTCAACGAAAATTTGGGAGCTGTGATTTGCATCGGCGCAATCGGTCCTCCACGTCCATTCATTGTCGGTTGACATAGCTCCTCCTTCGTACGAAGGTCGGGTGGAGGGATATGGTTGTTATTATTCATGTTGGGGTGAGGTGGATTATTATTGTTGTGTAAACCGGCCATGTCTAAGTCTTCAAGAGTCTCGGGCTCAGAATAAGACGATGAGCGAGTACGCATACACCTACCAAAGAAAAAGAGAGCAAAGAATTAGAAAAATGATGGTTATCGTAAAAAGAAAATCTTTTTAGTGAAAACTTTGAAAAGAAATGCTTTTATGAGTTTTTAAATGTTTTTGGATTTTTAAATTTTTTGATTTTTAGGATTTTTGAAAATATTTGACACGAAAAATAACGTTCACGAGTGAACGGATCCCAAAATCCAACGCGTCTCTCACAAAAAACCGTTAATCTTCACGAAAAGAGCCGGCAGCAGCGCCATTTGATAACTAAATTTTTAATAGGTTCTTTTTCGTACTAGATTCAATTCGAATTGATCTCCGGTTTAAAGTGTAACTCAATCGTTTTTGGTAACTAAAAGGAAAGTTTGGTTATCTATTTCTACTTAAAAGGTAAATGCAAATAGTAATAAAAATAAGAAAAAAGCAAATAACTAATAATAACAATACATATAATAAAACGAAAAATAAACTAAAACAATTAATAAAAATAAAACTAAAAATAAAAATAAACTTTCGACTTAAAAATAAAATTTACTTAATGAAAAAGAAAGAAATTGGACTATGTGGCTACTTTAAAACTAAACGAGGCAAATATTAAAGCGGGCACTAAATAAAAGTTAAAACTTAAACTTTTCGATAAAATACTAATACTAAAATTTGACGAAAAATATAACTAAAAATATAACTAAAAATAACTGACTTTCAGAATAAAAATTAACACAACTTTCAGATAAAACTAATCTATTACGGAACACGGGTCACTACTAAGGGAACATGTTCCCATGAGGGGAACAAGATTTTGGAGGGAAAAAGTATATGTACTTCGAATCTTTTCGGACGTTTTTAGCAAATGCCCATTTTCGGATACTTTTTTTTGCAATATTCGGATATTTTGATTTGCTTCTTTTTGGATGTTTTTTATATACTTCTTTGGCCAAATCTTCGGATAATTTGGTGTTTCGGAAAAAATAACAAAAACAGGTTTCTTCGGATTAAATCTATTTGGCGGGAAAATCTAATAAACAATTCTTCGGATAAAATAACTTTTTCTAAATATTGTGTAAAAACTGATTTTTTTTTTCGGAATAATATAATCTTCGGATAAACTATATATTTCGGATAAACTGAAACTAAAACAAATTTTCGGATTAAAACTCTTTCGGATAAAGGAAAATTTTCGGATAAATAGTTTTCGGATAAATTTCAATCTTCGGATAAAATCTATATAAAGCTATTTTCGGATAAAAATAAAATCTTCGGATAAATGAAATCTTCGGATAAAACTAAAATCTTCGGATAAACTAAACCCTTTTCTGAAAACTACAGAAACAAAATAACTGACGAATCTAAAAACAGGGGAACAAAAAATAAGCAAAAAATAAGCAAAATTAATATAGAAAATAAGGCAAACTAAACACAAATAAAAATCTAACAAACACCAAATCAACCAAATATATAAAAATCAACTTTTAAAAATATTAATCTACCAAATCCACATAATTAAAATAAGATAAAAACAAAAATAATCAATAAGCACAGTAAGCTATATCATTAACCACGTCAAAATCATAAGAACAATAGAATAAGCACATCAATCAAACAAATAACAAGATCTAACCGAACTACATGATTAATCAAACCACACAATTGATTAAATCAAGAAAGAAAGAATGCGAATTAACTAAAAAGCTTGGATTAAAGATGATTAAGATTCAACACAAAATTAAAGACTTACTTGAAAGAAAAACAATAATGAAATGACAATATGAAAAGTGATAGAAAATAAAGTGAGAACTAAAAATGAATTTAGCTAACACCCTTCCTAATGACATAAGGAAGGTATTTATAGGAAGAAATGGAAGGAGTGTGTTGCTTCCCTTTTTCTTTCTCGTCTTTTCGTCTTTTAAATTCTTCGTCTTTCTCGACGTTGTCTCGGAATTTGTCGATATGAAATGAACTCGTATTATAATTTTATTCTTTTATTAGACTTGGTTCTTCGACTTCGTTAAACTTTCGTCTTTAGACTTTTTCTTCGATGAATCTTCAGAATAGGCTTTTGACTTCTGTTCATTTTGCACTCTTGATCTTTTGACTTCGTCTTTTGTCTTTTTCTTCGATAAAGCCTATGAAAGGCCGTGTTTTCTTACCTTTTCACTTGGTCCTAAATCACAACAAAAATACAAACCACGCATAACTCCGACTTTTACAACATAAAATACAAGTTTTTGTCTCGTTTTTATTATAATTAAGTAGTAAAAGGATAAGTGTTTTCACACTTATTATGTACTGTCCAGGTCCTAGATCCTATGAAGATATTTACTATTTTCTTAAAAAGTTTGATAGGTCTTTGTTTGTAAGGTATGTAGTTGAAACTCGAGTGATCAAAAGGTCTAAGCATAATGAGAGGCAGTTTGACAGGTTTGTTTCTAGTGTGAGAAGATCAGAGTATGTTAGAGCTAGGGAAATGGATGAAGTTGCTAGTCTGCGAGCGATGGTGTTGAATCTGAGTGCCCAAGTTGAAAGGTTTCATGAGGAGCAAGAATAGAATGCAAGGGTAAATGTGTGGGACTTGCTAGTGAGGTCTTTTCCAAGTCAAGGTATGGTAATTCGTGATGTGCCAAGTCGTGTTGAAGCTTAGATGTTGGTGAAGCCGTGTGAAGGAACAAGTCAAAAAGGAAAGGGGAAAGTGGAAGAAGACTCTGAGGAGGAAGACAGCAGTAGTGATGACGAGCCAATGTATAAGAAGCTGCGGGGATCATGTGATTAGTTATTTATGTTGTCTTTATTAGCCTTGTTGTAATAGAACTTATGTAGACTGGTACTGTAGTTTGTGATGAAACTTAATGACTTTTAAGTTTGGTGTGATGAAGGGTTGTAGTGACATTACTTGTCACGATTTTGTGGAAATTTTCCAATGCAATCCAAATTACCATCATGATCTATGGTTTGTCTTTTAGTTCTTTTGTGATTTGGTTGATGATTCATTATGGACTGTGTTGTTTGTGCATGTAGTATCTATGATACGTCTTGATAGAGAAATCCTTCTTCTTATCTTGATATGAATACTTACTTGTTCTTTTTCTTCTATGATGACACAGGAAGGAATTGGGTGGCATTTTTCTGTCATTACCTAATTTTTGCTTGATTAGTTTCCTAAACATGCCTTCGAAATTGACAACTGCTACATTGAGTACTATGATTGAGTAAGCTATTGCTAGAGCACTAGAAGCTGAAAGTGCTGCGAGGAATCAAGAGACTGAGAATAGGAATTGATGACGTATAGTCCCCAGCCGGGTCAGGAACCCGGCCCAAGGGTACTACCCGTATCCGGCCCATCATAGATGGGTGGGAATAATGTCATTCAAGCTTATGGGCTTGAATGAACAGTGACCGCATACATGAGTGCGGCCCACGGCCCGGTGCGGCCGACATAGGGTTAGACAGAATCATATTCTGTCTAGGAATAGGTTTACCCCAAAAGAGGAGGATATTCACTACCATAATTAGAAGATAACAATCATTCTAATTCTGATAGTTATCCTTTCCTTGGGGCCGAAGTATCAGTGGCAGCCCACTAGGGTTCCACTGCCTATAAAAGGAACCCCCAAGGGATCCACAAAGGTATTACGTCCTGAACTCTTAACTCACATAAAACCCTAACCGATTACTTACTCTCACGCCGGAGTCTAATCGTGGGAAACATTCCCACGGTAAGCCTAATGCGTGTTGTTTAGTGTGCAGGATCCCAACCAAAACAGTTCACTTGGTGCAGGAGCCGGAGCCCAGCCAACCCGAATTAAGCCTAATTTGGGTCTAGCAAGGATCACCCAACTTTTGCATCAACAAGTTGGTGCCATCCGTGGGACCCATTACACAAAGCTAGAGCAAAACCTCATCTTGAATTTCCAATGACGAAGGGGCATCCGCAAGCTAATCCCAGGAACGCGAATCCTGGAAATCGGAAGTCCCAAGGGGAAGGGATACTTATCCCCAATCAATCTCCTAGCCGCCTTGCGGGCGGACCTGGTAACCGGGGTGGTTTTCAGCCCTTGGGGGGTAACGAGCACGATCTCCATAACACCCCCACCTACATCAACCCTGGATAACCCTGATCCAGGGAGCGCGCCTAATCCTCCTAACAAGGAGCCACGCAAACCATCGACCGAGGAGGAAGTTGAAGTCCAGCCACTCAGCGAGGAAGATCTCACTCGAGTTCTCACGCAGAACTTTGATAGGATCGTCCCGGGGATTGCATCAAGGTTGAATCTAGGGAGGAGTCTCCAGTCTAGGCTCAACTTTGGCAATACTGGACCAATCACTTCTTCCTAAAATCAAAGGAAAAGGAAAACCCGGCCTCAGGACCAGGGCATCTTTGAGGAAACCCCTCAACCTAGGAATGTGTTCGAGCGTATAGGAGATCGCCTCATGCAGGAACTAACGCAGTCTCGAGAAGGGGGAGATAAGTCCGACGGTTCACCCGAGAGACCAGATCGAGAGCTGACTAGAGCCACGCGCCGCACAAGTGTGTGGGATAGGGTGGACACCAGGAAAAAGACTCCCGGCTCTTCTAAAAAAAGCGGACCTCGCCCGAGGGATGGGGCACCACCCCCGTCTCCTGATCCGTCGGGAGAAGACTCGGATGACCATCCGCCCAAGCGTCGCCGACCTAGGCGTACCCCCCACCACCACCAAAAAATGATGTGTATTATGGTGGCCCCTATTATCAAGATACAGGAGCGGAGGATCTTTCCCACCCGTGGTGTGAACCATGGGATGACCCTAGGCTCACCGTGCCATGGGCGGATCCCAGGGAAGACCCATTCACCCTCCGCATACGGAACTACTTCGAGGACACCAAACGTCGCATGCCGGCTTGTGTCAAGACCTATGATGGAACTGGTGATCCGGATGATCACCTCAAAATATTCGACACGCAGGCTAAAATTGAGCGGTGGCCCATGCCTATATGGTGCCAAATGTTCAATTCAACCCTAATCGGCAATGCCCGTAACTGGTTCGAGGGACTCCCTCCACGAAGCATTGATAGTTTCACGGAACTACGCATTGCGTTCAAGAATAATTATACTCAAAGGAAGAAGTATAATAGGGATCCGGTCTCATTGGCAACCGTCAAACAACGGCCGGGGGAGTCCACAGAAGCCTTCACTGAACGCTTCAATGATGAGTGCACGCGCACAAAAACAATGCCTGAACTCCTGAAAATCTCTGACTACATGCACGCCATAACAGACAAGGAATTGATCAGGCGTCTCAACGACAAGCGTCCAGAGAGATATTATGACCTCATGGAAAGAGTCAAAAATTTCATAGAGGGAGAAACAGCTATTGCCACGGCTTACCCATCCAGAGGAAATGGATACCGGTCAAACGACCAGTCTCGGAGGCAGTCGGGTGGTCAAGGCAATCAGAACAATAGCAAGGGCTCAGACTATAAGAGCCAGAACAAAGGATGGCGGCCAGATGATAAGTTTACCCCCCTAAAGATGTCCTATCGGGAGATCTTGCTGACGGAAGGGGCAAACTTTCCGAGGCCTCCTCCAATGACAACTCCCCCGGACCGTCGGCAAGGAAATCGCTTCTGCGAGTTCCATAATGACAAGGGCCATGGTACGGAGGAGTGTATCCAGCTCAAGAAGCACATTGAGTCACTAATCAAATCGGGTAAACTCAAGCACTTAGTTAAGGATTGGAAGGACGGAAAAGATAACAAGAAATGTGATAAGAAGGATCCCCAAAAGGACAAACCTTCGACCATATACATGATCCAATCTAGACAACGCCGCACGAGGCAGAAAGTTGGCCAAAAATTTTCACGCGGCAGGGAAATCTCATTCCCTCCCATCAAAGCAAGCGATGTGATTGATGCGCCTCTCACTATTGAGATAAGCATTGGAACACATAATGTTCGTCGCATGTATGTGGATGGAGGGTCGTCGGCAGAGGTACTATATGAACACTGTTTTGTGCAGTTATGCCCAGAAATAAGAAGCCAATTAGTACCGGCCACGGCACCGCTCACTGGCTTTAGTGGAGACACTATCTGGCCGATAGGGCAACTGCGTCTGCTTGTAACCATTGGGAATGAGGAACACTCCACTACGGCGTGGATGAACTTCATGGTGATACGCTCACATTCTCCGTACAATGGGATCATAGGCAGACCAGACATTCTGGCTATACGGGCGGTACCCTCCACGGCACACGGAATGATTAAATTTCCTGTCGAGGGAGGAATTGTCACCATTTACAACACAATCGTACCAGCATCCGAGTGCCATACCGTGACAACCCCGACCCCACCTGTTCCACCCAAGGATGGATCAACACCTCCCAATTGGAAGGTGGCAATTCATCCTGACTACCCGGAACAAGAGATATCCATAGGGGGGGCGCTCTCGGATAACGGCAAAAGGGCCATGTGCTTTCTTTTAAGTAAACCTTGATATATTCGCATGGGAACCAAAGCATATGACAGGCGTGCCACGTGCGATAGCAGAACATAAGCTCCAGATCCGCCAGGGGTACCAACCCATCAAGCAAAAGAAGCGCGGCCAGGCGCCTGAGCGCAGCCGAGTGATACTGGAGGAAGTACGGAAACTGGTGGACGCAGGTATCATGCGCGAGGTATACTACCACGAGTGGTTATCCAATCCGGTCATGGTCAAAAAACATGACGGAAGTTGGCGCATGTGTGTGGATTTTACGGATCTGAACAAAGCCTGCCCACAGGATTGTTACCCGTTACCGGAGATCGACTGGAAGGTGGAGTCCCAATGTGGATATCCCTTTAAATACATCTTAGACGCATATAAAGGATACCACTAGATACAGATGGCGGAGGAGGATGCAGAAAAAACGGCGTTCCATACGAGCCAGGGCGTATATTGCTATACGAAAATGCCGTTTGGACTAAAGAATGCCAGTGCTACATACCAACAGCTTGTGGACAAAGCTTTTGAATCACAGATAGGCCGCAACTTGGAAGTCTATGTGGATGACTTGGTCATAAAGAGTCATACGGAGGATGCACTTCTCCGGGATGTCCAAGAGACATTCGACACACTGAGGAGGATTAACATGAAGCTAAACCCAAAGAAATGCACGTTTGGGGCAACAGAGGGAATGTTCCTTGGATATTTGATTGATCCAAACGGCATCAAACCTTGCCCAGAGAAAACGGACGCAGTGATACAGCTACCATCCCCTCAGACACGGAAGGAGGTGCAATCCCTAAATGGGAAACTGGCCGGGCTAAATAGGTTCCTATCCAAATCCGCAGAGAAGTCATTACCCCTATTTAAGACACTCAAGAAGTGCATTAGGAAGGGATACTTTCGATGGACGAAGGAAGCCGAGGAAGCTTTTGGCCAACTCAAGCAGCATCTTGCATCTCTCCCTATGCTAGTAGCTCCCCGGCCAAAGGAGGAACTCATTATGTATCTCTCAGCCACTCATGGCGCAATAAGCGCGGTACTCATGACAGATAGAGATACAGTGCAAACTCCGGTCTACTTCATAAGTAGAACATTGGGAAAATCACTAAAAAATGTAGTAAACTTACCATTTTTTATGGTTGTGTGTAGTAAACTATTTTTTTTATTATTGTGTGTATTAAACTTTCAAATTCATATCAATGTATGTATTTTGTGACCATTTTACCCCTACTTTTTTCAAATTTTGAAGGGTAAAATGGTCATTTTACAAGACAAAATCGTCTCAAAATACACATAATGATTGAAATTAAAAAGTTTAATGCACATAATGAGAAAAAAAATAGTTTTTGTACACACAACCATAAAAAGTGGTTAGTTTACTATATTTTTAAGTGATTTTCCCTAGAACATTACAAGGGCCGGAGCTGAATTACTCCTCTATGGAAAAATTGGTGTTAGCACTAGTGTTTGCTGCAAAGCGGTTGCGCCGATACTTTCAGGCGCACCCAATTGTAGTCATTACGGACCAACCAATCAAGAAGGTCATTTCTAGACCGGATGTGGCAGGGAGGCTACAAAGATGGAGTATCTTATTGGGGGAGCACAATATATCTTATAGGCCAAGGACGGCTGTGAAAGGCCAGATCTTGGCAGATTTCCTGATTGAGAAGCCGGATGAGGAAGGGCCAATCGTTAAACAAGACGAGACTCCAACAGAACCATGGGTGCTATTTACGGACGGATCTTCGTGTACGGATGGCTCCGGAGCTGGTCTCATCCTCACAAATCCGGAAGGAATGGAGTTCACGTACGCCCTCCGTTTTGAGTTCACGGCCACCAACAACGAAGCAGAATATGAAACATTAATTTCGGGTTTAAAAATCGCCGCTAGAATGGGAGTCCGCAACCTTGAGGCCTACGTGGACTCACGGCTGGTTGCGAACCATATTCTAGGTGGATATGTGGCTAAGGAGGACAACATGGTCAGGTACTTGGAAAAAGTCAAGTGATACAAGCTTTTTTTCAATGGGTTCAAAATATACTCGAAATCCTCTCGAATTGATCTCAGTTAAAAGTGGAATGATTGTTCTTGGTGACAACAAGGAGTTTGGTTTTCTATTCTATTAATAAGTAAGCTAGACTTAAAGATTTAAGTCAAACAGTAAATGAAAAATACCCAAGCAGAAATTACCCTATTCGGAAAACAAGCATTATGCGGAAAGCAATCTTCTATTCGGAATAAAATGCCCAACTCGGAATGTAAAGCTATTCGGAACAATAGGACCTATGCGGAAAGTATGGCCAATTCGGAAAGACTGCCCTATTCGGAAAATTGGCTACTCGGAATGTAATGCTCTATTCGGAAAATTTAGACTATTCGGAAAAAGTAAGCTATTCGGAAAAACACACTCTATGCGGAAAAATGCTCTTATGCGGAAAAACAGGTTCTAATCGGAAAGTGACACTTATTCGGAATAATGGCTTATGCGGAATGAATGCCCTACTCGGAATGTTATCCTATGCAGAAAATAAAGTCCTATGCGGAAAAATATTTCTATGCGGAAAAACAACACCATTCGGAATGTTTAAAATGTTCCAAATAAGGAAATTATCAAAAGGTCTATTCGGAAAGTAAGCACTATTCGGAATGTTAAGAAATGAAGAACAGTAACAGCAGACGAGTAAAAACAGGGCATACGAGTTTTAATCCAAATCAAGCAAAATACTCAAAAAGGTTTTACCAAATCAACCAATAATCATTTAAATATCATAAGTAACAAATCCCACCAATAAAAACACTAAAACAACAACTTTTTAAGATCAAACTTGAATCAAATAGAAAACTTAAGAACTTGCAATAGAAGATGATGAAGATCAAGATGAATGAAAAGATGGAATTTAAAGATTAATGTAAAAGTAACAAGAGCAATGATTAAGAGTTACAAGATTGAAAGGAAAAAAATTAAAAATCACCAAACACCCTAATGGTGTTGGTGATGAACCGATCCTAAGATACTGGGAAAAGAAAAATGAAAGCTAGCTCCCTAAAATGTGAAGGAAGAAATTATTTATAGTCCTAGTGGTTGGTTGGTGAGTGGGCTTTCTCCCTTTCTTCTTGTCTTCTCGTCTTTTCAGAAAAGTTGACGTTTTCGATTCTGATTCGGGATTTGTCGTCGATTAAATTCAACTTGTCTTTTAATTTCTTCGTTAAATAGACTTGATTTTCTTCGACATATGTAAATCTTCCATCTTTGGTCCTTTTCTTCGATAAATCTTCAAATAGGCCCATTGACTTCAAATCTTTTGCATCTCTTGGACAATAGACTTCGTCTTTAGTCTTTTTCCTTGATAAAACCCGTGCAATCCCATGTTTTCTTCAATATTCATCCGGTTGGCTCTGAAAATACAATAAACACAAAAACCACGCATAATTCCAAACAAATGATATTAAATACGTGTTTTGGTCTTGTTTTAGCCATAATTAAGTGGTAAAAGGATGGGTGTTTACACACCTATCATCAAGTACCCTACACTTAACCATTGCCATGACCTCATGCAATGCTTAGTGATAAAGCAAATTTACATTTTTCTCATAATCAATCAACCTTGGCCTTATTCAAATACTACTAAATAAAAAAATTAAAATACTAAGAGAAATTAAAACTTTAAAATAAACAAAAGGATGAAATAACTTGCAGAGAAATCAAGGACTTACATTAGGGCTTTGGTGTTGCGAAGATTTATTACCCTCAAGTTTCACGTTCCCCAAACTAAGCTTAAAAACGAGATCATTATTATTATAAGTTAGCAAATCAAACACTTACACACATGGCTTAATTTAATGCTTAAACTCCCTTATTCCTAGGTGTATCTCTTATATTTTATTTTTGTCTTAGAATGATCATGAAGATGCATTTTTGGACTTATTTCGATAGTTTATTTAGGCTGAAAGCAAAGTAGGACGATTTGATCAATAGTTAGCCAAAGGACAAAATCTCTTAAAACTGCTTCTCGGGATATCAAAAAGTTCATATCTTGGCATAATTTGGTTCACGATTTGAGACCTTTCTCGGGCCGATATTTGGCATGTACTTCATACTTCATATCTTCGAGAGACGTTCTTGAGATAATGGTCTTCTCATCATAATAGAGTTTCTTCACTTGGAGACTTTTGAGGGGTACTCCAACTTTGTTGACCACGACTTCATGATTATTTCTATAATCTCTAATTGGGATTTTGAGATACAACGATCCGCCTCCTTTTCGGACTTGGATCTATTTATCCTCATACCTTGTTAGGGTCTTTTCGGATAGACTTCTCCATGATCTTTATGGGAGTTGATTGCTTTTCGTCGTGAGTCTTGATCCTTCATATTGATTTTAGGAATAATGATTTTCACATCACTTTGGATCTTCAGCAATAAAATTGAATCCTCATGCCTTGTTAGGGCCTTTTCGGACTCGCCAATCTTCGCGCCCCGCTTCATAAGTTATGCCTTGGCTATGAACTCTTATCATTACCGAGCAACTTTTAAACGATCTTGGGCTAGAAGCTAAGTAACTTTTCAAATCGTACGACCTTACTTATTGCAGATAAATTATTAGCAAGTGATGGGAGAATAGGCAAATAATTACACCAAGTGGGCTTGCGCAAGAATACCGACTTATAATTGACTCTATCATTTCTCGTCCTCCACAATTTAAAATCTCAAGTAATGAGACTCGTGGACACTTAGCCTAATAAACCAATTAAGGTCTACATGGTTAAGGATACTAGCTAGAATAAACTTGGATAAGTCTATTCGGGTTGAGTCAAAATAAACGCAACGGGCCTAATATGTCAAAGATTTCAAAACTAGCTACACCACTTTATTAAAATTTTTGACTTTATTGCGGGATATATACATATGACAGCAACGATAAAAATTTTGAAATTACGACTCAATGGCCAAAGTTAATAAAAAATTTGAAAAATGTTGAAAAATAGGATTTTCCGGTTAAATGAAGGCATTTTCATGGAAAAGTCCACTTAAAACTTCGATAGAAGTCCCCCCTACACTTAAGATAAACATTGTCCTCAATGTTTAAGCATGTGGGAAAAGTCTCCCCTACACTTATGACATTGTGCACGTTGGTTAACTCAAATTAAGGAAGAGACGACTAACGTGATCAATTTCAAATATGAATATGAAGAAAATTGAATCACGATAGTTGAGAGATAGAACCGGATTTTGGATAACACGGGAGCACGGTTCTTCAAAGATTTCCAAGATTGCAGTTATCCCTGTAATCACATCACCACACAAACACAAACGACCAAAATAGGTCCTCCCCTACACTTAGGGGGTTAAAACATAAAAGGATAGATACACGGGCTGCCTCCCGAGGAGCGCTTGTTTTTGATAACCGAGTCACGAGCCTGACTCGACCCAAAATTAGTTCATGGGGAACGTGGTGAGGGATGGAATCACCTCCTGAGAGGTGTCCTTACCAAAGTACAACTTCACTCGTTGGCCATTCACCTTAAAATTAGGTCCATTAGGTTGAGCGAGCTCGAGAGTACCATATGGAAAAATTTGGGCGATGGTGAATGGGCCGGACCAACGAGATTTGAGCTTGCCCGAAAAGATTTTCAACCGAGAGTTAAAAAGTAAGACTTTGTCTCTAACATGGAACTCTCGGTTTTTGATCTTGGAGTCGTGAATGAGCTTAGTTCTTTCCTTATAGATCAAAGAATTTTCATAAGCCTCATTCCGAAGTTCATTCAGCTCATTGAGTTGGATCTTGCGTAGGTCACCGGCTTTGTTGTTATCAAAATTAGCCCACTTCAAGGCCCAATAAGCCTTGTGCTCCAACTCAATGGGGAGGTGGCACGCTTTACCGTACACAAGACGATAAGGCGTACAACCGATCGGGGTCTTGTAAGCAGTACAGAAATCCCACAAAGCATCATCAAGTTTAGCAGCCCATGCGGCACGATGCTCTCCCACGGTTCTTTCAAGAATTCGCTTAAGTCCTCGGTTGGATATTTCAGCCTGGCCATTAGTTTGTGGGTGGTAGGCTGTGGAAAGACGATGATTTACACCGTACTTAGCCATGACTCTAGCAAATTGGTCATTGCAGAAGTGAGTCCCACGATCACTAATAATGGCACGAGGCACACCGAAAATCTAGCGAAAAGAGCTTTCAAAAAGTTACAAACCACCCTTGCGTCATTAGTGGGTAAAGCTTTGGCTTCAACCCACTTTGAAACGTAGTCAACGGCTACAAGGATGTATTTGTTTCCTTTAGAAGAAGGGAATGGCCCCATAAAGTCGATACCCCAAACATAAAAAATTTCACACTCTTGAATGAAATTCTGAGGCATCTCGTCTTTATGTGTGATCTTACCTTGTTTTTGGCAAACGTCACATCTTTTAACCATATCGTGAGCGTCACGATATATGGAGGGCCAATAAAATCCCGAATCAAACACTTTTTTTGGCGGTGTAGTTGGGACCAAAGTGACCACCGGTGGGTCCTTTGTGGCAAGCATTAAGGCTTTCCGAAGCTGTCGGTCCATCAACACATCGGCGGATAATCAGGTCGGCACATTGTTTGAATAGGTAAGGGTCGTCCCAAAAGTAAGTCTTAATGTCGGTGAAGAACTTCTTCTTTTGTTGAGACGTCAACCCTTCCTTGAGAATTCCACCCGCCAAGTAGTTTGCAAAGTCCGCAAACCACGGGGTTTCATTCGGCTTCGAGTTTATAGACAATAAGGTCTCCAAGGGGAAAGAATCATTGATTTCTTTGTTCGGATGATCCCCTTGGTATGGATCCTCAAGTCTGCTGAGATGATCCGCGGCTAAGTTTTCAGCTCCTTTTTTATCGCGAATTTCGATTTTAAATTCCTGGAGCAGCAAAACCCAGCGAAGAAGTCTTGGTTTGGAATCTTGCTTTGTCAACAAGTACTTCAGCGCGGAATGATCGGTATACACAATAGTGGTGGAAAGGACAAGATAGGGGCGGAATTTTTCAAAAGCATAGACAACAGCTAAAAGCTCTTTTTCGGTTGTCGTATAATGCAATTGTGCCCCCGTCATTGTCTTGCTAGCGTAATGGATTGGTTGGAAGTGTTTGTTCACTCTTTGTCAAAGAACCGCTCCAATAGCAAAATCACTAGCATCGCACATCAACTCAAAAGGTAGCTCCCAATTAGGGGTAACCAAGACGGGTGCCTTAGTTAGCTTATCCTTAAGCGAGTTGAAGGCTTCAAGACACTCTTTGGAGAAGATAAAAGGAGTATCTTTTTCCAAGAGGTGGGTCATCGGGCGAGTGATTTGAGAAAAATCTTTGATGAATCGACGGTAGAAGCCCGCATGACCCAGGAAACTTCTCACACCCTTCACGGTTGAAGGTGGAGGCAACTTTGCGATAACATCAACTTTAGCACGGTCTACTTCAAGACCGGCTTTCGAGATCTTATGTCCAAGCACGATGCCTTCTTTTACCATAAAATGGCATTTTTCCCAATTCAGAACTAGGCGAGTGTCTTCGCACCGCTTTAGCATACGTTCCAAATTGGCAAGGCAAGAAGAGAAAGAATCCCCGAAGACCGAGAAATCATCCATGAAGACTTCCATGGTTTTTTCAACCATGTCATGGAAGATAGCTAACATGCACCTTTGGAAAGTCCCAGGCGCATTACATAAGCCAAAAGGCATTCTTTTGTAAGCAAATGTGCCATAGGGACAAGTGAATGTAGTCTTTTCTTGATCTTGGGGATCGATGGGTATTTGGAAATAACCCGAGAAACCATCAAGAAAGCAGTAATATTCATTACCCGCTAATCGTTCAAGCATTTGGTCCATAAAAGGTAGAGGGAAATGATCCTTTCTCGTGGCATCAATGATTTTGCGGTAGTCTATACAAACTCTCCACCCAGTAACGAGACGAGTGGGAATCAACTCGTTGTGTTCATTGGGAACAACGGTTATTCCGCCCTTCTTGGGCACACAATGGATTGGACTAACCCATGGTGAATCCGAAATAGGGTAAATCATACCCGCATCAAGAAGTTTTAGAACCTCTGTTTTGATGACTTCATGGATTTTTGGATTCACCCTTCGTTGGCTTTGAATTGTGGGCTTAAAGTCGTCCTCCATGAGAATTTTGTGTGTGCAGAAGTGAGGATCAATTCCACGAATAT